>CM046998.1:89776660-91100410 GCA_025698465.1 Gossypium longicalyx
AGAGTATAGTTTGGGTACCATTTGTGATAGGGACCGGAATTAAGTTGTATATTTCTACGATAGCAAAATGAAATTTTACCATTTTAATAACTTATATCTTCATAATTTTTAAGGGATTAAATTAATTTTTTCTCATTTTTAGGGGTTAAAGTGTAATTTTATCATATACTAATTTAAATTTTTTAAAATTATAAAAAGATTAAAGGTGAAATTTTCTATTTTTAAGGGAGCCAAGGTCTTTTCCAGCCCCTTAACTCTGCTGCTGATTTGTGACAAAAATAAAATACCAACTTAAGAAAAACAGTATAATTTTATGGTTTAAACCTAATATTTTTATGTTGAGTTCAGAAAAATACAAAGCTGACCACTTGAATCTTAACAAAACCTCCAAAGTGTTGCCAAATTATTGAGAAGAGAGGTGGGGAACAGAAAATTACCTTACACCTTAAAGCAAAATACCAACAAAATCTAAGGCTCAAACTCACTCGTGGTTGGAGACAAAAAACGATTTCTACTACACCATATGTGTATACATATATTTAAAGAAATGATTAGTTACTGCATTTTGGTTGACCCAGCATGCACCCCTTTTGCATGGACAGCTATAAAGGTTGTCGAGCCAATTATGAAAGCAATTTGTGGTGAACTCCGCCCCTAATCTAATCCCAAACTGGTTGGGACTGGTTAATCCATATCGGCTATACGAGCCAAGTTGCCACCTGCCCCTCCGGTGCCTAATATATGTTTATGCATGGTTGGTGAGTGACATGGCTTTTCTACATCTACCTAGCCCTAA
The DNA here is from genome assembly GCA_025698465.1 of Gossypium longicalyx. Classification (NCBI taxonomy): domain Eukaryota; kingdom Viridiplantae; phylum Streptophyta; class Magnoliopsida; order Malvales; family Malvaceae; genus Gossypium; species Gossypium longicalyx. The sequence continues at coordinate 89,777,457 of CM046998.1, forward strand.
TTAAGCTTATGATAATTCCATCCTTCTATTTATTAGTTGATTTGTGTTGTTTCGTTATCCGAATAAATTCAAAGTGGCTCCTTTTATTTTCCCGATCAATATATTTTAAAGCACAACCAAACTAAAAATAAAAATGTGTTTCGATAATGACAATTTGAATCAATCTCAATATGCCTACATGAAAACAAGCATTGAATCAGCACCTAAAAACAAGCAACTAGTTGTCCTCAACTCAAATCAACAAATATATGATTAAGGCTTATGGTTAGAGCTGAAGCTTGAAGGAGGCACGTCCACCATCTCTTGATTGTCGTCAACTACTTCCCCCACCTCACTAACCATTTGTAAAATAAAGAAATATTTCATGAAGGAAAATTAATTAAAAATTTATTAAATTCAAAGAAAATCTTAATTAGATACTCAATCAATTAATTTTATTAAAAAATGTAAAGTAATAGTGAAATATTATTTTCATTGAAACCCCCCAACAACATATCGATGGTTGCATGATAAATTGCTTTAGTTTGACAATGTCATGTCTTATTCTTAGTTATTACCATACAGAAGTGATGGACCCCTGAATATCATTAGTACTGTTTTCTTTTCTGTTGGTAATATATATATATATAGTTGCATAGGCAATATAGAGCCTACAACACTTTTTGAATATAGGGTAGGATAGAACAGCCTTTTAATTTCTTTACCGATAGTTCAAGCTAAGCTCAAAAATTTTGCCTTAATTTAATCAATTAGGATATCAATACTGTTAAGATCTGGTGGTTCCTTCAACATCTTGATTATTGTTATAGTATTTCCCGTTACCGATCCGAAATTCAAATATAACTTTGAACTATCGATTTATAATTCGAGTAGATATGAAGAAACTTAGACCCCACAAGGTGACATTAAAGGCTTGCATGTTTTTGAATGTTTGCACACAGAGTATACGAAGTCAAGTTAGTAGTTCGGTGAACACATGTTAAGTTTAAAACAGTATACATATTGACATACCTAAAACGTCATTTCAATAAACAGTAACTATATCTTAAAATTTTCCAATTCCCCTCACCGAGAGGACAAACAACAAAACACTTAATTAAATTTTTAGAGGGGTAAAAATTTGTACCCAAAAGAAGAAATTATACCTCTGATGCCTTTGCTTAACATTCAGAGAGAACACCAATATAGAATATAGAGAGAGAGACAGAGATTTTTATGCACAATGGTTTTAGGATCATTCTATCTTACGTAACTAATCTTTTTGAGGTCAAACTACAACTTAGTAAATAAAATTATTTTATTAATTTAGATTTAAAATATATAACAAAATTATTTTATCAATTTAGATTTAAAATATATAATGATTTATTTAACCGGAATGTTTATCCATTTTATTATTTTGGTGTTCAATTTTTAAAATTTAGTCAAATTATTTTTTGTATAAAAAAATTGACTAAATTATTAAAATTTTAATTACACTAACATGACAACTTAGTTCAAGTGTATTTCATAATTTTTTTTATAAATATTTAAAAATTCAACGAATTTTTAAAAAATTCATAATTTTTTTAAAAAAATTATCCACGTCAGAAATGATGTAAACAAAGATATCACTCGGGCTACCACATCAATACTATCAAAATTTTAATAGTTCAATTAATTTTTCGTCTAACAAAAAACAGTTTGATTAAATTTTAAAAGTTGAAACCAAAAGAGTAGAAAAAGGATTATGATAAAAATGAAAAAATAAGTAAATATTAGGAGGTAAAATTTTCATTATACCAATTTAAAAATGCATGAATATAAATAAAAGTTTTAATTAGGTAATGTTGAGAATATGGTCGCCAAATAGAGCAAAATTGCAACTGCTAATTTGAGAGAATAACAATGAGAATAAAGAAGACACAAATTTTACATAGAAAAACCCTTAATTAATATAGAGAAAAAAATCACGGGTAAGGATAAAAGAGTTTCACTATGAGAAAACTAGGAATTACAACTTCTCTCACTTTAACAAGGAGAAAACAATGAAAATTATCTTTTGATAAAAGGAGAAACAACACTCTCTAAAACTCTCTAACATTTTGGGATTGAGATAATTTTAAATGCTAAAATAGTTAGGCTATTTACAGTTGAGTTTTAGGGACTAAATTATAAATAACCCATTAATGTAAGAGACTATGTAACGAGCCAAAAGTCAATGGTGTCGGAAAATACAATTTTGGGACCCCATTAAATATTTACAGGACTATGTTATAGGTGAATTGAATTTTGAATAGGTATTTTTTTTCTCAATTGATAGTTAATTAGGGTTTAGGGGCTAAATTGTAAAGTCTAATCGCTAAAGGTTTTTAATTGAAAATGACTTGAGGACTGAAATTATAATTAACCAAATATCTAAAATAATAATTAGAGCATGTTAAATTAATCCTTAGTGGACAATATAACATGGCTATGCTTAAAATTAATCAATTAAAAACGTTAATATAGGTGTATATATATTGGAAACAGTGGGAAGTGAGAGAAGACATCTTCTTCCCCACCGAAATTGAGAGAAATTTGAAGGAAAAGAAATGCCATAGCCGAACATCAAGCTTTTATTCAACAAAAATTTGTAAGTGTAATTTAGTTTTTTTCTTGTAATTTTTTATGTTTTTGACATCATGAGAGCTTAATCTAGCTAGCCCATGTATTAATTTGTAAAACTGTGAAAGTTTTGAAATTTTTCATTTGTGAGAATTGAAAGTTTTAGGTGTAAAATTGATAGATTTTAAGCTTAGATATGAAAAATGATAAAACTGTAAAGTTAATTGATAGTTTCGTACATTAGGGATCAAATTGAATAAATTATAAAATTGGATGTAAAAATAAGAAATAGGAGGTCCCTAATGGAAAATAGTGAAATCGAATTTCAATTTGAAGTTTTAAGTAGAAAGTTAAGTTAGTCTTGATTTTAGGGACTAAATTGAATAAAATGAAAATCATGCCCACAATTAACATATTGCACAAATACTATCTCTAGCATGTGGCACATGTCATATTAGCACATCATATTACACAATCCACATCACATTACCAAATGTCACACAAAATAAACAAGGGGTATAAAAAAACTTACACTCGAAACTTAGAGTAGAGGTTTAGGCTACTCCTAAACTTCCAATTAACACTATGAATAGTGTCTACAAGCATCGATTCCAAATACTCACTGTTCGTGTTTTTGCCTTGTCACCGAAAGCTTAAACTAACTTTTTCTTACCTTTCACTTTACTTGAAAAAGATCCTAATGATTCCAAAGCTTCACCACAATAGTTCACACAATACACACAATTATCATTTAGCCAAGGACTCACCAAAATTAACTAAAAACACAAGCCTAAGCTAAATTCTCATAAAACTAAAATTTCGACAAGCTTAGTCGAAACATCAAAATCTCAACACCTACTCGCTCTAATCGCATGAAACTGATTCCAATAGACGTATTATACATTTGAGAACAATTCCCAACCTTCAAACTACTCAAAACTACACAATTTCATGGTTCCAAAATTTCGACATACTATAGCAATTTTCCATGAAAATTCAATAAAACATTGGAATTTTTTAACGAAACTTTAAGGAATGTTTAGAAACCTTCTAATCACATCAAAACTAATTGGAAAAACACTTTAAAACATCGTTTTTATTCAAAATCTCGAAATCCACCATTAATGACACAATTTTCGGCATTTATTCAAAACATTTGATTTAATAGGTAAAAACTCTATTTAAAAGACTAGATAACATCAAAAACTAATAGGAAAATGAGTCATTACCTTCTATAGGAGAAAAACGGACGTTTGGTTGAAAATTGAAAAATCCACAAGTTTGAGCAATGGTGAAATCAATGATGTTTTTAATGGTTTTTGTGGAATTTTAAAGAGGTTTAATGATAAAATGATGGTAGATATCAAAGGAATTGAAGTTTGAGAATTAAAATTGGACAAATGAAATTTAGGTAAGCAAGGGACGGCTAAACACAAATAAAAGGGAAGGGGTTTCATGAGTTTTGGGTTATTTTCCCTTTTAATACTCCTAGTTTTAACCCCTTTTTTTCAAAACGGTCATTATTTCAAAATTAAAGAACTTTTTAACATTATTTTCAAAAATTTATTTGATTTTCTAAAAGCCATAAAAGAAGACATATCCAATTTACCATGCTTCGAAATTTTTGAGCACACTAGATCTAAAATCCCTAAAATACCCTCAAAACTACTAGGCCCAATTTTGAGGTGTGACATACTTCAAAGCTTCCAAGCATACCTATCAATTTGATCAACAAAAAATCACTCTTACTTGATTCAAAACTTACCAAATCATGTTAAATAACTCAAACATTCAATCTAACCTTTAAAAAAAATTCAATCCAATCTTAAACAAACATTCAATACATAATCTCCAACTATACTCAACATTTCATATGAAATCTCATTTTAACATTTAACCATTTAAATACCAAACCTTATCTATGTAAAACCAATTTGAAACATGTCATTTCACCTTGTATTCATACATTTATGTTCATTTTGTACTTTAATGGTTCATATGAACCAATTCATCTATTCAATAATACATATTTCAAGCTTATCAGTCAAACATATTATCTCAACTTTGTTCCATGCCATTTTACATACCAAGCCTATAGATATAGTTCATCAAACTCTTTAGCACAATCAAAAACATATATGCTCAGCAACATGTATGATTCAACTCATCAAGTCAACATGATAAGTAAGGTCAAAGCAAACTTGCCATAATTTAGTATATTTACATACTAAGTAGTAACATAAGACACCTTATATACATGCCACAATCTACGACTCAAAATAATCAAAAGCTACCAATTTAGTGATAGGATAGTGTGAGCTTCAAGGCGATTCTGCTTGACGTGTTCCGCAAGGTGACGATATACAAGGAAAAAGGGAAAACAAATGGGATAACCATATAGGATGCTTAGTAAGCCCATATGGAAACTAAAGCTTACCTTGAGCATCAAAGCATAAACGATCATTCTATTAGGCTATCAATTTAACTTTCTTTGGCACTTGAATACATATCTATACATGCAACATCATCACTAATCGAATACGTTAGTTGCATTCTTGAATCGTAATACCGTCAACATTTAAAACATAATCACATAACAATCTATATGTCAAGTATCATCAATACCATTTCATTTTCAATTCATAATCTAACTTCTATTTTCAATCAATTGAACATCACCCGATGAAACTATAGTAAAACGGGCTCAGATACACTAGAATGTAATGCTCATACAAGCTGACAGTATTTCAGGGTTGCTCACACAAGCTGGCATTATATCGAGGTTATCTATCTGAGCTAAACCTACGATACATATACTTCAAGAATCTACAACAAATGCTAGATCTCGTAATAACAGATAAAATCTCTGATTAATTGCATGTATAGCCAAACGTATCCTAACCTTTTACTAAGTTCACTTGGGCATTATATCCGTATAAATAACATTATCATTTGTTGTATTAAGTTCACTTGGGCATTATATCCGTATAAATAACATTATCATTTGTTGTATTAAGTTCACTTGGGCATTATTTCCGTATAAATAACATTATCATCTGTTGTATATCATTTCATATCTCATATAAGACATATATTCAATCAAAATTCTCATTTACGTTCCATTCTAATTTCATAATCAATATTCTCTTAAATTTGTAATTCAGTTCTTTTTGTGTTATAAGTGCCAAGTTCACCAATTCATTTCAATCTAATACATAAATAAAATAGAACACAATCAACATAACATAAAGTAAAGAAGTAAGTTCCGTATAAATTTACCTAGTCAACACAGAAAATAACCAAAACTAATTGACAATTTTGGTTTTTCATCGATTATCACCAATTTGATTCAATTCTTGATTTATACAATTATTCCATTTAATTCATCAATATTAAAAATTTATACATTGTATCATGTCATGAATGAACCTATGAAATTTCATTTTTCAATACCTTTAAAGTTTTACATTTTATTCAATTTAGCCCCTAATATCGAAATAGCCATAACTCTCAAATTTGAGTCTCGGTTTGAAAACCAATCTCAATTACATTCATTAAAGACCCTCTACTATCTATTATTATTGAAATTTCACATCAATTTGACAATTTATTCACTTTAGTCCTTATGTACAAAATTAACAACTAAACCTTACAATTTAGTCCTTTTTCATAATCTAAGCTTAAAATCTATCAATTTAACATCAATTTCTTCATGAAAGAAACAATGGAAACTTTCAAAAACTTTAACATCTTTACAAATCGGTACATGGGCTAGCTAAAACAAGCTCTCATAACCTCAAAACATAAAAAAATTACAAGAAAATGACTTGGTTAAGCTTACCAATTTGAGAACCGATTGAAAAACTTCAAAAAGGGAATTTTCCTTCTTCAACATATAGTATGAAAAAGAATGAAGGAAGAAAGATGACAAAAATCCACTAATTCATCCTTTTATACTTTAATCACAATTAACTAAAATTAGTGGATGTTAACATCATTTTCCACTATTGGATGACACAAAATGGTTATATTACCATTTGGAACCTGCGATAAGACTTTTTCAATTTAGTCCATATACCTTAATTAAGCAATTAATAGGCAAAATTGAAGGACTAAACTTTAATATTCTTTTATACCTTAAATATAAATATATATTTAATATTTATGAACCTGGTTTATGAAAATGAGGTTTTGAAACTATTTTTTCTGACACCACTAAAAATCGAGCTATTACAACCAATGTGATTTTTGCCAAAACAGGGGCAACGTCACGACAACTAGTCCCCAACGTTACGACTTAGGTCAATAGTGAGAGGCGTTGCAACGTTGAGATTTCTGAAGTCGCAACAAAACTCACTGATTGAGGAGGTCGCGACATGATAGCCATGATGTCTCAAAGCCAACCCGTAAATTTTGAAAAATTTTCAATTAAGTCCTCAACTGACCTCGGGTTAACAAAAGAGCTTTTTTAAGCTTGTATAAGATCTAGAAATGATTGCACAACACTTTGTGAATGTGTTTATACTTGTTAGCATGTTGGTATGGTTATATCGTATAGAAATCAACTGTAGTTTCTCCAATAATGAATGTGACATCTTGTCGCTCCGACCCGGTGATCGGATCGGGTAAGCGGTGTCACATGAACTACTGATGAAAAAGAATAATTTTCAAGTCGTCTTTTAACTGTAGATGTTAACTTTGTTACACTTTTACTTTTTATTATTATTTTTAATAGTATAGAAATTAAAATGATGTATTTAGTAATAGAGAAACTAATTAGATTTATTGAATAATATATATTGGGTTGAAGTGGAGGGGGGGTTTTGGAGTAGGAATACATTAGCAGGTGAAAGCAGAAGCATTTTGTGCTCCCTCTCTTTCTATCACATAACTTGGAAGCCAACCAGATTTGACGTGAAGGCCTTGGAGGATCAAACATGATATCCTTTTGTCCACTGCTTTTGCGACCATGTATCTATCCCCTTCCCTTGCCATTGCAAAATTTTATCATTTAAAGTTTGAATGAATATAATCAATATTGAAGCATGAACAGTCTTTCTTTCACTAAGCCCGAAATGGATGTATGGTTGGAGAGTGGTGTTATGTTGAAGCAATGAAGGACCCACTCATATTGACAGCAAGCAAAAGAAAAAGGCTCCAGTTGGATGATAATTGAGTAGAAAATCTGCCCTTGCTTTTCTCCTCATCTTCATCTCTCTCTCTCTCTCTCTCTCTTGTTGATTTGTTTGCGTTGCGTGTGAACACGGTTTCAGAATCTTCAATCACTTGTTTCTATCTTAGCTAGTTACTTACTTTATTTAATTTCTTTCTCTTTTAGACAATCATCATGATATCGTTTCTCTTTCTTTTTTCTCTGTTTCTGCTCATCAATGGTTGCTCATTGTTTAAGGAAACCAAAATGAATCACGCATAATAAAGCAACCATCATATAAAATCAACAGAAAATTGGGTAAATTCACTTCAGTACGGCTCTACCAAAACAGAAATTTGTATTACTTCTAGATGTAAACCCCCCAGACCATTTAACTAATTTAATTAATAAAACTAGCTAGTTAACTAGTACTAATAGTTTTGTTGCTGTATGCATGCATTTAGGGGTAATCACACAATCAAACCATTTGCAATGGCTCGATTAGTATCGAGGTGGGTTGTCTCATACACAGGCAACTCTTGCCGATACCTTTCAATACCTATAGCTGAAAGATTATCCAATTCGAAAAGTTCGGAGCTTGCGTAACTAGCTGCGTCTTCCTCGTCCTCCTCCTCCTCCTCATCATCATTACTATACTCTTCAATATTGCCGTACACTTCCTTTTTCTTCTGGTAATTCTTTAAAAGATCCTTAGCAGCTTCCACAACTCGACGATTTTCTTCCATGATCCGCAACTCTAGCTCTTTGTCGATTGGTTTTCTTATGGATGCTTGACTTTGATGGTGATCATTTTTATGCCCACAGGGCCTGGAATAATCCTCATGATCAAGACAAAACCTGACTGACCTTTTTGTCCCGTTGCCTCTTGAAGATGGAGTCTTACTCAAACAGGATCTTGAAAACGAGGAAGCTGAAGAACAGGTTGACGATGTTGGTTGCTCAGATTTTGACTTCCTTTCCTCGTATCCTCCTGCCGACGATGTAATGTTTTTCTTCTTTGCATTCCCCGCAGTGAAAAGTGAGTTAAGAAAGGCTGCAAACCGACCACCTGGAGATATTGGATGCTTAACCTTTTTGAGATCGCTGTAAATCTTCAAGGCCTTGGATTTTGTTCTCACAAAACCCCCTTCATGCTTTGGCTTTTTTTGTGTAGCACTAGCAGCTGCATGGCCATGGCCATGGAAACTGTCTTCAACGCTCGTCCGGATAGGCCTAGGCCTATGGCTATGGCTATGAGTAGTGTAATGACTTGACGATGATGATGACCATGACCTTGACTTTTCACGATAAAAGGAATCTGATTCTGAGGAAGAAAACCTACCACCGCAGCTAGAATCAGAAGAGCTGGAAGTGAACATAGGATCATCAAACTCATTTCGATAGATCCTTTCAGAATCCGCCATGGATTTTCGTCGTCTATCACAACAAACTTTCTTTTCCATCCATTTCTGGACCATGCAAGCACTTTGCATTTCATCTTCTTTCAGTGAAGGGTTACCGCCGTGCTTCTTCCCGTACAAAATCAGCTCTCCCTCTCCTTTAGTACTGCCATTGGATTCATCAATGGAACGGTAGATGGCATCAAGAAGAGTTGAAGAGAAGGATGGGTTTTCTCTCCTGTTTCGGTACCCATCTTCTCTTGGTAGCTTATCCCACGTATTCATACCTGATTTATGGGTTGAAATCAAAATAAGCTGAATACCAAGTGAAACAAGAAAGAGATTACAAACGGCAGCGGCAACGATGAGTTATTTATATTACATATGTGAAACAAACAAAGACAACCGACTCACTCACTCACTCACTCACTCACTTCATTCTTTGTCTTTGCAGAAAAAAAGAAGACATACATTTAGTATTAGAAAAAGAAAGCATACATTTCCATTGATGGTGGCTTCCAAATGAAAAAGGAGTGAGAGAGTAATGAAAGCCAAAAGCCGGCCTGAACTCGAGACAGTAATACAGAGGAGATGATTTGAAAGCCTAAAATTCACTACAAACAAATATTTGTGTTTTCTCTTTCTTTCGCAAGCACATATAAATCCTCACACACACTTGGCCAACTGGGTCCTAGCTGCAACAAATCATACTTTTTTTTTTTTTACAGCATGTTTAGAAAATTTGATACCATACCTCAAATCATAAATAGTAAAATAATATATTTTAATACATTCGAATTCACGTTCTCTTGTATTGATAACAATGTTTATACCAATCGAACTGAGATTCAATCGATTATATAAAAAGATTTTAACTTTTTCTATACATAATGCCTAGAACTACTCATAGTCTCTCCCAACTCATAAATAGGAGGATAATGCAGTTCAACTCATTCACACCAATCAAGTTAAGACTTAATTAAATGTTAAAAAGATGAATTTTGAAGTGTTGTTAATCAAAAATGAGATGCACCCTTGAAGTTTTGTATAAATCCCCCCTCACATGAAGTGACCTAAGATCCTTGCTTTTCTTTGCAAAAGATAAAGATGAAAAGGAAAGAAAAGATAAATAAATGTGATTAATGGGCATCATGATTGTTAAATTTGCATATATAGATAGATAGATAGATAAATATTGATTGTTGATTCTAACAGCAAAGCCAAGATTGATCTGCTGGGTCCATTTATTTTAATTGCCTTCTTTTTTTTCTTATTACTGTTCTCCTTAAATTAATCTTTCAAATCATTCATTAGGAGTAGATCCTTGTGGTTGCTTTGCCTTAGCCTTTGCTGCTCTACTTCTAGTACTAGTTGTCTCTACAGTCTACACTCAAGTAACGAGGCTGAATGGGTGTTTTGACTTCGGTTAACTCATTATTATTCTTATATTAAGATCTAAATTTAGTAATATTTTTTACATTGGGGCCTAAACTTGATAATTGTTCCCACATTAAAGCTTGAAATTTAGGGTTTTTAAGAATTAACTTGAATAAAAAAAAATCGAAGTCCCAATGTGAAAATATTTGCCAAGTTCAAGACTTAACTCGGACAAAAAAATTTAAGCTCCAATATGAGAACTTTAAAACCTAATTTATACAAAAATCAAAATAAAAATCAAACCCCTATATAAAATAAATTGCGAAATTCAAGTTCTAAAATGTGATTTAACCTTTTTGACTTTGTAAAAGATTACGAGACAATAGGAACATCAGCAATAATGCATACTATGCTTAATTCTGCCTTCTGGGAAGTTTTACCGTGGGCTTCAAAAAGTGCATAAAAAATTTTCAGGTTTATTAATTTTTTTTTTTAATTTTACTATAAATTTTAACTTACATCAATATTCAAATTTCTCATGTTAAAAATTTTGATATGTCCTAGTAATAATATAATTGTAAAATGATAATAAAATAGTAAAAAAAATAAGAAAATAATAAAAAAGCAAAAAAAATAGTAAAAAAATCAGTTTTTTTTCATATTCGGGCCCTGTTTGAGTAAAAAAAAAATCTTACCCGAGGCTCGACCCATTTTTTAATTGGGCCTTATTTTTTTACCCAAACCCATTTTTTGGGTTTATATTTTTACCTAAACCCTCCTACTTTTCAGGCAGGCCTCCGGTTCGAGTGGCCCGACCAATGGACAGGTTTAGTCCGCACTCTTTTCCTATATTTTCGATATATTCAAATGTATAATTTGCAACAATGCTAGTATGTATTAGTTTCCTGCTTAAGCTTCTATTATTTTTAACAATATTCAATATTCTCCGTATAAATTCAAAAAATATCGATTATTTGATACATAAGTAAAGTTGATTAGTTAATTTTACATGATAATTTTTTTCTTTTCATTTTTCTTTCTTAAAAAAAATCCTAAACAAGTTTATAAATTAGGTTTAATAGTACAATTTAGGTTCAATAGTACAAATTTATGGGAAAATATTCACTCCTAATATATATGGGTGATTACATTTGCAGAGTAGTAATAAAACCAGTTAAATCACATTTTGAGCTTGGTAATATTTCTATATTGTGGTTTGAATTTTTATTGGTTTAAATTAGGTCTTAAACTTGATAATTGTTTTTATATTAGAATCTGAACTTTTTTTTTGTCTAAATTAGGCCATGAACTTGACAAATGTTCTCACATTAACTTGAACTTTTTTTTGTCTAAGTTAGTCCCTGAAAATCCTAAAGTTAGTCCCTGAAAATCCTAAAGTTTAAGGCCCAATGTGGGAACAATTTCTAAGTTCATGCCCCAATATAAGAACAATTGTCAAGTTCAATGCGTAATTTGGACCCAAAAAAAGTTCAGGCCCCAATATGAGAAAAATTCCCAACATCTAGTCCCAATGTAGGAACAATTGTCAAATTCAGGACCTAACTTGACAAAAAAAATTTTCAGACTCCAATGTGGAAAAGGTTGCCAAGTTTAGGATCCAAATAGTGATTTAACCCTAATAAAACAGAATATCTTTAACTACATCTCTCTCGATTAGGGAAAATGATCAAAATACAGGTCGAATTTTAATAAAATATCATAATTCTATGAAGTAATTTATATTATTTTAAGAGTGCCTTTTATCTCTTTTTTTTTATATTTTTATATTAAAAGTAAAAAATATACCTCCCTAACGAGATATGAACTTAAAATTATCACATCCCAAGTCTGACGAATCCAAGATTTGGGCGTGTTCTAGTAAAATAATCTATTTGGCGAAGTGTAATCCACCCAATTGTTTCTTTCAGTGCATACGTGTGGGCGTATAGTAACCGTAGTGTAAGTAAGTAAAGATTCTATTTCAGACTATTTTGCTATTTACAGAGAAAGGTTTTGTTAAGTGAAAATGTAATTATGGTATGAGTTAATATCAAAGGTATAATGCGCCTTGTTTGTCTGAAATACTATGTTAGTTAGGTTGTAAAGTAACCTAGTTAGGAACCAACTGGATAGACTAGTTTGATATCTATAATGTAGGATTCTTATTTATGTTTTTCTCATAAATTGTAGGCTATTAAGAAAGACAAATTATGAAATTTGTGACACTTGTTAAGTTCCACTAAGTAAGATGAGTCATATTTATGTGTGAGAAAGGTTCCGAAAGAGGTTCATCTTCTTCCTTCAGCGTTACTCTCTTATTCTTTTTCTTAGGTCTAATTGTATCTCTTCTTCGTTGAGCTGGAAACTATAATTTTTAGTTAATAAGTGATTATTTCATCTCCGGGTAAGTATTACAGCTCTACATGTTATGTTCTAAAAGGTTTAAATCTGTAAGAGGTATATGAACAGTAAGTTGTAAGTACAAGGTTTTACATAGAGGTTATCAGTGATTGAGATGATAGTAATTTGTATGCAAATGAGCTTTAATTTGGTAATTCTATGTTCTATAACCAGTTGTTGCTGCTGGTTCAAAACAGATGCCTGAGTCTAGAGCTTCAAACTAGAGTAAGTGAGTATCATGTGAGTCTTTACCTTAACTCTTCTGTGTGAACTGTTCAAGTAGAAGTATATAAATAAAGGATGATGACATCTATGATAATTGGTAAGTGTATGAGTATAGTAAAGATGAGATATGTGTTATGATGATATATATAAAGTTTCGTTGAAAAGAATGTTGATTGATAAGCATGCAAGTAAAGTTTGATATACAAAAAGTATGGATCAGTCAGAAATGCAAACAATTTTGGGTAAGTGAATGTTGAGTAATGTCCCTCTGTGAAGCCTCTAGTAGGGTAGTTATATTGCTAACCAAATTGGTAGATCACAATGTGAAAACAAGTGTAAGACCATGAGGTCGAAACCATGGCATCTTATGATATGAAAAAAGTGATAATGATAAGAGTTCAATCCTTATCCGATTAATCACATGTCCATCACAAGGATAGACTGAAACTCTTGAGAGTCCTAGCCGAACCATGTTAATGTTTTGTCAAACATGTAACACTTCTTGTAGATCATAAACAGCTAGCAACAATTGGGTAATTGGGTCGAAACCTTCCCATAACCCAAGTAGAAATTTATTCTCGTTCTAATAGAATATGAAACGGGCGAACCAAATTTCTGTTTCACTAAGAAAGAGAGCTACAATGGAAGAATTAGGGTTTGTGATGTGTAAATGATACATGGAGTAGGGAAAGCTTAGTAAGAGTATTAATGGAAGAAAAAGAAAAGGAGTGGATCATAATCTTAAAGCATTCAAATCAGAGTGTATGGAAAGAAGCTGGAGTAGCTATGATTATCTGCTTATTGGCTGCCTTAATCGGACTTTTTAGCATATAATAAAGCCAATGACACGTGAAACACTCACTGGTGGGAAAAGAAAGAGCACTTAAATCCTTTCTTGTCATTCACAGGATCTGACACTTTGCAACCATTTTAAGGTTTAGGTTTCTCTTTTTCTTTTTAAAAGATAAATTAATCAATTAATTACTTACATGCATAAAAATGGACGAAAATATTAGTTTGGAGTGCATTTGAAATGTAGTAAGACTTTGAAGTTCCACATGAAAGAAAGAGATGGAGAGGCAATTGGCATTGGTAGGAGATAAAGCATAAAGAAAAGATCATTATTCCTCCACATCCAAGAGAATTAAGAAAGGAAGAAAAGAGTGGGGTACGGCCTCTTGGCTTCGTGCTTAGTCTTAAATGGAGGATTGTGAGTAAGGGCCACCAATCAACGAAGCTCAGTTCATAGAAAGGTATGTATGGTAATGGAAGTAGGCAGGCAGGTCATCAAAAGTGTTGGTGATCCCAAGGAAGAAAGCACCTATGGCTATACCCACACCAAAGTTAGATTCCCCCTCGCTTTCCCTTTTTTCCCTCTCTATGCAATTAAACTTCAACACAAACAAAAAGAAACGTATTTTAAAATGATAAAATACAACAAAAGCATAGAAAGATAGAAAGATACATAGGCACATAATGCCTGGATCTTGTTGATATAAGATACACCAATTTTACTATCACAAAAATTACGTAGGCCTTAGTTTTAAGCCATGAGATACACCATCTTTTAGAGTGAATTAGCTAGTGAGTGGCTAAGTTGAGAGTAAATGTATAATAGCTCTTGGGTAATTTTTTGAGCGAGACTTGTAAGCTTTTTCGGTTGTGTTTTGAGTGTCAAAACACTTGTAATCTTCATCTTCTTGATATGGTGAATTTTCTTATCGTCTCTACTCATGGAGGTAAGCTTTGAAGCCGAACAATGTAAATCCTCGTGTCTCTTTATTTATTCTTTTTCGCACATTATTTTCTGTATCAGTTTAATAAATTAAAATATTCCTATCTTTTTATTTCATGTTCAAGTATCTATTTTAAATTTCTCTCAATAATATTACTTATTAATTTAAACATTTTCTTAAAATAATTTATCTATATTTTTTTCAAAATAACATTGTTAATAAAACTAGTTATTATTATATTTTAAACTGATACATTTAGTATCCATTTTTTATCTTATTAGAGCTACAACTGCTAATGGATCTAAACACATGTTACATCACTAATTTTAATTTCACCGTCAATATTATTTTTTAATCTTATCACAATCAACGGGTTAATCTCACCACCTATTTGAAAGAGCCCAAATTCGGAGAATCTTTTACAATAGCAAATAACTTTCAAGAAATATTATTTATATATTATGATCACTTGTATCCTTGAGTTGTATTTTATGAGACAAAATCATATATCTTTGGTATCAAGATGGAGAATGTCACACATTTAGGTTGAATCTCTCTATATGTTTAGAATACAAAAAATAAAAAACAAAAAAAACAGTGGCTTGAGATACAAGAAAAAAATATAGTTGAGTGAGAGGAAAAATAAGTAAGGTTGAAACTCAACTTGGATGATTACGAAATAGTGAGCTGACACTTGGAAACATTGAAGAGGCAGATATGGACCAGAAAAGACAAATTATTGATTTGCTAAACACCATGGGAGACAAATTGCCACTATCCCACTGAATTGCTGTTAAATCTCACACTAAGCAGAGTTGATACATGTAAAAAGACAAGCTTTTGTGATTAGTTGTGCCCAAAGCACACAGAATAGTCTAAAACAGTACCACCATAAAAGGAGACAAATTGCCACCATCCATTGATTTGCTAAATCTCACGATAAGTAGTGTTGCTGTATCCTGGCTCGATTTTCATCCCACCACATCCTTGCCTGCATTTCTCCAAACCTTTCTCGGCTGCAATGCATCAGTCATACATATCAAGAAACAAACATTGATTTCTTTTTATTACTATTAACACTTGAATCAAATATTAAGCTCTCTTCTACAGTTTGCAAATGCAGCCGTAGAGAAGCGGAAAATTGGACTCCTGGCTCTTCAAAAGGCCCACAAACTCATAGCGGGATAAGCAGGGTCAGGGAGGTGAGGGGATCAGCATCCATCTCATACTAGAAATAATATGGACTAGGTTTTTGGATCATATGCACTACACAAGTTGGTTGCACACTCCCACAGTAACCACTAATCAACCTAATCGTTTGCTCCTGTCAGCATTGTTCCATTTCTTCACTCAAAGCAAGAAGAGTTGGGGTCTCATGCTTCAGTCAAATAAACAAAGAGCAAACTGAATCCCTAGGTCTACTCTGCATTTTAGATTTAACATACATACAAGCTGTTTATCCTAGTTCGAAAAGCGCAGTGCTATTTTTATTTGACCCATGACCATCTCACAAATGACATAGAACAACTAATTCACTAGCATTACCTCTAGTAGTCTGAGAATCAGAATTTCAAGCATTTCAGCATTTTAGAGTTTAAGACTACTACTAATAACGCCTATCCTAAATGGTACAAAGCTTACTCCAGAGCAAAGAAGGATCAAATGACCGGTTGGTAATAATCAGCACGAAAACATAAGACCATAATGACATTTTGGCTTTTATTCCATCCATTCTCATGTCTGGAACCAAGAAAACAGCAATCAGCTAGTTACATACCTGAACCGGACACGTCTAAGCTCCCGGGAGCCACCTGGAACTGCTCTAATAGTGAGGTAAACCCCTGGTTCATCCTGCTCAACCCATTCAGTTTCCATGTCACTGGCATTACTGATGGAGAGCTCTCCAGAACGATCTGCTTCTCTTGATGAACTACTCCTTGCAGAGCCATCTATAGATGATGTCTCAGTCTTGGCTCCACTAATACTGGAGAGTTTTGGTGTTGAAGCAAGTGCAGCTGAGTCATAGTATTGACGGGACTGAATGGGTTGATGGTCTAGGGAATCTGATGAAGAGTAGCCCATTCCTGTTGGTCGCACAAAGTTGCGTGGCTGCTCTTTGTTCAGTGGTGGAGTTGCAGGACTATTCTTAGCTGATTCAATTCTTGAGCCCTATAAGGGATGTAAAAAAACTCATTTGAAAATGAAAAGCCCTAAAACGCATATGGACTGTTGGAAACTTAGGAACTAGGACTTTACTGACTCATGCTAAGGGCAACATGGAGGGAAGAAGCTTACTTCATCTTCAGATCTTGGGGGAGTTGAAACTGGGACTGCTTGATGGTTGAAGCGTTGAACATTGTATAATTCCATGACCTTGTCATAGTTCTCTGCCCACCACCTTTGAGCTTGCCATTTATTAAACATTTCACGACTGATTAAATTAAGAAAAGGATAGATTAGCACTCCAAGCAATTGGTAAGAAACTATAGAATGAAAAAAAGAGCAGAAGTTGATAATTGCAGTACTGAAGTGTCAAAATCCTTGAAATAACAAGTATGCAGCACAAGAAATGAATAAACAGTTGGTTATTAACAGATCTACAGAAGCCTAGTGCCTCAATAATATCACTTGAACCCATTCATAAGATGATAAGAATCGAGAACATCAGTTGCCAATCAAAATGCCATCAAAAGGAATCAGGTGATCACCTAGCAGAGTCATAGATTTTTAAGTTCCCAACGGATAGCATAAAAGCTAAAATGCTCTTTGTGCTATATTTTCAAAAAATAGTTTTAAAACAATAATTATCAGAACTATATATCCCATCAATATATCAGCTTACTATGCAGATAAAAGGTGGGTCTTTTAGAAGGGCCTGGAACCATTGCAGATTTGCAATCTTTGGCTTTCACTCCGGTATAACCACTATTTTCTAGATAAAAGGTAGACATAAGAATGTTTCAAAGTGCAATACAAGGATAAAATTAATAGAAAAGAAGAAAGAAAGAACTGAAGAAAAGGCTGACTTTTCCCTTTTAAAATTTCTGATAAATATATTATAATCACTTCTATAAATTATGCAAGATGTGATCTCCATATTCATTCATTCCTAATAGCTAAGCACGATTGTCAAAAAACTAGCATACAAAGAAAAAATGCAATAAAATAAGTCAGTAAACAAGGAATGACTTGATGTGCAAAAGGACAATTTCTTGAGATTCTATTAAAAGCTTTGTTTAGTCACCACTATCATCAAATAATGTAAATTTTGCCGGTGAACTCCATGGGAGAGAAAAGGGAATTGTATGTACCTACATAGCATGTGAAGAAAACATTTATTTAGGCCTTTAATGTTTATGTCACAGAGGATTCGCCAATCACTGTACTGCCTACACAACGAGAAAACAAACTTGGCCACAAGTGTCATCTCAAGTTCCACTTATGCACAAGACCAATTTGACAACCCACTATCCAAGGAATAAGAACCACATACAGGTCGAATTGAGGTTATATGTCCATCAGACAAACGATGTATTGCCCTTACTATTGCATGATTAAGTGGCAATGCAAGAAAAGCAATAATGCCAAGTGGGTCAACCCATATACGGTGGCCACTTAAATGATGATAAAGCCTCTCATGAAAATTTAGAGAGACAGTCACACAGAAATTTAGTGCAAAGGATAACGTCAAAATGTTACCACCACCATATTTGCTACATGCAATAACAATCCTACAAGCTGAAACCTCCTATGTCGAACACAAGAGCCAAGAATGGCAACCAAACTGAAACAATATAAACACTTAAAAAGCACATATTCGATATACAAAGAAAAGTTAAGAGTCAAAGAGGGAATATACAAAAATGGCTACCATTTCAATACCCAAAACGAAAATCATGTGATCACACATCCGGACAAATCAGAACCGTCACTATCATATATACCAATAACAAAATAAAGTACCTGAATCGAATTCGTTTCAGATCATTCCCTCCTTCAGGCAATGAGACGAAAGTGATTAAAACACCGGGCTCCACTTGAGCAACCCACTCCTTAGGCTCATCTTCCTCCATAAACACCACTGATTCTGTACGGCCACTAACGGATGTTGGGGTACCTTCTGCGCTGGAAAGTGCTTTTAGTCTTGATTCCATCTCTTTGCCCCACATTCGAGGAGTGGGGCTTCCTGTTCTTCGGTAAGGGCAATGGAAACGTGCCGAGTCTGAGGCGGCGTCGGAGTCGGCATAGTTCCGGTTATGGTTTGATGAACCAGAACAAGGCTTGCAGTTTTTATAAGCCCCTGATGCTTTCAATGCAATGTCCTTGATCTGAAAATTATATAAAATGGAAAAGTCCTCTGTCACTAAAGGGCTAGAGAAACAAAACAAATTCAGGGTTGTTTTTTTTAGCTTTTCCCATTTTCTTCTGATCCAGAATTTCGATGTTTGGTTGCTAAACATAACAGAGAAAAAAATTTTATTTCCGGCTTATTTTCCAATCAAAAACAACATAGAACCCATCAAAGTCAAATTATTACTAGTCTCCTTTTCCCGCATTTTCCCAGGAAACAAACACAAAAGCATGTATTCAAATTTCTATTTGTAGATAGAAACTAATAAAAAATACCTGAGAAGTGAGAGCCTTAATGGCTTGCCTAGTCCTAGGTGTTTCCAAAGTATCTTCATCCTGTTGACGACCAACAGATCCATTGTTATCGTTTAACTGCTTTGAACAAGCTATGCACGTTAACATCTTTCCTTCTCTAACTATAACAAAAACCCAGATCAGATTCAACAACCCAATTTCATAAACAAATATAAATGGCTATGTCAACGAGAGCAGGAAGCTTGCTTATGGGAAATTTTTGCTGGTTACGTCAAGGCCCTTTTTTTTTATAATATATTTATGCTTCAAAACGAATGGGTCGGCTGTGAAATTTTCATAGTGTGAAAGAAGAGTAAAAGGAAAGAAAGGAAGAGAAGAATCAGAGAGATCCCAGGCAGGTTGATATATTATAATGATTTTGGATATTAACGAAGGAATTTTTAAAAAAAAAAAAAAAAGTGACCGTTAATGGAGGAAAGAGAGCATGGATTTTTGGTTGGAAATGAAAAAAAAAAATGCTCTGTTTTTCTGCCTGTGCCAGTGGATCTTTTTCCTGAAGAAGGCTATTGAGATTTGGGCTAATTGGGAACTGGTACTCTATTTCTTATGCTAACCTTTTTTTTTCTTTCTTATTTTTAAGCTTAATTTACAAATTAGCCCTTCAACTTTTTCTTTATTTTATTATTTAAACTATCATTTTGTCTCCATTTTTTTAAAATTTTATTAAATTAAATTAAAAATGATAGTTTAAATATTAAAATTGAATTTCTAACTATACAAATTAATTTATATTATTCTTTTTGAATTTTCTTTTTTAATAAAAAATAATAAAAATTCAAATATAGTAAGAACTAAAAAAAAAGGAAATACAAATATGGTATAATGCCAAATTTGATCTGCTACTTGAAAAAATTGGAATACACTTTAATTTGCACATTAAAATTTTAATTCAATAAGGTAACTTTTATTTGATGAAATTTAAGAGAATCAAATGAAATAAATTTGTAGTAATTATGGAATGAAATTAAATTCCATATTTGAATCTAAATATATTTTTTTAAGAGAATCAAATAATTTGTGATATCTGTCGTTGTGGTTAACGCCTATCAATGCAGCCTATCACCTATCGTCTATCAATGTTAAGCTCTAATAACAGTACGATTAACGCGACTTAAACTCAAACTATACCTAAGGCGAGTTAAGCTACATTAATAAGCAAACTTCTTATTTTTGGTTGATAATGATTTTGAAAATAAGGTGGTCACTAATATTTAGAAAAGGAAAAAAAAAACTTTTTTTTTGCTTTAGCAATTCTCAATTATATTATTGTATTAGTGTAAAATAAAATTAGTATTATAATTTTTTTGTACTATTAATATTTTAACGATTCAACCGTTAAATTTATTGTATTTTTTTATGTATGTAAATTTTCGAACGGATTCGATATCTCTATCGTATTGATATAAATATTGTGTATATTAATATTTATTGAACAATAAAAAAAATTTAGTTAAAAAAATTAATTTATGTCAAAAATATGACTAATTGTATAAAAATATACAAAATAATTACATTAGTAAATGAACCATTCCCACTTATAATAATAATAATAATAATTGGTCTTAGGTAATCTAATTTCTAAACCTATGTATAATTTCATTTTATTATTTTTATTTTGGAATAATGATATTTTTATCATTAATTTGATAATATACACATTTTAACTTTTTAAAAATTCTCTTTTTTTTAATTGTTCTTTTAGAAAAAAAACATAAACAATTAGTTAATTCGATTATCAAAATGAAGTTTAAAGAAATATAAATTGATGAACATTGTACAAATACTTGACTGAAAATGTAAGTCTTATCGAGAAAACCTTTGATCCTAGTAAAAAACGACATATACAAGTTACTTTATAAGCGGTAGGCTGCATTGATAGGCGCTAGTCACCATAATGGATATGTCACAAATTATTACACATAACTGCCATCAATAGTCTTGTCTTTCCTAAAAATCTTTCAAAGCTTATTCAAATGTAAAAATCCATCAAATCATGCATAGACAAAAATGAGTGGTTTAGGTTCGAGAACTCGAGGTATCTAGGAAAAATAACAAAAAAAAAGTGAAGGGGAAGAAGAGACGGTGGAGAAAAGGAATGGCAACTATTGATGGTAGGTAGGCGATTTTGGTTGCAATGTCGATAGTCACATGACATTGAGGAGGAGCCAAAAGAAAAAAGAAAGAAAGAATAAACTACATTTTATATTTTTTATAATTAAATGATTGAAAGAAAATTTAAATACAATTGAATGACTTGTAATGTAGTTTATTTAAAGAAAAAAAATCGAGGGAAAATGACAAGTAACTAATTGGTTGAAAAACAAAGAGTGGATTTGAATTGTGAAAAAGGAGAGTTTTCGGAGAGAAGATATTAATATTTGGCTTTTCCGAGAGAAAATACTATTTGATATCTAAGTTTAGTTTTTGGTATTTGAAACCTTTTTTGGTCTAATTATATACCTATTTCTGGTTTTCATTACAAAAATTGGTGCCCAAACCAAATGGTGATAACTTATGTCAATGTGGCTTAATTATTTTTGGGTAAACTATCAGAATGGTCACCCAATTATGTTCATGTTCTTATTTTAGTCATTCAATTATAAAAATTTTCAATTTGGCATTAACGTTTGAATTCGTTACTGTTTTGGTCAGTCGCCGTTAATTTGATAACGGAAAACCTTTTTCTAACCAGTATAATAACATATTTAGTCCTCAATACTTACATATTCTATCATTTTTATCCTAATTCTAAATAATTCAGTAAATTTAACCTTTTACATTTATAAATTCTATCTATTTGATTCTCAAACTTCCTAATCAAAACTTTCAACTTTTAAAACAAAGACATTCCACATCTATAAATTTGAAAAACCCAAAAAAGAAAAAAAAATTCTCTCAACTAACGAGTCGTTTTCCGAACCAACTCCTAATACCAATGAATTTACCTTGAAACTTTAATTCCTTTTCTTTTTTCTCTATTAGTTTTCTTCTAAATATAATATTTTATAACCCTTTGATTGATAAAATTTTGGCTAAACAAAATGGAAAATCCTTAACAAAAAAAAAAAAAAAACACTTTAGATTTACTCTTGTTGTTAACAGTATGATTTTTCCTTCAAAGTTCGTAAAAATAGTCCTCAAAGTTGGTCATTGGAATTGGAAATTAAATCTAAGAGTTAAAAAAATATGGCTTTGAAAAATTCAATTGTTCAATAAATAATTATATAAGAAAAAAATTATGAAAATTTAATTTTTCATAAGAAAAAAATGTGAAAGAATTAATGGAATTTCCTTTTATTATATTGATAATGATTTTTAAAAAAAAATTATAAATTGATTAAGAGATTATTATGTGTTTATTTTTTTAATTTTTAAATTCACAATAAGCAAAATGTATCACTAATAATCTGATTAAGTGTCAAACCATTACCAAATTAATTAAAAATTAAAATTGTGTTAGTCAGAATCAAAAATATTATTTTTTTACAAATATTTTTATATATTTTTTATATATTATATTTTTAAAATATATATTTTTTATTATTTTTAATAGTGTTTAGTTAATTTCTAACGTTGATTTCTTAAAAATATAAACAAAAATAATTATGTACCAAATTGAATAATTTCAACCATAAATAAAATAATTAATATATGTGGAATGCTTCTGCTTTAAAAGTTGAAAGCTTCAGTTAGAAAGTTTAAGGATCAAATTGATAGAATTTGTAAATGTGAAAGGTTAAATTTATTGAATTAGGATAAAATTGATAGAATAGGTAAGTATTGAGGACTAAAACAGGAACGAATTTAACGACAGGTGACCAAAACATGAACGAATTCAAAAATTAGTGACTAAATTAAAATTTTTTAAAGTTGAGTGACCAAAACAAGATCACAGACATAACTGAGTAACCATTTATATAGTTTACCTATTATTTCTTAAATATATTACATATTTATTGTTGAAACTATCATTTTCACAAATTTAAAATCTCTAAATTCTTAAAATTTCTTACTTAAGATTGAGCTAAAAAAAAAGAGCCAAATTGATAAAAAATACAAACGTTGAAGTCTAAATTTAACATTATGCCTTTTTACAATCTAAATAAAATATAATAAAATAGGTTTCCACATTTCTTTTTAATTTATTTTTATGATAAATTATACCATAGTCACTCAATTATCAGTAAGTTTACAGTTTGCCACCCAATTATGAATAGTTACAATTTGATCACTTAACTATTTGAAATTTGATCATTTGTCAATCTTTCATTAACCTGCTAACAAATGTCAACATGGATGGTTAAGTTACTATTTCTTAAGTACATTTTCGTTTTGATCACTCAATTATAAAAAGAAGCAAAATGAACGCTAATAAAATGATAACATGACACGTTAATTCGTTTAGTTATTAAACTGTTGCTGAAATATCAATTTCATACATTTAGAACTTTTTAAAGGAATAATGATTTAACGGCCCTTGTTGATGCGATTAATAAATTAACAAATAGATAACTTAAATGATCGATTTTAAATAATCGAGTGATCAAATTGTAATTTTTCAAGACTTACTTATAAACTTACAAATAGTTGAAGTAATTAAAACAAAAAGTGAGTTGCATGAAAACTGGAAAAGTGAAAAAAGAGATTAGGGAGAGTGGAGATCACCGCGGACCAGATCACCCCATGGGGGCTGGCGCCACCCCATGGACCAGATCACCGCGGAGATTGGGTTAACAGAAAAAGAAGGCAAAAGCCGATGTTAAAAAGAGAGGCCTAAACCAGCGGTCCCGTGGGTGGGGTTCTCGATTCTGCTGACGGTAACTGATACGTGAGTATTTGGGGAAATTTTGTCACGCGTGGGGGTGTCTCTTAACTTTATTTATTCTCAATCACTTCTTTCCCACGGCCGCCTGTCATCTATCATTGATTCCTTCTTGACGTCAAATCTGTTTATATTGCTGAAATTCCAAAAACTATTATTATTTTAATCAATGAATCTCAAGATTCCAACTTACATTATACTGCCATTTGTCCACAAAATTTTTTTGCTTTTCTAGTTTAT
This sequence comes from Gossypium longicalyx, assembly GCA_025698465.1. Lineage (NCBI taxonomy): Eukaryota > Viridiplantae > Streptophyta > Magnoliopsida > Malvales > Malvaceae > Gossypium > Gossypium longicalyx. The sequence continues at coordinate 89,802,060 of CM046998.1, forward strand.
TCTAAAATTATTTAAATAGAATTAGAGGTAGTTATAGTTGGGTCGATTCGAATCGAATTTAAGCATGATATATTTTATATTTGCTCAAATCTGTTTCGAAATATATGTTTAAAATTTTGTTCAAACCATCTATATTTACAAAAGACTAACCAAGCCCATTTTAGATTCACCCATATTGTTTTTTATTTTTTTTAAAAAATATTTATATTATATTATTTTAATATTTAATAATTTTATATATTTTTCATTTATTGAAAATTTTTATATATTTAGTATAGGTTTATTTTTATAATGTGTTATAAATTACATAATATATAAAAATAAAATAATATAAAGTATTATAAACTTAAAAGCGGGTCGGGTCAAATTTGGTCCAAATTTTAAACGAGTCTAATTTTTTTGTCCGAGCTAATTTTTTGGATATTATATTTTTATCCAAGCCTTCCTAAATTTCGAGCTTAATTAATTGTAATTGACTCAAATATAAAGTATCATAACTTTCACGTGTTATTATTAGCACGATACCAAATTATTATTATTTTGGTATTAACAAATATTCAACCAACTATTCCATAATCATATAAATCCCTATATATGTTGATTAGGAATGTTACCCCTCCACCATAGTTTCTCAAATTTCTATCAAACACTATTAACAGTTTAACAAGCACAGTAATTGTAGGGATTCCATTCCAACCAAGAAGCTACTATATGACAATCTGAGTTCAATTCCGTTATCTGTTTTCTGTGCAGCCACTGGGAAATGTTTAGCTCCCATTTGAAGGCTGAGAAAATCTTTGCACTAGACTTATCCATGTATGGATTATAGGCTGCTCCCCAAAAAAGCAGATAGCATTCTTGTGATTCTGTAACTACCAAAGGATCAAGACATAGGTACTATAAAGTTGTTTACTTTCATTGTTTGAAGAAGAGAGATCATCTAACCATTGATGAATTCAGAAAAAGATTATCTAAAGTCTCCTCCTCTTTGGAGCAAAAAGGGAAGCAACTAGTTGTTTGGATATTCGAAGCTCAAACTGAAAATGTAAGTAGATTGTTGCAGAGAAGTTTTTAGATTACGTAGGGCTTTCCATGGAAATGCATGAGAGCTAGATTGCTCTATACCATAGCAGCATTTAAAAATAAACATGTACACTGTTTTGACGATGAATTGAGGAGGAAAACTATGCTTCCACACTTATTAGTCATTCCCATTTAGTAGCGAGAAATTTCTGGTGGGCAACTCATGTGCTCAACTCTCTCCCATTTGATTCTAGATAAAATCCAATTTCCACGTATGATGACCCAGGGTTTGAAAAGATCGTACGGGATAATCGGGTAAACATTGCAGTGCCATTGGTTAGAACATGAAGGAGTTATCGATGATAGAAATGTGGTACTCCCTCCAAGTTTGGCTTATTAGAATGCTGGTACAAACCGTGGCAGAGTGGAAAAAAATGTTCCAACGATCACAACTCATAAATCCATGTGCGAGGAATGAAACCAAGTTGAAAAGAGGTTATGAAAGTATATCTAAATCGATCTTAACAAAAAATGTTGATGGCAGAAAGTGATGTAAACAATGACAGAACCAAAAATAATCACAATCTTCAAGTTTCAGTCTCTATCATATCCACCTTGGAGAAACGATTGAAAAAACCTCCCTGAACTTTTTCAAAGATTTTTCGAAAAAGACAAGTCAATTTCGAGTAATAGACAGAAAATAATTAAAATTATTTTAATAATTACGGTAGATTTACACAATTAAAATTATATGAAACCCATTTCATATTTATTTTAGTTGGATCCTCTTTGTATGTGCATCAAGCATGCACACATACCGTGTTTAATATTTAACTCTATCAAATTAATTATACGGACATTTCTATAATTAATTTAATCAATATAATAGTTAAATATGACCTTAACTTGTATTTTATTCTGATAATTTCAACCATAGGGTGTGACCCTATAGGATCCTCTAACGTTGATAGTAATATTAAAACACTTATAATATCATGAACAATGAATGCCATCTAGTAATGTATTACTACTGCCCAAGCTAAAGGAAAACACGGTTCGATATAACCTTCATGTGATAATATTATAATATACTATATCCCTTTGTCCTCGAAATCTAGAAAGAACACAAGTCATAAAACAATCACACTTGTATAGTACAATATTTTATTTTTTAATTCCCGAGTAGACTAAGATAAACAAATGAATGTAATATCTCAAATGAACTCATTTGAGCATATTCATGCATTTCTAGTTTCACTTGATCAAGAGGCCTGAGAAATTGCTCGCATTATATGTAGGAGAGAGAAATCCTATCTTGATCACTCACATGCCACTACACAAATTGTGGCATACCCAACCTCAGTCTTTATAGTACAACCACTTACGAAAAACCTTTAATTGTGTTAAAGCATACGAGTCCCAATGTTGGGTCTATAAAGATCTCAAGTTTGAGAATCATACATACAATTATCACTGTAAGAAAAGTTGTGGCTACTACATAATAATCAACTTTATCATTATATAGTTTATTTTAACACAAAAAAGTACCGATAACAATAATGCCAATGCCTTTATTAATAAACCAAGTAACAAGTATGTGTTGGACTTGGTGCCCTAATTGTAGTATTTTCGTCTATGTACACTTCTAATTTTTTCGAATAAATTAGTTAATAAAATTATTTATGAATTACATAAACACCCTTTGAATATTTTCCTTACGTGGTTTTTGCATGCAAAACAAAATAGAAGCAAATATTGGCTTACAGGTTGTTTAATGTTTAAACTAATACTAAGCGATATTATGTGGTCGGATCGTAATACGAAAATATAACTTATATTAGTAGATGAACCTAAACATTCCCTTAGCCTAATAAAAACGAGCAAATCGATTGAAAGACTAATATGCCATCTATCAAGTCCAAATGGAGAGATGCCTTATCTTGGGCATCAGAGTGAAAAACTCCCTAAAGATAGACATATGGATGTGACTGGCTGGATTGACAGTATATTGAACTGGACCCAAGAAGAATAAATCTTAAATCCTTTTATAGATTTATTTACTTGTGACGTTCAAAGTGTGTCATACATTAATTCGCTTATGGATGTAAATAAAAGCTTGAGTTCAAATAGATAAAAAAAACTAAAAGTTGGTGCGTTGAGTATACGACTTCTGTTATATGTAGCGTCATGTACAACAATGGAACTCATAGCCCAAGATATGGGTAAATTATATCCTTTCATTGGCATTACATGGTAAATGTGGCAACGGGTCATTCATCTTTGTGATGAATGACTTGATTACTATTTAATAATAATTGACTTTTCATGAAGGATGATGTAATAGTTACTGTGAGATAAAATAAGATCATATTGGTAGAACAGATTTATCCCAAAGATATTAAGGATATCTTATTAGGGTAATACACTTATGACAAGGTCATTGAACGAGCACTGATTGAGTTGCTTTTGTAATGGTATGCCGTTGGGGAGAGCTCAGTCAAGATACTATAGTGGAATAACTTCGTGACTAAATGAGTTTATAATTAATAGGGGAAAAGTTGGAAGTTAATTATAAATTAATGATAAATCATTTGAGCCCTAATCGCATATATTCAATTGGTCCCTCTACTGTCTCGTTGAAACCATAAATGAATTGCATATTGAATCAAATGAACAAAAATAAATGGAAATGGTAAAGTTAGAGAAATGAGAAACATTTGGAAATGAATGTGGATTTTTCTAAATTGAAATGAAAATGAACTGAAAATGAATTTATGTTTTTTTAAAAATAATTGAAGTTCGAAAATGGAAATAAATTTATTGGTCACAATGAATCTGTTGAATGTAGAACTATTAAATATATTTTCTCATAGATTTTTTTACGTAAAGTCGTCATGATTTTAACTGGGTTGAAAAATTATTTAATTGGGAAATTAATTTAAAATCTTTATTTTGGAAAATAGAAAAACAAATATCGGGTTGGATCGAATTATAAAATATTAGGTTAAACGTCCAAAAAATACTTGTAATTGGACCTGATATGGGAGAGGCCCAAAAGCTCCTAATATTTATAGCAAGAGACGAGAAACCCTAATTTATTTAACTTAGGTTTTCACCCCACCTAATCCTAGTCAGACTAGAAGTTTGCTTTACTCCTTCTTCTTATAAATAGCTGGCACCGATAGGGCTAAATATACAACTTTGAGATATTGTTATTCTACCTAAAAATAGTGAGAGTTTATTCTCTAAGTATTGACTCTATTTTTTAGAATAACAATTCTGTCAGTTTCTATTAAGAGAAGTTTTACGTTCACACTGAAAGTAAAATATTATTTCTGGTTCAGTGTTTGATTCGAATTGTTTGAACACTCAAAACAGTTCATGGTACGAGAATAGCGAAGAAGGTTGTTCGATTGAAAGTCAGGAACGACAATGATTCGTCTAACAAAAAACACAAGTGCAATTTCTGTAAAGGGTTTATTGTTATAAATATCACAAATTGGCTTGATTTTCAAAATTATATTTTTTCGCTGTGCAAGAAAACTATTTTCAAACCGAATTTTTCGTACTACTTTCTATAGCTATCTAAAGCTTCAATTATGTTATAATGTTTTTGGGTGTACATATGTTAGTTCATTCCAACTTCCTACAAGTCCATAAGTTATATATATATTTTTGTTTCTCTATAGCTCACAACCTTGCTCTCTATAGTTCATAATCCTACTATATACCTTTATGGTGTAGATGTTGTTAGATAACCTATGCAGCTCGACCCCTCATATTAGTTATGCTAATCATTTATTACCATTAACATCAAATTTAATCTCCGCGGAAGTATTATGGATGCTTTCCAACTACACAAGTTTTCTTACATGTTATCTTCAAAACCATAGGTCATCCTTAAACCCTCAAGTTGTTTCCAATCCCCTAGATAATATTCAAACCCTCAAGTAATTTCCAAACCCATAGATCATCTTTAGACATTCCAAACCCATAGATCATATTTGGACCCTCAAGTCATATCCAGACCCACCGATCATCTTTAGGCCCTTAGGTGGCCTTCAAACAACTTAAATTTAGTATCACAATTATTTTGTAAGGTCTTCGTCAGGCAACTTATTTTCCAAATAAATCTCTCGGGGGATACAAAAATCCTTCAAGGGATGCAATTAAATATTTGACATTCTCCAAAGATTTTATTACAAAGTTCGACGCCACAGAATTGGTTGAGCACAAATCCTCGAGGAATACAACTAAACCTCTAACATTCTCCACATCCTCAATTTACTCATTTAGCAGTATATTTTGTTTGTTTTGGTCTCACCTAGTCGCTTTATAACCAACTTCAGACTTAGAGAGATTTGTTATGACTGTAATATGAATAAGGACAAAGCGAGGGCTTAACCGCATAGAACAGAAACTATGGAGGACTGATCATGAAGTTATCCCATTATAAAAACCACATGAATCGAATTGGAAAGTGTGTGATGAACGGTGGTTCGATGATTATAGCATAATTTTTAGAAAAATATTTTCACTTTAACTCTTTTGTTTTCTTTTTAATCTTTTCATGCTTTTCCATTTGTTTCATTTATTTAAATAAATTAAATGAAAAAAATTAACATATTTTAAATTTTTATTTATCTATTTATCTATTTACTTTACATATAAAATTCAAAAAATAATGCTAGTATATAATACAAATATATAATGTAATAAATAAAAAATATTTAATTTTAAATTAAATGGAAAATTTAATTTTTTGAAATTTTTATTTATCAAGTTAAAAATTTATCTAATTTTTTAAATTTATTTTTATCTAATTAAATATTTATTTTAAACTTAAAATTAATTATAAAATTTTTTTAAATTACAAATATATAATCCAGAATAATATTTACTATTTATTATTAATATCTTTATTATATTATTTACATAATTCTATAAAATATAAAAAGGTAAATTATAGAATTAGTTACACAACTATTAGCGTGTTTCTATTTTGATCACCAAATTATAAAAGTTTTAATTTCGTCACTAACATCTTAAATATTTTTTATGTTGGTCACTCTCTACTAAATGGTTGAGAGAAGTGATGAATTGATATTTTTTTAACTGGTATAATAACACATTTAGTCCTCAATACTTACATATTCTATTAATTTGATTTTAATTCTAAATAATAATTAAATTTAACCCTTCACGTTTACAAATTCTGTCAATTGAGTTTAGCCTTCCTTCATCGATGATGGTTTAGCCCTAGTCATTTCCTCGGACGGGGAATTCTTCGAGGCCGATGGCAATTTTTGGGCCTCTTCTATGATAAGGGTCAAGCCTTGGGGTTTGTTGTCGTGGAATTCGACATTCTGGTTTTCTACAATAGAAGGAGATGAAGTTGAAGCTTCAAATTTTCAAGGTTTTAAAGGACCCACAACGGTGAATTTTGGATTTTATTTTATTTTTCCAATAATTTATATGGAACTTGTATTTTTATTTTATGTTTAAAAATTCATGTCATGTACTTAATGGGTGGGGTTAGTGATTTAACGGAAATGGAGTCAAAATAAAATTGATAATTTGAATCATATTTTGTAATTTTTTAAGTTGAGTGACTTAATTAAAAAATTATTAATAGTCGAGTGACTATTTAGGTAGTTTATCCTATATTTACTTATATGTGTTTAAGGATCAAATTGATAGAATTTATAAATATAGAGGGTTAAATTTATTGAATTAGAATTAAGATCAAATTGATAAAATGTATAAGTATTGAAGATTAAATATGCTATTATACCAGTTAAAAAAGGTCATGTCTTCACTTTCGTTAACCATTTAACAAATAGTGACCAAAACAAAAATAATCTAAAACATTAGTGATGAAATTAAATTTTTTTATAATTTGGTGACCAAAATAGAAACATAATAATAATTGTATGACTAATTCTATAATTTACTAAAATACAAAATAATTCAAATATGATTTTATTAATAAATTTAATGGAAGGGTTAATTTGTACGTTTCGAAATGTATAAGGGCTAATTTGCTCATTTTTTCAGTAGAGGGCCGAAATGAGATCTGTCCCTAAATACAGGGGCTTCCCTGGTACATTTACCGATTTACGTCGTTAATACAGCCGGGTAGAGAGAACCCTCACCGCTTTCCCCTCGTAAATGCATACTACATATATTTCTTTTATTAATTTTCACTCCTTTTCTCTTGAAAATCAAAATCTAATAATATCTGAAACTCTCTCCAGTTGTTCTCTCGATCACAATCGCTAGCCCTCTCTCCCTTACTCTCCAGCTTCGATCTATCTCTTCTTTCTTTCTTTTTCTTATAAAACCCTCACATGTTAGCCCTAACTCACTGAGTCCAAGTCCCATTCCTCCTAACTCTGATAATCATCGTTTTCCAACCAAATTTGCCGATTAATTAAACCTAATAAATTAAGGATACCATTTCCTATCTCTCTTTTAAGGTTTTCTTTTTATTTCTCTCTAATTTGTTTTATTATAGTTTTTTTTTCTATCTCTTGTTGATTTTTTTAATGCGAATGCTTTTAGCAGTTCTATCCTTAATCTTGGCTGCTACTATATAGGGTTTTAGATGTGAAAATTATTTATTTCAGTAATTTTTTGTATGTAATATTTATATTCTTGTAACTCTGTTTTGATGCTTATATCTTACCTGGATTTGATTTTCTTTGATTTTTTAGTTGACACAATTTGCGTTTCTGACTTTGATCTTTCATTTTCGGTAATTCTTTGCGATGCAGGTATATTTTATCAAGATTCTCTAGAAGATTTTGCCGGTGTCACTGATAAAAAAGGTAGCTATCTTGTTTCCTCTGGAGTAGGCTGTTAAGTTCTTCAGGTTATTGAATGGGGCTAGTTTTGTTTTAAGTAGTAAAGTCTTGATTGGACTTGGTGTTTATAATAGTTTTATTTGTTTATATTGAAGAGGTTATAGTCAGGGTTTCAAATAGCGCGCCTAAATAGTGGTATAGAGGCCACCACTTGCCAAAGTGGTTGTGAATTTAAATCAAAACAGTAGCTGCAAATAGCGGTGACCAGCGGCAATAACAGCCCACTATTCCCGTTTTCAGGCTAATTCTGAACGTTAAACTACAAAAGAAAATAAAGCGCAGAGAGAGTGCTGCTGATAGAGTCGTCTTAGCAATAAGATGGAGAGAAGTTGAAGAAGATAAATGCAAAGTAAAAAATGAAATGAATTACAGAAAATAAAGGAATTAATGTTACATGGAAAGATTTAGGTGTTTTGGGCTTTAGTCTTTTAGGGACACATGCTAGAAAAAACCTAGAATGAAATAGAAAGTTAAGGCCAGAGGGGAAAAAGAGGAAGAAAAGAAAGAAAAGAAAATAGAAAGAAAGGGTTATAATATTTACAAAATCTTAATGGTTCTATTTTTATGTATTTTTATATTTATTTTAAGGACGGTAGGCATATTTATATTTTTATATATGTAAAATATAATATAATATTTTTAGAATTATTTAGGTAGTATAAATTTGAAAAGAACTCAATTCATTTTCATGTTTATTTATGTTAATATATAAAAATATTAAATCAAATAAAATATCATAGAATATCATAAAATATTTTTAAAATTCTGAAATAAAGTTCTTTTATGATTGTATGATTATTAAATTTTACAATAAATTATGCATAAATAAATAAAAAAAATTCATGACTGCGGTTAGCGTAATGATAGCGATAACCTCAGACCTGCAATAGTGATAAATGCGACGTGACTGAAAATGCGACCTCAACCGCAATTTAAATCCCTGGTTTATAGTTATAGCAGTTCTAATAACTTCCTTAGACATAAGATTTCAAATGTTGATGTTGGTTAAGTTCAACTTGCTGCTATACGTGCACATGTTTTTGGAAGCTATGTTTCTAGCTAATTGCCAATGGCTGTGCAGTCTGTCAACTTCTAACTAAAGGATGGCAAATATTTTCTCCATTTAGGCTGTATGTCGCCTAGTTTTGACATTTTGATCATCGTTTGGTTAGGGAACATGCATTTGTCTCTAAGGCCAAATTTTTTGAAATTTTGAACCACAAAAGTTTTGTGCACTTAATCATTTCAAGCATGAGTATTGTTAAAATATGTGGTCTGGTATCCTTCACAAGTTGATTAAGAGCCCTGCTGATTTTGTGAGGTTTTGGTTGCATCATTTGTGTTCTATTCTCAACCAATTTCTGGCTTCATATGCTAACCTTAATTTCTCTTGATTGCTGTATTTCGCATTTGGATTTTGTTCAAGTGATCTAAAAGACGAAAACCTTTGCTAGGCTAGAAAATATAATAACTTCTGCTTTAGCAGCTTTGTCACTTTGATGCCTAAAGCTTTTGGGGTTCACTTGTAGGCTAAGATTTGTTATATACTTCTTTGAACTTCTTCATGAAGATCAGGATTGGACTTTGTCTTTTGAATACTCGATGAGAATTCTACATTGTAAACATATAACAAGCAGAATTCATTAAGATGGTCCTTTAATTGTTGTTACCCCAAGAGGTTTAAGTTACATTTCTAGTCTGAAAGTTTTGGATTAACAGTATATGGATAAAGTATTTGGTTTATTGTTGAAAGCTCAATACAGTCTGAAAGATAAACTTCTATGGTGAATGAGATTGACTGAAAGAGAAACAAGAAATTTTAGCACTGGTATGGCAGCCTAGTAAAGGTGCCTTTTTCATTATATAAATGCGAATGCTTTTATACATGGGTTTTATGGAACAATTACGAGATAGGGGAGATATGCTCTTTTATTGGTGCAATTTTGTATTTAATGGTTTTAGGTTTCTTAATACTTAAGTTGAAAAATTAAGTGCTAGTGTTTTAGAATTGGATTTTGGGAGTATTGAATTCATTAAGAGCTTTTCCTTCAGGTTCTTTTTCTTCTGAGATGAATATGCAACAAGTTGTGTTTCCAAAATCTTCTGCTAATGGATTTGGCCGTCAAAGGGGTGATAGAGAGGTTGGGGCTAGGTTGGAGAATAAGATGCAGCTGGGAAAATCCAATCAAGGCAGAATACAAACTACAGGTGAACATTTTCTAATCTGAATATCTCTTATTGAAATTTACCCTTCATCTAATACTACTTGGTATAGGTGCACTGGCTGCTGGGAAGACTGTAGGTAATGAGAGTTTTTCCCGTGATCGGTTAGTTTATCTGACAACATGTCTTATTGGGCATCCGGTGGAAGTCCATGTGAAAAGCGGATCAATTTACACTGGAATATTTCATGCAACTGATGCAGAAAATGATTTTGGTATGGTCCATTATCTGTTTTCTTTGTACTAATTATGCATATGTAATTAGCATTGCAAATTGGCCATGGTTCCCTTTGAAATACAACAAATAATCTTGACATCCACTTGCTTATTTAGGAATCATCTTGAAAATGGCTCGCTTGATAAAAGATGGTACTTTGTGTGGTTACAAGTCTACTACAGAGTTTGTTAGCAAGGCACCCTCAAAGATTTTAATTATACCTGACAAAGAACTTGTGCAAATTATAGCAAAGGTTTGGCTGATTTTCTTTTCTTTGGAGTTCCATCCCTAGGCCAGTTACTAGTGAAAGATAAAAGTTCAAGTAGTCTGCGTGGGACTTTCATACGTTTAAAGAGTTTGTTTCAGTTGGATAATTGTGAATGGTACTTGAAACTTGGTAAATGTGACTTATTTCATCTGTCATTTGGTATTATTAATTTGGCTATATAAAAATGATTCCAGGATGTGGCTGTAACCAGGGATGGATTTGCAAGTGAGCCCCAAAATGAAAAACATCAGGAGATTTTGATAGATTCTGCAATATCACAGTCCCGACATGTTGAGGTTGAGAGGGAATTGGAGCCCTGGGTTCCTGACGAAGATGATCTGCAGTGTCCTGAGCTAGAAAATATTTTTGATGGACCATGGAATAGGTTGTGATAAAGTTCTCTCCTTTCAAAAATGTCTTACAGTAGTTTTATGGTTCCAGAGCTTAATTACTTCATCCCACTTGACTGAAATTGTGTTTATTATTTATATTGCAGTCTCTGGGTTCTATATATCGGACTCGATTCCTTGTTTTTAATTCTCTTGCTTGTTATTCCCTTCAATAAATTGCTTGGGAAAAAGGATGTTAGGAATTTCGGATGAGATAGTACTCAGATAAATGTTGTTTATTGGCTTTCTTATTGAAAGAATAAAGGATATGAGCAAAAGCATTCTATTTCGATAATTATTTATGCAACATAAGTTTGACATGGAGATGATGTTTGAGCCTTCAAGTTTGTTATGGTAATCTAGTTTGTCAAGAAATTTTATATTCTTTATATTCTTGATAATTAGAGTCTGATTTAGTTGCCAGGGGTAGGTAGAAAGGAGATGCTAGTATTTTGCTGAATGCTTGACATTTGATTGTCATTATGTGTTTTGCTTTTATTTATTTTTTTCACTTGATATCTTTAATGTTCCGCTTTGTCAGATTAGCATTGTCTTGATATATGTACTTGTACTATTAGGAACTGGGATCAGTTTGAAACCAATCAAAAACTATTTGGTGTAAAAAGTACTTTCAATGAGGAACTTTACACGACAAAACTCGAGAGAGGTCCTCAGACGAGGGAATTGGAGAAGGAAGCAATGAGAATAGCAAGAGAGATCGAGGGTGAGGACACCCAAGACCTTCATTTAGCTGAGGTAGGATTTTCCTAATATCCATTGTTTGCCTCTTAAGGTTCTTCCTTTGTTATTTTCTCTGAAGTTTCCTCATGCTTTCATATTGAATTTTTGATAGGAGAGAGGCGTTGATCTTCATGATGATTTTGATATCGATGAGGAGATGAGATATTCGTCGGTCTACAGGGGTAGAGGGGTTGATGATAGTGGTTATGAAGAAGACGAGGACATTTTGTTGGATTCCCACAATATTGAGACATTTGGAGATTCATATGATTCTCTTAGTAGAATCGCTGATGGAGTTCGAATGCCATCAAGCTCTTCCTTAGTGGTAGTTATTGACCTCTGGAATTTGAGCTATTCTAGTTATTTCTTTTTTGAATGCAAATCCATGTTATGATTAGTCGTGCCTAAAATTTTGACCATTTTTAGGTTGTGTATATTTCATTTTCAGGCTACTTTTGCTTGAGATTATACACATAAGATAACAATTTGACCTTAGCTTATCTGTTCTCTAGGAGATTATTATATTCTAATGCACTGTGCCTTTTCAAATGAATTCTTACTCAATGACTTCTGTATATATTTTATTAAGTTTAGGGGCTATAAATGTTGTAAAAACATATATTCTTTATGTAAGCATAACGGCTTGTTCTATGATCTGGAAATTTGAGCTTCTCTTTGAAGCTGTATTGTGTAGAATTACATTTCTTTCTATTTTTTATGAATATTATGTTATGTTGAGGGTAGATATAGCTAGAGGAATGGTTATTCTGTTCCATGTTGCCCAGGATTTGTGTTCAAGCTCCACTTTTTGGCAAAAATGTTTTCTTTTCCATGGAAAGGAATATATGGGTGTTAAATAGGTTTGCACTGCCAATACAATGAAGGAGTGTAAAGAAAATAACAAGACTAGAACTATCCTGAATTTTGATTTTTTTCATGAAGAAAATAAATTATTGGATCTTATGGTGAGCAATATATCTTCCTAATTGTTCTTTACTCAAATAATACTCTTGTGCAAGGTTGATTAATTTTGTGCAATGGATCTTGTGGATATAGAATTTTCTTCAACTTTTGGGTACTTGCTTAACTGTGCCACTATTGTTAAGTTTTTCTTCTCAAAACTTGTCTTTCATCATAGCTTTCCCCAACTATAATATTCTTTCCCTGCACTTTGATGGTTATTTCAATTTTAAGGTTGGACAATAGCGAAGGATTTTTTTTATACCTTCCTGATAGTTGTTGCATGTCAGGAGCAAGGTGGTATAAAAAGATAGTTCTATTTCCACTGCCTGTGCTTGTTTTTACTTCTTTGTGTGACCCTTTCCTGTTATAACATACTCCTTTTATTTTTTTGTTTTTCTTTTGTAGGATGATGCACCATCTTCCCAGGCAGCCATTAGTGAAGATTTGAATTGCTCTCGACCTAATGATCAGGCGAGACAGTTAGCATCTGAACTCCCTTCTAAAAGTTTCTCTGTATCTGATAGTGAAAGCAGGTATTTTATCTTTTTCCGCTGGACATGCCAGCCTGATTTATGTTTTCTGATTAGGTTCTGATTCCATGTTTCTGTTTGTTTAAAGCAATATTAAAAGTAGTTAGTTTAAGGATATGTGTTGTATTAGCTCTTTATATTTCCTGATTTAAACACTTCATGTAGGATCCGAGACAAGTTGCTTGGTGAACATGGTGGAAGCAGTGATGGTAATGAGTTTCCAGAAAAGCAGTCTGTAAGTTGATTTTCCATAGATAAGCAAGTCTTGTAGAATGAACGTGGAGCGCCTTGTTTTGTTGCTTTAACTTCCATATCTGATTTATATCTCCACTGGAGTTCCCTGGTCTATGCTTCTAGTTTTAGTCTATATGCTTCTAACATGTATGTTTTCTGTTTGAATTCCTGTTCATATTAATGGAGCCATCTGAGGACTTGCAATTGTCAAAATCTGTTGGTGAGTGTGCTTTACTATCTAGGTGCTTGGTGTTCTTAAACAATTGCAATTGTCTTTTTTGTCATGTTACACCGCATTCAATTGCACATAGTCTTGCTGCTACAGCTAATTATTTTAATGCACTGACAGAGCAAATTTTAATGCCAGATTCTGGGTCATTATTGAATGACAAAATTGATGGGTCTGATAAAGCTAGACGATCTGCAAATCCTACTAATGCTCCATCTAATGCTTTGTCAAAGGTTAGTGAAAAGCCAAGTCCTTCAGGTAAGCTCTCGGAAGGTCCAGCTTCTAGCAAAGCAACTGGTGAGATGCATTCTGCAAGTTCCCATGGACCGCCTGATAGTTCTACATCATCAAATTCAGATTGTGTTGGTACTGTCTCAGCATCTGGTGGCTTTGGCTTATCACCGAGTTCATCGATGGGTTCATTGTCCTCTGAGAAGTCAACACTGAATCCCCACGCAAAGGTCTGTTGTCTTTAACTTTTCCCCTTTAACATAATAAACTGACTCCAATATGTACACAGTTGTGAACTTTGAAGAGTCTTGAGTGTTCTTTTGTTTAGATTTTAATCTGGTTTGTTACTTTCTTTTGGTTGTCATTTCACTCGTCTAACATGCTTAATTCTGTCAGGAATTCAAACTCAACCCGAATGCAAAGAGTTTCACACCATCTCAGACACCTGTCAGGCCTCTATCCCCAGTGTCTGATGGTTCTTTCTACTATCAGACACAGATGTCTCCTTTACCACATATGCACATGCCTGTTAGTTTTGGGGTAAGTTGCTTAAAAGTAATTACAATTTTTATGAACAGTACTTTGCAAGCAAGAGGTGCATTTGTCTACCATTCTAAAAACTCCTGATGTTGCTGTGGACTGAAACGAATAAATCTTGTTCCCTAATATTTCCCTTTGGTTACTTATGTTTTATGTATCAGCTAATACTTGAATTCTGAATTATGACATGACCTCTGAGCTGCTAGGGGGAGCTTTGGTACTGTGCATTGATTCTTTCATAGCACTTGTCTGGCATCGTGACAACCCTTTCAGGGAAACAGTAAAAGGAATTGAAACATAGCTTTCCAATCCTTCCATGCCTTGTTGCATTTATGGTTCAATGATTTTTATGTTTTTGGGGCAATTGCGGGGGTTGATGGTTTAGGTGGGATTAAGTTTGTTTGATTAGAATTAATATGGAAAAAGTACTCCCTGAATTAAGGTTAGGTGTATCTGTGCAGGCGTGATATTGTTTTCCAGGTCCATAGGATATCTGCTACAACCTGTAACTTTTACGTAAATTATCTTGTATTTTGTGGTCTTTAACCGGATGGAACTTGATGAAGCAACCTAAATTTTAGTAAATGAGGGTAAATTTTGGTTTATGATCTTAGCTATGACTATTAGTAGTCATATTCAGTCTTACACCTGGTGCTTAATTTCATTTTGGATTTTCTTTCTGTTTAATCCAAAATGTATTCTCGTTAGTTTACCTATGAAATGTTGTTCGATGATATGGCTTTTGCAGATTGGGCCCTCCTTTCCTGGGCACCCACCTGTTATATTCAACCCACAAGTGGCACCAATACAATCACCGCAATCATATTTTCATCCAAATGGACCTCAGGTGCAACCTTTGCCTTAATTTATTATTATTATCTTCATTACTCATCTTAATGTTCATATTTATTATTTATATGCGGTGTTTTAAAACTGCAGTATGGGCAGCAGATGGTACTTGGGCAACGGCAAGTGGTGTATTACCAACCTGTAAGTGGTTCGGAAAACTCCTGGAATTTGGTTTATGTTTCTCGGGCTTGATAGTTGTAACACTCGTTTAAATTAGCATTCTACTAAGTTATAAAATTTCCAAGGCAACTGGGATCTTGACAGAACTGAAGCTAACGGATTTGCAGGAAATGCAATACAAAGGACGGGATTATTAACTAATAAGTGTGTCGACATCCTTCTCCGAAGCTTGCTTGCTATTCTCGCAAAGAGTAAAAACTTTTTGGGAGGCTGCTTGGATCAATTTTTTCTTTCACAAAACAAAGCCTAGTCCTACCGGTCCAAGAAAGAACCTATATATATATATATATATATATAGGGGATGAGGATGATGTTTACTGGTTTTGTGGGGGATAATTTTATAAACCCTCATGACTCTTTGGACTTTCTAGCTTTTGTTAACTAACCTCCACCTTTGTCTGATTGGATAGTTTTTTAATCTTTGATAGTACTGGAGTTGTATCAATTTTGTGGTGCAAAGATAGTGTTGCGTTCTACTCCTATGTACCTTTAAAAAAAAAAAAATCTGGTGAGATGTATGTGTGTGCACAATTTTGATAGTGAAAGAGATTGATGCAGTTTATTGACAGGTAGTGTCGTACTATTGATTGAATAAGGCTGATTAAAACATCTAATAAACTTAATTTTTGAATGTTGAATTTTATTAAAATTATTAATTTCACCATCTTGCTCTACTATCATCCTTTAATCTTTTATATGATATGATCCTTCATGACATCACATACATGGATGATAAATAAATATATAGCTATAATGTCAAATTTAGCTATCAAAATTATTATTTTTAACTAAAAATAATGTTAGCATGACGCGATTTGAAAAATTATAAAAATATTTAAAATTTTTAAAAAATATATAAAAATTTTATAAATTTTTTTTAAAAAAAAGTATGAAGTTTATGTTGATGTCTATGTTGTCATATTTAAAATTTAAAGTTTTAGTCAAATATTTTTATAGAAAATAACAATTTAACTTTTTTTTAAAGATTAATAGTCAAATTTAGCTTAAAAAGAAAGTCAACTTGAGAAAAATGTAAACTTTGAGAGTTAAATTAGAGAGTTATAACCATTTAACACTCAAGGCAATGAGAGACGGAGAAGGCAACCTAAGGTTTTAAGCTTCATTTCTTTGTCATCTTTAGATGGTCCATCTTTAATCTTATCAATCCAATCTTGACGATTACATACAAGTAGAATAAAATGAGAAGAGAATTTTGCATGGGAAAAATAGAGAGGCAGGACTCGCTTTCCATATTTTAAAAATTATAAAACTATAATGAGAATGCACTTTGCAAAACAACAAATTTGCATATTTAGATTTTCATGATCATCAAGTTTTAACTTTTAAACAAAACCACATTTTCATGTCCCTTTAAAACCCTAAAAGCCAGACACAACTGCATATTTGTTGCTTTAGAAAAACTATCAACAAATTTTCCTGAAATATCAACTTTTCAGATTTCAGACTTATCACCAAAATTTCCTTCCAACACCTTTTGATCTGTCCTTTCTCTTGTATTCAAAATCTTTTCTAATGTGCTAGCAGATGAATTGCAACTAAGAGACTTTTCTAATGTACCGGCAGATGAATTGCAACTAAGAGATGGGATGATGGTGTTGTAGTTTATTCAGGTCCATGTTGGGAGATTTGTAGTTGCGTCTCCCAACATGTTATAAAAAAAAGTAAAGAATGACACCCTTTTAAGTTTCTTATAAAATCTCTTTAACCAAAACTATTAAATATCTTAATAAATTTGGTAAAATAATATTTTACTCTAATTGAAATTACTAGAAATTCACTAAAACATATTTCACGCGATTTTAATTGAACCCTTTAAGTATATGCGTCAAGCATGCATATATTGTGTACAGATTTTAACCTTGTCAAAGTAAATTAAGTAAATGAACGTTTTATATAATTAATTTAACTTATGAAAAAAAGTAAATGGAATCTCAATATTTCTTCAAAGTCCAACAATTTTGGTTACAGGGTGTGACTTTATAGAATCTTGTAATGTTGATAGTAAAATTAAAACATTCCTAATATTATAGCAATGCATCATTATTATCCAAGTTGCAAAAGGTCGTGGTTTGACATAACCTTCTTGTGGCATTGTTACTATGTAGTCTTTCTCTATACCCATGATATCTAGATTGAACACGAGTCATAAAACAATTACACTTACATAGTACAATCTTTTTATTTCTTGAATCTCAAATAGACTAATATACAAATGAGTTCGATATCTCATATTGACTCATTTGAGCACGACAATGCATTTTTATTCAAATTCTAATAGAGGGCTTAATATATCGCTCACATTATGTAAGGTATACCGAACAATGGCCTTTATAGTACATCCAATTATGGAAGATGTTTGACTAAATCGAAATATACCACTCCTTATGTTTAGAACTATGATAACCTCAAGTCTAAGGATAACATACACCATTATCACTATGAGAATTGTAGTGGCTTTCACATAATAATCCACAAGCATTCATATGGTTGGTGGGTCCATTACATTGTTCTCTAACTTGTACACATGCATTTGACTTGGCGTCTAATATTAATGGCAACAGCTTGTCATTATTTAATCATATACTAGTCTCAATGTATTATTGTTGCCTCAACCAACAATAATTCTTAACTAAAGACAATTCAGAATAGTCATACTATTTTTTGGATGTTATTATTATTCACATTATTTAATAAACAAAAGCAAGACCGATTGCCCTTATTAATAAAACAAGGTGACAAATGAATGATAATCATCTCACGATTAGTCTTTTGTATACAAAAGATCGTTTTTATGCAACATTTCATTTGTTTAACTTAAGTAATCAATGAGCCATGTTTGTTTGACTTGCATACTAATTATGGATAGTCTAACAAGGAAATATGAATGAGATTTATTTCATTTCCATTGATATAATTAGTTAAAAAGTTCCTATAAATGATCAAATATGATGAAATTACAACACTTAAACACAAATGCCTAACAGTGAGTCATCAAGAATTTGCTCCTATAATATTTTCAAATTCAAGGACCTTAAGTTTTTGTTTGGGACCAAGCTTTAACTCGTTTCCATCCAAATTCTCGAAAGAGTCCACGCCCTTGATAGCTTAATTCTTGCCTTTACTCGCATGTCTTCTTCTTGCTTGAATATGTTCCCTAGTAAGTTTTCTTGCTCTTAACTGGTCATGAAGATTAGGAAAGATAACATGATTAAAGAGGCTTGCCCCTGGGTTCAATGCAATTTGACATTGGCTTGGTGACTGTCATCGTGCTAGCATGTAGTAGCGAACATAGGGTTGTTCTTCTTCCTTGTGTAATATCCTAAACTAGTATGCATTAAGCGCCATTTGAGGTAGAGGTGGAGTAAACCCAAGTGGGTAAATTGGATCTTCATTGTTATTTTCATTAGATCAAGGTTTTAGTGATTGTCCTTTCAGTAGCTTCTTTTCCTCGAGTTAGAGTCATCATCTTCTCCATCATTTTGGCTATACATTCTTGAAACTCTTGTTATGACCTTCCCATGTCCTGATGAAACCTAGTTAAATGTTGAACTCTTATTGTATCCTTTCCATTCTCTCCATCCTTCTTGTTTGTTCGCTTTCCATTGTCTTAGTTTGTAAGTTAGTAATGTTGCGTGGGCAATTTTGGACATTGTGAAATATTTATTTGAAATACATTGTATGATATATATATATATATATATATAGATTATATACGACTAGATGGATAAATAGATTTGGACAAAAAAAAGGAGGTTCATTTTTTAAACGAGTCGAATCTCGGGTAGGTTTTTTTTTTTTTACTCAGGTCTAGCCCAACATGACTCGAATTTACAAAAAAAAAAAAAACTTGCTACTATTTCCACTGTTTTGCTATCGTTTCACTATTACATTGTTACTATTTTGTTGTTATTATTTGGGTATTGTATAATTCCTATTTCATTGTTAAGTTTGCTACTATTTTAAAAGCATTTGCTTACTAAATTGCATCTTAGTGTTATTTAAGTATAAATAACTTTTTAATTTATTTTTAATTTGTTGAGAAATATTTATTTTAATGTTTTTAATGTATTTGATGTATTATATTTTTTAAATTTGTTTTTATCTAATAATAATAATAATATAAAAAATAATACGGACAAGCCGAGTTCATATTTTAACATTTTTATCCAGATCAAACTTAAACAAATTTTTAAACCTACTTTTCAAATTGGACCAAACCTTTTTCAATATTTGTTTCATATAAAATAGGATGATCAACATAAAATATTTTTTTATCAATATAAATTTACTTCATTATTCCCGTAAAATGTCTTATCAAATCATTTTCAATAAGATATTTTTAAAATTGATAAGATTTTGTTCATTATCTTCGCCGTTGAAGAAATAACCCATCTCCAACACTGTCACCTCTCTCTCTTTGACGGCGACAACTCAGGCAATGATACCATCTTTTCCATTCATCTTTTCTTCAACCTCTCTGCTGTAAAAGAAAAATTTTTCATAAATTGAGTCCTTTTCTATTGTTCTACGTTTTTAAGCATGTCTGTGCTTCTCGGTCTACGTTTCTACTATTCTTCGGAGTTGCTATGTTTTTACCATTTTTCGTTTTTCATGTTTTACAAAATATTTTCAGAAAATCTATCAAACAATAAAAAAATATTTTGAATAAATTCATTAAAATATCAAAAAATATTAATTTTTCCAGAAAGATAAATAATTTTTCAGAAACCATTTTCAATGAAACAAACGGAGTTTAAACTAATGCTTTTTGTTTTTCCTTAAAAAAAAATTTTTTACTTCGTTTTCACGTGTAAAATATGAAATATAAACAAGCATTGCAAAAGGTCAACACGTTCCTGCAAAGAATTTTTGTGTAGTCAATAGGAAGAATATTCAGTAATAGTAGGTGCAGTTTATAGTAGACTTGATCAACTTCTCAATGGTGATTTCATATAAACAACCATTTTAGCTTTGAGACAAAACAATAAAACAATCCTTCATTCCTTTACAAATGCATATGACTCATTGACTTTTTTTTTTTAAATATTTTAAATTATTTCACATTCATTCTTAATTTTATTAATTAATGTATTTATATAAATTGACATGAATAGAATAAACGAGGCTTTAGTAGAAACGGTAAAATAAAGATGTTAAAAGTCAAAAATACTTTCACAATAATTTAGTTTGTATGATAATGGGAGGGTAAACTATAAAAATAGTCACTTATGTTTAAAATGTTACGTTTTGACCACTTACGTTATCGTTTTGTTACAAAGTAGTCATTCTATCGTTAAGCTCCGTTACCTCCCTAACGACGGTTCTACGTGGTAGTCCAAATGGGTTTTAAATGCCAGCTTAGATGTCCTACGTGGCAGTTCAAATTAAATTTATTTAATCAAGAACTTATTTTCATTCCAGCAACTGGACATTCAAGTGGGTATTTAAAATGGATTTAGACTGTCATATAGGACTATTGTTAGGGAGATAACGGAGTTTAACGATAGAATAACCACTTCGTAACAAAACGATAATGTAAGTGACTAAAACGTAACATTTCAATCATAAGTGACTATTTTTGTAGTTTACCCATAATGGTATTTTAATCATGACTTAATTAAGTTGGTGCATGATTGACTCGTGACAATAATTCAATTAAATATTTAGCCTTTTTTATTGTATAATGCTTAAACTAACTTGTTCAAAAAAATAAATGTTTAAACTATCCATAACCCTCTAACCTTTAAATTGGAAAGAAAGTGCGTGCAAATTCACATCTGTCGAGTTGTTGCAACCAAGGACGAAGCCAAGAATTTCATCTTGAAGGGTCCAGTTAAAATTTTGTGTCAAAATGGTTTAAAATGAATTATTATTTCTTAAGAGAAGCCAAAAATGCAAATATTCCATTTTAGTAATAGGGCTAAAATGAATTATTAAAGGTCCTACACCTTTGGCTTCATCTTAGGCTAAAACAACAAAAGATAAGTGTACATATACCAAACTTGAAGTCTTTGCAGTAGACAGTATTTGACCAGGACAAGGTCGGATGATCAGTGAATGACAATTTCACACGACATGTCTGATTTCCAATATTTGCTGGGAAAAAGAAATCCTTAAAATTTCCTATAAATTGGGTTGTAATGACCTTTGATTTTTTATATCGATAATTGAGGTTTAACAATGGCTACTGCAATTATCACGACTACTACTCTTCTTCTTACTTGTTCAGCGCTTCTTCTGGCTTTTGTTCCAACAACTGCTCATGCTAGACCCTTTCCAACAGGTAATAATAATTTAGAAACTACGGTGACATTGCGAATCAAAACTGCTAATCTGATAAATATACCTTTTTTTGTTTTTCAGAACATTCAGTTGACAAGTTCATGGAGATGATAATACGGAAGAATATTTGGATAAGTACTTCAACTGAAACCGCCATGGAAATAACCGGGAATGACGACGGTGATGACAAAGGAAAGGTGGTTCCATCGCCACCAGTGACAGCCTATTCTCTTCCATCTCAAAAGCTAGAAACACCATGTGGTGTGGGAAGTACATGCAATGGTTTAATTTCCATGGTTACTAACTTTGGAAAGACCACAAAATCACCGCCATCTCCAAATCCAGCACCATCAAAACATCAAGGAACGATTGAGCAGCCGATACAACAAAGTCCGTTGGCTCCAGATTTTGAGTTTAAATCCGTGGCTGCTGCACAACCACCACCTAATCCAGCACCCTCCAAAGGTCAAGGAATAATCGAGCAACCAATACAACAAAGATCATCTCATGATTTTCAACTGGCTTCATTTTGAGTTTGATTTCTGTAAATTAACATGTCTGTCACACTAGCTCTAGTCTGTACCCACGCAAGTGAGGTTCTCCAGTTCTTGTATTTATAGTACCCTTCACTATATGTATCAAAACCTAGAAATTATATATTGAGGGTCCAATAAGATGATAAGTTTGCACACATAGTTTGGATCATAGACATGATACCAAGAGAATTGAAACCCACACACGTCAATACCACTAAATTGGCATTACAAAAACCCTAATTTAGTCTATGTACAATAGGAAAGATTTTGAGAAATCTTTTTAGTCGGTTTGATACAACTTTCAATTTATCTACTCTATTAACTCAATCTAGTTTTATTTAAAAAGATTTACATTACAATTGTAATATCTCTAAAACCCCCGAGTCGTGAATAGTACTAAATTGAGAAATAAAATTCAGAATTTTCGAAGCAAATAAAATAGGAATTATTAGTGCTAGTAGAGAAGATAGTTGGATGCCAGAGTGAGTTGAAAAATCTCATGTGTTGGGATAAATAAATTTGGGGCATAGATTAAATTGTAAGAGTGTGAAAAGTGATGGGGCAAAAATGTGAAAATTGATGTCCACGGAACTAACTAAAAATTTGACTAAGGCAAGTGCACCTATCAATTAATAGTATAGATATGGTGAACAAAGATATCGTTTCCACGAATACTAAAAATACTAGTAATTACCATCTTTCTATTATTTAACCGAATAATTTCAGTGATTGATTTAAAAACTAAAATTAACTAACGAACACGGCAAATAACAAATCAGGAAAATAACTGATTAACAATCAAAAAGCGAAATAATACCCAGGAAAGGATTGACATAGATTTCATTTGTCATTATCAATCTAAATTACGCAATTTCTTTACTTACTATCTTGATCCTAGAAATTCATAAATTATGCTAATATCTCTTTCGAGCATAAGAGCAATTGACTCTAACTCGTGCTATGGATTCTTCTATTAGATTTAACACTAATCAGGTAGATTTATGTTATCCTATTTTTAGGATGGCATGTAACTCCACTCAATTACGCAAGATCTACTTTTAAACAGAGTCTATTCAACATTCGATTTAAGCACATCAAACATGTATCAATAATCTAGAAATACTAAACCAAAACTTAATAAGCACACATAATTGAAAAAAAGAAACTAAGTATTTATTGCGTAAAAATATAAATTAAATGACATAATTCATCATAGGGTTCATCTCTCTATGTATTTAGAAAATTAGTTCATGCTTGAAAATAAAAACATCCAAGATACAGTATAACCGAAAGAAATAAAGAAACTCATCATGATAATCTCCTAAGAAATCAACTGGGAATTTTCAATCTTGACGGAAATCTACTTCATAATCAGCTTCAATGGCGTTTCTTGAGTTGTTTTCTTGAATATTCTATGACGACTCACTCTTATATTCTTTTTTTTTGTCATATATACGTCTTAGAATGCTTGAAAAACCTAAAAATCACGATTTTTTGAAGTTCGGTGTGAAATCCCATGAAATTGACATGGCCTACCACGTTCCCATGTGGTTCACACGGCCGTGTGGAGTGGTCTAGCCCGTGCGGTTCCTGCAGCTTGCTCTGATGCTCTGGTTTTCGCTCGTTTTTCTCTCCTTTTGCTCCCAAATGCTCTATTAAGCATTAAATTAAACATGAATATAAAGGATTAGGTGCATAAGATTCACAATTGAAATTAGATAATCACCAAAAAATGCATTAAGAAGGAGGTTAAAACGTATTACTTTTAGCACTTATAAAAAATTAAAAGTAAAAATGATTAAATTGAATTGAAGGGACAAAGAGGAAAGATTAGAAGTGTAATAATACCAAGAGAGTGTCATGAATCATAGATGGAATTGTAGAGAAAATTTAAGAGCTATATGGTCTTTCCATAAATACATAATTATAATAAAAAATCTTAAATTGTTGGTGAAATATGAGCCATTAGATAGTGTTGGAAATTGAAAAGGAATTAGGACCATTAGATTGAAATGATGATTGGTAAATTTTTATATTATATTTTAATATTTCAATAATTTAATTAAATAAATTTTTATGGAAACTTGTGGAACTATCATTATCATTCTCACACCACTCACCATATGTATGAAGGAAACTTTTATTTCCTTTAATTTTAGTCCTTTTCCCATCATTTTCGACCATCTCAAGCTTGAGTTCTTCAATTTCTTTCATATATTTTTAGTACAACCAATAGAAAAATCCCATAGCAAGCTTAGTTTCGTGTAAGACAACTAGTGTTCATGTAGGAGGAGAGAGAAATTTAAGTTTAAGTGAAACCCTAAGTGTTTAGGAAAAAGAGAAAAAAAAGGGGTGAATCTCAAGTTGGCGACAAAGGAAAGAAGATAGCAAAGGAATGAGAGAAACAAGAATGAAGTTATCCAAGCCTTTGGTAGTAAGTACGTCAAGAATTTTATTTTATTTTATTTTATTTAACCTAAGTGTAAGTTATATTAAAATGATTATTTTAATAGTTATATGATTAATCTATATGTGAATATGCCAATGTTTAATATGAAATTGATTAGTGAGTAGTGAAGATATGGATTGAATTCTAATTACAAAATGAATAGATTAAGTGTATTGAAATAATAGTACGAAGGGACTAAATTGTAAAGTGTACAAAAGTAGACATGTGAACTAAAATATTGAGAAATAATGCTTAAATGAAGTGTGATATAATAGTGAATAAATGTTAAGTGATACTATTGTGAAGCTATAGAGAATAGAGAATTTCATGCTAATAATGACTAAATTGATAAGAATGTAGATTTTATATGATACAATTGATAAATGATTTTAGTGTTAATAACGTAGTAAATGCCTATGTAGATAATATGTGAACTAGTTAAATATAAATGACACGCCATTAGGAAATCTTGAGTGTGCTAGTGTAGTGGCACTTCAGTGCAAATCAATGATAATGCATTTTGATGCATAGTGTTAATGGCACTTCGGTGCATTTCAGTGACTTTGCACTTCTTGCATGATAGTATAAGAACATTCATACTAGTGATTTCACTATTATTTCCGCATATTCCACTTGTTTAGTTGAGTCTACTATGGGCTAATAAAAAAAAGTGATATAAGAAAATGATAGTAAATTGGTAAGTGAATTATGAATAGATTGTATATAATGTTCTCTTATTTTAATTCATTACATTACATATATATTAAATTCTATTTAAGTAATGGTATGGTTAATTCTTGATGTACGTGCTAAGCTTTCACAAGCTTAACGCGTTATTTTCCAACAAGTAGGTAAAGGTTCGATTTGAAGCTTTAGAGTGAAGTTTGCTACCTCAACTCATCTCTTCTCATCACATCACAAGACTTGAAAGGAAGTATGAAATCAAACTTTTGGTACTAGTTTGTGGCATGTACATAGGTATTTTGAAGTATATGTATATTAATATTAACTAATACATTTTGTGTAGTTTAAATATTTTAATGGACTGGTGGATTTAGTTGAATTATGCTTTGAGTATATGATGGATTACATGGTATTTTAAGGTGTTTTAACGGCCTTAAATGCTTGGTTTATGTATGAAAATGATTGGTATGTGTTTGGAGATGTTTAAAATCTAGTTTGGCCATTGCAAAGGCATTATCGCGACAATACGCAACTTGTGATCACGACAACGATGGCACTACTCCACTTCTCCCAAATAGTGAGATCATGGTGGCGATCGAGCCTTTCTATGGTCACAAAAATGGATCTTAGTGATCTCATTGTCGCGACAAGTTTTTTCTGTTGTTGCGATAAGGACCCTTCTTGTGTCACCTTTATTTGTTTTGACTTCCAATCATGACCAAACAGTAATGAATGCTCGAAAATGTTTAAAATTCCTTAAATGAGTTTAATATGACTGAAATGAAGTGCAAAAAGTGAAATCAAAGATTAAATAATTGATTGCCCAAATGTGACATTCATTGCTCGAGTTTTTGGTTAATCTAAGTAAGTAGTGTTACAACAATAAACCACTAATAAAAACTTACCACTTGTCCAAAATACTACCTCAAGTTCATATCTTCAATGCCGAGTCATAGTAAAAGAAAATTTTAAAAAATAAAAATATTATCTTTAAATTATAAATATTTTTTTGAATAAATTTTCTAAAATCATAACTTTTTAAAAAATTAATCATATTCTTATTTCAAAAAAAAAAAAAAAATGAGTCATTTTCATTCTATGAAATGCCCAATTGGATAGGCACTAAGTTTACCTCTAGTATGATTTTTAAAACAACGATGATGATGAGATTAAATAATGTGGTAGTTAAATTAAAATTAGTGGTGAGATATACATTAGACTCAAATGCAATAATAGCAGTGATGTGAATTATAATGAAAAAAGAAAATGACTATTAAAGGCATTAGAATAATATTTGTATACAATGAAACTTATTGCATAATAGAAAATGTTATAATAAAGTATAAATAAATTGTTTTATTTATTTATTTAAATATTTTTTATTAATTAATATATCATTATATAAATTTATTCTTTATATTAAACATATTGAAACCCTTCTCATCAAAATAACTAGGTAAATCTTCTTTCTGATTGCTATGTTTTTCTTAAACCTCAGTAACTTGGATTTGATTACAATAGTGTTATTAAAGTTTTTGTTTTAGTTCATTGAATTATCCTTGTAACACCTTATACCTGGTCTAATTTTTAGACCCGAGCTATAGGATGCTACAACAATAAACTGAAACATTCACAAGCAGTTTATCCAATAATACTCAATAATAAATAAATACAAGTTAATTTCATATTAAACATGCATTATAATCAAAATCGAGTCTTAATCGAGCTCACGAAAGTCTTTGAACAAGTTCGGAACTAAATCGGAACTAATCTGAAACATATACAAAATAACAGGTAAAATGCAAAACAGAGGTAACATGGTTGAATGATAGCTTGAAGCCGTGTGATGCAAGACCATATGCCCGTGTCCTCAAACCGTATAGCAACCTGATGCCCTGTAATAAAGGGTTAAACGACCGTCTCCTGCACCCGTGTATGGCACACTGTCATGTGTGCCTAAAATACCTTGAACAATAAGCCAAATTTGACCAAGGATCCCTTAAACCACAAGCCAATGTATTAGGCCCTTGAACAACATGATACAAGACACCAAAACATACCAAATTCAACTTAATTCACTCAACGTAAGTGTCTAAGCAATATGCCTCATTTGACACCATAATTCAATCATGAAGCAACAGCCATACATTACCATTCATGCTAAGATTTTTCATGCCTAAACACACTTATACAATTATCATTACTTTAACCAAGATATCAATAAGTAAAGTTCAATAAGTGACCTAATTTCACAATTTAAACATACCTTAATTAACCATTTTATACCATTGAAGCCATTCACTCCAAACATCAACAATGTTGATATTTGACTTGTTCGTTTGATATTTGACTTGATATATGTGTTAGTTGGCATTTTGTGTTGCTATGCTCAAACAAATACACATGATACCATGAATAAGCTTGGAATTTAGATTTGGTTAATTGTATGTGTGGTAAATGAATACCTCTAATTTCTTTGCTATTTTTGGAGTATGATGTTTGACTATGAAATTGATGGCAAAGTTCTAAGCATGTGACGTTGGGGCCTTGGCACGTGATGTTACGACCTCCTTTGCTACAATGTCGTAACATCACCCTTTGGCGCTAAACTCCCACATACTCAATAATTAACATTGCAACATTAGCTTCCTCTTATTTTGTGATTAATAATAAGGAAAATTTGTGAAAACCTTATGTGAGCATGGCATGGCTAATATGATGGAATGAACATTGATGTGTTTTTAAGAAATGACTAAGGTGACTACATGTGAATTTGGGTAAATGAGCTTTAATAAGTCTTAAAATGTGACATTATGAAACAAGTTGGTGAGTTTAATTGTTGGTGAAATAAAGGCAATTAGGTAATTCGCTCTCATGAAAATGGCTAAATCTTGTGATTTGGAATATTGTTGATAAGAAATCTTGTGTTGAAATATAATGTTGGGTCAATTTGTGATTTGGTATAACGTTTCTCTGATCGTATAGGTCTAACGCCTTATGAGGTTGATTGATAGCTAGAGGGTTATAAATGTTCATGGATAGATGTCTTGCTATCAATATTTAAGGGATGAGTCATTTGGTTCTGCGTGCAAGTGTAGCCATGTGTTACTTAGCCAGGCCTTCTTAATTGGCGTGTTGTACAAGTGGCAGGTAATACATACCCAAGTTCCTATCAAATGTGAGATAAATGGTCATGCCAAGATAAACATTTTGCATGAGTCAAAGTGGGATAAGGCATATGACAATCATATGGATTAATGAAAATAATTAAGGCATCTTTAATGGTCATTATTTGCTATATCAATAAAAGTAGTAAAAAGGCACGTAAATTAAGAGGTAAATTGTATTTTATTTTTTTATTATAAAATAACTAAATTAACCTTTTAATGTTAGAAAAGAGAGCAAATTCACTCATACATTAAAAATTTCATCCACAGTTAAGTGATTATTTTGGTTTTTTTTTTTTATATAAGAGACATATAATTGAAGGATAAGTAGGATTAGATAAAAATACCATGGAAGCCCCTATATTAAGAGTGGGGTTGCAGTTTGTTCCCTCTCTTTAAAGATGAAAAAAGTACGTTATATCAAAAAACAAATTGGTCCTTCTATTATAAATTCTATCTATTTATCCTATTAAATGTTGAAGTGGTTGAAGGAGGAACCGAACAGTAATGTGACAATATTTTTAAAAATAAATAAAATTAAAAATAAATTTTTTTTATAATTATTTAAAAACCATATCTAAAATGAACTTAAACACATGGTTGTCCTAATTCATTTCATCTTAGACATATTTAAGAAAAATATATATATATATATATAAAAGCATAGAGAATTATTTAAAAATTGTTAAGAAATATAATATTTTTTAAATTATTAAAAAATAATTTAAAATTATCTTAGATAAATGGTTGTCCCAGCTCAAAAGAATTTGGACAGTCATTTATCGAGGTTCATTTTAGAGTGATTTATTAAATAATTATAAAAATTATAAAGAATTGTTTAAAATTTATGAAGAATTATAAGATATTATAAATAATGATTAAAATTTTTAAAAATTATAAAAATTTATTTATACACATTTAGAATGTTTAAAAAATTCAAATATACTTATATACACATGTATTTTTTAATGGAGTTAATATTTTTAGTTAGTAAAAATATTAAAAAAATAAATATATAAAAAAAATGAGACACGTGATAATTTTTTAAGTCTACTTATGAAATTAAAAATGTATATTACCGGCCAGCGTACCAAATATTAATCCTTTGTAGTTAATCAAATTGATGGGTCATATTTTGTTAATTTCTTATAATTCTCAATAACTTTTAAATCATTTTCTATAATTTTGTATAATTATTTAAGAAATAATTTTAGAATGAACCTGGACAAATGGTTGTTTAGGCTCATTTTAACTTGGACAACCATTTGTCCAAATTCATATAGGGAGTTAGTTTTAATAATTTTTAAATAAATTTCAGTTATTTTAGAAAAATAATTTCTCATAAATTTTAATAATTTCCTATAATGTTTTTATAATTATTTAAAAACCATTTCCAAGTTCATTTTAACATGGACAACAATTTGTCTAGGTTTATCCATAAATAACTATTTTAAAATTTTTTATTTTTTAAATATTTTCTAATGTGACAAAATGTACCACCTCAATATGAGGTACACATGACACACCACGTATTATTATTTGGTTGCTTGGTCAATCATAACATCACTTACAAGTATAAATGGATAATAAAAAGACCAATTCGCTTTTTGATATAAAGTATAGAGACTAATTAGTCATTTTCTTTGAATAGATGAAAAAAATGTAATCCGACTCTTAATGCATGAGCATTCGTAATATAATCTTATTGATCATTTAATTCCATGTTACTTACCTAAATAAAACTTTATAAAATCTAAATTAAATAATTAATTTATAATTTTTTAATATATAAATATTAATTTATTATTTTAAATAATAGATTAATTGTTTTTTGGAGCAATTAGATTATTGTTTTTATTTTGCCAAAATTTCTCTATTTTTATTTTGATAGCAATTAAATTACTATAAATTATATCTGAAAATTTCAAAAGGGCAGTAAAAGAGACAGGCGATGTGACGGCGCGTGAGAGAAAGTGCGGTGAAATGGAGGGGGGAAGGGCGATTGAGGCTGAGGGTATAGAAGAGAGGCTTGCCTTGCCTTGTGTTGCGTTACATGAAGGCATAAACTTTGTAAAGAGAGCAAAAAGCGTCTGCATACTGCAGCAGTGTAGCCGTTGCAATTCTTGAAGAAGAAGAAGAAGAGAGAATTTATTACCCATTACGCCATTAACACAACACGACAAAATCACCCACCAAAATAATAATATTAATCTGACCAAAAATTGAAACAACCCTCAATAAAATAATGTAAACCAAATTAAAAAATTACTTCCTTTTTCTTTGAAGTAGCAGAATTAATGATGATGCTGGTAGTGGAGAGGTAATGGTAGTGAGCTGAAAAGACTAAACCTTTTTCTCAGAAGGTAAGTAACTATTATGCCAACACATTTTCTCATTTTATCTCAGAAAAAAAAAGTGAGCTTTTGAGGAACAAAGAGAAACAGAGTTTTTCCTTTTCCTTTTTCTTTGGTAAATATTTTGTTTGAAAGGGAAGGAAGAGACATGCACAAATCCAAGCTTAGAAGAAAATTCCTCATGAGTGTTATTTCTCTTTCGGTTTAACAAATCCCAAACGTATTTGTATATCATCTTCCTGATACAGAAAATTTAGTTTTGTAAGGAATTTTTTCTTGTGCCTGTAAGGTTATAGGGTTTGATATTTGGAGCCTGGGATGGTGGGTTTGAATTACCTGATTAATGGGATTTTTTTGTTGGTTCAACTTTGAGCACACTCTTTGATTATTTTGTTGTGGGTTTTGCATGCATGAAAGATTTGTAAGTTTCAGACTTTAGAATTTATTTGAGCAAGAAATCCATTCAAATTTATCCTTGTTTTAAGTAAATGGCTGATATGTGGTTTGGGTTCTTGTATCTTCAATTCTTGTTAATATATTCAGTAGCTGAACTAAAATTTGATGTTATGGATGAATGCTAACTTCCATTGATGCAATGGATGTGTGGGACTCGTACAAATTTCTTTTTATATTTGAAATAAATTTCTTTCCTTGGAAGTTTGATTTTGTTGTATGTTTGTTGATGGTTCTATGAATCTGCAGACTCTACCACTTTAACTTGATACTTATGTTTTAAATAGGTAGTGTAACATGGTTTGTTTTCAAGCTCAAGATGCTTTTTATAGTTGTTCTTCCTTATCCGTTGTAGTCTCTTAAATTTTGTTTAATAAATTTTCCAAAGCCTGGTGAAGAAGGCTTACAACAATTTATTATAACAATCTTTTCCAATTTAAACATCTAACACTGTGGGTGTGACAATGTTTTATTTGTTGCTAGGTCACTGATGTGCGAGCACGTTAACATATTGCAGCAAAGATTTCTTCTTAGCACTTTCAAAATCTCTCACAGCTCCTTTTATAAGTCAGGATGCATTGAAGTTTGAATGGTAGGTTACCGAAATTCAAACTTTGCATAAAAAGGATTGTGTGTTAAGTTCTCATTTGACATGCACGAACGTAGTTGGCTGCTCATCTTGGGTCAACTCAACTGAATCTCATGTCCAGCAATCATCCATGTCTGAAAGTTTAAACTTGAAGATGGGAATTGTACCTCAACACTTTCATAACGCCAAGCAGCTAAGTTTTCAATTTCAAGACCAGGACTCATCATCAACTCAATCAACCGGCCAATCTTACCCTGAAGCGGCTAGTGTTGGAGATAGCAATCTTTATGCGCAAAGTTCAATTTCAGCATCATCAGGTCTTTAGATTTGCTCAATATTACTGTTTGTGAGATAATGATTCAATCTATGTTATTTATTCTTTAAGTACATAATGTGGAACCTTCTTCTTAGCAAGTATCTATTTCATTTGTTATTAGCAGCATCTTATGCTTTTAATTCGTATGCATGTTCTGATAGGCTTAAAATAGAAGAGAGTTGCAAATCTATGCTGAAGTGATTGTTAAGTTTCACCTTGCTACCTGGCTGTAAATAATAATATTATCACTCCAAGTGTGAGCAGAGCTTCTCTGAACAAAATAGTTCTAGTTTGTTTGTTAAAATAATGCCATTTTTTTTTCTCTTTTCTCCTTAGTATGCATATATCTAATTAGCTGTTCGCATACCTGTTCAGGAGGTAATGAAACTCCCGGGAAGCTTGTTGAACATCATGCTAAATTAGCCTCGTCAATGGGAACTCAGGAATATGTCTTCTCTCCTTCACAAGTTGACTATAGCAAATCAATTGTAGGTTATTGCGTATGCTGTTTGGCTGCTATTTAGATGTATCATAGTCTTATGTATCATTTTTCCTTTACAGCAGGCTCATATTCCGCTCCATTGCGCTGAACCGTATTTTGGTGGTGTTGTGACTGCTGTTTGCCCACCTCCAGCTATGGTAAGAAACTTTCTGCATTAATTAGGTTTGTTTGATGGCAAGCACTTCAATCTGGTATATTATCAATCCTAGAAAAGGGGGTGGTTGGTTTTATAATCTTGTTTAACACCCTAAATAATTTCTAGAAGTCAATTATATATTTCATTTTGATGTCCTACATGTAGTCTTCTCTTCAAGGAATTTCATAAGGGTTATGTATAGTCCTTTAATTACCAGATGCAACCTTAATGCTGTAGAAAATGAATAAAGCACAACTTAGAGGATAGGTTGTTGCTATACCATAATTTAAATCCATTATCACCTTCCTGGGGTCATGCATTCTCCATTTATATAAAGAATGCTCAAATAATGTTATACTGGTCTTGTGGATCCTTTAATATTCATCAAGTAAATCCCCAAATTCTTCTTTTCTTTTTTAAAATTAATTTCTTTCATTCTATTTCACTTTGATTCCTGCTTTACTCTTGTTCTTCTTTGCTTTTCTTATCAAAATGATTCTTTACGGGAGAAGCTTTTCTTTCATGCTCATATCACATGAAGTTGGCTTACTTTTTCTGTATGAAGCATGAAAAAGATGCAACAAGTACCGCCGAAGCAATTCTTATTCTTGACTAATTTTATTTATTTTAAACTATGGTTTCAGTCTCGTAGTCTGACTAAAGTGGTTTTGATGTGGTTTCTGATTCATTGTGTTGCTAAATCATATGCACGAAAAAATCTATTTAAGCTGCTCCCCTTGGTATGTATGATAAGACAGAAATGCACATTCGTTGTTTTCCATTTGTGAGATAAATTCATTGCATTTGTCTCAGATTCATCATCCTTGTATGCTAGCAATGCTTCCTGCTCGAGTTCCACTTCCTTTGGAGCTTACAGAAGACGAAACTATTTATGTTAATGCAAAGCAGTATGGGGCTATTCTCAGGCGAAGACAGTATCGAGCGAAGCTTGAGGCTCAGAATAAACTGATCAAAGTTCGAAAGGTATGCTTTTAAAGTTTTTCCTTCATACATACTGCGCAGGAGCTGCAAGGTGGCCCATGACGGTAAGTCTGGTTATTTGGCTTGTGATTGATATACTTTGAGTTATTTTATAAATGTTTGCAGCCCTATCTGCATGAGTCTCGACATCTTCACGCTTTAAAAAGGGCTAGAGGAAATGGCGGGCGATTCCTGAACACAAAGAAGCTCCAACAATCCAAGCCGATTCCAACAAGCCATGGACTTAATGCATCAAGGTCTCCTCAGCTACATTTGTGTGCAAACATGTCGAATCAGCTGGAAAATTACAAAGACGCTGCTTCAACTACCACTTGCTCTGATGTCACTAGTGCCTCCAACAGTGATGAAATGCTGCAGCAGCCAAATTTCAGGTTCTCTGGCTATTCTTCTCTCATTGCTGGAGCCATGCGGGGGAGTGGTGGGAACCTCCATCATCTATCTGGTTGCGGCTGATAGATTACGGTGGGAGCACTGCAGTCCGGTGCTTCAATGAAAGATACGGCTGCTTTGTTCCGGTGGGAAGTCATCCTTGGCTCAGTTTGTTTATTTTTAATAATAGACTTGACTGTTACAAAGCATGGACATGAAGTTATTTCTTGGCAGAACTTGATTGCTATTTGGTGTTTATGTTAGACAAAAAATGCATGCCTTGGTTGCTCATAATCAAGCAATTGATTGCACCGCACATAGAGCTAGCCTAGCTTCTTAATCAAGTAAGAAGCTTATTTTTGGCCTTTTTGGGCAGCCTTTATTGGTTTACATGTCGAAAAAGCTTTTAAGAAAAAGTAATAAATAAAGCTGCATAGATTTCGTCATTGATCAAGTTAATCTGGTTTAATCTAATATTTTCTAAAAAAAATACTAAAAAATAAAAAAATTATTTAAAAATCTAATAAATAATAATTTTTTATAAAATAAATTAAACATATTTAAAATTTTGTATTAACTAATTAAGATTTTATAAAAATTATAAAAAAAATATCAAAACTTGATATAAGCTTATAAAAAATATATAAAAGTTTGAACTGGATTGGATTAGTTAGTTGGATGGATTTTATCGAAATTGACAAGGGTATCTGTGTGAAGAAAGCCATTAGAACGGTTGACGTGGGAATCGGAGAGTTGAACTAATTTTTTAATTTTTAATACTTTATTTAATTCAATTAGACGAATCAGTTGAATTGGGAAACTGATGGCCTGATCGGTTCAACTATTGATCTGGTTCTGAAAATCTTGGTTAGAATATTTCATTATGATATATGCTGATAGTTGGATAATGAAATTTTGGTTTTATAAAAAAAATAAAATAAAAATAAAAAAATGGTTCAATCGTCCAATTTCTAAGTCAATCGTTCTAATGACTTTTCTTGAATCAGTACGCTTGCCAATTTTGAGTAACCGATCCAGTTTAAGTTTTTTATGATTTTTTATAAGTTTATATCAATTTTAATATTTTTATAATTTTTATTGCATTTTTAAGAATTCTAATACATTTTTTAATTTAAATATTTTAAATCATTTTTATTAATTTTATAATTTATTATAATTTGTTATATTTATTATATTTTTATAATATTTATAATTTTAATAAGTTTATATCAATTTTAACATATTTTAATATTTAATATTTATAGTTTTATAAATTTTTTTTATGATTTTTAATATTTTTATGAAAAAATATTATATTAAACCAGAAGCTGTCACCATTTGATTAGTTCGTCAATTTGTTTTACAGTTAACATGGTTAATGACAGAAACCATTAACGGAGGAGCTTAATTGATTATTTTAATTAATGACAATGTTTAATTGGGTGCAAATTTAATACAATGACTCAATTAATTTGTTTTTACATTTTTTTTTTGGTGTAAAGAAAAAACCTAAAGTTCGTTAACAGCAACTAGTAATATCTTAGCCAAAGTTTAAAAGATCTAAAGTCCTACTCCTAGATGGTTCACTATTGCTTACTTCATTATACTGTTTTGCCCAGCTTATTGAGGCTTTGATGACTTCTATGGTACTCCATGAGATTCCTTGGAAGACAAGGAGGTCCCTATTTTTCCATAATTGCTATAGTAAAATACCGAAAAGTGTGGGCCAGAGAAGTTCGTGACTTGTTGTTCGCCCAGGTGCTACTAGATTTGATTGCCACTCGAATAAATTTCTGGAGAAGAATTGGGACCACTTTGATGTTGGCACAATTATTTTCCAAATGTCCTTTGCAGCTTGGCAATCTCTAAGGACATGCAAAATATCTTCCGTCTCATAGTAGCAAACGGGGCATGTTTCTGTTTGGCTAATTCCTCTTTTAACTCGTTCAAGGTTAGTGAGCAATCGTTGTTTATATACTAGCCATAAGAAGGAGCGCACTCGTTGAGGTCATGGAAATTTTCACACCTCTTTCTATTTGCTTTCCTGCTCGTTCTGTGTTTCCTTTAAACATTTGGTATGCACTTTTAACTGTGAATTTCCCATTCGGTGTGTGCATCCAGAAGATTTTATCAAGGCCTGCTTGAGAATGTGGAGGTGGAATGTTTATAATCTTTTGAATTATGTCTTCTGGCAGTCCATTCCGAAAAGCATTGATGTCCCAAGTACCTTTAACTATAACCATGTCTTTGACTAAACTTTCCGTGGCTAACCCTTCTGTTGATAATATATGTGTTTTGAGTGGACCTATTTTTGGAACCCATGGATCTTCCCAACAGTTGACACGTCTCCTGTTCCAATGGACAAACAAAGGTTCTTTTTCAGTAGTGGCCATATTTTCGCAATTCCTCTCCAAAGTGCTGAACAGTTTCCTCGTGTAATGTTTCCTGGGATCATCCCTACCATTCGGTATTTAGATCTTAAGACTTGTGTCACGGGCCAAAGTTCTAAGCCCGTGACCATAGCACAAGATGCGTCTCATGGAGGTCGATCGATCAGATGGAGATCATTTAGCCCACGTGAACTGGCCCGATTCCATGAATTGTTGGAGAAGCCTGTCAGATTGAAGCCTGGATGGCCCAATAGCAAAGATATGGCAACTTAGGCTATTTTGGGTAACTAATCTTAAAAGATAGAGGGAATCATATCTTGTAAAGATTAGATTAGATTTGATAAGGCATATCTTGTAAATCCCTTAAATCATGGGATATCGTTAATCTCGTCCGTCAATGTAAATGTATCTTGACCGTCGGTTCTGGGGGAACTCAACTATAAATAGAGAGCCTCCCCCTCATTTGTAAACCATCCATTGTATGTTGAATTCTTAAGAGTAATAGAATTCTTGGCATTTACTCAAACACCTTGTGTGCATTCTTTCTTTGGCTTTCGTTTGCTTATTTGTTGCTTCTTTTGGCACAATCGCTTCCGCTATTCAATTTGGTGCCTTGGAGGAGTTCTTAAGGAATCCTCATTTTTGGGAGAGAAGGCTGACTTGGGCGAATTTGGACGAGCCAATTGCCTAAGGCTGCACGGATTGCGAGACGAAAGGTCTAGCCCCGTGACACTTGAACCCATAGGCTCTCCCTTTTAGAAATTAGATTAAAACCTAATTTTAAAAGGAATGAAGTATTTTGGTCTTTTAGCTTTCGGATGCCTAATCCTCCACTCCTACGAGGTTGGAAGATAGAGTTCCAATCGACTAGTGCCAATTTTCGACTTCCTATATTGGATCCCCAGATGAATTGTCTTGCTAACCGTTTAATTTCTTCACACACTCCTTTTGGGAAATGTAAGGATTGCATAAAGTAGTTTGAGATAGAAAGTAGTACTGATTGGGCCAAAGTGAACCTTCCTGCAATCGAGAGCGGCTTAACACCCAATTACATAGTTTGGCTCTAACTTTTTCAACAACAAACTCCAATGTTACTTTAGTTATTCGTTTATGTAAGAACGGAATTCCTAAATAAGACCCCATATCTTGGACTCTCTGAAATCCGAGTGTTCAGCTTATTCTATTGCGCATAGTATCCTCTACTCCACCTGAGAAGAAAATATTGGTTTTACGTGCATTAATTTGATATCCTGAGTATTCACAGAAAAATTTCAGGATACCTTTTAAAAGTAAGCTGACTTATGTCAGCTTTTGAGAAGATTACTAGATAATCAGCGAAGAAGAGATGTGATAAGGTTGGTCATGTTCTTGATAGTCGTATTGGGTTCCATGCCCCTGTATTGATTGCTTTGTGAAGACTGTGCCCTAGCCATTCCATACATAGAACAAAAATGTATGGTGATAGAGGGCATCCTTGCCTAACTCTTCTCGCTGGTTGAAATTTTTCTATAGGAACTCCATTCCATAAAATCTGCATTATGGATGTCGAAATGGCTGACATAATTACTTTTCGTAAATAATCTGAAATGCTTACAGCCTGAATAAAACTATCGATGAGGTCCCGTCGAACCCTGTCGTATGCCTTTTCCAAATTAATTTTAATTGTAATCCATTTTCTACTCTTGCCTCGCATGGAATGTATAACCTCTTGAGCAATGATGGTGTTGTCAGAGATTGCTCGTCCCACAATGAATCCCGCCTATTCTTGTGAAATGATTTTCAGAAAAACTATTTTGAACATGTTAGTAATAACTTTCATAACTAGTTTGTATAGGACTGAGCATAGACTGATGGGTCTAAATTGGGATATTCGCTCAGGTTGGGCGACTTTTGGGATTAATACAATAAGGGTATTATTTAATTCAGGCTCTATGGGCTTGCCTGTGAAAATTTCTTTAACCCAATCACAAACTATGCTTCCAATTTGGTCCCATTATTTTTGAAAGAAAAGAGCATGAAACCCACCACTACCTGGGCTTTTAGAGGAGCCATATAAAAAAGTATCGTCTTAATTTCTTCATTAGAGACTTCTTTCCCTAGAAATTTTTGGTCTGTTTGATTCAATTGGGGAAAGTGGTTAGTTGGTAGGGTAATCCTCTTGTCGGATTTTTCCCCATAAAGTTTCTGGAAATAAGCTATTGCTTCTGCCTGAATCTCATTTGGCTCATAGAGCCAATCTCCACTTGCATTACGTAGGGCATTTATTCTATTAGCCTTTCGTCTATGTAGGGTTCTACCATGAAAGAATTTTGTATTCCTGTCTCCCAGTTTGAGCCAGTCACACATTGATTTTTGTTTCCAGAGTAATTCTTCATGATTTAGGACTTTTTCCAACTCCTCTCGTAACTCTATCTCCTTCTGGAACAAGACTGTTGAGTTTGTTTTTTCTATAGTATGTTGGATTTTTTTTTAATTTTTGTATTATTTCTCGTTTTCGGGTTCCAATGTGGCTATAGATATTTTTATTCCACTCTTTCAGTCCTAAAGTAAGCTTTCCTAGTGTGGAGGACATGTCCTCGTTATATTCCCATAGATTTGAAATCATGGTTGAAAAATCTTGGTGTTGAGTCCATCCTACTAGGAATCGAAAGGGTTGACCCTTTGCTGGACTATCATCTAGACACAAGTCTAGTAGAAGGGGTCGGTGGTTGGATTTAATTCTCACTAAGTGGGTGACTAGGCTCTTTGGAAAGGTGTGAATCCAAAGAAGATTGCCAATCGCTCGATCTAGCCTTTCAAATATTCCTCCTCTTTGCCATGTAAATGAGGGTCCCCGGAATCCTAGATCTTGTAGCTCATTTTTTTCAACAAACTCTCCGAACAAGGGACATCGTTTTCCAATTGAGTTTCCTCCCTTTTTCTCATTTATGGATAAATTAGAATTAAAATCCCCAATTGCCAACCAGGGGATGTTGGCCATTGGAATAGTTTCCCGTAAGGCTTCCCATAAATAGCTCCTCTTCGTTTTGTTGTGGGTGGTTTTGGAGGATTTCAAGATTAACGGAGGACTTCTAGCCAATCCATATTCCCCCTGATAATCC
Organism: Gossypium longicalyx; assembly: GCA_025698465.1. Classification (NCBI taxonomy): domain Eukaryota; kingdom Viridiplantae; phylum Streptophyta; class Magnoliopsida; order Malvales; family Malvaceae; genus Gossypium; species Gossypium longicalyx. Next base: position 89,841,893 of record CM046998.1, read on the forward strand.
TCTAGCTTCTACTCGATGAGAATGTTGTAATCCTAGTTTTGCTATTACTTCATCTGCTTTACGACCACTAATTCTAGGTTCTAATAAACTAATGATGTCTGGGTGATGTTCTCTATTATACTCTTTAAATGTAGTGAAAATTTATCACTTGCGCATCCTTGACAATTCCATGATAAAATTGAGATTCTAAAGGTCATTTGTAGAATTAAAAAAACCAAGGTAGCAGTAAAAGTTATTGCCTACTTTCTGCCTGATCTCTTATATCTCTATCTACCCCTTTAGGAACCTCGTTTACTAACCCTTGTTGGACTTGGTTTTGCAATAATTCAACCATAATACTAATGGATTCAGATATTGTAATTCTTGATGGAGAAGCTTTAAATGGATTACCTTTTTCTTTGTTGACTTTGAGATTCCTTCCTTTCCTGGAATTCCTTGTTTTCATTATGCTTCGTGTTGCTGGAAAAACAGACTGATGCCCTCCTGCTTTATCTCTATTCTTTCGTATCGACCCGTCTTTTGTGCCTTGAAAATTTTCTTTAAAGAGCACTGCCGAGTGCTTGGCCTCATCAAGAATGTCTGTTGTTGGGAGCTTTATAATTTCTTGCAGCGATTGTAAGTTTGCCTGAGTAGAGTGCCCATCATGATTTCCTACAACACTCTGGCTTAAATCTATCAAAAGATCCGGCTTGCACAAGAAGTCTAATTCTTTATTATTATCGTTACAGCAAGTTGGATCTGATTCTTCCTTATTTGAGTTCCTAGTTGTTTCCTCTATTGGGCCTGATGTGGCGCATTGACTTCGACCTTCATTCGAACCCGTAGAATTTTCTCTTAGAGTCAAACTTATTTTATTATTCGTACTTCTGTTATCATGGATTGGCCCCGCAATTTCAATTCCAATTTTCATTGCTTGCTGTTGACCCAAGTTCTGTGATGTTGGCCTAATAGCCTTCCGTTTATCCAGACCCGTGGACCATTGACTTAGATTGGGTTTTCTCATCTTCCCGTCCGTTTCCCTATTGGGCAGAGGGGGGCCTGTTGATTGTTGTCCCAGATTCGGCCCATCCGCATGTTGTTTGGTCTGGGTATTGTGCATAAGACCACCCTCTTCTCCTGAGCCCGACTTTGGCAGGTCAGGTGCTTCTTGTTCCAGTTCATCGTCGTCAAGGTTTTCCAAGATCTGGAACCTTGATTTTCTTTCTGATCCTGTTACGGCACCACCGACTTCTTGTCGTCCTGTTCTCCCTGATTTCCTTGGCTTCTTTTCAACAAGCATCCACGGGCCATATGCTTCTATATTGACTTTTTTTCTGTGCTCCCGTCTATAGTATGCTTCTGATTTGCCTTGTCACCTACTGCTTCTTCTTCAATGTCCTCTAATCCCACCTCTCTTTTAGGACAAATTTCCTTAATATGCCCATAGTGTCCACACTGTAAACATACTGTTGGAAGGTGCTCATATTCAATCCGTTGGACTACTCCGTTGATAATGATTTGAGAAATAAATGCCTTCTCTAAGTTGACAAATACAACCATTCTTGCAAACCTACCTCTTACCCCATTATCAGTATTAAAATCTAGTTTTGCGACTTTCCCGATTGTCTTTTCTATTTCCTGCAGAACTTGCCGTTTGTACATGTGCCCAGGCAGCTTAGGGAGTCGGATCCAAGCCATAACTGTACTAGGGTACGGCTGAGCAGGGTTGAAATCCATGGTCCATGGCTGTACCGTTAAGTACTGTCCAAAGACCACCCAAGGACCTTGACATAAAGCCCTCTCGTAATCTTCGGGATTCTTGAAACTGGCCAGAAAGTAACAGTTCTCCTCATCCATTAGTCTGAATGGTTGTGAAGTTTTCCAGAGTGTAGTAACTTTGTTTTGTAAGGCAGCATATCCAATACTTCTTCCTAATAATTTGACTACTACTGTGTATTCCATTTGTTTTATGAGAATTTGGTTGATTCGTTCAGAAAACTTGATCAAAGGGATGCCATTGATAATCGATCGTTCCGCGTCGCCCTCCGAAACCTCAAAATCATCATCTGCATCTGGTTCTATGTGTTTGTTGTTTCCCCGTTCGTGAAAAGTCCTGTGCCCATTAATCGATCCTTCCAAGAAAGGGTACTCCTAGAGGCTATTACTGCTTCCCTCTCGGCGCTCTGGTTCCCCTCATTATCGTGAATTCGAACCTTTTTTGTAGCGCGATTCGCTGATTCCCCATCATCTCCCCCATCGAGTTCCATATTTAGAAATAAAGTATTGAATCAAAAATTTTAATATATATTATTTAATCAAACCAAATGAGTTGGTTGAATTGACCAAATCAAGATCATTAGTCCAATTTTACAAACATTGATTATTTTTTACATTTTTTAAGAACTCTTTTTTGACATATAAGCCAACGTTATTATTAATTTATCCATTTTGTTTATATTTGATATCTAGTGCACTCATCTACCTACCTTTTATATGTATGTTACTCGAAACAAACCCACTTTTCAATTTCAAAAAAATAAAATCACTTCTTGAAAAACCTTGTTAGGCCTGATCATGAGCCAGGTTACCCGTCAAAACCTGAAGATTTGTCCGAAAAGTGAGGATTTAGGCAAAAATATAATCCCGAAAAGTGTGCTTGGACAAAAAATAAGACCCGTTTTCTGAACGAATCGAGCCTCTAGTAAGAATATTTTGGCCTAGGCCCTATCCGGCTCGGATTTGATTGCAATTTTTTCCCTACTATTGTTTTGCTACTGTTTTGTTGTTGTTTGTTTTGTTATTGTTTGCTACTGTTTTGCTGTTATTTTGCTATTATATTGCTACTACTTTATTGTTATTGTTAATATATTGTATAATTCTTATTTTATTGTTAATTTTGCTATTATTTTAGAGGCATTTGCTTGCTAAGTTATAACTATTTTAGTGTTATTTAAATTTAAAGATTTTTTTTCAATATATTTTTAATTTGTTGGAAACATTTATTTTAGTGTTCTCAATGTATTTGATGTATTATATATCTTAAATTTTTTTTATATAAAAAATAATATAAAAAATTAATACAGACAGATCAAGCCGAGCTTAAATTTAACATTTTTTATCTGAGTCAAATTTGAACAAAATTTTAAACTTATTTTTTAAGCCAAACTAAACCCAAATTTAAAAAGTGGCCTAATATTTTACATCGACACAATTTAACCCGACCAATTATCAGTCTCTACCATCATTTCTTAAACTCTATTCCTCGCCCAGGCCCTGCTACTCTCTGCTTTAAAAAATTGTAAGACCTGAGTTGTGGCATGCCACTTATTTAGTAAACAAATGTTGCACATTGTTATTTAATTATATACTTAACGTGCACGTCGTTAAGATGGTGATGATTATTTTATATATATATATATACATATATATATATATATATATAATTATAAGAAGAGTGTAAAGTTCTAACAATCAATTAATATAATTTGAGCTCAAATCGTATTTGATGTAATGAACACTTTGATCATCAGGTCAACACACAGAATTTGGTGATAATTATTATATTATTATTATCCAAAAAGTAGGTAAGAATACCACGAAACCTTTTTGTACAGTAATCTCTCCATTAAAATTTAATTTTTATATTTAATGTATAATAATAAATTTAACCTTTACCTTTACATATTTATTCAATTTACCCTTACTCTTTTATTTTTTTCTATAAAAAATTTAATTAAAATGAAAAAATTATTTAAAATTATGATATTTTGGATTTAAATTAAGTATATTTTACTTTTTACATGATTTAAAATAAAAAAATATTTCTACTTATTTTTTTTATAAAAATAAATATTTTCGTTAATTATTTAAGGGTGACAACCATTTAATAAATTCCTTAAATAGAAAAAATAAATTGGGAATAATATGTACCACTTATAAACACTAAAACTTTAATTATAAATTTTAAATAAATTAATATATTACATTGAAAAAAAAAAAAAAGCTGTATATATAATTGAACTTGTGTATATGCAAGTGCAACTGAAAGGACAAATTTGCCACCGAAAGATAAATAAATAAATGAATGAATGAATGAAAATAATAAAAGAAAAGGGGACATTTTAGGGTTGTGGTTCATAAATCACGGTGGGGTTGGGCCAAGATTAGACCTCGCCCGAACGGAGTTTATTTTTTCCAGCGTCAGACCGGCCCTGAACCTTGCAATGAAATGATCGGCTTTGGTATTTACATCTGGACTTGGACAAAACAAAGCTCCTCCCCTTGAATCTTCACCCTCCATTTCACCCATTCTTTTAACATCCGACGGACTCGCTTCACCGCTTGATGGATCATCCGAATCCGCTGAATTAATACTTTTTATCCTAACAAAATCACCCTGCACTTCGAACTTCCATGGCCGCAATTTAAAAGGCGGAGGAGGTGGCGGTGGAGGGACTGGATTTAACGGTGATTCATTCCCACTTTCCGTGCTCTCTTCTACATTGTTCATGTTATTTATCTTGACTGGCAAAGGAGGCTTCTGGATTGTTACCGGTGGTTCCATTGAATGGTGCTTTCTGGCTTTGCTTTTCTTGGAAGAAACGATGCTTTGGTAAAATGAGGGTAACGGCGGTGGTGGAGGTGGTGGAGGCGGAGGCGGAGGTGATGGGGTTGGATATAAAGGAAGCGTTGAAAGGTTAAAGAATTCCTCAAGGTTTTCTACGCTTCTCTGCCTTTGCTTCTTCTTTTTTCTTCTTAAGGAAATTAAGAATTCTTTAGTCCCTCCACCGCCTGTCTTTTTCTCACTCTTGGAACTTCTCTTCTCCGGCTCGTCATCTATTGGTGGCGAGATTTTCATCTCACTGAATATTACTTCCTTACGTTCACTTCTCTCTTTGGTTTTAGCATCTTCATAATGAGTCCGCTTAGGTTTTCTTCTAACTACCTTAGGAAGCTGCAGTGGAGGTGACTGCGGAGACGTGCGAACTGTATCAACAGCTATATCCTTGGTATTATTAATATAGATTTGTTGATCATGCTGTCGCCTTGACCTACTACGGTAATTATACAAATGAGTATCATCATAAAACCTCCAGCGATCATCACCGTTCACCATCCAAGAAGAATATTCCTGCCGTAAATCTGGATACGAGCTGCTACTTTTCAACCTCAGTAATGAGTTATAAGCCGTCCGATCATACCATTGACTTGGCGTTGAAGGGTTTGATCCTGGGACATGATCATCAACATGTTTGGGACTGGTTCTGGTAGTAGCTTCGTAAGTAGTTGTTGGGGTTGGGGTATTATTATTATTGCTATTGCTTAAGAAGCCACAGATTATGGCGAAAAGCACGAGGACTAAATTCACGGAATCCCATGATTTTTTAACGAGTTGAGGCTTGAATATGTTGGACGTCAAAGACAGAAACGAAGGGATGACAAACAACACAAATGCAAACGCAATGACTAGCAAGAGGATGATAAGGATACCGGTGTTTAAGAAGAAAGATGAAGGTTTCCGCCGCCGTCTGTCGGAGGTTTCCAGCCAAAATGGCGTCATCTCTCCATCTTCCTCCATCTTTTTCTAAGAGAGAAACACTAATTTGGTGTTGGATATATGCGTTTCATAGAGAGAGATGGGTTGCCTTCACAGTTCACATGCTGCCTGTCCTTATAAGAATGACAGCGAAACGCAAAGTAGAGGTGTGTTGATGGTTTCTCCTCCATTGAAATTTTGTCCGTCAATCGCTCCCATTAATTGGGACAGCAACGGCTACACTTAAATTGTTTAAAAGAAATAATAAACCCATGTTTCTATTCTGCATCTTCTAATTTTCTATTGAGACATGCAATCCACTTCATGTTCGTTCAATCTAAATTTCTTTTAACAAATTTCATTTTACGGACATTTTTCCTGTGTTCGAGTGTGCTGAAACTACGTTATCTTTCATTATCTTCGTATTAACAAGTTGAAGGGAAATTATAGATAATTTTAAATATTTTAAAAAAAAATAAATATTATCCGATCTTATAAGAAAATTATTAAAAAATAATTAGAAGAGATGATATTAAGTCGTAAAATGAAGTGTCAATCCGCCGCGTATGACAACTAATTATTAGCAAAACCAAATTAAATTAAGAAAACAGACAGAATGGAGTGACGTGAGTTGCCCCAAAAGCTTGTAGTAGTAAGGAACAGGTAAGATAAGGGCAGCTAACAAGGAAGAGGAAAGTATAATCTTGTTAATAAAATTTTATCGAGTTAAAAATAAATAAATTAATCGAATTAATGAGTCTTATTTTATTATTTTAATTTGAGTTAAAAAAAATTTCGAATTGAGTCTGAAATTCGATTCGAGTTGATCGAGTTAAATTAAAAAAAATTAAGCTAATTTGAAACAATATATATTTGGAATATTTTTTAAAGTAAAATAATAAAATATAATATTTTAATATGATAAACTTGAATCGTTAATTAATTTACGTCTCAAAATTGTTATTTTAGAAAATTTTAAAAATTTTAACTTTCTTTATATATTCTTTAGATTTTTTATAATTTTTTAAAAATATAAATTTTGGAATTTTTGTAAATATTTTGAATATTTTTTTGTAATTTTTGTTGAGAGAGACCAATTTGCTCAATTTCAAAATTGTCAGGGACCAAAGAGGTATTTACTCCGATCTGCTTGAATGGTAAAATTCAACATAACTTGAACTCTAAAATTGAATTACTTATTCAAGTTTACTCGAAAAAAATCAAATAACTCAATTTGATTAACTTGAAATTTGTATTTTTTTCGAATCGAATTGAGTTTTACTCACCATTATTTTATTTTCTCATCTGTCTTTTCCATTTCTCTTTTCTATTGTTTGTTGTTAATTTGCTTTGGTAAAAGTATTATGGAGGCGCATATACTAGGAGATAGATTACATTTTAGTTTCTTTATTCGAAAAATGAATAAATTAGTCGTTATACATTAGATTAAAAAGTAAATTGGTCTTTTTAGTTAAAAATTCCATCCATTTGTACAATTAAAAATGAGTGTGATTGACGGAATAATTAGACAGTTACACATGGCGTGCCACTTTTATCTCATGCTGACATATAAGGACCAATTTTTAATAATACAAATGGATGAATATTTTAACAAAATGACCAGTTTGCTCTTTTATCTAATGTATAAAGAGTAATTTGCTCATTTTTTTGAGTATAGAGAACAAAATGCAATTTGACTTCTGGTATAGGGACCTTTATGATACTTTTACTGAAAATTTTCTATTTATTCTTAATTGCATATTTAATTAGAATAATATTTGGCACATTTCTAATAAAGTTTTTAAACTCCACAAGTAGGGTCATACAAGTGCCTTATAGGGGTATAGTAAAATATTTTAAAAAATAGACACATAGCAATTTTTTAAGGTTGTTTGTGGAATAAAAAAAGAAGTACATTTCCCGTATACCAAATACTAACCAATTTAATTATAGCAATTAATTTTATTAGTTTAAATTCACTATTAGTCTCGTACGAGTTTGCCCCTCGTAGTTATCGTGCCAATCTGTTGTGGTGTGCCCTCGTTCATTGTTCCTTCTGCTCCTCTACTAATACATTAGTTGGGAAGTTACGTATCGCTCAATTCGATCATTATTGACTTTATATTTTTAAAATTTTAAATTAATTTATTAACTAAAATAATTCAAATTTTGTGTCTCGTATAAAATTACATATGTGACGATATGTTTATCGTATAATATTTTCCGTAAAGAAATTGTTTTATTGAAATAAAAAAATGGAAGAGTGTTTGTTTGTGTTGCTTCAAATCCAGATTTTAGGTAGGAATTAGGAGTCCAGCAAGACCTAATCACGTTTTCTTATCTCCATTATATCTACCGAATGAAACATGAAAATGGTCTTACGTAAACACTTGGGGGTTTTCTTACGGCACAAATAATGGGAGACGTTGGATTCATGTCAATTATTTTTGGGAAGGATTTCCGGCTCTGCCTGCTTTTGCAAGTTGGTTTATAAAACACAACTGGCTACATGGGTCAGGTGGGAGTCTGTCCAAAAAAATAAAAGGGTTAGGATAAAAATATAGATTTAAAAAATTGGTTTGAGCATAAAAATAAGATTCGTTTAATAAACGGGCTGAACCTTTGGTAATGTATTTTTGGCTCGGGCCTAACTTGAATTAGTAAAAAAATTAAAAAAATGTTATTTTCTTATTGTTTTCTCATTGTTTTGTTATTATTTCACGATTATGTTACTACTATTTTGTTATTATTTTGATATTGTATAACTCTTTTTTTATTGTTATTTTTGTTACTATTTTAGGGCATTTGCTTGTTAAGTTACACTTATTTTAGTATTACTTAAGTATATATATTTTTTAAAATTTATTTTCAATTTGTTGAAAAATATTTATTTTAATTTTTTAGTATTTTTAATGTATTATATTTTTATTTTTTATATAAAAAATTAATTCGGGTTAACTTAGTTGGGCCTAAATTTTAACATTTTTATCCAATCTATAGACAAGTCTATAGCGACTATAGCCCTATTCTAATTTCTATATTTTTATTTCTTGTTTCTCTTTATCAATGTTGTAGAACCCAAAACACAATTCTAATTCAGTCAACCTTCTATTAGATACATTTTTATTTATTTTCCTTTCTTAATTTTAGAGCTACTCATAGGTCAGGTCGGGTTGGGCCTAAGCATAAAATTAACATACTTTATGCTTACTGAAATCTAGCTTGACTAAAAAATGTGAACCTAAAATTATGTCTAAATACGCCCATATTTGCAAAAGATTAACCCAAAGCTGAAATAGAGGTCGCAAGCTTAATTACTTATGTGGCTCCTCCTTGGTGATAACTCCTCCCCCTTCATCCATCGTGATCTCCTCCGCTCTTTCACTTTTCTTTTCCTATTTTCTATCTCCAACTCCCTTCATCCTTCATCCTTCATCGTCCATCCCCTCCACGACCACTTCTCATGATCTTTCATTGACCACCCTCCCTTTTTTTGGCAAGAGAAGTTTTTTGAATAATAATTTTGGCCTAGGGTTTGACCCTTGGTTCATCCCTTATGAGAGAATTTTTCAGTTGATGAAGACTTGTGTATTATTTTGACTCGTCTTTCTTGAGTTCATAGTAAATCTATTCTTGAGTTCGAGTCAACTAATTTTGTTTCCGTTTGATATGATGGATCTAACGTTTTTACTACTTCAAAAGATTTCTGGGATGAATAAGATCATCGATGGTGTTTACAATGCACTAGTTTGCATGTTTCATTTTCTAGTGGCTGATGCCTAACGATGAAGTAGGAGCTATTGATGTGGCTTCTATCCATGATAAAGGCATTTTTTTTCTAGGACTAGACATATAGCTTGATTTGCAACCAAGCACTCGTACAGTTTTCTTTGATTTTTCTAATGTCTTCTTCGTACAGTTTTCTTTAATTTTTCTAATGTCTTCTCTGTAATGATTTACAAACAAATTAACGAATGTCCTGGTGTCGAACATAAAAAAAAAAATCCTTCTACGCTTTCTTCTTCTTATTAGGTGTTTGAGCTGTAAAAAATGTAAGCTTTGATTTATAGGTAAAGGTATTCATAGGCCAGATTAAGCTAGAATTAAACTGAATTTAAACATAATATCAACACATTATACTTGCCCAACTAAACCAAAATGCAAGTATAAATTTTTACTCAAGCTCGTCTATACTTTTAAATGGCCAACCTAAATGATCAACCTAAATGGCCAATTTAAGCCATTTTAAGCCCACCTATATTATTAATTTTATAACAAATGTTTACATTCTTTGATTTAATATTAAATAAATTTATATATTTTTCATTTATTAAAATTTTACATATGCAACTTAAAATTTTTAATATGTTTACATTATAATATTATATATAACTATAAATCACATAATATATATAAAATATATATATATATATAATATAATAAATTACAAACTTAAGTTCAAGCCTTAAATGTTTGAGCCTAAGCTCAATCCATATTTCAAATGAGCATAATTTTTTATGTAAGCCCGTTTTTCAAAGTCTAATATTTTTACTCCAATCTTCCCAAATTTTAAACAACCCTTTAAGCTTGGATGTAACCCAGTGGTAATAAGCAATTTGCAAAAGAATCTCCATGTACTCAAGTTTCCCAGGCCACTTACCAGACGATGCCATGGCATCCTTTTATGAAACTACCAAGGTTCCCTTCATTACATTTTCAGTCATCATCTTCAATAACATTAACTTGATAATCTTTTCCATGGATCCGAACCCAGCAAAAATGGCCAAATAATACCCTACAATGAAGCATGAATTTTCCTCTGTTTTCAAAATTAAAACTGAAAGTTTCAATGTCTCAAGTGATATATCAGTAATTACGTCGTGCTTGTGTTACCAGTACATACAATTCCTCTATGATATGGATATTACAAAGCTGTAATATAGATTTTGTGTTATGTTCATCACTAACGGGGGCTACAATGCAGATAACTGAACCTTCAATGATTCTGAGGTATAATACCTTCTTGCTTCTTTCCTTCTGTTGCAGATTGACAACTGCATGTATTCTTGTCTCACCTTTTGTTCGAGGAAGCTCCTTAAGCAGTACTAAAGATACAGACTGCAGTAGGACGAACTAGAAGACGAGAATAGCTATTGTGATTATCAAAGCAATTGTACATATCAATGCCTGCAAAAAGCAACGATCTGGGATTAAATAGAAAAGATAGCAAGGGGATGCATATCCTTTCATTAATTTATCACTGCAAGGTCATCTGGAGTACCTAGACACCTTTTACTATTACTCCAATTACTTTCAGATTTAATTCTTTCATATGCCCGACATTGCTACAGTTAAAGAGTGGCAAAATTGTTATATGCTGGCACCTGGTAACCCCATCCTTTAATGATCAAAAAAAGCTTTCAAAAGATTTTTCTTTCATCTGAGTTTTAGTGGAGTATCTATCTTTTACACAAAATTGTCTTCCTAAGCATGGTATAGCAGTGCGGAATATAATAGAAATATATAAAATTGTTTATCATTTCTCTAGATTGCATTAAAATGAACTTTAACTCAAAGTAAAAGTGAAATAGCAAATCATTAAAACCTTGTGTGCTGCTAAATACAACCATAACATCAAACAAAATACCAATGCCTAAATTAGCACTTACAGCTATTGCAGAGGCAGCCAGTCCAGCTCTTTCTCTTGGGTCTTTGTGGTAGTAATTTCCAAAGTAGAGAATGGTGGCATAATACCACATCAATGGGAAAACAAATCCAAGCAGAAGACTGCAAACGAGCATATATGCTCATGAGTCCAGAAAACAAGATGCGATGGAAGAGAATGAAGAGGGCAGGAGAACTCACGAAAACCACCCTATCCCACAGCCAAAGCAAGGAAGAGGTTTATCATAAATGCTCAGCTGCGGGATTTCCGCATCTCTAATAAGTGCATATTCACCATTTTTCTGTTCAACTGCTTCTGTTAAGTGCTCTGCATTAACCAAGTTGCTAAAAATGATTTAACAATATAAACAAACATTTTTTTTAAATAAACTTTACTCAAAGAGGCTAAATACAACACATTGACTGGCCTAATAGTGGTGTCAGTCAGCATGAACTAAGGCAGATGTTGGTGGTTTAACTTCATGTCAGACTGAAACAAAGGCTATAACTGAAATACACATCAGTTAGCCATTTGTATGAATGCAATAAATCGGTCCACAAGTTGAATGTGCAGGACAGTAACTTTGTAGGATTCGTGATTACTGCTTATATCCATGCACTAGAATTCACATTTGGTTGAATTTTTCAGTTTTTCTATGCAAAAGCAGCATTGCATATAATATGGAAGTCATAATAGATGGTCCTCAGTAGCAATTACTTTAGCTGATTAATTGTAATTCGTAAACTAACGCACATATCACAAAATACGAAAAGCAATAAAACTCCTCAAAGCTTTGAGATTTTGACAATTTTACAGGTAACTATCAACTTTTGAGCATAGCACTGAACTATCATATGCAGAGATAAAAAAGGAAGGGCATAGAAGGAATAGGTTTAATACTCGGATCCATGAATGCATTCAGGATATCTAACTCTTAGTTGGTTGCCTCAGCTCCTCTCTCCTGCCTTTGAAGGATCTGTCCTGTCGAGAATAAGTGAGGAATGTAAAATATTAGAAGCAATAATCACCATTAAAAAGCCTTCATAAAACCAGAAAACTGTTAATACCTCAGTAAGAACACTGATTTCCTAATTTCTACTTCCTCAAAAAAGAAGAAGATTACAAAAACAATCTTCAAGCAAAACTCAACTAACTCCATCACCCTTTTACTCGAAATAATTACATCCACACTTAAAAACACACCACAAATCAAGAATTGAATTGAATATGCATAAAGAATTCTCAATCAACTAAACTCTCCTAGCTTAAAAGCAAAGAAATGACAGAGGCGGCTATTCTGGTAAAATTTTAATTTAATATCAACACTAACCAAAGGAAATATCGAAGAATCCTTGTCAATCCTCAAAGTATACCACCCCAAGAGTTACCACGATTAATAGCAAAAAAAGAAGAAAGGTAGACGATAATCCCCTCAAAAGTCAAACCTTGATTTCTACAAAAAGGGTTAATTCTCAACAAAAAAAAAAATACAGGGCAGAAAAAAATCATTCTACAAAGATCAAGCTTACCAATTTAGCAACAAAAATCTAAATTTCAAAGCAATCTGAGTATGGAACAGTAAAATGTTGGAAGACGGAGAGCGAAAGAGTGAAACTTGCCAGTAGAAGTGAGAGAAGGCGGCAAGGCGCAGGTGTTTTTTTTTCTCCGCTGTCTCTGTTACATATATTATATGATATAAAGAGTTGTACTAGTGTAATCACTTATTTGCTCCTCAAATTAAAAATAAATAAATTATTTTTTTAATTTTTAAAGAAAAATTCATTAATTCATTTAATGAATGAGATTATATAATTCGGGAAATAACTAATATCCTTGGTCACAAAATTATGGCAGGTTAACAATTGGTTCGGTTACAATTTAAGTACAAGATATTTAGAGTGATTACAAACACTTAATACAATAAGAAAATCAGCCCCGAATAATCCAAAGCGAAGGAAAAAAGAACCGAGCATTCACCAAACTTGAGAGGATAATGTCAAAATTAGCACTAAAATCACTCGCAAAATCAAGAATATATGCATAAGAGTAAAGAGTATACTATAAGAGTATATAAAAACTTCTAAAAGTGAAGACTTAATTGACAATAAAAGAGAGAAATATAGAACACACCAAAACTTAAGAGAACACGAGTACAAACCGATTTATGAAATTATTTATTATTTTGAAATACTCTTAAAACAGAAATAAATTAAGAAATCAATGAAGAGCCACCCATTTTTTAAAAGAGACCACTGGTGGTCGATGGTATTTTAGCGATGATGAGCATCATCATCTGTTCATCACAATTTGTGAAAGACAATTATAATAGCAATAAAATAGATCTAAAAACTAAAAAGAAAGAAAAACACATGGAGTGAATGAAAAAAAAAAAAGGGGGTTTTATTTATTTCCCATTTCCTAACATGAATTTTATTTATTTAAATAATAATTGTATAAATATAAATAATAATCTTATAAATAAAAATTCAAGGGGAAAAGACTATGAAGAAGACTCATGTAAATTTAACTTTTCTATTTTTTTTCAACATTAATGATCACCAAGTCTTTAGGTTGGTAATGGTAAGATTCGATGTTTTAGGTTGTTACCCAAAACGGGTATGTTGTGTTTGAGGCAAGCATGGTAGGAGATATATAGGTGAGGATGACTGGATGAGGTCTTAGAGACCTAGTAGGTGAAAGGCCATGCTGATAGCTCCATAATCAATTCCTAATTCGATGATGCGATGATGGATGATGTAAAACTCGAGCAGTTCGAAGTAACGATTATTAGTGCCGATGGTTGTGGGTGAAGCGATGTCTAGCACTTGACAAATTTGACGAGGATTAAAGAGCAAGGCCAAGCATATAATAAAATTTATTGATTATTGATTATAAAATAAACTAAGAAAAAGGAAAAGTCTAAATATGATTTTCGTCTTGTTTGTGTTTTTTTTAAAGAAAAATATTTTATTTATAAAAATATTATTTTAATAAATAAATTTTATGTCAGAAAAAGATAAAAAAATAGGTATTCATTTATTTATAATTTTATATGAATATTTTTTATAAAAAAATCTTATGTATTTTATAAAAACAATGAATTTTAAATAATTTTTTTTACAATTTTTAAAAATTTAAAATTTGAGTTTTTAAAAAGTAAAATTAAATTGATAGAATGTGTAAAGTTGATGGCTAAATTTGTAGATTTTTTAGAATTATGACTAAATTGATAGAATCTGTAAACATTAGAGGGCTAAATTTGTTATTATATCAATAAAAAGGCGACCGTTAGTGATTTAATAGAGGAGTGACAAAATATTAAATTTTAATAATGTTAGTGGTTAAATTAAAAAAAATTAAACTTTAGTGACCAATACAGGAATACGTTAATAGTTAAGTGTCTCTTTTATAGTTTACCCTATTTGTATGTATATTGACATAAACATGCCAATAAAGTGATAAGAGTTTGGTTTGTTGGAATATCCAAACGCCATTGCTGACTGCTACTCTCCACCAAACAAACGTTAAACTCATGACTCCATAGGGTTAGACGATTGATATGTGATATTGATTCTTTAATGTTTGTTGATTCATTTGAAATGTCGATCGAGTCTTAATTTAATTAGTATAGGTATTATTTTAATGTAAGAAGACGTGAGTTTAAGTGCGCTGAAGCGTATTATCTACCTATTTATGGGTTGGGAAAGAGTTATGTGTAGTTTTAAGTATTGTGTAAAAAAGGAGCAGATATGATCAAAACTTATAATGAGATTGTTTAAAAATAATATTATTATGGCTAAAAGGTTAAATTATGCTATAAATCTATGTATTTTTTTATATATTTAAAATTTAATTTAATTTTTTAGAAATTTATTTATTTATTTATATTTTGATTTTAAAAATTTTAGCTTATGGATACGTAGCTTTGACTACTCAGATTTTTATCACTTTTCAAAGATAAATAAGATTGTATATTTCAAGAAATTGTGTTTTCAAGGATATATATATATATATATATATATATATATATATATAACAAAGTTAACTTAAACAAATAGCAACATTGTAACACCCTCAACCCGATTCGATTAGTCGAATCCAGATTTTGGGTATTACCACAAAATACAGATACAAGCTTAATTTACTTATACGATTTACAAATAATGATAACTTACTTAACTACAAAATTTTCAAACTAAAATACATAAGTAGATACAATGAGTAAATACAACTACAACACGAAGTAATTAAATTACAGTGATATCTAAATTGAAACCTAAATTTATTACAAATACCTCAAGTGTGGATTTGTAAGTAGTATTTTAGTCTTTGAACACACCGCCAAACTTACTCTGTATGCATAATAACCTAATACGTCACTCCTTCGGCGTAGTCCTGACATCGTCCCTCCTGGCATAAACTCATATAAATTCACCTAGAACAAAACATACATCCAAATAAGTTCATAAGAACTTAGCGAAGAAAACATCATTTACCTTTGTCATTTCTGCACATCTCAACCGATAACTTATTTAGATGATCTTATCGTTCTGAACCTTCAATTTAATCATTGGCAAATACTTCCTCAATTTCTATTCTTATTTACACATAAGATACCATGCATTGTTCAGAACTCATTTCTTACCCATCAACATCTTCAATATGCCACTTACCTCTTTCAATCTGATCTTTCATAAGTTATTACTCATTTCCTTTACAAAGGTCCATACGACCGAAACACCATTACTCTTGTATACGTAACTTTAAGTCATCGTTTCACAATCCATGTTTGATCACATACACAGATAGCAGGTACATTCCTTCTGATATACAGTTAGAAAATCCTTATTCAGAATACGTTTCTTTTATGTTTACCCATCACCTCTTTCCATATCTCATCACTTCATTATTCGTAGTTGAATCATGATCTTGTAAAACAATTTATCATAGCCCATTAAGACACTGTGCCTTTCTTATCTTTCTAATCACACTTACAAGCTATATTGAACGTGCCAAAGCAATTTAATACAGAATCTGCCACAAGAATCATTCCTTTAGGTTATGCCATTGTGAGCCTTAGTAGGATACGTCACAAAGGCATTGCTTTCAGACTTCACCATGTATGTCGTTCTTTCAGGTTTTTGCCACAAAGTCTATTATGTTAGAATTTGCCACACAGGCTATTGATTCATTGTTTGCCACAAGGGTCGTTCTTAAGAGTGCCTTACGAAGGCATTCCTTACCGAGTTTGCCACAAAGATATTCTTTTCATATTCTGCCACAAAGGCTTTCTTTCATATTACACCACAAAGGTTTTTTCTTTCATATTACGCCACAAATGAACGAAATGAATAGAAAAAGGGAAATGAGAAACATTCAGGAATGATTATGGTTTTCTTGGAAATGGAAAAATTAAATCGTTTGAAAATGAATATAGGTTTCCAAAAATATAAATGGAAACGAAAACAAAAATGGAAACTTGCAATCCTATATAAGATTACTTAAAAAATGATAGAAGAATGAGATTATGTTTTTGGACTGTTTTGAAGCTCAAAAATAAAAATAAATCATTTGGTCATAGTGAACACGTTGAGTTGTGACATATTGAATGAATATTCTCGAAATTTTATCATGGGTAAAATCGTCAAAATTTTACTGAGGGTAAAATTGTCAAAATTTTACTGGGGTAAAATTAGGTGAGAAAATTATGTAAATATTAAAGTTTATTTTGGGAAATAGAAAAATTGAATCAAGTTGGATCATATTACAGAGTACTGGGTCAAAAAGGCCTAAGAAATACTCGTAATTGGACTCGATGTGAGAGAGGCCAAAAACCCCTCATGTAAGGAGGTAAGACGACAAAACCCTAGTATCATTAACTAAAGTTGTTGCCCCTTATATCCTAGATAAACCAGGCTATTGTTTTTCCAGTGAAAATAAACTTCTACAACTCTACAAGGGTTTTACCTTCTCTTCTTAAATAAATGACACCAGTAGAGCTATGAAAACAACTTTTGAGAGATTGTTATTCTGCCGAAAAATAAAGAGAATTTATTCTCAACTTATAAATATAATTTTCAGAATAACAATTTTACTAGTTTCTATTATAGAAGAGAAAATTTTTGTTTTCACCCCAAAAGAAAAGCTTTTTCTACTTCTACGTTTTGGTTCAATTGGTTTGAGCCCACACTCGAAGTAGTTCGTGGTACGAAAATAGCGGAGAAGATCATTTGGTTGAAAGTCGAAAAAATAAAGGATCCGCTTATCCAAAAATACATGTACGAATTTGGTTAAGGTTTATTACTATAAATATCACAAACCGGGTTGGTTTTCAAATTTTAAATTTTTCGTTGTGCAAAAAAATCGTTTTCAAATTGAGTTTTTTTCCAACAGAAACCCCTTTCTATTTTTTCGTATTCCTTTTCGAAATCAAGTTTCATGGCAAAAACACATTTTCTCCTTCTCTTTCTCTTCTTGATGGCATTGAACATATCATATGCAATAATGATATTGCTTTGAATCTATCTCACTTCTATGAAAGTTGATTGTGCAAGGTGGATGACTACCTCAGGAGCCGGTTTTATCCTAGTCACTAAAAGTCTTGAAACAATCTTGTATCCAGATTTACATAGTCTAATAGGTTAAAATTGGGATATGTTAACCGGGTCTTTTTGTTTGGGGATTAAGACCACATTAGTATCATTTAGGCCTTTTAAAAGCCTTCCACTATGAAAAAACTCCTTCACCATCTTGAAAATGTCTTCCTCTATCAAGTACCAGAAAGATGATAAAATATTTCGAAAAATCCATCGGGACCTGGGGCCTTATACCATACCAAAAGTCGCAGTCTTAGCCTCTTCCATCGCGATATCTTTACATGTTTCCCTATTCATATCATTGAATATAACATTTTCAAAAGACCGTAACACTTATTCAAATTCCGTAATCTCCTTCAAGTTGAAGACCACTTTGAAATGGCTTGCTATGTAGGACATTAAACTTTTGTCTCCCTCAATCCATTCAAAATGATCATCCTTTAATTTTTTGATTTAGTTGGATCTTCTATTGGCCATAGTTGTAGTATAGAAAAATCTAGTATTTTTGTCCTCGTGACGTAGCCAATTAATCCTCAGCCTTTGATGCCAGTGTCTTTCTTCCTTTTCCTATAGAATATCAAGGTTCTTTTCCAAAGCTCTGAACTTTTATCTATTGTGATTTTAAGGTATTTGAATGTTCATCATCTTGCTAGTGATCGTATCAATCTTCCTTCTTAAGCTTCGATCATTCCCTTTACTCCATTGTTGAAGTTTAGTCTTGGTTCTTGATATATATGTCCACTAATCCTATTCTTACCCCATTTTCCATAGTCCTCCATTAATTCTTAATAAAATCCCTGCACTCACTAGTGATAACAGTGCCATAAGAACACTGTGCAGAGAAATTTGTACAAAAAGATGTAGAATAATAATGTGGCTTAGACTACAAGTGCGACAAGTCAATTACAGTATAGAAATTTTACAATGAAATACTAAGTATTCAGAGGATAGAACCAAACGAGATTAGGTGATAAAATTGATCAACATTGATTAAGCATGTGAGAAGGAAGGCTAGCTAGTTAATTACCAAATATCACAGTAAGACAAATCGAGAAAAGGGGTAAATTATACTAAATGATAAATTAAAAGGACTAAAATGCAATAAATCCAATTTTACAAGATTAATAATCAGGCAAACAAGGTGGTTGATTAAGATCCATGTCAATGGATAATTATCGGTTTAAGGAGTTAGAATGTCTAATTTTCCTAATTGGTCCAATTTTACTTCTCGATCACTATTTTACCCAATTAAGCGATTTAATCTGATTTATCTTTCGACCTCACTAAATTAAATCGATCTAATCGAATTAATACTCGATAAGATCTCCTCTCAGTCTCACTTATCTATATAATCCCTTCTAGTTGTCAATTCTAGGTTTTCTAATTCATTCGATTTGATCCAAATTTTACGATCTAATTGATAAAACTTAAATCAACCAAATAATATTTCAATTAATCAACCACAAGTAAACTTAGTTCCTACCATTAGCAATTCACAAGACACAATCAATTTCATGATAAATTAAACAAGAAAATAACATAAAATAAATAAGGTTGAGAAATACTTATAAAAATCATAAAACCCTTGAATTGATTGATGGTAATGTATTGAATCCTCGTTTATCCATAGCCCAATCGTTAATCGACGAAATCAAATGAATAAAATAATCTAACTATTGAAATGATAAAAGATTGCAAAGAGTCTTGTACTCTTTTGCTAAGGAAAGCAAAGTGCAGAAAAAGAACTAAAATGAATTTTCTAAAAGTTAACCTAAAAGAGAATAGTAGTAAGAATCTAATGAATTATCCTTTCAAATTTTTTCATAAAGTGAATTATATAATCTAATACAATCTGACCTACAAATGATAAAAATGCCATCTTTTAATAATTGACTTATGGCTGAACTAAAAATTACCTATGAGATTGTTCCCTCGTCAGGAACCAGTGTCGCTACACCCAAACTTTGGTGTCGCAACACCCTCGATAATGTACTTACTTGGGTGCTTGGAAACCCAATGTCGCAACATTGACTCTTTGGTGTTACAACATTGTCCTCAATAAACGTGGCTTCCTCAACTTTGGCGACTGTGCTTGTAACATCCCACTCAACGTAGTTCCTGTTGAAGTTATATGTGGGCATATTGTTGGCTAAGTATAAGCTAGAGAAGGTTGATTTACGCCCTATCCGCCAGTGTGATGTTTAAGTGTTTGTTGTTACGCCATGATGGGCGGACTGCTCGGCTAATCTAGTAGGTTTGTAATGACTTGGATGAAGGATTTGTCTTTTGGCAAAGTCTTGGTATTTATGTTTTTTTGTGGTCGTTGGGGGAACCTGCCAGTTGGCAGATTCTCTTGGTAAGTTTTGTGTAAAAAATCTTTATTTTTATACTCGCTGGTGGTGGATTGTAGGATTGTAAACCTGATAGTTTTTTGTTTGAACACGTATGTTTACTATATAATTTTAGTTGGTTTCTTGTTATGATCTAGTTAGAAATTGACTAGAATGCATTGGATTTTAAGATGGGATTTGCCTAGAAATTATTATGTTGACCACTATAGAGTGATGAGTCAACTTAGCATGGTTAGCCACGTGTAAGTTTTTATGAGAACTGTGTGAGCTATGAATATCAATAAGGCTATTATAGTGGTGGTTTTTCCTTTCTCTTCATTTACCTTATTTTTACTCTAGTAACTAGTCTAAGAATGAGTTCTTGGTTAGAGAAAGACCATCAAGTATTTGATTATAAGAAAGAGTTGTAAAGTGTAGTGAAAGTCTTGGTGTAACCAGCTTCGTTAAAGTTATTTTGTGAGTATCCAGTTTGTATTAATCTTCTAAGTTTTCCTCTTAGTTTTAACATATTGCTAAATTCTGGTTGTCCTAGTTAAGAATTTAGGTAAAAAGGATCTTCATGAGATATGGTATGTTGTTGCATGTAGTCATCTACATGTGCATGTCAGTGACAGGAAACAAAATCGACTACTTTAGTGTGTAAACTCGATATCCAGATAAGATGGCCACTAGTAGGGCATGTTAGTTGCTAACTAGAATAGCAAGTGTGACAAACCACTAGTAGGGCTTGTTAGTTGCTAACCAGATTGGCTTGAGTGCTGAGTTTTTAGTAGGGCATAATAGTTGCTAACCAATCTAGCAAAATGGGCACTGCCTATCGTAGGACATGTTAGTTATTAATCATGGAAAAGAACCCTTAATTCATGGGAATATAAATGTGTTTGAAACAGTAATGTCTGGGATATCTATTCCATTATGTAAATATAGGATTCTGAGGTTAGCACAAGGAAGATCGAGAGAAAGGGTAAGAAAATGTGAATTTGGGATTTGTTACATGTTATGTATGTCTGTAATTGAGAAAAAAATGTTGATTAGGAAC
The DNA here is from genome assembly GCA_025698465.1 of Gossypium longicalyx. Taxonomy (NCBI): domain Eukaryota; kingdom Viridiplantae; phylum Streptophyta; class Magnoliopsida; order Malvales; family Malvaceae; genus Gossypium; species Gossypium longicalyx. The sequence goes on from CM046998.1 coordinate 89,863,059, forward strand.
GTGTGATAAATTTTTTTTATGTTAAGAAATATATCTGCATCCAGTGAATGTGTGGAGTACGCAACGAATCTGCTAAGTTATTGTGTTTTGGCGTGTCGAATCCGCCTTAGTGAAATTAAGTTCGGTAGGTATGTAAGAATCAATCTAACTTTATGTCTGGGATGTGAAGGGTAAGTGTTGTAATAGATCATGTTTCTGAATGAATGTATACGTTCTAATAAGACAATGTGTTCGCTGTGATGGTAGAGAAGAAAGGTATTCGCCCGGAATTAGAATTTGTCTAGGGATACTATCTGCCAAGGGTAGGTATTCACCACAGACCTACGTTGAAGAGTATACGCCATATGTACCCATGTTTAGGGAGTCAACTTAGTAAAAATGTGTGTATGTTTTTAATTAAGTTATATTATCCCTATTCCTGTGATTTGTCTATAAAAGGTCGAGTATTCCTATGTCTGGAGCTCATTAAGTTTTTTTTTTGAACTTACTCATTTTCTTTCTCATCTTCTAGGTGGTGCTTTATCATAAAACTTGTTGAAGTGACTCAGCCAAAAGGAGCGATCTCTAATATGAGCTTCGCCTATGTTTGTTTTGTAACATACATATATATATTTTGGGGGTGGCATGTATTGTTGTTTTGTAAATAAGATCTGTAATAAAATAACTCTTTATAAATCCCTGTTTTAAATGATTGATTAAGCTCTGATGAAATTGAAATATGTGGTATTTTTCTAAATTGTATACACCAAATTGTTTTAAATGGAGTTTATTGTCAGTATTGCCTTTGGGATTTTTGTGAAAGAAGCTAACTCACTTGTTAGTTTTATTTTAAATGCTTCTGTCAAAAGTTATTTACTAAAAATTTTAGGTTAACGCCTCAACTTGTATAATATACGTCAAAAGAAAAATAAGAGTCAATTGAGTTCAAGCCTGCTTTCTGTGTAACACCTCAGCTTATTGTTGGGAATTGGAGTGTTACAGTGCTCGATGTTGCGACCTTGATAGCTTGGAGTCGCCACCAACTAGGCTGGTGTCGTGACATCATTCCCTTGATGTCGCGACTTCAGAAAAAGGTCACTTAGGAGTGCAATTTGATGAAGTCCAACTCCTCGATTGGTGGTGGAGGTATTAATATTGCGACACCAAAATAGTAGTGTCATGACCTTGACCACAGTGGAGGCTCTTCTTCTCATTTTCACCTCAACCATATTCCTGAAATAAGCTTAATTCAAACATTAAATACCTAATGACATAAACTTGCTATTTTGTTCCGAAAAGTATAAAAATTGCCATAAACACTAACATTGAACATAAAACCTAATAAGTAAAGAAACATAGTAAAAAAACATCATAAAATATTTGAGAATAAGCTCTTTAAATGTCTAAAGAGCTTAACTTAACGTATATAAATACGATAGATCAAGTGACGAGTCATTTCAGTTCGAACTTAAAAGATCTCAGATAACGACTATCGCATCACTCAAGCTTTAGAATAACCGACTTATGGTTCGAGCCAATGACTAAGCCAATGATACCGTTACAATGAGGGAAGATATCAAGCTATTTAAGATTGCATAAGACTTGGTCCAATCTTTCTTGAATGAAAGCGTCATCATCACTATTGTTAGGGCCAATTTAACATTGATTCTTAGAAACACTTTCGGGATTAAAAACACTTTTAAAATAAAAGTACTGTTAAATAAGATGCTTTTGAACTTTTCAAAAGTGCTTTTAGAAAAAAAAAAATTGCAAAAGTACTTTTTTTGACCAAAAGCATAAAGCAGAAAATTTTAACTTTTGCTCAAAAGTGTTTTTTTCTCAAAGATAAAAAATATTTTTAAAAAACAATGCTAAATTAAGCCTTAATCCCATGTAAACTAACCTCCTTTAATATCAATCCCAAGAAGTTAACACTGAAATAAAATTCATCAAACCTGTTTGCTATTGAGACATCCAAAAATTCCCCACCTTTTTCGTGTTGGAATCTTACTTCGTTGAAGTCTCCAATGCAACACCACGCCACATCCTCTTCTCTATTGAAATTTTTAAGAGTCTCCCTGACCTTAGCTCTGCCTTCATTATAGGGACTACCATAAGAGAAGTTTCACCTCCATGGTCGGCCTTCATCATTCTTCACAATCACATTGATGAAATTTTTTGAGAAATTTTCAACATTGATGTTGACGGATTGCCACCACCATAAAGCAAGGCCCCCTGCTCTTCCTACAGGCTCAACATAAAAGGAATTATCAAAATTAAAGCTTCTTATCAATTTCTCTGACTTCCCTCCTTTTTGTTTAGTTTCCATGAGAAAGATAACTTGAGGCTTATGTTTCCTATTAAAATCCTATAAAGCCCCAATGGTAATTTGGTGGCCAATATCCCTGCAATTCTAGCTCAAAATTGTACTTATATTTTTTTTTAGTATTGTACAATTTAAAAGTTTTTATTTTTTTAATATTATATATATTAATTATTTTAATAATGATTATGAAATAAAAATATTTTATTAAATAATAAAAATATAATATAATGCATCCCATATTGAAAATTAATAATATTATACCAACAAAAATTGCGTAAATAAATCACATTACATTTTTAAAAGAAAACATACCTTCAAATCTTAAGACAATTACGAACAACGAACATAGACCGACATACAAAATAACAATAATTTTTTTCAACAATGAAAAGAAAACTAATTCTATTTTCAGTTTGGTGTTGGAACATGGAAACCATAGAGCATCGTGTGGAAGAACTATTATTATTAAGCAGTGCATGGTTAAAATTGTTTTAAATGCAATTAATGAGGAAAAAAAAGCCAGTTTTCTGGTTCAAAGCTTCCAAGAAATTTAAGAGTAAAGAGCAGAACAAATTCCCCAACAGTGAATACCTGGTAACTAGAAAAGAAGAGAAAAAATGGAGAAAAGAAAACTAGGAAGGCAAGAAGTTGTTTTTTTTGTTCCCTGTAAACATGGTAGCAACCCTTACCCAAATTTAGCAGAGAAAAAACAAAAAGAAGACCAAACAATGATGATATATGTTGTTTCTTTCATTCTTGTTCATGCATTACATTGTTAATCATAACGCAGTCTTTCCTCCGGCTCGCTGTGACAATGGAAGAAACCTCTGGATATACAGCCATTGCCGTTGACAAGGACAGGAACAGCCAACTTGCTGCAAAATGGGCAGTGGATCACCTGCTGAAAACCGGCTCCAAATGCTTCTTCGTTCATGTTTTAACCAAGAGTTTGCATCCGCGTAGGTATCCCTCTCTTTCGTCATGGTCATGATATACAATCCTTTTGTCTATCGGTGACTATGATTTAGCATGTGGTGTCCTTCTCAGCAATCTAAAAACTTTGTGCTGATACTTGCGGTCCATTTCTTCAATTTATTTTATGTTGTCTAGTGCAGATGGCAATGAGCAACAACATTACTTTTATTCCCTGTTGCATTTGATATATTTTCTTTTGGGATTTATTTTCAGAGGAGTCTGAAGCCACACCTATGGAAGGTCGGCCGCCGTCTGAAGCTGAGATGCAACTCTACTTCCTTTCTTGCCGAGGATACTGCTCTCGAAAAGGGGTAAGTTCGTTAGCAAATTAGTCTCTCAAGCCTGAAATTTTTCTCTTGTCATCGGGTTTGATGCAAGTGGATATAAATGCCATATTGTATATGCCATTTTGGCTAAGCTGATTTTCATGAACACTGGGACATTTTCAGATTGAATCACATGAGATGGTCCTCCATGGCATTGATGTTCCGAGTACCCTGGTTGACTACATCAACAACAACGACATTGGAAATATCATTGTTGGCTCTTCCAGCCGGAATGTTCTTACAAGGTCTTCTCCCTCTCTCTCTTTCTCTCTCAAGAATATTATTCAATAATGTCATTTTCCCCCAGAAAATAAATGAAACCGGCTCAATAGGAACCATTATTTTGGAAGAGTAATAAGGCTCCAGTGTGAGTTATGAGAATTAGAAGTGCATGCATGATTTATTGGTCACCAGATACGGATAGAGTCTGTAGGACTTGCTTGCTAACTGATATTTGTTCTTTGAATTTATGTAAATGAGATGGGGTAGTATGAACTCAGCAACATAAAAGCAATATAAAACAAACTCTTATTTGCAGGTCAGAATAAAGAACAGAAATTCATTGCAGAAAATTGTAGTCAAATTTTCTATTCTGCAATTACTAGTACTAGATATATTCCTCGCACATGATTATTTCTCCTAGTAAAACTATTCGGTATCAAGCAGTCCAAGGGTGTGGGTGTGGTTCGCGTTTTCCTAACATCATTCTGGAAATCGTCTTTTCAGGAAACTTAGAAATCCAGATGTGCCAACCAGCTTGCTCAAACTTGCACCAGAATCTTGTGGAGTATACGTCATATCGAAAGGAAGAGTTCAGGCTTCCCGATTAGCAAGCAGGTCTCAGAAATCCGACGACAACAAAAGCACAAACCCACACAAGTCACAGCATCTGAAAGCGCTTCTGTCCACACGTACATATGATAACTCAGAGATTGAAAACATAAGCAGGAGCAGGTAACATGAAATATACTGCATTTCTTCTTGGTGGGCTATTAATTAACTGATGCAAAGTCAAAACTAACATCTCCCTAAGTTCCTAGGCCCACTATATGAGTATCGACATTAGAACTACTGAAATATATCACCATGATGTCTTAGACCTTGAGAGTTGAGACAGAAAAAGTAAGCAAGGCCTGTGACATTTATTGCATTATTTTCATCCATGGTTTAGATGCAACAGAATCTCAACAAGTTCTATTTCGGAAATGTCACTTAAGGCTTCCCTTTTTCCAGGGGGAATGAATTTCATATATCATTGCCGAAAGTAAATTAGAATTATCAACCGATGTTAATATGATAGTACTAAGAAACTAGGATGAAAAAAGTGAAATGATCTCACCTTCTTCTCTATGAAGAATCTTGCTAATCGTCCACTTCTTAATTTCCTGGATTGGGATCTAAGCCTGTTGTTTTAGAACTCCACAAGTATTTACTCACACCACTAGCATTGATGCAGATCCACATCCTCCCATTTCAATGGCTCGTCGTCACTGACTCGTACTAGCTCACACAGAACTGTTTCAAGCAGTAAAGGCAGAAGTAGTGGAATTACTTCTGATAGAGTCAGTGATTCCTTTGAAGTAAGACCATGTGAGAATTTGAAGACAAATAAACAAGTTACATCACCTAAAGCTTCAAAGAGAAGTAAAAGACCAGAATCTCTTCATAGAATTTCCATACCAGAGAGAACAGATTTTTCAGGGCCACCAAGTTGCGGATCAACTGATATATCTCGTCACGGTTCAGAAAGTACAGCTTACAATTCCAGTTCTTTGGCCTCCCTGACTCCTGTGAGTATATTGTGATAAATCCATTTAGGAATTATGTTTGGACAAACATCAAAACATACAATGACTTCCTGAAATAACTTGTTGGCTCAAGTTATTATGCAACAAGATCCAATTTCCATCTTGTTTGATTTGTTTTCTAGTAGATCTAACAATATTTTTACTGGCTGCTAACCTTCTGGGAGAGGTTTACAGCAAAGGAGTTCTCCAGAATCTAAAAGCCTGCACATCTACTATATGTAGCCTTCAATTAGTTTAGCTTATTGAGCTTTTTTCTCTCTAAAATGGATGAAATTCAAGATAGCGTTACATTACAAATATGTAAACTATGGCTGCCTGATTACCATGAATATAGTGACTGGTGCCTCTTGAGGCGCTTCAGTCCAAAATGAATCTGTCTTCCTATGGCCTAAATATATCTTCCAATTCTTTATTTTATGAGTCCATTACCATATTATTGAGACATATTTCATCCTTTCCATGGGTTACATAGCGAGGCTTGGAGGTTGAGATGAAGCGACTTCGAAAAGAATTAAAGAGATCCATGGATATGTTTAAATCAGTTTGCGAAGAAGCTGTTGTAGCAAAAGATAAGGTAAGATTGGATGTTTATGATCATATGTGATCTTATCAATAAAAACTTAGCAATATACTTCCAGTTTGCTTGACCGGGCCTTTTCTTTTCCCAGCTGAAGAAGCTTCAGGAATGGAAAGAAGCAGAAGAGCGCAAATTAGAGGAAGCCAAGCTTTCTGAGGAGGCAGCAGTGGCTTTGGCAGAGGCAGAAAGGGAAAAAACCAAGGCTGCTATGGACGCAGCACAGACAGCACAACGTTTAGCAGATATGGAGGCACGGAAGAGAAAACTCGCAGAATTGAAAGCCAATCAGGAGGAAGAAGAAAAACAGAGAGCACTAGATAAGCTAGTCAACAATAAAGCTGCTTATAGAAAATACACCCTTGATGACATTGAAGCTGCGACAGATTACTTCGCGAGTGCACATAAGATTGGTGAAGGAGGATATGGGCCGGTTTTTAAAGCCACCCTTGACCATACTGCTGTAGCCATCAAGATCTTAAGGCCAGATATATCACAAGGACAGAAGCAATTCCAACAAGAGGTAACTATGCTTGTTAATCCTGTTTCCTAAGAACAATTAAACTTCATTGAATGTTATGGTGTCCCAAAACATTGGGTATCTCTTTTCTTGGTGAAGAAGTTTGAATCATCTCTTATAGTAAAACTCAAAGCTGCATTATAGGTAATCTGTCAATTGCAATATATTTAAAACCACAGCTTCTATATATCACAATAAGAAATAAAAAAGTGCCAGAAATGAATGAGGCGGGCATCATTTGACATTATAATGATAGCTGAATGTAATATCTGAAATGAGTGAAGTCTAGCAAAGAAAGTTGAGTTAATTTCATTTTAAATTTATAGAAATGTTCCTTTTATAGCTTCTTTTAAACTTGTTCATAGTCTTATAATTTAAGATGGTAATGACTTATAAAAGCCTTTAAAAGCCCTGCCACCTAGAAAACCAACAAATATGATGTCCACAGCAATTTCTCTAGCCAAATAGAGGGGAGATAAAGAGTATGGTCTTACCTTCATGTGTTTATAGTGGCAGAACTTATCTGTCCTTCTTCCTCCCTTTCATTTGTATTAAATAAACTTCTAACGTAGGTAGAGGTTCTAAGCTGCATGAGACATCCACACCTGGTTCTGCTCATAGGTGCCTGCCCTGAGTATGGATGTCTGGTTTATGAATACATGGAAAATGGAAGCTTAGAAGATCGGCTCTTTTGTAAAGACAACACTCCCTCAATACCATGGAAAATCAGGTTTAGAATAGCGGCTGAGATTGCTACAGGCCTTCTGTTCCTTCATCAAACAAAGCCAGAGCCACTGGTACATCGTGACCTCAAGCCTGCAAACATTCTCTTAGACCGGAATTATGTGAGCAAGATTAGTGATGTTGGCTTGTCCCGACTGGTTCCAGCATCTATTGCAGATGGTGTTGCTCAATATCGCTTAACAGCAGCTCGGGGAACATTTTGTTACATTGATCCAGAGTATCAGCAAACAGGAATGCTAGGTGTAAAATCAGATCTATATTCACTTGGTGTGGTTCTATTACAGCTGCTAACGTCAAAGCCACCGGTTGGACTGACTGTCCATATTCAGGAGGCAATAGAAAAAGGAACCTTTGCGGAAATTCTTGATCCAACAGTACCAGACTGGCCCATTGAAGAGGCTTTATCATTAGCAAAACTCGCTTTACAGTGCTGTGAGCTAAGGAAAAGAGATAGGCCAGACCTTGATTCAGTTGTGTTACCAGAGCTGAATCGCCTTAGGAATCTCAAACTTCAACATGAAGCGAACAACAGTAAGATTCAACACGAAGCCAACAACAGTGAGAAAGTTGCTTCTAAGGCACCTCTTCATATTTCAGTTCCAGAGATTAGATCACAAGAAAATCAGGTTAGTTAATGCACGAAGATTACTGTCACTAGTCTATTTTACATTATGCATAATCAAGATAAAAGGATAAACAACCCTAATGTAGAAATTGCATTCAAACGTAGATCACTGAAAGAAGCGGATGGCAAAGGTTAGTATCGATAACCAGAGTGTGGAAGTCCAACATCCTTCCATCCGACAGGGGCGTTGCTGGAAAGTCAAACAGGAAGCCTGGTGAAGCAAGCTGTTGGTCGTTTGTAACTTGTACCGGACCTCCCCAGCAGTTGAGAAGAGCCAAGTCATTTTCATCATAGAAGATAAAGTCATTGCAGTGCCTGTAGACCTGGAGTAATTCTAGAGATCACCCTGAAATTTTTCCTATGGATTAATACTTATACTTATATTTCTCATTCTTGCTAACATGGAAAATCCACCTTGGAGGCTTGAAGACGATATCTTTTGATTATAAACCTATATAATTAGTTCCTGCAGATTGTTTGAACAAATTGATGACTTTTAAAATGTACCGAGTTACAGTTTCTTTAATGGTTGATCTCCATAAAAAGTAATTGCAAAATGTTAATTAGTACACAGCGGCACTAATTAATGTGAAAATTATAACCAAAAGTGTAATTAATACTTTTTTTCTTAAATCATTCAAATTAATGTATTAAATGCAAAAAACTTTATTAATATATTGGTCAACCAACCGGTCCATTTTGCAAAGTCTGCATCACATCCAGAACCTAAAATTTCCAGTAGCATGACAGGAGGTTTACTGGGAACAGAAAGGCCAACCATCTGCATCTACTGATGTCTTAAATAGCTGCCAACAAGGAGGATCCTTCTTTTTAATAAGAGAAAAGAATAATTTCTTAATGTAAGTTGAATATCAACAGTAAGCGGGATCCTGTCTGCCAGACTGCCACAACTAATTTGATAAAAGTTGACCTTTTCCTTCCATGGATTTTAGCAAAAAAATATATTGGGACTATGAAACCCAGCCACAAAAACACCCAAACCTGGCTTTGGCTGATCAATGAACACTCAATATATGAATCACAGTACTATCATCTGGGTTACATAATCTCGGCTAACCCTGGAATATCACTCCAAACTGTTAAAAACAGCTCGTACCCAGCGCCTGGAGATTAATATAACCATTAGAATTGAAGAAACTGAAAGGAAAGCAAAAAGAACAGCAGAGAAAAAGAAATAGAACTATTTTGCCTCCTTTAGTGTACAGCAACTAGCAAGTTCCAACAGATCTCACGATGAGAAATTTCATTCAAAAACCAAAGTAGTTTATTCTCAACTCTCACATGCATTTTGTTTCATCTTTTCCTGGCAAGTCATTTTCCTTTACTAAATCAGGACATCTTCTCTGCTGTCTTACCAACAATATTCATTCAATCAAGGAAACAGTCTACAAAGAATAAGAGCAGAAAGTCCACAGAAGAAGAATGGTAGCACACATTATAATGTTCATGATATGAGAGTTGCAGATCGGATTCAAGGCATTAGCAACATATTGGTAAGTTCACAGGTGCTAGTGAACACATGCAGACGTATACTTTCTGAAGACTAGGGAACATCCAGGGAAAAGCAATAATATGAATGCAACAGTCGCCATCAATTACATACTTATGCCTTAGAAAATTATTATAGATAACAAGAATGGATAACTTTTAAGTTTTAAGCAACAATCAACTACTAAACATACCTATCCATAGTTATATTCTTATGACTATTCTTGATTTGCTTGCAGTATGTGCTGATATCTACAGTGTTGAAGCCAGCTCGGAAAAATAAGGTTGACAAGAAGTCCTCAGAAAAGTAAAATGAACACTAGAGAGAAGAGATTAACAAACATAGCAAATCAGGCAATAAGATGCATTTTTCATGTGAAAAAAGAAAAACCATAATCTGTGCTGTACAACATACTTACAGTTCCATCACCGCGTACATAAAAGCCCTCACTTATCATCTGATTCTTGTTTTCTAGCTTCACCTTATAAGTTGAAAGCATGCAACAAAAGAACAAAGGTGCATGCCAACTGAATTAAAACAGTTTTTTGAATTTAGGAAAAGGAGTCAAAAGACTAAGTATAGCCCAGAACAAAATCAAGGTTCCAACCAAGCAAAATAGGGAACAACAGATTGACATGTGATCATTTCCTCTATAAAAAGTACTGTAAATTGGAAAAAAGAAGGAATTACTCAACTAAAAAAGGCCACTATTGATACAAACTAGAATAAACATATCACTGGCACACAAGGTGGGAACAGAAGAAATGAGACTGAAGTGGAGTACATATTTGAAGCACAACTTACTTGTGCAAAATCTCCAATGGCGTAATCTCGCAAGAGAACATAACCATCTGGCTGCAGGCAAAATATCATTTAGATTGAAGAATATATCCAGACCATCTCAAAAATAACATCTTAGATATACCTTTAGTACTCTTTTAATATTCTGCAATATCGAAGGCATTTTATGTGGAGAAACTGCAGAAAGCATGAAAATCTGCTTAACATGTTAGTTACCATATAGATGTTGTCCTTAATAAATGAAAACATGAACATTTCCCTTGAAATAACCAGTAAAAATTAGCAGGCAATTAGTTCTACAAATCATTAATGGTAACTAGATGCAGGATCAGAACCTCAGAATTGGGGATTTCCAGTACTCTTACCAAGGTAATTACATCAACTGAAGACGGATTAATCCTTTCAAGAAGATTGTCAACTGTAACATCACATAGAAATGCATTCACCCGATCTTCTTTGAACTCCGCATGTGACTGCATTTCAACAGTAAAAGTTGGTCCTGCCTAATCATATAAGCAACTCTTACTTACCATCTAAGCAACAACACACACCTCTTCCCCTTCACATGTTAAGCACTATTGTAAACTTAACAATTACATTGATTAATAATGTTCATAGAACATTATTAAGCATAGATGCAAGCTATATGCAAGTTTAGTGTACTAAGCCGGAAATGTTCAATGACGGATTGCCACAAACAGGTATTTGAACTTCTTAAATAAAGAAAATAGAAATTATGTCCCAAGTGCCAAATATTCATGGTTAGAAAAGGTTGTAAACCTTAACATGCGCGATTGCATGAGGTGAGATATCACAAGCTTGCACATAAAGTTCGGGATATGCTGCAATAAGTGGAAAGATTGTATTGCCAGCTCCACAACCAACCTGCCAGAAGAAAATGGTCAATCAAGTACATAGATTAGTAACTAAGCTTAAAATTAAGCACCATGGAAAACAAATGAGAAACCTTATTAAATTTGAACTAACAGGTAATATACATTGCTTTAGAATCGATGAAGCATAAAGTGTACCTCTAAAAGAACCTTGACATTAGTGGAATTAGCATCATCAGAAAAGTATTGCCCCCAGTCCTTCTCCAAGTAATGTCTATCTTTGAAGAACTAAAACAACATAATAGTCAAACTCAGAATCCATGTAATATACTTTATCCTTTTGAAACGAAACAATCAGAAAGAACAAAAGCTTCACTTAGTAAATTTTCCCAGAAATGTTATATCCAAACAGAAATTCAGAAAAGGGTTTTCTGAACATACCCAAAACATAAAAGTGTTAGCTTTACAGTTATTCTTTTTAAGGAAAAAAATAAGAAGCAAAGACCTTGTTTTTATGGCGCTTATAGAAATTGTCCCAAAACTTGGTGGCGTTTTTCTGGTAGTACTCAGCCAAATTCGGGTATTTGCGAGCAGCTTGAATGGCCATCGGACGAAACCATGGGTCATGGCTGATGAACAGAGAAAATTGATGGCGCCAACAACAGTACCTGGGATCAACTGCTATTGCCAGTGGTACAACTGTCATTTTCAGCGTTATCCCCAGTTCTGCACTTTGCTGATTTTGTGCTTTTTATTTTCCTTTCTATCAATTAAAAAATTATTTTGAACTAAACATGTTAAAAATTAATAAATTAGTCCCTGTATTTTAGAAATTTAGTCCCCATTTTTTATATTCTAAAATTCAAGTTATTATTTATTTTTTTTTAAAATTTGATGTTTTTGAAATAATAAAAAATATTCATTACTAATTAAAAAAAGATATGTTAATTAACCTAAATTTAACAGTTGGATCTGAATTTAAAGGGCTAAATTCTTAATTTTTAAAAGTATAGGGACTATAAGCATATTTTAACTTTTAAAAAATTATTAAAATAAATTTTAAAAAATTTATGTTTGAAAAACTATTTTACTCCAAAAATTTTCAACATCATAATTTAAAATTGAATCAAAAGTTCATTGAATAAAAGCTAATTATAGAACCACTCTTCTCTCCTTCATTCTTTAAACCAAAACCCAATTAACTCACAACATGGACCATCCAGCTCACTCTTACCATGGCTCACCATGGTGACTTTGACTCGAAAACCGACCCAAACACCCGACTTTACAACCCATACCAATAGCTTAACCTCTAAGTTCTCGATAGAAATTCTTTAAAGTGTTAAAAATAAAGTGGAAGAATAACAAGAAAGCAATAACACCTATTGAATTACTATGAAAGATTACAACTAAATGAATGCAAATTAGGGGAAATGTCTTTATTTATACTTGAGCTCTCGTAAATGCCATGGTATAGGTTGGATTACATCAACTGATTAGAGCCTATCCACAATTGGGATTCTTAACGAGTTGACCGAATCCTTTTAAGTTATTACATCTTCTAAGTATATATATCATTTTTTAAAATTTAGAAGGTATTTGTATCACTTTTTTATATTTGTAAAGTGCATTATATATGACTAGATTACGAGACACCCACGATGTGGAGAAATTATTTTATAGACCATTCTCATCACATCATCCATGGCCTCTTTCAATAATTTAATGACATTTCAGTAATTTTTTTTCATATCATTAACACATAATTTTAATAATTTATTTACCCTGAACCCCGAATCAGAACCCTAAACCCCACTTGGAAAACCAACACTTTCACTTATTTTTCTCTTGATGTTCTTGATCTGATTATTACCATTAACGAGATAATATTTCAACCTAGATTTTTTAAATTTAAATCCGTAATCGAATTGATTTAATTATTTGTAGTTTTTTTATTTAATTAAATATATTATTAAAAATAAAAAAATTAATTTAATTTATTTGATTATTGATTCAATCAATTTACACATCTAACCCTTTATTTGAATTGATATTCTACTCAATTCTCCAACCAATCAATCAATCTACTCTAATTCTAAAAACAATGATTTCAGTCATGTTGTTTTAGGCAAAACCTCAACTTATCAACTTCAAATCTCCTTCCTTATTTATTCTTAGCATCTCTCATGTCTAGTTCCAATTTTTCTTTTTTTGGAAAATTTAATGTAATTAATTATTCCACCTAATATTCTTTAATTAAATTAATTCGTTATTAATGTCATTTATCTATTTTAAAGTCTTAAAAAATAGTAAAATATTTATGGGTAATTATTTGATATATTATCGAGTTTTTTAGATTCTAAAAATAAATTAAATGTATTACAAATATTATATATATATTATTATATTTTATAATATGCTCGTCAAACTCTCAATCTGCTTGTTAAGTTTAAAAAACTCGAAAGATGGTATATAAATATTTTTCTATAATTATTTTTGAAAAATAATATTGACTAATTTAAATTTTATTTTAAAACCTTTATAAAAGAAAAAAAAGGGAGAACTTGCGAATAATTGATAAATTATGAACAGATCGGACCCAGGGCAGCTATGCAGTCCCCAAGGGATGGAAGAGTACATGAAGAACAGTTAAAAATGATGTAAATTTTGGACAATCTCTCAATTCTAAATTTGTTGACCTAGTCAAACATGAAGCACAACACATGGAAGTTGGGCATCAATGGCCATTCCCATTCAACATTAGCTGCCCCATGCAATGCATGCTAAACTAGTGACAACAGTTGGAGGAGTCCCACTTGAATTAATAATTCTAAAGTAATACCAAGACCATCACCATCTGTTTTCAACAACTTCACAAATAAATAAAAATAAGGCAAGTAAAGGCAAGGATATTTATTTTCTCCTCCTCCACCACCACTGCCACATCTTCCCATCTTCATCCTTGCAATCTTGGTTTAGTTTTGATGATGGAGGGTTTCAATTTTAGATCCAAATCATCCAGGGATGGGGGGATGCAGATGGAGAGTTACTATGGAGGTAAAGGAGGAGGGCCTAGCAACATGCAGGACTTGAGGTGTTACAGTGCTAATTATGCTAATTCTGTTCAACCAAATCAGCTTGGCAAAGAGATTAAGATGAAGAAAAGCAAAAGCTCCTTTGGGTCTTCTTCCAAAACCTGGAGCTTTAATGACCCTGAGTTGCAAAGGAAGAAAAGGGTTGCTAGCTACAAGGTTTATGCTGTTGAAGGCAAGATGAAAGGTTCTTTGAGGAAGAGTTTCAGGTGGATCAAGGACACTTACACCCAAGCTGTCTATGGTTGGAGGTGATCCCATCTCATCCTTGCCTACTCTCTACTTTTGTTTCTCTTGTCTCTTCTATCTCTGTCTTTTCCTATGTGAACTTGGGATTTTGGGATGTCCAAAAATTCTTCAACATCAAAATTCCTGAATCCTATATATAGCTATAAAAAGAAAATTTATTACTTGTCTGGTACCTAAGCCAAAACCACATCTATGAAATTTGGAAATTAATGTTTCTTGGTTGAGTTTCTCAAGTTAGGGGAGACTAAAGACCCATGGCATAGTTACTGAGGCTTTAGATTGCCTTAAACCTATTATTCTAATCAAGATCAGGTCATCTAGCATAGTTACTGATAATAAGAATGGTACAGATCCATCAAAAAAAAATACTCCAATGAATTTAATATATAAAAATATGTATAAAATAATAAAATTCAGAGATACAAGAAGCCAACATCAAAACAAGTGTGTACTAGATGAAAACAAGGAAGATGACTTGCTTCAAATCCTCATTTTTTTTCTTCTTACATCAACAACATTTGCAAGATTGTACATCTTTTCAGACTTACACAGGCAAGCCGAGATAAGGCAACTTGTAACAAAGATGAAGATATAGACTATTTTCACCGGCTATCAACTCTTGTTATGTGTGTGTCGAGTAGTGCACAGACAACACAATACAATACAATACAATACAATTCAATACAATTGCCCCCAGCACCCAGAGGCCTTTGTATAATCAATGGGACTTGTGTAATCTAAAGAGATCAAGAAAATAATTGTGGCTCAATGTTAAAAATGTTAGGTGAGGCCCTAAAAAATCTTCAAAAAAGGCTATTGTTTTTTATTCAACTTGGCTCGGACTTGCCTGATCTTTGCGTCCACACGTGCGGTGAACCCGATCTTAGTTTTCTGTCTTGCCTTGGACCGTTCTCTAGTCCACATGTGTTGATCCTCAACATCTTTCCTGTAGTACTTGATCTCTTGGATGATATGATGATCCTCTGGCTCGAAACATCTTTGGTAAGCTATATGAGCCATGTAAGGGAGGGTACAAGCGATTGTGGCTAAGAGGGTGGTCTGCCAGTAGATGGGTGCGGGAGCAAGGGCTTCCACTAGGATTTGGTAGGCATTGCCAGATATTCTAGGAGGTAGCGCGCCATAAATTAAGAGAAATATATACCAAGCAGCAATGCTACCCCATATTGTGACGTGCTGGATCCATGTGAAGTGACTCATTGTGAGGGCAATCTGGCAATTGAGAGACCAAACGATGCAAGTGAACATTGTTGTACCCAAGACAGCCAAATCGGCGGTCTGGCCTTCAGCACGGAAAGCTTGGTCGTACAGGATGATAATATTGATGAAGAAAATGATTAAAGAGCACAATAGACCATTTCCCATCCACCCGAGTATCCTGTACCAGTCGAAAAACAAATTCCTAGGTCCTTGCTGATATACTGCAGGAAACTGCAAGACATGCAATATCTTTTAAGTCAAGTCTCAACTCTAACATGGATGAGTTGCTAATGAAAGAAGCCTTTTACAAAACTAACCTCTAAGCAGACCTCAGAAGAAACATCTTGCTCAAAAACTCCTAGTGACATTACTGGTAGTGAGGTAAGAACAACATTGAACAACAACATGTACCAGTCATCGTAAACTGATTGTCCAGAAAAGCCTGTAAATGCCTCGAAGTAGAAGAGGGTGAGGCCAAACGCTATATTCTTGTAGAAGAAATAGCAAATCTGAATCCAAAATACCCCAACTGGTACAGCATTAGAGGAGGGACAAGCATTTAAAAAACAAGAAAATGAGACAGACAATTCCTCGTTATTACCATCTGTGCGATCCTCTTGTAACACCAATGTCCATGGACAACAAGAAGTCTTTCCAAGAAACGAAATTGGGAAACAGAGAAGTCACTGGCCATTACAGCCTGAAAACGGGAAAAAGTTTGGTAAATTTCACTAACATGAAAAATTAACCTGTCTTAAGAAGCATCATGTCAAGATAGAACAGCAAAAGCCTACAATTTGATAATAATTGTTACAAACATCAAACATATTTGAGAACAAAACATTTATCGGCAGTTGATGAGGATGTAAGAAGATGTTACCAACCTGCATACCTTCCACACCACTGATACCAACTCCAATATCAGCCTCTTGAATCATTCCAACATCATTTGCACCATCACCAATTGCTAAGGTGGTTTTCCCAGTTCCTTGTTTGACTAATCTTGTTACCTGGTGCCAAGGAAAAAAAAAATCACCGAGAATAGACGGTAAGATCTTCACTTTCAGGAATATCACCCGATTTAATCCATTAGAAACATAGAAAATTCTTACTAGTGCCTTCTGCTTTGGAGACACACGACAGCATATTACAGATGCACATTCAACCGCTAAGCCTAAGAATTTAAGTTTCATATCATCTTCCAAGGCATATGCAAGAGTCTTTCCGTCAATGATTAATGCAAAGGCAGCATGTGGATCATTTTCTTGTTTGATCATTTCTAAACCATTGGTGATTTGCTTCAGTATGTCCTCCTTGACTTCCTGATGAGTAACAAAATGGCAACAAAGTCTAACATCTAATGAAATCAATTTCCAAAAGAAAATTTCCTGTCAAGAGAAATACATACCTGTTTGTCCTCTGAACCACTTTCTGTAATACAGATTTGCTTCATGCCTTGTCTTAGCAGACTGCAAGCAAACCTGCATCACAAATAGAAATTTTCACTAAATAGCTATCATGGAGCATCTTTACACCTTTCAGGTTACCATTAGTGGATGAAAATAACGAGAGAAATGGCAGGAGACAAACCCTATATTTATAGCAGTTTCCATCTTATCCCCCGTCAAAACCCAGAGCTTCAAACCGGCTTGTGCTAGTTTATCGATACATTGGGGCACCTGAAATGATACCAGGTTGAAAATGAAATACACCAAAAAGACAAAGTGTGTTAGAGAAACCAAGCAAGGGTAATAACACATACCCCCTTCTGCAGTTTGTCCTCCACGGCAGTAGCACCAACGAGAAACAAATCCCTCTCCATCATCTCTGCAGCATTTTCAAGCATTGCATCTCTATCAGCCCCAATAGATGTTTTTGCTTTCTGAAATTCATTGTTCCAAGCAGTATACTCAGACTCCTCGAGCTTTCTATAAGCCAGTGCCAATGTACGCAATCCAGCTTCTCCATACTCATTCAAATGCCTAGTGGTATCTTCCAGATACAATTTTCCATCCTTTGCCAACCGATCGAAAATAATGCTGTGCCAAAAAGAGGAACAAACCATCATACCATTGAAGGAACACATTGGTGTAGGCTACCATGTGAATACCCTGATGATGAGGTCAAAGGACAACATAGAGACTAACCTGTCAGCACCTTTACACAGGAGAAGAATTTGCCCTTCTTCATCCCTTACAATAACAGTCATCCGCTTTCTTTTGCTTGTAAATTCCAACACATTCAAAATTTTGTATTCCCTACAAGATTCCCAAAGGACCATTGAGATGCTCAAATAAAAAAAGATTCTAAAAAGAACAAGCAATATGCATTGCCATCCCCACCTTTCAATTGGTTTTCCTGAAGCCGTATACTTTTCACGAACAAACACACTTGATTGAGTTCTTTGGAAAAACTCAAAACCCAATTCTCTGGCAGCAACAAGAAAGGATCCTTCATCAGGCGACTCTGCTTCATATGTATACTTGCCGGTCTCTTCATTCAGCTCAGGGATAGCAGTGTGACAAACTGCTAATATTCGGCAAAATAACATAATGCGTTCTGCAGTAGGCTCTTTTAACCAGTTCCCATTCATGAGTCGGTTGTCCTCAAAATTAAACCCTTTTATGGGAGATTTATGAGCCTTTTCTTTCTTGGAAGCGACAAGGGTCTTAAGTTCACCTTGATCCTCCTGGTCATTAGCCATCTGTTCTGCAGCAGCAAGTTCAACTTCACTAGGGGACACACCGTATGGAATACCAGCAATGGAACATTTGAGAAAATCCATCTGATTGCAGGTCAAAGTGCCTGTTTTATCTGAAAGGATGGTGTCTACTTGGCCCAGTTCCTCATTTAAATTAGATGTCCGTGCTTGAGCAGGAATCCCAGTGTCCTCATCATACATTTGTATGTCTTGATTAATAAAGGTTGCTTGCAAAACCTTCACCACCTCAATCGAAACATAAAGAGAAATAGGTATTAAATATCCATAAAGCATGAGGGCAGTCACCATATGGCTAAGCCCTGATATTACAGGCTTTTTGGGACTATAGTATTCATCTGCATCCTGGGGTCGCATAAACCACCACACTGGCATGCTGTACTTAATTTCCACAGCAAAGCCAAAAGAGCTGATCAATGATATCACCAGAAGGACAGTGAAAAGAACATAAATTATATAATCCATTTTCCTTTCTATTCTGCTCCTCTTGGAAGGGGACCTGGTGGAGTTCTGCATGACTTTGCTATCATGGCCAGTGAAGATCACAACCCCGTACACAAACTCTGTATTTCGGAGTTTTGAATCTCTAAGGAGAATTTGGGTAGGGTCAATAGCATAAACTTTACCTTCATATTCAAGGTTACCAACAAAGGTGTAAAGGCTAGGGTTGGGATCTTCACATTTAATTATTCCTTTGAAGTTGTTGAAATTATCATCCTCATCCAAACCCAAGGTTGCCTCCAAAGCTTTCTTTGCCTTCAAGTTGGTCTCACCATCTAAATTCATGGTCTCCACATAGCAAATTCCATCCTCGTAATTTGATGATAACAGTAGCAAATCTGCAGGAAAGAACTGATCCTTCTCCACTTTCACCACATCTCCAACTCGAACGTCTTCCCATGTCTTTTTACCGAAGCCGCCTTCCTCATTATGAACATGAACTTTCCTACTATTAACCTCCCTATCTTGCATAAACCTTCGCCAATCCTCCAAACCTTCCTTCGCCATGCTTAGCCCTACGACGAAGACCAAAGGTGCAATCATGCTCACAGGAGAAAATGGCGAAAGGGGTGTAAGTGAAGCAATTGCACATCCAAGGAAGTACAAATTGGCTACTCGGTGGAATTGTTCATACAGAGCTTTTGGTAAGAAAGAAAAAAAATTATATTTGGTTGTGGATATGCTATTTGATCGATAAGGTTTTTGGTTGAGCACTTGAGGTTCATTGCAATAAACAGTTCTTGAGAATCCAGGCCCTCCTATAGACTGTCCTCCGCTCCCTGAACTTCGAAATAGACAAAACGAATAAAGATGGCTCTTGCGGAGCTTTGCTCTTATCCTACCCCGTGCCATCTTCTCAGAATGAAGCTTTTCTTTATTTATTTACTATCAAACAAAGACAAGCTCCAAAATCTACCACTCAGTCACCTATAACACGCAGCTTCTTTGCTTTAGTTCCTGATTTCCAAATACCAAATGATTCATATTTATAAAATGAAGCTTACAACAAATCAACATTGGTGAAAGCTACAAATTTGACCCAAAAGAAATTCCAAGGTAAGAGAGAACACCCCATGCAGCCGTTCCCAGGATCCAACATAATATATATATCCATGCATGCATACACACAGACACATATATATATATATATATATATATAATTTGATAGCAGAAAGGCAAGAAACAAAAAACACACGTACCCAACATTTCTTTTAAGCTAAGATCATTAAAAGAAGGGTGTAATGGACAAAGGAGACAATGCTGAGCTGAAACTTTGAAATTTCAACAAATGCACAACACATCATTGATACTTGACCCAAAAGAAAATAACCCCAAGTACTCGAAATGAAAAGTTACCTGGAATCTAGAGGCTGGTTCATCTTCAATACCAAATGAAGTAGGCAATATCTCTAATGGTTAACTTGGATTAAAGAAGAACGTGTAGAGATAAAAAGAGAAACAGAGAGATAGAAAAGCCAGGGTTTAAGGCTTCCCCCTCCCTCTGTTTCTTCGAATCCAATAACAAGATTTCCCGGGGTCTCCTTCGCCCCTTCACTTCTATACGTAATATTTATAAATCTCTGTTCTTTATTATTATTATTATTATTTGAGTGTATAATGAAAATTTTAAGGTTTCTTGGTTTTTATTTTATGAAAATCAGAAGAGAAAGCATAATGCGTTGATGGGTCAGGTTTTGCAAGAGAAGGAGAGAAAAGAGAAGGGTGGCATGGCATGGCACTCGATCTTCATTTTTCGTTTTTATATAAAAATGGAATCAGCCAAAACAGAACCTATCTTTTCTAACGTTGTTTTTTTTGTGGGGCCTATTTTTATCCTACGTGTCACATCCCTTGTAATAATAATAACAAATGCTTTTCTTCGTTCATCTATTTATGGAAAACAAAATTACTCTTATAATTAGACTTTATAATCCTACTTTGTTTACCTCTATATTTAATCTCCAAAGATTTAGGACTTTTTGACTATCAACTCCCCCCATAATTTATTATTAGTCCCTACACTTTTATAGGATTTGAAATTTAGGCGGTGCAATCCTAATCCGAACATTATAGTCATAGGTAGTTTTCGTCAAAATTTGTTAACTTAATATGTTTATTTTCTGTTTGTTGCAGGAAAACTAAGAAATTAATAAGACATGTTGCTTCCAAGCCAGATAATTACTTTCATCAATTAACAAAAAAAATCAATTCAACTAGTTTGTATTGGTTTACAAATCAACTGGGTTTTTTTTTATCTCTCACCAGACTAGTACTCCACCCAACTTCTAGTCCAACTAGTCGGATTGGCCACTCCAATCCAATTTAGAGAAGATTAAATTTTCAATTCTTTTTTCATATTTTTTATTTTAAAGAGTTAAATTTTCCTAATATTTTTAAAATATATAAATTTTAAAATTTTATGTATTTTTAAGGGTAAGGACCAAATTTTATTGCAAGATAAAATTTAACCATAATAATATTGTTACGTATTTTGCAACCAAATTTATGGTTAAAATTGACTTTATACAATAACATTTAATCGTTGCCCAACGTAAGACGTAATCAAATGTGATGTAGTTGTAAATTAATATTTTACAACTATATAAATAGATAAACTACACAAATAGTCACTCAACTATTAGCATATTTTTATTTTGATTATCAAATTATAAAATCTTTCAATTTTATCACTAACGTTTCTAATTGGTTTTGTTTTGGTCATCCTTTATTAAATTGTTAATGGAAATTGTGGCACAGTCTCTTTTTAATTGGTGTAATAAGACATTTAGTCCTCGACACTTACACATTCTATCAATTTGGTTCTAATTTAAAATAATTCAACAAACTTAATCATCCACATTTACAAATTTTATCAATTTAATCCCCAAACACATTTTTTTTAAAAAATAAACATAATAAATCATGTAAATGTAATAAAAAATTTATCAGCAATAACCCAAGTTCTTGTTATATTTTAAAAAAGAAATTTAATTACGTCTTTTATTCTGGAATCCCCAAAAGTAAGTTCTTGCTCCAATTGTCCAAATAAACAATTTTAGGGAGGTCTCTTTGTTTACTCTATTTCATTTCACCAATTGTAAATTATGAGGGTTTTATTTAAGGCACAAAAATTAGAAAAGGTTCTAATTAAGCCATTAAAATCAGGGGGGAGGTTATATCTCTACCTTATGATAAATATAAGGATTGTAAAGGTTATATCTTCTCCTTAAAAGGTAATAATTCAAGTATTGTAAATTGGTAGATCTTTGGTTGTGGTATACCAAGGTAATGGAGGTAGGCAAGTAGGGTCAAACCACTATAAATCGATTTTCCAAGCTTTTCTTCCATTTCATTATCATTTAGAAAAGTTTGCAAAAAATTTTAAAATACCAATTCACCTCCCTCTTGATATTTTTGGGCCTAACAATTGGTAACATAATTTGATCTCCATCAAAGGTTTAACCACCAGGAATTATTCAGAGGCTAACTATATGAACAAGGATTTTCAACAACCACATTCAGCTCCTCGTCATTGTTCAACTACACATATAATTTAGCTACATGATTTCCAAATTTGCAGTGAACTGCTATCGTTCTCTCTACATTTTCATCATCGAAAACCTGAAGGTAGCTAAATATGACCAGATTTAATGATGCCAAATGATAAGTGTCAAAAGTAACATACTTTAGTCTCATTCTTAATGCATCTTTAGGCAGTTGCATGATGTTAACTATGAATTATATACTCATAATCCTTTAAGTTCATGTTTTGAATCTTAATAGAGTACTTGGGAGCAATAAGAGTGAAAAACGAGTGAAAATCAAAACATTGGAGCAATCTGGAAGCTGCACATAGGAAACAGAGTTTCACACGGCCAGACCACACGATCGTGTGAGCCACACGGGTGTGTGCCCAAGGTACGTCGATTTCGCGGACCATGTACGCTAAAAATAGGAAATCCCAATTTTTAGGTTTTTTGGCACTTTAGGTAGATATAAATGATAAAAAAAAAAGAAAAGAGGAACAGGCCGTCTTAGTTTAGCACAGAAGTTACCCAAAAGAACACCATTGAAGCTAATTTCTAAGCAATTCATCAAGATTCAAGATTCCAAGCTTATTTCTTAGAAAGTTGTCATGAGTTTCTTTTATTTTAATGGTTATACTGTATTTTCGATGTTTATTCTTGCAAGTATGAACTAATTTTCTAAATACCTATGGGAGAATAACCCTAGAATGGATTCTATTATTTGATTTCTAGTTTTATTCAATAAAATCTTAGTTTATTTATTTTCAATTATGAATGCTTAATTGTTCTTGAGTTAATATTTCTAGAGTATTAATCCATGTTTGATATGCATGAGTTTGAGGTTGAATAAACCCTTCTTGTGATTAGATTTTGCATAATTGGATAGAGTTGATATAAATCTATCAGATTAGAGTCAAATCTAATATGGGGATCTATAGAGTGAATTAAGGCCATAATGAGTGTTATAATTAGAAATAAATTTCAATTAATCAACCTAGAGTTAGTTATTCTTATGCTCGAAGGAAATATTAGTATAAATTAGGAATTTCTACGAATCAAAGAACTAGGATTGAATGTCTGTACTAGGTATGAAGGTCATATGTTAGGTGTTTATGTTGTTTTAAACTTGGTTTTTATGTGTCATAAGTCCATGATTTGATATTAAGCTTCTATGTGTTAAAGTAATTGAGTTTTAAAGAGACTTTTAGGTCTTGTAATAGGTGTATCGGTACATGGACTTGGTTGTATTGTTAAAAGTCCAACAGATTCAAAATATCTATAATATCACGAAGATGTATCGGTACATCTCCTCACTAGTACTGATACATTTATAGCATATTGTTGTTTTGAGTTGTTTTGACCCTCGAAGACCCGTACTTGATCCTAAACACCTCCAAACACCTAGAAACAATTTTAAAATGATTTCAATATGATTTTAAAGTTTTAAAAGTGAAATTTGATTATGTGATATAGTTTGATAAAAAAATTTAGACTTGACTACTTAGTGAATACAATGTATTATTGTAACTTGAGTTACTTCGACAACGAATGTGACATCTCGTATTTAGGTTTGGTGTTCGAGTTGGATGTAGAGTGCCACATTGAAAATAGAAGTATTGCATTGAAACAAACCGTTAAGTTCAACAACAATTCTTGCCATTATTCCTTTAGAATTTAACTCATAACTTGAGAATGACCCATACAATTAACCTTATTGGCACATACTACATTGAGTACTTAATGTATTCATGTTAACCTTTGCTTTTTTGGTCATATTCTAAATTGTATCTATGTCATATATAATGATTCAATACATAAATTAATAAATTTAGAGTTAAAACTAAATTATTGTGATAAATTATATAAAATATACTTAAATAGGTAGATGATAAAATAAAATAAATAAGAACACACTACAAACATTTCTTTTGTACTTATCCTTTCCTCTATTTTCTTTTCATATTTATAGAGGTAAAATGAGGTAAAATGTAAATACTTGTGAAGTTTCAAACTTCATTTTCTTCTCTTGCTTTTTCATATAAATCATCCGTTCGAAAAATGAGAGGGTTTGAAAAAATAATATAGGTCCAAAAAATGGGTTTAAATAAAATATAGGACTTGTTTTCTAAACGGATCAGGTCTCGGGTAAGATTTTTGACCCAGGCTCAGCTCGACCCGAATTCGCCTAAATTTTTTCACTGGTGTTTATTATTGTATATCTCTTGTTTTATTATTAATTCTGCTACTATTTTAGATGCATTTGCATACTAAGTTGCAAATATCTTAATATTATTTGAGTATAAAATTTTTTTTAATGTATTTTCAATTTGTTAGAAAATGTTTATTTTAATGTTTCTAATGTATTTAATATATTATATTTTTAAATTTTACTTTTATAAAAAAATAATACAAAAAATTTAATACAAACAAATCAAACCGAGCTTGAGTTTAACATTTTTATTTGAATCAAATTTAAACAAAATCTTAAACTTATTTTTCGTACCAAAGTCTAAAATTTTATATTACTTCCGACCATTTGAAACCCAGTTAATGCGAACACTGAAATTTAGACAAGTCGTAAAGATTTGGACGGAGAACCCTCGGATCACATGAATCTCCTGCTTTTTGGGGGGTGACGGCTCACCCCCAAATGGCTTCCAGTCAATTGCCATATATATGATTATATTTACAAACAAATATGAACTCGTTTGGCAACAGTTAATTCTGTACAACCTCAATAATAATATATCATCTCAATTTTATTGATGAAATTTTAAATTTATTATTAGATTAAAATTTTATTTTAATATTTTTTTATGCATACTTTATTATTTCTATCTACTGTGTATATTATTAGAGATTATTTGACTCGAATCACAACATTTGTTGAAGAAATAAATACACTTTACGAACCATACAACATAAGTTGAATCCATATAGAACTGTTCTTCTTCTATTTGATTTTGATTAGAACATGATTTTTCAACTATTAAATAGATGTAGTAGACCCTATTGTATCATTCGTTTTTCAACATATCAGATAAGATTTCTACGTAAAATCTGTGTTCTTTTTTTTTCTTCTTTTCTTATAGCTTTGCGACCGTTCTACCGCTATTATCGATGTTTATTATAACATATATTAATAATATTGTTGATTGAGTTGGTGTCACAAATTAACTTGATACCATCTTAGGATTCATGAAAACATCATTATAAACAACTGTATTCATTAATACTATTAATCTGATCTATTTATGTGTTTAATTTTTTTTTTACTTACAATTGAATCTATTTTTTTATTTTTTAATATGTACATATTTTATGTTTTATTATTAATTAGTTCCAAACTATACGTTTCATTATTTATTGTATCTTATTTTTAAACATAAATCTATGTTCTAAATACGTAATTTCCATACACATATGTGCGATAGAGTTTCTAGTTTTTTTTTTTTTTTTTTATAAAGTGAGTTATATTATTATAAATATATATACATTTTTATATAAATTAGCTTTTAATTGTATATGTAATTTCACGTGTTTAACATTTAATTAGTTTTTTTTAATAACTTTTTAAAAAAGTCGATTGAGTTTTAGTTCGATTGACATTGGTATTGTTGTCGGTGCACAAGGTCATGAATTTGAGTCTATTGAAGCGTATTATCTTCCCATTTAAAGGTTGGGAAGGGGCTGTAAGTAATTTTAAGCATTGCATCAAAAAGAACAAATATGATAAAGAACTTGTAATAAGATTAATCTTAAAAAAAATATTTAAAAACTTTTTTTTTCTTGAGTGAATTACCAAATCTTTTATATACATTGAGGGGCAAAGCTAAAAATTTTTGTAAGGGGGCGAAATTAAATTGTAAATTTTACGATAGTAAAAATACAATCTAATCATTTTAATAGCTTACATCTTTATAATTTTTAAAGAATTAAATCAATTTTTATCCTTTTAGAGGAGCAAAGTGTAACTTTACCTTTACCAATTTAAAAATTTTAAAAATTTTAAAGAACCTAAATAATTTTTTTTTATTTTTAAGGTCAGGAACCTTGCCAACCCTCCTAACTATGCTACTGTTTACCTCATTTAAAAATAAACAAAACAAAACTTTGCAAAAGATGAAAGTGGATTGCAAGTCAAGCTGTGAATAGATGTGTAATTCTAATCCTTCATATGCATTATTTGCAAATATATATATATATATATATATATATATATATATATATTAGGTAATAAAATACTTTTTAAATTAAATTAACAAAAATTTATCTAGATTGTGTTTTTTTTCCTGAATATAACTTTCAAAAAATGATTTTTGGAAAATAATTTTTTTTTTAGAAAAGTTGATATTCTCTATCTAAAATATTCTTTATCGTTTAGCAAAATTTTAATTTTCAAACATGTTTTAAGTGAAACAAATATAACATAAATTATATTTATTACAAAATATTGTAGAAATATTTTGCTTTGATAATCAAAATATGTTATATAGACTTAATAATAACAAATATTTAATAAAAAATTAATATGAAATTAAGTATTATATATATATATGAAAGGCAGAGGTGAAGGTATAAAAAATTTAAAAGGTCAGAATTAAATTATAAATTTTTTAGTTAAAAAGTAATTTTATTATCATACAAATTCATAATTTTATAATTTTCACGAAGCAATGTTACCTTTTTTTCAAGGTTATCAAAATTGGATTAGATCAATTGATCGAACTAGGAATCAGTTGAGTTATTGGTCCAGAGAGTGGTTTCGAACTAGTTCGACTAAGAGTCAGTGTAGATCAATTGAATCGACTAAAAAATCGATTGAACTAATTCAATAATTATTTTTAATTGAATCAGTGAATCAGTGACTTGACTGGTTTAACCAACGATTCGGGTTTAAAAACATTGCCTTTATTTGGGGAAGGCCAAGTCACCTACTTACCCCACCAAATCCCCCCCCCGACCCAAATGAAAGAAAGTGATAATGACACATTGAAGCTTTTAGGATAATTCATTAAGTAGAAAATAAACAAATAATCATATTTATATTCTCTAAAATATTCATATTTTATACTATAAAAAATTTATTACCAAATATTGATAAATTGTAATATATATTTTATTATTTTAAATTTATAATTATCACAACTTTTATTAAATTATAATTATTTTAAATGAATGATTATCAAAACTTTTATTTGATTACAACTTTTCTTAACTAATAATTCTAAATTAAATATTACAATTATTTTTAAATATGAATTTAATAATTTAATTGAAAACGTTAATTCAAAAGTTTTCAAAACTTGTGTTAATAAAAAAAAATCACAAATTATGATATATGAACTTAAAATAATAATATTTTAACATTTAATTTTATCATTTCAACCAAAATTTCATTTAACTTTCATATAATCTTTTAATAAACACTTTTTTACATAATCATTTTCCATCTAAATGCAATTGCTTTTCACTTCAAACTACGCCTAGACAATAATGATAGAGCTAGAAAACCTTTTAGAGGGTCGAAATTAAATTGTATATTTTTACCATTTTAATAGTCTATATCTTTATAATTTTTAGAGAATTAATTCAAATTTTTATATTTTTTGAGGGCCAAAGTACAATTTTACCATTACCATTACCAATTTAAAATTTTATAAATTATAAAAGGCCTAAATGAAAAATTTTCTATTTTAGGAGGGCAAGAACCCCTACCAACCCCCCTTGGCTTCGCCACTGTTAGACAACATCATATACTTTCCCTAAAATAACAAAAAAAATCTTTATATTTATATTTATATTTTAATATTTAGGTTTGTAGATCAAAATAAACTTTAATTATCAATTTGCACATATTAAATAAAATTTCATCAAAATTTATTTCAACCAAACAAAAATAAAAAATTATTTTAATATAATATTAATATAATAGCTTATTTTAAAATGAAATAATTCATTTTTAAATATTATATCTTTTTTCTATTGGTTACATTATTTCTAATAATCTACAAGTTCCCACACTGATTGTATAGAATCTATCTCAGCTTTCATAGCTATTTCTTAGAGCTTGGAATCAGCACTCTACATCACTTCATCAAATGTGAGTAGGTCATCATCTTTTTGTTTGACAAACTCAATGTTTAAAATATTTCCACTAAATTGGAAGAACTCAACCCACTGAGATACCCTCCTACTATAGCAATGCTTCCTATGCTACTGACTATTTGCAAGTCTACTATTAGGAGTTGGTTCTAAAACTATTACTATAGGGTTTTATGTATTTCCTTAAAGTTCCTCGAGTACTTATTTACTTCGAGGTTTAAAGTCGTTCATATAACTCTCCTCAATGAAGGTAGCATGAGTCAACACTATAATTGTTTTCTCTTTCAGGTTATAAAACATATCACCTTTTATTCTTTTAGGATATCCTACAAACATGGACAATTTTATCCGTGAATCCAACTTCATCAAATCTTTGTCCAATAAGTGGGTTGGGCATCCCTAAATCATAAAATGCTTTAGATTTGACTTCCTATCGTGCCACAATTCGTAGGGACCTTTAGGTTTGGCCTTAGTTGGTACATCACTCAGAATATAACAAGCCTTTTGTAAAACATATCCTTGAAAGGAGATTGGCAACTCCGAATAACTTAACATTGATCGAACCATGTCTAATAAAGTTTGATTCCTTCTTTCTGCAACACCATTCTATTATGGAGTTCCCAACGCAGATAATTAGGATAATATCTCATTCCCTACGAGATGCCCTAAGAACTCATCCAATAAATATTCCCCACCTCGATCATAATAAAGTTTTTTATGGGTAAACCTAGTTGTTTCTCCACTTCCACACGAAACTCTTTGAATTTATTAAATGTTTCACTTTTGGGGAGCATTAGGTACACATACTCATATCTAGAATAATCATCTATAAAAGTTACGTAATAATTGTAACCACCTCTTGCACTGACGTTCATGGGGTCATATACATCAGTATGCACATATTCTAAAGGTTTACATTATGGAGGATCAACTTCCTTAAGCGAACTTAAGGTGTCATCTTTCACAAGTCTAGTGATTCTTTCTTGGTTAATATGACCAAGTCTCAAATGCCAAAGGTACACCTCGTTAGAGTAAGAAATTTTAAATCTTTTATTCACTAATACAGTTCAAGTAATGCGTACATATTTGGTTTGATAAAATAAAGATTATTAGACATCCATCCATTACAGATAATAATAAGACTTCTAAATATTGAACACTATTATTAAAAGTCACGATCAATCAATCTTTAAATAAACATGCAACAAAAGTTAAGTTTCTTTTGAAACTTGATACATAGAAGACGTTTTTCAAAATAATCTTCCTAAAATTATTAAAATAAAGATGTACATCTCTGACTGCTTCAACTACCACACTTGTCCCATTTTCGGTCCACAACGATACTCTTATCTCTAAGATCTTTCATTTCCTTAAACCCTTGTAGAGAAACACACACATGGTTAGTGGCTCCAAAATCAATGGCTAGTGGTCTATTGAATCTTCCACTAAGCAAATTTCTATCATAAAGAGTTTCATATATTTTCCCTTAGTGACTAGGTAATGTAACACCCCTAGCCCGTGTCTGATCGCAGGTTTAGGCTATGAGATATTACCGAGCCACAACATTTTAATATCTCTTTTGCATAGTAAATAAACATAAACAGAGATCGAACTGAATTAGATATTGATATTCAAGTTATACGCCATTTTCGTATGGCTAAAATATTTACAATACAAAACATAAAATCACAGGCCTAACCTATACATGCCATACCAAGGCCAAAATATAATTGTACCAAAAGATCGATAGTATGATGAATCTGATGATCCTCGAGTCGGTGGCCAAAATTGACAATCTATAAAACAAAGAAATAAAATAAAACGGAGTAAGCTTTCGAGGCTTAGTAAGTTTTAAGTGGTTCAAACAATTAAAACGTATCAGTTAAATTCTAACATTAAGTATCACAAAAACCCAAATTAAATTTGTAAATTTCTTGGCCAAAAACTCACAAGTACATTAATTATAACCTATTGGCCGAATATATATATACATGAATACACAAGAAAATTCTCAGTACATATTTCACTATACCATGTGGTTCATAAAATTCTTTAAGACACATGCTTTTACAATGACATACATTGACCAAATAAGTCATTCTCTTATTCATAAATACGGTATTCATTCACATACATATACACACACTTACATATATATATATACATGTTTATATACCATTCTTTGATACTAATAATTCGTTTTGAAGTCAATTCACTTATGAGTACGTAAAACGTACCTTAGCAGGTATAACATATATAATACTTACTCGCACGGATATTCAATGTCGTAATCATACTTATCTTACTGACACCGGTCCTATCAAGTCTTAGGACTCGAAACACATATCTAGCACAGCCTGCAGGTTTTTTTTTTTAAACCCGGATGTCATTCCAGCACGAAGCCTGCGGGTCTTTAAGCCCGGATACAATTCCAAAGACGAAGCTTTGTGGGTCTTTAAGCCCGGATCTGATATCAAGACAAAAGCTGCGGGATTTAACCCGGATATCTATTACCAGCACCAAGCCTGCGGGATTTAACCCGGTATCTATTACCAACACAAAGCATGTGGACTATAAGTCCGGATATATTCCTTCACTAAGTACCATACATATTTATTTACAATGAATTCAATTCACATAACATCTCAAGATTTTGGTTCATTTACTCATTCGAATAGTGATATGCCATGCACCAACTATATAACTTTTTGCTATAAGCTTGAAACATAATTTATTCGTCATACAGCTATATTCAAAAGATTCAATTAAGCATAGTACAGTTATTATTCACATATCATGACATTATCAAGATGTACTAAATGTAACTATCCGAACTTACCTCGATATATTGGGATGGTCGTGGATTGATTACTCTGTAGCTTTCTCTTTTCCCTTATCCAATTTTGATCCCCCTTGCTCTTGAGCTTAATAAATACAAATAGAGGTGTTTAATATTTTGACCAATTCACATTTACTTATTATTCACATTCGGCAATCACATATCAAACTCATTATGTATTATATTTTGTAAATATGCCATAGTTCAATTTCATATATATTCATGACCGAAAATGGCAAGAATTTATCAGGCCATGTAAGTCACTTATAACTCAAACTCAAAATGACCATATGACATTAATAAACGATTATTCAACTTATACCAATTTCACATTCACAAGCCAAACTCACATAGCCTATTTTTTTTATTTTTATACACTAGTTTAACTACTACAATATTACCAAATAAATCACATATATGCAGCACTATAAAATTCACATATACATCGACTATCAAAATTTTTCACTCCTTAGCTAATGCCGAAACATTTGTTTAAAGAGGACCTAGCTTGAACAATCTACTTATTAAAAAAATCATACAAAACACTAATAGCTAACTCAAATTCATTTTTAATAACTCTTATAACAAAATTTATCAATATTCAATAAAGAATACATTAAACTCCATGACCGAATTTTTGCCTTTCACTAAGCTCAACTTAACTTATAATTATCTAAATTATGTAAACATTCAACAACAAACTCTTCTTTAATCAAACACATATTTAAGCAAGAACATTGGTAATTTAGCAAATTTTAATTTAACACCTAATTCTTTATAACACATTTTAAGCATATACATTACTCAAACATAACCAAATTCACATTCGGTCATAGCACATAACAAGATAGCCGATTCTTTCCTTTAGCATCTAATGCTCCCATATGATCATTTGTATAGCTCAAACACTCATCTACTATTATTCATCTAAATTTACATGAAACAACAACCATAACCTTTATTAACTATTATGGCCGAAAGCTCTAATCATTCCTAAAATAAAAAAATTCAACATGGGTTACAAAAAGAACTTGGTATTTAACTCAAGATTAACCAAAATTTCAAGAATTAACATGAACTTCTCACCTTAATGTAGACCTAAGATAACCGAATGGCTTTTCTCCCCTCTTCCTCTTTACATTCGGCCAAAAAGAACAAAGATGAAGCTTTGTTTTCATCACCCATTTTCCTTATTATTATTATTATTATTATTATTCCTTTATTTTATATAAAGTATAAAACCATTTAACTAAAAATTAATACATATTTTAATATAAAATCATCATCATGGCCGGCCACTATTAACAAAAAAAGGGGTATTTGACATGCAAGCCCAAGTTTTTATGTTAACATGCATTAATAAACCCTTTAAAATTAACCTATCACATTTCACAATGTCTCACATAAGTCCCTATTTAATAATTTCACATGCAATTGACAAAAATTAAAATATGAAAATTTCACACATGCATTTACACATATTATAAGCATAGATTATAATGGTTAATTATTTTTGTGATTCGGTTTTGTGGTCCCGAAACCACTTTCCGACTAGGGTCACATTAGGGCTGTCATAGGTAATCATTTCAATCTTTGCAGCTAACCTTGAAGTGCCCTTTCTTATTATAACAGAAACACTTAGAATTAGATAAGTCTTTAGGCTTCTTGGTTTTCTTCATTTCCATTTTAGCTAACCCTAGGGACTTAGCCTTATTTTTCTTAGCAGGCTTTCCTTTCCCTTTAAAGGAATAAGCAATCGCTAAGTGTGCTTTTGTTTTTTGGACTGAATGACCGTAATTCAACATCAACTCATAGGAATTCCTTCATAGTTATGTAAGTGTCATATTCTTGTTCCTAATTTTATATGCTCTAAAGCTTGCAAAGTCTTTGGACAAGCTTTTGAACATCATTTCTATTTGCATATTCTGGTTAAGATTGGTCTCATTATCCGTGACCTCAGTAAAGCATCCCATAAGAGTAACCATATTGTCTTTGAATGGAGTATTGGGTTTCTGCTGGGCATTCATCAAACTAGTTATAGCCGACTATTGAGCCAATGCAGCTTGGTCTCCAAATATGTTTTCTAGTTTGTCTAGAATTGCTTTCGTAGTATTACAGCTCTCCAATTTTTTATAAAAGGTGTTGGTCACGCTTTCTAGCATGTAGCAACGAGCTATCTAATCAAACTCCTCTCAGTATTTTCTAGCCTCAACTTAAGTTGTCGGAGGGCATTTATTATCAAGAACCGTTTTGAGTTTATCATAACTTAAGACAATCATGAGTTTTTTTTTCATTCATTATAGTTATTTTCGTTCAGTTTGTTCTAAGTAAGTATGTTTAGCAAGGGATTAGGTGTCATTTTTCAAATAGAAAATAAAACATCCATTCATTAATATCTTTGTATTAAGCAAATTTTAAAAAACCTTTGCAATAAATTATATGCATTAAGATAATGCATGCGTCTTACATTAAACCTTAAAAACATTTGGAATTCGTTGCAATGATAATTCCTACACTCATTGAATTATGTCACCGTGGGGCAATCTTAATCAACTAGTAAGAACATGGATTTCCATCCAATTAATATATGAACCTAATCCTTTAAATATTCACACGTACTAATAATTGTTTAACGTTTGGTCATCGTTCTAACTTAAGTCTTAAGTAGAGCTTCGTGGGGAGTTACTTAACTTGAATGATCCTGTGTGTATAACCATCAATTCAACACCTATCACTCTATGTACCACAAATAAGTCATCGTAAAATAATCTCAGTGAGTAACATGTGTGATTAGTTGTCTTGTATAAAAGGGAAAACCTCTTCAGTAAATTCTACCAACCTCAAGGCCAAAAAATTATCATATGTTATCACAAGATAGTTATCTCTTTTTAAGAAAATCTCCTCAATGAAGTCCACATGACAATACCTACCATGGGGTAGACAAATTGTTATGCCATTACAAGAGACCATTAATGGAGGCCGTAGGTCTTATTTAAGGACATTCTCTCACTCAATATTTTAAAAAGCATGCAAGGTTTTTATTTCTGGTTTTAATCATGAATGATTAAAATGTCATGATAATAAAATATAACACTCTTTTCCTAAATTATATGGCATGTTTATCATACATATGCATGAACATACTTTTTAGTCAATTTAAATATCATTATGTTATCGTAAAAAATCATAAAATTAAATGAATCTAACTAGCCAAAGTATAACACCCCTAACCCTTATCCGTCGTCGAAACAAGGTTACGGAGCATTACCAAACTTTACAGATTAAATACAGGCATTTCATAACCTTTATTATACATATCAAGAATCAATTATATAACACTCATATTGTCCCTTAGATGGGCCTTCGAGGCCCAATATACACCTTAATAGCGAATAGAGACTAAACCGGATACTCTGAGAATTTTTCCCAAAATTTTAAAAATTTTATTAGGAGCAAAGGATACACGCCCGTGTGGGCATACGATGTGAGGCACACGATCGTGTCCCAACCCATGTCCTTACCCATGTAACTCTCTGACATGGGTCGCACGGCCAACCACACGTCTGTGTGCTAGACCGTGTGTAAGGTACAAGGGTCACACGGCCAAGACACACGCCCGTGTGCTAGGCCGTGTGAAAAAACCTAGGTATTCTATTTTGAAATTTTAAGGTGCATGGGACACACGATCAGACCACACACCTATGTGTCAGGCCGTGTATCACACACGGCTGAGACACACGCTCGTGTCTCTGCTTTTGTGGATGAAAATAGGCCATTTTATGGCCTCTTTTCTCACCCAATCTTAACTTCAACCTACACACACCAATTTCATACATATAGACCATAATAAGATCTCCAAAACAACCAATTTAAGACCTTAATATGATTATATTTTCACATATATTTCAACAATCTAAACTGAAACATAAATTAATTCACATATGCAATCACCTAGATTAACATGCTTTACTAATTCATTCAATACCTATACCAACATTTATATCAAACATGACAAACTATACATATATAAGTTAACATGAAACATAACAAAAATGTAATTTTAACATTTACACAACCATTTCAATCCCTAAACATGCCATATAAAACATAGTATATTTAACAAAATCTACCGACAAGTTGGATAGTGTGATTCAATGTGTTGATCCAACCTCCTGACTTCTCGTAAATCTACAAAAAAACATTAAACAATACAAGTAAGCTTAATGAAGCTTAGTAAGTTCATTGGCTTTAAACATAAATCTTACCGAATATACTATAACAATTCATTTAAATAAATCATTCATTACACATTTCCTGCCAACCACAACTTTAATTGATGAATTCACTTGTTTCATCTCAAATTTAATAATATCATTAAGTCTACGAACAAGAATTCCTTATGTCACTTACCGAATTACCAACCTTTATCAAATCGAAGAACGTCTTACGGATATGAGTACATCGTATACGGAAGCCCGAAGGCTGCACAGAAGCACATAAGTGCTAAACGAAAATCTGTAAGGGTTGAACAGAAGCTCATAAGAGCTGAACGGAAACCCATAAGGGTTAAACTAAAGCTCAAAAGAGCTAAAGTGAAACCCAGAAGGGTTAAACTGAAACTCATATTAGTTAATTGGAGCTTACGAGAGCTAAACGGAAAGTAAACACGAGAGTTCGCAACAAATGCTAAACCTCGGTTTACTTGGATAATTTACCGTCAATTCCTCTTTTGCATTGAGCAACTGTACTCACTTTTGCGTTCTGTTCACTTCGAATATTTGATTTAATTTCATAATTTTTATAATAATTTTATTTTCAACAAATAATATGAATAAATACATATTACCATTCATCAATTTAACATATAAAATTAAAAATTTAACCATACGAACTTACCTGAACTAAATTGTAAGTTTGTAGTAATTAGGGACTATTCTGCTAATTTCTCTTTTTCACGTTTGTCAATGAGCACTTAATCTAAAATGTAAAACTATTCATTCATCAGCACATATTTCAATTCTAATTCAGTTCACAATTTATACCCTTCAATTTTGAAATTACACAATTAGCCCAATTTTTTTTACAATTTTTGCAATTTAGTCCTTCACTAATTAGCTTATTAATAAGCTAATTTTTCTCAATTAACACTTTATCTAAATATTATAAGATATTACACAAATTTTGATCAACATAATTTAATACCAAACTCTAAGATTTAATCTTTTTCACAATTTGGTCTTATAAATCAATTTCTATTGAAATTACTTGATAAAATCATCATATAACAAAATTAAAGCTTAAATTTCATGTTAATTCATCGTAAACATCCATCACTCATCAATGGTAACTTTCAAAACCACCCATAAAATAAAAAACTAATGAAATAGACAATTGGACCTGTCGAAACCATTTTTTAAAGGAATGTTCGAAAAACGGGGATCGACTTTTGAAAAATGAAAACGGGAGTCGCCACCAACCTTTTTTAGGTGTGATTGGATCACCTTATAAAACGTTTTGGTCTACGAAAATTAAGAAAACAGGTTCGGGAGTCGGTTACGTACGAGGAAGGATTAACACCCTCGTAACGCCCAAAATTGGTACCAAATTGAATAGTTTTCTGTCTTAATGTCAAAAGTTTGAAAGAATTTAGAAATAAGATCTCTTTAAAACCGGAATTATTTAAGTTGAAAATTGAGATTCCTTAGCTCCGAAAGAATACAAACATCATATCCAGCATGATAGGACACGATATTCTTAAACTCTCATAACTGAAATCATTTCGTGATTTACAAAATCTATTTAGAAGGATACTTTAGACATTTAGACAAACGGGAAATCGCAACCCAGCATGTTAGGGCACTATTTCCCGAATTCCTAAATACGAAAAACATTGCCTCATTTTAGAAAAACTTTTGGATAAAATATGACAATTAAATGAAATATATTTTTTAAAATAATGATTTGAGTAAAATTTAAAAAATAATTTACTAAGAGTAATACTAAAAAAATTATAAAAAAATGAAATAGTTTGATATGATACTAAAATTATTAAAAAATTAAAAAATATAAAAAAATCAGGGAAACATGGATTAAATCAAAATAAAAAGGGTTGAAAAACGAAGATGAACAAAGAATAAAATAAGAACAAACCGTAGAAAATAAGAACGTAAGAGGGAGAGAAATTTGAGTGAAAGCTCTCAAAAATTTTATTGTTTCCCAAAACTCCAGTGTGTTTACAATGAAGGGAGAGATCTCTATTTATAATTGAACCTCCTCAAATCCAACGGTATAGATCAATTACATCAACGGTTAAGATTAAAAGGTATCTACAAATTAAATCTCTAAGATTACAAAATCTCTTCTAAGATTGCAATCATATCTAAGATTGTATCATATCTAAGATTGCATATCATATCTAAGATTGTATCATATCTAAGATTGCATATCATATCTAAGATTGTATATCATTGAAGATTATATTTCCATATGAGTCAAGCTTGTAGATGGACCTTAAATCTTTTCAAGTAATGGGCCATTCCGATCGGGCTAAATTATATTTGTAATTCTGGACTGAACTTGGACTTCGTTTTTTTTTGGGTTTATTATTTTTGTTTTTGGACTTATTTCTGGGCCCGGGCAAAATTGAGTGTCTACAGGACCTAGTTGTAAAAATCTTAAAAACACAAAAATTTCAAGAAAAAAGCAAGAATTGAACTCACTTGTAGAAAAGTATAACCCAGATTTTAGGGACCTTCTATGGTGTTTTTGGCTGAAGAAATGTGAAGAAATGTCTAGAAATTCAATTTAGTCTCATTTTTAACTATTTAATTTTATTTCTTTTCCAATTTTACCCCTTGTTCACACTAATTCTTTGATTCTTCTCTACCTATGCCGCCCAAGCCTTCCACTTTGGGCTAATTTTCCCTTTTAGTCCTCCCTTATTAAAAACTTAAGCTATTTAATCACTTTAACAAAATTTGCATCTTTTTCAATTTAATCCTTCTTAATTAATTAATTATCAAAACGTTAAAATTTTCTAACGAAACTTTAATACTAACCTATTGACATTCCTTAAATATTTATAAAAATAGTTACGGATCGTTTTATGAAATCGAGGTCTTGATACCCCATTTTCAAACCCAATTTACCTAATAAATTCTTCTAAATCACAAATTACTAATTCAAAAGTCTTTCTAAAATCTCATTTAACTCATAATTACTAAATAATAAAATTTTTGAACTCACTCGTCAGATTTAGTGATCTCGAATCACTGTTTCCGACACCACTGAAAATTGGGCTGTTACATAAAGTTTCCATGATTTCGTCTTAGAAAAATAGATGATAAAAATTACAATTATTACCCCAAAGCATACCTTGGGTCTTTTAGGTAAAAGCCAAATATCTCGATTTTTAGGTTTCCCTAAAATCCAAATGAGTAGAAAATAACTGAAAGGATCTACAGTTGAATTGCTATCAACACCACGAATCTACATTACTGCCACAGTTGGCGTCACCAACGTTGTCGTTAGGCCGTTGCTATTGCGACTGTCAGCCATCGCCAAACCACTATCGATCAATCTTTTGCTAGTGTTTTTTTTCAATTGGCTAGGTTAGGTTTGTGTTGACTTGATCAGTTTTGGATGCATCTCAGTTCTCCAAGATTCACCGAAAAATTTGGTTACATAAAAATTTAAGTTCATTTCTAACTCACATGAATTTTTCTATATTAAATAAAATAAAACTTGCGTGAAGATGATAGTTAATGATCGAATTACATATCCCAAAATAATTTGTTGCCAAAATTGCAACTCAAGATAATTTGTTGCCAAATTTTGCCAACTCAAACATGACAATTTTTCTGGGTAGTCAATAATACTACCAGTTGACTCTAATTCAGGCACTAATAGTAATACTCCTTGAAAAATGCCTCAACATTAATCAATATAAAAATAATAAAAATATTTTTTAATATAAATATAACTCTAATATTTTCTAAGTATCATTTAACATTAACATTAACATTAACATTATTTTTTTTTATTTTTTTTATTTAATATATGTATGATTTTAATACTTTTTTAATTATATATACACTAATTTTAATCTAATATCTTTTATGGTCATTTTCTACTTTTACCTCAACACCATCACTATGTTTACATCAAAATACATATCCCAGAATTGTTTCCAATGTCACTGCTACTGTTGTTTTCAATCTCATTGGAATCAATCTCACCACCCATTCAAAGTAAGCCTTAGTTCATATTCTTTAATTAGATCATTCTAAGTCTCTAGACTTTTCGAATTTTGAAATTTCAATCTTGACGTAAATAATAGTCGTTAATCCATTAATTAGATTTTTAGTGAGTAATACACATATATAACAAACTAACATGGCATTACACATATAATAATATGTTTGCGGCATCAGTTTTCAAAAGTAAAATTTAACTTAATAAATTTAACAATTATTGGTTCGTGAAAACTGAAATTTTAAAATTCAAAAAATATAAAGACAAAAAATGAACAAATTAAAGTAAATGAATTATATTTATAACTCTCGTCAAGTATAGGGGCTAATAGTATAATTTAACCTTTAAAAAAAGGGTAAACTACCAAAATAGTCATTTTTGTTTGCCCCAGGTTACATGTTAGTCACTTATATTTGAAATGTTATGTTTTACTCACTTACGTTATCGTTTTGTTACGAAATGGTTGCTCTGTGGTTAAGATCTATTAACTCTGAAACGGCAATCCGACGTGGCAATTAAAATAAGTTTTAAATGCAAACGTGGATGTCCAACCAAATAAATTAATTGATTATTTAATTAAATAAATTTAATTAATTGAATTTTTTAAATTAATTAAAGGAAAATGTTAATTTGGCTTCCCGATATAATCAAAACTAATGCATCAGATTAATCCTTGAACTAGAAAAACAAAACCATTGGTCTCTTTTTTTTTTTTTAGTTTTTGTTTCCATTTTAACCCAAAAAAATCATACATTTTCATAGTCATCTTTGTTGAATGGAAATGGTAGAAATTAAATTGAGTGTTCCATCAATCGTTGGGTTTGTTATTCAAAATGGAAGAACAAAGGATCAATTCAATGAAGGGTCCAAGTATGGATTACAATAAGTAACGAGTTTTTTTATTCTTTACCTGGGTTTTGGATTTATATATTATGGTTTCTTTTGCAAAAAGGTGGTTGGTTCATCTTTTCATTTTTTTTATATGTGATAGACAAAAAAAACACGCTTTATTTTTGTTCATTTGTGTATTGTAAGCAACCTCAATAGCAAGCATGTATAGAGGTTGGTGTGTTCATTTCTTCTTCTTCTTATTCTTCGTCGTTTTGCTCTTCTCTTCTCTTCTGATCTAATGGTAGCAAAAAAAAAAAAAAAAAACTATTGCTTCTTTTTAAACCGGAGAAAATTAGATTTTAGGGCAAAATTTTGTATTCTATTTTCATAAAAAAAATTAACTTTTTTCATCCCAATTGGATAAATATCCACGTTGGCACATCGAAATGTTGTTTGGAAGGTAATAGATCTTAACTGTAGAGTGACAAATTCGTAACAAAATGATAACTTAAATGACTAAAATGTAACATTTCAAATATAAATAATTAAAATGTAAGAGGAGAGAAAGTAATTATTTCATATTCAAAATTAATTTCAGCTAGTTTTGGCGAGGGTGTTTCAAGCTTTTGAGAGGGGATTTTCGAGAAATCAAGATCATTATTTGTGAATCACACACTCGGTGATTAATCTTTTCTTTGCTGCTGTTGTAGAATTAAGTCATCCTCAACAAGAAAATGACATTCCTTATCAGAAAAAACAAGAAATGATATTTTCTTCCTGTGAGCATGCATTTATATATAAACATATGCAAAATAATAATAAAAATAATAATATAGGAAGTTAAAGAGGAAGTAGAAAATATAAGAAGTAATGAAAGAGGGAGAAAATAAAACGTTTGGTAGTCATGATAAGCATTTTTGGTTTCCCCAAGGAGTAAGGCATGCCCTACATGCATGAATAATGACTAAATTTATTTACGTTTGACCCTGAAAATTTCGTCCTCCAAGTCTTTGACTTCTATGGTTGTTGGTCGGTAGTTTCTATTCGATATGTTCTCCAATTTTCTCTTCACTTCAAAACAAAATTATTATTTTATTTTACACAACAGAGATTCTAAATTAAGTAAGAATTATGAAGTTCTGATCAAAGACATAATAGGAAGCTATTGTCTTCGCTTTGTGAAACGAGTTAAAAACATAAAAAAAAAACACACACACACACAAGCTTCTATTCTACAATGGAAACGATGGAGCAGGTTGTTTGACTAATTCTTTCTTCTTCTCCTCATAACCAAAGGAGCGGAAAAAATTCGCAAGGAAAAACAGGAACTTTGAAGGGTCCACAAGTTTACTGTAGTTATAACATGTCATCGGCTGTTTTCAAAAGGATTTAAAGTTAGATGATAGGAAAATGTAGGGGGAAACTTTGAAGTCTTCGTTTTCAAACAACTCGTGTTATGTATTTTCTATTCAAAGCATCAGGTTTTGATGGGGACAAAGATTTTCAAAAACGGCTCTCATTTTCAGTCACGTCTTCTGTTGTGTCTCTTACGTATTTGAAGGAATCATGCATGTTTTATTAAACTTCATTTATTTTCATTGCTATATATATAAAGGAAGGCTCTATCCCAGTCGTCTTAACAACCAACACTCACCCTCCTCGACATTTTTGTACTAATTAATTACTTTTGTTTAATTTCCTACTTTTATCAGGTGACTCCTTTCTTCATAATTGTTATGACACTGAGTTGAGGGTTTTTGATAGATTGTTGTTGATATAGTCAAATTGTTTTGCAGAGATATGGTTTTGATGACAAGCATGATGGAGACATTCAAGAGAAGGGATTTGGAGAATTATAATGATGATGAATCTGGTCATGAGACTAGTAGCTTCAAGAGAAAGAAACCCGAGAAGTTGGAGCTTAAAACCACTACAGTTCCAGCAGCGGATATTCTGATGTGTACCAAGATTTCGGATTCAGGCTGTGGAACTGGAAATGATCATAAAATATTGGTTAATGGCTCAACAGAGAAGCTTCATGCAGCAGCAACTAAGCTGCAAAAGTTTTACAAGAGTTACCGGACTCGAAGAAACCTTGCAGATTGTGCTGTAGTTGTTGAAGAGCTCTGGTTTGTTCTCTTTAAAGTACCATCTTTTGGTTTTCTTTTCTGCATATTCATTTGGGTCATGGTTCATTATTCTTT
Organism: Gossypium longicalyx; assembly: GCA_025698465.1. Lineage (NCBI taxonomy): Eukaryota > Viridiplantae > Streptophyta > Magnoliopsida > Malvales > Malvaceae > Gossypium > Gossypium longicalyx. The sequence continues at coordinate 89,905,618 of CM046998.1, forward strand.
TTTTTGGGGGGTGCAGGTGGAAGGCTTTAGAATTTGCAGCCCTTAGACGGAGTTCTGTTTCCTTCTTTAATGCTAACAAATCAGAAACAGCTGTTTCCCGATGGGCACGAGCTCGGACAAGAGCCGCCAAGGTTTGTGTAGTAGTTTCCTTTTCCATTTGCCCAGCGTGTGGAAATGAAATGAATGAGTTTCAAAAGGAAAATGTCAGTCAATCCTAGTTTTCATTATTTGAACTTTGAATTTTTGGTGTACATATAGGTAGGAAAAGGGTTATCAAAGGACGTGAAAGGTCAGCAGTTGGCTTTACGTCACTGGCTTGAAGCTGTAAGTCAACCTTAGTTTGGAGTTTTAACAGGGCTTGTTTTGATTAAGCAAACCCCACTTTTAAGTACGATCAAAGTCATGATGACCTCAACACGGATTCTGCTTGTTACGGTCTCGTTTAGTTTTACAAATATTTTCCTTTGATATTATGTGATTGGGGCATGCAGATTGATCCACGCCATCGTTACGGTCACAATCTACACTTTTACTACAATGTTTGGTTTGAGAGCGGGAGTTGTCAGCCCTTCTTCTACTGGTAAATAGGGAAATTTCATCTCCAGTAATACAGCTTTTCTTTTGTCATTTTTGAAGAATTAGTTACATTTCCATCGTAATGAAGGTTGGATGTTGGAGATGGCAAAGCAGTCACTCTAGATACATGCTCGAGGGCAGACCTACAGCGTCAATGCATCAAATATCTTGGACCGGTAATTTATAAGGGCAATTCAGTAGAGTAGTATCATACTTGCTTTGCTCCTTTTTTATTGCAGTTGTGAAGAATGTTTTTTTGTTGTTTGGTTTTGCAGAAAGAAAGGGAAGCGTACGAAGTTATTCTGGAGAAGGGGAAGCTGATTTATAAACAAAACAAAGCGCCAGTGAGCACCAGAGAAGGAAGCAAATGGATATTTGTTCTTAGTACATCCAGAATCCTATACGTTGCTGAGAAAGTGAAAGGTCTGTTTCAGCACTCGAGTTTCCTAGCAGGGGGAGCCACCATTGCATCTGGCAGATTGGTTGTTCGTCATGGTACACTTCACGTATGTGTTGCACCCTTGAATCCGCATGCACGAAAATGTGATTTATACTGTATATAGTATGAGTAAGAATTTTGTTTTGATCATTTTCAACATACGTGAAAAGTTCGTTGTCATTTTCTATGTGATTTTTCAGGCAATCTGGGCCTACAGTGGTCATTATCGCCCGACAGAAGAAAATTTCATGGAATTGTGCAGTTTCCTAGAGGAACATCATGTCGACTTGACCAACGTTAAGGTAACTCAACTGACCCTGCTCCATGCACCATGCTCCATTACTTGAAGATATTAAAGATTCTTATTATTTAATTTATAATTAATTCATGGATCTGCAGAAAAATCCCATAGATGAAGATATCCCCTGGGAAGATAAAATTCAAAAGGAGCTGAAAGTTGCAGCAGAGATATCTGAAAATAATGCAATTCATGGGAAAGAGAAATCCATTGATTCGGGGAAGGTGAAGGAAGCAGTGAGATACAAATGGAGTACAGGAGTGGGACCTCGCATTGGTTGTGTCAGAGACTACCCAGCACAGCTACAATTCAAGGCACTTGAACATGTTAATTTATCACCCAGGCTTGTTGTCAAGCCTTGTGGCCCCATCCCTTCTCCAAGACCAAGTCCAAACCTTCTCTTGTCTCCTAGGCTTGCTTACCTTGGACTCGTTAGCCCAAGGGTCCGGCTTTCCGCTACTAATTAATACTATTAGTATTACTTAATTTTATATAGGATTAAGAATAGGCCTTTGTACATCATGCACGGCACATTGCCCTCCTCCCTACGAGTTTCTTTTCTCTCTTTCAAGTTCTGTTTTTCTGTTTTTTGTAGTGGCTGCCCGGCCACCGGAGCGATCCCGCTGCAACTCTAGCTTTTTTTTTTTCATTGTTTTCGGCATAATAACTCAAGTTCATACCTTTCTCTTCTTTTGCCGGTCTCAAGCCGGCGGTGAAAGGCAGTGTCTTGGTGCTCTATGGGTTCTCCCATTTTTCGCCATTTGTCTTTCAAACTATTTGTAAGGTCACTGTTTTTACAAACTTTTTTTTTTTTTATCTTTCCTTTGATTGATGAAGTCCTCGGCTCTCTTGGTGTTACCACGCTGGTGCCTCTCCGGAGTTCCGTCGAATCTGAGCTCCGATGGATTTTGGTGTCATCACACCAGTTTCTTCTACTCTTTAACATTCTAATGCAAATAAATTAATTTGCTACCTATGCAATGCACTAGAACCCCTACTGTTATGGTGTTGATGCCCTCTCGAAGGCAAGGATCTCAAGCCGTCGGTGTCCCCGACATAGGTCCATCTGGACTCATCTTTGGCTTTGGCTCCTCCTCGACGGTGGTTCTACTGGTCGCAAGTACGATAGTCCTGCTGGTGTTGATAAATCCGATCACTGTCCTCCCTCCCTCGATGCAAGAAGTGACAGATAGGAATGCTTGTGGCTATGGTTGATTGGGTGGCTCTTTACCCACGTTCTAAGTGTTGTCACCTCTTGTGCTTTCGGGCTCATATGATTGTACTCTTCTTATGTTATGAAATGTTTCCTTTCCTCAAAAAGATGTTAAACAAAACATTGGACCCAAACTATAGGCTTTTCTTCCATTTAAGTTTTTCTTTTTTTTCAAAAATGGCTTCTAAATTATGATTTCGTTATCATATTTATCCCATCATTAACTTCAGTTAAAAAAAACAAAAAAACAAAATTCTTCCACAATAAAAATATACATTTTTTCTCTCTCCCCTTCCACAAGCATTTATCAAAGCAATAAGACTATCACAAGAACCCAACATACCTTAGCTAGAGTAGAACCTTAGTTCCTTGCAAAGACAACTAAAGCCTCAAAAACAACATTATGATGGTTTCTATCTTAGTGACATTTTTCAGGTGCCAATTTCAATCAATTGGGTTGGCAAATTTCAAGTACTTGTAAGATTGTTTTTCTACTATATTTTAGGTGAAACCAGCTATAATGGTCATTTTTTTTTATATATATAAAGTTTCTTTCTATCCTCGAAACTTAATTTTATTGCAAATTATAACAGAGTGATTTTTAGTTGTATTACAAACGGTAATTTTAAAATGTCTTTTTAAGTCCGTAATTTTAATATTTAATATTTATGAGATTAACATAGAAATATATTTAAGTTTAGTTGAATTGATAGTTAATTAAGGTAGGGTGACTAAATTGTAAAAGTCTCGTCACTATAATTTTTTAAATTGCAAAGGGATCAAAATGGCAATTAAACCATTTTATTTTATTCAATAGTGGAAATGAATGTTGCCATCCACTTTGCTTAATTAATATTAAAACTGATTAATTAATTTAATTGTGATTAATTAAAAGTTAAAGTAAAATATTAAAATACAAAATTTATTATTAAATTATCTACAGATTATTTTAAATTAAAATTAAATTGCAAAATTCAATAAAAATAAATAATTTTTTGTGGCAAAATTCAGCTAAATAAAAGTAAAGCAACAACACTCAATATATCTTTAATTTATAAGGATAATGACAAATACCAATCAAAATCACTTAAAAATAGTAAATTCATATATTAACCCATAATTATTTAATTAATTTTTTTTTCAGAATAATTATTTAATTAAATTATTTATTCATTGTTGATGATGATTTATATATATATATATATTTTTAAAATAATTTTATTATAGGTTCTGATATATTTGTTCTTTTTGATATAATATCTAAAACTATCTATAGCTCTTCCCATCTTTTAAATTGGAGGATAATATACTTCAACGCACTTTCACAATACTGTATGGATATTTCATCATCTCATAACATATTCATTAAACTTTTGCCATAATTTCTTTATTTACATATTAAATTGTTTCACACTTAAAACTTTTGTACATTTTTTCAATTTAGTCCCTATTGCCATATAATTTATTTTTCACCATATAGGCATTTTAATAAAATAATTCATTATAATATCTTATTTCAAATGACAAATTTTCATGCGTATCACTTCTCTTGTTTCAATCATAAATTTTACAAAGTTTACAATTTAATCATTAACATCACGAAGATTCATTATTTATTATAATTTCACATTAACATTATTTTGTAATCAATTCACTAGTTATCATAATATCAAATATATGCTTGTTTCGTTGAAAACAACTTTTATAAAATATTTTTACACAAATTTATTCAAACATTTAAAAGAATAATTTTTCGAAAATTATTTTAGGGTAATTTATGTATTTTGAAGTTGTCGGATTATTAATGGCGTGGAAGCTGCGTAAGTTAAGAAGGAGCGGTGTTTCGGATCAAATCCAAAAGCTAAAAGTCAATGTATCCGTTAGGATTTATTAAAGTCAATTTATTATGTAGTCCTTTATTTTCGAATTTCAAAATTTCAAAATTTAATCTTTCCCAATAAAATGCTCGCTTATGCCTGTGCCTATGCCCCAAATCACCCCATCTGCTAAACATAATCACCAGCATTTGCAATCTTCCTGCAAATTCTAGCTTTTTCCAAACAATGGGTGCCTCAGGAAAATGGTTTAAATCGCTCATAACTTTCAAACCACTTCAAGAACCTACTAATCAAGTAACTTCACACTAGGTTTACCTCTTTTTTCTTTCTTCTTTTTATTTATGCTTTCATGGTTTCATTTTTCTGTTAATTGGGTTTGTAGGAGAAGGTGGGAGATAAGACGAAGAAGAAATGGAGGCTATGGAGGAGCTCATCCGAAGGGTTGGGATCCACCTCATCAAAGGTTCCCAGGATGCGCCACGTGGCTGCTTCAGAGGCCTCTGATTCATCTTTGCTGGTGGATGATGTGCTCGCTTCAGCTATGGCTACTGTTGCTCGTGCTCCACCCAAAGATTTCAGAGCTGTCAAGCGGGAATGGGCCGCCATTCGAATCCAGACCGCATTTCGAGCCTTGCTGGTATAGCTTCTTTGCTTGCACTATAAACAATGAATTGTCATTTGGAAGACTAAAAGCTCCATATTATGTTGTTTTTGTTCCAAATTTTGGGGTCAATTGCTACGAATTGCCATTTAGTAATTTACAAGCCCATGGAGAGATATATGGTAAGAGAAAATGGTAATTAAGTATAAACCTTTGTAGGAATTGAAGTACCATTTTCTTCTCTTTTCTTTTTCGTTTCTCTGATCCAAGTGGTTTTGCATTTTCTTTAATGGAGGTCTGTCCTGTGAGATATGAATGAAACTTGATTTGATTTTGATACTGCTAAATTTCTTTCTGCAAAAGCACGCCTTATTGTAAATTGAGTTGTGAACAGTCTTTTATGAAGAATTGAATTAACCTTTCAGTAATTGGCCATGTATAACAAGTACAAATTGGTAAAAAATTGTTAATCTTCTTTTAAGTGCCTTCCCTTTTCACAAGGTAATAAATGCTGGCAGGCAAGACGAGCTTTAAGGGCCTTGAAAGCAGTAGTGAGGATTCAAGCTATATTCCGGGGTCGTCAAGTCCGAAAGCAAGCTGCTGTGACATTAAGGTGTATGCAAGCTCTTGTCAGAGTCCAAGCTCGAGTAAGAGCACAATGTGTGACATCTTCTGAAGGACAAGCTATGCCCAAACTAATGGATGAAGATCCAGCAAAACAAGCTGAGGTGGTTATACATAATCCATACACAATTATACTCGTGCCTATATGATAATGACAATATGCTAGCTGATTCCATTTTTTTATATCTTTTAAACTATTTTCAGAAAGGATGGTGCGACAGTCTGGGAACTTTAGAGGAACTAAGAGCTAAACAACAAATGAGGCAACAAGGTGCAATCAAGAGGGAGAGAGCAATAGCATACTCTGTCTTAAAACAGGTAATGTAGCTTGGACATCATAGTTTTTTCTTCAGGTTAACTAGGGCTGATTTTTATCCGTGATCGATATATATATACCTTTGTAAGCAGTCAAGATCATGTGCCAGTCCAAATGCGAGAGCGAATAAGCAGCCGTACTCTCACAATCATCAACAGTTAGATAGGAATAGTCCGGATTGGAATTGGCTTGATCGTTGGATGGCAACCAAGCCCTGGGAAACCAGGGCAATGGAAGAGGGTACTGAACCAGCAGATAAGGTGATGATGATGAACACAATTTCTCGGAAAAGTGAAGATAACAATTTCAGCTTCCACTCCAGCTCTTATGAACATGAGCCCCTAAAAGTGAAAAGGAACAATGTCACAACCAGAATTCTTGCAAGACCTCCTACATCCATGCAAACTTCGGGATCATTGTCTGCCCCAAGTTCCGAATCTGTCTATGACGAGACCTCGACATCAACCTCATCTGCATCTCCGACCACGTTGTCTAGCAACACTCCCGTTGCAGGCACATTAGACGATAATCATGCTCAAAAACCAAGCTACATGAATCCCACAGAGTCTATTAAAGCTAAACAGAAGAAGACATTCAGGTTTTCTCCTGATAATGTGCGGAGGAGACATGTGGTTGATGATGATTTACAATATTTTCATAAGAAACTGATGACACTTTCTTGCGAGGACGACACAAGGAGCAGTGCTGATTCTTATAATCCATCTTTATATTTCTCCAGAGAGTTGTACGGACCGAGACAAATGGGTGGTAGGCAAGATTCCCCAAAAAGGAATCAATGGAGCCAAGGTAGACGACAAGCAAATTCTTTTATGTAACTAAGAAAGTATTATATATGCTATGTATCCTAAATTGAGATCCTGCAAAAGACTTTTTTGTAGTATTATGTAACAAGTTCAAGAAAATGTTTGATTTAGTATGTTGGGTTAATATACTATTTGATACCTAAGTTTTGCTTCAATTTCACTTTGGTACTTCAAATTTTTCAATATGATACTTGAGGTTTTTTTCTCAATTTGGTACTTGATTTTAGCTTTAATGTTTAATTTGGTACCCGAGTGTTTTCTTTATTTAGTATTGTCAGCAACTAAGATTAAGATTTTCAAGTTGTGAAGAATGGAATATTGATTTTTGAAAGGAAAGATGTTTCTTGGCAGCAAAGAAATTTGAAACAAAGAGAAGAGCCAAGAAGTTAGCACAATTGGCAATAAGCAACAAAATTAGCAAGAGATCCAAAAGAAAAAGGTAACTCAGTTTCCAAGGTTGGCCGGTCAGTATAGATGGATCTTGAAGGGGATTGAGATTTCTTACTAATGAAGAATGTTTGAATAGACCTAAAAATTTCCATGAAGATAAGGCCAAGATCTGAATTGGGAGGCTTTCTTGAGGGTTAAGAACCATTCTTGGAAGCTTTTAATGGTTCTTGAATAGATTTGAATCAAACAACTAAAACAAGTTAGAAAACGAAGCAAGAAGCAATAGAAAACAAAAGAAAAAATCAAGAGGGAGTATTTAGTGGATGGGGAGACTAGGTCTCAAACAAGGAATGTTATAATCAAGAGGGAGGATTGACATTTGATATGGAATGTTAATAGTGAATTGTGTATCATCTATATTAATGTCAAAGTAATAAAAGATGTTATGTGAAAGATCATATGATCTGGTTATTATGAGTCTTGAGGTTCGATTTGGTTGTAGAATGAATCAGTGGATTTGAGATTGTAATGAGAAAATGGAATGGTTCTTGTGATATGTTATAATTTACATGTAATTGAGATATAATGGTAAAAGGGATTAATGTTGATATGTGGTATGTTAAAGACATAAAATATGATGTTAAGCTCATGAGACAAGAAATGCAAACAAGATTTAAAAGATAATTGGATTACTTATTAATTGTGTTTGGTATCTTGCTTCTATTTGATATTTGTTTAAATTCATGTTAGCACCACTAATATATTATATTGCTCAGCGTACAGTTTTGCTTGTTTTCCTACGTAGGTAACGTTAGATCTTGGAGAGCAACTTCATTAAATGTTGGGTTAAACAACCATCTGTATCTGTTGCCAGCACTAGAGGTTCAATGTGAGATACAAGTGTTCCAAACTGTGAGCATTGTGGTAAATGAAATAGAAATTAAAGCTGGAAAAAGATGAGATTGCCTGAGAAACACTAGTGATGTATCTACACCTACTCAGAGATTTGTTCCTGCATCTAGAGGTTGAGGTACTCCTTGTGGAGGTTCAGTTGCGAGGGGTAATCATAGAAAAGAGATTGACTTGTCAGTAAATCATTTTGAAGCTAGAGCTTCTGCTCGAGCCTATGTGGTCCGATCTAGAGATGAAGGAGATGCTATCGACATTGTAGCATGTATATTCTTTTTATGCTTGGCACCTGTTCATGCTTGAAAAGACCTTAATTCTACACATTCATATGTTAACTCTAGCTTTATCAATTCTAGTAAATTGAAATCTGAGTTATCGAGCGTAGTAATATTTGTTGCAAGTCCCTTAGGTCAATATGTTCTTGTTAACATGTATGTAAGCATTGCCCGTTAAAGATCCAGAAGAAGTCATTTTCGGTTGACCTGTTGATTATGTCATTTGGCAATTTTGATGTAATTTTAGGAATGGACTGGTTAACATAGCATAATGTGATATTGGATTGTTGTAAGCAGAAGTTCTTGATTCAAAGTCATGAATGCAAAATTATTAAGGTTAAAGGCATGAAATCGAGTAATTCCACTCGTATTATTTCATCTGTTTGAGCTAATAAGCTTTTGAATCAAGGTTGTGAGGTGTATCTGACCTATGTAATTAACTAAAATTCAGAAGAATGCAAGTTAAATAAGATCTGAACAATATGTGAGTTTTCAGATGTGTTTCCAGAAGAATTACTAGGATTACCTCTTAATCATGAGGTCGAGTTTGCAACTGAAAATTCAAAAGTCTATCGCTCATTGTATAGCACTGATAGAGCTAAAAGAATTAAAAATTCAATTGCAGTATCTTTTGGACTTAGGCTTTATAAGTCCTAGTATATTGTCTTGGGGAGATCTAGTGCTTTTTGTAAAAAAGAAAGATGGGTCATTGCGACTTCGTATTGATTATCAACAGTTGAATAAATTGACGATTAAGAACAGATATCCGTTGCCATGTATCGGTAATTTGTTTGACCAGTTGAAAGTTGTGTCAGTGTTCTCCAAGGTTGATTTGAGATATGGATATTACTAGTTGAAAATGAAAGATAGTGACGTTCCAAAAATAATGTTTCATACATAATATGGTTAATATGAATTCCTAATGATGCCATTTAGGCTGACGAATGCTCCTGCAGTGTTCATGGATCTCATGAATTGCATTTTTCAACCATATTTAGATCAATTTGTTGTGTTTTTTGTTGATGACATCCTAATATACTCATAATCTAAGGAAGAGCATGATAAACATTTGAAAATCATGTTACAAGTGTTGCGAGAAAAACAACTATTCAGGAAGCTTAGTAAATGTGGTTATCGAGATTTGTCTTTTTGGGTCATGTTATTTCAACCGAGGGAGTCCGTGTAGATCCCAAGAAAATTTAAGCTATCTTGCAATAGGGATTGCCAAGAAAGGTGGCAGAAGTTCAAAGTTTCCTAGGTTTAGTTGGCTATTACAAAAAATCTGGGAATGAACTCTCCAAAATAGCATTGCCTATGATAAAATTCTGCAAAAGTGTAACAACCCGATTTTAACTGACCTAATTAGGTCAAAATACATGTAGACTATAAATATAACACTAAAACATTAGATTAAGAGCCCAATTTATGTTTAGTTTCTATATTTTTGGATAGAATTTAGGGAGTTCAACTTGGTTCTCTGTTCTTTTCAATTTTCAAAGATAATCGACTTCTAGTTTTTTTTATTCTTTTATTTTATTTTCGTACATCAACTGTTCCAAATTGCCAATTACAAGTTTTCACGGATTTTCGTTGTCGCCTGATCAATCTCACGCTTGGGGAGTCTTTGGATTTTCTAAGCATCTCTTACCCTTTTTCCTATTGCTTTCATTATTTTAATGCTTCACGATTCAATTAGGGTAATTGCATTTAGAATGAAATGTAACTAAATTCATAGGAAGTTTGATTAATAGAAGTGGGAGTGATTAGTCTAAAGTTAAGGTTAAAAATCAATTAATTGGATTAGATTGAATATATGCTTAAACCCTAGAATTGACGACTCTAGGAAGTAATTTAGGTAGATGAGACCAAAAGAGTATTCTACTTAAAATCAGTTCGATTTAGCCTAGTTTAGATCCATTAGGTCGAAAGATAAGTGGACTAAGTTGATTAATAAATTTAATTATAGGTCGAAATGTATTAATTACATTAATTATTAATTAAGTGGTAAAATCCTTGATTTTAGATTAATCACAGCCATGGACATTAATCAATCTTTTGCTTTTAACTTTTGATTGATAATTTGTTAATTTTGATATTTATGCACTTTAGTCCTTTTTTTTGTAGTTAAACCCGCAATTTTAGTAATATAATTAGTAGATTAGTAGCTGCCTAGACTTAGCTTAGCATGTTCGTCTTTACTCTTAATTCGATTTAGACATACCTCCCTTGAGTACGATCCTTGGAATACTTCCAATATTTCGTTTTAAATTTACTATATTATAATTTGATATGTATATTTGCGGACACTGCACTTCGTTTACATATTTAATTGCATTTTATAGCCCAGTGCACGTACGTCGAGGCCTGGTCATTTACTAACACATCATAGTTTATATCATGCTCGTTTACATTATATTCAATTCGATTCAAATCTTGACATTCAATACCATCATGTATAAACCGAGATTGCTTACCTTAAGAGGTAGCTTGCAACAATCTTGTATGTATGTATGTATGTATGTATGTATGTGTGTGTGTGTGTGTGTGTGTGCGTGCGCTTAATTAAACTTAATTAATCATGATTAATCATTAATTAAACCTATGTATTTTCTTTAGTTATAATTACATCAAATAAATTACCATCATAATCATTTCCCTCTAATTCATCAAAGAAAAATGGTTTAATAATCATTTTGGTCCTTTGGATTATTGCTAACTAGGTCCCCAAGCATTTCTAAATTAAAATTCAATAGTGATTGAAATTTTACAATTTAGTCTCTAAACTTTAATTAACAATTTTCTTGGTTAAATTGCTTAATTGATCTTCAATATATTTCCAAAGTAACTTATTTAATCTTTATATTTCATTTTTATGGACTCGGTTTATGGAAATGAGGTTTTAAAATTGTATTTTTTGACACCAACAAAAGTCGGGTATTATAAAGACTGCTAGGATCTAGTGCATTTAGTGTAGTAATATTGCCAAATGTTCTTGTAGTTTTTTTTGAATAAATTGGTTTAGCAAAATTTCATCATTCTCATTAATATCTTTTGTATGATATCCTCATCAGTTTTTGCATGCAAAGTAAAATGTAAGCAAATATTAGCCCACTGATTATCTAACGTTTAATTAATATTAAGCTGCATTATGTGGTTGAATCATGATGCGGAAAGACAACTTATATTAGAAGATAATCTAAATGCTTCATAGTCTAATCAAAATTGAATAAGTTGATTAAAAGACTGTTATGCCATCTATCAAGTCCAATGATGGAGATACCTTATCTTGGGTATGGGAGCAAACGACTCCTAGAAGATAAAGATATAGATGTGACTGTCTGGACTGACAGTACATCAGAAAAGACCCAAGTATAATAAATATTAGATCCATTTATGGATTTATTCATTTGTGACATTTATAGTTTGACATATCTCAATCCTGAGTAAGTGACAAATTATGCGTGTGTGTGTCTTGTACACTTCGATGCATTAAAAGCATGAGGTCAATTGGTAATAAAGTTGAAAGCCAACACATTGGATATACGACTTTTACATGCAATAGCTTCACTTACAATTGTGGAATTCATAGCCTAATAAAGGGTAAATGATATCCTCTAATCGAAATTACTATTGGAAAAAATTCGGTTTGAAAACGGTTTTCTTACATAGCAGGAAACTAAAATTTTGAAAATCAAGTCGGTTTGTAATATATATAGTAATGAACTTTTTCTGAAATTGCACCTCTATTTTGAGATAGAAGGATCATTGTCATTCCTAGCTTTCAACCGAACGACTTTCTTCGAATTGCTTCGCGTGTAGGCTCAAACATTTTTAAATCAAACACAACCATAAATTATTTACTTTACTTCCAGTGGGAAAGTACATCTCTCTCTTATAAAAACTGATAAAATTATTATTCCCAGAAAATAAAATTTGTACTTAGAAATATATTCTTACTATTTTCGGACAGAACAACAATATCTCAAAGTTGTATATAACTTATTGTGTATTTAGCCCTATAGGTGTCATCTATTTATAGGGAGAGGAAGTGAAACCCTAATTAAATTAGTAAAATGCGTATAATGCCTATTTAATAGAAAAACAATCCACTAGTTGAATTAGGAGAGAGAGGGGCTAATAGGGTGTGTTTTCTCTCATGTGTATTATAATGGGGATTTGAGCCTCTCCTGTGTTGAATCCAATTATACGTGCTTCTTAGATTTTTAATCTAACACTTTATAATTTAATCCAACCTAGTACATGTTTTTCTATTTCTCAAAATATACATTATTTATTAAATTAATTATTTTTTATTTAAATAATTTTCTTAACCTAATTCTAATTCCGTTAAAATCATGACAACTTTATCATAAAAGAATCTATGAGAAAATATATTTAATTTCTACGTTCAACGGATTTCATAATGACCAATTAATTTAATTCTATTTTCAAACTTCAATTATTTAATTAAATAATAATTTGAAAAACTTCAAATTAATTCTCAAGTCATTTCCATACTAAGTGAGAAATCACATTCATTTTCGAATGTAACTTATTTCTCTAACTTTATCATTTCTATCCATTTTTATTCATTTGATTCATCATACAATTCATTTTTTATATCAATGAGGTAGTGTAGGGATTGATTGGACATATGTGATTAGGGCTCAATTGATTTATAATTAAGTTTTGGTTTTTCGCCTATTAATTATAAATTCATTTATTCATAAAGTTATTTCACTATAGATCATAATTGAGTTCTCTCCAATTACACACCATTACGAAAGCTACTCGATCAATGCTCGTCTAATGACCTTATCATAAGTGCGTTATCGTCATATGATATGCTTAATCTCTTTGAGATAATTTCGTTCTCCCAATATGAACTTATTTTGTCTTATGGTAACTATTACATCTTCCTTCATGAAAAGTCAACTACTATCAAATAGCAATCAAGTCATTCATCACAAAGACAAACCATGTTTACGTTTCATCTATCATATAATGCTAATGAGAGGATATCATTTACCCATGTCTTGGGTTATGAATTTCACTATTGTGAATGATATACCCAACGCACCAGCTTTTGATTCTTTATCTATTTGAACTCAGACTTTTACTTATATCAAAGTATACAAGTCACACATACATATCATCCACTCAAGATTAATGTATGTCACACTATGAACATCACAAGTGAATAAATTCATAAATGGATTCAAGATCTATTCTGCTTGGGTTTAGTCCAATGTACTGTCATTCCAGTCAGTCATATATATGTTTCTATCTTCTGAGAGTCATCCGCTCCGATGCCCAAGACAAAACATCTCCCCAATTGGACTTGATAGACAACATATTAGTCTTTCAATCGGTTTACTCATTTTCGATCAGACTAAGGACATGTTAATATTCATTTACTAGTATAAGTTGTCTTTCCGTATTACGATTCGACCACGTAATACCACTTAGTATTAGTTAAACATTAGACAACTAGTGAGTTAATATTTGCTTCTATTTTCCTTTACATGCAAAAACCACATGATGACATTATACAAAGGATATTAATGTAATTTATGAATAATTTCATTAATCTACCTGTTCAAAAAAAAATACAAGTGCATATAGATAAAAATAATTAAGTTCGACCCCACCCTGAATGGTATTTCAAAACTTTTTAAAGACAATTAAATTATAATTTTTTAAGGATTAAAATGTAATTTTTACTATTATGTTAACAAATGTTAAATACAATGATAAAATATATTATATTTTCAAAGAGAAAATTTAAATTCGATCATTAAAGATAACGTTGTTGGGAAGAACCCAATCATTAATCTCCCAAACAATAATACTAAACTTAGGAATTTGACCACTGGCACTATATATGATCTAAATTGATCAACTTGTGTTTCCATGGTTTAGCACAATACATGCAGATTAGTCCAGCCGTAATGGTAAATTTGTCTAATCCTGCTTGTGAAACATGTATAGACTTTTCTTGTCTATTAATTAGGTTAGCTACAACGTAACTTTCATCATAATTCAATATGACTAACCACCTTACTAATGTTGACATTTCAGTTTATAATAAATATTTAGGTTGATTCAAATTCCCTTGAATTCTAGATTAATTTTAGTAAATTTAATCATATATAAATTTCTATATTATAGAAAAAAAAATACACCTGCACCATGATAAATTGGAAGAAGTGGAAATGAATCATTTTTGTTGGAAAGCTTTACTCGAATAGCATCTCAATCTAGATCTGTTCATGGGTCGAGCTACTCGTCTAGGATCGAAGGTCTGCCCGAAATTTGAAAAGGTTTGGACAAAAATATTAGACCCGAAAAATGGGTTTGGGTAAAAAAATTTAGGTCCGTTTAAAATATGGACCGGCCTCAGGCTTGACCATTCAAGGCCCAAGCTTGGTTCGGCTCATTTTTAAGTTTATAATATTTTATATTATGTTATTTTTATACATTATGTAATTTAGAACACATTAAAAAATTAAACCCATATTAAATATGTAATACTATCTAATGTAAACATTAAAGTAATGTTAAGATGACTAAAAAAAATTCAATAAATAAAAAATGTATAAAATTATTAAATATTAAAATAAAATAAAATAAATATTTTAAAAAAATTTAAAATTAATATAGGTGGACATAAAATAGGCTTGGGTTAGTCTTTTGCAAATATAGGCGGGTTTGGGCAAAGTTTTCGGGCGGGACCAAGCTTGGGCAAACATAATGTAACATCTTATACCCCGCTCGGTCGTCGAGCCCGAGTAACAGGATGTTACATCAAACATCGCAATTCGTGCATATCCACATAGTCTCAATTGCATACAACAATTGCCACATATAAACATTAATAGAAGTTTTTGAGTCTAAAATGCACTAAGCAATGTTGAAAACGACTTAATATGAACAATTTAAAAACATGCTCAGGGACCATTTAATGGAATTGCCAAAGACATTACGTAGGTATTGATACACCATCGCAGGTATCGATATTTATGAGGATTGGTATCAATACCATTAAGAAAATCGGTACCTTTTTAGCATTCTATTTCTTCATCAATTTTAGAACAAAATAAATTATCGATACAAAGCAAAAGTATCTATTTTTTTACCCCGAGTATCAATACCTCTGTACAATTAGTCCAAAATCACAACAAAACAGGGCATTTTACACACTTTAATGTTATCCTCTTCAACATGCATCAACTAACACATCATCCCACATCAAAATGTTCATAACCATAGTCCAAAATAAGACCTCTACCTCAATTTAATTAAACCATAACAAAACCAGTAGAATAATGATAAACATCCATCGAATCCTAAAAGTTATAATCATATCAAAACACTAAAGACAAAATAAGCATAATTAGCCAAAATTCTAGCCACATTGCCTTTATTCCCACAATTCAAAAAATAATCAAAATGTCACCTTCTCAATTTACTAAAACTAACTTGGATCACTTCCTTGGAATCACATCGCTCACACTGCAAACGCTAATTGTCTGTAATGGTTTAGAACGAAATGTGCGAGCTTAAACAAGCTCAGTGAATGTACAAAACTACAACAAATGCACAAAATATCATACGTTAAACGAGACCACAAAAGACACATTCTCAACAGTGTTTAACTATAGTGCCAAACTAACATATTTATGCATCACTTACTATTACATCTAACATTGTATTCACATAGTTATACATGCATCACATTTTACACATATTTCATTAATCGATAAATTGACAACTTGAGACTATGAAACATAAAAGTAGGCTCTATCACCACACATTAGATACACATGTCTCCAACATACCAATGACTCTAAGATTCGAACATATCCCAAAAGTGTAGCATCAAGCTAATACTCTCCAACACACAAACATATCTTGATGAATGGAGTTTAGCTCACATTCCCTTATCTCTCCAAACTGTCCTGGGCCTCAATGCCCCAAAATCGCAACACAATGGTGAGTACTCACAAAATCTTATGGAATACCAACTATATCCAACAGTCTCAAAAGGTCACAAAGCCAAAGTATTCATAATAAAAACACATATTTACTTATTGTTTTCTGCACACTTTCACTGCACATTTACATTATTTACATAACATCATCACTATCACTTGGCATGTTTAGAATTCTCACAACTGAAGCATTTCACGAGAGCTAACACAACATATATCACATATCACATTAACGCATTATATTTCTCAATCCACATCACATGGTCACAGTTTTTTTTTTTTTGCAAAATAAACGGGAGGGATAAAAAAGCTACTCAAAACTTAGATACTGGTTTAGGCTACTCCTAAGCTCCCATTTAACACTATGAATCGTGTCTACAAGTAGTGATTCCAAAACAATCACCGTTCACATTTTCACCTATTTGTCAAAAGCTTAAACTTGCTTTTCCTTGCCTTTCGCCTTACTCAAAGAAAGTCCTAGCGACTCTGAAGCTTCACACATAGCAACCACACAATATACACAATTAATTTACAATTAGAACTGTTATAGGCCAATTTTGGCCCAGTTTCATTTACAATAGAAGCCCACATCCTCAAACCTGAAGCCCAAACTCAAACCCATTTACATTAAACCCCAGCATAACCCACAACCCAACACCCTATTAGCCCAACTAATGCTTAAACTAACCTAAACACTTAAGGCCCAACACTAGCCCAAACCTAATTGAAACCCCAAACCCAAAACAGAAAAATACCTAACCCTAGCCACTTGCACTGACTGCGGCGCCGAACCAACTCCCTCTGCCATCTGACCAGCGCCACTAACGTCCCATCGCCACCAACTCTGCAGCACCGCCTAAGGTCACCTCCACCGGCAACTTTCACCTACAACCATTGAAAACGAAAAGACAGAAAACAATAGAAAAATAGCTTGTAAATGGCTATAAAAGCCGATTAAAATGGTTTGTAAGGGGTTCGGCAATTGAAAAAATAATACAAAAAAAACATTTGGCAAATTTTTGATAAAAAGAAAGAGCATTCGATTCTAAAAACACAAAAACAGAATATCAATTCCAGTGATACCAAATCCAGCATAACACCAAAACAGAAGCCCCAAGATACCGAAATTGAAAGTCTAAAACCTAAGGTGATTTTTCTCTTTCTTTTTTTCTTTTTCTTTTTTTTCCTATTTTAATTTCGTTTTTAAGCCTATTTTCTCATCTATATATATTAAAACGTATACAAATATAACAAAAAATAATAAAAATTACCTTTTCCGGCGATCGGACCGGTGACCGGTCCGTGGCGGGATTCCCTCCCCCTCCCCCTCTCCCTCTTCTCTCCCTCTTTTTCTTTTTTTTTTCTCTTTTTTTTCTTCCCCAGTTCAAATGATTTATTTTAAAATTTTTTGTCTTTTATAGGGACCAAAACGGTGCGTTTTGGTCCCCCCCAATTTAGAAAGAAAAACGACGTCGTTTTGGCCCCGGGTCGGGTCGACCCGACCCGCTCCAGCTAGGATCCGCGTGTTTTTAAACAGAAGGGCTAATTGCGCTTTTAGCCCTTCCGCTTTTCTGATACTTCGCAATTAAGTTTCTATGAATTTTCAATTTGGCCCCATAATTTTTCGCAGTTTTCAATTCAGTCTCCGTACATACGCCGCGTTTTAATAGGAAGGAATATTTGCTATTTTGGTCCTCCTAAGTTACGCGCGCGTTGCATTTTAACCCTTTTTCCTTTATTTCTTTTAAATTCGCCCCAAAACTTCATTTTTAATTCAATTTTATCCTTTTTTTAACCGTTTTTCATTATTTTATTTTAACTTTAATATTAAGTATATTATTATATTTTATTACTATTATATTTATTAGCATTAATATTATTTTCACCTAATACTTATATATACATTATATAGTATTATTAATTTTTTTTATATATATTATGTATATATATTGTGAACATGCTTATCATATTATTATTCTTAATACATATGTATGTTTATGAAAAATTCGTTAATAGTAGTTTCTTTAACATTATTATTATTTCTAATATGTGTATACTATATAAATATTTTAATATTATATTATGTATATACTACTACTATATGCCTATTTATGTAACATTGTTAATGGTTGTTTTTACTATTATTATTATCCCTAGTATATATACTATGTATACACTTTTTTTAATACTTTATCATATATATGTATATATATTTTTTATCCTATATTATATACATATTATTATATCTATTTTGCCCTATTATATTTATTATTAATATTAGTATATTTTATTATATGTGTATATATATGTACTTTTTATATATAGTATTGTTTCCATATATCTTTATATTTATTATTATACTTATTTTTTTATTTCTAATATTATTATGTATTTATTTTAAAATACATGTGTATATTTACGTAGTGTTATTAACATATATATTTTTTGTTATTAATATTTATAATGTATCTTATATATGTTCATTTTATATATCATTTATGTATACCTTATGTATGTATTTTAGTATTACTATATATACACTTTTCACTCCTATCATTACATATACTTTAATATATATATACATATAGTCCTATTAGTATTCTAAAATATTACGCTTACATCATTCCTCTCATTGTTATATGTTTGTCTATGCGTTCGTCTCTATCTTATGTTTAACGCTATCGTTATTATGTTTAATAGTGCGTACGTTATTATTGTTTTTTAGTATTATTATCGTAAATATTATTTGCTTCAATATATTTCTAATTCTTTCATTTATTTATTTTTATCAATATTGCTTTGCATTACTTCGAAAATCATATTCTTGTTTTCTAATTAATTTCAATACATGAGGCAACGTATCGATTTAACACTAAGCCGCTGATTTCATCACTATGTTGGATGAATATCAATCGGCTCGTGTTAAAAACGGAACGTCCTTCTTAAAAGAAAACGAAACTTGAAATTTCTCGTGTTTTGATTGGATCACGATTAAATGTTACTTTGAACTTGCAATTTTGAAAATTAAGACAACACTTGTTTAATAAGATACCAATCTTGGGCGTTACGAGGGTGCTAATCCCTTCCTCGTACGTAACCGACTCCCGAACTCAGATTTTTCTCTGAATTTTAACGTAGACCTAAATTCGGCCTTTTTGTTATCCAAAAATAAAATTTTCTTTGAAAAAGAGGATTCATTAGGTGTCACACCAAGAAAAAAGATCGGTGGCGACTCCCTTTTTAAAAATCAAACTTCGGTCTTTAAACTTTCAATCAAACACCCCAATTAGCAACCAATCCAAAATTTTTATGTCGCTACAAGAACCACATCTCAACAAGCAAAAACACATGTTTAAGGTTAATTCCTCTTGGAATTGAAATTTTGACTAGTATAATCGAAACTCATTTATCTTAATCCTTACTCATTCCCATTACTTAAAATTGATTCTAAAGGTCTAATTACTCATCTAAGAATAGTTCTCAACCTTCAAACCACCCTAAACGGCTCAGATTCATGGTTTTGAAAATTTCGACATACATGGTCCCTTTTAACTAAAACTCAACAAAACCTTCGAATTCTTTAATGAAACTTAAAGGAGAGTTTACAAACCTTCTAATCACAACAAAACAAGTTGAAAAATACTTTGAAATAGTAATTTCATTCAAAATCTAAGAGCTCACATTTAACAACCCAAATTATGACTTCTACACAAAACCTTCGATTCAATTCCTTAAAACTCAATTTAAATGGCTAGATTACCTCAAAAACTATTAGGAAAACAAAATATTACCTAGATTAAGGGAAAAAACGAGCATGTAATAGAAAATTTGAAAAACCCACAAGTCGAATGACAAGGGGATTTAATGGTGTTCTTGGTGTTTCTCTTTAAGTTTGAAAGGGATTTGGTGTTTGAAATTCGATGGAAATCAAAAGTATTGGAGTTTGGAAGATCAAAATAGGTGAATGATATTTGGGAACTTCAAGGGAGGAAAAAACAAGTGGGGGAGAAGGGTTTCCTGCTGTGGGTGGAAAGGGAAAATAGGATATTTTTAAAACTTTGGTACATTACTTGTATGGTATTCTCAATTTTAACCCCCTTTTCAAAATAATCCACATTCTACAAAGTGTCTTTTCCAAATTAATTTCACAAATTGATTTAGTTTTCAAAAAGTCATGGACGAAGACACTTCTACATTACCACATTTCCGAATTTCCGAATTCTTCTTGAGCCAAAATTTCAAAATTACCCTTGAAAATTCTAGACCCAATTTTGGGATGTGACACATAAAGTATGTTAGTATCATACGTAGGCTCGGCCCAAACCTGACCCATGAACTCTTTTATCCAATCTGAACATAATTAAACTCTGACGGTAAAACAGATGAAAATAACTGCAATTATAAAAAAAATTCATAATAAATTTAGAAATTTAAGAATATGAACTAATTAATAGAACAATATTTCTTATTAAAATTGTCGCCATAGTATCCTTGATAGTTAAATTATGTATAATTATTGGGTTAGTATTCTCTCCACTGCCAATGGAGTTTTTTAATTTCACATGCAAAGTTTAGTACATGACACGTGTCTGTTTTAACTTTTTTTTTAATTTTTTTAATATTCTCTCAAGACATATGGTGGCATTTCACCTCTATTTGTGGAATTTTTTTTAATTTCATTGACAATGCATCAAATGATTTTCAATAATTATTTATATCTCGATTAAATTAATCATTTGAATAGGTAGATAATAGTGGCTGAACTAGTATATTCAATGAAAGGTCAAAAGGAGTAAGTTCCCAACTTCACATTGATTTAAGGGTAACTATACCATATGTCATTTTACATTTTTTTTGTCAATTTAGTCACTCTAATTAAAATAATTGTTCGAATTGATTACTGTCATTCGGAATTTCGTTAATCCACTAATGAATTGCTGACGTGACATTCTTTTTTGTTTTTGACTAAAACTAAGAACCTTTCTATAATTAGTCCAAAACACTTTTTTAATTGAATTTTGATATTGATTGAACCCAGCTTTAGCTAATTCAATTGTCTAATAAGACTAAAATAAGTTTAGAACTCAAGATTCATGCTTCATTTTTCCCTTAGTTTCTTGGAAACCAAACAGAGAAAAAAAGAAGAAGAAGAAGTAAATCTCAATATTAAAAACAAATGATAAATAAATTTCAGACGTTTTAACATCGAAAAGGGTGGCTGGTGGTGTTATGTTGGCAGATGGGCTCATCAGAAAGGGTGGGGTCATGGTCATGGTCATGGTTTGTCGTCGTCGTTGTTGGATTTCCCTTCTTAAAAGTATTCAAATGTTGAGGATACCACCATTGAAATCTTCATGTTGGAAATAAACAAAAAAAAAATGTATTTTGAACTAATTATAGAGATGTTCTTATCTTTAATCAAAAGTAAAAGAATGCCACGTTAGCAATCCGTGAATGGATTAACGGAATTTTAATGATAGTGACCAATTCAAACATTTATTTTAATTAGAATGACTAAATTGGCAAAAATAAGAAATTAGAGTCACAACACTAATTTTGAGTTAGTAAATAGGGTAAACTGCACTAAAAACTTATCAAATAAAAATAGGGTAAACTGCACTATAGGTCATCCAACTTTGCTTCAAGTTTGTTTTTAGTACCCATAAAAATATAAAACCTCCCGAAGTGAAGAAATTTGGCGACGCTGTCAATTCACAAATTCAAGCAGAAGCTTTTGGAATTAGAAGCTATTCCAAAATAACACTTTCAAATGCATAATAAGAAAGAAGCTTGCAGAAACTTTCAGCGCGGCAGGTGCGTCCTCTTCTTCAGTTCTTTATTATCTCGCCTGCTCAATGGTTCATATAAATCGGGTAATACTTAGAGCAATCTCTAGGAGAATATAGAATCTGTTGGATTCTCTTTCCCCCATTCCTTCTTACTTTAAAGAGAATGGCAAACACTAATTCTGGGTTTTATAGGAAAAACCACACTGCTCAGATTTAGATAGGTTCATTGTGAATGGTAATTTTAGGTTTGGTTCAGAATCAGAAATCAGTACTTCAATCAACGAACCAATTGTGCTCTGCGTTCAGTAAATATGAGGAAAAAAACAATGAGTTTTCTCGTGAAATAATTGCTTAGCTGCAAATTTGGTTAAGTTCCATAATGAATCTTTAGGTTTGTTGTTGTTGTTTAGTTTTTATTTTTTTGAGTTGAAATCCAGTCTCAATCAAAGAAACTTAAACATATGTGACAGTCTATTATATTCTATATGAAAGTAATTAATATGCTGCGCACATATGGTGGGACTTGAACATGGTTGCTTAAAGTTTTCCTTTGTTTAACCTGTTCTTTTGGCAAAGCTTTAAGCTGAAGTACTGCAACATATCAGACAAACTGAAGTGAAGGGAAAAAAGTTGGGTCAATTAGAGCACTAGGGAATGAGTAATATGATGGAGATTTTAAACAATCACTCCCATATGTATTGTTGCTACTATTGAGCACTAGGGAATGAGTAATATGATGGAGATTTTAAACAATAACTCCCATATGTATTGTTGCTGCTATTGTCTTTCTCATGTAATATATTTCCTTAATTTCAATGGAAATTATGACATCTTAAAAGACTGCCAATACGCTTCTTAATTTCATTCATCCTGCTCGGATGCATGGGTGACAACTCTTCTTACTCTCCCGTCCTCTTGAATGATTGAGTGAAGATATGAAAATGCTACTTTACACTATTAGTCTTTACATGAGTAGCTGCTCCGTCATGTGTCTTTATTTCACAAATATTAATGGTTTAAACTCCTCTATTTTCTAAGGTCCTCTCAAGATTTCACTAGTGGCACATAAGTTTATCTCTTTTTCCTGAATATCATGCACATCTGTCTCGTTATTGTGAGATCTCAGTTTGAAACCTGAGACAAAGTCAGACTGTTATTAGAAATACTAGTCTCCTCCTTTGATCTTTGTTTGTTCACCCTCTCCAATTTTATTATATGGCTATTGACTTATCTCTCTATAATTTGCACTATTTTTTATGTTTGCTCTATTCTTGTTTAGAGGTCTTAGTCCGTGCATTTGTTGCTCATCTGTCATCTTTCAAGTTTTTAGAACCTTATCTGAGTTTGTAAGCCAAGATGGTCTTTCCTCTCCCATTTGTCATCCAGTCAGTTGTTTTTCTACTATTCGCCTTTTTCAAAGCTTTGCTTATTTTGTTTCTTTTGAATCTGTTGATATAGAGTATAATTGTATTTTAAATTTTGAATTATTATACTCCCCAATGTTGTTTTAGCATCTGATTTCTCATTGAACAACTTAAACAACTTAAAAAAGCTTCCTCACTGATTCTTGCTCAAACTTAGCTCCCTTAAGCTGTCCAACCATTTAACAGAATTAGGGGTGTATTGAATTGAGTAGAGCTGATTGGCACTTGCTCAAACTCGACTTGGGTAGATCAGACAAGCTTGAATAATTACTAGGCTTAAGAAACCTTGTTCAAAATATGCTCAGCTAAGCTAATTGGGGCATGTTAGTCGAACATGAGCTACTATTGAGATCTTATCTTGACTTGCAATAGAACAACTTAAATCCTTAAACAGCATTTTATTGTGGACCAAAATGCTGCAAGGGCTTGAAGCCAATCAACATATTTTGGCCTAGGTGACCATTGGCAATTCATTTGGTGCCCCCAAATGCTTGACCTTATTTTGTTCAGGGGTTGTTCTGTAATATGTACAACCCACTTGTTCTGCCTACATCCTTAAGGGATATGGGATTGACTGCAAGAGAAGTTCTCTCTTTTCCCATGATTCAAAATTTCTAATTTGCTCCAATTCATGTGCATAAAATAATTTAACAATCATATTTATAAAAAAAATTGTGAATGAATTTTAATCTATTTATACCTACTTTTTGATGATATAGACATTAAATCTTGATTTTAATTGTATAAAAGGTTATTAAAACTAAGAACTATCAAACTTGATACTGATAAAAGAAAGCTCTTCCCTAGCTTTTCTAACAAGCTTCTTCATGAATGGTATATTGAGCTTGTTCATGAAAATAGATGAACGAGGTTTACCTATGATGAAACCTGGTTTGTTTATAAATCAAGCCTCAAAATTTGTTGTTCAAACTCATTTATTAAACTTTGTAAACCAACATAAATGAATTCTAGATAAGCTTGTTCATGAGCAATTCAAATGTACTATTTCATTCAAACGTATTCATTTATACCAACAGAAACAAGATATTCAAATGTTCAAACTCGCTTATTTAACTTCATAAACCAACCTAAATGAGCTCTAGCTAAGCTTGTTCATGAGTTATTCAAACTTCAAGCTTACTTTTTGCTGTCTTATCATATTTCTTTGCAATTTGTGCTTTTCTAGGTTGTACATCTCCACAACTACGGAAATCTTTGTAACAAGTTCTTTTAACTTGATTTTTGTTGTACTTCCTTGTTAGACCACCAAGATTTCTTGTATTCTTGTTTAATGGAGCACCTACTTTAAATTATGTGGGTACATCCTCAAACACTTTTTAAATGTGACGAGATATTTGTCCAAAAATATTACCTTGTGCAGCTCATCCAGGCCCATTTAGCATATATATTAGTTAGACTTATCAGTTGGGTTGACAGGTTGGTTTCAAGTCGAGTCAATCTAGTTTTAGTTAATTCGGGTTTAAAATCTGAGTAATTTCGGGTTGGGTTAGTTTCAAGTTCAAGTCAT
Organism: Gossypium longicalyx; assembly: GCA_025698465.1. NCBI lineage: Eukaryota > Viridiplantae > Streptophyta > Magnoliopsida > Malvales > Malvaceae > Gossypium > Gossypium longicalyx. Next base: position 89,930,656 of record CM046998.1, read on the forward strand.
TTCGAGTTTGAATCATTTCATGTTTGAGTCATTTAGGTTTGGTACTTGGGTTTTTCTGCTTGGGTGATTTTGGGTTTTGCTATTCAGGTTTGACACTTGGATTATTTAGGTTTGGGAAATTTAAGATTCAAGTTATTTGTGTTTCTTATTTAACTTATTTTAGTTTGATAAGGTTTAATTTCTTTTAATTTTAAAATAAAATTATATTAAAGTGAAACAAATTATTTAAACGAGATAAAATTATTATAAATTTAATAATATTAAATAAAATTATTATAAATTTAATAATATTAAAAATAATTTTTTGAAATAAAATATAATAATAAATTATTATAAATTTAAAATTAATTTATTGTCTGCTTTTATAGCTTAGCTATTAGCATCAATGCATGACATAATGGTGGAGCATTTCATTTTCTGAAACCATCTTCATCAACTGAAAGTTTAAAATCGTCTTTGGTAAGCTTTTTGAAGTTTTCTTCTGAACTCTCTATTTAAAATTCTTGATGATAGAGTTGTTGAGAAATCTGCCTGAATTGTTCATCCATCTTACTGTTTTCCAATCTACTTATAAAATCTATGGCCATCTTCCTCCCATGTATGTAGAAACAAAGTAGAAAACATCATCAGATATGGCGTGCCTAAGAATGACTTTTTTTATAGGAGAATAATCAGAATCCTCTTTAAGGTACAAAAATTAGCAATTACTAATCCTTTTAAAGTACCTTTTTTTTTCGAACCTTGAAAATAAATGGGCTTATTTTAGTTTAAATTTGTAATTATGGATAGAGTTTATTACAATATTTTGACATCCTCTCTTCATAGGATAATAGTTATAAAACCATTAACCCCTTCCAACCCACGTATGGACCTAAATACCTCAATTTGTAGCCATGCACTTGATATATTTAATTAAATATACAAAAAGATATGTTTCTGATAGTTCACTTGAATTAATAGGTTTGTGGGTTCTTATACTTGATTTATTATCTTTTATTTTGTTAGCATTTGTTTTCTGCCTAAAAGTTTCTTGATGAAGTATTAGTTTCTGCATTTATATAATCTTCATCTCTACACATTATGTGTCTAATTGTTCAACACTGTTAGATTACTAACCAATTCTTAATCTTTGGCCTCTCATCCTCCAGCTGTCAGTATGGTGAAAGGTGCAAATTTCTTCATGTGATTCAGCAACAGCCAAAGTCTAATGCATTTGGATTTGGCACACAAGCTATCTCACACCAACAACAAAAGCCAAACCCATTTGGTTTTGGTGTCCAGAACAATGCTCAGTCAAAAGCGGCCAATGATTTTGGAAATAAACAGAGCCAGTTCAAGGTTAAATAATTGTATATAACAATTCAATCCACATGTGGTTATTTTGATTGATGATGTCATTTCTGGCTTTCCATTGTTGCATGAAACTCGGGAAGTTTTTGGATGCCCTTTGCTTCTATTAAAGGGTATCCTAAGTTTATCTCATCTTATTTTTTTCTTTATCATATTGTAATAAATTATTCTTCAGAATACATGGACCCGATCTTCTGCAAGCAGTGGTGCCCCTTCATTGCGGCAGCCTGACAATCAGCCTCAGGCAACAAACCATAGGTGAGTAGCAGTGAGTGGTCATGCCATCAATTTGTGACATCTTCATTTGTTGAGTTCTATACTTGACAAAATGTGAAACTTATGGATGCAACAGATGCAATGATCCTGAGTCCTGCAAACGTATTATTGCTGAAGATTTTGAGCACGAGAGACCCTTGTGGAAGCTTACATGCTACAGCCATTGGAAAAAGTATGTTTTATCATGTAGATAATCTACAGGCCTTTCAATGGGATCTCAACTTCTACCATAGTTGTTGCAAAGAGTATTTTTGAATTTTAAGAACAAAATATCCTCACAAGAAGTGGATAGAAAGATTGGCTTTTTAGTTCAGGTGTTTTAGGCCACCGGAAAGAATGACATCCTCAAAAACTTCACTTTTGTTAAATTGAGCATATGAATTAAAAAACATTAGACTGTGCTTTGTCTAGCAAATCTTCTATTGTTTAAATTCTAAACTTATTGACTAGTGTAGTCGAGATAAAATTTTCTAACCCTTTAGGTGGTAGATACATTTTATTGTAATTATGAAACGGTATGGGAAATTAATGTGGTCTAAAATTGCATTCTTTTGTTTTTAGTTCCCCCTGCGATATTATCGGTGATGTCAGCTATGAAGAATTGCGGGCAGCAGCTTATGATGATGCAAAACGTGGGTTAAGCTTGCAATCTATTGTGAGGAGATCTTCAATACCTTACTTTCCAGATTTACAGTTACATGTTAATCATATCTACATGCTCACCTTAGTATACCTCCGTGATTTCATGCTTAATTTTTACTTTGGAATTATTTTTTCGGACATACTTTTGGCTATTTTTAATATTTTGTTGTAGCTCGGGTGAGAAAGTAAGAAACCTTCAACAAAAGGTGTAATAGATCCAGAGGACAGTTGCATAAAAGACAAAATCAGTTCCAGATATCGTTTACTTGAATTTCGTGCAAAAGATAGCTGAAGTACCATTTGATATAGGGCTTAAACCCTAGGAACTAGGAATTAACTTGTTAAGTCTGAAGTTTGTTTCAACAGAATGTACTTATACCCTATATATACACACACAAACACTCTCATATAGATTGATAGATTAGAGAATTTCATAATAGATGTTCTTTGCTAGCCTTAAAAGAAATTCTCTGGCTGCCTATAAGACAATTTTACTCTGAATAAGTGAATGACTCTCAATGTCTTATCTTCAAGTTGCTTTGTTCTTGTTTATGTACCAACCATTTCTTTGTAAATGTTATCAGTGGTATTTCTGTTCTGCAAAGAATTTCATGCCTTTGTCTTATCAATTTTAAACATTGTTACGAAAATAATGTTTATATCATACTATGTAATGGCAACTAGTGACCGGAACTTACTAATTGCTTAAAATCCCATAACAGATTGAGCGAGAGAGGAATTTACTGAATTCAAAGTTAGTTGAGTTTGAAAACTTTCTTCGTAATCCCTATAGGGGACCTGCTGGCTCTGCTGCGGCACAACAAATTCCATTTCCGGGAGCCACTACAACTGTCCTTTCTCCCACTACTCAAAATACTGTCTCTCCTCAAAGCAATGTCCCTCCGTCAGTCTCCAGTTTTAGTCAGCTGGGAGCTTCACTTAATACAGGATTCTCACCGGGGTAAGAATATTTTATTTGGTCTTTCTTGAGTTTTATCAATGACTATGAAAGTCCCAGACCCTAAGTTTAGCCCTTAGGGTTTTGTAACCTTGCAAAGAATTTTCTCAGGCCTTCTGTACAGTCAAATAATGCCTCTGGGCAACCAACTTCTTTCTCAAATTCAGCCCAATCCTCAAATGTATTTTCAGCAAACAATGTTCCATCGGCCAATGCCTGTAAGTTTCAAGGTTTACCATTTGCGCTATTCATGTACATATAATATGCATGCTTCTCATTTCAGTAATGACATGGCAGTTTCATTTGGTAACCAGCAACCTAACCAGTCAGTAGCAGCTTCCTTCCCCACAAATATGGCCAACTTCAGCAACAGTAGTGCCATTAATCCTGCTATTAATCAATTTGCTGCTGCAGCAGTATCAACGCAAAACTTCAGCTCATCCAGCATACAGTCTCCTGCTTTCTTGAATGTCTCGCTCTCAAATTCTGAAGTGGTTGGACGAGAAGCTACAAATGTTCAGTTAGGGTATGTTAATGGAGAAATTTTCTCTCCACTGGGAAATAAATCTTTTCTATTCCAAAAAATTGTTTAGTAGCTAGCCTTTTTGTATTTGTATTGCCTGAACGAGTTTATTGGTATGATGGAATATCAGTTGGAAATAAGCTTATTCTTCTTTCGGAATGTGACAGAAATAACTTGCCAACGACGGTTGCTTCTGGGGATTCGAATATTTGGTTAAAAGAGAAATGGACTCCTGGAGAGGTAAAGGACTTCAATTATATGCTAATATATCTATTTATATTTTAAGATTGAGTTAGAATCACTAGATCGACTCCTGGAGAGGTAAAGGACTTCAATATATGCTAATACATATATATATACTAAGATTGAGTTAGGATTACTAGATTTCAAGTAGCATCTTAGGGCTAACTTTTTAGGGATATCATCTTCTGATTCTTTTTATTTTTTTTCCCGTTCACAAAAGAAGGCAACTTGCTGCTTTTATGGATGATAGTAGCACATACACAAAATAATTTATGCCATTTACTGCCGTCTGCAGCTAAAAAAGGGCAATCTGATATTTGTGATATTGTTTTGTTTTGTTTCTGGCATTCTTACCTAAAACTAGACTTTCCCGTTATCTAGATTCCTGAAGAAGCTCCTCCAGATGCTTATGTTTAGCTGTGGGATTCACGTCAGAAGGATTACATGTTATCTGAATGGCTTGATCATTCTACTGAAAATTCTCAGTTTTTAGTAGGAAATTGATGTGTGGATGAACTGTAAAGGATAGGAGCACTTCTAAATTCTAATTGATTTTGTGTGTAACACAATCCCTGAGCTGCCAGCAAAAGTAGTTGCTATAAATGGTTTCTATGATTAGGACTCAAACATTTCATCAATTCTAGCAATTCCTCTTCAATTTTCTACTTTGATATCAAATCCTATTTCTTTAGTCCGTGTATAATTTTCATGTATCTTGTGCTGCTTTAGAAAGATGTTTCCATTAAGGTCTCTAATAATGTTTATGTCGACTTAATTGCTTCCAACGGTTAAGGTTTCCAAAGATGGAATTTTGCTATAGCATGCCTAACCAACACTATATACTTGTTAAAAAACACAAAGCCGATTCAGTTTTAATTAAATTTACATCAGCATTATTATTAGTATAGAAAGACGTGATACGAAAATATTCAAAACCTTTTATCCCTCGTTGAGATTTACTTATTAATTAAATTTTGAATAAAACAACTTTACCCTTGATTAATTAGTTAATTATTCATTATTTTCAACTTTATATTCAATAATGTTCAATTGAAAATAATAAAATTTTAATTATATATAAAAATATTTTAATTTAATTTTTTGAAAGAAAAATATTTTAAATTATTATTAAATTCAATTATAAATTGCATTATATTATAATATAATCATATTTTAATCATAATTAAAAATTAAATTTTTTGGAACTTACACATACAATATTAATTGTAATTATAAAGAATATATTTAATAATTATAACCAAATCAGACTGATGATTAGAATATATCCTATATCAGAATAAAATTATATAAGGCCCATAGATGGTGGGACACAAACCAGAACAAATATAGATTGAGAGTTCATATAGTTTACACAGAGTGAACTTAAACATAAGATCTCAAAATTTTAAGAGCCCTAACATTGCCATTAAACTAAGACCTAATTAACTCTAAGTTAATATTAAAATATTTGTATCTAATTAACTCTAAGTTAATATTAAAAAAACTTGTAACATCCTTCACCTGTCCTGACAACCAGTATTGATGTGAGGTGTCATTGGAACACTTTTGTGACAATGTTTTTTTGGATTTATTTAAGAAACCAAATAATAAAAGATTTATATAAAATCATAGAAAATAGATAAAATCAAATTTTGAATTTTAAAATCATGTTTAAACCATTTAGAAATTAATTGTAGGTTTTTAGTACCAAATACGAACTTTGGAGGGCTCAATTTCAACAAAACAATGCAATGTCACTGTTAGGGGCCAAGTATTGATACCTAAAACCTTAGATACTAAACCCAAACCCTTGTACTATTTAATTTAGCATTCTATCAAATTTGGCTGTGATACTCTTGACAGGAGTTCTAAATTCTAAACACTTAAGATAAATTTTTACCCTTTTTAAACTAAGAACCGATGTATACAATATGAGTACCAAACCCTATGTGTAGAGAATCAATTTTTTAGTTCAAAACACCAAAAATTTATTCCAAAACACCTCCCACCAAGACAACCATGAAAAATGCTTCAAAAATAATCATACACAAGTAAAACTCTTCATAAAACTTGCTAAATTTGAACCATTATCCAACAAAATTTTCATGAAACAAGGCTAGCATAATAAGACATTTATAAAGTCATTCAATTTGAATAATATCATCCCAAGTTATAGCTCAAGACATTGGAGGGCTACATGCATGCAAAGTAAAATTCCCTTACAAACATGAATTTGGAAAAATAATTAAGCCTTCAACAACTACCTCACAATCAATATTTCAAATATCAACTAACATATGAAATAAGTATGTTGAAGCCTTAGGCAGGTGTCACAATACTTAAATACACAAATTTCAAATTCTTGTGGTCTTGATTGTTGTGTGATGCTGTAAATAATCTCAAAAATACAATTTACGCGTAAAAACAACAACACTAAACATAAGCATGCTTAATAAATTCAAATGAAAAATATTATATTTACATTACCTCAATGGCACAACAACCACATGCTCAACAAGCTTATAACTCACTCATGCATGGAAACATTCATTTACATATTCATTAAGGTAGTCTTTAGAAAGTCGCCTAATAATTGGATTTTAGTGTTTGTTATTACACAAGGATAATATGTTTGAATAACCATTGCAATTTATGAGTCTTGATGACTTGGGTGTAATTAAGCATCCCAATTACACTTTTCAATTCTTAGGGAGAGACTGAGAACGGGAGTAATTACACTAATTACCCTATAACTTTTTAGACACTCATACATGATTTAAGTCAAAAAGTATTTTTTATACATGTTTTAGTTAAATATATATATTATAAGCATAAACATGTATGAGTGTTTAGGATGGTTGTTACAAAATTTTTCTAAAGTTATATTATAAAAATAATTTACGAACATTTTATAATGTTATAACCAAAAATTATATTATTTAAATCTTAAAAAAATTATAAAATTATGACCAAAAAATATATTATAAAATTTAATTTATGTGTTATAAAAATATTATAATATACTTATTTATAAAAACTTATGGCAAAAAAAATATGGACATAACTTATTTATGTGTTTATGCTATATATTATAAAAAATAATGCACTTATTTATAAAAAAATGTTATAGTTTTTTGCCATAATTTATTTCTAAAAAATAGCTTTCTAAAATTAGGACAAAAAATTATATTATTTATAAGAAGTGTTTTAAAAGTTATTAGACTCTTTATAAAACTTTTTTTTTTATTATAAATTTTTAAACTTAATTTACTTATTATAAAAATGGTTATAATCTAGCATAAGTTTTCCTCCGGAAATAAATTTATATAAGTTTTTATAATTAAAGCTACAGATTATTAGAACTATGAATCTGAATTAAATACAAAAATTTTCTTACACTATATGTGAAGTAAGATAACATTTTAGAGAATAGATCTAGACATACTGATGTGTCATATTTTCATATGACAAATTTGAGTGCTCTGATTACCCCCAATTCGACGGGATCCATAAATTACAGTAGCTAGTAAAAAATATCATTATTTTCTAATTACAAGCAATTACACTCACATTCAATTACTGAGTAATTTTCCAAACACAATCTAAAATGCATGCATGTTAATCAAAGAAAGGTGATCAGTTGTCGAACATCTTAAGCTACCACATTTGATTATTAAATTAATTGATTTGTATTCAAGACGAATGACCTTAGAAGTAGAAAGAGTTGAGTGAAGTGTTGAACTTATTTTATAATGAAGCAATTGTTAGAAGTGAAACAGCTGAGTCGTCTTGGCTAGTTTAGCATTACTTTTGAAAAGTATTTTAATTTTTAAAAGTACTTTTAAAAATTTTGATTTAAGATTTAAGTGTTTAATATTATTATCAAAAAGTAATTTTGAGAAATAAAATATTCATTTTAGACATGATCTTATAAAGTAACACATAAACATTTAAATAATGTTCAAATTAGTTAATATTATGATATTTTAATAAAATAATAAATAAAATAATTTATTATAATTTGTGTTAATATTTAAATATATAAAAAATAAATTATAAATATTTTTTAAGCAATTAGAAGAGAATGTAAAAGAATGAAAATATAATTAAACTATCAAAAGCAGTTTTAGAAGAGAATAACAAAAAATTTTATTTTTTTAAGAAAAGTACTTTTTTAAAAGCAAAAAAAATAAAAAAATGGAAGAATTTTGTTTGGCCATTCACATGAGCTTCTCCTAGTAGGTAAACAACTCCATCTGCAGCTCTCTCAACAAACCCAATCTCCTCCTCAACTCCCTAAATTGGTGCAGGTACGATCCCACCCGTTCCATCATCGGTGGTTTGTTCCGTGGCCCCTCCATCAGCTATTAAGTATTCCTTACGAATGAATTCCTTTAACCTCTATAGCAGTTGATGCTCAAACTCCTCATTGGTTCCAATGATATCCATATACCCGTACCTTACAATACAATGGAACATGCGGTACTCTCTTGGTTCCACATGTCTGAGCAGGAAACGCGCCTCCTCCGATATTTTGCTTACCGGAAGTTTCTTAAGCGACAGAAACACTAGAACTGAATGGATGGAAGGTATGTTTGAAACGAAATGAGGAAATATGGGAGGTATGCCATGAACCAGCTCCGAGCACAAAAGCCCCATTCCTGGCACCCGGTTTATCCTTGGATCTTTGGCTAGCTGTGTCATATATTCACTAGAAACCTTGTTCCTGAGCTCAAAGTCGTATCTCTTATGATGCACGTAATGCTATATTCCCATAATACCCATCATAAAAGCTGCGAAGACAACACAGATGTGAATATTACAAGCTCTACGATGCCATAGAACCCGCAGAAGAGGATAACCCAGAATATGTTTGTCCTCCATATGATAAGCATGATAAGCGCAAGCATTCCTGTTGTGATGATCATTACAGCCACCACAGCAATTCCTATAATCCAAGTGAAATAAAGTGATCAATATATTTCATTTCTGATTTGAATTGATTTGTTTGCGGCTTCGATTAACTAAATAAACTCAGCAGTTTGAGTAATACCATATGCGTGGCCTATATTTTCTGTGGTTTTGAAGCCCACGGTGACCAAAATACATGCAATCATGAGAATGTAGTTGATCTCTGGTATATAAACCTGACCCTCATACTTGGCGGAGGTGTGGACTACCTTCACTTTTGGAAAACATCCAAGCGATAACGACTGAGTGATTATTGAAAATACACCAGATATCTTGGCTGGCAATAACTGAGGCGAGAACCGCTATCACGAATGTTGGCCAATACATTGGACCTATATCCAAATAAAATTAGTACAATTCATCACAACCAATATTCTTTTAATTAAGATTTTTACCTGGAATTGATCTGTAGAAAGTGTCCACAACGTCGTAGGCAGCTTGGCCACAATAAGCAACGAGTATGGAAGACATGACCTCGAAAGAGAAACTCAACTGTAGATCAATGTGTAAAAAAAAATTATGTCGAATAACCAAAAAGGGGGGAAATTTTGACTGTTTCCAGTCAAACCATCCTACTTTGGAGTATGGTCATCATAGATTCCAAGACTATGAAAACTGAATAAAAGTTTGGGAAGAAATGACAATTTTTTGCTGGTTTATATAAAGTAAACTTACTTGAATCGCCCGAACACTGAAGTGACCGAGGTCAGCAAACATAGCTTCCGTCCCTATTTTTAAATGTACTTACAGTTTAGACGATGAAAATGAGGAGATGATCAAACTGTAAATGAATCTGGGCCACACACCTGTAGTGGAAAGAACTACTCCACCAAGTGATATCCACCTTTCCTTCTTCTGAAGTAATGCACTATATAATACGGATTAACCGCACGTAATACACCAAAACCATATGCGTGGAGGCTGTAAAAACAAATGCCGATGAGTAAAGAAACCACAAGGTTAAGATTGGGGCAAATGAAAATCCCACTGTCAGTTCCAAATTGCTGAGCATAGAAAAGGGTGAACAGTATTAGCACCGTAAATCCCACCACAGCCTCTGAAAATACATTAGTGTTTTTACGTCAATACATGGAGGAAAGCATCTGGCTTAAAATGGTTGTAGGATTACAATAATGGTGAAGATGTGATAGCCCTGTCCCAAGGATTGGATGCCACCAGCGGCGGAAAGAACTACAAAAAAGAAGAAGAAGAAATTTAAACATTGTGAAATTTGAAGTGAATAGATGGTGATGAAAAATGAAGTGGATATGCACCTGATATAGATGGAGTCAAAATCCCATCTCCTATAACCATAGAAGTCCCTAGGAAAGTGACCAGCAGAAGAATAATTTTGACAGCTTCACTGCTCTCCAACTTTCCTCTAATATAGTGTGCTCGCTTCAACTGGCTAGATGGGATTTCCAACTTGTAGTTAGACAGATCTCTATCCTCTGGTTGCTGATTTGGAACTAAGCTCACTCTAACATGTCGGCACAACAAAGAGTAGAGTGCAAATGTTCCGCCAGAAATCATATTTATTATACGTGGTTAACACAATCTAAACATGCAACATGGGGTGAGGGGGTTACTAAGTACTAGGACTAGGAAATAAAGAAATGAAAACTAGAGGGGCCATTTACTTTATTAACTTACCTTATCCATTGTCATTAGCATTCAAAACCACGAATGTATACTTGACCAAAGGAAAGAGAATTATGCAGTAGAGGATGAGGGACAGAGCCCCAAGAAGGTTGTCAGGGTGTCCTATGCTTTCAGGGAAAAAACCGGCGAATGTGTATAGTGGAGAAGTTCCAAGATCTCCATACACTATTCCAATACTCTAAAATGCTAAACTCAACGTCGTCGCCCAATCCATCTGTACACAATTACACAAAGGGTGGTTGAGCAAAATAAATAAAGAAAGTTTGTGGCAAACTATTCTATAAATAAGGAGTGGATTAGAGAGGAATGACCTTGGAACCCAGGCCCTTGCCTGAAGAAAATATTCTACCAGCCTCCAAAGTTAGAGAATCCACATGCCGTAGCTTTCCCCATGAGGATTTTCGTTGTTTGGGTCCTTTTTTCTTAGTGTCTGATGTAATCTCTGTCTCCTTATCACCTTTATCAGCCATACTTGCCTCTCGTGTTTCCTTCCTTCCCAATCACTGTGAAAATCAATTGAGTTTGAATGGCTTCTCCACTTTGGCATGATATAGACGCTTCAGTCAGATGCCCGGGATTCAACACAAGCCATAATATTTAAATGTACGGTTCTCACTCTGCGTAATCATCGTTTTTTGGTTTTAGACAGCAAGTTTTTAGCATCTGACAAATGTTATACCTGATAACACACTTCATATATCTGTTATAATAAATGTCATAATGGCAGTACACCATTTAGTAACTATTATAATCAAAGTAAAATAGTAAAAATATAAAACAAAATTTATAAGGTGAATATTTTTTTTTTGTTATTTTTTTAAAAATTTTGGTATTCTTTCATAATTCATCTTTTTTGGTATTTCTCAAAATTTCTGACATTTCCTCATAATGTTTGGTACTTGATATTTCCTCCTAGTTTTTTATATACACTTCATTTTTTTTTTTTTTGGTTGCATTAGTCTCATAACTTTTTCTACTTCCTCGTATGTTTTAGTACTCCCTCATGTTTTTCTGGTATGCTCTCATTAACTTTGACATGTTTTTTTGGTATATTCTCATAAACTTTGGCATGCTTTCAAAATAGGAATCGATCGGAAATATATTGTTTAGTGAAAAAATATACATTATTTTGCATTTTAATAAATTTTAATGAAAATTTGCCGACGAAAAATATGGTGATTTTTAAAATTTTAATTTTGCATACTAATATTTGATATAAAATTATTATATATAAGCATAAATTTAAAAATGGTGGAAATTTAAATAAATCAAATTCTTTTAAGATAAATCATCGATAACTCTTATATGAATTTGAAATTTATTCCTAACCTTTTTTATTTTAAAACAATTATGATCAATGTATTTAATTATTTCAACAAATTAAAAAAGAAAAGATATATTTTAAATCATACTAATAAACATAAAAATTAGACAAATTATTATTTATAGTTAACAAAGATAATATTAAGAAAAAAATAAATTTTAGATTCAATGAAATAATAATAATTAATAAATAAATATACGTAGCACAATAACCTTGTCTTGCTCATATAATCCATTGAGTTGATGGAGAAAAAGAGACAGTGAATCTTGCTGTTTCATTCACAATAGATTCAATGAGGGCCGTAGAAGCAAATGCATACTATGCAGACAAAACTTACAAGTGCTCAGGCCCCAGCATTGATTAACAGATGCAAAAGAAGACTGGAGGACCATGTTGTCCCAATTCCCAATTACTACTCTTTCAAAACTGCATATGGTGACCAGTTGTACCATAATTCCTTACTATCTTTCCAACAATCTGAAAATGGAAAGGTACATCATCCACCCTTAAATTTTAATTTATAAATACATGTACCAGCTGAGAAAACTCCACTGTGACAGCAAGTGCAAGTGGCAGCTCTCAAGACTAAAACAGCAGATCCTCGCATAAATCTTTTCAACACTTTCCAACTTTCCAGTCTCATTTGCTACAGATTCAACCTCTGTCGGATTCAGACTTCTCTTCCGTTTCAAAACTTGTAGGATCATAAAGATCACACTCTTTGGGAGGTTCACTCCTGCTTCTTACATTTGTTGATCTGCTTCTGTCTGCACTCCCTTCTCTGTGACTTCCAGTTCTGCCAGAATTCCTCTTCTTCACAGAAGTGCAAGCCTCTTCCTGACTATCGTCAATTGTCTCAAGTGTTTCAAGTAATTCAACCACTTCATTCATGAGAGGTCTCCCTTTTGGGTTTTGGCTAAGGCATTGATAGGCTAAATTGGCTACCTTTCTTGCAGTTTTAGCTGAGTACTGACCATCCATTTTAGGGTCTAAGATCCTCAGAACCTTCTTATTATGGTTCAAGAGCGGACGAGCCCACTCAACCAGGTTATGCTCTCGGCTAGGCCTGCATTTGTCCATTGCTCTTCTTCCAAGGAGCATCTCTAGTAACACTACTCCATATCCATAAACATCACTTCTTGCCGTTAAATGGCCTGGTCATATCAATACTGCAACTTGGTTAGCCATTATCATTTCTAATACTGGCATAACTTAACACCATCAAGTACAAACACGTCAGTTTATTGAACTTCGAAGATAAGATGCTTAATGAAGAAATAAGCTTTGACTCTCTACTGTTATGTGCAGCTTTTGTGCAAGAAACCTAATATAAAATGCATTTATATAACCATTTTTATTCAATAATATATTTGGATTAAACAAAAGACAGAGCAAGGTTCAAGAAGCAAGTGTTACATGCAGAATCGGATTGATTAAGCATAGATGAGATAAGCCACCAAGTTGTTCGTTTATTTACTCCCATCTATTCCTTTTATTATTCTTTTCTACAGTTTATAAGCCACAGCCCAAAACGGAAAGTAAATATTTTCATGCAAAATAAATATATGCCACAAATTTCTCAAGTCATAAAATGCACAAACAATTCTAGTACACTAATGCTATGTTTAGTAGCAGTATTATTTTTTCACCATGTTTTAGCATATGAGTTAGCAATAAACTGAGTTCAATTGGTAATTTTTAGCTACTCACATGACTTGTTTTTGGAAAAGAGAAGAAATTTTTTTTGCTTATTTTGAAGAGATCTTATTTTCTGCAAGAGTTTTTACACATCCTTTTAATTTCAATTTCAAATATGTATGGACTATTCTTTATTTTATGTCTAACCATTGTAATACGTATAAATTAAATAAGCTTTTTCCTCATATTAGTTCACTAATAACCAAACAATGCATGAGAATTTAGAAGTCAAAATAAAGTTGAAATTGGTCAAACATTTCTGTTGAACATTGCAGTTGATTTCATATGGGGAAAATGCATTTTCAGAATACTATATGTCTATTAGACTACTATCATAACACCAGGTATCTGCCTCGGAAAACTTAGAGACAACTCAAGAAATTGCTACTTTCCAACTTCAGCACAACTGAACGGAATGCTACTTACTGCTCATAAAGAAAACTTATCAATAATTGACTATCAAGATCCTACCATTATGACTAAAATATCCCTCTTTGGCAATGATGAAGATTTTCAATTATCTTGAAACAAAATAATTAACTACTAACCAGTCATAACATATTCAGGAGCAGCATATCCGTATGTGCCCATCACTCGTGTTGACACATGGGTCTGGTCTCCAGTTGGTCCATCCTTTGCAAGTCCAAAGTCTGCGAGCTTTGCATTGAAGTCCTACATGTTACGAGCATTTTGGAAACTAAAACTTATTCAAAAGAGACCACATAATGAAAACTTAAATTTCAATTTAATTAGGAATGGATCCTTGTCAGCATTAAACTTCCAATGAATTTATCATCTGGAAGGTTCTTGACCTTAAGGAGCTATTGTAAATTTACAATTCAAATTAATGATTTTTCTATACCACAAAAAAAAAAAAAAAAAGCGAACTTAGTAAAGACCATGAGCAGGTTGATGAGCCTTCCCATTTTTAATGATGCCACAAAACAAGATGCAGTCGATTAATGTAAGGACAACTCATAAATAACAAACCAAAAAATGAGGACTAACCGCATCCAATAAGATGTTTGATGTCTTGAAGTCACGATATATGATAGGTCTTTCGGCACCATGAAGAAAAGCAAGCCCTTTTGCTGCATCTAAAGCAATCTTCATCCTTTTTGACCAAGTCAAACTGCAACCAACCCCTAACAACCAAGAATGGATAGGTGTATAAAAAATGCTTCCATTCTTTTTATAACAGAAAACGGGAAACCTCTTTCTTTGAAATGTAAGAACTATGCAGATGCTTTTAGCAGATATTTTTTCTAGCATGCTCTTTATCTCTAATATTATTACCCAGCCACAAAATCTAAGCAATACCAGGTAAGAAGAGCCACAAAACATCATTGATGGATGTAAATACTAGAAACTACAGGAGGAATAACAAAGCTGGGGTTAAGTGAACTAATGGAACACCCTTTTTAACCGACTATCTAAATTGATGTAAGTAAAAACTTGGGATTTTTCCATTCTTCCAGACTATGTTTGAAGCAAGAAAATAATGCTCTTTCCCTTTCATCAGACAGCATATAATTTTATTTTCCATCATTTTCTGGTATAAGAGTCTGTTCTAAAATCAAATGAAATTCAAGTTGACAAATATTAATCACCATAAATGTGAATGAATCCTGTGAATGCATTAGTTCAGAAAATATCAAAAGATACTCAAAACCACTCTTGCACTTTTATCCCACTAATGGAGTAATTTCTTGAAAAAATATCCATGTTATGGAAAGTCTCCTGAAAAGGTCTGACTTCCGAGCCCATTGAACAACCAAAACAAACACAACTTATTTGCCGGCAGATAATATGCTTTATCTCCCAAGTTATGGAAAGGTGGTATTCATTATGTACAACCAGATGGAAATATAAAAGCATAAGAGGTTGTTATATATCTAACCACTTACTGCGGAAAAGGTGCTTTTCAAGGCTTCCACTTGCCATGTATTCATAGACAAGCAGTCGATGCTCATCCTCACAACAGTATCCAATGAGCTTCACAAGATTTGAATGGCTGAGTTGCCCTAGATAGTTGACTTCAGTCTGCAGAACAAAGAATCATATGCAGACCAAAGCAATCATATTCTACCTTGAACTGCTATTCAAAAAAAAAAAAAAAAAAACTGCATATAATAATATAACGTACCAACTTGAAACAGGTCATTTTTCAGGTCTCATTCAATGATTAAGTATTGTTGAAACTATTTATGCATAGACAAAATTGAAAATAGCAACCAAACATCTGCTTCTGAATGAATTTTTTTCTCAACAAGAAAAAAGAAGATAAACCAAATAAAACTTTTAAAACTTGTCACTAAATTCCAAATGCCCGGAAATACATCCCTACCTAATACATTAAGTTAATGCTTAAATTATTGACCTTTTTCTATACTCCTAGATAGCTATAAACAAAAACAAGAATTAACTAACAGATTTGAATTAGGCCAAGCAATTTAATTGTGGGAAACTACTATATCCATAGGATAATAAGATGAGATGTGCAATTACCCCCGTCATTTAAAATGGATTCTCATAACTGTAATCCTCAGGATCCTGCCAGTATATGAGCATTCTTCTTCTGCTAGAAGAAAAAATTTCACATCTCTCTCTGGTTGTATTGATAAAGTTTATACCAGTATTTCAAATGATATACTATGCATCCAAATATGTAGATATAGCAAAAATAAAATAAAACACCTCAGATTAAAATAATTACATAGAAGATGTGGAGACAATACAAGGAGATTACCAGCCATTCTCTGTCACCTTGGAACCCATCAGGATTAAGCTCCTTAATTGCGACTGCTGTAGATGTATAACCGGGCCTCACAGTCTCATCTATTACTCCTTTGTAAACAGCCCCAAAGCCACCCTCACCAAGAATATAGTCTGGCCTGAATTGATTTGTAGCCAGCCTCATCTCCTCATATGTGAATATATCAACATTGCTATATCCAGGATTCTGCCGCAGATCTTTGACATCCTTGGCTGCCAAAGGAAGGATGCATGGGATTTTGGTTTCAGGTGAGTCCTGCATTTCTGTTTTTTTGTTGGAGAGGCAGTAGCTTTAACTTTTTAAGTCCTCTGTCCGAAGTTGTTCATAGTAAAGCAGTATCTAAAAACAAAAGGCCGTTAAATTCTTCAAATGAACGAACATACAAGTATGAAACATCTGACATGCATCATTATTTAACAATTCTATACAATTTAAAGAAGATCAGTCTCAACCACTCTCAGTTCAATTGTTGTAGGTTTTTGAAATAAATTTTAGGCTGTTTTTTTTCTGCAAGTTATAACATATAGAATTTTGAACTCTTCTAGAACCATGTAAAAATAATCACATTCATAACATAATCAAGAGATCAACATTGAACAATGGCACACCTAATAAACTTTTAGCAAATGAAATTTAAACAACTCAAAAGAGTTTCGAATAGAACGGCTGTTTCCCTTTGCTGTAAATTCTTTTGGAGGAAGAAATTAAACCAATAAAACAATATTAAAAGAACAGATATTGAAACCAGAGTTAGAAACTTGAACAATGAAATCAAAAGAAAACAGGAAAAGGACGAAGGAAAGAAATTAATATATAACCTGAACATTTGCTGAGAAATTGGAGATGGTGATAATGTTGATGCAGTTGCCCCTCAATGCTTAAACAGATCCCCATTAAAATCCAATACACTATGATAGTTAATATGAATACGGATTTTGTATCCCTATTGCTTTAGCAACAATATATTTTATAAGAGCATCCTATTTCATTCAAATTCAAAATGAACTCAATGTTGTTAAAAGAGGGGTCCGGATCCAATCCGGGTGAGACCGAATCTCGCCGGGATTTACACCGATCCAATTGACAAAAATGGAAAACCAACACCGCAGAAAGTGGGAGCTTAAAAGAAACCCAAAAATCACAGTCAGAAAGTTTCATCCCGTCAAAAGATTACTGGTTTTCTCTTTATTTTTTTATTTTTGCTTTATTTTCAGAGGCTCAGCCACCAAAAACGCCAAGCAAAACGGGACCCCATGTTTTGCTAACAATACAACCTCCTCACATCTTGCCATTCATTCGTTGTAGGCAAAATCTACTCGATAAAGATGCCATTACTTTCTTTTTATTTAACACAAATTTCATCCATCAATTTAATCGCTTATATTTAGATCTTTCTTTAAGAGCATCACAGCAATTAAACCCTTTGCTGGTTACATTGAGTTTTCATGGCAATTTTTCTGTTTTCCCTCCAACTAATATAATATAATTCATTTATCCTTCCATTTAATTTTTTAGCTCTTTCAAATTTGAGCTTATTTGTTGAATCCAAAAAAGGTAATTATTTATCTTTAAAAAAACTTTTAAAAATAATTCTTTTAATATTTTTTATTTTATAAAAATTTAATTAATTATTAATGTGAACTACTATGTGAATATCACATCAACAAAATTAATAAACGTTAATTTTTCTGTTCATTTTATAATAATTTGATAAACAATATAAATTTAATGACTAAAAAAAAGAAATTAAATAAATAATTGTAATTTGTTTTGTAATTATTCATATATTTATACATATACATACTAAAGTAATTTGGTGTTTGTATTTGAATTGTCAAAATATTCATTATATCTTATTAATTATAAGTAGCCAACTAAGTAAATATGTAACACCCTTCGTCCAATCTGGTTATCGGGTCTAAGTTACAGAATGCTACATTTGTTGCCTGAGCAATCACAGTTAAAAATGCAATATAACAATTACTTATACATGCAATTTAACACTAAACACATTCAATTTATGTTAAACGTTCAAATCTGAGTCTTAATCGAACATACAAAAGCTCTTTGGTCAACCTGAGTATGAAACATGACCAAATTGTAAAGTTTTCAAATTTTCATATTAATGTCAAAGATGTCGCAACATCCAACTTCGAACCTAACGGATAAATATCCAATCTTCAATGTCGCGACAACAAGCTTTGCATAAAAAAGAACAATCTTCCCAAACAAACTTAAATCTATTTACAATCCATATTCATGCCAAAAAAGCACAATATTCAATCTAACCTATAAACTAAACATTCAACGCATAATCCTCAACTAAGTTCAAACAATACAAATTACATTTCATATCAACATTTAACCATTTAAAAACCAAACCTCATCTATGTCTTACCAATTTAAAACTTACCATTTCACTTTACCATTATACCCTTATGCTCATTTTATAACATAATGACTTTTAAGTCTTAATGTAATATCCCAAATTTATTACTGAGTTAGGAACAGTGTCAAGTCGAGTTAGGTATACTTGAGAATTTTAGAAATAGATCAAATAGGAATTTTTGAGTCTTCGTATAGAAAGTAGTTAGAGCCGATAGAAAATTAAAAATATTTTTGAAATGAGAAATATTAATCTAGGGTATTGACTAAATTACACGAGAATAAAAAGTATCGGGGGCAAAAGTAAGAAATTTAAAATTTTGAAGTGATTGCATTGAATTGAAGGAAAAATGAGTAAGGGCTAGAATTGAAATTTTACCAAAATAAAGTATGATTCATGGATGATATTATAAAAAAAAGTTGAAGGATTAAATGGTAACTAATTAAATTAGATAATTATGAAAAGCTTGATGATTAAGGGCTAAATTGTGAAAAAATCTAATTGGTTGGAATATTTAATTATTTTTTTATTTTAATTAATAAATTAAGTAGATTTTTTATAGAATATTATGGAAAGATGATGAAAAATCATCCATTTCATCTCCATCTTCACGCCACCTTCAATTTTCCACCATATCAATTTTTTTTATTACAAATAAGTCCTTTCCTCCATTTTCAAGCTTTCCAAGCTTAATTCCTCCAATTCCTTTCATGAATCCTTAGTAAAATCAATCGAGAAGCTTATTAGCCACATTAATTTCATGAAAAAGAGTATCAATGGTTGTCTTGGAGGAGAGAGAAAATAAGAACTAGGGTTTGATTTCAAGTGAGCAAGGTAAGAATGATAAGTTTTTTTTTTTCATGAAATTCATGTTAGTTTCATTTAAATAGCATAGATATGTTATTTGATCATGATTTTAACAAGTAAATGTTATATATTTTGCTATGGAAATGAAGAAAAAGAGAAGAAAAGTGAAGGATTAGTTGGAGAAAAAGGCTAGGAAGTAGCCAAGGAGTAGAGAAAAAAGACAAGATTTCATCGAAGCTTTGGTTGTAAATACTTCAAGAATCTTACTTTATTCAATTTTTATTTATGTATAAATAATGCTAAAATAGTTAATTTAATTGTTAATATGATAATATTATGTATAAAATTTATGAATGGGTAGTGATATATATGATTTAAATTTTATTTATGTTATTGAATTGAATTAGTATATTGAAGTAGTAGTAAAAGGATTAAATTGTAAAGTGAACAAAATAAGTCATGTGGAATTAAATGTTGAAAAGAGAATGTGACTGAAGAATGATGAAATAGTGATGATATGGAAAGTGAATCTATGGTTAAATTACAAGTTATATTGAAAGTTTATGTTAAAAAGGACTAAGTTGTAAAAAGTAAAAAGTTTGTATTATTTTTATTTGACTAAGTAAATACAATGGAATAAATGTGTTAAAAGCCCATGTAGACAAGATGTGAATTAGTAAGATATGAATGGCGTGTAATTAGGAAATCTTATGCGCACAAAATAAAGCAGCACTTCGGTGCGAATAAAAGTGGCTCTTTGATGCAATACTATGATTGTTTCGTATATCCTATGTATTCTATTTAGTCTACAATGGGCTATAAAAATGAAACATGGTAAGAGAAACTTTTCAATGAAATCGATAAGTGAATTAAATCTTGAATATTTATCTCTTGTTAAGTAACCTCCCAAACCTGGCTTGGACGTTATGGTCAAATCTTAAAGGTCACATTGTACACTTAAACTATGAATCTACCCTAATATTGGTTGAAAACCTCAAATATGCTCTCTTTTAAATAAAATCATTGTCACCTTTGTTATCTCGGGAAAAATGTTCATTATTAAATCCAACCTTTATTAAGCCAAGTTAGTGGCATTGGCATGGTTTTTAGAAAAACACTTTTCACATCATTACTTGTGAAAAATAACTTTGATTATCTTGATTGCAGTGGAAAAATCGATTAAAAACTCGATTATTAATTAAGCCAAATAACATGCTCAGTCCAATTTTAAATAATCTTATAAACCAATTTCAAGTATGAAACTATGCATGCATGAAAAATCCCCAAAATAGAAATAAACTCAAACCAAAATTCAAAAAAAAAAAAACTTTATAGTCCAAAACCAAATAAAATTAGAGAACTATAAATAAAAATGAAATCTAGGTCCGAAGTCCATCGTACGTCTGCATGCCAAGTCCGATCCTAATTTTGTTCATTACTTGAGAAGTTGAAGTAATGGGGGTGAGCTAACTAACTCAGTGTGAGTCTAAACAACAAGAGCATTTAACATACATTTTAGGCATTCACATAAAAATCCATGTATCATAATCAAAACATCAATAACAATATTATAATGAGTCATGATCATGTCATAATGCAAAATAAATTCCTACCCCAACCATCTGCTACACATCACGAGTTCCTTAGAACTCGTCTGCCAAACCCTAACATTGTGAGCAAAGCTCGATGTGGTAAAACCACCGTATAAACATAGTTACAGAAATTATGCCATTTAACATTAAATGTGATAAAAATCTACATTCTCCATAATACTCAAAGTGCAATGCACTGACTACGTATAAATGCAGACTTAATGTGCCGCTAATACTCCACGAAACTCCTCTATCAACCACAATATCAAACCTACCTCGATGCGCATACAATATGCAATGCAATCTCATACATAGTCATGAATTTGATTCTTTCTCATTTTAGTGGCGCGATCAACATGCCCTTATACGTTCATATACTTTCAGTCAATTGGATCATTTATCCAACTTTCAATTCACCATTAAGATGGTGTCGTTCAACATATCACAATGTCATATAAACTTACAATACTTTTCTAAGTGCATGTATAACAGCCTTTCAAACATTTTATAGCAAATCATTCATACAAATATATCATCCATAAGCCTCATTCTCATTCGGGAACATGCTATACATACAACTAACATACATAATATTAACTAATCATCCACAACAAAATCAATCATACACTCATTCAGTCAATCTCACATCTTTGCAAACATGCCAAACAATTAGGGCTCGAAATGTACCTAGTTCAACCACTTACAATTTAATTACTTAGCCATTTAGCCAAGCCAGACCAACAAAATTAGTCACAATTATAACATTAAAAATATTATTAATCAATCATGTTAAAGAGTTAGGACCCACACCTTATTTTACGCTCTACTACAGCACACTTGCGAATCCCACTATTTCTCTTTAAAATTTTAAAACAAACCTAGATTAAAAATCATCATTAAACTCAATTAATATACCACTTAAATAGACCCCAAACACTCTTTTATGAGTTCAATCCAACATTACAATTACAACAATTTTTCAGATCCAAACTAGTTAGGTTCCTTACACTGGTTTGATGCGAAATGTATGCATGAACGTCTAACAGATTCACTATTGATTTGGGGCGTTTAATTTAGAACCTAACATAATTAAATACTGAAAAATCAGTAGCTATTTTATCATTAAAATCTTTAATTCAATCAATTAAAAATTTTCCGAACATCTAAACTGAAACTACACACTAGCCCATAACCAACCACACTAAAGCTTCCCGAATTATCATATCTAAGTTGACGAATGATCAAGATTGATTTTTCCTAAAATACACATGATTAAAGGCTTATTAGGAAGGGTTCAAGAACCCAAGATATTTCTAGAAATAGATGGAAAAAATTAAAGAAACAACAGCTCCCTTTTGTGCCTGTAGGTGCGGCACACCACCACCAACGGTGGCAAATCGGGGGTGATTTAAAACCACAATTGAAATCACTTTAAAGGCTAAAAAAATACCCATTAAATATTTAAAAATCACCCCAATTCCAAATCTAGAAATTTGGGTATTCAACTTGAAAGATCCATCAAGAAATTGAAAGAAAATAAGCACTTACACAAGCAAGGAGAAAAGGGCGACAATGAGACTTCTTGACAAAAATGAAGATCGCTCTTGGAGGTCCAAGATTTCATATTTGAGGCTAGAAAATTAAGGGAAAATGGCACCAAGAAAGAGGGGAGAATGATGCAATATCTTGTGGCAAAAGAAAAGAAAAAGAGATAGTGGTTTAAGGTTGTTTGGGCAGCGGCAACAAGAGAAAAAGAAAGGAAAAATTGAAGAGAAATGAGGAGGGGAGAGGGAAAGGACGACTAGGGTAGAGAAAAAATGATTAAAGGCTGATCAAATTAGTTAAAAATAATATTTATTCCTAGGTTTACTAGGCTTGGGCAGCACACACTATGGGAAAAAAGAGGGATTCAAGGGAAGGTCGAACTTGGAACCTTAATCTAATTTCCATACTTCCATAATTATCCATTAACCATTGGGTTATTTCCTTATTTTAGAAATAATTTTGCATTCCCATTAAACTAAAATTTAGGATGTTACAGCTTTACCCCCTTAGAGAAATTTCTTCCATGAAATTACCTGATTAAAAAAGATGAAGATACTGAAGCCAAATTGAGTCATTCGGCTCCCAAGTAGCCTATTAAATGCCATGATTTCTCCAAAGCACTTTGACTAAGGGAATTTACTTTTGCCTTAAAATTTTAACTTCGCGATCCAATATTTGAATAGACTCATTCTCAAATGTCAAATCCGGTCTAACCTTGATCTCCTCTATTGGAACAACATGTGAAGGATCTGATCGATATTGTTTCAACATCGAGACATGAAACACATCGTGAATATAATCCAACTTAGGAGGCAATTCTAGTTGATATGCCACAGGACCAATCCTTCTAAGCACTTGATATGGGCCAACGAACTTAGGGCTTAACTTGCCTTTTTTACTAAACCTTAGAACTTTCTTCCATGGAGAGACTTTAAGGAAAACCCAATCTCTCACATTATATTCGATGTCCCTACACTTTAAGTCAACATACAACTTCGCCTTCAATCTAACTCGAATTATCTGAATTTTATCCTCGGTCTTCGAAACCAATTCTGGACCCATCAACTTTTTTTCACCCACTTTAACCCTACATAAAGGTGAGCGACAGTTACTACCATAAAGAGCCTCGTAAGGTGCCATTTGGGTACTTGATTGGAAACTGTTATTGTAGGCGAACTCCGCCATTGGTAGATGCTCCTACCAACTACCCTGAAAGTCAATCAAACAACTCCTCAACATATCTTTCAAAATTTGAATGAACTTTTCCGACTGACTATTGGATTATGGATGAAAGGCTGTATTGAAATCTAACCAAGTACCGAAAGCCTAGTGCAATTTCTTCCAAAATCGAGGATTCCAATCTGAAATAATCGACACTAGTACTCCATGCAGTCTCACTATCTCAAAAATATAGAACTTAGATAACTTTTGAAGAGAATGGCCAGTGCAAACAGGAATAAAGTGAACGGATTTCATCAATCTATCCACTATGACCCAAATTGAGTCTTTCTTAGTAGGTGTCATAGGCAACCCACTAACAAAGTCCTTTGTCACTCTCTCCCACTTCCACTGCGGAATTTGAATTAGTTGGAGCAACCCTGATGGAAATCGATTCTTAACTTTAACTTGTTGACAAGTCAAACATTTTTATATGAACTCGGTTACCTCTCGTTTAAGTCCCAGCCACCAATAAACTTTCTTTAAGTAACGATACATTTTAGTACCACCAAGATGCATAACATAAGGGTTGTAATGTGCTTCTTGAAGTTTATATTGTCTAAAATTCTAATTGTTGGGTACACAATATCTGCCTCTGAAGCACAATATTCTATCAGAATTAATCCCAAAGTCCTCAGTTGACCCATCATTGACTTGTTTAAACCGAAGTGCTAAAGATTCATCCAAAATCTACTTATCTTTGATTTTCTGAATCCACACAGGTTTCACTAGCAACTCAGCCAAGATACCCCTATCGTCAAACAGACTCAAACGAGCAAACATAGCTCTCAAGTAGGACATTGCCTTCCTACTCAAGGCATCAATCACTACATTAGCTTTTCTGGGGTGATACTCGATTGTAAAGTCTTAGTCTTTTAACAATTCAATCTATCTATGTTGTCTCAAGTTAAGTTCCTTCTAGGTAAGGAGATATTTGAGTCTTTTGTGATCTGTGTAAATAGTACACTCCTCACCATATAAGTAGTGTCTCTAGATTTTAAGAGCAAAGACAACAACTGCCAACTCCTGATCATTAGTAGTGTAATTGCAGTCATATGGCTTAAGTTGTCTCAAGGCATAGGCTACTTACCTTACCATCTTGCATTAGAACACATCCAAGCCCAACATGTGAAGCATCGCTATACACAACATACTCCTTACTAGGTTTTGGTTGAATTAGGATGGGGGCTTCTGTCAATACAGATTTTAGCTTTTCAAAACTAACCTACTGCTATTCTTCCTCAACATCTTAGTCAATGGGGCTGCTATTTAGGAAAAACCCTTGACAAACCTTCGATAATACTTAGCGAGACCCAAAAAACTTCTAATCTTAAACATCAAAATTTATTGTTGTTGTCAAAGTCTCACCATTTTACTTTATCAATACTTCTCTTGAATAGGGGAGAGCATTCGATTTTTTTGGTCGGTTTAGTCAAGTTTTTTTTATTAAATCAACTTAATCAATTATAATTTACAAAAATTGACTCAATTGAATTAAAGCTGTAGAATTAACGTAATCGAACTGAATTTAGTTATTAGGTTTGAATAATATATATTTATTTTATATATTATAAATTATACATATATTTTAAATAATTAAACAAGATTAAATTAAATCAATATTTAGGGTGAATTACCCCTATATGCTAATTTTTAACCAAAATTACCGAATTAGGCTGATTTTGAAAAGAGAAAAGGAAAACACATCCAGTTGGACGCATTTTCAACGGATATGGCAGGAAAATGCTTCCAACTAGATGTGATTTCCTGCTCAGTCAGCAAAACGCGACCATCTTCTTTATTGTTCTTTAGGGGTTTTTTTTAGGGTTTTTAGGGTTAGGGTTTAATATTCTTTTAAGGGTTTTTAGGGTTAAGGTTTAGAGTTTTTTTGAGGTTTTTTGTTTAGGGTTTGTAAGGGGTTTTAGAGTTTAAAGTTTAAGGTTTAAGAAAAATATTATTTTAGGAAATTTATTAATTTTTAACATTTTTTATATATTCTATAGAAATTTTTATTATATTTATATTTAATGGAAAATATAAATTCTAGAATTGTTATAAATATTTTGAGTTTTAAAAATAATAATATTTTTTAAAATTTTGAAAATATTTTGAATTTTTTTGTCATTATTTTGTTACTAATTTGGTAATTTTCAAAATTGACAAGTACCAAAAAGGTATTTACACCAATCTATTATTCAAATTATTCAAATTGTAAAATTAAACACGATTCGAAATCGAAACTCGAATTACTCAATTTGATTAACTGGAAGTTCGTATTTTTTTTTTAATTTTTTCGAATCGAATCAAGTTTTGGCCACCTGTAGTTTATGGTAGCTAGAGGTCAACCCGAAATATTCAGAAAATATTATCTCGAGATTCCCGAGATATCTGATGGGTGAGTGGTAACTTTGCAGGGGGTTGAAATTGGGAGAATTGAAAACGCCTCCAGCTGGTCGTGCTTTTAGTGCATTTTCTTGACATGTCACCAAAACGCACCGTGTAGCTAGTGTTTTCACTCTCCCAATTTCAACCCTTGCAAAGTTGCCACTTACCCATTATCCTGAGAATTCCTGGATAATATTTTCTGGGCCATTTTGCCACTCACCCTTGTTCTATAAATCGATCATTTTTAGCATTCAATGTCATAAGCCAATTTCAAGCATACTAAATAGCACGAAAATGACGTTTGCAAGACGTTGCTTAAGGCATAATTTCGAGTAAACACATAATTGCATCAAGTAAGTTTTGATTTTTGTTGTTCATATATAATTACAACTCTATTTTTCTGCATAATTTTTTTTTTGTTTCCAACATGTGGAATATGTTATTTCGTTGAAATGAGTAGATGAGTTAATATTGTTGTTTATTACGATGGTGAAATTCGTGACACCGACATTGGGGTCATTTTTCATCGAAGAACACAATGTTGTTGGCTTTCAACCCGAACATACAATTGTCGGAGCTCCATGCAAGAATTAGACGTATATTGATATTGGATCACCAATACTCGAGTTATATATAGATTTTACAAACACATATAAAGGCGATCGGAGGTCGACATCTATTCTAATTCAAAAGGTCAAAATGGAAGAGAAAGTTGAGAGTCTAACGACACGGTTGTGCGATGGGTTCATAGCTTTGTTAGAAAATTCTCATTATGATATCCTGGAATCATCAATAGGAAGACACTCATCGATTCAGCCCTAGATTTTAACTGTGGCAGGCAAAATGTCCAGCAGTCGGTAAGTGAAAATTTGACACCTCGGTACAACACTCAGTTAGTGGTTTTGATTTGAAATTCAGGAGGCTGATGTTTTACACCGGGAACACTTACAAGGTTATGGCATCAAGTTCCACCGTGGGTAATCTGACAACTATACAAGAAGGGATGATGTACTTCCTACAACCTCTACCGGTATAGGGACATCCAACTTTGGACATACAAAGGGGATGAATTGAAGAGGGCATTGAATCCGATGATAATCAAATCTAGGAGTCCGGGCCGTATGGTTCAAAAACTGCATTATTTTTTGAACCATTCCTGGTTCCAACTGAACCAGAAGATGGAGGTTCAAACGACGAAGAAGTTTCACGGTTCAAGGCATATTCATCTTCGAACCACATGCATAATGTAAACCTTTCAGCAAAAGGTAGGTTGGAGTGTGCAGAACTCCCGCATTGGTTACCAGGCTATGCTAGTTCTTCGTTGGACGTTTGTGATTTAGAAATGAAGGAGTTTTCCTCTAAAGATGCTTTGGTCACAGCAGTGAAGCGATACAACATAAAAAATGGGGTAAACTTCAATGTTGTTAAATCCTAATCAAAGAAATTCAAGACAAAATGCGTAGTTTGAGACAGTAGATGTCTATGGAAAATCATGGCTTTTAGGAAGAAAAAGACGGGGTTGTCGACCATAAAGAAATATATTGCTTCACGTACGTATGTTGGTGTGGGTATTGCCTCAAAACTGTTTGATATTTGTGGTATTGAATTCCTAATTTTAACGTACTCGTGTCGTTGTAGGTATTACATAGGATTGTTCGAAATTGGATTCGGAGATGATATCGAACATAATATTACATATGGTGAAAATGAATTCTATGATTCCTGTGCTAATTTTAATTGAAAATATCTGTAGCCAGTACAAATACACACCGTGATGCTGCAAGGCATGGATTGCAAAACAGAATATCTTAGACAATATGCATAATGGGTAGAACACATCGTACAATGATTTATGGCAGTAGTGTTAAATATTGGATCAGTACATACTAGGTTGTGTAACTAATATGCAAATGGAGTTTGTGTAACAAACAATTGGTTGGTCCATAGATGTCAAGTGTTTCATTATTTTTTCTGGACTTTCGAGCAATGTCAAGAAGTATTCTGGTACTGTAAGCTATTGGTACAAATCGACGACATCTTTATGTTAAAGAGATATCAACATCGGTTGTTGGCTGTGGCATAGGATGGTAATCGAAAAATCCTACCAATAGCCTTTGTAATAACGCCAGGAGAAAAGACAGACAATTGAGATTTCTTCCTATCTAGGTTGACGAGGCATGTTGTTCCCTAACTCGATATATGCGTCACCTCCAACAGGGGACCTAAAATACTAGTCGTAATTGAACGACAGGGAAACCTTTAGGGCTGCACACACCATAGGTATTGTATAAGACATGTGGCAATGAACTACCACAGACAACACGAGTCTGAAACTTAGCGCGCACAAGTGATTAACATGGGTATGTATTCACCACTATTTCAATTGTTCGATATTTAATTGCTTACCAGTTGTTGGGGTTAACGAATAAACTATTTATTATCCTCGACAGAGTACGAGCTCATCAAACACCGTTTCCATAAAATGTTAAAAACCTTGTATGAAATCAACGATTGCGGTGCGAGATACCTTGCTAACATACGCTACGACCAGTAGGCACAATTGTATGACGAGGGTTTATGATATGGGCACATGATAACAAACCTGGTGGAATGCATCAATTCCGTGTTGAAGAGAACACATCATTTGTCGATGACCTTAGTTGTGAAAGAAACATATTTTTACTTGGCAGCACTATTTTCAAAATGAGCGGAAAAATATGTTAGACAGATGAAGGGTCACGTTTGGTGAAAGGACATTATAAAAGAAATTAGGGAGGCTATATAACAAGCGAACTGTATACATTTAGACCTGACCAAAGTATTGCGGGGAGAGCATACCATGTAAACTTGAAACGACAAACCTGCAACTGTGAGAGATTTGAAGCACTTCATTTTTCATGTGCTCATACAATTGCAACATGTTCCTCGATAGGTTTGGATCACATGAGCTTTGTGGATGAAGTGTACAAACTACAACACATGTATAATGTGTGGAAATATGAATTCCAAAGGGTCCTAAATAAAAGTATGTGACTGCTGGTATCAAGCGCTCCATTTAAGTTAGTACCAAAACCAAAAGGTTGATCGAAATCTACTCGAATACATGACAACATGGATATTTGAGAGAGAACAAACCAACCAAGGTTATACAGAACTCAGGGCATACAATGCCGTCATGTCCATACTTGGAGGATACTATGAGGACAAGATTGTTGGAAAAATGGGTTTGGAAAACGCAACAGAAAATAAATTTAGGGAAAAACCAGAGTTTAAATTATTTTTCCAAAATAAGATATTGGTTGTGATATTTAAAGTAATAAACACTTAATCAAAATTTTACCTTTTCGATTCATTTAAGATGAGCGTTTCGACCAAGTAGTCTTCTCCGCTATCTTCAAGCTCACGCCTGCTGAGTGTGGACTTGCTTCGAATCAGAAAATTTTTCACAAAAATTACTATTTGCAATTTCTTTAAACTTTTGGGTTAAGCTATAAATCAACAAAAATTCTCTAGAAATTTTCTGGAATAATCTCTTCAGAGAATTTTCTCTTTACAACTTTCTCTTGAATTCAAGTGTGTGTAAATAATAACCCAATGCTCTCTTTATATAGGGAGAGTTTAGGTAGTTCAACTATAATTAAACTTAATCACTTTAATATTAAATTTAATCTAATATTTATCTTGATAAATATTAGATTAAATTTAATACTAAATCTTATTAAAATAATAGAATGTTTATCTAGATAAACATTAAATTAAATTTAATATTAAGATAATTACTTTAATATTAAATTAATAAAATACTATTAAGATAAGTATTAAATTAAATTTAAAATTAAACTATTAAAATAATATTATTTTTGAAATATTTAATCTAAAATCAAATTCTATGGTAGAGTTATATTAGGAGTATAATTCTTCTACTATTCAACCACCAATGACCAATCGCCGCAGGCCATCGGGACACCGCCGTTGTAGCCACTAGCACTGCCGTGCCCATTGATACATGTGCGACACTTTTACAGCACCTTGAGCTGGTTCGACTGCTGCTGGTTTGGTCCAGGTCAATGACGACACGACCGGTCCGGTCTAGCCACTGATTGGACCGTCGACCCGGTTTTACATACTGAGTCCGGTTCGACCAATTTTTGGGTCTTGATCTCGATTTTGGGCTCTCAAACCCAATTTACGATCTCAGGTCCAATTTTCAAGTTCAATTACCCATTGGGCCAATTGTCTTGTCTAACTTAAAAATTAACTTCCAAAAATATCATATTATTTTTAATTGATTTGATTAATTTTTCCAAAAGTCACTTAGATTTTCCAAATTAATTCTTTAGGAAAATTATTTAATCAAATTCTCTAGTTGAACAATTCTTATGACCAACTAATTTAATTCCACATCGAATAAATCGACTCAATTAAATTATTCCTATAGTCATAGAATTTTCTTCTGATTCAAATACAGTCCGATCGAACTTTTGTTGAGCTAGTAGAGGGATCAATCGGACATTTACAATTAGGCTCTAGTGATTGCAATTATGTCCAGAAGCATTGTTCCAATAATTCGCAATTACTTAATCATGGAGTCAGTCCATAATAAGTACCAATAAGTACCATGATTGAAAACCCCTTATTGTATGCTCTTTACGAAAGTGATTCATCCAACTACTTTGTCCAATGACCTCGTCATGTCTGTGTTACCCTCATATGATATCCTTGATTCCTTTGAGTTAAATCTGTTCACTCAATACTATCCTATTTTATCTCATTGTCACCATTGTGTCTTCTTAATAATTAATATGATCACTATCAACAAATAACTGTGATAAATTGCTCGTTTGAGAACGAGCAACCCGTGACCACATTCCATATTTATCAATCCACATAATGCCAATGATAGGTTATCATTAACTATTTAATTGAGCTATGAATTCCACTGTTGCTATTAAACCTATGTCAAACACAAGTCATGTACTCAACATTCAGGCTATGAGCTCAATCATCTTTAGAGCATAAGTCACCACTTATATTAAAGCACATAAGTTGCATACCGATGGTTAGTGACTAGCTCAAGGTTTAGGTAAATCACATCATGAAAGTCACAAGTGAATTAATTCACAAACGAATTCAGAATTAATTTATCTTGGGTCCAGTCTAATGTATATTCTACCAATGAATACATCTATGTCTCTACTCATGGAGTCAACTACTCCGATAGTCAAGACTAGCCATCTCCCCAATTGGAATTGTAGACGACATAATAATCCTTTTAGGTATTTGAATCAAATGCTCACTTTGATTCTTTTATGGGATTACAAACTAATTTAGATTATCTACTGAAGTAAGTTGTCTTTCTTGTAATGTAAATGTTCTTTATAATGCCACTTATCTTCAGTTTGAACTTTAGACAACCAATGAGTTAATATTTGCTTGTTACAAATTTGTTATGCATGCAAAATATAAAACAAAATTTAAAAAACATAAATACAAAAGACATAATAGTAAAATGTGAAATTAATTTTATTTATTTATTCATCGTTTAAATAAATAAAAAATAGTTACATGTTTACTACAATATGGACACATTTCCCAACAAATACCGCAACCAATTTATTAATTTTTTAACCATAAATTTTTTTCATTCATTCTCATTTTTTTTTGTAATTTGTAAATATCAACTTATTATACTATAGAGAACAATACAATACACAACTTTGTTTCATTTTTCTCGTGGAAAATGGATCTCTGTACAAATTTACGATATCCGTATAAAATGACCAAATAAAACTTGGCTTACAATATAAAATGACAACAACTAGTTTCAATTAAAAAAATATATATTTATTTAAAAATTTTCATATCCAATCTTTGTACAATTTTATCGACTAAAACTTAGCTAAACAATTAAGATTTACATGTCAAGTACAAAAAAAAAAAAATCATTTGTGTCGTTGAGCAGAATGTATGCCACTATGGGGTGGTCGCCGATTGCGAGACGAAATTCTTTTTCAGTCAAGTTGTAAACCTGGCTCTTCTTCTTCTTCGTCACCTTTACCCTCGGGTACATGTTGTGGCTCCTGCCCTTCATCTTTTTTACTTTCATCCATGGTTGATTGTGGTGTACTCCTTGATTTCCATTACAACTCCTCTGTTCTACGAACAGGTGGTTGTGAAGCTAGTTACGAAGATGGTCCACCTTGGTAGAACAATGATCCCGGGGGTATTTGCAACACTATCAACGTATAAGTATATTGTATCCCATACACCTATGGTAGAAAATATAAAATTCTTATTGGTGCCGCAAACATAATCAACGTATACATCATTGTTTAATACGTCAGTGGCATCGACGTGTAATATGGTAGGGATAGAGGTGGTGGTCCAAAAATAATACCTAGATACGATGTAGAAACAGAGAAATATGGTGCTTGTGTAAAAAAAGCCGAGTTTAATAAAAGCACCAAAATAAGTCAAGTCATACTGACCGGTGAGTGGTGCGGCCATCGGTGCCTCTTCTTACGTTGGTGTTGATGATGGACTCACCTTGATAGTTGCTCCAGACCTTGGATTCGCAGGTGCTCATTGTGGCCTCCTTGTATGACGTTACCTACCCCTCACCTCCTCTGATTATAGATATGGCCTGGAGCGATAATAGGTTTGTGATTAGATATAAAGTTGAACCTATTCGTGCATCTCCACCGTAGCGTACACTACCAATGACATATTTATGTGCCAAATATTAGGATTCACTAAGAATTCGGATAGGATGCATGCTTGAATTCTCGGATCGGAGTATGATATCCATTCAAACTATAGTACAATAATAATTTTAATTATATATTTACTATTAATTTTTAAATCAACTATGTTGATATTATATAATTGAAATTTTAAAAATACATACCTCCGCTTCCGATCATTGATCTAAGAGTACTCGTATATCTTTGAGCTCCTCTGGTAGTCCCATGTAACTCCGCCCATGGTTCCACCTATTCAAATATTATGTTAATACAAAATTTTAAATTTTTTTATTATAGATGGTATATTATCAAATGAATTTTACCTTATTATGAGTGGAAATGTATAAGGGTAGTCAACTTGATGACGTAAAAAAGGCAACCGATACCATGCCATGATTGTAGGAGTAGCATACAACCACCGATTTTAATTTTCTATGGTTGCATCGCCCGACACATCTCCCAGTACAATGTCGCTAACATGGTTGACCCTCAACTGAGTCGACCTACTTCTCTAAAGTCCATGAGTTTTAGCAACCACTTTAAATGGACAAGATTTCACGATTTATCAGGCATTATGAGACTCTCGATGATCATAAGGATGTATGTCCGATAGTGTTATTCTCCTTCAATTTTATTCGATTCCGCATTTAGCATAACATAATTTCTTTTCAACCAATCGACCTTCAAAAATCGTGTCCAAAACCTTCCCTAAAAGTTGCTCGCATACATCTCTCTAATCGACAATGACAATTGACCCAGTCACTACTAACTCATCCACCAGTAACCTAAGCTGTAACTGCACGTTCTCGTGTGTGATTGTGTACTCGCCGCATGGAAGATGAAATGTGTGTTTCGAGTCTCCATCTTTCCACAAATGCATTTACAAGTGTGGAGTCCAATTTACATCCCTACCCATACGGGCCACGTGAATAAATCTCTTATCTCTCAAGTATGGTTCGATTAAAGACGATGGAGGAGCGGATAGATTGCGAATATACGTCTCTAAAATTTGATCTTCCGGCTAATTATAAAAAAACACAAAATATTAAATTTTAATATAACTTAATAAATAAATTAAACTTGATTACAAATAATAGAAATAATTTATTACCATTTGTTATTGAACGACCGAAATGTGCTTGCTATCCAAACGAATAAGAGAATTTGTAAAATTTCAATAAATATGAATAAAAATCGTAATACAAAATTAATTAAAAAAACTTAAGACAAATTTAAAAAAAATGAAAATGAACTGAGAGAATTAAGTGAAAATTAAGAAAGAATTTAGAGAGAATTGAAAATGGATGAGAGAGTTGAGAGTGAATTAAAAAAGTGAAAAAATTGGGGTTTAAATAGGAAAAAAAGTTAACGTCAAGGGAGGAGCCATTGGGATTCAATTGTTGTGGGATAGCCGTTAGGGAAAACGCATTCAGCTAGACGCGCTTTGCTGACTGAACAAGAAAGTGTGTCCACTTGAAAGCATTTTCCTACCAAATCTGCTAAAAACGCGTCCAGTTTAACTTGATGTGTTTTTCTTCTCTTTCCAAAATCAACCTAATCCAATAAATTTATAAAAAAACCGAACTAATTCGATAATTTAATTAAAAATCAATATTTTTAAGTAATTCATCCCAATATTTAAATTGAGTGTGATTTTAAATAAACAGTACAATACATTTAGCTTACTTTTTATCTTATACTATAATATCTAATCATTTCAGCACTATTATTTATTCATTAATTACAAATATATACACTACTCATCCAAAAGTAGTACATTTGAAAATTAAAAAAGGCAAAGATTTTAATAGAAAATTATTGTTTCCCTCTTAAATGCTAGGTGCACGGATGTCACGTATTTCAACACCCATTAAAACTTATATTAAGCAATTATTTATAATATAAAATTTCTCAAGTCGAGAAAACTCAATTTACAAAGTGGGACAGCTCCACTAAGTGTGATCAGAAGTGTCAGATCAATAATTACATGGTGAGTGGTGAGTTTACTTTCTCACCAACTGCATCCACCAACAGGGAATAGGGCTTTTAACCTCCCTTTAAAACCAAAACACAGCCTCTCTCCGCGTCTCAGATCTAGACACGGTGCTTGCTGTCTCACATCACATGCTAATGATGCTGGACAGTTCATTTTGTTGTTGTTATGTTATAGGTACCAACACCAACACCAACACCAACACCAAATGCCTAGGAGAACTCACAATCAAGGAAAATTTTGGAAAACATTGACAACCAAGGTGGCGAAGAAAGATGTAATGTTGTGTCTACAAATTATTCAAATCATTACCTGTATACATTACCATATATATTAGCAGAACAATACAAAGGAAAAAAAAAAGACAATACAAATAAAATATTAAGTTATTATATATTTAGGGGAAAAAATAGTTCTCAAAAAAGCTGAAGAAACAACACGCAGGTTAACATGCCATCTACTCATGGTTGCACCTGAAGATTTTGAATTACAACTCAATGTCGTGCAAAAGCAGTTCTTTAGTAATAGGGAATAACTGGCGGAGGAGGAGATGCGTATGATACTCCTCTAATTGGTGGAAGTGGCGTATTTTCAAATGAGGGTGGCGGTGGAGAAGGAGATGGTGGTGGCGGTGGCGGTGGGAATTTATACGCATAGTGGGTTGGTGGGGGTGGGAGAGAAGGGTTTTGATGTTGTGGGGATGGTGGGTAATGCCATTGTTGTTTAGGAGGTGGGGATGGTTTTGAATAGTGATGACCAGGTGCTGGTGCATATGGTGAAGGGGTTGAATGTTGGCTTGGTGGTGGTGGTGCTGATACGGGAGTTGTACATTCTGGTGGGGGTGGAGGAGGAGGTATAGGCTGACATGACTCCTTGGGTGGTGGATGATACTCTACTGGTGGAGGAGGAGATTGAGTTCCCGTATGCTCATGAGATGGTGGTGGAGGTGGGCTTGCTTGCTGCCCTCTTGACGGATAAGGAGGTGGAAAATACTGAACTTGAGGTGGCGGCGGTGGAGGCGATGAATGACTAGGCGTGGGAACATAATGAACAGATGGGGGAGGAGGAGGTGCGTAATGGGTACTTGGTGATATATTCTTTGTTGGTGGGGGTGGCGAAGGTGTGTTGTAGTAATGGTTTGGTGATTGTGGTGGTGGTGGTGGATTATTATAGTAATGGCCTGATGGAGTTGGAGGTGGTTGCTCCATTGGCGGTGAGGGTGGTGTATTGTGGTAATGGCTTGGTGGTGGGGCGTTGGAATAACGGTTTGGTGGTGGTGGTGCACTATAGTAATGGCCTGATGGGGCTGGTGCAGGTGGTTGTACCATTGGTGGTGGAGGTGGAGATTGTATGGGCTCGTAGTGAACAGGCGGAGGTGGCGGTGGAAGATGCGTCTTTGGTGACACTCTTTGAGTCGGGGGTGGTGGAGTTAAAGAGTGAGAGTAATTCGGTGGTGGTGGCGACGGTGGGGAATGGAAAGGAGGCATTGGTGAAGAGTGGGATGACGGTGGTGGTGGAGGATGTGATCTAGTGGAAGGCGAAGACTTCGAAGAAGGTGGGGGAGGGGACTTCGTAAAGGACTTTGGTGAACTGGATTGACGCGGCGTTGGAGGCCTAGGAGCATGCCTCCTTTTCGGCGATGGAGAGCTTCCACCACCACCGCCTCCTCCCCCTCCGCCGCCGGAACTTCCACCACCATTACATTTGAACTTGCTGCAGTCCACAGGGCGAGCAGCATCCGAAGAGCATTCCATGGAAGATCTCTGATCCTTCTTGCCAGGAATACAGTTCATGGTACCATTTGCGACCTCTGCCCCAGATATTGCAGGGCAGCTGGGTGGTCCTCCAGTGAAATAATTGAAAGAGTAGGTAAAGTTTTGCAAGCTGGAAAGCTGGCACACAGTGGACGGAATCACACCGGTGAAGCCATTGTGGGCAACATCCAGCTGCTCTAAGCTCTTCATGTTGCCAATAGTGGATGGCAAAGATCCCTGGAGATGATTGAAGCTGACATCGAAGACAGTAAGCTCCTTGAGCATCCCGATCTGTGGAGGTAAACATCCAGTAAGGTTGTCGTTCATGAGGATGATTTCATTCAGCGTTTTGCCCATCTTCCCTATGCTTGCAGGAATGCAACCTCCAAGATCGTTGTTAGCGAAGACCAGTACCGAAACGGGAGAGTTGCCAAGGTTCTCAGGAATACCAAATCTGAACCAGTTGTCGTTTAAGAAAAGCGCATCAAGTTCCTTGTCGAAAAGCTTGGATGGAACCGATCCTTCAAACTCATTGAACCGGAGATCCAAGTACTTGAGAGAAGGAAGGGAGAGAACCACATTAGGGAACTTGCCTACAAAACGATTGTTGCTCAAGTCAAGCTCATGAAGCAGCTTCATGCGGCGGAAGCTGGTTGGGACAACACCACAAAAACGGTTGGAGTTGAGGTGAAAGAGTGCAAGATCAGTGAGGCGGCCAAGCTCTGGAGGAAGATAACCAGCAATGTCGGCATGATTAAGGTCAATGCCGGCAACCACTCTGATCTTGGGGTTGGAAGGAGAGGGAGCACAGTAGATTCCCATATACGAGCAAACATCAGAACCATTCCAGTTGGCAGTGAAGTTAAAGGGGTCCGAAAATATGGCAGACTTCCAAGCTTGCAAAGCAATGTAGGCTTCACGAAGCCTTGGGTTCTCAAACCGTAGGTTTGGATCTACCTCATCGGCTGCCGAGCAGATCTGCGAGAAAAATGAAGTAGTAACAAGCAAGAAACCCAGTAGAAAGAAGGGGGGAGAGGGAGGAGACATTTGCAGATGAGATGGTTTGATTCACAACAGGAATGATAGAGAGAGAAGAAAAAAAAATAAGTCACATGAAGATGTGTGATTGTGCCATATGTTAATGTCCTGAACTGAGCCACATGGTTTGCTTTATAAAGCATAATAATTATTTTTTTTAGCCTCGATTTTCACTTTTCCTTTTCTGGGGTTATATTTTAGTTATTTAAAATAATATAAAAAGCTTTGAAAAGATGAATAATAAATTGATAACAGAGCAGCAGCAGCTGAGCTGATTTGAATTAGGATAAAAAAACACACTACTTTGCCTTCGCAAATTGCACGTATCAATGAAAAAAAAAAGAAGAAGAAAGAACATGATGACATGCTGGCACGTCTCATCAGATATCATTGGTAGATTTTTGTGTTCCTTTTCTTTTGTTTTATGAAGAAAGAAAACTGGACCCGCTGGCATTAGCTTGGATTCTCCCATCCTTGCAAGCAATCAGCAATGCGCGTTGCAAGAGTCAACTGGTTTGGAATGGTGCGGAGCACATCTATACATAATTTTTATCGAAACTTTTTTATCAATACCAAAATTTGGCTAAATTAAACATAGATGTCTGTTTTTTTTTTCTTTAATTGGCTAAATAGGTTGTTATTTTAAGATTTAGAGAAATAGGTTGATTTTTGAAAGAGTGTGTGAAAGCACGTTCAGCTAGATGAGTTTTTGTTGACATGTCAGGAAAATGCACCCGCTAAAAACATTTTCTGAAAATTTCGAAGAAAGCGGGTCTAGCTAGACACGCTTTCCCTATCATGTCAGCAAAAACTGATCCAGCTGCACGAGCTTTTCTACCAACTATGCAGAAAGCGTGCCCAACTAGACAAGCTTTTCATACTCTTTCTCCAAAATCAGTTTATTTCCCTAAATCTTAAAAAAAAAAAGGATCTATTTGGCCAATTAAAGAAAAAAAAAGGCATACATGGCTAATTTATCCCCAACATTTTTAATAAAAACATTATAGATTTTGGTATATGTTTTTTTTTCTCGAGCATATCATATAACTTTTGTTTTAGACAATTTTCATTAAGGCATGACTTTTTTTGTACAATTGTGATTTGAATCCAAGTTATCCTTAGAGAAGGTGTATATCTGACTAATAAGCCAAAACTTGAGACTTTTCATTAATATATGATAACTTGACATAGTTTCTGTAACACCCTATACTCGGCCTGGTCGCCAAGTCCGAATATAAAGATGCCATACCACCGTCAAATAATATACTCATAGTAAATTGTCACGTTATTAAGAAATCATCCTCTTTAACAATGATCTTATAATTTTTTAGTCAAACATATATCAATCATCATTAGAACATGCCAAACATACTTTAAATAAATTTATAGTAATAATTGAACATGTGTTAGGCTCACTTAGCAAAATCTCAAAATTAACTACGTAGGTATTGATACTGGAGGTGAGGGATCGATAATTCTCTCAAGTGGTATCGATACTTCTTGAAAAATTGGTACCAAAACTACTTACTATTTCTCTCTTAAAAACATAAACCTCGAAAATTATCGATACCTCTGCCAAAGTATTGATATTTCTACCCTAAGTATCGATACTCATGATAGGGCATCGATATCAATTTACAATTTTAATTTCCTGCAGATTTCAAAATCACAGAGGTATCATTTTTACAACATGAATATGATACCTCTACTTCAAACTAGAAAAATATAACACACATAAGCATATAAGTCATTCCCATTTGTATAAATTCATCATGCTATAATATCATCAAATAAACATTAAAACGACTATAATCACAGTTTCAAACATCGAGAATAAGTCCGAGCAATAATCAACATATCACCATTCAAACCTTTAAATCTTAATAACAAATAAACTATGGAAACATCCAAAATATCATGGAAAAATTCATGCAACAATTCTACCATATTGCATTTATTTCCCCAAAACATAAACAAATTAATAACATCTTCGAAATAAAGCTAACGTCTTGCTTGAATCACCCCTCGAAAACCATATCGTTCACACCGGCACTTAACTACTCTACAAGGGTTTTAAAAAAGGATTGTATGAGCTTAACAAGCTCAGTGAATGCTCAGAATAACCACAATGCAAACAATTCATCAAGCATAAAAGAAATAACCATATAATATAACCTCAATAGTTCCAACTCTAATGTCATATTATACTTGTGCATTATTACTAGTTTTTTTAGATGGTAAACATATTCACTTTTAAGCAAATATCACATTACACATATAATCGCATAATATTTAAGCATATATCACAATACTCATATAATTATATAACGTTCAAGCACATATCGTAATACTCATATAATCACATAACATTCAAGCATATATCGCAATACTCAAAAACATGTTTATAGATAAATTGCATAATGGTTACATGTCATATAAACACATATCACAATACACACATATTCATAATTTAAGATAATTTGACACTTGAGTTATGAAACATAAAAGTGAGCTTTATCATCACTCATTGGATACACGGATCTCCAACACACCAAACATAGACTCATAAAGTAAAAAATGTTCCAAAAGTGAAGCATAAAGCTAACACTCTCCTTATTTCCTCTCACATGTCCTATTGAATAAAGCTTAGCTCATATTCCCTTCCCTCCAACATGTCACAGGGCTCAACGCATAAAATCACTGTATGTATAGGTGAGTACTCACAATCCTATGGCATGCCAACTATATCCAACGGTTTCAAGATCACAAGGCCAAAATATCCAGAATCAAAAATATGTCACTTACCGATTATCCGTGTACTATCACTGCGTATTTACATCTTTAGCAAAACATTGTCACTGACATTTAACATATACATAACTTGTACACATTTGCACTTTCACAATGCTTATCATAATCACATATCACATGTTATAGCATCTCATCTCATCTCATTTCAATTCACTATTCACAAACACATGATATGTGATAAAAGTAACATGTTTTAGCCTCATTCTTATTGCGTTTTTGGATGATTATTCACTTTAAAATGGTGAATTTTATGATTCTAATCGTTTAAATTCACATTTCTATACTTAAGAGAGCATTTGGGAACAAAAATGAGTGAAAAATGAGCGAAAATCGGAGTAAGTTTCAAGAGCCACACGGGCTGGACCCTCCCACATAGGCTGGGCACACGACCGTGTGATCCACACAGACTGCCACACGGTCATGTGCCAAACCATGTAGATTTCACGAATTGCATTCTAGATATATGGAAAAACATAATTATTAGGTTTTTCGGGCATTCTAAAACCTATATATACCAAATATAAGAAGATGAGAGGAAGCCGTCAGAGATTTTTGAAGAAAACAACTTGGAAAACACCATTGAAGCCGACTTGGAAGCAGATTTCCATCAATATTGAAGATTTCCTTTTGATTTCTTTAAATTTTATTATGAGTTTAATTATTTCTTGTGGTTATACTATCTTTGAGATGTTTTTATTTGCGATTATGAACTAATTTTCTAAATACCTAGGAAAGATGAATCCTATGATGAATTCTGTCTTTTGATTTATGTTTTACATAATAAATACTTTGATCTTGTTCTTAGTTTTGTGTGCTTAATTCTTGATTTAATATTTTTGGATTATTAATCCATGTTTGATGTGCTTGAATAGAGGAGGAAAAGTCATTGTTTAAGAGTAGATTTAGCATAATTGAGTAGAGTTGCATGCAATCCTAGAAATAGGACGACATAAATCTACCGGATTAGAGTCAAATCTAATAAAGGAATCCATAGAGCGAGTTAATGCAACAATAGGGATTTTAATTAGAAAGAAATTTCAATTAATCAACTTAGGGTTAGTTACTCTTACTCTCGAAAGAGATATTAATATAATTTAGTGATTTCTACTAATCAAGATACTAAGTGAAGAAATTGTTTAATTTAGATTAATAAGAACAGATGAAATCTAAGTGGATTTTTTCCTGGGTATTGTTCCGCTTCTTGGTTGTTAATCATTTGTTTTCCTAATTTGTTCTTTTTCGTGTTCTTTAGTTAATTAATTTTATTTTAATTAATCACTCTAATTTGTCAATTAAATAATAAAAAGACAATAATTACTAGTACTTTTAGTCGTCGTGGGAACGATATATATGTTCACCGTAGCTATACAATTAATTGATAGGTGCACTTGTCTTTGTCGAATTTTTAGTTGGTTTCGTCGACATCAAGTTTTTGGCGCCGTTACCGGGATTAAAATATTAGGAAAACTTTATTTTTATTTATTTAGCCATTTTTTCAATTTTCAATTTAATATTTTTGTTTTTTATTTAATTTTTTCATTCTAATTTTTCGTTTAATTGCTTTCAGTAGATTCTTTTGGTTTATGACTAGAGGAAACCCGTCAGATCCATTATTTTTTATAGTGAAATTGAAAAGACTGCTCGCAGAAATTGCATAGAGGTTAGAGAAGCAAGGTAAAGTCAACAAAAGTTTGTAGATAATTAAGAGGAAAAAGATATTATTGTGGAGATAAGTAATAATCAAAATAATTAGCTACCTCCTGCACGTCCTATTCATCGAACTATGTATGAGTATGCTAAGCCCACTCTGATTGGAGCTGAATCGAGTATTGTCAGACCAACTGTTAATGCAAATAATTTTGAGATAAAGCCGAATATAATTCAGATGGTGCAACAATATGTTCAGTTTGATGGTTTGAAAGATAAAGATCTGAATGCTCATTTGGCCAACTTTTTAGAGATTTACGATATTTTTAAGATCAATGGCATTACTGATGAGCAAGGAAAAATAGCGGTTAAATTCATTGCCACGGGTTTCTATCACTACTTGGGCACAAATGACTGAAAAATTTTTGTTAAAATATTTTCCACCGGTAAAAATAGCTAAGTTGAGGATCGACATCTCTTCTTTTGTTTAGTTTGATAGCGAAACTCTTTATAAAACATGAGAAAGATTTAAGGACTTATTGAGAAGGTGTCCTCACCATGGAGTACCTTTGTAGCTCCAAGTTTAAACTTCTTTTAATGGTTTGAATCCCTCAACTAGACAAATAATTGATGTAGGAATTGGGGAAACATTAAACAACAAAACACCTGAGGCAGCTCAAGAGTTTATTGAGAAGAAGACACTGAATAATTATCAGTGGCAAGTTACGAAAGTAAAACTTGTAAAAGTTGCTGGAGTTTTTTATGTTGATGTAGTTTCTATGTTGGCAAATTAGGTTGAAGCTCTTGGCAAGAAAATTGATGGTTTAAAATTTCTAAGAAGGTAAATCCAATGATGCAATGCGATGTGAATGGAGTGGGGATGATTAATTCAGAATATTCACCCTTCAAGTCTAACATAGAGCATGAGCAAGTCAACCTTATGGGTAATAATTGTAGACCTCAAAATAACCCTTATAGTAATACTTATAATGTAGGATGGAGGAATCATCCAAATTTTTCTTGGGGTGGTCAAGAAAATCAAAGGTTATAACCCCCTCTGAGTTTTCAGCTCTTATCAGCAAGAAAAGAAACTGAACCTTGAAGAAATGCTTGCTAAATTTATTTCGGTTTCTAAAACACGATTTCAAAGCATTGAGACAACTTTAAAAAATCAGTAAGCATCAATTCATGGACTTGAAAATCAAATTGGACAACTTGCTAAACTGGTTTTGAAAAGACAACAATGTAGTTTACATAACAACACTGAACCAAACCCAAAGGAGCATGTGAAGGCAGTTACATTGAGGAATGAGAAAGTGTTGTCTGAGCCTGAAAAGGAGTTGAAACAAGAAACTGATGAGAAAGACGATAGGGTGACAAAAATTGAAAAAATTCAAACATTAGTGCTTAAAGAATACAAACCATCGATCCCGTGTCTGGCAAAGTTGAAGAAAAACCGTTGTAATAACTCATTTCTGCCCGGGCCCATGATTAAATAAATAAAACCAAAAATAAAAAAAATATAAATGAATGTTTATTTAAACAGTCCATTTACAATAAACAGGCCTGAAGGCCTGATAAGCCCAAATGCAAAAGCCCTATACCCGGTTACAACCCACACCAGACTATATCACTACCCCAGTAGACCCGTTACACCCAAATACCTAAATAGACCCAAGTCACTTTGGCCCAAAAGGCCCAATGACTTAAAGTACCAGTAGGAAATCCTAGGGTTTCCTTGGAACCTCAGCGCCGTAAGAGTCGTTCCAGAAGCTTCGCCACGTCAGAGCCGTTCCAGCTCCCGAAGCAAGGGCCATCAATAGCCCTGTCCCCTCAGGTCACCCCAGCTGGCCTTCATCAATGCCGGTCAGATTGACGGTTACCTTGCACGAGGTCCATCAAAGCGTTGACCAGAGGCTTTGGGCACTCCGAGCGTCACCACCGCAATTTCAG
This sequence comes from Gossypium longicalyx, assembly GCA_025698465.1. Taxonomy (NCBI): domain Eukaryota; kingdom Viridiplantae; phylum Streptophyta; class Magnoliopsida; order Malvales; family Malvaceae; genus Gossypium; species Gossypium longicalyx. The sequence continues at coordinate 89,974,951 of CM046998.1, forward strand.
GCTTCATCACTTACCTTTGCGCCTCCATTGGTGCCGGGATCTTCGCAGCAGAAGCCGTCCTGTGGTCATCAAGGCAAGATTCGCATCCACATCTCGATCTTCGCCGGATTTTTGGTACCTGCAAGACAAAAAAGGAAACCAACAAACACAGAAAAAGAAAATGTAACAGAAAAGGACACTAAGCAAACAAAGGCAAGAAATCGAGCAGAGAATATTCAAACTTGTAAACAGAGGCTATAAAAGCCGAAGGATTTTACTGTAAAGGAGATTTCTTTTACAGAAAAAAATACATAGATTCAATAAAAAAAGCAGTGTTACACAAACTTACAATATCAACAGTCGATCGAAAGTAAAGGTGATTCATTTTGTTTTTTTTTCTTCTATTCCAAGTATATATATAAATAAATATTAAAAGAAAACACAGGAGGTTACCTTTTTTTTCAGAAACTAAACGTTTCGCATTGATTGCCCGTATAGGGTGAGTCGTGAGGCGCGCGTGGGCGTGTGGGTGCGTGAGTCCGGTGACCGGGGCTTGGCCCGACGGAGGCCGGAGCCAGGAGGACTGCACTCTCCTCTCTTTCAGAGAGTTTCCAAACCGTTTTTTAAAAAAAACAGATTCAAAAATGAATTTTTGGGCTGAAAACTAATTTAAATAGTGTAAATAGAACGACGTCGTTTAGCTTAAAACGATAAGCTCCAAAACGGCGTCGTTTCAACAGAAGATCCGCGTGTTGACCCGATTACTCGGGGAGGATCCGCGTGTTTTCATAAAATGGGTTAATTACCCCATTGGTCCTCTCGTATTTTTTAATTTTTATAAATTCATTTTATTTATTTCTAATTCGACCCTAATCTTTTATATCTGTTTCAATTTAATCCTAATTGCTATTAAAATTTGTTCTGAAGAACGACATCGTTTTGGGATTGGGGCAAATTTCCCAAGTAAGTCCCTTATAGTTTTGGAATGAGTTTCAATTAGGTTAAAATTTGTTTTTTTGTTTTTTTTAAATTAACCCCAGACTCTTTAATTAAATTCAATTTTAATCCTTTTTTATTTTTTTATGTTAAATACTTTATATATTTTTTAATATTAGTTATATAAAATAGTAAATATTTTTATTATCCATTATATTATTATTATTATTATTATTTTTTAAAATTTATCATATATTTTTATTATATATATACATTATTATTCTATTATATTTATATTTTGCTATATGCTATATATTTTTTATTATATACATTATTTATCTTACTATATTTTTATATGAAAGATACTTATTATATTATTATTATTTTATATATTCTTTATTATATTATATTTCATTATATTTTATTTATGTATTTTTATTACATACTATATTTTATTATATATTATTCCTTATAATATCTAATTTTCTTTTATATATATTATATTATATACATTTTATTATATATTTTTATATTACTTATTATATGGTTTATATTATTATATATTTTATTTGAAAATTATATTATGCACTATATATATTCTACCATATTTCCTTGCATTACTTTTATTTTATTATAAAGTATACATTATCTTATTACTTATATATATTTTTAAATTTTTATAAGTGAAATAGCAATATTTAGTACATTATTTTTCTTGCATATTAAGTTATTATATTTTATAGTATAATCTATATATGTAGATATCATTTTAAAAAAAAGGGTTTTCTTTTATTATCCTTATATTATTTAGTATATTTCTAAATAGCTTATTTTTATTCAACTTATATTTTATTCATTTTAATTTGCTTAGTTTTTGGTTTTCTTTCGTTGCTTAATAGGTTAAATTTTACATATCATTTGTTTTATCTTTAATTGAATATTTTATATTGTTATTTTAAGAGTATATTTGTATGAAATATTGTTATGTATGTTTAATTTGTATTGATTTATTTTGCCATTTTTGCATATGTTGCATGTAACGATAATGCATGTATATATATATGTCATATATGGCCATGCATAAGGTGATAACGTATATTGTGTAATTTATGTTATTATTTATTATTCTCTATACTATATTTGCATAAAATGATAAAGTATGCATTATGTAGCTAGGCTTATTTAATGTTAATTTTTGTAAAATACATCATCATTTTCAAAACAAAAAAATATCTCATTTCAAAAGGATTTAAAAAAAAAAAGTAAGGCAATGTTTCGATATTTAGGAATTCGAGAAGTAGTGCCCTAACATGCTAGGTTGCGATTTCTCGTTTGTCTAAATATCTAAAATATCCTTCTAAATGAATTTTTTACAAATCACAAGATGATTTCAGTTACGAAAGTTTAAAGATATCATATCCAATCATGCTGGATGTGATGTTTGTACTCTTTTGAAGCGAATGAATCTTGATACTTTTAATTTAAAATATTACGGTTTTAAGGAAATCTCATTTCTAAATTCTTTCAAATTTCTGACATTAAGACAAAATTATTCAATTTGGTACCAATTATGGGCGTTACGAGGGTGCTAATCTTTCCTCGAACGTAACCGATTCCCGAACCTGTTTTCTCGTAATTTCGTAGACCAAAATATTTTATAAAGTGATCCAATCACACTTTAAAAGATTGGTGGCGACTCTCGTTTTCGTTTTTCAAAACCTGTTTTTAAGGAGGTTTCGACAACCGTATGAATGAACAATTTGGTAAATTTCTTAAACTTTTTAAGCAATTACATATTAACTTACCTTTTGTTGAAGCTCTTTCGCAGATGCCCACATATGCAAAATTTTTAAAGGAGCTATTGAGAAATAAAAAGAAGTTAGAAGAGCTATCCATTGTGGAACTAAATGAAGAGTGCTCAGCCATTATCCAAAATAAACTGTCCACTAAGCCGAAAGATCTAGGAAGTTTTATTATTCCTTGCTTTATTGGTAGTTTAAACATTGAAAAAGTATTGGCTGATTGTGGTGCTAGTATTAATTTGATGCCTTATAAAAATGTTCAAGCAACTTGGTCTTGGGGAACCCAAACCCACGAGGATGAGTATTCAATTAGTTGACAGATCTGTTAAATATCCTAGGGTCATTATTGAAGATGTACTCGTGAAAGTAGATAAATTTATATTCATTGTTGATTTTGTATACTTGACGTAGATGAGGATATTGAGGTGCCTTTAATTTTAGGTCGACCCTTTTTAGCCACTACTAGAGCTATTATTAACGTGGGTAATGGTAAACTTGTGCTTAGCATAGGTGATGATGAGATCATTTTTCAAATTTATGATGTTATGTAATTTTCTAGAGAGCAAGATGATTCATGTTATTTTATCGATTCTATTGATCATGTTATTCAAGATTCATTACAGGAAATTGTTCATAATGACCTATTGGAACTGTGTCTTGTTCAAAGAGAGGAGGCCGATGAAGATAACTCCGTGATGAGTGAAATGAAAATGGATTTTGATGGTCATGTGTCTCCATTTAGATAAAAAGATTTTGAGGCCATTAAGGTAAGTAAATATTTGAAGTTGAAACCCTCTATTGAAGAACCTCCCAAATTAGAGTTGAAGCAATTGTCGAATCATTTGGAATACGCATTCCTTGAAAATAATTCTACATTGCCCATGATTATTGCTTCAGACTTAAAGCCAAAGGAGAAGGATGAGTTATTGCAAGTGTTGAAGGAACACAAAAGAGCTATAACATGGAAAAAATTTTATACTCAAAGAATTAGTCGTTCTTTTTGCACCCACAAGATTTTAATGGAAGATGAGTATAAGCCATGTGTGCAAGCTCAAAGGAGGTTAAATCCTAACATGAAATAAGTTGTCAAGGTTGAGGTAATTAAACTTCTAGATGTTGGAGTTATCTATCCTATTTCTGATAGTATTTGGGTGAGTCCTATGTAAGTTGTTCTTAAGAAAGGAGGCATGACTGTTGTGGCTAATGAGAAGAACAAGTTGATTCTAACAAGAACAATCACGGGATAGAGAGTTTGTATTTACTACAGGAAGTTGAACAATGTACAAGGAAGACTATTTTCCTCTTCCATTTGTGGATCAAATGTTGGAGAGATTATCTGGTCATGTGTATTACTGCTTCCTAGATGGACTTTCTGCCTACTTTTAAATCCCGATAGCCCCCGTGGGTTAAGAAAAAACAATATTTACAAGTCCATATAATACGTTTGCTTATCGAAGAATGTTTTTTGGATTATGTAATGCTCCTGCCACTTTTCAGCATTGCATGTTAGCTATCTTTGATGAACTCGTGGAAGACATCATGGGTGTATTTATGGACGACTTCTCAGTATTTGGTAATTCTTTCTCTTTATTTCTTAAGAATTTAAAACGTACTCTAATGAGGTGTGAAGAAACAAAACTTGTGCTTAATTGGGAAAAGTACCATTTCATGGTTCAAGAAAGAACTGTTTTGGGCCATAAAATTTCTAATAAAGGGATCGAGGTCGATAGAGCGAAAATTGAAACAATCGAAAAATTACCTCTCCCTAATTCAGTTAAGGTTATCAGAAGTTTCCTAGGACATGTTGGGTTTTATAGGAGGTTTATTAAAGATTTTTTTTAAAATAGCTAAGCCTTTAACTAATTTGCTAGAAAATGATGTGTCATTTAATTTCAGTCAAGAATGTTTAAAGGCGTTTAATGTTCTTAAGGAAAAATTAATTAATGCCCCATTATGGTTGCACCTGATTGGAATTTACCCTGTGTAATGCGAGTGATTTTCCAGTAGATGCAGTTCTTAGACAGCGAAGAGACAAGCATTTTCAACCGATCTATTATGCTAAAAAGACTTTGACAGATGCACAAGAGAATTACACCACTACAGAAAAGGAATTGCTAACTGTGGTTTTTGCATTTGATAAATTTAAACCTTATTTAATATTGTCTAAAGTTGTTGTATACACTGACCACTCTACTCTACGTTAGCTTCTTACTAATCCAGATGCACAACCTTGACTTATAAGATGAATTTTATTGTTACAGGAATTTGATTTGAAAATTAAAGATAAGAAAAGAGTTGAAAATCTTGTTGCAAACCACTTCTCAAGGCTCGAGAACCCCCACCTTGAAAAGCTCAATGAAAGGGAGATGAACAACTCGTTTCCTGAAGAACAACTCTTTGTGATAACTGATTCTGAAAACCCTTGGTTTGTAAATATTGCGAATTATTTGGTAGCTAATGTATTACCAAAAGGCTTGACTCATCATCAAAAGAAGCTATTCTTTATTGATGTGAAAAAATATTTTTGGGAGGATATTTTTCTTTTTTGCGCATGTGCAGATCAAATGTTCAAAGATGTGTTTCGGAACCAGAAGGAAATATAATCTTGGAGCATTGTCACTTTGGACAGACGAGAGGACACTATAGTGTACTTAGAACATCACATAAGGTCCTTGAATAAGGTTTTTATTGGCCCATTATGTTCAAAGACACTAACAAGTTTGTTACTTTTTGTGATAGATGCCAGCGAACAGGTAATACTTCCAAACATGGTGAAATGCCTCAAAATTATATGCTTTCTTGTGAAATTTTTGACATTTGGGGTATTGACTTCATGGAACCATTTCCCAGTTCTTATGGTAATAAATACATACTAGTAGTGGTAGATTATGTGTCGAAATGGGTAGAAGCTCAGACTTTACCTACTAATGATGCTAAGGTAGTAGTTCAAATTCTTAAAAAGCTTTTCTCTTGTTTTGGAGCACCTAAAGTGATTATCAGTGATAAGGATACATATTTTTGCAATGCTCAATTTGATAAGATCCCTAAGAAATACAATGTACATCATAGAACAGCTACCCCTTATCACCCTCAAACTAGTGGTCAAGTTGAAGTGTTAAACTAAGAACTCAAATGTATTCTAGAAAAGACCGTAAAGACTAATAGAAAGAACTGGGATTTAAAATTAGATGATGCTTTATGGGCTTATAGGACTACGTATAAAACACCCATAGGAACATCCCCTTACAGATTTGTTTATGGGAAGAGTTGTCACTTACCACTTGAACTCGAACACAAAGAATTTTAGGCAATAAAATTTTTGAATTACGATCCTAAACTTGCATGTGAGAAGAGATTGTTGCAACTACATGAGTTAGATTAATGGTGAGCAAATACTTGAGAGCTCGAGATTGTACAAAGAAGTGACAAAACAACGCCACAACGCTCGTTTAAAATAGCATAAACAATTCACAATTAGAGATCGAGTGCTTTTATATAATTCAAGGCTCAAATTATTTCCTAAAAAGTTGAAATTGAGATGGTTAGGCCCATTTATGGTAAAAACTATTTTTTCATACGGTACAATAGAGGTAACACATCCTGAATATGACACATTTAAGGTAAACGATCACCGACTCAAATCTTATCTTAGTTGTGATATTAATAACGAGAAAGAAGAGCTTTAACTCCAAGATCTAAATTAACCATGAGCGTGTAAGGGAAAGTCGAACTTAGACTTTAAAATAAACGTTTCTCAAGAGACAACCCGAGTATTTAAAATTTTTTATTTTCTTTAATTTTTTTATATGTTTAGTAAAAAAAAAAGGCCACACAGCCTGGAGTGGTCCACACGGGTGTACCCTAGGCTATTTAGATACTAGAGCTAATTTTTCTAATTTTCTTTCAACATATACGGTTATAGAGAGTTACACAGGCTGGAGGCATGATCGTGTGAGCCACATGGCCTATTATGCGGGTGTGTGTGAGACCATGTGACCCACACGACCTCTCACACAGGTGTGGGAGAAGCGAAAAATCATCACACAGAGCCTGGCACACGACCGCGTGTGACACTAAGCCTGGACACATGGACTTGTCCTAGGCCATGTGGACACTAGGCATAATTTTTTCCTTTTTTTTCGAAGTAATACACGGGCGCCCAACACGGGCCATTTACACGACCGTACCTCTTATTTTAAATATAGGATTTTTACTTTTATATGCTTTTGTCTTGTACTGTCGTTTCACCAAGCCCCAGCCCTCACACCGTCAATCTACCCACTTCGCCGCCGGTCACCTTCCCATCATCCATCGTTGCCACCACGCACTTCTTCTTAATCACACCGTTTTTTTTGCACCAATCACACAACCACCCTTTCTCCTTTCCATCTCAACACTGTCGTGCACCCTTTTTTTTCTTTTCATTTCCCTTCTTCTTCTTTCTATCAAACTCACATTCCCTTCTTCCCCTTGTTCGCACCAACCTCGTGTCGACCTCACTCCTTCGTCTCTAAGCCCCCACCATCAAGTCACCTCTGTCAACGACACATCCCAATCTCCCCTACCACGTCCTTTTGTTCCTTTTTTCTCGATCTAACCCCTTATTTCCCTTACCCTACGTGTCACCGTCGCCGACCGCTCCCCCACCATTTCCTTAGTCTCTGTTGACAATCACTGTCCTCATCGTTAACGTAACTCCGTCGACTGTCACAAACAACCACCCAAAACCTCACCATTTAGCCCATTTTTTTATTATTTATTTCATTTATTTTTGTTATATTCATTATATTTAGTTTTATTATTTTATTTATTATTATCCTTACTGTTATTAGTTTATCTATTTAGTTTAGCACTCCTGTTAGTTTTCAGTAGTTAGTTGTTTATTATTTAGTTTCTGTTATTCTTTAATTTATTTATTTTAGTATTAGCTTTGGTTTTTGTCTTAGGTATGAGTGCTAGTTTTTAGTTATGTGATTTGGTGGTCATTTTAAGATAAATTGCATGCTAATTAGTGTTATTTATTCTGCTAATTTATCTATTTGTTCAATTAATTGATGGTGATATGGGTTTTTCTTGGTTATCTGATATTTGATGTTATCTTTTATTTCAGGTACACCATGAAAAAAATTCGCAGTAAATCTAAGATCGTCGTCCCCACTTCAAAAAAGTGAAAGATTTTGGGTGCGACCTCATGTTTGGGCAAAACATTAGTTGCGAGACACCCATATTTTCAATTCCCTTTAGGTCCTCAAAAGGATCTATATCAGCATTATATCGATTGGCAAAACCCTACAGGAGATAAACTTGGTCAATAGAGTGCACATACTGATTGAGACAACTCATTGGGATTGATTTTTCTCCATCATCAAGCCCACCTACTTAAAGCTTACATTAAAGTTTTGTTTGACACTTTTTTTGTAGTAGGTGATGTCGAGACATGATGGATTGCGCACTATTTCTTTCTAACTCGGTGGTATGACGCATTATCTGAGCATTTCGGGCTTCGGAATTGCCCTTAAAATCTATTCTAAGAAGTTCATGAGTGTCGACGGGTTCATATTATATTGGTACGTCCATCAGTACCCTTCTCTTTGTTGGACTGACATTGCTACGAATACGACACCGTATAACCCAGGTCAGTCGAATGCGATGTCTTTACCTTCGGTATTGTGCTACATCCATGCTATTTTGGCTCACACTTTAATAGGTCAGAGGGAGAGCACTGGTGTTGTAGGTACATATTTCCTTTGGTGTATGACACAACGTCGTCCCATCAATCTTGTCTACTTTATTTCCCTCGCTTGCTGCCATTAAACTGATTGCAGTAGAAAGGGTCCTGTCTGTTTAGGCCCGTATGTGACTCGCCTAGCGAGGTCTTTTGGCCTCCTTGCAACTCTAGAGTAGACATCTTCCTTTACACTAGTAGGACAGATGACTCCATAGGGATTATCGATTATGAGTCACATGAGGATGATCGAGCGACAACATGGAATGGGTCCATGTCAATACATATTATCTCATTCAGATCCTCATAATGAGCATGAGGAGTTTCTCGACGATTATCCTCTTCACCACGCAGACCCACCTTATTCTCTACCACCAAGTCACTCTATTGCTGCTCTTACTGTTACACTCGAGAACCTCTCCGAGCGGTTCGATCGATTTGAGCAACGATGCTTTGAGCGGTTCGATGGCATCGGTGCGACTTTACATTAGATTCGTCGGCATCTCCATATCTCTCCACCCAATTATGCGCCTCACGATCCCGATGCCTCTCAAGACGATCACTGATCTTTTTCGTTTTATTTGCTTTATTTATATTATTTGTTGTTGTACTTTTATTTTTATTTTTAGTTGTTTTATTTTGGTTTGTGAGACTTCTTTATTTTTATTTCTATTTTGAACTATGTGGATTTTTCTTATTTTGATGGTTGTTTTTGTTCAAGTTTATAATCTCTTTATCTTATTATTTATTTGTGTTCATCTTTTTATTAGTTTGTTTGGAAACATGCACTTCATTTAGACTTGCCACAATTCTGGTTTCTCCTATTGTCGAGATTTCATCCAAATTCAGGGTAGTTTCAGTTCTCTCCCTCTCTTTTGATATTGTGCTTATTTTGTGCCTATATCTGTTCGTATATTGAGGACAACGTATATCTTAAGTGTGGGGATGTTGTTTGTATATCTATGATAATGTCCCTGAATTATTTGTTGTGTTTAAATACTCTTACCCTCCATTAGAGTGATTTTTTTTTATTTGGAATTTTTATTGATATTGTTTTGGATTAATTTGTGGATTGTTATGTATTGGTTAATTTATATTTTAAGGCACGAAAGAGTCAAGCATGATAAGTTGTTTTCATAAATTATATTTTAGGTTGTCTCCCTGAAATAAATTATTATCTTGAAATTTTGAAATTGCAAGTTTGATATCAAAACCATAATTTTTTGTGAGCTTTTAAACCTATAGAGCACATATTTTCTTGCTCATTTTAGTTTTAGTTGTGAGTATGTCAACTTGATTTGTAATTCTAGAACTTGCTTCGATTATGCATGTTGAGACCACACCATTGATTTGATATACTGAGATGATAGAGGCATTTAGGATTTAACCCACTTAACTTGTAAAAAGCTTACGCTTACCTAGTGAATTAATCCTTAGTAAACCCTGTTGATCCTAATACATTTTTTTCTAACCCGTTAATGTTAACCCATAACCCATATATATATTGTAAAATTATATTTAACATAACATATATTTAACTCGTTGATGTTTTTGAAGACAAAATATATTTAACATAATGATATATATCAAAAAAATTTATTTTCATTATATAATTATATATTTATTATTTTTTCTATATAAATAAATAAGTTACTAATTAAAAAATAAACTTAAAAACTTAAAAACATGTTTGTTAATTAAAAACTTGAAAATAACATGTTTATTAATTTAAAAAATTTTAAAATAAAATAAAAAATTGAGCTTAAAGCAACATTCATTAAAAATATATAAACAAACATGGGAGAAGATTCAAATCTAATACCAAGGGTAAAAAATGCAAGCATTTAACCAATAAACCAAAGAAGTTAAGCTATCAAAAGAAAACATATTTAATATAAAGTGTTTTCTAAAGAACGAACCCTCTAAATCGCTAATTTTTTTTTAAAAAAAAGCAGCGTTTGTTACTAATTTTACCTAATAATATCGATCAACATATGAATAGTTGATTTAAAAATCTTTCAATAATTTTGAATATTTAATTTAGCATCGGGAAATTTAGGTATTGTTTGATTGACCATTGAAAATATTTTTAATAATTTAAGTTTTTACGTATGTTTGATAATCCAAAATAAAACCAATATGATAGAATTTTTTATAAAAAAAAGTGTGGAAAATAAGTAGATAAGAGCTACTTATCACTTAATGTAGAATATTATTAATTAATTCCATTCCATTTTATTTATTAATATTATATTTGATTTTTGTTTAGAATAAGGTGGAATATTTAAATAGGAAGATAATGTGCTTTAACGCACTCGAACCGACGTCATCTTACATAAATAACATATATTACTCATGCAAATCGAGCTAAAATTGAATTATAAACTAAAAATTTTGTTTTAAAAACTTAATTCCACAACAACAAATGTGGGAATCATAATCGAACATGCTTGCCACATCCCATACACAAGCTATATCTCCTTATTTATATAATAAGAAAAACAAACAAATTAAATAGAACAACTCTTTCGTATTTTATATTGTGAGAATTTGTACATTCCACTAACACTCCTACTCCTTGATGGAAAATTCTCAAATGAGAGTCTGCAATGGCGCCATCATTGTTTTCCTTTTGTTATTCTCAACCACTGAGGCCAATTACCTCAGCCTGGTTAACCAGTTCATGGCTCCTCAAAATGCTGCTCGTGCCGCCAATAGAATGCCACCAGTGGTGTGGGATGAAAGGCTCGCACATTATGCTCAATGGTATGTTAACCAAAGGCGTGAAGATTGTGCTTTGAGGCACTCCAATGGACCTTATGGAGAAAACATATTTTGGGGTGGTGGCGATGGCTGGATGCCTGCCGACGCGGTTGCTGCTTGGGTGTCCGAGAGTAAATGGTACAATTACTGGTCTAATTCCTGTGCCGGAGGGCAGGAATGTGGGCATTATACGCAGATAGTGTGGAGCAGCACCAAAAGAGTTGGGTGTGCCAGGGTGGTTTGCGATGGAGGGAAGGGTGTTTTCATGACTTGCAACTATGATCCTCCTGGGAATTTCATCGGAGAAAGACCTTATTGAATCCTCCTGGGAATTTCATCGGAGAAAGACCTTATTGAATTTCATCAATGATTTGCTTTCATGAAATTTTTGTAACTGCGACTATGTGAAATAAAAACTGGAATATTGATGAGCTTTCACATTTACAGATATGGGGTTTAGTGTGTATTTTATATATGCTACACCTTTTTAGTCATTTTGCTATATCAAATTTGAGCTTAGCAACCAACAAATAGATTTTTTTTATCAGATTAGTGTGCAACATAAAAGTTAAATTTGTGTTGGTATCGATTTTAACTACTGAAATACATATTTCGATAGTAAATCATAACAACAAATTTTAGGTTCCATTCTTTTGTGTAAATTTTGATCATATTAGTTGAAATAGGGTGCAACGGTTGGTACAGAAAAATCATATTTAATTTCATTTTTCTCATTTATTTTAGATTTGTTGGATGACAAATTGTTATATACTAAGTATGGGATGATTTTGTCGCTTAATGTATGGAAACAAATTGTCATATATACTAATGACTCAAAAACTGTCGCTAATAGATCTAGAAACTCTATACCGACATACAAATGGGCTATTCCAATAGGAAAATCACCGTTACTAAATGTAACGTCAGTATGGATTTTACCAACGGAAAATGTGACCATAGAATAGGCACTAACGCCTATATACACAGTTCAAGCATATCAATTGTCGGTATAGACATCAAACATATAGTAATAGCTCTTGGGAAATTCCAATTATATCTCTAGGCATGCAATGACAGCATGAATCGTTAGTAAATAGTGTTATTAATTCAGATATACCGACAATTGTTCTTGCATCGGTGTAAAGTGAAATTCCAATTATATCTTCAAACGTATAGTAATCGTGTGGACCATCACTACATGTCCAATTGTTAATATTGTAATTTAATTTAATGGTGTTAATTTTTCATCAGAAGAATTAAAATATTAATTTATTTATAGCCTTAATTAAATATACAAACATAATCAATATTAATTTATTTATAGCCTTAATTCAATGTACAAACATAATCTAAATAAAATCAAACGAAACCAAATACACGATTCAAATATAGTCCAAACGGAACTATGCCCATGGCTGTAGAAGGAGTACGCAACCACCGATTTTAATTTTTTGGGGTTGTATTGCCCGACACATCTCTCGGTACAACGTCACCAACACGGCTGATCCCAAACTGAGTCGCTCCGCTTCTTTTAAGTCAACAAGTTGTAGCAGTCACCTTAAATGTACAAGAGTTTGAGATTTACCGAGCATTAGAACATCCCCGATTAACTTTAGGTTGTATGTTCGAGCATATTGTTCTCTTTCAAGGGCACTTTATCTCTCGTGGAGATATTCGAAATTTTCTTCTAACCATTTCAACTTTATTCGGCTACCGTAAAACTTGTCTGGCACCTTACTTAACAGTTGCTTACAAATGACGCTTCAATCACCAGCGATCATTGATCCCGTAACGACTAGCACATCTACCAGTAAACCGAGCTCTAAAGTTACGTCCTCGAGTGTGATTGTACACTTACCGCATAAAAGATGAAATATATGTGTCTCGAATTTCCATCATGACCTAAAAAGTTGAGTAACAATCAACAACATATAATCAATGCCATGATGGAATTTAAATTTTAAAAAATATATGATGGGATTTAGATTTAAATTTAAACTTCTATCATTTTATGTTTAATAATTTAATTAAAATCATATTTAATTTTTATAAATTCCATATAAAATTGTATCTTTCAAATTAACTGACTAATGGAACTTAAATTTGGACGTAACAATCCCTACAACTGACATTGGTTTCTGGAAAAATGAAAATGATGGTTGCATGTAAAAACCACATATTTCAAGTCCCAACGTAATGCAAACTATCAACCAAAACTTGTTTTTTCTTATTAATTTAAGTATAGCTTTTCATCTAATTTTCATAACTCACAAATCTTGGAGAAAAACAGATCCCCTCACAGAATATCCAATGGAAGGTTACAGGAATGCTTCTAAACATATAGCAGTGTTGGCTTTCCCCTTCGGCACCCATGCTGTCCCTCTTCTCAACCTCATCCGTCAGCTATCAGACGCCTGCCCCCACACCATGTTTTCCTTCCTTAGCACCCAACAATCCAACAACTCAACATTTCGCAGAAATCTTGATAAAATTAAGCCTTTTAATGTATGGGATGGATTACCTGTGGGGTATAGTTTTAGGGGAAATCCTCACGAGCCTGTCGACTATTTCCTTAAGGCGGTACCTGGAAATTTTATGAAGGCTATAGATGCTGTTGTGTTTGAAACTGGTAAACCATTTGATTGTTTGATAACAGATGCATTTTATGCATTTGGGGCTGATATCTCGGATGAGCTTAACATCCCTTGGGTGGCTCTTTGGACTGCTAGTCCCAGGGCACTCTTCGTTCATGTCGACTCCAATATTATTCGTCACCATGTAGGAATTAACGGTAAAAATTCATACATATGATATATATATATATATATATATATTATTAAAATAATGAAATTATATTTTTATCATAGTTAAAATTAAATTTAACCTAAAAAAATTCACTTCACCCTAACTAGCATAATACTTTTGAATCTCTATTTTATGATAGTTAGGATATGGATGGTTTTTATTAGGTAGGTAGGTTTTAAGATACTAGCTCATAAACTTACCAATTTCATGCATGAAAGATAAGAAACTTTATTATTTTTACAACAATAATTGGTCCAAAATCAATTAATTAAATTGACTGTGAAGCATATTAATTAATTGCAATCTATAGGATATTTGAAGAATTTACAGAAAGCTAATAATTAAAAAAACCTTTAACCTTTAATCTAAGATTTTTAGGTATAAAAATTGTTGATTTTAATATTAAAATTACACTTTTTTACCTCAAAAAAAATTAAAAAAAAATTGGGTGCTGAACAAATATGAATATTCATAAAATTGCAGGTCCTAAAGACAAACCACTTGATTTTCTTCCCGATTTTTCTAGCATACGTGTTGCTGACTTACCCAATGGATTAACCTCCGGAGACATTAACGCCCCCATGCCGGCATTGTTGTATAAAATGGGAGTGTCACTGTCACGCGCCACGGCAATTGCCACAAATTCATACGAAGACTTGGATAATACAGTGGTGAACATGATGAAATTAAGATTCAGTACGTTCCTCAACGTTGGTCCCTTCAATCTGGTATCAGTTTCCAGTTCCACAGTGGATGACTCGCATGGGACCTTGGATTGGATGAGCAAGCATGAGGCAGCATCGGTGGTATACATCAGCTTTGGAAGCGTGATAACCCCACCACCTCATGAGCTACATGCATTATGTGAAGTCCTGGAGGAATGTGAGTTTCCATATCTTTGGTCTTTGAGGGGAAATCCTGAGAAACAGCTGCCACTAGGATTCCTGGAAAGAACCAGCTCCAAAGGAAAGATAGTTCCATGGGCTCCTCAGCAGAAAATATTGGAACATCCATCAGTTGGGGTTTTTGTAAGTCATGGTGGATGGAATTCAGTCCTGGAAAGTATTAATGGATGTGTGCCTATGATCTGCAGGCCATTTTTTGGAGACCAACAACTGAACACTCGTACTGTGGAGGTTGTATGGGGATTTGGGTTGGGGTTAGAAGATGGAACATTGACAAAAGAAGGAGCAAAGAAAGCATTGAAGTTGATATTGTGCAGCCAAGAAGGGAAGAAAATAAGAGAGAAAATTAGAGTTCAAAAAGAGCTGGCTTGCAAGGCTGTTAAACCCAATGGTAGCTCTAATGAAAATTTCAAAACACTGGTGAAACTTATCTCTTAACACTTACCACCAAGTTAATGGTTGATTAAAACATTGTTGACCAAACATCTTGAGGTTGGTAATTGCGGTCCAAAGCTTTCCTCTACCAACATTTCCTTATTGATTTGCTGTGCTTGCCCTAACATATACCAGCACTGGTGCATATGTGGGATCAGTACCATCATCATCATCAAGAAACAAAGAGAAAAACAAAATCCTAAATCAGTTTTTGTATATTTGAATAGTAACAAGTAGTTGTATTTTAATAAAGAATAGTCAATCTTAAATTTCCATAAATAACATTAATAATTCTCTAATCTAATTATTTTCTACTAGAAATAAACAAAAATTTCAGATTTTTAAACATGTTAAAAATTAAAGAACAAACCCTCCATTCTTGATAACAAGAGAGCAAAATGATCTTCCCAAAGCTTGATGGAAAATATCAAAGAAATAAAAAGGGAAGGAGAAAAAAAATTTCAGTGAAGAAAGAAAAGGAGAAATTGTGGGGGGATTGAAGGAGATATTGCCAATTTGGGGATCTTTGATGGTAACTACGTAATGAAATCAATCACTTACATTACAGCATGTTTGGTTCATTAAATTGAAATAGGACTATAATAGAATAGCTACTTTGTAGAAATGAAATAAGATTATAATAGAATTAAATAGGCATAACAGTAGTTTGGTTGGATTTAATGGAATGAGTATTGTAATAGTATTCGTGTGTCTGGTTGAGAGGTATAGATATGTAATAGGAAAAAAATATTAAAATGATAAATATGTCCTTTAATAAATTAAATTATATTTTTATTTTTGTAAAAATATTAAAAAACCAAAAGTGTTATGTGTTACCTCTCTCTTTACTTTGAGAAGAACATTCAAACGAAATCTTCATTGTTTGCCAAAAATAATATTTGTAAATTCTAGATTCTGATAGTGATTGCCTCTCTAACGGCGAACAACCCAAAATCATGCCATTCTTCACCAAAATAATCATCAAATTCTCCTCTCTTTCTTTCTCATCTTAGTTTTTCTTAAAATTCATCACAAAAGTCCAGATTTATAAAAATTCTCGTGACTTTCACAGCTGTGTTTTTTCGGCATCTACTGCTTGCATGCTTTCAATTTCTGATATGTGCCAACATAAGACTTAATTGCCAATGTTCACTCCCCCCTCTCAGGTCTCATTCTCTCTATAAATATTTCAAAAACCCAAAAATTAGAAACTTTTTTTTTCAGTTTTCGATCATCAATCACCGTGATCGTTGTTGTCATTCACCATGACCGTCGTGATGTCATCTTTTCCACGTCGTTACATCACCAAAATAGTATGTCACGTCACGACCTCAGGCTACTCAACGTCGTGACGTCACATACTGTCAGTCAATGTTGCAGTGAGAGGGAAGATACTCATTGAGATGAGGACCTTATATTTGATAAAAATGAGTCATTTGGTGCTTATTTCATAATTTCCAATCAAACCAACCATTATGCTCACCTAAAAACATTCCAAACTCATAACATTTCATACCAAACAAGTCATTTAACCATTTCTAATCAAAACCAATTCTATATAAGCTCAACCTATTACAAAACTATCCATTTCTATACAAACAATCAAATGTGATCCAAACCAACCAACCAAATACCAATCTTAACTATGCTTCAAACATGCCATCTCATTTTCATTACAAGGATATAAGCATATAAGCTCATATACTCATTCAACTTACCACATCATCTATATGTAATTCATAGTATATCTACATGACATGTTCAAGTTTAAAATCATGTACTAAACCACATCAAGCATAGCTAATCCATACACCTTTTATTAAATACCAAACCTTTCATACACTCTACATTTGCCACAACATCATACATACCATATGAATTAGAAAGTGACCATTTCATTAACACCTTAACCCTATATACATGGTGCAATCTTGACTCAAAATGAAAAAAAAAAAAAGCTATTGATTCAGTGATAGGATAGTGTGAGCTTCAAGATGAGCTGGCTTGACGAGTTCCGCAAGGTGACGACCTACAAGGGAAAGAGAAAGCAAACTAGATAAACATATATAATGCTTAGTAAGTTCATAGGCATTAAACAAAATTTACCTCATCTTTTATCTAAATACAATAAACAACCTTAACTTGACATAGTTTGACTAAACATGACAAAGCAAAGCATCAATAAGGTGATACTAAAATGTAATCAAACCACATGGCAACTCAATCACTTACCATACCAATTCATGTCATTTTGTATAATTGATTCCAAACTCATTCATTGAAGGGATAATGTAATCACATACATATTCATGACAATTTTCCGATACATTATTCAAGTTCAATTCAACATTTTTTTTAAAGTGAACATCAACATCATTAATTCTCATTTCAAATATCTCAATTCATATAAACTATTTCGCCCAATGAACCATAGAAAACGAACTTGGACACACAAGTAATTACATCACACCAAAAGAATTCTTTTAAATTAACTAACTAATGGAACTTAAATTTGGACGTAACAATCCCTACAACTAACTTTGGTTTCTGGAAAAATGAAAATGATAGTTGCATGTAAAAACCACATATTTCAAGTCCCAAACGTAATGCAAACTATCAACCAAAACTTGTTTTTTCTTATTAGTTTAAATATAGTTTTTCATCTAATTTTCATAACTCACAAATCTTGGAGAACAGAAATCCCCTCAGAGAATATCCAATGGAAAGCTACAGGAATGCTTCTAAACACATAGCAGTGTTGGCTTTCCCGTTCGGCACCCATGCTGTCCCTCTTCTCAACTTCGTCCTCCAGCTATCAGACGCCTGCCCCCACACCATGTTTTCCTTCCTTAGCACCCAGCAATCAAACAACTCAACTTTTCCCAAAAATCTTGATAAAATTAAGTCTTTTAATGTATGGGATGGATTACCTGAGGGGTATACTTTTAGGGGGAACCCTCACGAGCCTGTCGACTATTTCCTTAAGGCAGTACCTGGAAATTTTGTAAAGGCTATAGATGTTGTTGTGTTTGAAACTGGCAAACCAATTGATTGTTTGATAACAGATGCATTTTATGCGTTTGGGGCTGATATCGCGGATGAGCTGAACATCCCTTGGGTGGCACTTTGGACTGCTAGTCCCAGGGCACTCTTCGTTCATGTCGACTCCGATGTTATTCGCCACCATGTAGGAATTAACGGTAAGGATACATACATATAATATAAACTATTAAAATAATAAAATTATATTTTTATTATATTACAACTAAATAATTTAATTTTGACCCTACAAAAAATTTCATATATACTTCACCCTAAATTAACTTAATAACTTTTGAATCCCCTTTTATGATAGATAGGATATGGATGGTTTTTATTAGGTAGGTAGGTTTTAACATACTAGCTCATTAACTTAACAATTTCGTGCTTGAAAGAGAAGAAACTTTATTATTGTTACAACAACAATAAGACTTTTGGTAGGCTATCAATTAATTAAATTGACTGTCAAGCATATTAATTGCAAGCAATAGGATTTTTGAAGAATTTACAGAAAGCTAATATATTAAAAAATAAAAATAAAAACTCCCTTAAACTGTTATAGTATTATTTTTATAGTTAAATAAACCCGAATCTATTTTTTTCTCATAAAAGTTCTTGATTTTATTATTAAAATAAATATATTTTGAATTTCAAGCTTTTATCTTAATTTCTTATTGATGCAATAGAAATTATATACATTTTAACATCATTTTTAAAAGAGTAATTAAGTGTTATGTATATAAGCACTTTCAAAAAATTTTAAAATATTTTTTATTTTTTATTTAATAAAATATTCTCAAAAAATTCACATTAACATAAAATACAATTTAGTTTAAAATTTTTAAATATTTTTACTTCAGTATTAAAATCAATGACTTTTGTAGGTAAAAATCATCGATTAAGAGTTTATTTAAGTACGAAAATAGAAAAATAATATAATGACTTGTTTAAACAAGATAGAATAGTTTAAGGATTTTGTTAGTCCGATAAAAAAATTCTAAATTAACTAATAAAAATTTAAAAGGGCTGATACTCCCAAATAGAGATTTTCAGCTTTAATCTATTTATAATTTATAAAATTTTAAATTAATATACTTTAATCTCTAAAAAAAAAATTTGGGTGTGCTGAACAAATATGAATATTCATAAAATTGCAGGTCCTAAAGACAAACCACTTGATTTTCTTCCCGATTTTTCTAGCATACGTGTTGCTGACTTACCCAATGGATTAACCTCCGGAGACATTGACGCCCCCATGCCGACATTGTTGTATAAAATGGGAGTGTCACTGTCACGCGCCACGGCAATTGCCACAAATTCATACGACGACTTGGATAATACAGTGGTGAACATGCTGAAATTAAGATTCAGTACGTTCCTCAACGTTGGTCCCTTCAATCTGGTATCAGTTTCCAGTTCCACAGTGGATGACTCGCATGGGACCTTGGATTGGATGAGCAAGCATGAGGCAGCATCGGTGGTATACATCAGCTTTGGAAGCGTGATAACCCCACCACCCCATGAGCTACATGCATTATGTGAAGCCCTGGAAGAATGTGAGTTTCCATATCTTTGGTCTTTTAGGGGAAATCCTGAGAAACAGCTGCCACTAGGATTCCTGGAAAGAACCAGCTCCAAAGGAAAGATAGTTCCATGGGCTCCTCAGCAGAAAATATTGGAACATCCATCAGTTGGGGTTTTTGTAAGTCATGGTGGATGGAACTCAGTCCTGGAAAGTATTAATGGAGGTGTGCCTATCATCTGCAGGCCATTTTTTGGAGACCAACAACTGAACACTCGTACTGTGGAGGTTGTATGGGGATTTGGGTTGGGGTTAGAAGGTGGAACATTGACAAAAGAAGGAGCAAAGAAAGCATTGAAATTGATATTGTGCAGCCAAGAAGGGAAGAAAATGAGAGAGAAAATTAGAGTTCAAAAAGAGCTGGCTTGCAAGGCTGTTAAACCCAATGGTAGCTCTAACGAAAATTTCAAAACACTGGTGAAACTTGTCTCTAACACTTACCACCAAGTTAGTCGATGATTAAAATAAGGTTGTAATGAAATAGTCATTTTGTAGGAATAGAATAAGATTGTAATGAAATTGAATAACCATATCAGTGGTTTAGTTGGATATAATGAAATGAGTATTCTAATAGTATTCATGTGTTTAGTTGACAGTGATAGTTATGTAATAGCAAAAAAAAAAAAAAACACTTGAATAAAGAATATGTCCTTAATAAAATAATTTATGCTTTTATTTTTATAAAAATATTAAAAAACTAAAAGCGTTAAATGTGCTGCCTCTCTCTTTACTTTGAGAATAACATCCGAACGGAATCTTCATTGTTTGCCAAAAAAAAAACATTTTTAAATTCCAGATTTCAATAACGATTGCCGCCTTGATGGCGAACAACCTAGAATTATGCCATTCTTCACCAAAATAATCATCCAATTCTCATCTTTTTCTTTCCCATCTTAGTTTTTCTTAAAATTCATCATAAAAGTCCAAATCTACAAAAATTTCTCGTGACTTCCACCACTGTTTTTGTTGGCATCTACTGATTGCAAGCTTTCAATTTCTGATATGTGCCAATATAAAATTTAATTGCCAATGTTCCCTCCCCCCTCTCACGTCTCATTCTCTCTATAAATCTCTCAAAACCCAGAAATTAGAAACTTTTTTTTTCAGTTTCCAGTCATCAATCACCATGACTGTTGTTGCCATTCACCATTCATCATGAATGCCATGACATCATCTTTTCCACGTCGTTACGTCACCAAAACACTATGTCATGTCATGATGTTAGACTACTAAACGTCGCGACGTCACATATTGTCGACCGATGTTGCGATGAGGGAAGATGTTCATCGGAATTAGGATCTTGTATTTGATAAAAATGAGTCATTTGGTACCTATTTCATAATTTGCAATCAAACCAACCACTGTGCTCACCTAAAAACATTCCAAACTCATAACATTTCATACCAAAACAAGTTATTTAACCATTTCTAATCAAAACCAATTCGATATAAGCTCAACCTATTACAAAACTATCCATTTCTATACAAACAATCAAATGTGATCCAAACCAACCAACCAAATACCAATCTTAACTATGCTTCAAACATGCCATCTCATTTTCATTACAAGGACATAAGCATATAAGCTTATATACTCATTCAACTTACCATATCATCTATATGGAATTCATAGCATATCTACATGACATGTTCAAGTTTAAAATCATGTACTAAACCACACCAAGCATAGCTAATCCGTACACCATATATTAAATGCCAAACCTTTCATACGCTCCACATTTGCCACAACATCATACATTCCATATGAATTAGAAAGTGACTATTTCATTAACCCCTTAACCCTATATACATGCCACAATCCTCACTCAAAATGATTAAAAAAAAAGCTATTGATTCAGTGATAGGATAGTGTGAGCTTCAAAATGATCTGGCTTGACGAGCTCCGCAAGGTGACGACCTACAAGGGAAAGGGAAAACAAACTAGGTAAACATATAGAATGCTTAGTAAGTTCATAGGCATTAAACAAAACTTACCTCATCTTTTATCTAAATACAATAAACAACCTTAACTTGACATAGTTTGACTAAACATGGCAAAGCAAATCATCAATAAGGTGATACTAACATGTAATCAAACCACATGGCAACTCAATCACTTACCATACCAATTCATGTCATTTTGTATAACTGATTCCAAACTCATTCATTTAAGGGATAAAACCACATAGATATTCATGACATTTTTCTAATACATTATTCAAGTTCAATTCAACATTTCTTCAAGTGAACATCAACATCATTAATTCTCATTTCAAATTTCTTATTTCATATAAACTATTTCACCCAATGAACCTTAGAAAATTGACTTGGATACAAAGGTAACTACACCACACCAGTTGCTCGTCCGAGTTGAATATATATATTCGTGTCAGGTTACTCGTCTGGGCTAAACCTTTATATCGACACATCTGAATGTTTATCCAAGCTAAGTATACATACATGTCAAGTTACCCATCTGGGTTAACCCTTTAAAACAACATCAAGTTACTCGTCCGAGCTAAACCTGTGTCACATGTATTTGCGAGTCCACAACAAATGATGGATCTGGGTAACATATGTAATCAAACTTGTAAAAGCACACACAAAATCCTATTGGCATGTCAATCATATCTCAACTTTTACTAAGTTCATACGGGCATCTATTACACATATTAACATTACTTTTCAATTTAGTCTAAATCTCACATTTTAAACCAATTTAGAACCAAACACTTATATAATCACAATTCAAATACACAAAAATCTATATAAATATATACCATATGAACTTACCTGGCCAAAGCAACAAACAAGTTGAATCTTCAGGGACTAATTGATAATTTTGACTTCTCCTCGATTATTATCGGTTTGATCTAATTCTTTATTTATACATTTGTTCCATTCAATCCATCAATATCAAATATTTATACAATATGCTATGACATGAATGAACCTAAAAAATCTTATTTTTTGATACCCCTAAAGTTTTACTTTTTATTCAATTTAGTCCCTAAAATCGAAATAACAATATCTTTCAATTTTAAGCCTCGATTTAAAATCTAAATTTAATTACATTCATTATAGACCCTCTACTCTCTATTTATACCCAAAATTCCACCTTAATTTCACATTTTATTCAATTTAGTCCTTATGTACAAAACTATTAATTAAACATTACAATCTAGTCCTTTTTCAAAATCTAAGCTTAAAATCTATCAATTTAACACCAATTTCTTCAATAAATCAACAATAAAAACTTTCAAAAACTTTAACAATTTTGCAAATTGGTACATTGGCTAGCTAAATCAAGCTTTCATGACCTCAAAAATATAAAAATTACAAAAAGAAAGGACTTAGAAAGCTTACCAATTAGGGATCGATTGCTTTGAGTTCAAAAATGGTCTTTCCCTTAGGTTTTCATGTTCAAACGGTGGAGAAGAAGAAAGAAATATGACAAATTTGCACTATCTCACCTTTATACACTTGGTTTAAATCTTAATTCATTAAACCTTAATTAATTAAACATTAATCACTATTAATCAAAATTAGAGGATGTTAACATCAACATACACTATTTGATGCAACAAAATGGTTTATTTACCATTTTGAACTTTTAGCTAATTAAAAATCTATAGCGATTGAACTTTTGCAATTTAATTTCTGCACCAAAATTATCTATTAATTCAACAAAATTATTGGACCATACTTTAATATATTTTTATACCAACTCTATACTCGATTTACAAAAATAAAATTTCAAAACTATATTTTCCGACACCACTAAAAATCAGATTGTTAAAAATTTTCTCACCTACCTTTTTCTTCATTTGCAAGTAGAAAAAGCCATGGACCACATGGTCAAACTTCCTATTAATTTTCTACTAAATGACACTGCGCACAAAGACCAAAAAATTTACACCAATAATAATTCAAAAATGGCAGGCCATCTTCTGTTATATCAGCCCATATTTCATCAATTTTTAGTGCATCAACAACCCCAACCACAGTTAACTCAACAATCTAAACAAAATACATGCACTTTTCAATACAACAAAAACAAGAACCTAAACTAAAATAATTAACTCAACATTCGCACAAAACCCAAAAAAAAAACAAACCCTAACATGGCACAATCTATGGAAAATAACACATGAACAATGTTTAAAATTATTTTCGATTGAATCCCGTATGTTGGCCTAATAATTAAGGTGTTTATCGCTTTAAATGTAGCTTAAATTCGAGTCACGCTAGTCACATTGTTGTTAAAGCTTTACCCTCTTCTTATAATTTACAAAAAAAAATATATTTTCGATCAACATTTGCACAAAACACATCAAATTTATAAATAAATAAATAATCATAAAGGAGTACATGGAAAAAATTTAGGTGGATTGATGATTGTGCAATCCGTTAGAAGATGACAGAAAAATTTAACGACAGTGACTAATTTGTAAACTTTTTTTATTTAAAATGATTAAAATAAAAAAAATTTAGTGACCAAAATATGACAAACTCTATTTTAAAATAATTATGAATGTAATTTACTCTATTTTTTTATAAAGCTACAAATATATTTTTAAATACATTTTTATTATTTTATAATTTTATAAAAAATCTAAAAAAATATATACATGACGAGATTTAAATCTAAAATATAATAATTTTTATTATCTTAATTTTACTATTTTAACTAAATTCATATTTAATTATTATACCAATTTTTTTATAAATTTTATTACATAAAAGTTTCACTCATGATATATAGTTAGATTAACTTTATTTAAATAAACTAAATTAACTTTTTGAAAAAAGAAAACAAATTAAATTCTATTTTTTTCTCATTAATCAAATAATTTTTTTTTTGAACTCCTTTTAACAATATACTTAAAAATATTCATAATCTCTCTTTAATCTATAACTCGAACCTATTTTCGTCAAAATTAATAGTAATATTCATATTAATCAAGTTAAAAGTTAACTTTTAATGGAACTTAAATTTCCACGTAACAAGGCCTTCAACTAAGTCTACTTTTTGAAGAGTGAAAATGACGGTTGCTTGTAAAACCACATATTTTAAGTCCAACTATCGGCCTTAATTGTTTCTTGTTTTCCCTTTACTCTAGTTTAAGTACAGTTCATCTATTTTCATAACTCACAAGCTTGGAGAAAAACGAGTCCCTTCTTATCTTTGCAGAGAGAATAGAGAAAGAATATCCAATGGAAGGCTACAAGAATGCTTCTAAACACATAGCAGTGTTGGCTTTCCCTTTCGGCACCCATGCTGCCCCTCTTCTCAACTTTATCCGTCAACTATCAGACGCTTGCCCCGACACCATGTTTTCCTTCCTTAGCACCCAACAATCAAACAACTCAACTTTTCCCAAAAACCTTGATAAAATTAAGCCTTTTAATGTATGGGATGGATTACCTGAGGGGTATAGCTTTAGGGGGAATCCTCATGAGCCCGTCCATTATTTCCTTAAGGCAGTTCCTGGGAGTTTTATAAAGGCTATAGATGCTGTTGTGTCTGAAACTGGTAAACCAATTGATTGTTTGATAACAGATGCATTTTATGCATTTGGGGCTGATATCGCGGATGAGCTGAATATTCCTTGGGTGGCGGTTTGGCTGGCTGGCCCTAGGGCACTCTTCCTTCATCTCCAGACCGATGTTATTCGCCAGCATGTAGGAATTAACAGTAAGGATGCTTATGCTTTCTTTCTATCAAAAAAAATATGCTTAACTTCACCCTCATTCATTTTGTTAATTAAACATAATCTAAGCTATGGTTGTCTTTTCCTTAGCATTTAATCCTTCTTAAACCCATAAATAGTCACATTTCCTTATATTAATAATAATATTTATATTAATTAAATTAAAAGTTTTTAAGAAATTTTAATTTACTAATTTAATATTTTTGTAGTTAAAGAAAATTTCAATCACTCTTTAGTGGTAGGTAGGAAGGATATGGACTGATTTTTTTTTTTTTTTCTTTTAGGAAATATGGATAGTTTTTATTAGGTAGGTATTAAATATCTTTAATATACAACAACAACAATGCAACTTTTGGTTAGAACTATACATGAATTACATTGATTGTGATGTATATTAATTGCAACCTATATCATTTTAAATATTATTATAAATTCATATTTAATAATTTTTTTTCTAATTTTTTAATTAATTTATATATTTAAAAATTTTAATTTAATTATTTTTATTTAAAAAAATTAAATAAAAAACATAAGAAAAAAATTAACCAAAAAAATTGGGATAATTACAAAACTCTTAAAACGAAAACCTAGATGTTTTAAGCTGTTCTAAGCCATTTTTAATTTAAAGATTGATCCTCATTTTAAGATTTCTCCACTAATAAAATAATCCCATCTCATGAATTTTTTTAAAATTATTTCATGACAACCAAAATATAAATATTTAACACAATTTTTTTTTTCGATTTTAATCAAATTTCAAAATTTTCTATTAGGTAAATTAATTAATATTAAATATGAGTAAGTATATAAAAATATTTTTATGCCTTTGAAAATTGATGAGGTAAGACTATCTTATTGATGCAATGATGTTAATATACAAGTTATTCCCTAATATTTAATTCTCTTTTACCATGATTAAAGCTGGGTGCTGAACAAATATAATGTTGTCATTTATATGAATATTCATAAAATTGCAGGTCCGGAAGACAAAGCACTTGATTTTCTTCCTGAATTTTCTGGCATTCGTGTTACTGACTTACCTAATGGAATAGCCTCTGGAGACATTGATGCCCCCATGCCAGCATTGTTGCATAAAATGGGAGTGTCACTGTCACGCGCCACGGTAATTGTCGCAAATTCATACGAAGACTTAGATAATACAGTGGTGAACATGCTGAAATTAAGATTCAGTATGTTCCTCAACGTTGGTCCCTTCAATCTGGTATCAGTTTCCAGTTCCACAGTGGATGACTCGCATGGGACCTTGGATTGGATGAGCAAGCATGAGGCAGCATCGGTGGTATACATCAGCTTTGGAAGCGTGATAACCCCACCACCCCATGAGCTACATGCATTATGTGAAGCCCTGGAGGAATGTGAGTTTCCATATCTTTGGTCTTTTAGGGGAAATGCTGAGAAACAGCTGCCACTAGGATTCCTGGAAAGAACCAGCTCCAAAGGAAAGATAGTTCCATGGGCTCCTCAGCAGAAAATATTGGAACATCCATCAGTTGGGGTTTTTGTAAGTCATGGTGGATGGAATTCAGTCCTGGAAAGTATTAATGGATGTGTGCCTATGATCTGCAGGCCATTTTTTGGAGACCAACAATTGAACACTCGTACTGTGGAGGTTGTATGGGGATTTGGGTTGGGGTTAGAAGGTGGAACATTGACAAAAGAAGGAGCAAAGAAAGCATTGAAGTTGATATTGTGCAGCCAAGAAGGAAAGAAAATGAGAGACAAAATTAGAGTTCAAAAAGAGCTGGTTCGCAAGGCTGTTAAACCCAATGGTAGTTCTATTGAAAATTTCAAAACACTGGTGAAACTTGTCTCCAACACTGACTACCAAGTTGATTGAACCAAGTACACAGAACAAGGAAACACAAGTGCTAGGATAATAAAGTTGTTCGTCATTTATGTCATGTCGAGAATTAAAGATGAACATCATTTGAGGTTCTCTTCCAAAGCACATTTGGCTTCCTATTTGTGTTTTTTCTTTTCGGTGTAGTTTTGGTATCGTTTGCCAATTTGTTGTCCTTGTCTTTATCTAACTTAAATAAAATTGGTAAATGGTTTGAGCAAAAACCTCAAGGTTGGTAATTGCGGACCAAGCCTTATTTACATGCTGTGCTTGCTCTATTATCTATCATATACCGGCACTGGTGCACATTTTGCTCTTCCTCCTGCAGATGTGGGAGACCCCATTGCTCTTAACATAATTTTTTCATTATAAGAAGCCTTTGCATAATTCAAATGTTAAAAAGAGGGGGGGGGGGGTTGATTACTACTACCATCATCATCATCATCATCATGAAAGAAAAAGAAAAGGAAAAGCAAAATCCTTTCTCAGGAGTATGATGTTGTGGACTTAAAAGAAACTGAAACAGAAAAAAACATGATCAAAGCCCCCCTGGATTTTGTCGGAGGGCTTTGGCTCTAATTCATACACTTTTCAGTCTACCACCCATTCAGGATGTTGTACTAAAAACCCACCTTACATCAAAATAATTAGCTTCAATGTGCAACATTAGTACCATTTGTCTCACAAGATTACCTCAAGTAGAATCCTTAGAATTCACAGAACCAACGAGAAAACGAGAAGAAGAACAGAAGTCAATCCTAATGGCTTCTGCCCGTACCATCCTGCAGATCCATAATAGGGCTGGATCATTATATGAAATTTGCAATTTCCATCTGTTGGAGTGGGATCTGTTTTTGTGATCATCGAAACATTCGGAAATTTGCAGGCTTCTTCGAGCTGGTTATTCTTCTGAAAGTAACTGTTAAAGGCATAAGAAATGTTCCCCCTAGCATCGAGATTTCCGCAAGATGTCCCATAACCAAGGCAAGTGCAGTCGGCAGAACCACATGCGAAGCTCACACTTGGTTCCACTTGTGGATCATCAAGTCTGGCTGAAGGCTTCATCACACACCACTTCCTCTCCAAGTATTGTACACGTTTTGCAGGAATTAAAGTTCCTGAGTTCGTAGTACCAAGGTTCAGAGGGTATTTGGCCTGCCCATCAAATGTAAAGATCCCCCAGTGGCGTTCAAAATTTCCTGGAGCAATGCTTTTAGCATCCTCATCAATCAAGCTAAATAAATATGCATCTATTGGGCCAGGTCTCATCGGGGTTCCTCGTCCACCTGAAATATGAGACATAAAACCTTGATTGAACCGCCGAGCATACTCTGTGTTAGCATTTCGGTCTCCATCAGTGGGCCACCCAATCTCACCAACTATAATGGGCAAATCTGCAAATCCATTTTTTTGTAATGCATGTGCAAGGGTATCAAGGTTAGCGTCAAACATGTTGTAATATAATGTCCCACCATCACTAACTGGCGATGCATTGCCATCAAAGAATGCATACTCAACTGGGAAGTTGGGATCAGAATAGAGGCTAATAAAAGGATAGATGTTCACAGTGAAGGGTGCAGCACTAAGACTCAAGAAGTTGACAATTGTAAGCATGATGTCATGGATGTCAGCACGGAAGTCCCCACCAGACGGAGAGCCATTTGTACTTTCATAAACATCAGCATTGAGGGGAACAGTGACTTTTACTTGGTTGTTATGCCCAGCTTTGACCAGCGCAGACTGGATGTTCCGAAGAGCAGGGAAGGTTATTCCAAGGTAGCTTCCATTATATGTCTCCAAGAAAGGTTCATTACCAACAGCTACATATCTGTAGGGAAAGCCAGAGCTAGAAATTTATGTCATGATCCAACATCTTGATGTTGTAAATACATATTAAGGACTGTTGATATTAAGTGGTTAGGAAGGAAATAGTTATCATTAGACCTGCAACAGTCCATAACAAGTTTTATAATCAATTGTTTTGCCCCGTATAAATATAGCTAAAATGTTTAAGACCAAAAAGATCAATGTCAACTCATACGAGTCATTGGAAAGCAAAGTTAAAGCCAAGATAAATTTTCAGGCAAATTTGTCGGGAGATTGCAAGAATGGAGATAAAACAAGCTTCAAACTTAATTCTGATTCATGGAATGTAAGATTACTTCCGATACTCGCATGCTATATTATGCTGGAATATAATGATTTGTTATTTGGTTAAAGAAGTGGAAGATTACTTAAAAACACATTTTACTAAATTGTCTTTATAAAACTTGTTTTTCCTTTTTTATTTATTAATTGAAGTGACCAGAAAAAAGAAGAATACATCTCTTAATTAAAATACATTATTTGTTATGGTTTAAATGCATTTTCATGCTATATATGCTTATAGTGTTTACTACAATTATAATCATAACTTTTTGATGCATTCATAAAGGGCTCAAAGGATTCAAGTCCCATTTTTCCTTAATCTCCAATCACAAGATCAAAGTTGAACATCTACATGCAAGAGTTGTTTCAAATAACTTAAAAGAAATTCAACAAGAATGCTCTTGTGTTTCAATGTAATCATTTACGAGTTTCTTGTTGGAGAACTTCGTAACAAGTTTGGCCGCCACTTCTAGTAAAAGACATTGCACACGGGTCGAAACTTACACCCCAAGTCTTTTTTATTAGTAAAATACTCCAAGTGAGTTGTTTCTTCTAATTATATCTGGTCTTTTTTACACGATACTTAGAACTATTCATAGCCCCTCTCCAACCCATAAATAGGAAGATAACGCACTTCAACACACTTGAACT
This sequence comes from Gossypium longicalyx, assembly GCA_025698465.1. Classification (NCBI taxonomy): domain Eukaryota; kingdom Viridiplantae; phylum Streptophyta; class Magnoliopsida; order Malvales; family Malvaceae; genus Gossypium; species Gossypium longicalyx. The sequence goes on from CM046998.1 coordinate 90,005,295, forward strand.
CACATCCTCCTGCATTGGCAACAATGTCCATACCAATCGAGCTAAGACTCAATCAACGGATTTCTTTTACTCTTAATCTTATTGAATTTTCAGGATTTTTGAAGGTCTCCAATCTCTTTGCGCCACAAGCCTCCTTATTGTTCAAGAAGTCTCTTTTGGCCTACCTAGTTCTTAAGGATTCTCTTTTCTTCTTCTCTTGCATTCTTTTTTTTTTTTGTCAATTTTGAAATCTTTCTATTGAATTTTAATTATACTCTTTGTTGAAATTTTAGAATTGAATTCAAAGTTCTTTGGTGCTTAAACTTCTCTTGCACTAAGTTGCTTAGGAAGCAAGAAAGAGTCTAAAACTTTGAGTTGATTGTTTAGGCTTCCAAATTTTAAATCCTGAGTTTCCCCATCACTTTTTTAAGTACAATTGATAATTAAATTTTTAGAAATTTTATTTCTATTTTGAAACAAAAGTCTGTCTAATTAATTTTTTAAATATATTGAAACTAAACATGCTTTGGCGGCTTAAAAGTCTCTTGCTACATGTACTAGATTAACTACAAGTGTCCTCATCCGTTTTACGGTTTGAGGCCAGATCTATTCAGGCCAAGGTGGTACTCAAGTTAATATTTCATATTTATCACACCTTTCATTTCTTTTATAAGTTTATATTTGGAATACTAGCAAAATGTAAACCAATGAACTAGATAATATCCTCTCATTAAAAGCTTTTATTAAAAATAAATATAAATAATTTTATTTTGGGCTAAATTAACCATATATGCCGTTATTTTTTTAATTGGCCAAATAGTTTTTTTTTTTTTAATTTAGGGATATAGGTTGATTTTAAAGAGAATATGAAAAGCACGTCCAGCTGGACAAGCTTTCTACACAGTTGACAAGAAAGCACATCCTACTGGACGAACTTTTGTTAACCTGTTAGAGAAAACGCACCCAACTGGGCTCATTTTCTTTGGAATTTTCAAAAAACGTTTCTAACTTAGCGCGCTTTCTTAACATGTCAGCAAAAGCTCATTCAACTGAACGCACTTTCACATTCTCTCTCAAAAATCAACCTATTTCCTTAAATGTTGAAAAAAAACGACCTCTTTAGCCAATTAAAAAAAAAAAGGCATATATGCGCAATTTAACCTTTATTTTGACAGTAGCACAATGTTATTTATTAAATGTCAATCAACCAAATATAAACCCTTTCTTTATTCTTCAACCTTAGCCGAAAAATGCTTTCAGAAAAAAAAATTAAAAAAAAAAAACCCTTAGCTGAAAACTGCTTTAAAAAATACCTAATTTATAAGCATTGGGTTTTCATTACCGTTATTGTATAAAAAAGAATAAAAACGATTCAAATATGAATATTTAAAAGCTAAAATATGTTATTAGTACTTCAACTTATCCAAAATTTGAGATTTAGTCCTTGGACTTTAAAAATTAAAATTTAAATACTCCAAATTTTTTAATTTAAAAATTTTAATTCAATCATTATCGATGTTTGTAGTTTCTATTAAAATTTGTCAATTTTAACATGTTTACTTTTTGTGAATTATATGTAACGTCGTATGAGGGCACTATAATCAACAAACTAAATTAACAAATTTTAATGGAAAATGTTAACAATGTTAATGATTGGACTAAGATTTTTAAATAAAAAAAAGTAAAAAAAACTTATTGTTTAACTTTTAAATTATAAAGACTAAATTTCAAATTTTATTTAAGTACAGGGACTAATAGTATATTTTAACCTATTTTAAAAATAAAATTGAGTTAACATGTTTTACATCAGATGATGAGTAGTCCTACACTTATTTGTCTCATTCAATGCTTTTTTATCTAAAGTTGTGCATTATCAATTAATATGAGTTGTCAAATCCATTGAGAAAAATTAAAATTTATTGAAAAAATTTCAATATTTTATAAGAACACTCTGTTTTCTTCCTACACACCCAAGACAGCCTTGACCCGGACTTCACCCCAATCAAAATAATAATTCAGATCACTAAGAACATTGTTGCACAAGGACAACTAATACAAAACAATAGAAATTAAAAGCAGAGAAAAGTTTAAATTACAGTTAAGGCAACAAGAAGGGTCTCAACTCAACAGCATATATAAACAAGTAATGTTCAAAGCTGAAATTCATTGATGAAGCAGCTAAGCAAGATGATGATAGGAAGTGAAAAAGAAAGAGAAAGCTGACCTGATGTTGACATTATTGGAAGTTATATGTTGGGTGACATTTTTTGCAACCCATTTCTCAGCAGCCTTCATGCTGCCACCCACAATAGCAAGCATGTCATTTGGGATTCCCACCATTACCTCAATCCCAGTCTTACCCAGTGTCTTGAGCGTATCATAATCTGCATCAAACAGCTTCACTCTTTGAAACCCATTATCTCTCAGCAACCTTACTATAGTGTCTGGGGGCAGAGGGTGGGATGCCTGGGTTCCCCAGTTCACACCAATTCCACTCACACTCCACAACATCATAAACAAACATACTAACCCAATATTAAATCTATCTGCTACTGTAACCCACCCCATTGTCTTCCTCTATGTCTACTCTGCTGGGAAGATTCTACAAAATGGTTGGAAATGTTTCGATCCGAGGCCTAATATTAGCAAAAATCTTCACCACAAAAAACCCATATCAGAAAAATGAAGTCAAAACCATATTACCGATATGGGAAAGAAGAAGTGAAATCTACTACTAGTGCTTCTACAGCTAATGGAAAAGGCTCCGCCGATGGTTTAACCTTATTAAAGAACAAATATTTGCACTACAGTAGTAGGAACAGCTCAAAATCCCGGCAGGCAGAGATTCTATCGGAGTTAACAAAAAAGGAAAACAAACATTAGTGGAAGGAAGCAGTGAGAATGAAACCCAGATTCATATTTGATAGCAGTAGAAAGAAAATCAGAAAAGTGGGAAGAAAGGGGTCTAAAATGAAAAGGTGATATTAAAAAGAAAGAAACAGGAGAGGCGATGCTGGCGGGCGGGCGGGCATGAAAAGGCCTTCTTTCCAGCCGTTGGAATGAGAACTGCGAAGAGGATTTAAGAATCTAAGCCTCCACCACCACCTGCCCCTCCTCTAAAAAGCGAAACAACAGTAGGCCAGAGTGAGCGAGAAAGAGAAAAGCAAATAAAAAGGAAAGGATTGAGCCAAAAAAAATAAAAAAGTTAAGCTAACCAAGTAAAGGTGGGTAGTGGAACCTACATCTAGTTGTCATGTGAAATGTCAGACAAGCACGAAATCCAAAACAATGTCTTTTTTTGCAGTTACAAATTACAATACAAAATCACTGCCACAGTATTGGCTTTGGCAGTGGCAGCTCTGGTTTGACGGGGATATCACGCCCATCGTTTCTTCAAGAGCTGAGGTGAGGTGAGAGACCTTAAGACAAGTGAGCAAATGGAATGCAATATTACTTTAGCTTTATTTGCTGACGCCTGTTAGTTGCTGGGTTAAGAAAGCTAAACTATGCTATGTTGGGGTTGGGGTTGGGCCATGGTACAGCTTAAGCGCTTTCTCTGCTCATTTGGACCTCACAGATTCCACTTTTTCTTTCCTGCATTGCGTTGCATTCACGCGTACACCAATATACAGCCATTGCAGGCTTATCGTCCTCTCAACTCCTCATTGAATTGCCATCCGACCCTGGGGTGTGTAACCCATCCTATGTTGTAATTAACATTTTCTTTTTCTTTTTCTTTTCTATTATTGATATGAAATTTTTATAGATGAAATAAGTTTACAAGCAAAAAACTTACGGTTTGTTTCCACCTTAAATTTAATTATTAAGGTAGTAATTATATTTTCTTGTAATTACACATAATTATAATTCTTTAAACGTATTTAGTTGATTAATTATATTGTAATTCTCTAGATTATATTTGATAGTACAAATTATAATTATATTGTTACATAATTTATATATTTTAAAAAATATATATATTGATTACCGCAAAAAAGTATTAATATGATAAAAAAAATTCTATACAAGTAACAAAAATTAAAATCAAATCATCATATGTATTATGTTTGTTATGATACTCATTATTATCAATCCGCTACCCGATTACCCGATTAGGTCTTGACCCGTATTCTACATTATTAACACTTTGAGTTCGCACGTGGGTGTTCGCACCCTTATGGGACTGCACAATATGGGTTCGCACCACCAAAATGGCATACCTATATCTAGGCGAACCTACATCTAGAAAACATATGTTAACCCTAGAGTAAGGTACATGTCGGCATGCATAGGGCCTACCTACGACATCACATCCATAAACAGTAATCATATCATATAAATACATAACTTAACCCTTTTGAAGAGGACACACACTCTGAAATACTCAACAATTTGGTAAGTGTAGACAGACTTCTGATCTTCAAATTACCAAAAAACCAAAATGACTCACCCAAACGAAAATTTCCCCGATAGTTTCCATCAGACCAAGTAGGAGGTTCTGGAACAGGTAATCAACCTAGAGAAATTGACATTTTCGCTAGTTGGTTTGCTAACTGACTGGAAAATCTAGGTAACTTAGGCCAAACAAGTGCCTTCAATTATTTTGAACTCAATGCACCCTTTGGTCAAGGACCGTCATTTCCTTCTGACCAGGGAGTATCCCTGCAACAACTATTCAGGTTATAAGAGTAACTGAGGTAGATGAAAAAATAGATGACTCAGAAAAGTGCTCGGTTTGAATAGTAGCAAGTGTTTTAGCAGGAACTACTAAGACAAAACAAAAAATTGAGGAGGAAGATATAGTTTGACAAATCCAATCTTCAAAATAATGTCACGCCTACCCAAGAGGAGGTTATGGGGGCACATGCAAAGCCATGGAAAAACGAAATAGATGCTTTGTGTAGAAATGTGCGAGCATTGCATCTTAATGTGCAAGACATGGACTGGTTGTTTTGTTCTAACAACTCATTGTCTCTTGAAGTAGCAGTTGTCAACCTACCAACTGAGTTTAAAGTTCCAAAAGAAATGTTTGAAGGTAGGAGGGATCCCTGAGCTCACCTCATGCAGTACAATGATTATATAAACGTGTTGGGGGCCTCCAATGCAGCAAAATGTAAAACCAGCAAAGGTCACAGAAACTTTGCATTTGTTCTATGATAACACGAATAAGTTGGTAAGGATTTCATCAGTGTTAGCAAAAGAAAACAAAGAGGACTTGATTCAGTGTTTGAGAGAGAATTTAGACATTTTTGCATAGTAATCTATAGACATGCCTAGTGTAGATCCTAAAGCAATTGTTCATCAGCTAAACATGTCTCCTGATATCAAACCAGTCAAACAGAAAAAAAGAAAGTTTGCTCCACAAATCGTGGAAGCCATTAGGCAAGTGGTAGGAAAATTGCTTTCAATGGGATTCGCCAAGAAAGTGGCGTACCCGAACTGGGTATCAAATGTTGTAATGGTGAAGAAAACTAATGGAAAGTGAATAACGTGTATTGATTTTACCAGTTTTAACAAAGCTTGCCCGAATGATAGTTTTCCTTCACCCTCGACCGACAAGCTAGTAGATGCATCCTCGGGCCATAAATTCATGAGTTTTATGGATGCATTCTCATGTTATAACCAAATTTCTATGGCTCTAAAAGATTAGAATAAAACAACCTTTGTCACGGAAGAAGACTTGTTTTGCTATAGAGTTATGCCTTTCGGATTGAAAATGCGGGTGCAACTTACCAGAGATTGGTTAATAAGATTTTTAGAGAGCAAATTGGTCGCGGTGTTGAGGTTTATGTTGATGACATGTTGGTGAAAAGCTCTACTTTGAGGGGGCATATTCAAGATTTGTCCGAAGCTTTTGTTGTTTTGCGAGCCTATAACATGAAGTTAAATCATTTGCAACGTCACTCGTAGATGCCTCGATAGTTTGGAAGTTGTCCTTCAACCATCTCATCTCGATCTGGCTAGCCCTAAACCTATTCGACACCTTGTAACACCCTATACCCGGTCCGGTCACCAAGCCCAAATATTAGGAATGTCACACCATCGTCATATATCGCATGCAATTCATATTATCTTATCATTAAGCAAACATCTTCCATTTTAGCATTTATAAAAATTTTAAGCCAAACTTACTCTAATTATCATTAATACGTGATAGACATACCACAAATAGCCTTATAACAATAATTAAACATGCATAAGGACTATTTAGCAAAATTCCAAAGTAAGTCACATAGGTTTCGATACTGAAACTAAGGTATCGATAATTTTCTTGCATGGTATCAATACTACCTACAAAATCGATACCAAATCAGTATTTTGTTTCTATCATAAAAGAAAAACATAAGAAAATATCGATATATTTCAAAAAGTATAGGTTATTTTACCCCGAGTATCGATACTCGCGATAAGGTATCAATACCAAATTACAAAACCGACTTCTTGTACAACGAAATATCACAAAGGTATCATTTTTTAAACTTAAATATCGATACATTTACTCCAGACCACAAAAGTACATCATTTTTAAACATACAAGCCAAGCCAATCTAACACAAGTTTATTTAACATGCATCTTTTACCATATCAAATAAACATTAAAACGACTATAATAACAATTTCAAACATCGAGAATAAGTCTGAGCAATAATCAACATATCACAATTTAAATCTTTAAATCCTAAAAACAAATAAGCTATGGAAACACCCAAAGTATCATGGCAAATAGCAGCAAAAAGTCTACCACATTGCCTTTATTTCCCAAATAATAAACAAATAATAAATCACTTATAAAGAATTACTCGAGTCTCGCTTGGATCAATCCCTTGGAACCATACCGCTCACATCGGAACGCTAATAGTCTGCAATGGATTAAAAAGAAGTGGGTGAGCTTAACAAGCTTAGTGAATACCTAGAACAACTATCATGCAAACAATTCATTAAGTATTAATGAAACAATCATATAGCACAACCTCAGCAGTTCCAACTCTAGTATCATATTATACTCACTCATACATTATTTACTAGCTCATTTACATGGTAATCACATTCACTTTTAAACATATATCACATTATACATATAATCACATAACATTTAAGCATATATCACAATACTCATAAACATATTTATAGATAATTTGGCACTTGAGTTATGAAATGTAAAAGTGGACTCTATCATCACTAATCGGATACATAGATCTCCAACACACCAAAAGACTCATAAAGTCGAAAATATCTCAATAAGTGAAGTACATAGCTAACACTTTCCATCGCACCAAACATGTTCCGTTGGATGGAGCTTAGCTCATATTCCCTTATCTCTCCAATATGTCCTACGGTCTCAATGCCCAAATCACATAATACATATAGGCGAGTACTCACAATCTTAGGGCATGTCAACTATATCCGATGGTCTTAAGGTTCACAAGGCTAAAATATATGTTATTAACACACATTTACTTATTGTTCACTACACTTTATCTCTGCATAATCACATTATAAGCAGAACATATTCACTGTTGTATGGCACGTATATTATGCCCACGATTAACTCTTTCACAATAGCCATTATAAGCTTATTACACACATCACACATATTACAATGTCACATTATAATCCACAAATTAACAACACATTTTCACATATAAATTCATGAGTATGAGAAAGTTTACACTCGGAATTTAGAATAGAAGTTTAGGCTACTACTAAATTCCCAATTAATGAATTGAATTGTGTCCACAAACAGCTATTCTAAACACTCACCAATACGCTTTCATCAAAATGCCTAAAGCTCAAACTAGCATTTCCTTAACTAGTAGAAGGTCCTAATGGATTCGAAGCTTCAACATAATAATTCACACAATAACACAATCAACAATTAGTTAAGGATTCACCTTAAACAATAAAAAAAAATAAGCCTAAGCTAAATTCTCATGCAACCAAAACCTTCAACATAATAAACTTGAATTCCAAATATCTCGATCTATACTCAATCGTTTTGTCTAAAATTGATTTTATTCATTTAATTATTCACCTACGATTGATTCTCAACCTTTAAACTACATAAAACTACTAAATTCATGGTATCAAAATTTTTCGACAAATTATGACTATTTTCACGACATTCATTTAAAATCCAAGAAATACTTAATGAAACTTCAAAATAAGTTTAGAAACCTTTTAATCTCATAAAAAATAATTGAAAGACACTTTGAAACCATTTTTTTACCCAAAATTCTGAAATTCACCATTAACGACCCAAATTTTAACTTTTATTTAAAAACATGTAATTTAATGGCTAAAAATTCTATTTTAAAGACTAAATAACATTAAAAACTAATAGAAAGACGAACAATTACCTTTGATGGAAGAAAAACGAAGCTTTTGTCAAAAATTTAGAAAATCCACAAACTTGACAATAGAGAAATCTATGGTATTTTAGGGGTTTTATTTTTATATTTTATGGAGGTTTAAAACTTGAGTGATGATAGAAATCAAAATAGGAATATCAAAATAAGCAATTGAGGTTTGGGGTCTCAATTGGAGGAGACAACAAAAAGGAAGAGAATGCTTCTGTTATTTCTTTTCTTTTATTCACCTCTAAACTAGGGTGAAAAGAGGGAAATATGGGCTGATTTTAAATTTTGGTTTATTTTCCTTTTAAATGCTCAAATTTTAGATCCTTTTACAAATCAGTCCACCTTCCAAATTAAAGGTCCTTTGAGCATCATTTTCAAAAATTGGTTTAATTTTATAAAATCTATAATTGAAAACATTATCAGTTACCATGTTTACGAAATTTCGAACACGATTGAGCTAAAATTCTTATTTTACCATTGAAACTTCTAGGCCCAATTTTGGGGTGTTATAAACTTTCCTCAGTAATTGCTCACATGTTGCACTCCAATCGACACTAATAACTAGCCCCGTAACAACATCCCTATCGACTGGTATACCAAGTTGTAAACTAACGCCATCGAGTGTAATTGTACACTCACCATAGGAAAGATGGAATGAGTGTGTCTTCGATCTCCATCTCTTGACTAAAGCATTGATAAGTGGGGGATCCAATTTAGTCCCCTCGAGCATGCCCGTCACATATAAAAGGCTTGCATCTCGCAAGTGTCCATGAATGACATTCGGTGCACCTTCGCTTAAATTGTTTATATATGTCTCCAAAATTCGATATTCAAGATGAGTATATAAACATAAAAAATTAATAATCTAACCAGCATAATAATTAACTATTTAAAATTAAATAATTTAATAAATTTTCTTACCATTTGTAATTGAACGTCGGAGATATGCTTGTGATCCAAATGGATAAATTGATTTGCCATTTAAAAATTATAATGAAAATAATAAAATCGAAGATAATAAAATTAAAAAAATAAAAAAATAATTGATGATTGAAATTTTGAAATTGAAAATTGAAAATTGAAAATTGAATATTTAAATTTGAAGATTGAAAATATAAAATTGGAAATTGGGGATTGAAGATTGAGGATTGAGAATTTAGGAAGGAAGAATGAGTCTGAAGTATTTGGTTGAAAAGAATGAAGTTTGGAGAGGTTTATATATGAATTTTTATGGTTGTTTGAGCCTTTGTAGCCGTTGGAAAAATTATCGTTGGAATAATTACCGTTGAAAGGAAAACACATATTACATGGTGCGTTTTCACTGCCACATAAGTGAAAACACACCTACTATAACGTGCTTTTCTTTTCTTCTGAAAACGCGTCCTACGGGGCACGTTTTCACTAGTGTGTAAAAACGCACCCTGTAAGACGCATTTCCAGGAGAAATAAGAAAAATGTGTGTTTTCATTCTCTCCTAAAAATGCATCCTACGGGAGGGCGCATTTTCACTGGTGTGTAAAAGCGCACCCTATAATACGCATTTTTAGGAGAGAGAAGAAAAACATCGTAGTTCAATAACTTTTTACAAAATCAGCCTAGTTTCTCAATTTTTTACAACATAAATTAACCTAAATTTTGAATTAATTTACATGTTTTATAATTTTATAATAATGTTATAGTTTTTACTTATATATTTTTGTATTTCAAAATTATTTTAATAAAATTTTTTATCTTTGAAGAAATTTTTGTAAATTTTAAATGTTTTTAGGAATATTTTTGCTTTTTAAATATAAATTTTAATTACCATATCATCCCTCTACGTCTCCAATGTAGTCAGCACAATATCATGAGTAACTTAAATGAAAAATATAATTTCAAGAGTTTAATTAATTAATATTTATAATTAAACATAAAATTAAGTAAAAAGTCTAAGCTAAGATCATTAGATATTTGTGTCCGAAGATCTATTATTGTGTACATACATACATACATACATAGATACATGGAATCTCAAACTGTGAAATGGAAACACTATTTTCTCTATCTCGCCTTCATCTATGCCATCCTCTACTTTCTCCACACCAATTTACTGCTCAACGACCGACCTATTCACATCAAGAAGTGGCCTCATCTTCCTCTCAGGTTCCGCCACGATGGTACCTTCAAGATCCTCCAGGTCGCCGATATGCATTTCGGCTCTGGTCTTCTCTCCCGCTGCCGAGACGTGTTGCCGTCCCACTTCCATTACTGTTCCGATCTCAACACCACTCGATTTCTTAAAACCATGATTCAGCTTGAAAAACCTGACTTTGTTGCCTTTACGGGTACTTTGTCTTTCTTTCTTTCTTTCTTTAATTTATTTTTATTTTTACTTGATTATGCATAAGTTTTGATTTAAGCTTTACTTTGGAATGCTTTAGCAAAAATTTTATCAACTTAAGAAGTTTAAAAAGGATAATTAAGTAAAATAGGCTAACACGTCGAGTGCTTAGAAAGTGGAATTCAATTCAATTTCCCCGACTAGCTAACAAGTTTGTATCGTAAAATGAGCATTCATGAGCTCAGTTGAATTAATCTTAATCTGGGGTTTCATTCTATTTCTAAATGGATCTAAGAGTTGTTAATTTTTTTCACAATCTAAGTGCTGAAACTGATGAGGAAATTTGTTAGTTGCTTTGTTTGGATTCAAACAAAACTCTTGATCTAAATATAGGATACAAATATGCATTGGAAATGTTTTGAGATTTGGAAATCTCTTAAGTTGTATTATTTTGGAACCTGACCAACTGTTGACTCTAAGTAGGATTCACATTTGAATATGAAATTTCCTAGTATAATGTTAATTCCATTTTCTTTAGGTTTGAAATATGGTTGAAGCTAAGGTTGAACATCTGTATAACAAGATTGGCATAATTAATATCTATGTTCTAACTTGATGGGAGTGTTAATAGCCTGTACATAGCTGATTTAAATAGCTAATTTGAAGGGATTTAGAGAGATTTTATATTCTTTCCTTTTTAGGCATGCAATTAGCTTCTATAAATTTTGACTTTGAGATGAATGCAAAACATAAACTTTCTCTTAATCTCGTCTGTTTTATACAAAAATTGAAATAATCACAATTCTTCAATCTAGTCATCTGAATTATTATCCTTTTCAAAACTATTTATTTATGCCAATTTGTTAACTTTGATTCGATTTCTTCTGGATTTTGACCATTCTTTCTGTTTTGTCAGCATGTAATTTATTGTTAGAAGCTTAAAGGTTTGTGTTAAGTAGGAATATCTTAATAATTGTTATATTTCTGAAAAGAAAGTCGCAATTAATGTAATAAAGAAGACGCTTGTTTTCTATGTCTTGTTTCTCTTTTTATACAATGCCTACCTCTATCAGTAATCCTTTTAACCCTTAAATCATAGGAAAAACCTGCTCGAACCCACATGTTGCTAACTGAGCTAAGGCTCAACTGGCTTTCATAAGTTTTTAGTTCTTCAAAGATGCTAATTTCATGTTTTCGGAGAAAGAAAGTGGATGTAATAAACTCAGATGAAAGAAAATTTTATTTGTTGCGAACGTACCAACTCAATCACATACGTAGTATAAATACCTTTCTCATATATGTTGAATCTTTTTGTTGTTTAAGCGTGCTCATGGTAACAAGAGACTTTCCTTGGTTGATGCTTAAAACCTTTTCTCTTTACCACTCTTTTTGGGTCATGTTAGTCCCTGAAAATCTACTTTGTATTCTTTAAACCAGGGGACAACATATTTGGTCCAAGCACAACTGATGCTGCTGAATCTCTACTAAGAGCCTTTGGTCCAGTAATGGAATCAGGAATCCCATGGGCAGCTGTATTAGGAAACCATGACCAAGAATCTTCGATGACTCGTGAAGAACTGATGTCTTTCATCTCACTAATGGATTACTCACTGTCACAAACTAATCCACCTTCTAAAGATATCAATAATGTGAAAAGAGGCATGTTCTTAGATATTGATGGCTTTGGAAATTATAATCTCAGTGTTTATGGTGCTCCAGGTTCCCATTTGGCAAACAGTAGTGTCCTCAACCTCTTCTTTCTTGATAGTGGAGACAGGGAGATGGTTCAAGGAGTTCGAACTTATGGATGGATTAAGGAATCTCAACTTAATTGGCTTCGCAGTGCTTCACAGGAACTTCAGGTAGCATAAATTAAGCAATGATTATAAAACAATCTTTAATTCTCATTTGTTTTCTTTAAAAATTCTCTCATTTCATGTGGTGGATTTCAAATAATTTTGACACATTTGAGAAACAACTTGGCTATGTTTTGTTGATAATTGAAGGGCGATCTTTTCTTTCCTTGGCCTAAAGAAGAGGAAGAAAAAGGGAGGAAGAACATTGTTCCTAGTTATTATTATTATTATTAGAAGTAAAATGATATTCCTTTAGCTTGAAATGATAACCTGGGTATGTTTTGTTAATACTTGAAGGGTGATATTTTTTTCCTTGGCCCAAAGAAGAGGAAGAAGGAAGACGAACCTTGTTCTTTTTTTCTTTCCAATATAAAATGTTTTAAGCCATTAGAAATGATAAATGCCAAATATTATCCATTACTGGCTTTCCTAGAACTCTTATCATATGCATATGTATTCCGTTGTTAATCCTGACCACCATTACTTGGCATGTTCTTACAATTTCCTAAAGGAGGTTCATTAGATTTAGATTTCAATAACATGCTGCAGTTGACTTACTAACAGGTTCAAAATCAAGAGGTCAAATATGTAATAAAAACTCAGCTTGTGGATGCGTCAGCAGCGCTGGCATTTTTCCACATTCCAATTCCAGAGGTTCGGCAATTATACTACCAAAAGATTGTTGGTCGGTTTCGGGAGGGTGTGGCTTGTTCATCGGTAAACTCAGGGGTCTTAAAGACATTGGTCTCCATCAAAGATGTAAAAGCTGTTTTCATAGGCCACGATCATACTAATGACTTTTGCGGGAATTTAGAGGGAATATGGTTTTGTTATGGTGGAGGCTTTGGGTACCATGGCTATGGAAGAACTGGCTTGGCAAGGAGAGCTAGAGTCATATTGGCTGAACTTAGGAAGGGTGATAAGGAATGGATGGGAGTGGAGAGGATCAAGACATGGAAGCGTCTTGATGACGAGAATCTGAGCAAGATTGATGAGCAAGTCCTGTGGGAGTTGTCGCCATCTAGATGATTCTCTTTCCAAGTAGTGAGGTACTTCATATCTGTAACCAAATCATGTTGTAATATATCTGCTGTGGTTTTCTTTTGATTTAATTGTTTTTATAGTCTCTTTTTCTTTATTTTCCTCTTTTTTTAAGTAGTTTAAGATTTGCTATTTTATAGTTACTTTTATTTCCTTTTTCTCTCAAACCTTTTGAATATACAAGGAATTATATTCTCAATATATATAAATGACATTCAAGATTTAGAGGATCTGTGTGATTCAATGATTTAGCTTACACATTTGTCTTGTTATAATGCGCTAATTGTTTATGTGGTTGAGTTTTGCTCAAAGTTAATAGGTTAAGTGCTTAGACTATATCATTTGTGTTTATTTGTGATTGTATTTGTTGATTATTGACTTAAGCTTAGCTTTGATAATTTGGAGTGATGCCTAGTTAATGTTATGCTTAAGGGTCTATCCAAAAGGACCACTTAGTGTTGAAATATTTTCGAAATATATAGTGTTCCAGTAGTTGCAAATGAAAAGCTATAAGTAACCAGAAGTTATGTCACTCGATTATTAATCAAAAGTTGTCACTATTTATAGTGATAAGTTATGTCTCTTAAATTCAAAAGTTATATCACTTGATTATTAACAAATAATTATAATTATTCAAGTAGATATCTATTGAATAATTATGTTTATTGCTAAAGATATGACTATCCATTTGGATAGTTATGTCCTTATGAAGAGACATGAGATCTCTTATAAATAAGAACGAAATTTCATTTGTATGACACACCAAAAAAATAAGCACAAAGTTTCTTTCTGTTCTCACATCATCTTTTATATTCCTAGATTGTTCTATAAAGAATTACTGTAGAAAGTTTTTATAGAAATTTATTATCCTTGTTATACTTCGCTCAATGCTCAGTGGATTGTTTCCGTCAATGCAAAACATGGACAGAACTTCTTCACTATTCTCGTACCACGAATTGCTTCAAGTGTGGGCTCGAATAAATCGAATCAAAACATAGAACTAGGAATAGTTTTCTTTTCTTTTGAGTGAAAATGAAAATTCTCTTCTCAAATAGAAATTGACAAAATTGTTATTTTAAAAAAAAATTTAATAGCTAAAAATAAATTCTCTCTATTTTTTTGTAATGTAACAATATCTTAAAATTGTATAAATAGCCCTACCAGTGCCATCTATTTATAAGGAGAGAATGTAAAGCCTTTGCTGAATTGTAAAAGCTTATTTTAACTAGAAAAAAATGAAATCCTAATTTAACTAAGATGTAAGGGGCGGCAACCCTAGTTAATAATACTAGGGTTTGCCATTCCATCTTATAACATAAGGGGCTTTTAGGCCTCTTCTATATCAGGTCCAACTATAAGTACTTTTTGGATTTTTAACCCAATACTTTATAATTTTATCCAACTTAATATTTATTTTTCTATTTCCTTAAAATAAACTTCAATATAAATCTAATTAAATAATTTTCTCAACCCAATTCTAATTCCATTAAAATCATGATGACTTTACCATAAAAGAATCTATGAGAAAATGTATTTAATATTTTCACATTCAACGGTTCACTATGATCAAATGATTTATTTCCATTTTCAAATTTTATTTAATTTGAAAAACATAAATTCATTTTTCAAGTCATTTTTCAAGTCATTTTTCTTTTTCTTTTTTGAGAAAATCAAATTCGCTTCCAAATGATTCCATTTCTTCATTTTCATTTTCATTTTGGAGAAAACCATAATCATTTCCAAATGTTTCTTATTTCTCCATTTCACAATTTCTATTCATTTTTGTTCATTTGATTCAACATATAATTCATTTATAGTTTCAACAAGCTAGTGGAGAAACCGATTGAACATATGCAACTAAAGCTCAAATGATTTATAATTAAGTTCCGATTTTTCTCCTATTAATTATAAATTCATTTAGTCACGAATTCGTTCCACTATAGTATCGTGATTAAGCTCTCCCTAACGGCATACCATTACAAAATAACCTGATCAGCTCTCATCCAATGACCTTGTCATAAGTGTGTTACACTCATATGATATCATTAATCTATTTGGGATAATATTTGTTCTTCTAATATGATCTTATTTTATCTCATGGTAATCATTACATCTTCTTTTATGAAAAGTCAATTACTATCAAATAGTAATCAGGTCATCCATCACAAAGATGAACGACCTGGGGCCACGTTTACTTTTCATCAACCATGTAATGCCAACGAGAGGATATCATTTACCCATGTCTTGGTCTATGAGTTTCACTGTTGTGAATGATGCTACATACTACAGAAGTCGTACACTTAATGCACTAGCTTTCAATTCTTTATCTATTCGTACTCAGACTTTTACTTATACCATAGTGTACAAGTCGAGCACACATAGTTCGACATCAACTCAGGATTTAGATATGCCACACCATAAACGTCACAAGTGAATAAATCTATAAATATATTTAGGATCTATTCTTCTTGAGTCCAATCTTATGTACTGTCGATCCAACCAATCACATCTATTTCTCTATCTTTTAGGAGTCATCCTCTTAGATGCCTAAGACAAAACATCTCCCCAATTGAACTTGATAGACGACATATTTGTCTTTTAATCGATTTGTTCATTTTTTATTAGACTAATGACATGTTTATGTTCGTCTACTAATATAAGTTGTCTTTTTGTATTATGATTTAACCACGTAATACCGTTTAGTATTAGTTTAAACTTTAGACAACCAATGAGCAGCATTTGCTTCCATTTTGCTTTGCGTACAAAAATCATATGAGGAAAATTATACAAATTATATTAATGTAATCAATGAATTCGTTTTATTAACCAATCTGTTCGAAAAAAATTACAAGTTTACAAACGAATATAGTACACTTAGGGCACAAATCCAACATATAGATAGTGCATTCAATTCCTTAAAGGAAACACCACTGTAACTAGTTCTAAATTGTACGTCAGATAATTGCGTTCATGCGTCTTTAGCTATTGGGATGCATACGCAATTACTTTACCATCATGTATTAAAACACAATCTAAGTCATTCAGCGAAGCATTACTAAATACCACAAATTATTTCCCTAATTCGAGTAAGGTTAAGATTGGTACTTTCCATTGTAGAATAGCTTCAATATTTTTGGGATCATCTCGGATTCTTTCCGTCGAAATAACGTGCCATAGAAAGAACACTTCAGATAACCAAAACTCACACTTACTAAGCTTTTCGAAAAGTTACTTTTCACACAACACTTGCAATATGATTCTTAAATACTTATCATGCTCAAGCTCTGATCTCGAAGATATCATCGAAGAACACAACTACAAATTGGTCTAAATAAGACTAAAATATGTTGTTCATGAGATTCATGAACGCCACAAAAACATTCATCAGCCTAAATGGCATCACCAGAAATTCGTAGTGACCATACTACGTACGGAATAATTTTTTTGGTGTGTCAATGTCCTTGACCTTCAATTAATAATATCTCGGGCTCAAATAAATCTTAGAAAAGACTGAGGAACCCTTCAATTGATTGAACAAATCGTTAATACAAGGAAACGGATATCAATTTTTGATTGCCAACTTATTCAATTTTCAATAATCAATGCAAAACCGTATCGACCCATCTTTCTTCTTAATGAACAGCCCTGGAGCCCCTTAGGGCGATATACTCAGATGTATAAAGTCATAGTCTAAGAGATTTTGCAATTGAATTTTTAGCTATTTTAGCTCCGTTGGCATCATATGGTACAAAGCAATATACACAGGGTTATACTCGAGTAAATCTCAATTGCAAATTCAACCTCACTATCAGGAGGTAATCTTGACAATTCTTTTGAAGATACTTTCAGGAACTCACATAGTCTTCGGGTCTAACTCGTTTAGCTTTCATCTGAGTTCGAGTTAATAACATAAGCCAGATATGTTTCACAGTATTAATTCAAAATCTTATTAGCTCGAATTGATGATATGATACAAGTAGAATCACTTGATCTTATGTCTTTGACTTCAATAATTTCTCTTTCAGGACATTAATAGAGAACTTCTTCTTACTGTAGTCCTAAATCACACTATGCTTGGTCAACTAGTTCATTCCCAAAATTACATCAGAATCAACAAACGACATAATTAAAAGATCATCTGGGAATGATTTATTTTAGATTTCTAATGAGCATCACTTGCAACTTATCAACGAGCACAGTTTGTCTCAAAGACTTAGAACATATATATTGTTATTCTTAACAACTCCAATTTAAATTTTCCTACTACAACATCATGAATTCTTGTTTTTGATCTCCCAAATTCTTGTTTTTGATTCCCTGACACATGATGGGTGATAGTTAGCCACCATTAATATGCCTTTCCCTTTAAAAGAGATCTTACACACATGACACACAGGCGATGAACATTCTAATTGTTGAAGAACTCCCTCGGTTAACTCCAACCAAAATTTAGCTGAGGAAAGGTTAACACCTTCAACCCTTAGAAATCAATTGTTTCTTATTTTTGTAGCTTTTTTTATCAAGCTCTTCAAGCTGTAGCTATTGGTGCAACTTGTTGAGCAGCTCTTGCTACTCTCAAGAGTACATTCGCTATTATAAGGAGTAGATCCTCATCACCTCAACCTCATGACGAAGTTTAATAACTCTATTTTTTGTGTCAAGAACCAATTTGATCAATACTACATGTCTTGATTCCCACTCTACTCTCACTCTCAACGAATTGATTACTGCTGTTAATTTCCTCTCTAACAGCATTTCTCAATTCTCTTGACATTTCTAGTTTTATAACAAACTAATTCATGTTCAGCATTTAAATCTTAACTCAGACTCGACTCAATCTTGGCATGTACCTCTAGACTCAATTTCGAGCTCAATTTAGTTCAAGGATCGACTAAATCTTAGCTCTGATACCACTAAATGTAACACCCTAATACCTAACCTGATTGTCAAGTCCGATCTATAAGATGCCACATTCATTTTTAGAGTAACTACAATTATTTATATTCAATTTAATAGCCTTAAACATTCAAATACAAGTAACACATGTGAATAATACGATATGCAATCATTTTTTGGTCTTACACGAGCTTACGAAAGCTCTTTTGCTAACTCGAAATCAAAATAGGACTAAGTTGTAAATATTTTTAAGTACTTGGTTGATGTTGCAACTACGGGAGTTCCTCATCGCAACACAACATACTGACTAAGCTCGTTGCGATGAAAATGATTCGATGTCACGACGTGACTATCTGTTTCTAAATGGTACCAACATGATTCACCTATAAAACAATTTCATCACAACCATTCACCATTTTAGTCAAATGCGTTATTTCAATTGTTCATTCCTAACATATTTCATTATATATATGTATGTATTACCTAAACGTACATACTAACTTAGAAACTTATGACAATTTCCCAACCATTTACCGAAATTGACATATACATTCACATATAAGTCTCAAATATTGCAACCTTTCATACAATTTAACTAGGTAACAAATTCACATATAGAAATAAACCATTGACCATTTCCAAGTTACCATTTCAAGCTTCAATATAATCATGACCACCTATTATACCAAAAACCAACTCAACCTAGGTACACACTGATTTGGCACTCAGTGCCTCATTGGAATGTTCGAAGTATATAGATTGTGCCCAACGCTCATTGATATAATTAAAAAAAAGGTTGTGCCTAAAATTCATTGGAAATTTTAAAGGAAAATGCACCCAACGCTCATCGACATATAATCGAAGTAACCCATACTCAATCTATATAGCATGCCAACTATATCTGACTCTGCCCGAACAATTAATAAATGTAAAAACAAAATGTCGATAATGGCAAGAAAAGAGAGGAAAAATAGAACACATAAATTTTATGTAAAAACCCTTTTAGGAAAAAAACCACAGGCAGAAGAAAAGAAAGTTCACTATGTTGAATTCGAATGATACAATAGGAGATACGACTACGTCTATTTATAAGTTTATAAAACCATATTCTAATCAAATTCAAATAGAAGTAATGTAGTAGGATTAAAACACCTTATTCCAATCAACACCAAATAAAAGAATCATACTTCTATACGGATTTGGGTCACATATCTTTAACAATAGAGTAACCAATTTTTCGATTTCATCATATAGTTCATTTCACACTCTATATTTCTTAATTCATCATAAATTTCACTATTTCAACATTTCATATATCATATTTCAGCCTAATTCTATATCAAATACATATATAAATAAATTCATGCAAATTTCTATTTTATTCAATTTAGTCCTCTATCTCGATATTCAATCTCAAACATAGCAATTCCATTCACATAATCATTGTAAACTCACCTCAATATCATAATATGCAAAATATTACAATATGTAATAATTAAATTGATCTTGAATTATAGAAATATAAACTAAAAACTCACGTCGCTCGTCGTCGGCTTTTGCCTTTCCTTTCACTCTCGACAGCTTGGCGTCATTTTAAGCTATGAATAATAATTCAAAAATTACACAACATCAATTTCCATCCAAATTACATTCAAATACAAAGTCAAACATATTTTGCAATTTATCTAATTTAGTCGTTAAACCCAGGACAAGCATAACTTTTAGTATAGAGCTTCAGATTTCACATTTACTCAATAGGGACCTTCTACTTTCTATTCCTATTATAATTTCATAACATTTTTTCATTTTATTCAATTTTGGTCCCTAATGTACAAAACAAACAATTAAGATATACAATTTAGCCCTTCTTATAATTTAAAGTTAATTTCTATCAATTTCATACCTAATTCATCTAATTCTTAACAATGAAAACTTATCAAAATTTTACAAATTAATGAAATTTACACATGGGCTAGCTAAATCAGGTTCTCATGATTCAATTTCCATAAAAAATAAAATGAAAATGGCTGGGGACTTATTTGAAATTAGATGGTTGAATGTTAAAATGCCTAAAGCTTTTCCTTTTATTTTTTTCTTTACGTCCACTGTTTGGGGGAAGAATAAGAAGATTTTTCATCTTTTTTCCCACTTTAGTTTCTATTTATACTATGGTTATATTTAATTAAGCATAATTAACCAATTTGATTATGTTTTAGTTAATTAATCTTTAATTAGTTAAGTTTAGTGACATACATCATTACCATTCACTAACACCTATTTAAAAGTGGTTTATTAATCATTTTTTCCCTTCGAATAATTGTTATCTAAGTCCCCAAGCCTTTTCTTAATTGAAAATTTATAGCGATTAAACTTTTACAATTTAATCCCTAGACCTTAATTAACCATAATTTCGGCTAAATTGACAAACTAAATTTTAATTTATTTTTATATTAACCCCATAAATATTCCTATTTAATATTTACAAAATCAATTTACATAAATGAATTTCTGAAATCACATTTTTCGACACCACTGGAAATTAAGTTATTACAAGAAGGATTCATGGTTCGGTCTACATTCACTACACCAATTTTGATACTAGGTATTAGCAAGGGTAAGAGACGGAGGAAATAGTAGTGGTAACTAGGAAGTCGGTTCACTTGTGATAGGTAGAGAGTCGAGTTTTCAAGGAAAGGGAGTAGAAAACAAGTGAAGAATAAAGAGGCTATGTGTTATTGTAATCTAAGGTTACTGAAAAATAGAAAGAATAGCCCTCCGCCACCGGTCCCCCCTTGTTGTGTCTTGGGATATTTATATGTGGGGAGTCTCCTACCTAGTTACATCATGTTAACAGCAATCTTGGGATAAGGTTTCATGTCTTGTATAGCTCTGACATTTCCTTTGTTGAAGTAATACAAGGTTGTTAGACTTTAGTGGTCCTTAGATGGTCCTTTATGGGGAAGGCCCAATTGAGTAGATAGGGATGGATGATCTTCCCATGGGTGGTATGGAACATATGGGTGGCTAGCCATTGAATAACTGATAACTCTTGAAAAGAGTTATATGTCGAACCTCTAAGCTTGATTAAATGCTTGTACTATTGAAAGAGTAGATATATTTGCATTTTTAAATTATTTTTAGAACATTACATAATAACGCTTAGATTGTGCTTAAAATGTCATTTCATGTTACTTTTACTGTTAGGAATAAGGGAATTGGTTGTTGTATGTAGCAGGTGCAGGAACGATGAAGAAAATGAGGAAAAGAATGAAGGAAGTGAAATATTGTCATGGAAAAATGTTGGATGGATTGCCAACACAAATGCTATGCAATTCCAGGAAAATGTTGACGCAGCACTCAGTCCTCATCACTCTCAGCCAGTTGGACGTGTACTAAATAAATCCACCTAAAAAAAGGGAGACAGTGTATGCTGAGAGAGGGAGACCTACCTTATAAAAAAGAGATTTTGGAGGAGGATTTTGGAGGGTGATTTGGAGAGCAGCTTTCTTTCCAGAAAAACTTGTGAAAAATTCTAGAGAAAAGGGAGAGGGTAACAACTTAAGAGGAGAGGAGAGATGCAAAGAAAGGGACGAACAATCAACCTTAGGTCCTACACGATTTAGTAACGTCGAAGTGAAAGTTGGAGTGTCGAAAGCTTCTTGCAGTTCTACCTTCATTATGTTAATAAATTTTTGTGATTTATAAACTGTTAATGATTATGTTGAATGTTATTCGGATTTTGGATTTTAAATCCCAACCCATGAGCTAATTTCATTTGGATTGGAATTACTGAATCTATCTTGATATCTTGATGATTATGGTGATATTTTCAGTAGATCTACTGTTTTATTCGGTTTGGATTATTTTAAATATACGTATGCAAGCTCTAGACATAGATGAATGCATGGTATATCCTTAGACTTGATTTAATTCTAAAAAGGTTAAATAAGTTTGATCGTGATCAAATGATACGAGCGAGTACTCAAGCGAATACTCGTAGCACTTTAGACATAAAGTTGTGATCTGTATAGAGTAAGGAAGAATATTGTTAGGTATTATTATTGAGACTTGTAGACGTACAAAGACTTAGAATGATAGCTTTAATTCTAGCTCTCGAAAGAAGCAAAATGCAATAGTTATACTCTAAGCAGTAATTTGGTCAAGATTTTTCCATGACATTATTATGTTATTAAGATATAATCCAAGTAATTTCAACATTCTCATTCTACAGCATCAATTCTCTCAACTTTGTCTCATAGAATTGCCATAGCATTTTATTCATTATTTGATTTTTATATTTCATACATTAATTCTTCACTTCAAATCATTATTTTGTTTACTTTTCCGTAAGTCTAATTAGTATAGTTTATAGTAATAACTCAACCATATTTTTACCTATTCTGATCCCTGTGGAGACGATCTCACTTATCACTTTATTACTTGATTCGACGTGTATACTTGCACATTCGCATTATATATTTACACGCGACAAGTTTTTGGCGCCATTGCCATAGATCGACAAATTGGTGAATTTTGGTTTGTTATTATCGATCTAATTTTGTTAGTTTGAGCTTACTTAGTTGCTTTTAATTCTTTTTCAGGTTTGTTGCTAGTTTATGAGTAGAAGTATTCCTGAGAACGAAGAGTATTATTTTGATCCTAACATTAAGAGAACTTTGAGGAGGAGAAAAGAATTACGAGAAATGGCAAGGGTTGGAAATGATCCAGACAAAGAAGATCCATTACATCTGAATGGTAGGGACGCTAATATTCCTCGTGTGATAGATGATAGAGACAGACCCATTAGAGAACATGTAGTGCCAATCTTGGATGATTTAAATCCAGGGATTGTCAAGCCACATATTCAAGCTTAGCATTTTGAGTTGAAACTAGTGATGTTTCAAATGCTACAAATAGTAGGACAATTCAATAGATTACCTACTGAATATCTGCGACTGCATTTAAGACTCATTTTGGAGGTTTATGATTCATTCAGGCAATAGGGTATTCCTGAACATGCCCTGAGACTCAAGTTATTTCCTTATTCATTGCAAGATCATGCCAATACATGGTTGAATACTTTGCCGTTAGGAACAGTGGCATCTTGGAATGAACTTTGCCAAAGGTTTTTGTTGCGATACAACCCTTCAAACATAACTGCCAAATTGAGGAACGATATTATATCTTTTCGACAATCTGAAGATGAGACATTGTATGAAGCTTGGGAGCGATTCAAGGAATTGATTAGAAAATGTCTGATGCATGGTTTCCAACACTGGACACAAATGGAAATGTTTTACAATGGACTGAATGCACATACACGAATGGTAGTTGATGCATCTGCCAATGGGACTTTGCTAGATAAATCGTATAATGAGGAATATGAGATTCTGGAAGAGATAAGTAACAATGATTATCAATATCCAACTACAATAGTGGGTACTGGTAAAAGGGTTACTAGAGCTATGGAGCTTGATGCAATCATTTCATTAAAAGCTCAGGTATCATCCTTAACTAATATAATTAAAACATTGAAGAGACCAGCTGTAGTGTAGGAAATCAAAGCAGCAGAATTAACATTTGTTTATTGTGGTTAAATATAAAATTGGTACCTGAACTTATCCACTTTTCCTGGATTGGTACTTATGGGTTTTTTTTGTCTCAAATTGGTATCTAAACTTTTTTTCCGTCCACTATATTGGTACCTAAGACTAACGACGTTAATTTTTTGCTAATGTGGTAGCGCGCACGTGGCGTCCCCCAAATTTTTCCTCACTCTCTCACCATCCAATCACCACCAAAATCACATCTATTAAATATTTTGCTTTTCCTCCCCATCTTCCAGCCACCATCAACCAACCCCCACCACTTCCCCTCCTCTTTTCAAACTAACCCACAAAGAATGACTATTATAAACCTTTTATATATTATATTCATAAAAGACATTACATTTCATTTGGTTAGCAATTTCAATTCTAAGTTGAAAAACTTTTTTGTAATTTATCAAATTGCTAAACTAATACTAGAAAAAATTGCAATCAATTCATTTCCCTTGAAATTAAGACAATTTTACTATATTTATTTTTCAGAAATTAAGACAAAAATATAATAAAATTACTGGAAAATGGAGATTTCTTCGTCGGCCTCACCTGAGCCTTCTGAAAAGGAACATGGGAGTGTTGTAGACAATAATGGTCAAGATCCTATGAAGTCGGATGAGGATACGAATCTTGGAGAAGCTGAAGCTACAAAAGAATTAGGTTTTAACTCGGAATCCCAAAATTCGATGCCTCAATCTGATAAAAGGGGGAGAAAAACTACTAAACAAATTGTGTTTTCTAATTCAGATTCCGAGAGTGATGGTGACTTATCGATGGCTGATATGGTGAAACTCGTGGAGGAAAAAAAAACTCTTGAAGACCAAGCAAACGAAGATTGAACAAGTGAAAAACAAAGTTGTTCGAACTCTTGCAGAAATGGAGAACGTTATGGCTAGGACAAGACGGGAAATGGAGAACTCTTTTTTTTTTTTTTTTGTTAATTCAAAACCTTGTGGGTTAGTTTGAAAATGAGAGGAGAAATGGTGGAGGTTGGTTGATGGTGCATGGAAAATGGGGAGGAAAATGAAACAGATTTAAGAGATGTGATTTTGATGGTGATTGGATAATGAGCAAGTGAGGCATAAGTGATTACAATTATAAGCTTGCCTAATGCCATGATCACCGTTCTTACCGCATAAGTGGAATTAAAAATTTGGACTCCACCGCCTATAGGTCCATTAAGTTGAACACTGATAGTGCACGCAGTTCAGGTTAGGGGTTAATTTCCTTGTCAAAAATGGCGAGAGATGAAAACGGTAGATAGATTTTAAGATTAAAAAGAATATCGATAATGTAATGTTGAACAAGTAAAATTATGGACAATTTATGATAGTATCCAAATGGCTTGATTTGCAAAATGAATTAGTGTTACTGTCGAAATTGATTGTGCTCTAATTATTGAAACCCTTAAATGGTAGACTCTAAGGGTAGTTGAATAGGGATTTGATTCTAAAAATTTAAGAACTTTGTAGAAGATATTAGAGGGCAAAAATTTAGCAAATTTCAAGGGAAGCAAATATTGTTGCTCGCATTCTAGCTGGGCTGATAAGAAATTTCCTTATTACTCTCACATTTTCCAGATATACCTCCTGTGGTTGCTGCTCAAATAAGGAATGATGGTCAAATTTTGCTTTATAGTTATGATGCTATTTTGTAATTGATGTTTCTCTTTTTTAACAAAATATATATATACAAAGAAATTACATTACACCAATAAAAAGTAAATGATAAATTCTATGCAATGCTACAAATAAATAATAGAAGGATCTTCTCAAAAAAAAAAAAAGGAAATCAAAATGAGGAGTCCAACCCCAAAACCCAGGCAATAGCCAGGTGGTTTTTTTTTCCTTTTGGTCATTGTTAATAGCCGTTCATAACAATGAAATTGAGAGCTTTTTTGTCTTGTTTCCATTTCACATAAGAAAAAAGAAATCAGGAGATTAATACACACAGACAAAAAAAAAAGAAGCTATAAATTCATGATTTTTCCTTTGTACAAATATTAGAGTATAGTTGAGGATAATATAAAGTGTCAACCAATCCAAAAACAAAAGAGAAAAGAAACTGGAATATCAATTTCTTAACATAATCAAACCTAAGGTTAAGCTTGATTCTTAAATAAAAGCTCAACCGCCCCTTCCAGGCCACAGTTTTCCTCCTCTGCTTCTATGATATTATCATCTCTTCTTTTCTGACATTAAGTTCAGCCAAAATTGAAAGTGAACATCATTTTACTGCAGAAAGGATATGCTGAAAATATATAACATATGGAAAAGCAATGAAATCCTACAAACCGCATTAGCCCCGAACTACTGATGGACCTTAGCTTGTAACTATACTAGTTTATGCATTCCCATTGCCAGAGCTGCTACAGTCTTGATTAGGCAGGACAGAGTTCCCAAACTCTCCATCCACGCTCATCTGCTGGACTTCCTGAGGGGAGAGTATTTTGATGCATCGGACACAGTTGATAAACTCCCTGTAACGGAACAGATTAAAACTGTCACGAAAAGCACTTATCTCAAATGTTACAGTATTTAATTTCCATTTCATCAATCAGGTCTAATGGCTCAGATCATGTTCACTGGGGCCAACAATGTAATATATTAAAAGAGAAGCAAAAGGGCTTACTCCCATGGGTCATCTCCTACTAGCAGAACATCATTCTCGTGATCCACATAGACTAGTTTCCAGCCTACTCTCCCTCGGTCTTCCAGCTGCCCCTCAATTCCAAACCTACGAGCCAAATCTTGTTTGAGCTCATCATAACCTGAATAACGAGTTATATCTATTGATCTTCCAACAGCTCCACGTTTGTAAACCTTGTAAAGGTAAATACATAAAATTAGAATCCTTGACGAATGAGAGGACAAGAAAAATTATTTGTGATGTGAGAGAGTGACAAGTTGCACACACATCTTAGGGGACTAGGGTTCAAAAGGTAGGGATCACAGATAGAGAGATCAACTCAATGTGGTTTTTAAATTTAGAATAACAAACCTTGGTATATGTTCGCAATCTCTGAAATTGTGATGGTGGGGTCCATGCATTGCGGTTTATGAAGCTGCTATGGTTTATAGTGGGATCAATGGAGTTAAACGCCATATCTGGAACTCTATATGGCTGGGAAACCATTGACGAAGAAAGTTCTTGCTGAGCATCTTTAGGGTTTTCATAGCTGGCAAGTATCCCTCCCGAAGAGAGGTGATTTGAAAAATCCTTCCCCAGTTCCATCATGCCTTTCGCAGACAAAGTGTCAGAATTCATGGGCATCTCAATTTGGCTATCCATATTATTGCCATATGAAACATTATTCCTTGGATATGCCTGAACTTCTCCCTCTTGACTTGTATCTCTCAACAACATTGTTTGAGGGTTGTAAGACAGTGTGTTTTGGTGCAAATGAACATCACTTTGAGAAAGGCAAACTGAAGTTGTAGAAGATGATGTGTCCAAACAATCTGCATGTGCTGTAGCACCATTGATACAGTTTTGCGGGGCAAAAGAGCCTTGGTTTTGACTCTTGGAGATATTCAACAAGGGTTTAACAGACTTTTGCTGCTGTTCTTTAACCATATTAGCCTTAGTTGACATTGTCTCCAAGGCATTAGGATTCAATACTGTGGCAGCAGACTGACTGATGTCATCTCCTAACCCAGCACTCCTGTGGACTCTGCTGTCTATCATTGGTTGAAGAACACTTGGACAGTTTGTAGATGGTGAAGTGGAGCATGATGGATTATCATCAGTAATCACAGAAGGTGCGGCTACAGCAGCAGACGTCATTACACTACTAACAGCTGTGGAGAACTGATTTGTTGCTGTAGTTTGGATGGGACCTACAAGACCAGGAACTTCAGGTAGCATTCCAGTTTGTTGTTGCTGAACTTTTGACTGCAGAGGCGGCTGAGAGAACCAAACATTTGCCTGGCTGTTATTTTTAGGCATCTGCTGTGGGGCAACATTAGATTGAGGTAGCAAGGTAGGTATGTTTTGAGGCATCTCTAACACTTGGCTAGCTGTCACAGAACTAGAGAAGCTCTGAGATGCATCTAACAGCTGCCTTTGTTGATCTTGGGGTTGGGCAAGTTGACCAGGCTGCTGAAGTGCAGATTGCTGTGCCAAAAGCAACTGTTGTTGCTGCTGAAGTTTCTGCATCAGCTGAAACTGGACCTGGTTGTCAGGCACTTGTAAATGCTGGTTGAGTGGATCAGGCAGCTGGGAATGCATTAGGTTTTGCAGATGATTTGGGCCCACAAGATGCGGCTGCTGCAGGTTTTGAGGAAGACTTAGAGGGAGTTGATGAGTTGGATTAGATGTTTGCTGCTGATGAAGGATATTGTTACTTCGGACAAGGGCTTGAGGCTGCAAAACTTGACTAGAGGGTAGAGTCTGAGCAACCAAATTTTGCCTTGACTGCTGAGTCATGTCATTCAGCTGTTGCGGTTGAATAATGGATCCCAGTGGGTTCGTTGTAGATGGTAGCTTTGGAACTTGATCAAGTTGCTGCACTTTCTGAGGTAGCCTATGAGCATTGAACTGTAAGTTGTTGGGCTGAGGCATTTGTGGTGCTGAAAGGCCCATTTGGTGGGAAAGATCTGCTCCGTCAAAGTTTTGCATGGTAGACCCAGCCAGAGACTGCATGAAATTTGGCTGCATAGAGTTTGCCAGCAGAGGACTTTGCTGCATGTTCATCCACTGGACCAAGCTAAGCCCTGGATGGGCATCGGAATCCTTCAGGCATATATCATCACCAAGCCAAGGCATTGGCCTCTTGAATAGATTATCTAAGTCAGAGTATTCATCAGCTGCAAAATTGGTAGGCAAGGTATGCAGCTAAACCGTGTCAATAAATGAAGGATAAAAATGTTAAAGAATCCAATCATCAGCATAACACACTGAGAAAGTGCGATATTTAATAGACCAAAAATATTAAAAGCAAAAATATCAATCAACATGGAAGAAAAGAAGGAACATATTCCTAAACCTGGCCCCAATCAATTTGCAGCACTCATTGCACAATCACAATCAGCAGATGCTATTTACTCCTAATCATTGCCACTCTACAGAAGGCAAAGTATCTGAGGGGAAAGAAGACATACAAACAACCAATAGAAGGCAGCCAGGGTACTTCCGGGGAACAAAACTCCCCAAGTACATGAACTTCTAAGAAACTATTCTGGCATAAAAATAGAACTTGATTATGCAATGATAAGAGGTTATAAGATCTACTACCCAGCATTCCAGGTTGCCTAGGACGCTTAGATCTGAACAATGGAGATGGACAGATGAAAAATGGAGCTGTAACTGGTTCGATTTCCCAAATGGATACTCGATTACGTCTTTCCCCAGCAGTTGACTCATCCCAGCCAACCTATTGAGTTAAAAACATCATCACTAAAAGGAAAACATTGTATTGCTATCATAAATATAATGAAAACAAAAACTACAATTAGTTATGAAAAAATTACCTGCAAATTACGCCATTGTGAGTTTTTCCATCTTACAGGGTCAATATCGCTGATTCCTGTAATTGTACCCATATACCTGAAGGGAAAAAGAGTTATTCCCACAATTTTTTCAACAAACGGACAAATCAAAAGTTTCTGATCCAAGAAAGCAATCAAACTTCTTAATGCTCAAGTCACATCTAAACCAAGGTTTACAATTTCCAAGTTCAATATCAAGTAAGGCAAACAGTAATTTAAATGCTTAAACATCTCTATTTGAGTTTGCCAACATGAGAGCCATAGTTAACATCCAGTTTTATAACTCAATATATGGCTAATTCAGAGATACTAATCAATAATAAAAAGTGGACAAAGACTTGAAATACACTACCTTCTTGTTCCTGACTCTTCAGTTTCAAACATCATTCGAAAGCGCATGCCAGGTGATATTTGATGGTTGTACACAGCTTTATAGTACTTGGCTAAAGGAATAACAAATTCAGATAGGCAAGCCCTAAAAAACAAAGATTATTTTAGAATGAAATATGGGAGAGAAATTCTCTTCAGTAATATATACTAATAAACTCTTTTGACAAGGCTGAACTTATTTAAATGTCAGAAAGTTATTGCTTGGACCTTGGGTTACAAAACACGGTAAAGGGGCTATTGTTTGCTGCTGCATGAGCAGCTGCAGCGAGGATGCCAATATGCATGCTATCACTAGACAGTACTGATGATGACAGATTGGCAGGTTGCCTGTTAGCACGCCTTATACCCAAGAGAAGCTGCTGTGTTTCATCTCTGCTCACAAATTTTGAACATCATCATAAGAGTGATAAAACTGCCTTTGTTTTTTCTCTTTGGAAGGGAGCAGTAAAACCATAAAGTTAAGTGATTTGACAATGTTTCTGTAAATAAAGAGACATTTAACTTTGTGAAATCAGTAATTAAAAATAAAGATTCAAGCAGAACCATTACCATTACCTAATGAATAAAACTGAGTCACCAGCAAAAAGTCTTTTTCCACTAACAAATAGACTCCATCCTGTTGTAAGCAAGTGGCGCTTTGGTTTTCCTGAAATTAAAAACGAGGGGATGGAATTAAATAGATAATGTGTATAAAGCACAAGCAAAAGTAAAAGAATTATTAATAATATTGTAATGGCAATCCATAGATACAACAAGCGAAAGTTCTCAAGGAAACAAAATGAACATACCACGATAGATATGGCGGAACTTCCAGACATTTTCATGCAGATCCCTGGCCACAAGTTCTTGAGCAGGTGTTTGCATCGAGAAATCCTGTCCAAAGAATCAGGAAAGGGATTAATATCTAAAGTTAACACAACCAACCTTCTAGATTAAGTAAAACTGCTTACAAGAGGAGGGAAAATCTTTTCGGCGGCACGTCGAGGAACAGAAAAACCTCCATGAGTGCTCGTATCACTTGCTGTCAATGTCTTACAGAAGAATTCAGGTTGTGGCTTATTTGACTTCAGAGAAAGATCTGATCTCAGTAACGCCTCCTTATCAAACTGCATACAAATGTCAATAGGTTAAGTTCTTACATCCACTTACATATTCAAAACACTATGATATAATATTCTTCTAGGCATTTAAGATTATAAGCTCTTTACCGAAGAAACAGGTTGGAGGGTCATCTGAGCATAGACTTCATCTGTCTCTGGGTCTGCCTGCAAAACCAGTCAAGAAAAAGTGGAGAAACTGAATTTGAAAGCTCTAATCAATATTTCTAAAAGGCAAAAAAACAAAAGAAAGAATGAATTAGGCAGCAGTACATGCAAGGTGACATTATGAAGGAGACATAATAGCTTAGAAGGAAGATTTGGGTAGTTCGGAATTTGAGCATCCACATCTCTCTTCATAGATGCTGCAACCTGAGATTGGGATTTTTATTGAAGTTAGTACACATACTTAACCAAGATGAAGAATAAATGTTAAAACAAACAACTTCTTTCATGTTCCCTATGTCATGTAAATATATATATCGGAATAATGCGACTTCTTACCTCGATAAAATGTCAACTACCTGCTTAGTTTCTACTAAACCAAGTTTTTAAAATCCCATGACAACAACACTCAGGAAATGAACAGGGTGCAACTGACAATGGGAATAGAAGAATAAAAGAGCTGCTGTAAATGCAGTGACAGTAGTATTCCTTTGAAACCATTATGGCAGACGGTGCATATATAGTACTAGAAATGCGAACCAATTGTTTCATAACTATAGTAAATAAATGCACAGAATAGAAGGAACTAAAATTTCTTTTGTCACCAGTAGTATAACATAAGCTACAAGTATGGTAATTCAACTACATGAAAACTAATAAAATTACAAAAAAAGGAAAATTATTCTAAACATTATGTTCTCCTCCCAACTACTTCTGACACGATTCAACACCCAACTACTTGAGTAAAATTCTTACACGAGTTATTAATAAGCAAATAAAATTACCCATGTTCATTTTTATATTTATTTATAAAAGAATAGAGATCACTAAAAAAACAGAAAAGGAAAGAAAAAATTGTTGTAGTTATTGAATGATCCAATTAATGTAAGAGAGTTGGTAATTAGTTTACCTGTTCACTGTGGCCTTGAGGAAAGTAGACAACATGGGTCCCAGCAGCCGGCAGGTTCACCAGCGGCCCAGCACACGCCTGCCATAGCTCCGGGTTGATGTGCCTTCTCTCCGGCGCTTCACCTGCATCATCACTCAAGCAAACATCTGTCAACTCGCTTTCCCCCATTTTTCACTCTTTCGCTGGTTTGTTTTCGGTGGAAAATGAAAAAGAATAAACTTTATTTTAAAGTAGGGATTGATTGAGAGATGTAAGAAAATTAGACCTTTTTAGCATAAACAAAGTGAAAAGTCAAAACAAATAAAATCAGGGAAAGGAAAAAGAAGAAGAAGAAGAAGCTGACCTTCAGCCGAACCCGGAGCTGCCGCGTTGGATGTAGATCCAACTCCGGCAGCCACCACATTCATTGCTTTTTATTGTATTCCTTCAACTTTCAGACAAGAAACAAAATCTAAACATTTGAGCTACTCATCTCCGATTTGCTTGAAATATAGATTGAGCAAAAGACACTAATAAAAAACGTTGCTGGTTAGCTCAGATCAGCTTATTTAGTAAATTCAAACAGTAGAACTAGAAAAGATAAAATCTTAATTTCTCAAAAAGGAAAAAAAAATTTCTAAGCAGCAAAAGAAAAAAACCAACAACAACAGAAACAAGAAGGATTCCAGTAAGATGGCTGGAAAAAAGGAGAAAAAGTAGCCGGCCGGGAAAACAGCAGAGAAAGGGACAGTAATCTAAAATGTTAAAAATAACATGGGTTTTGAGCTTTGAAGGATTTGTAAAGTTTGTCAAAGACCGAATGCTGTAATTTTCAACTACATACAATGAAAATATACCCACACATTTCCCTTCCTAATCCTTTGTTTTTGTTTTCCTTCTTGGTTCTCTCAGCTCTCTCTCTCTCTCTCTCTCTCTCTCTCTCTCTCTATCCATCTGTATTTTCTGTATATTTTTATATTAGATAACAAAGTCCACCAGTAGACATCCATGTAAATTTTTTAATTTTTTAATTTTAGTCCTCAATTTTTATACTTTACTAATTTAGTCCTGATTTTATATAAATATTATAAACAATTAAAATTCTTTTAATTTTAGAGAATTCATACTTAATAACTTTTCTCAACTTCTTCTTCTTCACCCTTGTTTCTGCCTTCCTTGTCATCGTCATCGTAGCATAGTTGTTCCCTCGCCTTCCGTGTCGAGTCTCGCTGCTAACGTCAGTCCAATTACACAGGCTTTAATGGGCGGGGGTCAAAATAACTCAATCATGGAGCCACCCGTTTGGACCGTTAAGCTGAGAATCTCTGACCCGAATCAGGATTTTGCGAGTCTCCATTGCAAGAGACCGCAAAAGCGAAAATATATAGAACCCGCAGAAAACTTTATTCAATTTTGATTTATACGTTAAAATTTTATGTTTAAATATTTATAATTTTTTATTTAATCTTTTAAAATTTTTAAAGATATAGATTATTGAGATAGTGAAATTATATTTTTATTATCCTAAAAATATATAATTTAATTTCGGCCCTTCTAACAAAATTTTTTAGCTCTGCCAACGTTGCCAGTCTAAAAGGATATGCGTTCAAACACGTTGAAATATATTTATAATCTTATTTAAGGGTTAGAAGGAATTATGGATAGTTCTAATTATTGTATAAAAAAAATCATCCTTACAAAATTTAAAATAATTTTGATCTATTATTATTTTTATATCAAACTACAGTCAAAATATTATACTGTATAAAAGTTATAACTAAATTTATCGTTCTACCAATTAAAAAAAGTGTGACACCATCCTTAATTTAGTCACTTAACAGCTAAGTGATAAAAAATTACAATCTCAAAAACGTTGGTGGTTAAATTATAACTTTCTTTAAATTAATTGACCAAAACAAAAATTTATACATACTTAAATGACTATTGATGTAATTTATCATATATATTATATATAGAATTGTTCTTTTGCATTTTTTACTTAAAGCTTTCGGTTAACTCGAAATTCATTTTTTTCGATTTTTTCAAATCGAGTTTTGTTTACCCCTATCAGTAATTATAAAAAAATATATTATTTAGTTATAATATTATATATTATATAACAAAAATGATAATTGTTATATTCACTCCATATATCTATATCTATAATATATATAATATATAATATAAAAATACGAGTTTGGAAGAACTTTTAAAATGACGATAATATCCTTTATTTTCCATGATATTATTAAATTCATATTTAAAAATAATTATAACATTTAATTTAGAATTATTAATTTAAAAAAAGTTTAACAGAAGTGTACATTTAGAAAAATGTTATCCTAATTTTAATAGAGTTAATACTTGAATAAAACTCTAAGCATAAATTATAAGAAAAAAATTTTGTTGATTATAATATGCTAAATTTATTTTTAAAAATATTGTGTTAATTTTATTGATATAAAATAGAATTATTACTTACATAAAATTATAAAAAATGTCACTTAATATGCTTTAATTATTATTTGAAAATTTTCTATTATAATATTTAGATTTAACGGTTAATATATTTTAATTATATTCCATAATTAAAATAATAATATTATTTTATGTTAATTACTATAATTAAAAATATAATATTTGAAAAACTAATTAAATATTAAATATGTAAAATCACATGCAACACATATGACATTAAAAGCTAATATATATAAAAGCACGAGTTAAGTTGCATCAAGTATATCCCAATATCATTCTTTTAGAATGAGATAAAAGAGATTCACTTGATGAACGACACCCTAGTTGCCTAAGTGATGAAAGTGGAAATGGTGGTGGAAAAATTCAACCTGAGTGTGACCCCACGCCAAATTTAAGGGAGAGAGGAGATGTTGCACAAGCTAGAAAAAATACCACTCCCACTCCTAGAGTCCGACAAAGACCCAATGGTTCGAGAGATTTTTCGGGATTCTCCATTACCAAAAACCGATGACGATTCTTGTATAGACTTGTAAAAGGGCTCGTCATCTGGACTTTGTGAAGACAGTGAGGGAAATGGTATGCCAGCATAACCTTCAAGTGATGATTATTACTGAAACTAAGGCAAGCATATCTAATGTTCCTGTCATTGCTATTAGCTTACCATTTGATGCCTAAGTTGATACCACAGTTATTGGGCATTGTGGGGGTATCTGGCTTTTGTAGCTTTCACTTGTTGTCACATTGACCGACTCTATAATATTGAACAAAAGATCCAGGTCATTGTAAAAGTACATGCTCCCTGCTCTCAGTAACTTTTATTTGTTATATATGCTAGTCATGGATTAGGTGAACGTAAATTACATTGGCATAATCTTAAAATTGTGGCGGATAATCATAATTTACCCTA
This sequence comes from Gossypium longicalyx, assembly GCA_025698465.1. NCBI lineage: Eukaryota > Viridiplantae > Streptophyta > Magnoliopsida > Malvales > Malvaceae > Gossypium > Gossypium longicalyx. Next base: position 90,040,759 of record CM046998.1, read on the forward strand.
GCTTGTGACGGGTGATTTTAATGAAGTAATCTCTATCTCTACGAAATTAGGTGGCCTCTCGCCATCCTGTACTAGAATTAGGGAATTTTATGGTTGCCTCAATCACTGTAACTTGCTTGATCTTGATTTTAAAGGGTCGAGACTCACTTGGTCGAATCTTAAGAGCCTCTTAGGCCTTATTCAAGAGAGAATTGACTATGCCCTTGCCAACCCTAATTGGCGATTACAATTTCCTAATGTGATGATCACTCACCTTCGTCAGGTTTGCTCTGAGTATTGCCCCTTACTTATTAGTTTGGAAATTTTGATTGGCATGTACAAAATAGCCCTTTTAGACTTCAGCCGACATGGCTTAATCATTTTGAGTTTAAGCATATCATTGAGAGCTTTTGGGTCAATTTTGAAAGCTTGTTGCTAGACATCGTTGAACTGTTTGCACACAACTTAAACCAATGGAACCGTACTAAGTTTGGTAACATTTTCCATAAAAAGAAGAATTTCTTGGCCTGTATGTCAAATACCGAAAGAACTTTAGCGGAAGATCCCTCTGGCTTTCTTAATAACTTCATAAAAGTTTATTGAATGACTTCAATATGGTACTTAGAGAAGAGGAATTGCTTTGGGCCTTGAAATCCCTTGATAATTAGATCATTAATGAGGAACACAATGCCCAATTTTCCATCTTTCAACCAAGTTCTATAAAATTTTAATAGAACTATTGGGCTGAATGATTCCACAGGTAAGTGGGTTCCGGACAGGTACTTAACTACTTTTCCAACCTATTTACAACTTTAGAGACTACTTCCACCTCCCATTCCAACCATTGGGATCTTAATTGGACGAAACTTTCTGAAAATGTTGTGTGGGGGAGTTACTAATGTAGAGTTTGGGGAAGGACCCCTTCCTAGCTTTGAGTTGATATACGAGACAAATGTAGAGATTCATGGGAGGGTAAGCCGAAAATAAAGAATAAAGAAGGAAAGGAGAGATGGGTCGGAGCCTTTAATCGCCAAAAACGACTACATGAAATGGTGCGACATCAGAAATAAAGGCCTATTCTCTCACAAGTGGCTCAAGGTTCTTTTGAGAGAAAAAAAAATCATTCTTTTAATTGCACTCTACGGTAAGATTGAACTACTTCAAATCTTATAGTAATGTGACAAGTTTAACTAAAGATAAATTAGGTATTCTTAGTTTATATTTAAAAATAAAATAAATAAATGAGGCATGAAATTATTTAAGTGATTTGTAAAATTAACATTGAGCTTTTCGATTTTTTCAAGTCAACTCGAATAAGTAATTCGAGTTTTTAATTCGAGTCGAGTTGAATTTTACAATTCAAATAACTTGAATAATTCGAATAACATATTAGTGTAAATACCTCTTTAGTCATTGTCAATTTTGAAAACGAACAAATTAATTTTTCTTTCAATTAAAATATAAAAAAATCAAAATATTTATAAAAATTCTAAAATTTATATATTTTTAAAAAAATTATAAAGAATTTAAAAAAATTTCTAAAAAATATATAAAAAAATTAAAAATTTTAAAATTTTCTAAAATAATAAATTTAAAAAACTAAATAAATTAATTAATATCTAATTTAACCTGAAATTAATTATATTATAATAAAATTTTAATTTTACCTGTCTAAATTTTTAATTTAATTCAAATAATTTCACTTTATTCGACTCCGCAAACCAATTAGCGAAAAAAGGAGTTTACACTTATTTCATAGACGTTGCCCTAGCAGCCAAGTGAGTGTTTTATATCGTATATCATCGGTCATCGTTTTACCGAAAGGTTTTTAGTTATTCGGGATTTAAAGAAAAAGTAATTAAATTCTTTAATAAGCAAAACCCTAGCCAGTTGCTATAGTTGAGACCCAGGGGAGGAGGAGGTGAGGTTTATATATTACTTAAGGATCAGGGATACATGCATGTAGTAAAGCCTTCCCCTTCGCTCATAGCTTTGAAGCCTCGCCAAGTTGTATTGCTTTCCAACCCGACCATGAAAATGGAGGCTTCTGCTCCGTCCTTGACTCCCCACCAGAACTCTCTCCTCCTCCTCTCCATTGCCCGCTTTCTTGAACGCAATTCCTTCTCTAAAACCCTCAAGAAGTTTCTCTCCGAAGCCCAAATCCAGGTATCTTCTTTTCTATTTTAGTTTTCTCTGTAGGTATATTCGAATGTGATTGTAGATGGGTTGTTTTGGATATTTGAGAACCGATAGTGTAAATCCATTGTTCTGCTCCTAAATGTAATAGTACATATTTTCTTTTAGATCTCAGTAGTTGTAGTGGCTTATCAGGTTACAATAAACAAACCTACAAGCTCAAAGGCACAAGCCGTCTATTTCCCAATGTAAGGACGTTTGTCTTAATCCGCTACTCTGTTTCATCGATTTCATGATTCTTAGACTTAGCTAGTATTTCCCTGAGAGATTTGACCTTTTATTTACTGAATATATTTTGGTTTATTTGCCCGCGGTTTTGATGTTAACCGGGATTGCAAAATAGGCCAAAGGTCAGGTATCATGTGCTTATGACCATTATTTAGGATGCTTTAACTGCAAAAGAGACGGGTTTCTGCTGCACAAGCAGCTTCTCTCAAGTTTCTAATGATCAGAAAATGGTTCTTCTGGGAAGATGTCTACTGTATAGTTGGGTCTCTGGCGTTAGTGTACCCAGGAAAGTTAATTGTTTTTCCTTAAAAAGTGACATTTTGGATCTCAGGCTGCAGGAAGTGTATACCACTCCCCCATTAATTGATAAAAATCGTAGAACCATAATAATTTGTGTTTTGAAAATAAAAAATAAAATTGTGCACTAGTTCTTTTTTCCCCTGAACTATAATGTCGAGGATAGAAGCCAATAGTTAACTTAATTTTCGTAATTGTCTCAATTCTTGACATCAGTAGGTGAATCTCATTTTTTTCCTGGAGCATTTGATATTTTTATTTTTGTAAGTTGGAAGGTCATGAATAATAAAGCTTTCTCAGTGTCTCTGTATGTGTGTGGATCCTTTGTTTTGTGTTCTTGAATCATATACTGTTTCCTCCGTTAAGCAGAGAAGCTTGTTTCTGAAATAATGTAACTTTCCCTCCTTTGTCTGCCTTCTTACTGCTTGTGTGCGTGCGCGCCAGTCACTTAATTGCATTATGAGTTTTATTCATTCTCCCATGCAAAGTTTCTGTTAATTGGCTTGACTCTCAATAGTAATTTTCTTATCCTTTTTTTTTTTTCGCAGAAAGATGTTTTGGCAGGTTCTTCTCTAGATTTGGAAGAAATGTGCTGCAAGTATCTGGCGAAGAGGTAGGATGATATTTTTTTTTTCTTGATTGATTAAACTTTTATTTATTAAGCGGGATAATCTCTTTCTCCACGAAGTGAAGGATAACGCCTCGCCCTTGTTGCATGTTTAATCACCTCTGCCTTTACACTTACTGATTTCATTGCAATTATGACTTAACATTAAAGTTATGCATGTAATGACATTGAGAATGCATAAATATAATTGTACAGTTATCTGCATGTGAACACAAAAGTGCATATTGTCCTTTCTTTAGCTTCGTTTCACATGGTTTATGATTTCTATAGTAGATTGTTATGATGCATGAGTCTCTTTAGTTTACCCTTTAATTCTTAAAAATTTTGATGGTGTCCTATATTGAGTGAAACTTCTAGAATGCCACTTATTTTGGAAAAACAGAGGCCCAAATAACCGATGTGATATTTGTTTTCTTTAACTTTCTGTCTTTCCAACCTTAACAGGTTTTATTTTGTCATTTCAATTTTTATTTTCTTTTTTCATGTTTTATTCTCATTTTTCAGCTTCTGTATTATGCAGTGATGGACAAGACTGCATTGCTTCTACAGTTGAAGTTGCTTCCAAGAAAAAGAAGAAAAGAGGCAATGAGAGTAGTATGGACATTATAGGTGGTCAATCTGAAGTTGACGATAAATCTGCCAACTCTAAGAAATTTGAGGAGCAAGTTTTCAAGGATGCCGCTAAGGAATCTGCTGCTGATAAAACGAAGGATAAGAAAAAAAAGAAAAGCAAGTCAACTTCTGATTCTTTAATTGAAAGTGTTGGACAGCATGGTTCAGAGGACACGCAACATGCTGCAGTTACTTTGAATGCTAGTGACATATCAGTGGAAGACAAGACTTCCAAATCTAAAAAGAAGAAAAAGAAGGATGATTCTGAAAATGTAGAGAAAGAAAAATCCACAGAGGAAAATAAGATCTCGAAGGTGGATTCAACGATCACAGATGATAAATGTTCCAAGAAAAGGAAAAGGTTGGATTCTGAAGTACATGATTCTCAGCCTGTTGATAAAAATGCTACTGAAGACTCTAAACGGAGAAAGACAGCAGGTTCAGAAGAGCAATTAAATTCACTAGTGGGAGCTGATAAAAATGTCGGTAAAGAAAATAAAGGAGAAAGTGGGGAGACTGATTTTGATGTTCTTCCCAAGAAGCCTGCTAAACAGTTTCATGAGCAGGAAAATGGGGACACTGAGAAAAATGGAAAGCATTCTGAGCAAAAGAGCTCAAAGAAGCAGCAAAATGGTTCAGTTCAGGTAAGTTATGAATATCTTCTTTACTTGTTGAACATTTTTAGTAAATTTTGTGTTGAAGTAAAATTCAGACCTCAGTCTGCTTGTTTTCTTTCTTTGATTTAATATGATTTATGTCCAATTGACTCTCCTTTGTCATGTAGAATTCTGGTTTTACATATTTTGCACGTGCAATCAATATGGAATGCAATGTTTTTTTAAGAAAACATCCATTTAACTGTATATTAAGTCCCCATTTCTGAAGCCAAATTGGTAATTACAGAGATAGTAATTAAATCTTGCAGGTGTTCTTCACCCTCTACTATACCTTGCTTATTGTGTTTGTTACTAAGTAAGTTTTACAGGCTTATTGACTTATTCTGTAGTGAAACTTTGAGGTTCATAAATGAAGGTGGATGCCACAATCCTAAAGCTATTTTGCTTTTAAAATCTGGCATATGTTTGTAATTTAGATCTGACTTGTTGCTTCATGTTTGAATTTTCTACATTGTATGGCCTGTTATAAAATTGTCTTTTACATGTTCAATATATTAATTCATCTAGCTGGAGCCTCAATCAATTTTAAGGAACACCATGCTCTGATCTTATATGACTCAGACTCGGGTGTGAGTGTCAGATACGGGATACGTTGCTCGGACTCTTCATTTTTCTTGAAGTACTTGTGTCCTATACGCTAATATGGGGGTATGACCTCTAAAGATCCTCCAAATGCATGGAAAAACTTAAAAAAGACTAACCATACCCATGTCGGATGCATACCTGTACCGGACACTCACACCTAAGTTTGAGGTATCCATTTGACAAGGGTATTTTCAATTTTTTATATGCTTTGCAATGTATTTGGAAGGTCTATACTCAATACTCATGTTCTAAAATATGTTGAACATGGTGTTGGACATGGGTACTTCAAGAAAGTGAAGAATCGAAGCAATGTAGCTTCAATAAGGTGTTGCGAGCCTTTTTTTTTCTCCTATACTGCGTGAGTTTTAGTGTTCGGCATTTTTGTGGTAATTTCTGTTTATTTGATGTCTTTCCTGTGCTCTATTTCTCACTTTGGAGAGTGGTGTTTAGAATTGAGGGATAATCAATTTTTGGTTCTCTTGAATGGTTCATATTACAGCAATAGTTTTTTTCAAGGTTCTTAAGTAATGATGATAATAATTGAAATATCAATTAATCTTTGATTTATAAGAGTTTTAATTTTGAATCTTGTGTTATTGCAGCCAAAGAAACCATTTCAAAGAGTGAATGTGGATGAGGTAGAATTTGTTGATAGCAGGCTTGAAGATAATTCATACTGGGCTAAGGTATAAAGCACTTGCCCTGCTTTCTTTTTTAAATCTTATGTTTGGGACGAAGTTAGTAAAGAAAAAGAAATAGAGGTTCTAAAAGGAAAGGAAAGGACAGGAAAAGATATTTCATTCCTTTTGTCAGATAACTAAATTAAGTAAGAGAAGGAAGAGAGTGGAAAGTTAACAACATTTGTTTGGTTAAGTAGTAGGAAATAAAAGCATATTATGTTTACATTGCTCCAATTATACCTTTCTAAAATAAAAAAAATTGTTTAATGAATGATCTTGAGATTGGTTGCTTTAAATAATTTTGAAAGTGAGAAAATTAATTTTGTTTTACCGAAAGGCTTTTTTTGTAGTCCATAAAAGAATGCTTTCTTGAAGATAATTTCATACAAAGAAATGTGTTTTTCAAAATTAATCTATTACTGAGGAAATTCAAGAATTGAAATATTTATATCAAGATAAATTAACTATAAACTTTACAAGTTTTAGCATTTTTCTACTATTCAATGTGCTTAATCATGTTCATCTGTTTCGTTTAATAAAAATCCCTTAATTAATCTCAAAATAAAAAAGACTTGATGCTTATACTAAATTTAAAAAATTACAGAAATCAAGTTACTGATCGATAAAAAAGATGAAAGAACAAACGAAGTTGAATGGATTTTTATAAGATTTGAAGGTCGTGTTAAGCTCGAATATTATAAAGTAGGTTTTGAAAAATAAAAGATATTATAATAAGGACATAGAAGTAATTTTATATTTGAAACGAGTTTACTTTCTTTTAACCGTTTACTCTAATTTGGGTTAACTGAAAAGTGACTTTTGAGGAAAGGGAGGGATGCTTAGTTCCACTTCCTTTATTTTTATTTAAATGATACTAAACAAATGAAATATTTTCTTACTTACCTTCCTTTCCTTTTGTTTCTCTCACCTCCAATCAATCCCAATGTATTTATTTTGATATTATATGTATATTTTTGGTCACTTGCAAAAATCCTTGTAGGATGGTGCTGAAACTGGATATGGTGCAAAAGCACAAGAAGTTCTAGGTCAAGTAAGAGGAAGGTAAGCGTAAATGTCTGAGATTTATGTATCTTTGGTACCCAATTCATATAATTGGAACTTACTGTACCCGTTCTTTATAAGCATAAGTAACGCATAAATAACACAATATGTGAAGCCAAGACTAAGATTGTATTCTGTGTTAGCTTAAGTTGAATCTACCATGCTTCTTTCTGACTCCTGAGAAAACTGATATTTCTAGTTAGCTGGACTCCAGTATTAGTTTGTTATTTGACAGGCTTGTCAATATTGGTTTGGGTTTTGCTGGAGATTTTGTTAATTATTAGGATTTGAACTTCTTCAAGTTTGCATATGATTCTTCGATAGATGTTCCAAGGCTTAGGCTTTATCTTTTCCTTGCTACACTCTCCCCTGTTTTCTCTCCATGATCTAAATATTTTCTAACATCTATTTCTGAGCTCGGAAAGTGGAATAAGCGGTGCTCTGGCCTCTGGATGCTGAACTTATACAATAGTGTACTCCTAAAAATAGTTAGATTTGCCAGGTCAAATTAATCTGGTAATGGTTGATGTCAGTTTATTCTGGCCCATTCTCTGTCAAAGTGTTAATCTTTTACCAGAAATAGTTTGTATGTTTGTTTTACTGTGCTTTGGGTGGTTCTTGTATATGCTTAAGCAAAGATGGTGTCTAAAATACATATTTCTGATTGTAAACACAGGGGTTTCCGGCATGAGAAGACCAAGAAGAAACGTGGATCATACAGGGGAGGGCAGATTGATCTGCAGTCGCACTCTATAAAATTCAATTATTCTGATGAGGAGTAAATGTTGACTTTCTAGTTGGATGATGAGCACTGCTGTACCCTCTAACCCTTTCCATTCATTTGAGTTATTAAGCGGAACTCAATGATAATATGCTTGTGTTCATCCATAGAGTCATCTGTGTTGGTTTTGTTAGGGTCAATCAGTTTCATGCGTCATCTCTAGTTAATTGAAATTATATTTATGTTTTGGTGTGTCTAGTTCATAAACATTTGACATATGCTTCTCTTTAAGGCAAATTGCTGTTTTGTGTTGTTTTCTGGTGCAAATTTGGAATGAAATGAAGATAATTGGTGCACTGTAGATGTGTATTTATCTTTTATTGGGTTAGAAAAAAAAGGAATGAATACAAATGGGTAAACTACCTTGATAGTCACCCAACTTTCCGGTAGGTTATTTTGGTCACTCAATTTCAAAAACTCTCAATTTTATTATCATCATTTTTAAATTTTAAAATTTTAGTCCCCTGCCCTTAAAATATTTAATATGTAGTTAACGTGGGCCTATATTTCTTAGCTTAACAATAAATTTAACGCTTTAATGTTTACACATTTTATAAAATTGATATTAAATTTAAAATTTTAATAAGTTTAGCCTATAATGTTTATAAAATTTGTCAATTAATTTTAATTTTAAATAGTTTTAAAAAATTTAGCTTTAAATATTTGTAAAATTTGTAAATTTAATTTTAAAATTAGAAGTTTTGAAAAGGATAAATATTTTTTAAAAAATTTAGACAAAAAATGATAAAAATAATTTTTAAAAAGCATAAATAAAATACAAATAAAACACCAAACCATACTTATTAAAAATAAGTATATTAGTATTAAATAAAATAAATTATAAACAATGTAGCTCTCAGAATTGCTTCTTCCCCTGTGGTGATTTGCTTGCTCTTCATTTCCATCCCTTCTTTTATTTATTTATTTATATTTTCTCACAAGGTTCCATTTTTTTTTTCTTTTCGTCTTTTTGGGCATCGGTGGAATCTAAACATGATTTATGAGTCATTGGGTTGTCATGTGGCTGACCTTTCCTCCTTGAGTGAGGAGGGAGTTATGGGGCTCCAATTGCTTATGGGAGCCCTTATTCAAACAAAGATGACCTCTTTTATATGAAGATGTCTTGAAAGACCCCAACTTCAAGGTTTTTAAACTTTTTTTTTTTTAATTTTAAGTGATTTATTGTAATATTAGTTTTGGAATTGTTGGTTTTGGATAGAGTTGTTAATGGGTTGGGTTAAGTAAAAAAATTAGGCCCATTTTTTAGGTTTGGGCTAAACTCAAAAAATGGGTCTAAAATTTTGCTCAATCTCGATTCATATAAAAATGCTAAAACTCGAGTCCAATCCGTTTGTATTACTTTTTTATATAAAAATAAATTTAAAAAATATAATACATTAAATACACTAAAAACATTAAAATAAATATTTCCTAACAAATAAAAAATAAAAAAAATACTTAAATAGTCTTAAGATAAGTGCAACTTTAATAATAAAATAAGAGTTATATAATATTCAAATAATAACAACAAAATAATAGTGATATAATAGCGAAATTATAGCAAACAATGAAAAATAGTAAAAAAAAGCAACATCTTTTTTTCAAATTTAGGTTGGGCGGAGTCTGAGGTCAAAAAAGTTTACTCGAGGCTCGACTCGTTTAGAAAGTTGGACTTTTTTTTTTTGTCTAAACCCGTTCCTTTGATCTATAAAAAAAGTATTTTAGGATCTAAATAAGTTAATTGAATTTTTTTTTTTCACATTCAACCCAAAACATTTGCTTTATCTAGGACCTTTCTTCTACACAACAATGAAAACTCTTTGTTGTTTGTTTTATTAAGTTAGTCCTTTTGGTATTATTACTCTCATGTAGGGGTGAGCAAAATTCGATTTGATTTAAAAAAATCGAAAAAATAGTTAAATTTTAAGTTAATCAAATTGAGTTATTAGAGTCAACTCGAATAAGTAATTCGAGTTCAAATCGAGTTGAGCTTTACAATTCGAATAGCTAGGAATAATTCAAATAACATATTGATATAAATACCCTTTTAGTCCCTATCAAGTTTGAAAATGAACAAATCGGTCTCTCTCTCAACAAAAATCACAAAAAAATATAAAATATTTTTCAAAAATTCAAAATAATTTTTAGATTTCAAAATATTTATAAAATTTATATTTTTTAAAAAATGATAAGAAAGTTAAAAAATTAAAAAATTTCTAGAATAATAAATTTTGGTACCTAAATAAGTTAATTAACGGTTCTAGTTTATCATACTAAAGTATATTTTTAATTATTTTGCTTTGAATTTTTTTCAAATATATGTGTTCTAAAATGAATTTAGTTATACTGTAGCAATATTTTAATTTCACATGTTTAATTTTTTAATTTAACTTAAACAATTTCACTCGATTTGACTCGACTCGAATTTCATTTCACTCGATTCAATTTGAAATTATTTTAAATCAAGTTAGGATGATAAAATAAGATTCGTCAACTCGAAAAATTTTTACTCAATTTAATCGAACACTCACCTCTACCCCATATAATTTTGGGTTTTTGAATAAGTTGTGGAGAAAATGTGAACTATAGCTGATGACATATTGTGCCTTGTATCGATATTGAATATGATGATGTATGCGATACCCATAATTTCATTAAAGGAAACCCAACTATTGTTGATATTCCTTGTCTTATGTGTTACCCTATTGAGCTTACGGTGGGGGAAAAGCCTACAATATGGTCCCAGTATTTTACTCACTAATTCTAATACTTGCATGTGAGAGTTAGAATAAAATTGATAAATTTTGTAAATATTCAAGGATAAATTTTGTAAATATTTTAGAATTAAAATTAAAATAATTTTTTTTAAACACTGAGAGTTAATTTATTGAATATTTTAGATTTATGATCAAATTGATATAATATGTAAATATTTGAGGGCTAAATTTATTATTAGACTAATAAAAAATCTCATGTTAGACTTCGAATAAAGTTTTTAATTTTAGAAAGTTGAATGGCTAAATAAAAAAAAATTAATAGTCGGGTTACCAAAATAGAATCAAATGCACAGTTAGATGAGGTTATATTAAGGCTGCTTAAACGGTTAACTGAACCGAATTAGTTTTAATTGAATTAATCGAATTTTTTAATAATTTAACCGTTAACTGAATCAATTTTTTTAAAAAAATTTAACTGAACAGAAATATTTCGATTAATTCAGTCGATTAACCGAATTAATCGAAATTTATATGTTTTTATTTTTTTGGTTAAAATAAGTATATAATATATATAAAAATTATTCATTTGAATGAATTAACTGAATAGAATTAACGGAATTTAAAGTTCATATAATTTGTATTATTAATTATTTAACTTTGATTAATTTAGTTAATTATTCGATTTCGAATCGAATTAACCAATAATTAAATTTTTAAAAAATTATTAATAGACCTCCGATTGAATTAGATCGATTAACTGACCAATTAGCCGAATTAGATCAATTCAGTCGGTTAATTCAGTTTTAACCGAAATTTGAACACCCCTAGATTATGTCTCAAAAAGAAAAAAATAGAGGTTATATTCGCAATTTAATAGAGTACAAGGATGATTGCGTATTTAGCCCAAAGATATGGAAAGACGATGACAAAGAGATGAGCACCCCCGTCCATTTAACGACAAATGGACGGAAAAGCTTAAAAGGCTGCAGTGGTAGTGGGCCACTTAATCTCTTCTTATTAGCTGCACAAAGCGGGACAGAGAGTCCAGTAGAAGTTGTGTAGACTCAAATCCACTGATTGAGCAAAGAAAAAACAAAGAAAAATACGTTTCTCATGAGCAGATCTCATTTAATACGACTCAAATGGACTTAATCCGTTGCACTTCCTGCTTCCAGCATTCTCCCACTCTCATCGCTCCAACATTCCGCCACCAAACCACTCCAAAACCTAACTTGACTACAATATCCAACAACCATGCAACAGTATCAACGACTAGAATGGTGGTTAAGGCACGCGGAGGAGGAGCGGCTGAGGCCGAAACTGCTTTGGTTGACAGACCTAAGGTTTTAAAGAGATTTCAGGTGTCTGAGGGCCATCCCGCTCCATTTGGTGCCACTGTTCAAGACGGTGGCGTCAATTTTGCGATATATTCGGCCAATGCCACTTCTGCTACTCTCTGCCTCATTGCTCTCTCGGATTTGCAACAGGTTACTCAAATTTTGGTGTTACATTGCTTTATATTATGTTCAGTAATCAGCATGTTAAACTTTGAAACTTGGGCGGGTCCTCTGATCGTTGAACCGTCACCAAGCAATTAAAATGTAACAGTTTTTCCAACGTAATTATTCCATATGATATAAAAAATATGCATTTTGATTCTCATAAATTTTAAAGCTTTTAAATGTTTAACCGTGGTATTTATTTGTTTATACATATCTACTGTTCTCTTCTACACGCAAAAAGCTAGCAGTAAAGGTAACAACCAAGACGAGCCTTATTCTCCTTTTGCGGTTTTTCCGTTGAAGGGATTTGTTTCATTCTAGAATTGGCTGTTTGAAAATAATTTCGTAGTTTGACATTTTAACAATCTAATCTTTGTTTCTGGTAAGTAATTTGGATAAAATGGTTGGTTTCGTATCCAGAATAGAGTTACGGAGCAGATACGACTTGATCCATTGGCTAATAAGACTGGAGATGTGTGGCATGTATTTTTGAAAGGAAATTTTAAAGATATGCTATATGGATACATATTTGACGGGGAGTTTTCTCCTGAAATTGGTCATTACTATGATTCTTCCAGGATTTTATTGGATCCGTATGCAAAGGTAAATAAGGGCCTTTTATTTATAGTGACCCAGTTTCCTTTATTTTCAGTTTGCTGTTTTTCTTATGAAATGAAGGACTGATTTACTTGTCCCTTTTCTAGGCAGTTATAAGCAGGGGGGAGTTTGGGGCTTTAGGGCCTGAAGATAATTGTTGGCCCCAAATGGCCGGAATGGTGCCTACTTCAGAAGATCAGGTACTTAACTCGAATTTATTGCTGTGACTGCTTTTTGCCCATGTGAGGGAAAATATAGGTTATAATAGTGACGTTCTAGATGGCCTTTGTCTGGGTCTTGCAAACAATTTCTCCCTAAAATTTATTTCTCAAGTTGATGGTGGAGGGTAGTGTACTATCCAGGTATTCATTATTATTTCATTATACTCAATTCATGATATAAGTTTGTATGTAATGAAGCATGACTTACTCTGTTGCAATTTCACAATTAGATTACAATCCTCTCCTGTTTAGATTTACTTCAAAATATTGGTGAAGAACTGAAAACCTTTGAGGGAAAATTAAATAAGTAAAAGAGCAATATTTGATATGTCTTCACCATCCCATAGAGTTTAAATCTCTAAATGGTTGAAAAGATGTTGCTTGAGATGGATAATGCCTCATCTCCTATAATAGCAATATTATTCACATATACTACTAGATAGACGCACTTGCCTTGATTGTTGTGACGGTAAAATGTTGAATGATTCGCTTCACTTATTTTCATTCCAAGCTCTTGAATAACAACATTGAAATGTCTAAACCAAGCCCTAGAAGATTGTTTCAACCCATTAAGAGGTTTTCGTAGTCAATGTACTAACCGAGACTCCCCTTGAGCATCGAAATATGGTGGTTGTTTTATATAGACTTCTTCAGTTAAATCACCATAAATAAATGCATTCTTGATATTTGATTGATTAATATTCCAATGATTCATTGTAGTTAGGGAGATTAGTAGTCGAACCGAGGCAGTTTTGGCAACTAGAGAGAAAGTCTCTCCATAGTTGAGACTAGAAATTTGTGTATACCCTTATGCAACTTGATGAGTCTTCAATCATTTTATCTTTTCATCAAAATCTACTTTAATGTGCATGCACAATTATAGTTTTACCCGATGGTAAGGGAATAAGATGCTAAGTGTGATTGGCATGAAGAGCATTCTTCTTTTCCACCATAGCTTGTTGCCATCCAAGATCTGTCTTTGTTGCACTAATAATCTTAGGAATGGGCACAACAGATAAGAGCGGGGTTGATGTCATAATATGAAGGTAATAGTAAGTGGTAACTCAAAAAATTGTAAATAGGACGAGGGTTATGAGAAAAACAGATATATTTTCAAAGAGCAATATGTTCGCTTGCTTGAGGCATGATTGAAGATGGATAATATGGTAGTTGAGGAGTCACATGGAATATGCTCTTGTTTTGTATCTGTAAGATCATTATTAGAAGAATGTATAAAGTATTTTGAAAGAGGTATGGTATTAAGAATGATAAAAATGAAAATTGGAAGAGTTTCTTCAACTTTCTTTTGGAAGGAGATGTTTAAAAGAAGGTTACATCTAGAGAAATAAAGTATTTATTTGTGGTAGGTTGATAACATTTATACTTGATATCGAGAATATCTTAAGAAGATATATTTAATGGATTTTGGAAGGAGTTTATTTTTGTCTTGGTGTATGATTATGAATAAAATAGGTACAACCAAAGACACGTATAAAAAGAGGATAAATTGATTGATTTGAAAAAACAATAGAATTAGGACTTTGATTTTGCAAAATAAAAGACATGAGATTATTAAGATAAAAGCAGTTAAAACAACATTACCCCAAAAACGAAGTGATACTTTATGATGAATAAGCATAGTCTGAGTGGTTTCAATGAGATGATGATTTTTCGTTCAACCATTTGAAGAGGATTGAGTCAAGCAAGTAAAAGTACTTGGTTAAGCAACAAAGACTGGGAGAAGATTGTTGTTTTGAAGCTTGGTATTGTAAATACTCATCATAATTTGATCTAGACAATGTGATAGATTTGACCCTTTGTGCATGGGCGGTTGGAAGCAGAAGAACTCTATTTTCTTGAATTTGGGCTAAATGAGCAGTGGGCTGACTATCATGAGAAGGCTGTTCATGTGAAGCTCAACAAGGATCACGTGTGTGATCACTTTTGTCACAATAAGTACTATGAGGTTGTGGCCTTTTGCCTTTCTTCTTTGATTATCTCTTTGCTGGCTAGTGTTCTATATTGTTAGCATAGATGCGAGGCTACTTGGGCTTGGCTTGAGAAGATGTGAATTAACCAAATAGTTACAATCATCAAGAGTAGGAACGGTTGGGCTATTAAGAATTTGATCTCAAATTGAGGCTAAATCTTCTCACAATACTATCAAAGCAAGTACCATAAACAATCTATCCCTCTGTTGGTCTTGATCAACCACAATTTCAGAAAGAGGCATGAGAACAATGAATTCATCCTTCAAAGTTTCAACCTGACCTAAATAGCTAGCCATATCTTGTTGGTTTTGTTGTAGATGAACAAGATCTGAGGCAACTTTATAAATCTGTTGAATATAATGTATAAAGTCTTGGCTTTAGTTCAGATTTGTAATAGATATTGCAGGACTAAAACAAAGTAACTTTTGCTCAAGTGAATGTTACAATAGACTACATAAATGTTGGAACTCCTAAAATTAAGGACAGAAAACTTACCTTATTACTAGGAGATCTCTTGTAAATAGAAACTAATCTCAGTCACTGATTCTTAGGAAGTTACTGATTTTTAGGGATGTTTTTTCCTTGTTTGTGTGAATTCCTCTCTTTATCGGTGTAAACTAATTAGCAGAAAAATAAGAATCTATTTTCTAAGTTTCTTCATGGTATCAAGAGCTTTAGGATTCATTCGATCCTGCTCATTCGTCTCTAATCTCACTTCCTAAAAATTCTTCAGGTTTAGTCCTCCTTCAATGGGTGGCGTTAATGAAACTCATGCAAGGCGAGACTTCACAAATAACTCGAGAATGTCAATCGGGGAATCACTCAAGGTGAACTTAATTCCTCCTTATAATCACCAATCATCGGCTAAATGGGAAGAACTTCTTACAATGGTCTCAATCGGTCCTTATGGTGATTCGTGGTCGTGGCAAATTAGGATACATCAATGGAGAAATTCCACGACCAACCACGGTGACCCGACTTATGCCACTTGGGAACTCAACAACTCGATAGTAATGGCTTGGCTAATTAATTCGATGGAAGGCCATATAAGCCGCACTTATCTTTTTTCAAAGCGCAAAAGACATGTGGGATGCGGTCAAAGAAAACTACTCGGATCTTGGAAACGCCTCCCAAGTATTTGAGATCAAGCTTAAGTTAAAGGATATCGACAAGGGACACTCGAAGTAACTCACTACTACAACAATCTGAAAATTTTGTGGCAGAGGCTGGATATGTACTATGAGGCAGATTGGAGTGAAGGATTGGAACACACCAAGTTCATGACTCATCTCAACAATGAACGTCTTTATGAATTTTTAGCAGGACTGAATCGTGAGTTAGATGAGGTCCGTGGCCGAATTCCGGGCAGATCACCTCTACCAACCATCGGTGAAGCATTTGCAGAAGTTAGAAGAGAAGAAAAGCGGCGTCTTGTCATGATGGGAGACTCAAAGGAACCTAAACATATGACAACTCTTGGCAACCGGTCTACTGAGACCTCTGCCCTCATCTCCAGAGGTCCACAGCCACAAAAACCACGTCTTTGGAAATGATTACGGATCAACGAGGCCATGGTGTAACCATTGCAACCGTGTTGGTCATACAAAGGAAAAGTGCTTCAAACTTCATGGCTATCACGAAAAAAAAAAGCAGAAGGATAATAAGGCGCCTGTTATCCTCCACTGCTGCAGATGATGTTCTCGATGTTCGCCTAACCAAAACCCAACTTGAGACTCTCCATAAGATACTTGGTACTTCCACCGCTCATGGATCTCTAGCCACCCAAAGTGCACGCCTCAATATTGCCTTTGAATCAAATAATCAATCCTCTTGGATACTCGATTCGGGTGCATCCGATCACATGATGAGTAACTCCACTTTGTTTCAAACCTACACCCCTTGTCATGACAAGTCCCGAATCCGCATAGGTGATGGTTCTTACTCACCGTGGTCGAGTAGTAGAGAAGTACAAATAATAGAGAATTTTTTCTCAATAAAGTCCTACATGTCCCAAACTTGTCTGCAATTTACTTTCAATCGATAAACTTACTAAGGATGAAAAACTTCTTGCTGAATTTTACGCAATTGGTTGTGTGATCTGAGAATGTAAATCGGGGAGGATGATTGGCACTGCTAAAGTTGATGATGGACTATATGTTTGGAATAAAGACAGCACACAAGGAGGATTGGCTCTATCCACTTCAAAAGAGGACACAATTATGTTATGGCACCGTAGGTTAGGGCATCCAAATTTTTTGTATTTGAAGAAACATCTTCCGCTGTTATTTCGAAATAAAAGTATTAATTCCTTGAAGTGTGAAATTTGCCAATTATCCAAACATACCCGTGTGCCATACCCATTAAAACCATATATCCAGTCCCAACCATTTTCATTAATCCACAGTGACCTATGGGGAGCCAGCCGAGTGAAAAATATTACAGGAGCTAGGTGGTTTATAACATTCATTGATGATCACACTAGGGTATGTTGGGTCTATCTCCTCAAAGAAAAAATCAAACACCCAAAGTATTCCAAAATTTTCACTCAATGGTTCGAACCCAGTTCAACTCTACCATACATACTCTTCACAATCGACAATGGGAGAGAATACTTTAACTCATGTCCTAAGCCCATACCTTTCGACCAAGGCATCATACACCAAAGCTCTTGTCCCGACACTCCTCAACAAAGCGGGATCTCAGAGAGAAAAATCGTCATCTCCTTGCTTTGTAGCTCGAGCCATAATGTTCACCATGAATGTTCCAAAATATTTGTGGGGAGGAGGTTCCTCCTCACTGCACTGCTATCTCATAAACCGAATGCCATCAAAGGTCCTCAATTTCCAAACACCTCTAAATACCCTTCTAAAGTCCTTTCCTCTATTTCGTGTTCCTAATCTTCCAAACCAAAATATTCGGTTGCAAAGTTTTTGTCCATAACCATCAACCAAATCAATCCAAACTTGATCCTCGAGCCCACACTGCATCTTCATTGGATATTCCCCACACAAAAAGGCTATAAGTGTTACTCACCAACCTTGCGCCGAATGTTTGTCTCTCGGGATGTTACCTTTTTGAAAATGAACCATACTTTGCAGCAACTCATCTCTTGGGGAGACTTTTAATGAAGATGAGACCCTTAATACTCTCCTCATTATACCTCATGATCCTACAACTACTATCACAAACAAGTCTAACAACCAAGGTCTTTGTGGTAATCCCATTTAGAGATCTGTTTCCTGCAGTGCAAACAACAAGAAATTAGCCCGATCCTTCCCAATAACAATACCACCACCAGAAATGACCCACGATCAAGGAAAAGCGGCAAAAATAGGTTCCCGAAATCTGAGGTTTACTCTCGGCGGAATCGTTCTCTGAAACCGTCTAAAGCGGTGCCAATTGCATCCCCAACCGAGGACTGTTTCGAAAGAAGTCTCACCTCCGTCACCAACTATCTATCTTCCAATTGCAGTTCGAAAGGGCACAAGGAGTGCACTCAACACCCTATTTCTCGGTTTGTATCCTATGGAAATTTATCTAAGTCTTACAAAGCTTTTGTGACTAATGTTGATTCTGTAAAAACTCCAAAAAATATAGAAGAGGCTCTTGAATCAACCCGAGTGGAGACAAGGTGTGATGGAAGAAATGAAGGCCCTCAAAAATAATGAAACATGGGAAGTCTCGGATCTACCTAAAGGAAAAAAAAACGCAGAGGATGCAAATGGATCTTCACTACGAAATTTAAACCCGATGGTTGTATTGACCGATACAAGGCTCGACTTGTGGCTAAGGGCTTCACTCAAACTTATGGTCTTGACTACGACGAGACGTTTGCACCGATTGCCAAGCTAAACACCATTCGAGTCCTCCACATCTCTTTGCGCCAACCTTGATTGGCACTTGACTCAATTGGATGTAAAAATGCTTTCCTCAACGGAGAATTAAGTGAGGAATTGTACATGGATTTCCACCCGGGTTTGAAGAAAGCAAGGGCCAAGTGTGTAAGTTGAAGAAGTCCTTGTAATGGTGAAACAATCTCCACGGGCGTGGTTCACCCGATTTGCAAAAGCTATGACCAGTGAGAAATTACATTCAAGGCGAGCGCAGACCACACCATGTTCTACAAGCACTCGGAAAAGGGAAAATGTCTGCATCCTCATCGTTTATGTGGGCGATATAATATTAATGAGGAGATGACTCAAGTGAAATTGTGAGGTTGAAAGAATTCCTTGGTACAGAGTTCGAGCTTAAAGACTTGGGGAATCTTAAATACTTTCTTGGTATGGAGGTAGCAAGGTCCCAAGCAGTATTTCCATCTCCCAAAGGAAATATGTTCTTGATCTATTGTCGGAAGTTGGTTTGATGGGGCATGCAAACCAGTAGAAACTCCTATGGAATTTAACCTTAAATTGGGCAATGATGAGGATGGAGAAGAAATCGGCGGGGAGATATCAACGACTAGTAGGAAGACTCATCTACCTATCTCACACCCGTCCGGACATAGCCTTTAGTGTAAGTGTTATCGGTCATTACATGCATGCCCGAGGAGAAGCACTGGAAGGCGCATATCGAATATTAAGATATATCGAAAGGGACTCTCAGTAAAGGCACGCATTTCAAGAAAGCGCAAACGAGAATGTGGAAGTCTACACCGATGCGATCGGGCGGGGTTCTGTTAACGATAGGACGCTACTACAAGTGGCTATTGTAGTTATGTTTGGGGTAACCTCGTGACGTGGAGAAGCAAAAAAGATGATCTGTTGTAGCCTTGCAGCGGTCTGAGGCAGATATCGAGCACTATCTCATGGTATATGCGAAGGAGTTTGGATACAAAGACTTATGGGGGAACTAAAAGTGCCTTACACAGGGCTATGAAAATGTCTTTGTGACAACCAGGCGGTATCGGCAAGATAGCACATAATCTGTGCATCATGATCGCACCAAACATGTGGAAATAGATCGCCACTTTATAACAGAAAAGATACACACTCGGGAGAAGTGTGCATCACCTACCTACCTACTAGACAACAAGTTGCGAGACGTATTAACTAAAAGTTTGAACAAAAACATGTTTGAAGAAGTTGTTGGCAAGTGGGTTTGATAAACATCTACACTCCAAACTTGAGGGGAGTGTTGGAACTCCTAAAATTAAGGACAGAAAACTTACCTTATTACTAGGAGATCTCTTGTAAATAGAAACTAATCTCGATCCACCGATTCTTAGGAAGTTCTTGATTTTTAGAGATGTTTTTTCCTTGTTTGTGTGAATTCCTCTCTTTATAGGTGTAAACTAATTAGCAGAAAAATAAGAATCTATTTTCTAAGTTTCTTCAATAAATGTGCATCAAGTTTGGCCTAAATATGCCTATTCTTTTCATCAATTTTATTAGCTTCTTTTTCTAAATGATTCAACAAAGCAGCCCAAGATATGTAATTATTGTTACCTTGAAGTTTGACAGTAATGTTAGTTGGAGAACTAGATATTGGAGAGAAAGAATTGTTTATAAAACTTGAGGCATCCATATTGAAGATAAAAATTCAATGAAAAATAGCAAATGGGGTTGGTACGGCAAGTAGACAGCACCATTGGAGCTGGGTGAGTAGGATGAACCTTCAGGGAGACTTGCGTCGAAGAATGGTGATCGGATGGTGGCTCATGCACCTCATGCGTGGTAGAGAGGTAGAAAACTTTATGGCAGCATGTGGCCCGACTAGTTTTTGTTGGAAGAGTTAACTGGGGTTGGGATTTTTAATGGAATGAGTAGTGAAAGTAGTTAGGTTGGTACCGTGTAAATTGAGAAGAAATTGAAGGGAAGAAAATGAGAAGGGGCTGCTACTAAGTTGATGGAGCAATGAGAAAAATAGGAGGAAAGAAAAAGGTGAGAAATAGAAGAGTTGTACGTTTTGAAAATTTAGCTTAATTCAATCCCTCAAGCATGAATAGATATTTATACTATTAACCAACTATGCAAAAAAAGGAAAGGCCAAGATTACATCAATTACACAGATTTTATAGCCTATTTACACCTTAATTTCATGCCACCAACCCCTAAAATCACACTACTATTGATCTCTAAGATTATATTTATCACAACAAAATGAAAGAGAAAATATAGTGTAATATTGAGAGTATGGTTAACAAAACCTATTTTGGGTATGAAAGTAAAAAATAAAAAACCATTGGCTATTTGGATATTATCTTTTACGTGACGTAGAGAGTAGTTAAGTTTGTTTTTAGAGAATCCTGTCATGTGTATATTCGCTCTAGAATCAATTATCCATGATTCAATATTAATGTTGGTGTTAAAAGCATTCCTTGACTTCACAAGTTTAGATGCTACATTGGAGGAAGAGTCAATTTGAGACAAGAGACCCTTAAGATGTTTAATTTCATCCATGGATAACTCTATGGTTTCAAACAAATTGGCTTGAACTTGAGTTGAATTAACTTGTTTTCCTTCCCGGCCTTTGGTGGGTTGACTATGTAATTTTAGCAAGTCTCTTTAATCTGCTACGGCTTCCCACAATAATCACACTGCAAATGGTCTTTATCAAAATTCTTGGCTTTTGATTACTCTTGAGAGCCACTAGTGGTGAATCCTACCTTTTCAAATGGTCTTGTGTAGAGCATAACACTTCAATGGCTCTCTTCTTGCTAAACATAGGAATATGTTTTCTCAAGATAAGTAAAAGGTGTCTTATCAGGTGCTTGGACCTTTATTTGATCATACACATCATTTAATCTGGTTAAAACATCATAAACTCGTTCCTTTTTTCCTAGCTTCTAGAATTTGATTGCATTTCTGGTGCAATTTGCTTTAAAATCTTGATAATAATCTCATTCTTGCCATAAGCCACTTAGTTCAAAATAATACTAAGAAATTGTCATCTTACCTTGTTTGGTGTTTTGACTTTATAACAGTTCTTTTAGTATCTATGCATCATTCCCAATTTGTGAGTATGTGAGAGCAGTTGCCTTCCACATCTTTATCACACTATCAAGCAATAGATATGTTCATAATATTTGAGGCACCATTGAGTTGATAAGCCACACCATAATAAGGGAACTTTTTGAGTCCCACTGGTTAAAGGCAGGGTCATTTGTTGCGGGTTTTTTTGTATCATAGGTAACATATCCCCACAATCCTCTAAGCTTTGATGAATGATAAAACTTGGCAAAAGGTCAAGCCCCCAAAAAGGAAACTTTAACTGTGTACTTACAAAAACCAATAATAGTCAACAAATGACTTTCAGATAGAGCCAATTAGGGTCTATAGTAGTAGTTAGGGGTAGGACATACATCTATAAATGGTTGGCAACCCGAAGTTGAAAACTTTGGTGAGGTTGACGTCGTTTGCTGCGTAAAGAATTGCCCAAAAGGTGTTGGTGGCACGTGAGATACAAGTGCAAGGTGGACGACTATTGGGCTTCTAAGGTTGGCAGATGATGATGCTCCAATGCTACTGAAGGTGGCAATAAGAAAAGAAAATGAGGCTAAAGTGGTAAGTGCCAAATTTTCGGTTTATAGGGTTTTGGGGGAAATTTTTTTGTAAAAAGGAGGAATTAAGACCCCAAATATGGATTTTAGGCTTTGATACTATGTCAAAAATAGAGATATTCTGAGATTGATAGAGAAACTGACATTGCTTCTCTTGTATACAACTTTTCAGTTCCTATATAAGGGAATTGCAAGGCTGTACAGTAATGAGTAATCCCAACAAATCAATAATGAGATCATAAATCTAATTTCTAAGATCATGCTAATTAGGTTAGCTGTTATTTAGTTATTCTAATCTTGTCAACTACTGTTAATAAGCGTCAACATTTTCTTTTGGCATCCTAATTATCATCAATATGCATAAATATACATGCATTCATATATTTATACATCGGAATGTAAAATCATATTACCTCATTCTTTATGAAAAAGATTACAGGAAAATAGAACATTATGAATTTGAAAGAAATATGACAACAACATGTTATTGTTCTTTAAATGATTGTATGGTTTGCACTTTGTCATGGTTTTTGAATGTTGAACTTGGTTTCATCCTCACCATGGGAAATTATTTGGTATTTCTTCTTTAACTTTTTATTCCTTGACTGTGTATTTGGTTATTTGATATTTCTAGTTTGATTGGGAAGGTGATTTACCTTTGAGACATCCAGACAGAGATCTCATAATTTACGAAATGCATGTGCGTGGATATACAAGGCATGAATCTAGTGGGACAAAATTTCCTGGCACGTATCGTGGTGTGGTGGAAAAGCTTGACCACTTAAAGGTAGAGCCTATAACATTGTATATAACAATTTGTGGTGCTTTCTCTGAAATGTTTTCTTTTTCACTACAAGATGACATCAGATAGTGGTAAAGTAGTTGTCTTGCTTTACAAGTGACTTAGGCCTTGTTCGATAAATCGTTGAAAAAAATAAATAAATAAAAATAATCCGATAGAATATTTTCTATACAAAAGTGTGAAAAATATTAAGTAAATAAAAGTTATTTATCACTTAATGGAGGATATTTTTAAATTAAATTAATTTGTTTTAATATTATATTATCTTATAAAAAATTTACATTTAAAATTTGACTTTTGTTTAGAATAAGGTAAAATGATTAAAAATTAAAGATAAAATGTAGATTATAATTTTTTATAATTTAAAACCTATATGCATCAAATAATCTAATTACATTCCATAATTAATTTAGAGTAATATATCTAATAAATATTATAACTTAAATTCCATACTTATCAATACTTAATTTTTCAGCTTACAAACAGCACCTTAATATTCTTTGCCTCATGGCTATATGAAAGAACAAAGAGTTGTTTCTAAAAAAGGAAACAAAGTAGATTTTGATCAACCATCATAGATTATTTTGTGAAATTCTAACAGGAAAAATTGTCAACTATTTTTACATTAACACAAAAATTGATATAACTGCTGATACTATAGAAGATAAACAAGTTAGATGCACTAATTGATTGTTGTGTCCAGCTATCAATTTTTTTTTCTCTTACTTCATATTACTTGCATGAATATTCTTAATGGATATAATTGTACTTGTGTGCTTGTATTCAGGTGAGACTAATGCATCTACTAAAATTTTAACTAAAACATATTAGAATACAAAAACAAAAAGGAAAAAATAGATTAGCAACACATACCACCTTTAAATTGTTTAAATATTAAAGCATCTTAACCTAAAATAAGTTGAGACTTAAATGAGTTGAAATTTTAAATAATAAAATCTAAATTAATTAGGACTAGAAAGGCTTTGTATTCAAAATGTCTTGGCATGAAGTAACCTGAACTTGATGTTACTCAAATTGAACAACATAATAGTTGCGACAGGATGAACATAATGACTCAACCAGAACATGACAACTTGATAGGACCCATACTTGAACGAAGTAAAATTGAAATGACTTGGCCTACCTTGATTGTTTGCTGCATTGCTAGAACTAGGGTGGCCTATGTGGTTTGGTTGGATTGTTGCTCCCCTGATAGAGTTTATTGATACCTTTTAGGTCATATTAAGGTGTAGTTATTTTTTGTTTTTCATTTCGTTGTCTTCTCTTGTACGTGTTCTTTAAATATGGAGTTGAGCTCTCTTTCTTGGTCCACCTTTTAACACCATTTAATTTATTCATAAGAAAGTTTTGTGTTTGTGTTGTATAAATGAGTTTAAGTGTTTAGTTTTGTCAAAATTGTAGCTTGTTGCCTTTTAGAATTATGAAACAAACGTCACTAAATTACTTTAAAGGGAACCTTTGGTAGAATCTTGGCTTAGCTAAATAGTCAACTCTAAATTATTTTCAGACTTAGAGGCATTTGAATTTTGTAAAATCGAGAGAGAGAGTGAGGAAAAGAGAGAAAAAGAAGAAAAGGGGCTGTTTGGGGGCTGGGGCTATTCTGTTTCAGCTATGAAAACAGAGAAGAAGAGACAAAAATAGGGAAGAAAACAGAGAGAGGAAGAGAGAATAATATTCTGATTATGTTACTTATCAAATATACAATCTAGTAAATCTCTATTTGAAGGAAAGTCAAAAATTATACACAGCCTCATTAGATGCTAGTCAGTCCCTAAAATCTCTATATTAATAATAATATTATTATTATCAACAGTTAAAGTTCATACTAGAACCATAGATGAGGGTTTTGTCAAGACCATGATGGTCGGTACAATACTTTTACTGGTCGTATCGGTTGGTACATATTGTTTCGGTCCTAAATCCATACTAAGTAGTTTAAGGTTTGTTTTGGTCAAAATTTCGATGTGTTTTGACTATTTTGGTGTGTTTCTGTCAATATCGGTTTGCACCAACTCGTGTGGGTTGGTACGAGATTTTGATATTTTAAATAATCTTTTAATTATTTTTATCTTAACCATATTTGTTTTTTATAATTACCTTTAAAATTAAAATACAAGATTAGGTTATTGAACCTAATTAATAATTTTAAAATTTATATTTGAATATATATATTTATGCAGTTGAGATATATTTGTGTAAATGTAATATATATTTGTTACGAAACTAAAGCTTAAATTATAAAATTTATGTGAAAAATGTTAAAAAAAATCAATAAACTTGAAATGGTACAATGAAACACATTAGTACTGGTATGCACTAGTACCAAGACAAAAATGGTACCCCTATGGGTAAGCAATATGATTTTGGTTTTAAAGCATTGGTCTAGACAATTAATGTTGGGTTTTGATACTCGACCACCTCTCATGCTTGATGGAGCTTATTTTAATATGGTTAGGACACATTCTATTTATCCGAAGCAATTGTTCTACAAGCATATGCTTTTGTGAAAGAAATTGTTCCTATTTCGGTTTACCAAGAACAATTATATGAATTGTTTGTTCTTAAATGGAGTAACATTTGACTACAAATTGTTTAGTTTCTTTGCCCAACCTGTTTGCTTAGTAACTAACACTGTATACTTAAGAATATTTAAGTTATATCCTTCAAATACATTATTGAGATGATGAAATGAGATAACAGAATAACAATTATTTGCTTTGTTTATTTACTATGTGTTTATATGGTTTGTAGGAACTTGGAGTCAACTGCATAGAATTAATGCCATGTCAAGAATTCAATGAGTTGGAGTACTACAGCTACAATTCTGTTTTGGGTGACTATAAGTATGAAATTTCAACCTTTGATTCCGAACTATTTTTGCTTATCATGCTAGTTTTCATTAAGTAGGAAAAGATTTGAAAATTGGTTGCATCTAAACAAGCTTCTAGCTAACCCATTAGTCATGATAACTTTTTACTTTCGTCAAAGTTGCACGGATGGTAGAAGACTGTCAAATTTACTAGACTTTGTGATGCTATAATAGGGTTGGGTATTCTATCTGCTTAGTGTTTGTTTAGAATAAAATTAGGGATATAGGATTTATCATTGCTGTTGGAATCTGGGCTAGGGTGTATGAATCACATAGATTGTTCGGTTTAGTTTGGATCTTAAAAGAGGGATAAAATTTGAGGTAAAAGGTGTTGGAATCTAATGGCACCTATAATACTAGGATGAGACAAGCTTGTGACTGGTATTATGTTTTGAACTGTATTTACAAGTTGTGGTTGTAGAGATGGGAAAAGAGTCAAAATACCTAGCATAATTTATTTAAAGGAAGCATAATGATAAATTTTGCTTTTAACATTTTCCTTTTTTGTCACTTGGTCCTAATTCTTTTTTTTTTTTAATAATTTTGGCTGTTAACCTGTAAAATTGATTTAAATGGCCTTTTTTTAGATGAAAAAAGTTAATTGGAGTGTTAAAATTTTGATGGCATTGATGTGGAAGTTCGTGTGACAAGCCATGTATACTTTATAAAAATTAATAAAAAATATTAAAAAATTCAACAAATGTAAAAGTTCATAAAATTATTTAGAAAAATTATTCATGTCAGCAATGAAATACATGTAGACTCGCATCAATGTCATTAAAATTTTAACAGTTTAATTAAGTTAGCTATGGAGTATGAAGTTCTTGTCAGAAACAAGATCAAGGCAGAAACTCAACATTTTATAAGATCCTACGCTCAGAATTGTAATGTGAGCCAATTAGGCGACTTTCTTTTCTTTAATTCCCTCACCTTTACATGTTTTGATTCTCATTTTCTTCAAAAAGTTCTGGGTTTCATGTAAGAATCTGGATCCAATTTTAGGAATTCAAGGCCACAAAATACTGTGATCTGGCTTATCATTACCAGATTTAATTTCAATGGGGGGTGTGAACGAACCTGTCTACTATGATTTGATCATTGTGGTATCTAAACAACTGTGGATACTTCTCCCTTAATTCACTCTCAAGTTCCATGTGGCCTCTTCAGTGGAGTGAGTTGCCATAACACTTTCATGAGGGCAATCACTTCATATGCTACATTTTTTTCCTTCTATCTAGAATATTGATATAATTTCTCTTTGTAACTCATCTTTGATTTCTGAAGATTCGTAATATCTAACATGTCAAATCTTCTTTTTCCTCAACACACGAATGAAATGCATTATTAACTGATGAAAATATGAGGGTAGGCTATGCAACTTCACCAATACTGTGGAATTTCAAATGAACCAAGAAACCTAGGACTCTGCTTTCCTCTTTAATCTTGTGCCATGGCAGATCATCTGCATGTTGTAGATTTCTTCTCTAATTTATACATAAATCTTCTTTCATGTGTCTAAATATAGGAGTGACATGCCAAATTAATTGCTTTTTACAAATAAATCTTTTCTTTGTGGTCTATGCTAAAAAATAAGACATTTTAGGGAAAAAAATCAACAGCGTTAGTCTTCTAAACAAGTCTGAGTAGTCCATAAAATTCAGAAGGGTTAAGTTTGCTTGAAAAACAAACAAATTCCCTGTGTGTAATTCTAAAATCTAAAATCCTAAGATTGGGTTATGTTATTTAATAGCTAAGAGACAATTCATAGGATGCTGGATTTTTTTCAGTTTGCCAATTTCTTTTGCATCCATTGAATAGTTTTGCATCTTTATTGATGAAGTTCAGTTTGAAAAGTTGTACTTTGGCAACATTTGTCTAACTTAAAAATTTCATGTTTGCAACTTCCTGTCATACTTACACATCAGTACCTTCTTGTCAAGGTTGAACTTTTGGGGATATTCAACAATCAATTATTTTTCCCCCATGATAAGGTATTCATCTTCTGGTATTCGTAGCTGTGGTCGTGATGCAATTAATGAATTCAAATATCTTGTTAAAGAAGCACATAAACGCGGAATTGAGGTCAGAGCATAGCAGATTCCAATCTCAATAAGCAAATGCACTTGAGAAAATTTTAGTTTTTTTACTAGTTGAGTTTTTTTGGATAGGTTATCATGGATGTTGTTTTCAATCACACAGCTGAAGGCAATGAGAAAGGTCTCAGTTTGTCATTTAGAGGTGTTGATAACTGTGTCTATTACATGCTGGCACCTAAGGTATAACTGTTCTGAAACTTTATATGATACAAACAAATGTATTATACTATTGCAGTTGTATGCCTCAAGAGGTTAATGAAATCTTTATAATAGTATTATTGGCATGCCGCTTCTTTATTTAGACACACGATATTACCATCTACATACTGTGATATATTTTAATTTGTTCATGGTGAGTTGTTTGTTTTATTGACTAAGTATTTATCTTTAACTTACATGATGTCTATCTTGTGATATTTTAATCGTGATGATTAATATTTCTATCTTCTACAACCATATTTAAGTTATGGTTGGGATCTCACTTTCCATATTGATCATGCATGTAAGATTTAGCACTGAATTTTCTAGTTTCCGTTGGTGTCATAAGAATCTTAATCACAATTGAAATAAGAACAGGCTTCATTGATGGAATGGTTATAGATATAGGTTGGCTGCAAAAGGGGCTTGGAAGACATATATGAACTAACTTAACTAGTTGAGTAGGGTTTATAGCAAAGAAAAAAAAAAAAAAGGAAAACAGTATTGAACAAAACCCAAAACTACAGCAGTAAGGGTTGCTAACTAGATATCTAGTGCCAGTTGATCCTGCACACTACTATCTTTCTTTCCTTATTATAATATCATTTTAGGTCAATGATCACTATGACTTCAATATCATTTGTATTGTTTCCAGGGAGAGTACTACAATTATTCAGGTTGTGGAAACACATTCAACTGTAACCATCCTGTGGTGCGTCAATTTATATTAGACTGCCTAAGGTAGATGACATGTTCCTATTTTATTGCTTGCTACTTCCTCATGTTGGTCTTACCTTTTTGGGCATATATGTTTCGGTTTTTTGTTCCTGGAAAATTTATTATATGATAGTAATTACTTTCAAGTGGAAAAGAGAAATAGAAACAAAGATGAGTGATATGATAAACAAAAGGCCATACACTGTTTTGCATAAGTCATCAATAACACTCCCTCAACAAGTCTGGTTTGTTTATTTTATATACATCTAGCTTGTTACAAATATAAATCAATCTTGGACCTTCTAAAGGACTCGTAAGCATGAGCATTGACTGCCAGATTTATTTGTGTTTGTGCACTTCCCTTATGTTCAAATCTATGTCTAACTGAATCAAAATCAATTTTATTTGTGGTTCATTCAAGAATTTTTGATTAGATGCAGTGTATATTGGTGCTCAGTTGTCACAATGGAAATCTAGAGGTTGCAATGTCCAAATCCTTGCTCTTCTATCAGTTCTTTTAACCAAACTAATTCACGCATTGTTAGAGCCTTGGCACTCAGATTCAAAATCTCCCACGATTGTTGTGTTCCTTATTTTCCATATCCCTCCTCATCAAGGATGCCAAATAAATTGAAAGCTAAGACTAGTCATCAATTGAATGAGTTATTTGTTGCTAGTTTAGTTAGTTTCTTCCCTTTTTCTTTCATCTTTAGAAGGGTTAAATTTTTGTGGTCTAATTTTTCTCCTAGTTTCTCCGTCGTTAATGAGAGAATTGTTTCTCTTGCTCCATTTTTTTCCCAACGTTCTCAATTTTTCCTATACCCTTTTCCTACCAAACAAATTGTTTAATAGCAGCATTTTGCTAAAGAAAATTATACATAGATAAGAGTGAGCTTAATTCTAGGATAAAAATAAGGTCATATTCCTCAATTGCCAGGTATGTCTGTAAAATTTCATTGCTTTTGTTTGTTTGAAGTTGCTTCTAGATGATTTTTACACATTAGCATAGCATATTCCCTACTATCTACTTAGGCTCTTATTCTTCAAATTGTGATTGTTGTTCCTTTGAACTCTTCTTTCTTATGCAAGCTAAGGCTCGTATTTAAGTACTATCCCTTTTATTGCCAATTTATTTGTAACAACCCCAATCGTCTTGGAGACCTATGTGTTACTTCTTCACTTCATGCAACAGATATTGGGTAGCAGAAATGCATGTCGATGGGTTTCGCTTTGATCTTGCTTCCATTATGACCAGGAGTAGCAGGTCTAAACAAACAACTAATACACATTTACTTCTATTTGTGTTGGCTTTCTTCTCTTATGTGGTTTTCTTTGTCTTATGTTAATAGTCTTTGGGATTCAGTAAATGTATATGGAGATCCTTTAGAAGGTGACTTGATAACAACTGGTACCCCTCTCAGCAATCCCCCATTGATTGACATGATAAGTAATGATCCTGTACTTCATGGAGTGAAGGTATACATCTTAGATTTGTTTCCTTAATTCCGTTTGTTAACTTGTCTTTTCAATATAAGAATAATTATCTATTCTTCATGAAGATAGTTTTGAATCTCTTAGGATATCTTGGTACCATGGCTAGGGTCACCAGGGAAAGAATTTGCCATAGTATTAGGTTAAAATACATGGTTATTGAGACTAGTAATAATTAGTTGTTTCATAGGAATCAATTTTTATTCTTTCTTTTTTTTGTTTGTCTTATTAATAGATTAACTAAATATAGTTTGTTTGGAAAGAATACAATTATTGTAAATAATCTTCAATGTTTAAATGAGTTGCACACTGTTTATGCATGGATAGAAAATCTCTTCGTAAAATTAAATTCTTCAGTAAACTCATGCATTTTAAGTTTTCTGTGATTTTTTTCTACTTCTGAAATGATTTAAATACAATGTAGGATCTAATTAACTAAATTTATTCAAATTGCAATGAATGAGAAATTAGTTCTTTGACTCATGTAAAACATCCAATTACTTCATATTTGAATAAGTGCACAAGTTCAGTGTAGAATAAATAGAACATCTTGAAACTTAAATTGTATTATCATGGTATTTGCATTATAATATAAGTACACTTTAGTTGATTTTCTTGTAAATGCTCCATGCTTCATATATAGTGATGCAGTTTAGTCTTTTCAGCCAACGCCTTCAAAGAATATAATTTATGCGGAGAAAATCATTTTCATATGTAAAAAATCAAATTGGATATATATTTGTGGGAAAAAAGAATCAGATTGGAACTAAATAAACAAGAACAATAACAGATGAAGTCTAATGTAATATAGCAAAGCTATAAAAACTAGAAAAGAGTAAGATTTGGGTATTGAGAAGGTTAAAAATACATTTCTATGTTATTCGTACTGGGGTGTGTTTGGATATGGGTGTGTTTTTCTTTTCTTAGTTCTTCCATGTATTTGGAGGATTTTTCAAGGTCATATCCCGTGACAGGCAATGCATTGGACAGTGATACTTTAAGAAAAAGAAAATGAAGAATCAAAGTAACATAGATACTTAGGGCTGCTGTTGAGGTTTGCTGTAGGTTCCCATGTCCAATTTCATAGTAATAACAGATTGGTTTATTTTGATTATTTTGGCCATAACCCCTACTCCAACCAAATCCACACCCACCATTGGAAACCACCTCAAGAATTATTATTATGTTGACCTTCTCTACCTCAACAATTTCCTCTACCAGCATCATTCCTAGTACCTTGGCTCATAAGGGCATTGGTAGCATTAGGAGAAGACAGATTGCTCAATACACAATGAGATTGTTGAGTTTTCACATTAGCTTTAAAAAGAAGAACATTTAGCTGCTCATACACATTTAATTTCCATAAAATACTCGATAAGAAATCTTTCCTGAGATTATTTTTGCTTCCCCAAACTATAAAACCCGTTACATATGAATGATCTCCTTTCTAGAATACGAACCAGTCCAATAATCTGAAAAATTACAGACAAAGATGATGGTGATGTCATAATAATAACAATAATAATACAATTACCTTGGATACAATAGAATCCTTAATCTGAAAAATTATTCTTGTATCCTCTCTCATCCAGTCTTTTTTGCTTAGTATTGCTTTTGAAAAAGAAAGTGACTCAACATAGTCACAACACAAACAGAAAAGATTTAGGAAGAAAGGGACTGATAGGCTTTGATTCCATGTTAAGTCATTCAAATTAAAATCACTTCCAATAGACAGGGGTCCAACATGATATAAGATCACAAGAAACCTAAGACTTAATGTGTGGGATGATACCTATTAACATTAGCTAAACCTATGAAATAGTTTTAGTAGAATGCTTTGGCAAAATGGTCAAACTGCCATTTATATTCATTTCTTTACTTTTTATCGTACATTTTTTAGGCATTTATTTCCTTTCTCACCTGTTTCTCCTTTTTCTTAAAAAAAAAAAAAACATTTTCTCTGTGTTCTTGACATTACTTGAAGAGAAACTAACAAAAGTTGGTCTTACTTCCGTTTTAGCTTATAGCTGAAGCATGGGATGCAGGTGGCCTTTACCAAGTTGGCAGATTTCCTCACTGGGGTGTTTGGTCAGAATGGAATGGGAAGGTAACTGGAGATTTAATAACACTGATGAATTTAAAAATTTACAGCATTGTATTATTCCCTTTTCCTTATTTGTTCTATATTAAGGAAAGCTCTCAGTGCTAGCATTTGAGGCTGATGCCTTGCCTCTTGGCATTGAAAGATGCATTTTGTATTCCCGTGCATAAACTTAGATGCTTATTATTAGCTTCCTCTCAGCTCTCAAAAGTTTGAAAAGGTTAATAAAGTTTGAGATCTTATGGTTCTTATTTCTACTGTAGGCATAATTGCTAGATTTGTAATGTGCTGAGAGTTGGTCAAATACAATTTTTGGTTTTCCTAGTAGTTCTTTAGCTGATAAATGAACTCCTACTGACTACTAATTTTTACTTCCACACACGGTTAATCTTTATAAACCATATTTGTCAATTCTTAATTTTCAGATATTGACTTCACTACTTGCTCGGGATTCAAATATAATGAAATGAAAATCTTAGTTACTAAAAAATCTGGGTTAATGCTAGTTCTATTTTTCCATGTCCAAGCTTCTTTTTTCCTATCTTCCCCATGCACTGCACTTCCTAGTTGAGCTAGGCAAATCCAGTTGACCTTTTTAGATGCATCTACATTTTATTTTATGAAGTGGTTCTGTATTTATATGCATATTCCTTTCTGTTTCAGTATCGAGACATTGTACGACAGTTTATCAAGGGTACAGATGGGCTTTCTGGGGCATTTGCTGAATGCCTTTGTGGAAGCCCAAACTTATATCAGGTTTGTCTTCTATGATCAGCCTCTAGAACACACTTGGCGCCAAACAGGAGATAGTTATGGTCTCATTATCTTTCTCATAAAAGATTTCCTATGTTTTTTTTTTAAAAAAAAAAAAGAAAAAGAAAAGAAAGGAAAGAATCATTTTGGTATGCAAACATGGAATTTTGATTTAAAATTTCCCGTCATAGAATCCTTGATAGTTATTAGCCATTTCTGGGGCATTATCCTACATTGTCTCATATGTAATATTTTTGAACTCCAAAGAAATCATCTATTTTTTTTACATTCATTCCTTTGAATCCTTGCCGTGTCTGTGAATCAGGAAGGAGGAGGGAAACCATGGAACAGTGTCAACTTTATATGCGCACATGATGGTTTTACTTTGGCTGATCTAGTTACCTATAACAACAAACACAACTTAGCAAATGGGGAAGACAACAATGATGGAGAAAGTCATAACTATAGCTGGAACTGTGGCCAGGTAGATATTTTGGTTAAACTTTAACCTTGTGCTTTTATTTGGTTTGAATTTCAAGGAGTATATGAAATTGGCATGGAGGATAGAAGTTGTCCAGCTTGATGGCTTGAATTGGAAACACTACCATTTCCTGTGCTCTTGAATTGCAGACACTACCATTGCCAGTATCCATTAGATACACCGCGGAAAAGGAACAAAAAAAAGAAATATAATGCAAATGTCTGTTTCAGTACCTTTTCAATTCAAGTTTTAGCTGACCAAATTCAGAATTTAAAGAAGTGACCATTTGCTTTGCCAAAAATGGCCAAAGAGAAACAATTGCTTTTGATGATTTAATTTGCTTGAATAAGAAATATAGCGACTGAAAGCATGCTATTTCCATATAATTAGCTCTTCTTATGCATTTGATTACTTGAGGACCCATTGACAATTTGATAGGTTGAGGAAAAGCTAAAGAAAAAAATGTGACTAGTGATATTAACATTATTGTACCTTCATCGTAGTTAGTTAATTTGAAGTTCATCAAAATTGTGATTCTGTCATTGCAAATACATGATTTGAATCTGTAACATTGTACTTTTTATCAACTAAGCTGTTGCATCAAGCATCAAACCCATTCCTTTGGTCATTTGAAGAAGTCACCTTTACGCATGCAACCTCATGTCAAAATTTTTTCTGTAAATGCCATGCTTTTTATCCTGCTATCTAAATATTCTCTTTGGACTTTTCATTTAATTGGCTCTATTAACTTGGATACACAATGGTCATTTAGGAGGGGGAGTTTGCAAGTATTTCGGTAAAGAAACTGAGGAAACGCCAAATGCGGAATTTCTTCCTCTGCCTTATGGTTTCCCAAGTAAGGTTAAATCATTGTTATGCACATTGGATTATTTTGTCGCATGGGACTACAGTTACCTGTATTTATGTCAGAAGTAGACACTACAATTAAAGGAAATTAAACTGTAAGTTTCTCTCAGTTGGATATTTGTGGAATTCATTTAACACAGATTACTAAATTCTACATGTTTTTTTTTTGGTATGCATTCAAATACAATTTTTGCTTGCTTTATGAAGCAAAAATGTAGTAAAAGTCACAACTAAAAGGCCTTAGTAGATGATGTTGGTTTGGAAAGAACCCACGCTCAACTTGCTCTTGGTCAAACTTGTTCATGAGCAGCTCCATTAAATCTTGTTTATGGACTTATTTGTGAACTTCATTGACTTGGTTATGAGCTCAATTGAAGGGGAGAGTAACATAAATACTATTAGATGATTTTTAAAGGATAGAACATGTATCATTCTTTACTAGTGATCCAAATTTAGAGTTAAGACTAAATGGCAATGAGGGAGAGAGGCTTAGCAAATTCTAAACTTATCCGATGTAGGATAGCACCCTTCCAACACCCCTACCCTTTAAGGGCCCTTGCTAACAATTGAAACTAATATATGAAACATGTGACAACAAAAGAAGAAACAAACAACTAATGGGAAAAACAATATGGGTTCTAATATCATGCTAAGAATCTGATTGAACTCAATTGGAAACAAGTGGGAGCTTTTAACTAATTTCCATCCAGTCAATGGTTCAATTAGGTTAAAATAGTTTACTGTTCATTTGATTGCAATAAAACAATAGGGGCTTGTTGATTATTTAATTTTACTTCTAGGTCCTTTTTTATATTTAAACCATTTTATCTGAAGTTGTGGGAGACAAAAGGCTGCAATTGGCCATCTATTCACCGTCCACTTAAAGCTAATATCACCTTTGAGGAAATTTTTGTTGGTATGACTAATACGACCCAAAATAAATTATAATACAATACTTTTAGTGTCCTAGTTTGTCTGAGTAATTATGTAAAGATCGGGTTAAACTTTGAAGCCATTTTTTGTGTTACTTTTCACTAAAGTATTTATTCATGTAGCTTGTGGTTGGGGTTTCATCATCTTTACTAACTATGATCTTTATTTAACCAGGGTGTCCCAATGATTCACATGGGTGATGAATATGGTCACACAAAAGGGGGGAACAACAACACATACTGCCATGATAATTATGTGATCCTCTAAATCCTCATTAGATCCAAATTTATCTTGACTGTTATTGTTGATTTTGTTAATTAGTGCTGTGATGCAGATCAACTACTTTCGGTGGGATAAAAAGGAAGAGTCTTCATCTGATCTCTTCAGGTTCTTCCGTCTTATGACCAAGTTCCGCCGGTGAGCACCTTTTTTGAGTGAGCATGCCCTCATAATTCCCTGTTCTGCATTTTGATTATTTGATTTGTGTTGAAATCTTGCAGTGAATGTGAGTCACTTGGCTTAAATGACTTCCCAACGGCAGAGAGGTTGCAGTGGCATGGTCATACTCCTGGAAAGCCAGACTGGTCTGACACAAGTCGTTTTGTTGCATTCACATTGGTACTTTCTCATCAAACCTTCATGTCACATTTGTGATTTTGTACTTTTATACACTGGTATTTGTATCTATGAGGATAAGGAATATATGATCTAGTGTAAGATATAACAATTAACAAGCTCCAGAAACAAAGTGGTCTCATCTCTAGTTGACTATCTGAACTGGAATTAGGTTGTTCCATTTTAGAGCCCTGCTTGCTATAGAGCCTATTAACTTGCATGATGCAGTTTTAATGAAATATGTGGAAGTATAACCAACTAGGATTGCAATTTGGTAATTTCATTTTTCTAGTGTATATGCTACAAGAACATGTTAACATACGTGGGGCTTATACAAGAATAAATGTAGATGCACAGAACATGCTGGACAATGGTTTGGGCACATGCTTAAAATAGGAGGTTCATAGATAAGTTGGGGGAGGGGTGTTACTAGTCATGTTTTGTGATACTCTATGCCGTATTATTATTCTAGTGAGCGATGTTTACAGAAATCAACTCGGTATAAAAGAACAAAAGTAAATGCTTTAGTAATTAAACTGTCCACTGATGTTGAATCTATTTCTACTGGTATCAAGTGGAGTTGAATATATACACATAAATATCAATTCCTAAATGATCAATCCGCAAGTCTTGATAACGACAGTTTCAATATCTCAATCCTCAAGTTTAATAATCCAAATTTCTTGGGATTGAAAAAAGAATTCATACATGTATGTAGACCTGTCAATTTTGACTTGAATTTGAAAACCCAATTGGATCAACCTAAACCCAAACTCGACCCAACCTGATTTGATTGCAAAAAGGCAACAATCAACCCGAATTGATCCATGAAACAACCAACTTTTAACTAATCCCTAAAGAAGCCGCTAACCTTTACTCCATACCTAAACAAACCCATAACATAAATCGACCTTTCACTTGAACCTAGGGCATATACTGATATAAATAAAATGATAAGAGCTTATTTAAGCTACAAAAGATGTAGGGGGCTTATCTAAAGAACGTGGTAAGGGTCATGGGATTTTTTTCATATATATTTAGCCATCAAACACCTAGCAAAAAATTGACTTGCTTTTTCTTTTGACCAGAGGAGTGACTTGCTTGATAATTCAAAAGTTTAGGGCAACCCTATGTAATAGCAAGAGTTTCACTACCTACACAGTTTTGAGGGAAGTCAAATGTTGTTAATAGAATAGTGTATTGCCTCAAAATCTTTGGTGAGATCAACTAACGCGGTTCTGTTCTTGCTTATATTGCTGTTTATTCGATAGGTTATTGAGAAATCTTTATTTACCTGTATCCACAACCCCTCCTGTTCTTCTAATTTCCATTGCAGTACTTTGACTGGATTATCATTTGCTTCTACCCAGATTGATTCTGTGAAGGGAGAAATCTATGTTGCTTTCAACACCAGTCATTTACCGGTTACAATTACATTGCCGGAGCGCCCAGGATATAGATGGGAGCCATTGGTGGATACTAGTAAGCCTGCACCATTTGATTTTCTATCCAATGAAGTCCCAGAAAGAGATTTGGCCATCAAACAATATGCTCATTTCCTTGATGCCAATCTATACCCTATGCTCAGTTATTCTTCAATCGTTCTTCTACTTTCACCAGATGAAAATGCTTAGTTTAAAAATCCTATCAACATTTTTCTAGGCAAAGCTTATACGACTGAAAATCACATGCATATTGTATAAAATCTATGCATCAAACCATTGACTTGGAAGTAAAATTAGTCTCAGATCTATACAGTATATTTCTAAAGTTTGCAGTAAATAATAGCTCTTGTTGATTGAAGAAGATACTTTATTTTATATAGGTTACGATTTGTGCAGAAGAAAACTCTGTTGCATTTTATTATATATTCCTTAGGTGAGGTATAGTAATAATGATATTTACATAAAATTCTCGAGATAGAAATTTAGTACTATTTGCTTGACATTTTGGTTTTATTATATATCCAACATGCCAACTTTCAATTCACTACTTCGAGATGCATAAGTTTTTGATACTAAGTTATGCATACATAGTCATTCACTTATTCAAGATTTAGATAAGTCGCACTATGAACTAATCCATAAATGGATCTAGGATTATTTCAACTTAGGTTTGAGCTTATATAGTTTAGGCGTAGTTGAGGAATGCTTCTCAAAAGTGTTTTGGGAAAAAAACATTTTTGGGGAGAAGTTAAAATTTTCAACTTCTGAAAAAAGTGCTTTTGGGCCAATTTTTGGCTTGAGAGAAGTGCTTTTGGGCCAATTTTTGGCTTGAGAGAAGTACTTTTCTCTCAAAAAGTAGCTTATTTAGGAATGCTTTTATCGGCCAATTTTTGGCTTGAGAGAGTACTCTTTCTCTCAAAAAGTATCTTGTTTAGGAATGCTTTTGTCCAAAAAGTGCTTATCAAAAGCAATACTAAACAGACCCTTAGTCTAATGAGGGTTGCGCACATGTGAATGGACTTGTGCCAATGAAGTACCTCAAAATTTTAGCACAACATTGATTTTTAGTTGGTAGTTTTTGACTTGTAATTTTTCTTTCTTATAATACGTAACAAAATTGTGTACTTAGACTAAGCAATAGATAATTGTATGCAGACTCTTTACGAGGTAAGAGGATAATGACATGTGAACCTAAATACTATGAAGAATATGAGAAGAGTCCCATTAGTTTTGACGACTTGAATTGAAGATAGAAGGATTACATTGACTATCCAAAACACCTATTTAAGCAAAAGAATCAGTTGATTTACTCAACAAGAGTAAGATGATATTGTGATTTTGAAATCTGCTAATTTGGGGAAGCTTTTATTTGAGGGAGTGAGAATTGAATTATGATGTAAAAAGGTAAGGCTGCTGGAACATCTCATGACCCAATTGTCCGGTTTGAGTTACGAAATGCTACATTCATTATTGGAGCAATGGCTATATCATTTGAAATTCAATTCAATAATTAATACATGCTATTAGGTTTAATGCCTAATTACAACATGTTATATAATCATATTCTTCTTTCGATAACTCAAGGTTGTTTGAGTACAAAAATGTTACATTTTCAAAATTATTGGGTTGGTGTTGCGACGTCAAGGATATCACGTCGCGACTTTAATAAATAGTGTGTTGTCGTAATATTGAAGGTCTGAAGTGGCGACATCACTCTCTGTTGATTTTATTGTTACGACGTTACCTACTATTTTTACAACACTTGTTGAACATATCTAAGTTCATATAGTCCCTATGCTCATATAAAAATCTCAATTCATATGCCCTATAATAGAATCCACATTTTTTTCATTCAAGATACCAAAATGTCAATATACTGCACCTTAACACGTATATGACCATTTGCATAACATAACCATTTAAACCTTATACTACCTACATGATAACTTTAACAATTCATATGCTTTAATTCAATTTTGACATCTACTAATTTAAGGTTCCAAAATGACCATTTACATTATAAAATCGACTCAACTTTAGGTATATGCTATATATTAGAACGCAAAAGATTTATACAAAATTTGTTGAGTCAAGAGCTGTAGGTTGGATGTTGAATCACTCATCGAGACTACTAGATCTAATGACACCTACGTACGGAGTAAACAAATCATATGCTGAGCAATAAAGCTTAGTAGTACTTTCATGATTTAAGTTAATAATACAAAAGCATTAACGTCAATACATGATCAGTTATCAACTATTTCAATTCACCTATTCATGTCTCATATACCCAATTAATGTACAATCTCATTTTACAATCTACATGTATTATCATGTTTCCAATAACAAATTACAGTTTATCTATGTGTAAACATGATATACCAATCTCATCAATATTTCATTTATCTAGTTCATATTTCATAGTCTTTATTTTACTCTGTCATCCTAAGTTGCTCGTTAATGATAACTTTTAGAATTTGCATATTCTACCATCCCTAGTGACCTGCCAACGGTGGCTTTTACTATTTGCATATTCTACTATCCTGGGCGGCCCGATCATGATGACTTTCACTATTTACATATTCTACTATATTCACAATATACCTTGGAAGGTGTTGTTTGCTTTTACTTTATGGAAAATATGGTTTACTCAAAACAACACGATTTTTGCAGCAAAAGAACTGTAACGAGGTCACTAATAAAGCCATGTGTAAAGCCATAGAGTATTTTGCTATCTCAGCCCGTATTAAGTCCTTTCCAATCCTTAGTATTGTTGGCGTTCGGTGGCATCCTCCTCCCCAAGGTTGGTTTAAGCTGAACACAAATGGCTTTTCACTTTCTAACCTAGGGAATGTAGGAGCATGAGCGTTGATTAGGGATAGTAAAGGAGATTGGATCATGGGAAGCCATCGACACATTCCCCTAGCCACGAGCGTGTGTGCAGAACTGTGAGCACTTAGGGATGGGTTGCATTTTGTTAAAGATCTTAATATCAGAAATATAATTGTTGAACTTGATGCTATTGTTCTCACTGCTTACATCAAGAATGACACTATCACTAACCCCCTATTATTTTCACTTGGTTCATGAGTGCAGGACCATTATCTCCCAATTTGAACGCCATAAGTTCCAACACACATTCAGGGAAGGCAACCGCTGTACGAACATGCTAGCCAAACTTGGAAGCTCTATTGTTGTTTGTTCCACTGAATGTATTTTGCCTTGCTTGTATTCATTTTGTCAACAACCTTCACACTGTTTAAGCCCCCTTTTACATTCTGATGTTGGGGTGATGTTGTTTCGAGATACTATCTTATGTTAAGACTTTTACATGCTTTTATAAAAATAGTAAAAAAAAAAATTAAAAAAAGACTAAATTTGTTATTATCCTAATATTAAAAGTGTTTATTAAAAAAATATATTGGATGATAATTTATAATTTTTCATGATTAAGTAAAGAAAAAATTAGAATAATCGATTGAGTCTTAACTCAATAGGTATGGACATTATTATTAATGCTGGAGGATATTGTTGAGGTAAGTTGAAGTGTTTATTTATAGATTGAAGAGAGGTTATAATAGTTCGAGATATTATCTTTAAAAAAATAAATATAATTAGAATTTATAATAAAATTGTTAAAAAGAATAGTTTACAAAAACGCCCCTATTGTATTTGTGATTTTATTATTTTATATGGGTAGAAACGGAAACTCAAGTTCTAAATAAAATTTTATATCTATAAAATAAAATTTTATATAATATAAAAAGAAAAAGGCACTACCGCTCTCTACGCTTCCATTTTGGAATACTCTAGAGATTTCTCCAGAGACTGTCAGAAATTTCTTGATCCGTCGTTTAAATTTCTCAAGTTTTATACCCTCCAAATTCTCAACTATTTAGGAATGATTTGTTGAAAGAGGAAGAGAAAAGAAAATGGGTTTGATTGGGAAGTTGAAGCGAAAGGACATCGACCAAGTTAACGACGACTTCTCCGATTTCTCGCTTTCGTCGCCGGCTACCAAGATTCGTCGTCTGGATGCTGATTTGCCCCCCATAATTGAGGAAGACTCCCTCCCTGAGAATCACGAAAAGGCCATCGTTCTCTTTAACCCAAACCCACTTCTTCTTCATGACACACCTCCTTTGTCTTCCCCTCCTTCTACCCTCTCCTTCTCTTTCGATTCTCACCTCCTCTCCGGATTTAAGAGTACGTTTCTTATGATTTCATTTCCAGTTTGTCGCTGTTCCGATTTTACGGTATTTTTCTAGTTCTGATTTTGGACTTCTGTTGTGCAGACCAAATTCTACGGGCAGCTGACATGAAATCAGCCGAAACTGAAGAGAACAACATGGAAAACGAAGGATGTCTAGCAGTTGTTCCATGGGTTCCCTCTCAGATTGCTTCAGTAGAAAGTGGAGATAGCGAACAGCAAGTTCCAGCGTTGATGGAAACTGATGAAATGGATGTAGAAGAGAACTGTAGCAACAATGGAATTATGCAGGAAGAGCATGGGTATGAATTGGACGGGTTGAAGCCAAGAGACGCCCTCCATAACTGGCCGCAGCAGCAACATTGCATGCTTCCCCAGCCTCCTCAAAACCCTTTTACTCCAATCACATGGTCTGATTGATAACTGGGGATTATAGTGTTGCCTTCTCCTTTTGTAAATGGTTTTGTCGTGTAATGTTAGGGGTTAAGAAATGAGATGGACAGAGCCTAAGTAAGAGGTGACGGGGGTTTCATCTTTTGCTTGCCGCTTCATTCAACGATTTTGAGGGGCATAAATGCTTGAAACCTTTCCTCTACTGGGTGGGGTGTATCTTCTCCTCTTATGGTAATTGAAGCTTCTTCTCTTATATGGTAATTGAAGCTAAATTTATGTGCCTTTTTGTTTTAACGACAGCTCTGTTTCAGTCCTTAGCATTACCATGGTATGTACTGAATGTTAAGTAGATTTTGCTTTTGAACAAAACCAACAATGGGATAATATTAAATTAATCAGTGATTGATACATCTCTGTATCTCAGAAAACAACACAAAACATACTGTTGATTTGAATATTAGATTTTGCATCTACATGTATAGTGCCATTTTGATTATGCTCATGAGTCTGAGGATCTTGGATTTAGATCCAAGTGATTGGTTGAGCCGTGGCCTTTTGTTTCTAAAAGGTTCCCCAAAAGTGTTCTTTGATGTGACCAAATAATGGCTAATATCAGAACTGGTTTCATTTTGAAAAGCATAATTTTGGGGTAATGAAGTTGACGGATATCTCTTGGAAGATGGGGAAAATATGGTTGATGATTAAACAAATTTTGTTCTTTGTTTCAGTGTTCGTGTTCTGTTTCCAACACTTGAACAAATGGCCATCTTTTCCTTGCCTAAATGTTCAATTACCTTTGCCCAATGATTTCGTTCTGGGTTATTTCTAATATCGAATTTTAGCTGTTAAACTTTCACTGTTTGTCAAAACACTTCCAAAATAAATAAAACTTTGTTGACGTGGTATACACATGTATTGTCATATTAACAATTAATTAATTAATTTTTCTATCTTTTTTGAGAAGCACATTAACAATTAATTAATTAATTTTTCTATTTTTTTAGATAATTTGACAAATAATATAAATTTTAGAGTCAAAAAGACAAAAATTTAAATAAAAGGCTAAATTTTTTGTGTGAAGCTATTATTACAATTTGCTCATTCCATTGCATTCCACCCAACTAAATAATTGTTATATTTTTATATTATGACACAAATTTATACCATACCCATGGAATAGATTTTCAATCATAACTCTATTCCATTCTAGCTAACATGCCAGAAGTGTTTTTCTCCCTCCTATCCATCAAGACTTCACTCCCAAAATGAGTTTACTATCAAGACTTCACTCCCAAAATGAGTTTATTATCTCCCCAAAAACCTCTCATCTTTCCCCCTATTATCCCTTGCCTCCTCCCCCTCATATACATGAATACCAAGGACTACCCGGACTCCCTTCTCACTCTTTCCTTATTCGATAAATGCTAAGCAGCAGTCTAGAAATGCATTCAGCAAACAGAAGAAAATTCTCAAATGTTATTCCCATACAAGGTGAATTAGTTTATGAGATTATCATAAAGTAGACAATGGAAATGATGCATGGCCTTCTCAACATTTGGCGCATACCTTCCAGTACTATAAGCAGGTGATTCAATACCCTTTTGAACACCTTCACACAGTCTAATGTCTTCCATCTGCGTATTTTCCTTGGTTATTAAACAGGTTTTGGAGGTTGCAAGATTAACAGTAAATTTTGAGCATACAAACAAAACCAGAGATTATTTGCTAGTACCTGAACTTTTTCACTATCGGCTAGACTTCTCTCAATGAAAGCTTTGTCATCCTAAGGCCAAAACAAGTGCTCGGTTAAATAGGAACCATATTACCAATACATGAAAAACGAAATGAGTTACAGAATACATGCCGCACAGAAAATCTTCTCTATAATAAAATAGAAAAATGGTTGAATTCTACAGACTGCAACTATGGATAACAAGTAGAAAACATCAATATTATGTAAGAGGAACTTTCAAACCCTGGTTAATGTCAGCATCCCACACACGCATGCACTTTGAACTGCCAAACATACATAAACACAACATTTGAGAGGCTAATGCATATGAAACCAAGCATAAGTCTCCTCTAAAACAACATTACCTATCATTAACCTTG
This sequence comes from Gossypium longicalyx, assembly GCA_025698465.1. NCBI lineage: Eukaryota > Viridiplantae > Streptophyta > Magnoliopsida > Malvales > Malvaceae > Gossypium > Gossypium longicalyx. The sequence continues at coordinate 90,085,114 of CM046998.1, forward strand.
TATACTCTAAAACTTATGCAAAAATAGAAGCACGTATCTAGTATATGTGCAGAATTCAGAGCTCAAGACATAGAGGTACAGTAAAAGATTTTGTGGTATATATATGCCTTCATTACTCTTCACAGAGACATATTCTTTGCATTTAATATTTGCCATCCAAAAGTTGAAGGAGCTTTACACCTAAACCATTCAGTGATAACCAACAACACTAGATAGTTTCAAGAAAGTCCAATTTGGAATTAGAACAATTCTCAAGGTGCCTTATTTATAAATGTTAGTTTTAGTTTCTATAATCTATATTATTAGCTACACTTAAGTTATTGAGCCCACGAAGATTATATACTGTCAATCTAATAAAAAGAAGCTGAATGGTCTCTTTATGCAGGATAAGATCAAAGCCGTGATCAAAACAGTCTTTTAAACAAAATATTTTCATAATTCACAGCTTTATGTGCAGAATCTTTCACATTTTAAGCAAACGCTTAATTATCTTTTCACCAATACAAAATCAGACTTTTTTTTTTGACAAAACGAAATCAAATATTTGATACAGGGAAAAGAGACAATTATGTATATGCATGTGTGACTGAGGGCAGGTGAACAATGGTTGATGCAATCATCATTCTCCAAGTACATATTGTGCATAGAGAAGCACATAGACATGGTTGCAGAGTGACACTCAGTATCTGTAATCAAAAGGCTACTATTTTATTTATCTGGGATAATATGGTGCATGCATTAGATGATTGTTTTACTCAGTATTACGGTATCCTTCCTTTCATTCCTGAACAAATAACAACAACATCAGGAAATATGTCATCCTTTGCCTACCCTTGGAAGACTGCAACCAACATTCATGTCTCAAAAACAGACAGGTTTCCACCAGTTATCTCCCATAGATAATTAGAAGTACCCAACCTTGCTTTTGATAGAGGAACTTGGGGTGGAAAGGCTTCTGTCTTTCTAAAAGTTACCAACCTCAAATCTCAAGTCTTCAACTAGGAAAATGGATCCAGTGCCAAGTCTGAAATTTTTGCTGCCTGTGTGAATCCTGTATTCTTCAGGAGATACAACAGGTTATATGCTTTCAACCTGGTAGTTGCCAGTAAGCATGCAGGAGTTCCTCTAATTTCTGGTAGGCTCACTGCTCACATTGTCAGTGATGCTTAATCCACAAATTAATAAAAGGAAATAGCTGGGCATCTAAGAGGCAACTATTCTATGCAGGCCATTTACAACTCATCCAGTTTAAAAACCTGACAGTGATTGCTTATATCCTAAAACACTTATGGACCCTTTCTCTTTTTTTTCAGTTCTGAGTCCATATGAGTTGCTTGTGTTCATGCATATCCTAGAAGAACTTGTTTCTAGCAAGCTAACGTGCCAACTGTATGTAGAGAGAATTGTCACCTGCCGACTGTGTGACAGACAAGGCTTTATGGGTGGTTTCAAAGTCTCGAAGTTTACTAGTGTTTATACATGGAACAGTAGATGGAGGAAGCAGAGTCCTTTAAGATGAATATAAACAACATTCTCTTCTTCCATCTATTGTCCTTACAAGAACCGACATAGAGAAAATCCAGACCTGCTGCATCTTGTCCTCGCTATTCCTCTGTCTTGTATATTACAAGTGAAAGCATAAAAAAGAAGGCATTGCTATTCAAGCCTAGTAACTAAACATGTCAGATCATGTTTGTCTTATGTATTTGACTAACAACACGGGAAGAATCCCAAAACATGCCCTAAACAAGATTTATCCTCTTTTTTCATGATGTATTTATCCTTTCTTTAATCGTTGCAAGTGTCATAATTTACCTTGCTCAAAGTATCTAGCTTATAGGTACAAAATAAAATTTATTCACTTGCTTACTACTATGCATTGTGAATACTATGTTTTCACATGTTTGATATTCTAAAACTACAATGAGCATATAATATCATATAATAAATAAAATTACCTTAAAAGAAGCTTCAAGAAAATAGTCGAACACTACAAGGCATTTCCTTGGTCCCAATGGGATTGCCAGATTGGTGTCCATCCAAGGTCCATACCTACAAGACCAATAGAAAAATATATATTACTGGAATGAGTGGAAAGACAAAAGGCAAGTGATAAAATGTAAATGGACATAAAGACCTGTTAATCATGAAATTTGGATAAATGAAAGCATAAAAAGCTTTTGATCCAAGCCGGTCATCTTCCTTCTGTTTAGAGCCACCTTCAGCACTTTGGATGCTAACCTTTTCAAATATCTATTCATAAACAATTATCACTGTTACACTGTGACACAATATAAGAAAAGAGTAAATCAAAAACATCAAACATGACATGTTTAAGCATGTCCGTATTACATTACAAGCCAAACAAATAGCATTTTAATCTTAAATATAACTAGCAGAAAGGTCAGACCGAAGCATACTGAGGTGGTATATGAATCAAGTGAAAGACCAGATGCAAGGCCTTTGTGTGCAAATGGCACATGGTAACCACCATCCAAGTAGTTGTCGCAGAATACCTGTAAGTAAAAGAAACAAAATACAACTAGCCATCTCATGTATGTTCAGCAAGCTTTGGACAACAATCATATAATCATTAACATGGAGAATATGCAATTTAATATTCAAGACAACATAATGTCGTTAGTGCTAGTGATAATAATAATTAATGCTTTATCAGAAGACAAAGCATACAGACAGCATCATTAAAGCTACAAGGAAACTCCATATATCATTTAGGTATTATCATAAAAAGCTAAGATCAAGAAATTAAATTGAAGGAGCTTCCATTAACCACAAAGACGCACCTTCCAGTTACATTCAATGATGTACTCACGTCGACAAACATAAGTTAGTGTGGTATCAACTCCATTAAGGCTAAATAATTCAGAGGAGCTACCAAGCCATTCACTTGCAACGTTGTCAGTATCAATATTGTCCTTTTGTAAAATCTCATTGTCCATATTAAGAAGAACAAATGGTCCCCAAGTAGCAACTTTTATAGGTACAAGTCCAAAATCCTATCATCAATCGCAACAAATATCCACAGAGTTATTAATTTAATAGGAAAATATCACACAAGAAAAAGAAAGATTGCTGTTGTATTAACAAAAAGGCAAACAATTATGTTAAAGTACTCGGCAGAATACATTTATGGAGAAGTCCTCTATTCCTGAAATTCTAGTCGCTTTACGAAGTTCTCCATTTAAACCATATGTCCACCCCTGCAGGAAATATTGGATTTGGATTATATCTAGTGCATAAACTGGTTGGCATCTTAGTAGTAAATGGTAAGTAAAGAAGAGTTTAATCAAACTACTGTGATTTTCAAGTCATAATTGGAATATCGGAACAGCACAAATGGTGCAAGGATGTCACTTATAGAAAAGGAATTGTTGTTTATTCAAGAGAGGAATCGTTATTTTGCCACAAATTAATTTGTGAGGATTTTCCACTTTAAGTGGAATATTTGGATGTGTAAAGTACCATCTGTTGATAAAAGCAATTTGAACAATAGTCAACAAAAATAACATAAAGTGGAAAAGGGAAATTTGCGGGGAACATCATAAGGTCCCAATTGCAGATTAGGATGAAGTTTTACATCGAGACAGAAATAAAAGAAGCTAAAACAATTTAAGGTCAAAAAGATGGAAAAATCAGGATGTTGATTAAGTCAATCACAAAAGAGACAAACAGATTTACATGGTAAGGGCATGTAAAACAAGACGTTTTCCCACTTCCAGACACAAGAAGAGAGGCATGATGTCTACAAACATTGTGAAAAGCAGCTATTTTGCCATTATCATCCCTGCATACCACAAACTCTACATTTCCCAGTCTGCATGAACACAAGAAAACTTCAATCCTTCTTACACGCGAAAAAAAATTGATCATATTTCATTTGCTCTACCCTTAAATTTCCCAAGGACCACAAGATAGTAGCAGTATTATTTCAAAGTTATCTTAGCCAAATTATGGTTTCAGTGGGTTTATTATTACAAAATTAGATAAATGAGTGGTACCTGCCGCTGAAGAAATCACGGGGTTCTTGTATCTGTTCAGCATACCCTGCAAGATGAAAAAAAAAAAACAGAATCAAAATTCAACCATATAAGTAAAGAATCTTGGAATATTATGCAACAAGGTGTGAATATACTAACCAACAGCCTGCCAACCCCTGTAGAACACACGATCGAGTTCAAAAGCATAAAAGGAGGGATCAGTATACCAGGAGGAGGGGGGAGTGATGGCTTTCTCTATGGGGACTTTGGGATCAAATTCACGCACTATTTTGTGAGCTTCGTGACTCCAACTACATGATATTGAGATTGCTCTTGCTCTTGCTCTTGGATTATTATTATTAATTATCTGGAAATGGGTCTGGAAGAGAGATAGCCGAGTAATGGGTTTCAGTAGCAGTGTCATCTCTGTTTCCACTCTATGACTCACTGAGTTGCGGATATTCCTACTTCTTAACTCTGTTTCCAATTGCCTTGTCTCACTACCATTACTGTGCATAAAAATAATTAAAAGCCGGCAGCCACATGTAAATCATATATGTAAGTTGAGTAATCAATACTTGTAATTAGATTTCAGAAAACTTACCGATTGAGTCATAGTTCAATTGGTATAAATATTATTGTTAATATATAAAGATATAGATTTAACTGTAATGACGTACATTATTCTCCATTATGGGTTAGAAAAGAGCTATAAGTAGTTCTAGAATGACTAGAACTTATAATGAAATTGTTCAACCTGAAGATTTATTGTTAATGGCAAAAAAGATAAAGTATACAAGTTAAAAAATAAAAAGGGTTTAAAGAATTGAAGCTAGACCTGATCATGGGTATGGCCGTATTAAAATTTTTTTATATTATTTTTTATATGAAAACAAATATAAAAATATAATACATCAAATAGATTAAAAATATAAAAATAAATGTTTCTCAACGAATTGAAAATACATTAGAAAAAAATTTATACTTAAACAACGCTAAGATAATTGTAACTTTTTTAACCATTATGCCAGAAATCAACCTAATCACTCAATTACTTTTTTAAATCAATATTTTTAAATAATTTAACCAACTTTCGCTATAAATCAATATTCAATTTCACCGTTTTATCTTAAAAATATTCTTTTCTTTTTTTTTTAAATTTCCCCTCCTGTCTTGAATAAGAATTTTCTTTAAATTAACTTTTGGTTTTTTTTACTGATAATATTTATGCTAGAAAATTCATGTTTTATAATAGATTCGAGAATACCACTGATCATTACAAAACATACTCACCACTCATCTTTGTTTCAAAAGGGGGAAAATGAATTTACAAGAATAATTTATATTAGGATGATCTTAAAATATATAATTTTTAGGTACTAATAAAATAATATTGCATCATCAATTTTTAAAGAGATATAGATATTATTCTAAGCTCAATCACATACAATATCATATTTAATTAATTTCACTTTAATTAAAATAATTAAAATTTTGGGGGAATGTTCAAACTATATGCTTGAAAGAAAACATAACAAAAAATAAATAAAATTTGAAAATGCTTAAATCAATAATTAAAAATTGATAAAAATCATAAGCACAAATTAAAAAAATAAAATAAAATCAACCATTAAAAATATAGAAAAAACCATTTGTAAAAAATAAAAATTTGAAAAATTATAACCACCATTTGTGGTTTTATCAAATTATGAAATTTGATTAAAAAAATATCTACCTAGAAATTAAAAAAAATAAAATAAAAATTTACTACATAAAAATAAAAAAAGCAAAGAAATAAAAGACGATTAAATTTAAAAAAAATTAAAATGATTTAAAAATTACAATAGAAGAAGACATGTTTGTTTATTTATTAGAATTTTTATTTTTTTCAATAATTTAATTAAATTTAAATTAAATTAGAGAAGATATTAAATATGGATAAATGTATAATAAGATTTTTATATTTTTAAAAAGGTTTAATATAATATTTGGTACTTGAATTTGATATTTTTTCTTAATTGGGTACCTAAACTTTTTTTAGCCCAATTTGGTACTTGAACTTGACACTTTTCCTAATTTGGTATCTAAACTTGACATTTTTTCCTAATTTGGTGCCTAAGTTTTTTTTAGGTTTAATTTGGCACCTAAATTTATTAAATGTTATACAAGGTACGCAAAACACTAACGGTGATAATTTTTTTTTTTTGTTACGTTACAAAAATATTGTCAGTATTAAAGGAAACTCATGTTAAAAAATTAGGATTGAATTATGCTTAATGAATTAATATTAAATATTTTTTTGAAACCCCAAACTAAAACGAATTCATTATTTTCAATAAATAAAATAATTAATTAATTAAAACTAAAAGTAATTAAAAATACAAAATAAAAAAATATTATATCATCTGTCACATGTCAATCATACATTGATTATTTTTGCTACTTCATAAAAAAAATAACATTGTTAGTATAATGGAGTAATTTGTAAAATGTTTCACAAGTACGAAATCGAACAAAAAAAGATTAGATACCAAATTAAGGAAAAGAGTCAAGTTCAGGTATCAAATTGGATCCCAAAAAGTTTTAACTACCAACTTAAGAAAAAGTATCAAGTTTAGGTACCAAATTAGGAAAAAATATCAAATTTAGGTATCAAATTGGATAAAAAAAATTTAGGTACCAAATTAAAAAAATAATATTAAATTTAAATACCAAATATTATATTAAACCTTTTAAAAATTGATGATGTAATATTTTATTATTGCTGTTTAAAAATTAAATATTTTAAAATCATCTTAATATAATTTATTCTCCACAATGGTATATACACACTGTTGGAATAGAAACGGGGCCACATAGTACAGCCACCACCATTGCTCTTTTCTTTTAATAAAAATTCCTTTTTATTATTTTTTCTATTATTGTTTTTAGCTTTATGATTAGTTAGATTTAATCTAGTTTTAGACTAATAATTAATTCAGTGTTTGAACTGTAAGATTTTAAATTAACAGTTTAATATTTTTTATATTGATATTCGTAAATTATCTGATTTAGGGGATAGACTCAGTTGTCTTATAACATCATTTTAGCGTCAAATCGAGAAAGGGTGCCCCTCTATTCAATGTTAGATGGCATACAGTTGGTGAACCAATGCGATTCATAATTGTCATATTTGGTCCATCGAAGAACAAATTGACATAACCAATTGAGTGAATGGTTGGATTCATCAAGATAGTTAATGATCAAGTTTAAATGGCCTGTGTAGCTGAGGCCATTGATTTGAGTCGAGTTCTTCTAGTTCGTAAGGTTGCTAAGGAATTGAATCGTGGAAGCTGTTTTCAATAATATTCACTTGGTAAGGTTAGTTGAGCTATAGTTAATTTACTACTATGGAAGAATTAGGAGGTTTGAGGTTGTTCCTCAATCTCTATAACCGACTTATCGGTTGGAGGAGAAAATCCATTGTCCGAGATCAATTCGGAACCAAAGTCAAAATCACACTTGAAGCAAGAGTTTTCGTTTATTTGTTTTATTTAAATTTACTAATTTTTATTTAGTTTTTATTTTTATTTAATTTCTATTATTTATTTAAGATTTAGATTTAACTATCAATATTTTCTTTAATTTCACAGATTAGAAGAAATCGTAAAATTAATCAATTCAGTCTATGTAGGATCGACCCTACTCATTATAGTATAAATTTAATTTAATTTTGGTTTAGGTGTAGAAATTTTTTTTAGTGAATTCGACACCCATCAGTATCAAAACAATACAAGCTACTAAGCTTTCCTCCTCTCCAATGTTTTATTTTGGTAAAACACTGTACAATGTACCTCATATTTCGAAAGAAACAGACAGCTGCATCATGACAAGGAAGAGCCAACGTCACAACGACAAAGTACCGAAATCCCGACGAGAAGAACCCGTCATCCTAACAACACGATGCATGGCATTCCGACGAGCCGAACATGACGTCACGACTACTCAACTGGGTTTCTTCTCCCAATTAAACTATTCTATCTTTTCCTAATTAAACTCTGATTAGTCTAAGAATATTTGTCATATTAGGACTTTAATATTAGCTTATTTAAAGGGTCTTTGTAACCCTGTTTAGAGAGTTGACAGAATATCTTTTACGTGAGATTTGATGAAAAGTTTTAAGGAGAGTTTTTGAGATATCTTTGTATTCAAGTTTTGGTTTTTGCTCATTTAAGTTTTTTTCTCCATCTTGTACTCTTCATTTTTTTTCTCATTAAGTAAAGTCTCTTTTGCTTATGATTTTTATCCTCTTCGGAAGAGTTTTCCACGTAAAATTTTTATATTTATTCATCTCTACTTTTCTTATTCGTTATTTATACGGGTCAATCCCCAACAACACATTATCGAATTGGTATTTTCTTCCTTTTTAACTTCACCTACTTTCATACACCAAAGTCAATAGCATGCATATGCCTAAAAGGAAAAAGAAAATCAATAGCATGCGATTAATGTCATAGTAACCACATAAATTAATTCTAAGCAGTTCATAATGTCAACCATGCAATTATTCAATTATCAAACAATAATTCATGCAATTATTCACTTTTAATTATTTATTTCGCCATGGAATCAATCAAGCAGCAATTAATGCATTTGAACTATATATGCATACCAAAATAACTTCATGTGCCAATGTTGTTTATTGGTCAAGCCAGCCTTATGCTTCCATGTTCGTGAATCCATTTTTATTTTTCTTGTAATTCTTTTATTCTCAAATTCAGGAATATTATTTCCAAGAATTTTATTAAAAAATTCTAAAACTGTGGAAGAAATACGGACATCACATGTGTAATAATAGTAATTACATGTTATTGTTTATTATCATAAAAAGATTAGTCTAAATTAAAAGTTATCTAATTTGATTAAGGTTTATTGGGTTTTAGTTATTAAATAAAGTATGAGCCAAATATGTGTAGATATTCTAATAACTAATTTCTAATTGATGATGGGTTGATTAGAAATTAGGGTTAATGTGTAAAAGTTATATATTAGGATAATGGTCCCTAAATTACTCATAATATCCATCTTTCACTACAGCAAAACAGGTTGATTAGAACAATTTGCGGTATTTATGTGAAAAAATGCCGCTATAGAACATGATAAAAAAGTTTAACTTTGTTTTAGTTTTGTGGTAACTTGAGTGAATTTATTTTGTATTTGATTGTCATAAGTACATCTTAATCCTTTAAAGGTAAAATTGCATTTGATCCCCTTAAAAATAATAAAAAATTTAATTTAATTTTTTGAAAATTATAAAAATATAGACTATTTAAATGGTGAAATTATATTTTTACTATTGTAAAAATTAAAATTTAATTTCGACCCCTAAAATAATTCTTGCCTTCGACCCTGCCAACATGTGAAAATTTGTATAATATAAATAATTATTATATCAAAATTTATATAAAAATACATATTACATTAAACAAGATTGTAATATGTGAAAATATATTAATAGATTACCAAAGGATTATAAAAAAATTCTATATTAATTCATTTTGCTCACATTTGATTTTATAGAATAAATTTCTTAAATTAGAACTTTTAAGTTAAAAATAAATAAATAATTAATTAATTTTTATTATCATATAATATTAATTAGCACATGTTTTAAGTTATATTTAAAGTTTAAAAAATAGATGACAATAGAGACATGATTTTCACTGGTAGTGAAATGCAAGTACACTTAACGGTTACTACGAAAAATGATCAAATTATTATCAATTGATAACGTTTGTGATTTAATTATTAAAATTGAAATAACGATAACCAAAACGTAAACTTAAACAAAGATATTGGATTAAGTAAAGGTATTAGGCACATGAGAACAAATATTAGCATACATATTTTTATATCAACAAATGTTTGGCAAACAAGACATTACACATTTATGTACAGACCAAGAGAGCACTCAAAGTCAAGCTAAACTTCAACCTACATACATGATACATACGTGTGGTTCATCATTTATCATCACATTCATGCATACAGACATTACTCTATACTAAAATTCACTAAAAACAGCAAAGCAAACATATATTCTAAGCAGCAGAAAGAGACCAAAGTTTGGTTTTCAAAATTTCCTCATTCGGTCAAGTACGTACGAGGCGAGAAGAGTCGGCGAGGTGACAACAACCCCATGTAGCGAGGCGAGAAGAGTCGGCGAGGTGACAACAACCCCATGTAGCGGGGCGAAGCGAGACCCTCGATGGACCTATATTCGGATATCATGATGAACCCCTCTCTCTCCCCCCGACGGCCACCTATTTTGCCATTGAAGGTCCCACACTTCACCAACTTCCCCACCCATGATTGTTTCTTTGGGGGGCTTTGCCCGGCTTTCATTTTCTCACACAGGTACTCCTTAACCGCCTGCAAGCTCTGCTCAAACACCTCCATGGGTGGTGAAACCAGGGGGTTTCCTTCCACGCAAAGCTTCTGGAGCTTCTTCAAGCAGCCAATGGAATCAGGCAAACTTGTTATTTTGTTGTAACTGACGTCCAATTCCACAAGGGAAACGAGAAGGCCGAGGGAATAGGGTAAGTTTTCAAGGCACTGAAAGTTTTGGCTTACGTTGAGAACCTCTAGGTTGATCAAGTTCTCCATGTCCTCGGGAAGAAACCTGAGGCAATTAAGGCGTGCATCCAAAACTCGTAGGGATGTGAGGTGAGAGATGGACTGAGGCAGGAAACCCAACTTGTTTGCGTTGACTGACAGTTTCTTTAGGTTGATGAGCTCAAATCCAATAGTGTCTGGCAGCACTCTAAGCTGGTTGAAGTTAGCATTCAGTTCTTCCAAGGACTTGCAGTTCTCAATTGTTTTAGGGAGAGTTTGGAGAAGGTTGCTGGAGACGTTGAGAATCTTGAGCTTAGACAGACAACCAATGGAGTTTGGGAGAAACTTAAGCTGATTGGAGTGCACATCCAACGCCACCACGTTCAGTAACCTCGCCGTCATTGACTCTGGTATGCTCTGCCAAATAATTTACATTACTTAATTCCCTTCAAACCTTAAAATTAAGACTTCAAAGAGGAGGGTAATTAGATTATTAAAAAAATAATTAATTAATTAATTAATTAATTCAGTTTGTACTTTCAATGCCCACAATTTCGTACAGCTCAAACACTTACGTCATTCCCATTGTTTTTTTTAAATAAATCGGTCAATCTAATTAACTAATTCAACTAATTGCCATAAAGCTGGTGATGAATAAAAATCAATGCAAAGCTGACACTGTTCAGGATTTGAATATCACAACAATATTAAATATTGATACAAAATTATCAAATTAATTAAATTAAAACATTAAAAATATAATAAAACCAAAACCATCAATTTTCATAACGTACGCCAGAGTACGATTGAACCAAAAAAAAAAAAAAAAAACGTACACAAGAGTACATCGTATATTATATCAAAAGCTCCCCCATACATAAATAAGATCATGAGTCGGATTAAAGTGAGTTAACCAAATTTGAGGTTGACCCAGCTAAATTCACAACAAAATTTTTTTACCCAAAATCCCACATATGATTACATCTATCTATACCGAATCATTTTAAACTAAAGAGTTATATTACTATAACTATTGTTATCAATATAGCAGTACGTAAATTCGAGTGCACTGAAACACATTATTTTTCTATTTATGTTTTTATTTATGGGTTAAGTACTATGGATAGTTCTGAGTATTATATAAAAAAATAGATATCATCGGAACTTTTTAATAAGATTATTCGAAATAATAATAATAAATATTGTTGGATAACTTTCACAACCAGTCCTTGTAGTATTCGATTCGTTATATTCACCCCCATCATTTTATACGATTATCCATAAAAAGGAAACAATGGGTTTAAGATCAATACGGTAGTTCAGATTTTTTATTTTTCCTTTTGACCAAACACTCTACGCTCGTTGGAAATGTCAATATTCAAATTTTTATGGAGATTATTCGTTGAGTTTACTTAAATTTTTTTATTTTCCATTTTCCGAATATTTGAGAACTTTTAAGCGAAAAAGTATGAAAATTATTTTATTGAACCATTATGTTTTAAGCTGTTTATGAAAATAATAAGAGGCCACTGGATATTTTCTGGGAAAATTTTTAATCAAAAATGAATTCAGAGACACGAATATACACAGTAAGTTTTTATTGTATGAAAAGAAAAATATTGGGTGTAAAATAAAGAAATGAAAAGAAAAGAAGATAGATAGATAGATAGGAAGGAAGGAATTTGCATACCTCAAGATTATTATTGGAAAGGTCTAAGTTGGAGATAGTAGCCAAGTTTAGAGAAAGAATTGGAAAGGAATCCAGTGACATGCCACTCATATCAACCCTAACCCTTCCTTCCTCCATACATCTTCTCCTGCTTCGATGATCGCCTTTGTTTTCACTCATCTCCATGAATGTCACTTGCTGCTGCTGTTCGCACATCATTTTAATTCACAGAAAAGAAAAAAGTGTATGAACATCATCCAAAACCAGAGAAAAGAGAAAAGAGCGAAAGGGAATTTCGGTTCTGGTTTTTAATGAAAATGGTTATTTGCTTTGTTGTATATAAATATGTATATAAAAGTACAAGGGAAAGGTACGGAGTAGAAATTAAGAGGAGAGGTGACGTTGGTGAAGAAAGACAGGAGAAAGCGCCGTTTGGATTAGGGTTATGGAGATATAGATGCGTTGCGTGGCTATCTCTCTCACTGTATAAAGTCAACCCTCTTCGCCTGCCCGCCAATCGCGCTCTTCTCACTTCCTTTCTTATTTTCAATATCTTTTTTTAATATTTTACTATAGGAAGTTATGGAGTCAGAAATTTTGGTTAGGGTTCGGAATTAAAATGTATATTTAGATTATATCAAATTTTTATTATCTTAAAAGGGTCAAAGTGTAATTTTATCATTATTAATTTAAAATTTTATAAATTATAAAAGATATAAACAAAAAATTTTCTATCTTAGGAGGGAACGGGCCCTTGCCAGCCCCCTCTGCCACTGGCTATAGGATACCTATTAACTCTGTCCCCTAAGTAGTCTTAAAAACTTATCATGTTTCCTTTTTTAATATTTTTAATATTGTACTATACCGTTATAAAACACTTGTCAACCCTCTTCAGACCTTACTTGCGAAATCTAAAAACTCTATTAGAAGTGTACCAAATATTATTTCATGGTAAAATTATAAAATAATTAAAAAGGACACTTGACATTATCCTATTTTGAATTCGTTCTTTCCCCAATATATATATTTACTTAAAAGAATAGATTATTACATATTTATAATGTGAGCGAAAAATATGTAAAAAAAATATACTTATCAAAATTATATGAAAATCAAATGAAGCTTTAGTTAAAATAGTTATGTTGAAGCTTCAAGGATCATAATGTCTTTAAGTTCAAATCTCGTCATAATAATATTTTATAAAATTGTCTGTTAAAAAAATCACATATTTTAGTGCAATGGTTTGTAATTACAACATACTTGGATAATCATTATAATTAGCAAGTTCTATTGAAATACGGGTCATCAGAGCACAAAATCGTAAGGTTGAAAATTGAGGGTAATTATACGGGTAAGTACAAGTAATTACAATCAAGTCTAATTACCTTATAACTTTTCAAACACAAACTTACATGCTTTTAAGTTTAAAAAATTATTTTTATACAAAATAAATTTTTAAACCCAAGACACGTATTTTATGTTATTTTATTAATATCGTTTAAATAATCTAAAAATTCTATTGACGAGAGATAATTTCTCATACATTTTAAAAGATTGTTGAAATTACTCTCTAATTGATATGTTTAGTTATAACTACCTGTAGTTTTTAAAAAAATACAGTTATTCTATTTAAAAATAAAGTAATTTATTTTTTTTATTTTTTTGTTAACGGAAACATAATAACTTAAATATAAAGTAATTCAATATAAAATATAAATATTTTATAACTATATAAACTCATTAAAAATTTTAATTTATAAGTATGATAAATATTCTTATAAACTAAATTTATTTACCAAAATATTCTAATAAAATTAAAATTATTATTTATAAATTTTATAAATGATGGAAAATATTTAAAATGAAAAATTCAATAATATATGAATATCGAATGTTATATTGGTCAATTCAATTTTTTTTTCTAAATTCGTACTTATATATATTATAAAGTATAAATATATTAAATTTTTATATTATACATGTAAATATTTAGGCGTATTTAAATATTTTTTAAGATATATTTTTATTTAGAAGAGATGAAAACTTATATTATAAAAAATTAAATTTTATTACACTAACGATACAATGTGAATGAAAAAACAAACATAATATTAAAATTATATTTATTAAAAATAATCAATAATTAAGTTATAAATAAATGACAAAGTATTTATAATTAAACATTCTTTAGTTGTTTTAAGTATTTTTATTTACTCTTTTCGTATAAAAATAATTAAAGACGAAAACACCATCATATTAATATTTAATTTTTATTAAAAAATAGTTTTTAAGTAATTTTCTTGATCGAGTTGGTATCGAGTTAACTTGTGACACCAACTCAGTTAAATAACATTATACGTAGTATAAATATAAAATAAAATAATTAGTAATATAAATTAATTTTACAGAATACCAAGTGTCATGTTAAGAGATGAGCGTTAGATCAAGTTGAGTTAATGTTACCATTTAACCGAGCCCTTGCTAGTCCCTCTAGCTCTGCCATTACTGATACCGATGTCAATGTTGCAATAGCTTTCCACAAATTGGAGTAACTTAAAGAAAGGTTCTAAATTTGAGGTTTTAAATACGGTCGGGAAGAAATGGTAATAGGCAGCAACAATATGAAGTTAAAAACTTAAAACAATAAGCTTTAATTGAAGATTTTTTTTAACCATACTTGAAAACTTAAAACAATAGGCGGCAACAACATACTTAAAAAGCAGAAAGTTTAGAGGTCACCCACTCTTCATATGTATTAATTATCACATGTATTGTGGCTCTAGCCTTTTGTTTACCTTTATTAGCACCCTGCGAACTCTAAAATAATGGCAAGGCATCTTAAGCCACAAAATCTTTTAGCTAACCATTTCTAAGAACCTCCTCTATAGCATCTTTCAAAGAGAAACAATCCTTAGTCTTGTGCCCCCTGTCATTGTGAAAACTACATCTGTCTCTCGAATTGGTTCTTAACTGACTACGCCGCATAGATGAAGGGGCTTGGCAAAATGCCCAAACTCTTGACTTGATTAAGAATGTAGGTACGCGAAGCATTTAAGGGAGTGTAAGCTTCAAATTTTTCATGGGGAACATACCTTCTTGTGTGCTCGCCCTGAGGCCTCTGTATTGCCTTTAGTGATTCATTCCATAATAGTTCCTCTGTTGTCCCCACTTTGTACACAGACTCTAAGAAGAAGGACCTTCTTGGCTGCGCACACCCTAACGACCCCTAAATTGACTATCATCCCTTTAAAAAGTGTTGCGAGTTGCTTTTTTAATTTCATTTACCTCAAGGAACTTAAGTGCCCTCTCATACAAATCAGCCAAACTCTGTGGCCTATTATTAATAAACAAATATTTCACGTGCTCATTTTGGACTCATGAAGGCATCAATGCCTACTGGTCCTTCAAGTTCTTTGTGTTCAACGTGGCTGTATGGAACCCTTTGACATAATCCTGCAAAGATTCACCATCCCTCTGTTTCACTAACATCAAACCCATAAGAGTGTTCATTATTGTCTTATGGGCTTGAAATCTTATAAAAAAAAATGACCCAATTACGATAAGCTTTGAATGGAGCCTTGTGGCAAAGATAAATACCAATCTTTCCACTTCCCCTAAGAGTCGTCAAAAAAGCTTTACATTTTGTTAAATCAGAAGCCCCTAACACATTCATGTAATCATTATACTTCATGAGATGTGCCCAAGAATCCCTTTTACCTTTGAACATCTCTTTTGGCACTTTAAACTCAGTTGGTAGGCTCACAGCCGCCATTTCTGGATACAAAAGGTTGTCAGAACAAAACAACAAATCCATGTCATGTACATCAGGGTGCAATGCTCGCACATCTCTACACAAAGCATCCATCTCATTCTACCATGGTTTTGTATGTGCTCCCACAACCTCCTCCTGAAAAGGCATGACATGGTCTTGAATATCATTGGTCGAACTGTATCTTTCTTCTTAGTTCTTCATTTTGCCTTAGTAGCTCCTACTGAAGCAATTGTTATTGTTCAAACCTGGTGCTTTGTTGAGTCATTTGTTCCTTCATCAACCTCAATTGCTCCTATAAACCAAATAGTTTTTGCGATGATGCCCCCTGATCAGAGGGGAAAAAAGGGTCTCTGACCAAAGGGAGCATCAAGATCGAAAAAATTGGAAGCACTTGCCTAGCCTGAGTTGCCCAGATTTTTTGGTCAATCAGCAAACCAACTAGCAAAAAGGTCCATTTCATGGAGCCGATTGCTAGTGCCAAAATCTCTTGCTTGGTCCAATGGGAAGCTATTGGGGAAATTCTTGTTAGGGTGAGTCATCATGGTTTTTTTATTATCTGAAGATCGGAAGTCTGTCTAAGCTCACCACACCAAATTGTTGAATGTTTTTGTGTCTGTGTCCTCTTCAAAAGGGTTAAATTCTCTACTTATATGATACGGTTACTATTCATAAATGTGACATCGTAGATATGCCTCTATGCATGCCAACATGTACCCTACTATAAGATTAACACATGTTTTCTATGTGTAGGTTCGCCAACATGGTGGCATAAACCCACATTGTGTGAGCTCATGAAAGGACGCAAACACCTCACATGCGAACTCAAGGTGCAAACCACGTAGACTACAAGTCAGAACTCAATCGAGTAACTGAGTAGCAAGTCGATAATGACGAATACCATAACAAACTTAAAAAATTAAAAGAATATGAAAAATAATTTTAGTTTTTATATTTTCGACCCGCTCGTGTACATATCATAAAAAATCAACTCAAGAGTAAAAATCTATAATCATCTTAAATACTAAAAATAAAATATATGCACTAAATATAAAAAAGTAAAGTGGAAAAAAAAAATTCTCGAGATTATAAGAACAGGTAGCATACATATATTTAAAATCCACCAGAAAATAAATATAGAATAATTTGTAAATAATCATTTAAAATAACATTAAAATTTAGAAATTAAAATTCAAAGCAAAACAAATGATCTTAAAATATATTAGATTATGATAAACTCGTCATATGAATGAAAAAAAGTACCTACCAAATATATTTATGAAAAAATTAAGGTAAGTTATATCAAATTCATTTTAAAATAAGTTTATTCTTATTTTCATCACCTTAAATTTTTTTTGTCAATTTAGTCACTCTAATTAAAATAATCTTTCAAATTGGTCACTCCTATTAAAAATTCTTTTAATCCACTAATAGATTGTTGACATGACTTTTTTTTTCTTTTGATTAAAACTAGGGACTTCTCAAAAATTAGTTCAAAACACTTTTTTTTTGTTTATTTGTAATATAAGATTCACTAATCCTCATTAGGGGTGAGTAAAACTTGATTCGATTCAAAAAAATCGAAAAAAAATTTAAATTTTGAGTTAATCGAATCAAGTTATTCGAGTTCGAGTCTAGTTAAATTTTACAATTCGAATAACAAGTTGATGTAAATACCTTTTTAGTCTCTGTCAACTTTAAAAATAAGCAAATTGGTCACTCTCAACAAAAATTACAAAATAATTCAAAATAAATTTCAAAAATTTTAAATGATTTTTAAAATTCATAATATTTATAAAAAAAATTCAAAATTCATATTTTAAAAAATTATAAAAATTCTAAAAGATTCTAAAAAATATATAAAAGAAAGTTAAGTTTTTAAAATTTTTCTAAAATAATAATTTTAAGACCTAATTAATGATTCAAAATTATCATACTCAAATATCTTATTTTTTTATTATTTTGCTTTGAATTTTTTTTCAAATATATATAATTTTAATTTTATATGCTCTAACATGAAATTAGTTATACAGTAATAATATTATTATTTGACATGTTTAATTTTTTTTATTTTAACTCGAACAATTTCATTCAATTTGACTTGACTTGACTCGATTCGAAAATTTTTCAAATTGAATTAAAACGATAAAATAAAACTCATGAACTCAATTAATTCAAAATTTTTCACTAATCCTCATCACCACCCAAGACCCACAGCCCTCATCTCTATCACTCCTCACTCCGCAACCCCAACACCATAAGATCCCTGCAGTGAAGTATTTCTTAATACCTTAATAGAAACTGAAATACTCTCCTAAGTAGCAGTAAATTTTGCCTTTTTTAATGAAGTTCAATTTTTATACTCATAAAATAAATTGGACATGGTAAAGTATCATTTCATGTCATTTCGTTAATGATAGTATAATGGAATAGTATTATAAAATTCAATCAAATCCAAAACTTAGAAAAATGAAATTTTACAAGTAGATTTAAGAAATTATAACCCTGTTGAAAGGTGACACGAACTTAATAACCCCTTAACCCATCCATGGCAGACACACATCTTAGAACTCATGATTCGTACATCACAATTACAATTAGTGGAACTCGAACTTCAGTACTTAAAGAACTCAAAACTTTTGCTTTAATCAACAATGCCATGGCCTCGTTGACAAAAATCCCCTAACATTAACATGTTTGGTTGGACTAAATGCCTATATCCCATTCAACCCCAATTCCCTATAATAACCATTCAGAGTCTTCCCATCAAAATGGTTATTCCTTCCTACCCAACCAAGAACAAACAAGAATTCTCTCCAAAATGCCCTTAAAGATCAGCCCAAATGACCACCTATATTTTGACTTAACTCCCATCACGGCTAATAATTCACTTAGGTGCCTTCAGCCTTTGCAAATCTAACAATAACAGTTCCATTCATCTTTGTCGGAGCAACAAACCACAGCGAAGACAGCATGTTGAGACAGAAAACATCAAGGAAAAAACAATGGCAACCAACAGAACACAAGAACGAAAAAGAAAAAGGAGAGAGAAGACTTCTCCCTCTAGATTATGATAGTTTCATAGAGCTTTTGGGTTTCAAAAGTAGAGAGGATGAAGAACAAAGTGTGAGCAATAACATAATTAAAAAGCAGGAAGTTTAGGGCAACCAGAGGAGGGCTTATAGAGATTGTTGTCCAGGACTTTAGGTTTAAATCTAGGCATTTAGGCATTGATTTAGAAAAGAATTAAGTGGAGAGTCGGTAAAAGGACATAAAAATCAATTGCTGGCGAAAATTAGAAGCTGAAGAAGCACAGTTAATCAGCAGCCAAAGGCAGCAGCACCAGCAAAAATCGAAAATGAAATGAAGATGAATGTTGAGATGTGTTTGAGAGGGAAGCAATGAGTTAGAGAGAGAATAGGCTTGAAAGAAATCAAGATAATGAATTTTTTTCATAATTTTCAAATAACATAATTTTAATAAATTAAATACTACGCAAAAGATTAAAAATAAATATAATTTCAATAATTAAACAACAATTTTTAATCCAAGGGTAAGATAGTAATTGTATACCTATGCCTTGTATATTCATAAACATAAATTTAGTCAACCAAACAATGTAATGCTATTGCTTATCTATTCTATTCAATAAACCAAGCTAAACCAAACGATACCTATTACTCTTCTATTCTATTCCCACCGATTACATCCTTTATCTATTCCATGCCACTGAACCAAACGTGATGCAAGTATTTACTAATGTGTTTGATCTAAGGCACAAGGAAATGGGGATAGAAAGAAACTAGTCAAATAGGCTATCAGAAGATTCCTATCGCCTTTAGGCCTCATTTGGTTTGCATGGGAAGGGCAGCTACAATGTTCGAAGAGGTGCATGAGTTCAGTACTGAAGCAGTAATGTGCGTTCTCAGTGCCCTACAACCTTTCCCATCGGCTGCAACAGATTGAACCAAAAAACTAGAGAGCCCCCGTCCCCCTTTCACTTACCTTTCAATTGTCTGCTTTCTAGTACAGGAAAAACTTCATAGCCCTTTCTCTTTCTATGCTAGCAGTTCTAATCCAATAGAATAATATTTAATATGATAGAATCAGCTAAACATTTTATTCAGATAATCACACTTTAACACATTTCATATTATTAAACATAAAAGAGCAAACAAGTCATAGAAAACCATGAGAGGCAAGACAACATTTTCAACAAAACAGCATGAGTTAAAACAACTGCACTTCCATAATGCACTCACAACATCCGCAAGCGTTCAGGAAAAGTGCCAAATAAGAGAAAATAATCAAATTCATCATTTATTCGTTTTGATTCAGTTTTAGAACCATAAAATTATAAAACTGAAATTAGAATAAGCAAAAACTAAGATATGGAGCTAGAGACTTGCCTTCAGGAAACTCAATACGCAGTAATGGAAACAGGGAGAATACAAACTAAATTGAAAAACAATAGCATCAAGCTACCATTCAGAATTATGATTTTATCAACTTTGCCCTCAGAAGTAGAACAAGTCTAAATGGTTCTCTAAATCCACTTTAATCTGAAATTCTACTAGCTAGTCAAGTGTTAAAAGTTGAAAATAAAATCCACCAATGTAAGGTGCCCTAAATCATAAACTAGAATTTGAATATGAGCATATACTGCAGGCAAAAGCAGCCATCAGAAATACCCAAGTTGAAGATCATCATCACGCACAAATGCCACTTTCTCTTTTCCCTAATAAAGACTGAATCCCTTCCCTTAATTTCTAGGATAACCTGGCGAGTTTGTTTTGGAAAACCTATTTGCCTTGATTGATCCTACTCGCAGTTATCATAAACTGAAGAACAGTGGTGATTTAAGAATATAAAAAATCAATCAACAGATGCATTATGTCCAACTTGTTAATCCATTCATCGAACCGAATTACCATCAAAAGCTTCAAATCTCAAATCCGTAAATCAATGGCAAATGAAAATTTTAAACCACCAGATTCAGGTTCTTCAACAAAGAAGACACAAAGAAAGCAAAGCAAAATTGCTCAACTAAAGTGAAGACTATAAGTAATAGCTAAGGAATTATTATCTTCATCTAAGATAACCAGGGATCTTGATGCGAATAAAGAGCGTAGTCATGACATAGGCAATAACAACGGAGGAGATTCCTGCAATGGCGTAGGAAACCTTGACACTCCTTGCCCTGTTTTTATCAAGGGCAAGATCCAGGAGGACAATCCCAATGCCACCAAGCACAAACATAAACCCAGAGGAGAGTCCTTCTATGATGTACTGACCATTGACTCGACCTGGAAGGAAAACAACAGGTCGGACGGCGCCAGTGGCAGGATCTTGGATAGAGCCAATGCCAGGGGGCTCCACGATGACGTCGTAGACGAAGCCGGAGACCACCATGAAGTAAGTGAGGAGGACGAGAGAAAAGACAGTCATGGCGGAAGGAAGGGAGACGGAGGGGATCTTGAGGCGGAGGCGCGGAGCGCGAAGGAAGGAGTAAGGGACAACTTTCAAGATGTGGAATAGTGGGTCCATTGAGAATTGAGAGGATGCGTCAGCTGCAGCGACAGCGCCGGCAGATTGGGTATCTGCTTTCGGAGCCATTTCTGTTTTTCTTTTTCAGTCCTTTCCTATCTGTGTTTTGATCACTCTGCTCTTAGGGGTTTGGTGATATTTGGAATGACGATGTCCGATTAAGGAGCTTTGTTTCTTCATATATTTACGGCTAAACTACAAAATCCATCCCTTCTATTTGAGTGAATTTATGTTTTAGTCACAAACTTTAAAAACATTAGGCATAATGATTTATTGGCCCTCTAACTTTAACAAAATTCATTTTTGCCCTTTATTTAATTTTTCATCTCTTTTAGCCCTTAAACTTGTATTATTTTTCAAATCACCCCAAAATTGATTGAAAAGTTAAAATCTGTTAACTTTACTGGTGTGCATACAGGTAGATGCTAAGTTAGCAATTAATTTATTTTTAAATATAAAAAATTTAAAAAATTTAAAAAATTAATTTTTAAAAAATTACTCACAGGGAGAGAAAAACTTTAATGCAAGACTAAAATTACTTTTTTTGGTAAAGTTTGAGAGCCAAATAAGTCATTATGCCAAAAAATTATTTTATGATCATTTTTAGCTCATCACAAATAAAGATTTCCCTTAATCTTTGTAAGCTTGTTTCTTCTATTGTTCTGATTGTTCTTGTGCTCTATTTATACCCTCTCATGAATTAATAGTCATTTGGTGTTGATAGAAATCAAATTAAGTCGTTGGAGTCATTACTATGACCATTAAATGCACTTGTAGAGCTAGAGGTGTTTGCACATGGCCCCCCGTTGTATTATGTGGATTTCCTTTATTTATTCTATCTCAGCAATGCTTTTACAAATGTTTTTCAGGCACCCCATTGTACATTGCCCCAGAGCTTGTGCGAGAACAGCCCTACAGCCACACTGTTGACCTGTGGTCTCTTGGAGTCATATTGTATGCACTTCCTTTTTCCTTCTAATTTTATAGTAATGATCCTTTAATTCGTTTTTTGCTAGATGAATCAGATTTTGCCATCATGTCCTCTATCTGTTGTTTACATTGAATTGAACCCAACCATAAATTTGGCAGGTACGAATCATTCGTTGGGCAACCTCCCTTTTATACGAATTCAGTACCTGCACTCATCCAGCACATAGTTAAGGTATGAATTATTCTTCAACATCCATTTGTTAAAGAAACATTGGATGAAGTAGAGGCCAGGGTAATGCATCTGATGTCTGCAAATTTTTTTTTTTTCCTTTTGTTAAACGAATTAGACTCTTTGTTTACTTACTCTAAAGCAGCAGGAGTGCATGCTGCTTGCAAGGCCAATTGTGTTTTTACCTTGCATATAAGAGTTCATTTTTGAATAGTGAAACATTCTAGGAGGTGCGTGCTACAACTGCTACAGCCAGGCAATCTGATTTTGCATTGAGGAGTGATGAAAACAGTATCCAGACACCAAATGGTATATCATCCCTTTTGACAGCATTGCATTCGATTCTTATTTGTGATATATTGGTTCTACCTTTTTTAACCATCATTTACTACTATGTCACAGGTAAAGAAAATTCTCCTGCTGCTTCAGAGCCTTGTAATGTTCCAAGCCCTCAGAGTGATGCTAAAAAAATATAGTCCTAATACAGTCCAGGGAAATTCTGCACTGCATGACAGGTTTCCTGGATTTTCAAATCCCAATGATGTTAAACGGACAGGTAGACAATGTTATGATATTTCAGTTCCTATAGTGCATTAGCGAATCAAAATAAGGGATGGTAAAAGAAGTTTGCAAGAATCAGAAAAGTTCGGGTGGGTTGTGGAGAAATGGGAGAACCAGGGAGAAAGATCAGGGAGGGTCAGTAGGGAAGAGTCTCAAGTCAATATGCCAAGATTTCAAGAATTGATCATCTAAAATATACTAGAAGCCAAGGTAAAAGAACTACATAAAGCTAAAACCTAAATCCAATATAGATGGAAATCACCAAAAATAACCATAATTCCCTAATACTTGGACAATATGCAAAAAGCTAGTTAAATAAAATATAGACTAAATAGTAAAATCTTAAATCTTCGATAAAAAATATATTAAACCATAATATATAACAAATTACAAAATCTAACTTTAAGTTCAAGCCACTCCTCTCCATGGTGCATTGGTTAGTGGAACATGCAAATCTTAACCTACTGTTGTTATAGCCAATCTTATTGTCTCTAGTGTTAGTATCCTTCAGCTTATTATCTCTTTGACTATTGATTTTGCTCTATACATCTCATTGTTCTGGCATATTAAGTTTCAATTACATTTAGCCATTGGTACATCTAGCTTCAATTTGTGATACTTCGACAACGTGAAAGAAATAACTTGGTGACCATTTTTCTCTGATGCTCCATTTGCTGTTTTGTTTGTTGTTCTTCAGCATGTTGTCATTTTTTTTCATGTAAATGTAAGCTTCCTTTTGTTAAGTGGGTTACATATTGTAATGATAGCTGTAAACAACAAACCTTTTCAATATGGGTCAAAGCCTTTATGATGAAGTAACAGATGCCTATAGAGAAATTTGCCCTCGTTTCACTCAGGAAATAGTAGCATCTTAACCTACTATCCACTCTTCTTGTCTCTACTTTTAGTGTTCTTTAGCATATTATTCCTTTAGCAATTGATTTTTCTCCATACATTTCATTGTTCAGGCATATTATGAGTTATATATCTCTCCAGGTAACTTGGCATTAGACGGATTAGAAAACAACTCTCGCACAGTTAATGGGTCAGGAAAATGAAGCCTTGGCACTTATTTTGCTTCCAACCAAAAAATGGTCAGAAGGATCACAAAATGCTTGCAGGTAATTTGTAATCTTGAGTTTATGGATTATCTTCATTTAGCATTTTGTATTTAACTTGATTCCCTGTTTTTTGTATTAGTAGCTAAGTAATCATGGCTTTCCTTTTTTTCCTCTCTATTTTCTGTTTCTTGTATGGAGCATTCCTCTCTATGTTCTCATTTTGTTACCTCATTTTGTGGGTCTTGAAATGCTTGCAGGACCATTCCTCTCTATTTTCTCATTTTGTGGTTGTTTTCAAGACCTTTAGTAGGAAACATTTTTAGGAACTAGTTTCTTTCATTTGATGGGTGCTGGGTGTTCTTTTCTTTTCTTTGCAATGGTCTCTGCCATGATCTGGATACTAAACCTTATCTTTATGTATACTTGCTAAGCAGAAACACAGAACCTGGAAAGGGGGGAAAACGGGTGATACTTTCTTAGTGAAACATTAGCAATCAGCATAACAAAGAAAGTAATTCTACTTGGTAAAAGGAATACTTAGTATTTCCAAGCATTAAGGTTAAACGTATCTTTCAAATTCCCGTTTCCCCCAATTGCTGATTGCTTATAGTAATCCTTACCAAATTGGGTAGATAAACACTTGATCCTAGGAAGAAATGTTGGCTACAATGCTGCTCTCCCATTTGGTCTTTTTGTTTTTGTCATTCCACTCAATGTACATTTCCTTGAACTGAATACCATATGTCCATTGATTATTTGTTAAAGTCGTTTCTCATTTTATAGTGACTTTTACGGGGATCAAGATATCCTCCATTCATGTCAGTCTTTGAGAATTCTTTCTAATTTAGTTGCAGCTGGTGCTCTCCAGTCTGGCGGAATACTGGATGAAATAATGTGTGAACTTCTTAATTTCACTGCCATTTTAGTTGGTTTGAATCATCTGATGTTAATGAGTAAGTAGCAAAGGTATATGACTAATTCTATCTAGAAATTTCTGTTCCCTATTTCCACTACCTTTCATGTACCATACTGACGTAGGCTTGTGTTTCATGCATAAAATGGGACATCTTCATGCTTTGATTTTGAAAATGGCTGTTCATTTTCTTTGTAAACTATAACCATGACGCTTCCTGTGTTTTCTTTTTCCTTCTTAATGCAGCCATATTTTTCTGTTTTCTTTTCTGTCAAGTGAATGGAATTTTCTCTATGTTTTCCTGAAAACAATTGACTATATCATAAAAAGCTATTTAAGAGATATCTAAACATTGATCACAAAATTGTTTACAAAGTCAAATACACTTTTCTGTTGTTATATCTGGCTGAAACATTTCTGGTTGCTTCTGCATTGTTTTTCTGTTACTAAAATCCTGTTGGCAGAAAATAATGGAAGTGATGCTGCCACTTCCTATTTCAAACACTGGGTTGTCTTAGTTGAAATTTTCTCACAGGTATAGTTTTCTATGGTTTATATTGGTCTCTTCCAACATTTCAGACACCTTTGTAAGCTCCCTCATTTTATGAATATAGGTTGTACGCCACATTGAAGATGCCTCTGGGAGAGTTTTCTCTGAGTCTTGTGCGTGCATCACAACTATATTAGTTAGAGTGTCTCAGGGTCTTCGAGCATGTTCTTCAACTCAGGCTCCTAAGCGAATCGCCTCTCCCTCTGTGATTAATGAATCATTGAAACAGATTTTGGACCATGCTGTTACGTCCCGTTTAGTGGACCACCTATGTTTATGTTTAGCAACTTCAGGTGCAAGTCTCAGTTCTGGATCCACAAATATGCTGCTTGCTGCTTGTGAAGCATGTAGGGCTATCTGGTCATTGATGGATGCTCATGAAATCTTTTTTGTGAAGGAAATCCCAGTTTGTTTCACTTGGATGCTTTGCGGAGTCACTCCTTGGCTCGACTTGACATCAGAGATCATGCCCGTGGTTGGCTGGCTGGAACAGAAGCAGCGAAAGTTGTTGATGCAGTAACTAGGGCTTTTGTCAGATCAAAATCTGTGTAGTTTGCTATAGTCAATTGCCTTCATCGACGTGTAGAGCCAGCATTATCTGCTGCTATTCATGTACTTCTTCCTCTAACTGAAAATGCTTCTGTACTGAGGAGCAGCTGAATGCTTAACATTTATTTTATATTGGTTAACCAGTGTAGCATAATATATTAATATATTTCTTTCTTAGCTTTTTCAGCTTTTCTCGAGATGTTGCCTACAAAGTGGCATTATTCTAACTGTTCTTTGCGGCCTTCCCAATTCCCTACCTGTTGCTACTATTGTTAGCGGTGAAGCCGACGGTACCATTGTCTCAGAGCTATTCTCTATATTTTCTTTATGTTCAACGTTGAACAAAAATGCACAATCAGAGATGCAGTGTAAAATAAGTGATCCTCCTGCCTTGACTCTGCATACATGTCTTCTCCTTGCTACAATTGCGCAGTGTTTAAACTCTACTGGAACTCTGCAATATTTATGCTTTACAACCTCCCCAAAGAAGCAGCTCTCTCGACTTACTATACTTGCTCAGCTTGTTTCTTCTAAAGATACAACCATAACCTCATTACAACCTCATTCTGCATCAGCTATGCTGGCTCTTGCTTCCATTCTATCACTTGAAGTTGGACTCTGCCATATCTGAAATTGCAGTGCCCTTGATTCCTCCAACTAGCACACTTTGTGATCACCTTAAAATTTCCTCAGACTGAAAATGATGTTGGCCCTAAGAACACCAAAGCTGTTCTCTCATATTGGCATGGTTTTAGGGATGGATGTCTAGGCTTGTTAGAATCCAAACTGGAATGGGGAGGACCATTGACTGTACAGCAGTTGATTGCAAGTGGTATCCCGTTACATCTTATTAATTTTTTGGCAAGCAACCATTCAATCGCTTCACGTCAAGGAGTTGATAGCCCAAATGATGGAGTTGGCCTATCCCCTATAGGTTTAACGACACTGATCCCTGCAGCTCAATTATGAAGTAAAGAGAACATTTACAAAGAAAGATTATGGCAATTAACTCAATGATGAAGCAGTTTTATTCATGTAAATGAACTTTTCATTCTTTTCTGACATAATAAATTTACAAACTAATTCAGTGTACAGTCACAAGGATGCATACAAAAGTTCAATGTCATCCATTTTCCAAAAACTCAATTCTTGTTATTCTTGAATCAGTCCACTGAAAATTGAATGCCAAGTATTGAAACCAAAGAGTATACAACAGGAAAAGAGTGATGAAAAGAATAAATGTGACAGGCTCTCCTTGGTCCTTGTTATACAAGGATTACGTGAGGAAATCGTGCAAACAGAATATTGGTGAAATTCAGACTTGAAGATCATTACTCTGAACTAAAAGCCTCTTAACCAATTTCAATGAAATGAAGTATTGATCCAAAAATAGGAATCAACCACATCAATCCTGAGTAAGTTGAGTCAAAAGCCTCTGCAGTAGCCAAAAGATATATATTACACAACCTTCACGTCACATTAGTTGAAAATTCATCCAGGTGCCAGACTTTTCGTTTCCCGTGCATGTCGATGCATATATAAAAGAGATTTTGTAGTTTTATGAAGGTACGCATCCAAATCATATCTCTGCAAGTTCATTTTACTCAAAAGATCAAAGGCATACATCCTTTTATCTTTAGAGCGAAGAAGAGACCTAAGCAAATAATTGCAAACTCGAGGCATTAACTTGAAACCCTTCTCTAGAGTATATAGGAACACGTCAGCTGCCTGGTCCAAATTTCTTTCTTTGCATAGAGCAACTATCAGCTTTACACAACTAGGAGGGGAGACAACAACATTCTTTTCGTCTAGAATAGAAAATATCTTTAAAGCTTCTTCAGCTCTTCCTGCTTGACAGAACCCAATAAGGAAAATTGTATAGGGTGCTAAACTAAAATTATTTAATTTGAAATCCAGATCGAGCAAACCAAGAATTGCTTTTTCTACTTCACCCTCAACAAAATATTTTTCAAATTCTTTCATAACTGCATCTTCCCGACCAGGACGGCTGCTCAGATAACTCAACCAAAGATTAAAAGCTGATGAAACCTTTCCTCTTCGACAAGACCAAGTCATTAGTGATCTATAAACTGCCACACTGGGTTTACACCCATTCTTTTCCATTTGATCAAAGATTCTAAAGGCATCCTCTTCTCTTCCAGCCTTCTGCAAACCATTAATAAGAGTTCCATAGGTCACACTGTCAGGAGATAGCCCCTTGAGTTGCATCTCCTTGAAGAGCTTGAAAGCACCATTAATGTTGCCAGCATTGCAAAATCCATGGATCAATATGTTGTAAGTAAAGATGTTGGGTACATTCCCACCGTCAGCTAGTTGCATAAGAATCTTGAATGCCTTAAGAACCCTTCCAGACTCATAAAGTTGGTCGACCATAGTTTGTAGGCTTGAACTGTCAAGAACTCGAGAGGATCCATGAGAAAGCCGAAGAAACAATGAGGGATTTCTCCCTATTTCCATTTTGTAAAACAAAAGGTTTGCTTTGTCAAGCTGACCGGCCTTAGAAAATCCATGAATAAGAGAATTAAATGTATGAACTGAGGGATAACATCCAAGCTTTTCCATCTCATCAAAAATTTGCTGAGCCTCCCCAACCAAACCATTCCTGCACATACCACTAATTAGAATTGTGTAAGTGCAGGTATTAGGAAAGCAATCATGGCTTGAAATCTCAAGCTGAAGAGCCCGTGCTTGATCCAAAAGACCAATATCACAAAACCCTTTAATCACAGCATTATAACAGTAGGTATCGGGAACTAAACCTCTTTCAGTCATCTCAGTCAGCAACTTCATTGCATCGTCAACTTTGCCTGCTTTTGATAATCCCTGGAGCATTATGGCATATAAAACAACATCAGGCTCAACATTCTCCTCAGACATCTTTGTATACCATTCATGGGCTTCCTCGTATCTCCTAGCTTTAAACAAACTGTTAATAAAACTACTATATCCACGTAATCCAAGTACAAATCCGTCTTTTTGAAAAGACTGCAAAAGTGCGAAAGCTTCATCAAGCCGACCCAACTCACAAAACCCATTAAGCAAAGCATTATAAGCAACAAAATCAGGGGAGCACCCACTATCTTTCATCCTACCTAACAGCCTACAAGCATCATCAGCCCTATCTGCTCGACACAAACCCGAAATGATTATGGTATATATACACCTATTTGGCTCTATACCCCTCAGAGTCATTTCATCAAACATCTTAAGCGCATCCTCAGTTTTCCCATTTTTACACAGACCATTCAACAAAATACTAAAAGTAGCTCTATTAGGCTTATAATTAGACTTCAACATCTGATTGTAAACCGCTAAAGCTAACAAAAGGACCTTCTTACGAATCATAACATATAATATAGCATTAAAAGTAAATAAATCAGGCTTGCAATCAAAATCTTTCATCTTCCCAAAACACTCCACAGCTTTTTCCTCGAGACCCATTTTAGAATACCCCGAAATCAAGATCTTAAAGATGTTGGGCACAATTACAACCCCGCATTTCTTGACTTCCTCAAGAGTTTGCCAGAACATATCGAAGGCATTGTCCTTGCGGAGAAGCATGTCGAGGACGAGTTTTTCGGATGCAGAGCTGCGTAGACGCTCTCTCTGTGTTGCCCAAATGAAGAAACGGAAACCCAATTGAGGGTTTGGTTGGTCTTGGATAATGGAAGTGACAATATCCGGAGAAAGGAAAGGAAGCAGAGGTTCCAATGCGGGTTCCATGGGGTTAACAGTACGCAGAATGGAGTGGATTTCATTGGAAACAGAGAAATCTTGGAGTGAGAAAGAGGGAGTGAAACTGAGAGAATGGGATTTGGATGTCTTGGAAGAAAAGTGAGTGATTGGGCGGACAAAGAGAGATGGCAGTTTCATTACCGAACAACAAGATCAAGGGTCTATAGGCCGCGGCGGGGAAGAAGATTTTGCCAGTGATGCACACTTCGACGGTGGTGACTCTTCAATAGGTTGGAGTTGGAATTATTGGAATAGATTGGTCCTCAACTTCACCACTTTCCCAAGTTGGCCTCTGCACTTTTCTTTTCATCAAATTGGTCCCTGAGATTGGCATCTGTTACATAAATTCATCACTACCCTCCGTTTGTTTTTAAACACGAAAATGGCAGAGGAGATTCATACCTATTTTCTTTTAAATTATTTTAAAACTTTTAAAATAAAAATTCAAAAAAAATAAACAATTTTTAAAATATAAAAAGTAAATAAATTATTAAAATTCAAAAAATAAAATATAAATCTAATTTAATTAAATAAAAATTGTTTTTTTAATTTCTATTTATTTCATTTTTAATTTTTTTATCTAATTAAATATTTATTTTAACATAAAAATAACTTAAAAATTAATTATGGATAATATAGATAATTTTTTATTTAATTTAAATATAAATTTTTTAATACATATATATATAAATTACATAAAAAATAATTGTGCCACTTGTCATGATTATAGTGTGCATACCTTGGTATATTAAATATACTAGTTTTTTTACTCGTGCCATTCACGGATTAATTGTATGTATTAATAAAATATATTATAATTTTTTTAAATATTTTACCAATAAATTTTAAAAGTTACAAAATTGTCACCATATTTAAGGTGAAATTAAAAATTGTCACTATAAATTAAATGTAAATTTACTATTAACGGGTAAATTATAGAAATATGTCTTTTTTTTTTATAAAATTTACCTGTATATGTCTTTTTTGGAGAGAGAAAGTAAAAATGCATCTTATGAGGCGCATCTTCACTGAAATCACACCCCCTGTAGGACGTGCTTTTATTGAAAATTGATAACTCAACTCTGGTTAAATATTAGTGCTGTTATCCTTGAGTCTCGGGTTCGTTTTCTTTCCTACTCACATTTGTATTTTTTATTTCATATTTTTTCAAATGTTTTTTATTTTATTTTTAATTAATATTTTAACACATTATCTATTTTAGTTAGATGGTTAGATAATTGTAAATCTATCATTTGAGTCTTAGGTTTAATTCATTTAATAAACATTTCAATATGTATTTTTTATTTCAGGTCATTTCAAGTTTTTTTTAAATTAATGTTTATAATTAATAAATATATTGTTTTTAAGTTTAATAAAAAAAATACGTATTAAAATGTTTATAGAAAGAATTATACCGGAGACTCAAAATAAAATCACAATTATCTAACATTTAACCAAATAAGTTAAGTTGTTAGATTTCGGTGATCCAATTGACGTGATTAAAAATGCATCATATTAACCGAGTTATGACTCAATTGAGTACTCGATTTTAATTTAAATTAACTTGAAAAGAATATTTTTTTTTCTTTTTTTTTTTGGATTGTATCATTCCAAATATCATCAAACCCATAAGTAAGAGCATAGTGATCAAAGCACAGATAGGAAAGGACTAAAAAAACAGAAATGGCTCCGAAAGCAGATACCCAATCGGCCGGCGCTGTCGCCGCAGCTGACGCATCCTCTCAATTCTCAATGGACCCACTATTCCACATCTTGAAAGTCGTCCCCTACTCTTTCCTTCGCCCTCCTCGCCTCCGCCTCAAGATCCCCTCCGTCTCCCTTCCTTCCGCCATGACCGTCTTTTCTCTCGTCCTCCTCACTTACTTCATGGTGGTCTCCGGCTTCGTCTACGACGTCATCGTGGAGCCCCCTGGCATTGGCTCTACCCAAGACCCTGCCACTGGCGCCGTCCGACCTATTGTTTTCCTTCCTGGCCGAGTCAACGGTCAGTACATCATAGAAGGACTCTCCTCTGGGTTTATGTTTGTGCTTGGTGGCATTGGGATTGTCCTCTTGGATCTTGCCCTTGATAAAAACAGGGCAAGGAGTGTCAAGGTTTCCTACGCCATTGCAGGAATCTCCTCCGTTGCTATTGCCTATGTCATGACTACGCTCTTTATTCGCATCAAGATCCCTGGTTATCTCAGGTGAAGATAATAATTCCTTAGCTATTACTTATAGTCTTCACTTTAGTTGAGCAATTTTCCTTTGCTTTCTTTGGGTCTTCTTTATTGAAGAACCTGAATCTGGTGGTTTAAAGTTTTCATTTGCCATTAATTTACGGATTTGAGATTTGAAGCTTTTTATGGTAATTCGATTCGATTAATGGATTAACAAGTTGAACATAATGCGTCTGTTGATTGATTTTTACATTCTTAAATCACCGCTGTTCTTCAGTTTATGATTACTGCGAATAGGATCAATCAAGGCAAATAGGTTTCTCAAAGCAAACTTCTAGTTTATGCTTTAGGCCACCTTACATTTGAAGCTCATATTCAACTTGGGTATTTCTGATGGCTGCTTTCATATTCAACTTCTAGTTTATGCTTTAGGCCACCTTACATTGGTGGATTTTATTTTAAGCTTTTAACACTTGACCTAGCTAGTAGAATTTCAGATTAGAGAAGCATTTAGATTTTAGACAAAGTTGATAAAGTCATAATTCTGAATGGTAGCTTGAGATGCTACTGTTTTTCAATTTAGCTTGTCTTCTCCCTGTTTCCATTTTCGCGTAGCGAGTTTCCTGAAGGCTAGTCTGTAGCCCCATATCTTAGTGTTTGCATATTCTAAAACTGAATCAAAACAAAGAAATGATGAAGTTGATTAGTTACTCTTATTTAGCACTTGTGAGTGCATTATGGAAGAAGTGCAGTTGTTGCAGCTTCTTTGACAATGCTGCCTTGCCTCTCAAGCTTTGCTCTTTTCTGTTTAACAATGTGAAATGTGTTATGTGATTGCTTGAATAAAAAGTTTTGCCGATTCTATCATATCAAAATATTGTTCTATCGGATTAGAACTGCTAGCATAGAAAGAGAAAGAGAAATCACACAATTGAAAGGGATACGGGTAGGGATGAGCGTTCGATCGAGTCACTTCAAATGAAATTCAAGTTGAGTCAAATCGAGTGAAATTGTTCAAGTTATGTCAAATAAAAATATTGTTACAGATTAATTAATTCTATATCAGAGCACATAAATTTGAAACTATATATATTTGAATTTTTTTAAAGCAAAATAATAATAATAAAATAATGCACTTGAATATGATATGATAAATTTGAATTATTAATTAGCTCTTAAAATTATTATTTTAGAAAAAATTTAAAATTGTTCTTTTTATATATTTTTTAGAATTTTTATAATTTTCTAAAAATATAATTTTTGAATTTTTGAAATTTATTTTGAATTATTTTTATATTTTTTTGTTGAGAGTTTAATTTGTTTATTTTTAAAGTTTTTAGAGACTAAAAGGGTATTTATACTAATTTATTATTTGAATTATTCAAGTCACGAACTTAAAATTCAAATCGAGTTATTCAAGTTAACCTGAATAATTCGAATAACTCAATTTAAAATTTAATTTTTTTTAAATTTTTTAATCAAATCGAATTTTATTTACCTTTAAACGAGACTTTAAATTTTTGGTTCGATGGGAAAGGTTGTAGGGCACTAAGAACGCACGTAACTGCATCAGAACTTTAATTAGATAAAAGAGTTACTTTGGAGAATATTTTCAATTTATTTTATTATTTTTTATTTTAAATATTGTATTATCCTCTAACTTTTAAGAACTTTGATTTAAAAATAAGGATAAAATTTTATTTAAAATTTTTCATAATTTAAAATTTACTTTTCTCAAACAATCTAATTATATCTCATACTTAATTTTAAATATCATATCAAATAAATTTTATCACTTAAGTTAAATACTTAATATTTTTGTGCTTAGTTTTTCAACTTATCCAAAGGATTACTATCTTTGAATTTGATATTTGTCCTTATATTATATTTAATTAATTAAAAAAAATCCACTTACACCCTTTTTTTTAACTTTTTATCAAAATATCCAATCGATTTAAAAAATATTATATTTATATTTATCAATCTAAAATAATCTATATTAATATATATTTAATAATTGAAATTTTTATATAAAATAAATAAATATTTTTTTAATTTATGTCAACTTGATATAGATAATTTATAAATAGAGCATGAAATATAATGGTTAAATTATTAAAATATTAATTGTATAAAAAATTACGAAAAAAATAAAAAAAAAACCACTTTAATTTTACACTGATTAAGTGAATCTCTCCAATTAAAAATGATATATATCAAACTTTAAATTTTGCTTATGAAGAAAAAAACGCAGGAATAGATAAAATACTAAAATACTAATCATATAATATATATATATCATATATAGCAGATTGAACAAAATCAAATACTATAATAGTATAATACTAGCATATAAATACAGATGCTTCACGGTGTCTATACCTCTGAATATTTCTTGCATCACAAGATTCAGAAGCATTTGCTATATTTTTTTGGGTTTTTTAAAGGCTCAAACATTACTGACCAAGGAACTACGTTTGATTACTTCAGTGGAAATCAAGTTGATAAGGTCAAAAGAACTGACCATTAAGTAAAACATCAACATTTTACCTTCACCAGTCATGATGCATCCGTAACTTTGCTCACAATAGCTACTGCAAGCTTTACAATGCTTGATTCCGGGGATTGCCGAAGCCGTCCTATCACCGGGAACAACTCAGATGAACGAAGGAACTGTCGGCAATTTGGATATGCGCACATCTTTCCCAGTGAGAAAAGAGCTATCTTTAATGGTGACTCATTAACTGCATCCTTTTTGCTTGGATTTAAAGCAACTGCTGAACAATCAGCTACCAATTTTAGTAATGCCTGTCAAAAAAACAAAGCAGGAGTCAATGTTCGAGTACTCTTGACCAATATGATGAATTTGATGGAAAGAAATAACCTAGATTTGTTCTTGAGCCAGGCTTATATTTATAGTATTAGTATATTTTATATTTACTTAAATTCGACCTGATCTAAAAAGTCCAACCATATTTATATATGATTAACTCGAATTTATTTTAAGCCAACCCATATTTTTCTTTATATTTTTAAAAAATAAGTTATTTTTTAATTTAAGATTTAATAATTTTTTTCTTCTATTGAAAATGTAAACATAAGCAAGTTAACATATTATTTAATTGATTATATATTATTATAAACTTAATTTTATGATATAAATTACATATATATAAAATTGAATAATATATTAAAAATTATCAAACAGTCCAAGGTGGATTCAAACTTAATATTTTTATCCAAACTTTCCTAATTTTGAATGAGCTTTAGAGCTTCCACAAGTAACCTAGCACTTAAACAAATCTAGAATAACTAAGCAAATAAGTCTACTTCTTGGTGCTTAAAGAGCTTACTAGAGACCATATAAAAGTTCTGCAATTCTTCCCTACCTTGTTAGATTTATTGTTGTCAAATATTCACGAAGAAGCGAGACTAGAGATCAATGCATCATACCTGTATGGCCCCCTTGGAGATGATTTCTTCGCAGAGCTTGTTAGAGTTGCGCACAAGATTACTCAGTGCACCTGCAGCATTTGCTTTAGTCTTGTCTTCTTCTGCTGAAACCAGCAGCTTTGCTAGTTGAGGTATTGATCTCCTCAATTCTTCGTACAACATATCATTATGGTAGGCAGCATTTCCAATCTGCAGAAACAATTAATACTCGGCTTTAAGTTATATGAGTATATACCATAGCCACGACCTTATAACATGCTGCTGTTAAATTTCATAATGGTTAAGAACATATCGTACTGCAAAACATGCAAATTTCCTTGTCCGTCTGTCTGGATCAGCACATCGATCAATAAGGAGCCCAATGATGTGATGTCTTGCCTACATAAATGAATTGGTTAGTCAAGAATCAGACAACTAAAAGCCTGCGATATACATTTTCATTCGATGACCAATGATAATGAAATAATCACAATATCTCCAACAATTCCCAAATTCCTACGTAATGAATTTTAAAATGCTAACAAACATTATAGAGTAATGGTTCTTACAGTTTACCACGGCCACAAAGCTATGTGTTGCCTGGTACTTACCAGTGAATCATAGAAGTATGCACTATGCCGACACATGTTGCCTAGAGCATTGCATGCTTTGGCACGAACATTGGGATCTTCATGAGAGAGAAAGTCCCGTAAAGTGTCTAAAATCAAAGCCCCATTGATGAATTCATAGAAACCCTGCATAACCACATTATCCAAATTTTAGTCAGAGCACAAACTTCTGTTACACATTCATGATTCATCTCCCTTTAAAGAGTACATAAATACCAGCAAATTTACATTTATGTTTCCTTTTAAGTGAACTTCAGAGTATATAACCCAGTTCATGGAAGACAATCATTTGTATCCCCTAGAAGTTCATATGAATCAAACAAAAATATGGTACAAAGGGGGAAAGGGTCAATTAAATTATTTCAGGAATTGATGGATCACATTAAGGAGTTGAAAGAGTAACAACTCAACCACACTGACAAATGGCTCAATTGTCGGAAAAAATTAAAATATCACCTTCATAAAACTGCTCGAATAGGAAGAAAGTTTTCATGCTAAGTTGCTAGAAGAGCCAATCATTCAAATTTGGGAAAACGTGTCCCTCAACTCTGTGCTCTATAAAGCTAAATTTAACCATGGAAAGGACCTAAGAGTCAGAATTTGTATCTGATGATGCAGCGGGAATTGTTTAATAAAAACATAACCTGACCTTATCCATACGAGCTAAATCAGAAACAATCATCAAAGTGTCAAGTGTAGCATCTCTTGGACTTGAATCAAGCAACCTTCTCATTCTATTTGGATCCAATAACCCTTTCCCTACAAGTTGGACTGCAAGTGGTCGATGTCCTACCATTTTGGCAAGAAAGGCAACAGTTCTTCCCAGATCCTTTGACTCTAATTGATCCAAACAACGAAGAACTATGCCAGGCACTCCCACCTGAGAAGTTCAGAAGATACTAAATGAGGAAAGTACAGGGTCTCAATAACTCAAGGCCATATTAGTACTGTAAACATCATTCACATCAAACTAAGACTGGGAAAGCAGAAAATCTCCTCAAACATGTGCTTTTCCACAACCATTTATTCTCGGCTGAGGGGACAAAGCCATTAAGAAATAAGAAATTATCTCTAGAAAAACTGAGTCACTTATTTAAAGCGTGTACAATCTTGTGCATTGAAGGACCACGTACAAGTTATAAGCTGCATCAATTAGCCAAGCACCATTCAGCTAGGGAGAAAAAAGCTCATTGAATGGCACATTTTCTCATGATAACCCCACAAGAAAGCAGGCAGGGCAGCAGCCAACCTACTCCAACCTATGTCCTATAAAGAAAGAAATAAACAGGATCTAACCTCCAGGAGGATTTTAATATATTTCCCCATATCTTCCACAATTGCTTTCACCATCTCCTTGTCTTCCTTGCATACTCTCTCAGCGGGTGAACCCATGTTGAGAATGAACCCACTATTTACTGAAGCAGTAGCAGCTGGCAACCCAGGAGCATTTTGTACAGCAACAAAAGGAAATGCTAAGAAATCAATTACCGTATTTATTGTATCTCTGATTCCATCTTTCCCTCCACCAGGCCCAACCCAGGACCTAACAAGCTTGAGATGAACATCAGATATCAAACTACAGATGAGCTTCATGTTCTCACTGCTGAGCAAGGTTTGCCGAAAGGTTAGTACTCCACCTGAAAGGCAGTAACATATCGATGAAACTGCCCATACAACTCCTATAGGGGATAGGCCAACTCCATCATTTGGGCTAACAACTCCTTGACGTGAAGCGACTGAATGGTTGCTGGCCAAAAAATTAATAAGAAGTAACGGGATACCACTTGCAATCAACTGCTGTACAGCCAATGGTCCTCCCCATTTCAGTTTGGATTCTAACAAGCCTACACATCCATCCCTAAAACCATGCCAATATGAGAGAACAGCTTTGGTGTTCTTAGGGCCAACATCATTTTCACAGTCTGAGGAAATTTTAAGGTGATCACAAAGTGTGCTAGTTGGAGGAATCAAGGGCACTGCAATTTCAGATATGGCAGACTCAACAGACAGTCCACCTTCAAGTGATAGAATAGAAGCAAAAGCCAGCATTGCTGATGCAGAATGAGGTTGTAATGAGGTTATAGTTGTATCTTTAGAAGAAACATGCTGAGCAAGTATAGTAAGTCGAGAGAGCTGCTTCTTTGGGGAGGTTGTAAGCATAAATATTGCAGAATTCCTTCCAGTAGATTTTAAACACTGAGCAATTGTAGCAAGGAGAAGACATGTATGCAGAGTCAAGGCAGGAGGATTGCTTATTTTACACTTCATATCTGATTGTGCATCTTTGTTCAACGATGAACATAGAGATAATATAGAGAATAGCTCTGAAACAATGGTACCGTCGGCTCCACCGCTAACAATAGTAGTAACAGGTAGGGAATTGGGTAGGCCGCAAAGAACAGTTGGGATAATGCCATTGTGTAGGCAACATCTTGACAAAATCTGAAAAATCTAACAAAGAACTATATTAATATATTATGCTACACTGGTTAAACAATATAAAATAAATATTAAGCATTCAGCTGCTCCTCAGTACAGAAGCATTTTCAGTTAGAGGAAGAAGTACATGAATAGCAGCAGATAATGCTGGCTCTACACGTTGATGAAGGCAATTGACTATAGCAAACTGCACAGATTTTGATCTGACAAAAGCCCTAGTTACTGCATCAACAACTTTCGCTGCTTCTGTTCCAGCCAGCCAACCACGGGCATGATCTCTGATGTCAAGTCGAGCCAAAGAGTGACCCCGCAAAGCATCCAAGGGAAACAAACTGGGATTTTCCTTCACGAAAAAGATTTCATGAGCATCCATCAATGACCAGATAGCCCTACATGCTTCACAAGCAGCAAGCAGCATATTTGTGGATCCAGAACTGAGACTTGCACCTGAAGTTGCTAAACATAAACATAGATGGTCCACTAAACGGGACGTAACAGCATGGTCCAAAATCTGTTTCAATGATTCATTAATCACAGAGGGAGAGGCGATTCCCTTAGGAGCCTGAGTCGAAGAACATGCTCGAATACCCTGAGACACTCTAACTAGTATAGTTGTGATGCACGCACAAGACTCAGAGAAAACTCTCCCAGAGGCATCTTCAATGTGGCTTACAACCTATATTCATAAAATGAGGGAGCTTACAAAGGTGTCTGAAATGTTGGAATAGACCAATATAAACCATAGAAAACTATACCTGTGAGAAAATTTCAACTAAGACAACCCAGTGTTTGAAATAGGAAGTGGCAGCATCACTTCCATTATTTTCTGCCAACAGGATTTTAGTAACAGAAAAACTCTGCAGAAGCAACCAGAAATGTTTCAGCCGGATATAACAACAGAAAAGTGTATTTGACTTTGTAAACAATTTAGTGACCAATGTTTAGATATCTCTTAAATTACTTTTTATGATATAGTCATTTGTTTTCAGAAAAACATAGAGAAAATTCCATTCACTTGACAGAAAAGAAAACACAAATATATGGCTGCGTTTAGAAGGAAAAGAAAACACAGGAAGCGTCATGATTATAGTTTACAAAGAAAAGGAACAGCCATTTTCAAATTCAAAGCATGAAGATGTCCCATTTTATGCATGAAACACAAGCCTACGTCAGTATGGTACATGAAAGGTAGTGGAAATAGGGAATAGAAATTTCTAGATAGAATTAGTCATATACCTTTGCTACTAACTCATTAACATCAGATGATTTCAAACCAACTAAAATGGCAGTGAAATTAAGAAGTTCACACATTATTTCATCCAGTATTCCGCCAGACTGGAAAGCACCAGCTGCAACTAAATTAGAAAGAATTCTCAAAGACTGACTTGAATGGAGAATATCTTGATCCCTGTAAAAGCCACTATAAAATGAGAACTGGCTTTAACAAATAATCAATGGACATATGGTATTAGGTTCAAGGAAATGTACATTGAGAGGAATGACAAAAACAAAAAGACCAAATGGGAGAGCAACATTGTAGCCAACATTTCTTCCTAGGATCAAGTGTTTATCTACCCAATTTGGTAAGGATTACAATAAGCAATCAGAAATTCGGGGAAACGGGAATTTGAAAGATATGTTTAAAGTTAATGCTTGGAAATACTAAATATTTCTTTTACCAAGTAGAATTATTTTCACTTTCTTTGTTATGCTGATTGCTAATGTTTCACTAAGAAAGTATCACCCGTTTTCCCCCCTTCCCAGGTTCAATTTTTCTGCTTAGCATGTATACATAAAGATAAGGTTTAGTATCCAGATCATGGCAGAGACCATTGCAAAGAAAAGAAAAGAACACCCAGCACCCATGAAACGAAAGAAACTAGTTCCTAAAAATGTTTCCAACTAAAGGTCTTGAAAACAACCAATATATGAATCTAAAATAAATTAATCATAGAACACCCACAAAATGAGAGTAACTTTTTAGATTTATCATAAACCCTTAGCAATTTCACATTCATATTAAGCCAAAATATTGTCTTGCAATGGAAATTGATCATAATCTCAACACGCAACCTAAAACTGAATTGTCAACTGACTTTTAGTATGGTTTGCTACGTACAAGAAACAGAAAATAGAGAGGAAAAAAAGGAAAGCCATGATTACTTAGCTACTAATACAAACAACAGGGAATCAAGTTAAATACAAAATGCTAAATGAAGATAATCCATAAACTCAATGTTACGAATTACCTGCAAGCATTTTGTGATCCTTCTGACCATTTTTTGATTGGAAGCAAAATAAGTGCCAAGGCTTCATTATCCTGACCAATAATTTGTGCCCCATTAATTGTGCGAGAGTTGTTTTCTAATCTGTCTAATGCCAAGTTACCTGGAGAGAGATATAACTCATAATATGCCAGAACAATGAAATGTATGGAGAAAAATCTATCGCTAAAGAGATAATATGCTAAAGAACACTAAAAGTAGAGACAAGAAGAGTGGATAGTAGGTTAAGATGCTACTATTTCCTGAGTGAAACGAGGGCAAAGTTCTCTATAGAGCATCTGTTACTTCATCATAAAGGCTTTGACCCATATTGAAAAGGTTTGTTGTTTACAGCTATCATTACAATATGTAACCCACTTAACAAAAGGAAGCTTACATTTACATGAAAAAAAATGACTAACATGCAGAAGAACAACAAACAAAAGAGCAAATGGAGCATCAGAGAAAAATGGTCACCAAGTTATTTCTTTCACGTTGTCGAAGTATCACAAATTGAAGCTAGATATACCAATGGCTAAATGTAATTGAAACTTAATATGCCAGAACAATGAGATGTATAGAGTAAAATCAATAGCCAAAGAGATAATAAGCTGAAGGATACTAACACTAGAGACAATAAGATTGGCTATAACAACAGTAGGTTAAGGTTTGCATGTTCCACTAACCAATGCACCATGGAGAGGAGTGGCTTGAACTTAAGGTTAGATTTTGTAATTTGTTATATATTATGGTTTAATATTTTTTTTTATCAAAGATTTAAGATTTTACTATTTAGTCTATATATTATTTAACTAGCTTTTGGCAGATTGTCCAAGTATTAGGGAATTATGGTTATTTTTGGTGATTTCCATCTATATTGGATTTAGGTTTTAGCTTTTTTGTAGCTCTTTACCTTGGTTTCTAGTATATTTTAGATGATCAATTCTTGAAATCTTGGCATATTGACTTGAGATTCTTACCTACTGACCCTCCCTGATCTTTCTCCCTGGTTCTCCCATTTCTCCACAACCCACCCGAACTTTTCTTATTTTTGCAAACTTCTTTTACCATCCCTTATTTTGATTCACTAATACACTATAGGAACTGAAACATCATAACATTGTCTACCTGTCTGTTTAACATCACTGGGATTTGAAAATCCAGGAAACTCGTCATGCAGTGCAGAATTTCCCTGGACTGTATTAGGACTATATTTTTTAGCATCACTCTGAGGGCTTGGAACATTACAAGGCTTTGAAGCAGCAGGAGAATTTTCTTTACCTGTGACATAGTAGTTAATGATGGTTAAAAAAGGTAGATCTAATATATCACAAATAAGAATCGAATGCAATCCTGTCAAAAGGGATGATATACCATTTGGTGTCTGGATACAGTTTTCCTCACTCCTCAATGCAAAATCAGATTGCCTGGATGTCGCAGTTGTAGCGCGCACCTCCTAGAATGTTTCACTAAAATTAAACTTCAATGTTCTTTGAATTTAAAAAAGAAAAAAAAGAACAAGTTTCTCTTATATACAAGATAAAAACACAATTGGCCTTGCAAGCAGCATGCACTCTTGCTGCTTTAGAGTAACTATACAAAGAGTCTAATTTGTTCAACAAAAGGAAAAAAAAAAATTTGCAGACATCAGATGCATTACCCTGGCCTCTACTTCGTCCAATGTTTCTTTAACAAATGGATGTTCAAGAAGTGCGGGCCATGTCAACCGACTTTGAGGTACCTGTTTCACATTATATTAAAAACGAAATCAAGACTTCACTTTGAAAGCAAAGCTAACGCCAAGAAACATATAAATTTTTCATCAAAAAGAAAACCTTGTTAAGCAATCCCTTCAGAAAGCTTTTGAAACTTGCACTCATTTCTTCTGGGTATTTGACTGGATCCTGAAATATTGCTGGTAAATTAGTGTTTCCTTGGCATACCACATTTTAGAGTTTGGTAAGGCAGAATCATACTTTAAAAAAGATATTTTCAGTAACTGTGCCTTAATAATGTTCTGAATGAGGATTTGAAAAAAAAAAAAGGACTTATCATATTCTGTACCTTAACTATGTGCCGGATGAGTGCGTATACTGAATTCGTATAAAAGGGAGGTTGCCCAACAAATAACTCATACCTGCCAAATTTATGGTTGCGGTTGGATTCAATTCAATGTAAACAACAGATAGAGGACATGATGGCAAAATCTGATTCATCTAGCAAAAAACC
Organism: Gossypium longicalyx; assembly: GCA_025698465.1. Taxonomy (NCBI): domain Eukaryota; kingdom Viridiplantae; phylum Streptophyta; class Magnoliopsida; order Malvales; family Malvaceae; genus Gossypium; species Gossypium longicalyx. The sequence goes on from CM046998.1 coordinate 90,128,413, forward strand.
AATTAAAAGATCATCACTATAAAATTAGAAGGAAAAAAGAAGTGCATACAATATGACTCCAAGAGACCACAGGTCAACAGTGTGGTTGTAGGGCTGTTCTCGCACAAGCTCTGGGGCCATGTACAATGGGGTGCCTGAAAACCATTTGTAAAAGCATTACTGAGACAGAATAAATAAAGGAAATCCACAGAATACTCTCTAAATTGCTTGAGTAAGAAGAAAGTTAAAAGGGCATGTAGATACTAATATCAGGCAAACCTTTTATAGATCGTAAAACAACAGTATTAGTGGACATTGCACGTGCAAACCCAAAATCACAAAGCTGCAATAATTGAAAGACTGCATAAGTTACAAAGAAAAGAACGAAGAAAACTTAAAGTAAGCCTAATCATAGAGTGCAACATGAATATGGAAGGCATACAATTTGCCTGATAATTAAAAATTAATCAGAATATGACTACTCCTCAAAGACATTGTTAAATCACAACAGAGCACTTGCATATCAACTAACCAACCAACCTTAACAACAGAGCCAGCACCAATGAGAATGTTTTGTGGCTTCATGTCACGATGGATGATCCGGTTGGAATGCAAGTAGTGCAATGCCCTCACCTACATGATAACATCCAAAAAGGAAAATCTCATGTTAAGCAAACCAGTGAGCTTGAAGCCAAAAATCAAACAATTCCATTTGATGGTAACATTTTTAAGTTGAAAGTACCAATTGCTTTGCAATTGCTTGAACTTGTTCCTCAGGAAGGCACTTATCATCCTCTAGAATCTGAAATAGATCACCCTACATACCAAGAAATTCCACATTACTATTTGTCCAAATCAATAAGTTATGCCCATCATATATAGAAAGGAGATCATTACTTGCGCAAATTCAGTAACAACACAGAATTCTTGTTGGCTCTCGAATGAATCAATCATTTCAATGATATTTTCATGCTTCAACTTTCGCAAAATCTGCAATGCGTAAGAGGCTAAATCACAAATTACAAGAACAAAAAAAAAAAAAACTAAGAAGCAGATCAAACAGCAAAAGCATTGATAAATCTTACTAGAAAAAGCATTAGGGAATACCTCAATTTCCTGTCTTAAATTATGAATGTCCTTCTCAGTTTTTCCATGCTTCATTATAAACTTCATTGCTACAGTCTGATATTGAAAAATATGCAACAAAATTACAAAAAAAAATACAAAAATTAATAAAAAGTAAAGAGAAAATTTAAAATTTACCTGGCCAGTGTATTTTCGCCTTCCTTTATATACTTTACCGAAAGAGCCTTCACCTACTAGCTCTATCACATGGTATTCTTCAATTCCCATCCTTTTAATTCCACGATTTTTACTTATCTGTTGTTTCTATTCAATCTAAACAACAACGAAAAAAAATAAGTAACTAAAATCGAAAAACCAACTTGGAATTAGAATTATTTTCGAATTTCAAGATGAACAGACAACATAAACCCTAAATCTACTAAAAAGTTTCAAAATGTAGCACTGTTTGAGAGCTGAGAAAGGGAAACAAAAATTCAAAAACGGCTTCTTTTTGTTTTTCATGCATTCAATCGGCGATCAAAAGTTGCAACGGAGAGAACAAAAAAATTAGTAAAATGAAATAAGAAAACAGATGGTGAAAGAGAGAGGGGAAACTACTTCAGTTTGAATCAGCGAACAAAGCAAATCTGGAGAAAGTTTGAGAGAAAGTTTTTTTTTTTTTTTTTTTTAAGAGAGAGAGAGAGAGGGAGAAATTTTTGAAAAAACAAAAGGTGAATAAGAGAAAAAAGATTCCCGCTTCTAACTTTTCAAATACAATTATTTATTTATTTATTTATTTATTTATTATCATTTGAATTTTTAAGGCTTCATTTGGAATTTAATAATTCAACTAAAAATAAATAAATCAATCAATCAAAATTATTAAAGAAAATAAATATATAATTTAATTTTAAAAATAAAAAATCATCCTCTTTGGAATAAGGTTTAATACATATTTTGGTCCTATATTATATACAATTTTTTAGTTTAGTACTTCAAGATTTTTTTTTTTGGTTACTTTAGGCCATGTGCTTTTATTTTATCTGTTTAGTTTCATCTAATATTTCTATTTTTTAAAAATTGACTTAATCGATTAAGTCTTAGTTCAGTTAGTATTGGTATTATTGCTAGTCTTTATATAAAAAGTATCTCAAACCATATGTAAAAAAAACGCGCAAAAAAAACACAAAAAAAACTTTAAAATCTTTAAAATTTAAAAAAAAATTTTAAAAACTTAAAGTTCTAAAAAATTCCAAATTCCAAAAATGGTATTTTAAAATTATTATTTTCTTGAAAATAAAAAAAAAGCATATAAAATTATTAAAAATTCATGTTTACAATGAACTTACATATATATAAATTGATAATTTATTTTGAAATTGTAAAAAATATATATAATTATAAAAAAAAACCACGTCCAGAATTATTATAAATAAACAAATACAAAATAATTTGAGTGTTCATTTGCCTAAGTTTATTTTGGACATACATTTTGTAACGATTCGAAAGTCAGTGGTGTTGAAAAGTTTAATTTCGAGACCTCATTTTCGTAAACTGAACTCATAATTTTTTTTTTGAATTTTTATGAATTATATGTGGATTGCCACGGCAGTGACCACATCAATATCGTTAATATTTTAACAGTTTAGACAATTTTTCATTCAAAAGTAAGCAATTTAACTAAATTTTAAAGGCTAAGAGCTAAAATAACCCAAAAAAAAGGGGGCCAAAATGACAAAAATGAATAAAGGTTAGAGGCTAAATTTATCGTTGTGCGACTATTTTTTTGTCATTAAGTACTCAACAGTTTGCACTTTTTTTTTAAATTTTTTATTAAGGGTCTTTGTGAGGCTTAACCCTTAATTTAATAAATAAATATTATAGAATTATTTTTTATATATTTTTTAATATTTTTAATTAATTAAAAATTATGTAATTTATGAATATGTTTATTATATTAAATAAAAACTTTTTAAAATTTAAAACAATTAAAGATAGTATGAATAAATAAGATTAAAAAAAAACTAAATATGTAGAGATAGAAAAACAATAGACAAAAGCGTTAAAAGATAATTTTAATTATTTTATTAATTGAAGATTAAGTATTTCTGTAAATTTGAATTTGAGTAATTTTATTTATTTTTTAAATATTAATTTCATTAAAGTGGGTAATACGCTCTAATTCATTTGGACTCACGTCTTCTGCCAGGTCAATCCAGTTAAAACAAATTTAATCGTGTACCTTTTCGTCCAATTAAAAATCAAACTAAAAAAATAGGATTATTTCACAAAGATAAAATACTCAATAATTTCTTAGAAAAACATATAAAAACCCAACTCAAAATGAAATAATTGTTCGATAATGAAATTATTCAATTATTCTCTCACAATGCATGAAGTAGTAGAACATATAAAAGTTACAACTTGGAGAGAATAGGGCGTTGGGTTTGTAAAATCAGCTGCTTCCTCAGGATTTTGCCAGCTGCTGACTTTGGGATTACATCTATAAATTCCACTCTCCTCACTTTCTTGTAAGGAGCCACCTGCCACAATTTTTATTAAAATTGATGGACTCAATTGAAATGTTCAAAAACTTAGATATTCCAAAGTAAGTACGAACCTTGGCAGCTACAAATTGAATGACTTGTTCCTGAGTGAGCTCAGAATCAACTGCTTTTACCACATACGCCATTGGTATCTGCCCTGACTCTTCATCTTCAACCCTACAAAATCAAACACATTTGTCAAACAATACTACGAATTACGTACCCATGCAGCTACACCTCCATAGTAATAGGCACCCACGGTATAACTGCCGCATCCAGGATGTTGGGGTGGCCTAAAAGCAGTGCCTCCAGTTCTGCTGGTGCAACCTGCAACAATCAATATCAATGGTAATTTTGTTGTACTTGAAATTACCGGATATATAGCAAAAGGCATTAATGTTACCTGATACCCATTGTGCTTGATAAGCTCCTTTACCCTATCAACAATGTAAAGCAACCCATCCTTATCAAAATAACCAAGATCTCCAGTTTTAAGCCACCCATCTTTGTCTAAAGTTGCAGCCGTTGCTTCCTCATTTCCTAAGTACCCTTTCATGATTGTAGGCCCTTTTAACCATAGCTCTCCTTCCTTGTAGGGTGGCAAAGCCAAGCCTGTTTCCATATCCACCACCTTCGCACTAAAAGTTGGCAGCAGCGACCCACAGGACCCTGGATGAGCTTTCGCCATTTCGTCCGACACGAACACCGTCGCAGCACCGCAGCTCTCGGTTAGCCCGTATCCTTGCCTCAGCTCCACCCATGGAAACTGAGCCCTGAATGCTTCACTCAATTCCTTGCTTAACGGTGCAGCTCCTGACCCAATCCTTCTCACGCTTGACAAGCTATCATTGCTTTTGCAGTTTTTCACTAAACCAAGCACCACCGGGGGTACGGCAGCGATGTTATTAACTTTATGAACCTGAATTGCCTTCAACATTTCCTGGAAATCAAATCTTCGCATCAACACCGTCGTGATACCGCAACAAGATAGCCCGTACCCGAAAAATACGAGGCCGTATATGTGGAAAAAGGGTATGAACCCCAAAAACACATCGTTTACAGACGAAGTTTCTTCTGCATACCATCTTACAAGTCTAGCCGTTGTTATTAAATTTGAATGCGTTAATATAACGCCCTTGCTTGTTCCGGTAGTACCCGAAGAGTATAATACCGCCGCCGTATCCGACTGTTTAATCTTAATTTCAGGTACTTCATGTGTATCCCCGCATTGGATTAATTCTTCTATAGATAATGAATTACCCTCTTTTGATTGCCGAGATGTGACCATTGTAGGAACCTGAATTCGTTCGAATTTATGTAACTCCTCCGGAGCTGAGATAACGAGCTTAGCACCTGAGTCGAGCACTTGCTTAGCTATCTCCGAAGACGTATTGATTGGATTGGCAGTTGAGAGGATTGCACCAATTGAGAATACTGCAAGACATATCGTTGGGTACAAGAGTGAGTTAGGGGACAAAAGGAACACGACATCGCCTTTGTGGACTCCGAGGTGGTAAAGACCGCCGGCAAGCGATCGGATCGACCGATGAAGTTGAGCGTACGTGAGGTGCTGATTTGTGGCTGAATCAATGAGTGCAAGTTTTGATTCAGCAACATGAGGATGAGGGAACTGAGATAGCACAAAGGAAGCGATCCCAAGGTCAGGATCAGTGGGAACTTTGAGATGGTCGGTCAGTTGAAATACCGAACTATAAATTCCGGTACGTAAATCGAAGCCACTTCGGTTTACCGGAGGCCGAGCATCGCCGGATTGTTCCTTGAGGGGGACGGCCCTGGACACTTGAACTGACATGGTTTTTTTATTCAGTAAGCTAAAGTAAAAGGAGTACGATAATATAAGCTTGGTATAGTTAATTTGGTTTTAAGCAGGTCTACTCCCTACCGTCCAATACTGGCCGTCGATAAGTCCGAGGTTAATTATATATCTTTACTTATTGGATACAGCTGAATTAAAGGAAAGATATAGTATATTCGAATCTCCTTCGTATTTTCAATTATCAATTTATTATTATATGATTTTACTTAAATCACGTTATAAAAATAGTCACTTTTGTTTGTTTCAGATTACATTTTAATTATTTATGTTTAAAATATTACGTTTTAGTCATTTATGTTATCGTTTTATTACGAAGTGATCACTCTATCGTTAAACTCCGTTACCTCCCTAATAAAGATACTACGTGGCAGTCTAAATGGGTTTTAAAATGCCAACTTAGATGTCCAGTTGTTGGGATGAGAATAAGTTTTTAATGAAATAAATTTAATTTGAACTGCCACGTAGGATCACCGTTAGGGAGGTAACGGAGCCTAACAGTAGAGTGACCACTCTATAACAAAACAACAACGTAAGTGACTAAAACGTAACATTTCAAACATAAGTAACTAAAATGTAATCTGAAGTAAACAAAAGTGATTATTTTTATAGTTTACCCCGTTATGCAATTTTGATTGGGAATATAAACATTTAAGTTTTTTAGTTTGACTTCGATTAAGTTTTAGTTTAATTAGTTCGGGCATTGTTGTCAAGTAGGAGAACGTGGGTTCGAATGCACTGAAGCGTATTATCCTCCTATTTATGGGTTGGCGAAGGACTATAGGTAGTTCTAAGTAAGGATGTTCAAATTTCAGTTAAAATCAAATTAACCGATCGAATCGATCTAATTCGGTTGGATGTCAGTTAATGATTTTTTAAAAGTTCAGTTATCGATTAATTCGGTTTGAAATCAAGTAATTAACCGAATTTAATAATTAATAATACAAGTTATATGTAGTTTTAATTCGATTAATTCGGTTAATTTGAATAATTCGGTCCAATGAACATTATCAATTTATTTATTTTGATATGTTTTATACTTGTTTTAATAAAAAATATATAAACTTCGACTAATTCGACCAAATTAAATCGTCTAATTTGATAAAATGGTGGCCGAGAGGTAAAATTAAGTCAATTAGAACTTTAAGCCTTTTAGATCCCTAATCCAAAGTCTAATAAGCAACATGGAAGTCAACCAACTGCTTTTGTCTATTGGATTATTAATTGCTTAATTTTGACTATTTTACAATTTAGTCATTCTTAGTGTTAGGTAATCGATTAGTGTAATTTACCATTGATTATGAATTGACATAATATAGTATTTAGCAAGTAGTTAGCTAGAATTTTTATTTGCACTCTTGTCGCTTAAGAATCACTTTATCTCCGAATTCTCTTGGGTTCAATCATTGGAATACTTTAGTGTTGAATTGTAACACTATAAATATTACAACTGATCTATCACACTTGCAATACATCGCTAGACTATTGTTTGTATTTATGTTGATTCGTAGCCCCAGTGCACGCGCAGCGAGACGCAATCAATAAGATTATAGTTGAGAATGTGGTTAATCGAAAGAGAGCTCTAAGCATTTTGAAAGGTATTTGGGCGAAAAAGGTGGAATGTGCAAGGGTTGTGGGAGAGAATATTTTTGTCATGAAAAATAAAAAATAGTTAAAATTATTTTAAAATTTATAAAAATATTTAAAATTAATTAAATATTGACATATCATCTACGTAACAATCCACGTGCATGCCACGTCATCAAAATTAACATTTTCCATCTATTTAGAAGTAATTTGACAAAAAAATGTGAATTTAAGAACTAAAAAGAACAAAAAAAATAAATTAATTAAATCACTCTTTTTTTTACAAAATTGGAAGAAAAAAAAATCATTATACGAGAATTGTATACAGAAGTACTTTCATATATGTGAGTGTGGTGTATATACGTGTTATACTTAAAAACTTAAAGGCCGGTTGCGGAAAGGCGACAAATAATGAGATACATATATTGGAAAGCATGATTTATATATTTGGTAATAAGACATGGATGTCCCTTTCCAATGCACACTTTGATGACCCACTAGTATTAAATATCTCATCTGCCGCCCATTCGAAAAGATTTGAATCAGCCCCTGCGTACCATTTGCATACACAATCCCCTATATATCCCACAAATCTATTGTTTATGGGTTAAGTTATTTGTTCAAATTTAAAGTCTCGTTCGAAATTTGAGAGGGATTAGGTTAAAATATTAGACTCGAAGAATGAGTCTAGACAAAAAATTTAGGCCCATTTAAAATATAGGTAGAGCTCAAGCTTGAATATTCAAGGCCCAAGCTCGGACCGGTGTAATTTAGAATACATTAAAAAGTTAAACCTATACTAAATATATAACACTACTTCAATATAAACATTAAAATATTGTTAAGATAACTATATAAAACTTTTCAATAAATAAAAAATGTATAAAATTATTAAATATTAAAATAAAATAAATTTTTTTTAAATATTAATATGGGAGTGCCTAAAATAGGATTGGATTAGTCTTTTAAAAATATGGACGAGTTTGGACAAAATTTTAAGTTAATATCATGCTTAGGACCGGCTCGACCCGACCCATGAACACCTCTACACACCCTTATATATAAATTAACATTGTAATAAGCCAATTTTGGCCTTGGCCCGAAAAAGAAAAATAATAACCGAATAAATAAAGCCAAATGATGTAATCGGTCGAAAACAAGCCAAAAATATCCAAATTGAAAGACAATCATTAATTTGGGGTCAAATAAAAAAGATGGAGAAAGCCAAAGAGTTATCAAATTTTGTTGACTTTGTAAAAAGCCAAAAATAGGAAGATATTATTTTGTTTTTGTTTTTATTTATTTTATTTTATTTTAATTTATTAAATTAATTAGGTTATTTTTAGTAAACCCCATGTATATAAATAATGTATTTTGTTCTTTGAAATGATCAATTACTTTTGTATTCCTACTTCAATTTTGTCCATTTCATTTCAATTTCATTGTTTTTTCTAAATTCGTCCAATTGCTTTTAGTCCTTCCACTTTTTTATTGTTTTGCAATTAAGTTTTTATTATTTTAAATTTTGGCCCTAAAATTTATTTTGACTGCATTTTGGTCCTCCTTTAAGCTGTGCGTTTTGAAGGGTGGAGATTTTTTCCCTTTTGGTCCCTCCTTATTATTCGCACGTTCAAATTGGTCCATTTCCTTTTATTTATTTTTTATTTGCTCGAAAATTTTGCTTTAAAGTTTGATTTAATCTTTTTTTTATTTGTGCTATTTTATTATCAATTTAACTAATTTAATATATTATTGTTATTATTATGTTTTATTTATATTTATTTTGTTATTCTAATACTATTATTATTTATCTATTTATATTTCTACTATTATTATATTTATATTTATTATATTTCTATTTCTATTTCTATTTATTTACTAATATTATTTTCATTATTATTTTTCTTTTTACTCTTGTTATTAGCATTTTATTTATTTATTTATATCGTGTTGTTATTTATTTATTTATGTCATCTTATATGATTTTAAAACTTTTATTATTATTATTATTATTATTATTATTATTATTATTATATTTCTATTTCTATTTCTATTTATGTATTAATATCATTATTTTTTAAAATTTTTATATATTATTATTATTGTCATTATTATTACTATTAGTACTATTATTATTTTCCATTATTATTATTTATAGTATATTTATTCACAAATTGCTCCATTAATTTTATTTTATATTTTAATTTACTCTTCTATTTTCAATATTTTACAAACTACTTTCTTCAATATCTGTTTGTATATCTATTTATGTATTCACTAGTCCTTATTGTACCATAAAAATCGGTTTTGTCTTGTTCAGTGCCTATTTTATTTTTGTTATCATTGAAATTATTTGTTGTTTATTTTATCTTATTTCCCTTCGATTGTTCGTGTTGATATTAAAGTGATAGTATGTGGTTATTGCATTATGTATACTAGGATTTGTTAGTATTTCCATATTATAAACATTTATTAACATAACATTTTATGCGTACATTATATTCCATGTTCATACTGCCATTTTAGTTTGTTTCGTTCAAATCATATCGAGCCCAACGTATTTATTCATAATGTGCCTTTTTATTATACTTCAAATAAAATAAATACACATTGTTTTAAATTTCATATTTACTATTATTTCATAAAAATAAAATTTTTAAAATAAGACAATGTTTTGTATTTGGAAACTCGAGAGATCGTGCCCTAACTTACTGGGTTTCGATTTTTCTTGTTTGACCCAAATGACCGAATATACTTTTAAAATTAAAATGCATGAGTTTTGAAAATCAAAAGACAAACTTATTCTTGAAGGTTTAAAATGTCGTGTCCTAACGTACTGGATGTGACATTTTATTACTTTGGGACAATAAGGCCTTTAGCATTCGCTTCGATTTATCCGAATATTTTTTGTAAAATTAACATTAATAAAAAAAGAGAGGATCATATTTTAAATTATTTTCGGGTTTTCAACTTTCGATGTTAATACATTAATTAATAAATTAGGTACCAATTTTGGGCGTTACGAGGGTGCTAATCCTTCCTCGTGCGTAACAGACTCCCAAACCCGTTTTCTCGAATTTCGTAGACCAAAACTGTTGTTTTAGTAAATCAAAACGTTTTACTTAAACGATCAATCACAAGGTGACCCAATCACACCTTATAAAAAAGGATTGGTGACGACTCCAATTTTTGTTTTCAAAACAAAAGTCGACCCTTTTTTCTTTTCAAAAAAATGGTTTCGACAAACATGTTAAATGATTTCCTTAAAATCTTTATATATATATTAATTTTTAATGTAACGTGTTATACACAATTTTATATGGTAACTAAACGAGGATTAGTGAAAATTAATTGAGAGAATAAAATAACGTTTTAAAAATAATAAAAATAAAAAATTTGAAATAATACATAAAACTATTAAAATAATGTACAAATTGAAACTATATAAGAAAGTAAATACAAAAGATATTTACACTAAATTAATAATTATAAATTAATTAAATTTATTTTAATTAATTAAATAAAAAATATTTTGAGAATAAAAACTAGTTATTAAGTTGGATAAATTATAAGGACTAATTTAAAGACTAGATAACACATATAATTGTACTCAATACATAAATGAGTCTAATATACCCATTTGATACATGATGGGTGCCAACTCTAAAATTGCCAAAAATGTGTGTCGCTAATAATAGCAAAAGGGTGGGGTGGGCCAAATTTTTGCCCGTCCAACTTCGATTTGATACTTTATCATCATGCCCAAACTTGACCTTAATCTTAAAAAAATTGAACTTGTTCTAAACTTAAAAATTAATTGTATACCCGACATCGATGCGATCCGACTTTACTCTAGTGTGGGGGAACCGAAAGTCAAAAGTGAGTTACTAAGGATTAGGGGGACTAAAGTTGGGCGTGTTGGTGTCTAGGATAGTGAAAGCTAAGGCTAGCAAAAGTTTGTAGGGGCAAATGAGTAGCTTGATTAGCCCCAAGTTGGGTGCTTGTGTAGCAACCTATGTAGTATGTACACTAGCCGGTAACTAATACCTGCACTATTGACCCAAGCCATTCATTAGTTGAAAACGTGGGCTTAATTTAACTAATCATCATTGACCAATTCATCAAACATTCTAAAACGCTATGGATATTAATTAAACTTATAATTTATAAGTTTGTTTAAGGGTGGGTTTGGATAAGTGATTGGGTGTGATACGGTGCATTTAGTTTATTTTTTGTCTCACGCTACCATATTTAATCTCACTGTCACCACTATTTTTACATTAACTGCAACTAACACACTGTCCCTCCAGACTCACCCTAAAACTTTAAGAGTATGTTTGGATGAAAGATTTTAAAATTTTTTAGATTTTTAAAATACTATCATTTTAGAATTTATCAATTCAAAATGTAGGAATTTGTAATTACTTTATTTGGATAAATAAATTATTTAGAAAAAAATTAGGTTATTGAAATTTTAAAAATTTTAAAATAATTATAAAATAAAAATAATTATATTTAAAAAATAATATAAAATATAATTATATTTGTAAAAAAATATAATATTTTAAAATTTTAAAATATATATTATAATTAAATAAAATAAGTCTTATAGTAATAGCATTAGGGGTAGAGCCAAATGGGGGCTGGCTGGAAAATTTATCTTTAGTCCTTTTATAATTTTAAAAATTTTAAATTAGTATATGATAAAAATACATTCTGGCCTATTCAAGAATGAGAATAAATTGGTTTAATCTTTTAAAATTTATAAAGATATAGGCTATTAAAATGGTGAAATTTTACATTTACCATCATTAAAATATACAACTTTATTCTGGCCGCCCTAAAAAAATTTCTGACTATGCCCTTGAGGAGCATGTGTATTAAATCAAATAAAATTAAGTGGAATTTGAAAAAGAAATTTGAGCTATTAAAATTCTCTCTTGAAATTATCTAATATATTTAATCAAATAAGCAATTTTATTTTTAAAATTTTGAAAACTTTAATACAAATAAAATCCCTCCTATAAATTCCTCACCCAAACATAGATCTAAAGCCTAAATTTCTTACAATTATATAGCATAGGTAGGGATGTAATTAATGTAATTTTATTTGTATTACTAATTTTGGGTGTAACGCAGCATAGTTTGTATTAAAATCTAAGCATTTGAATAGGGGTTGGTGTTGGCCTAACTAGCAGGTTAAGGCTTCCTTTAGATGAGCGGTGGCTATAATACGGTGAAATTTTTTACTTCATAGTTACAATGATTAATTTCATCATCATCATCTCTATTTTTACCTTTACTAGATGTAAACACACCGCCTATCTAAAGCAACCTAAAACTGTTTGTGTTGGGTCTGGTGCACGAAGGATCATGAGCCTGTTGCCTATCCCGAACTTTCAATGCATTGCAAGCTTATAATCAAATATGGACCCCTTAATCTAATGGATCCAACATAAAAAAAAAAAAATTCAGAATAACCTCATGTTATTACAATAATATTTTATGAAAAGGGTAAAAAGAAAAATTAAATATTACAACAATAGGTCGGGTCGGGTCAAGTTTGGGGTGGACCTATGCAATATATTTATACCAATTTTTTAAGTTTGGGTTTGATCTAAAAAATAAGCTTATTCTTTTCCCAAGCCCGACCCAATTTAAGAAAGGTAAATTCGGGTCTGACTAATTCATATTTTATTGTTTTAGATTAATTTTTTTATTTAAAAATATTTTTTAAAAATATAATACACTAAATGTATTAAAAAATACTAAAATAAAAATTTTCTAACACATTAAAAAGTATTTATATTAAAAAGCATCACCATAAATATGATAAATGTTTTATTATATTAAAAACACAAATAAATATAGTAAATATTTATTGTATTAAATATAATTTTTAAAATTTTATATTTTGAGTTGGGTTATTTAGTTGGGTAAGCTTTTTATTTAGGTTTTGGATAATGAGTTTAATTGTTATTGGGTTAGTGATTTAATATAAATATAAATATAAATATATATAATTAATATAATATTTTTTTATAACATAATATATTCGGGTTGGACTGAAAAAGACTCGAGCAACAAAATATTACTCAAAACCTAACCCGTGTAGAGAATAAATCTTAAAATTGATTTAAACCCATTTTTTAAATAAACATTCGAACCTAGATAAATGACTCGGCTTTAAGCAAGTCTCATGTAATTTTAGAATATAGGATGTGCTAGACATTAAAACAATTGCATGGATTAACTAAAATAAAAATCATGGATGCAAAATTTTCTATAATAACTCAACATAATTTCATTTATTTAAGCAAAAAAGAAAAAAAAAGTTTACGGTTAAAATTAAAAGTAGGATGAATAAAATTTGATTCGATTAAAAAAATAAAAAAAATTAAATTTCAAGTTAATTGAATTGAGTTATTCAAGTCAATTTGAATAAGTAATTCGAGTTCGAGTTAAGTTGAATTTTACAATTTGAATAATTCGAATAATAGAAGGGTATAAATACCTCTTTGCTCCCTATCAATTTGAAAATGAGCAAATTGGTTTGTTTCTCAATAAAAATTACAAAAAAAAATTAAAATAATTTTCAAAATTCAAAATATTTATAAAAATCCTAAATTTTATATTTTTAAAAAAATTATAAAACTTTTTTAAAAAATGTAAAGAATATATAAAGAAATTTATAATTTTTTTAAAACAATAATTTTGGAGACCCAAATAAGTTAATTAATGATTGAAGTTTATCGTACTAATGTATTTTAATTAATTTTCTTACTTTGCTTTGAAAAAGTTTTTTAAATATATATAGTTTCAAATTTATGTGATTTAGCAGGGAATTAGTTATACTATAACAAGATTTTAATTTGATATGTTTAATTTTTTAATTTAACTCGAACAATTTCACTCGATTCGACTCGACTCGATAGTAAAATAAGACTCGTTAACTCAATTAATTTAAAAAATTTTCACTCGATTCGATCAAACATTGAAGAGAGAAAGTATTAAGTAAGGAAAGAAGAATGATAGAAAAATGCAAGTTTCTTGTGTTGGTGGAATATGGGGATTTTGACATGTAAATTTCAAAGGGTTTGGAGTTTTGCATCAAACAAGGATGTTGGCATGTTTTCTTACCCACTTATTTCTTATCTTCACATTGATGTTTTCTCACAATTTTAACAGACTTAATATTCTCAAAAAAAAAAAAAAAAAAAAAAAAAAACTCACATCATACATCATGGAAGAGAATAAATGCCCCCAAATTTCAAATACATCCCATTATTCTTTTGGATTTTGGCTGTTGGAATATTTTGTATTCATTTTCACCAAATTAAGGTTTTTTTAATTAAGAAAATTATGTATACTATGCAACTAATAATACAAGAGCAGTCGATTGAGTTTTAGTTTGATTCGCATGATTATTGTTGTCAATGTAGGAGAACGTGAGTTCGAGTGTGCTGAAGCGTATTATACTCCTATTTATGAGTTGAAAGTGGTTATAGATAGTTCTAAATATTGTCTTAAAAAGAGCTGATATGATCAGAACCTATAATGAGCAAAATAATTTTTTGCAATTTGGTCACTTGATTTTTAGGATACTTTCATTTTCAAGCTAAAATAATACACAAAAATTGACAAATTGTACTTGTTTATCCTGTTGCCGAAATTCTAAATTTCTTGTTTTTTCTTTATATTGAAAATTTTAATTTTTTTATAGTTAGGTGATTATTTGTGTAGTTTAACCTTTTATATATAAAGTAACAAGTATTTTATAGTGGTGTATTTCAAACATCTAATTTTATCATTTCAATTAAAATATCATTTAACTTTTTTTATATGAATTTTCGGTAAGTTGATTTATTAAATAAAAATTTCACACATCTATTGGATATAAAAAGAAAGAGAGGCACGGTCCCGATTTGCAAGTAAAGAAAGTCCGGTCTAGAGGTAAGTAAAACTCGATTTAAAAAAAATAAAATTTGAGTTAATCGAATCGAGTCATTCGATTTTTTCGAGTCCACTCAAATAAGTAATTCGAGTTTAGTTGAATTTTACAATTTGAATAATTCGAATAACAAATTAGTTTAAATATCTTTTTTAATTTTGAAAATGAATAAATTGATCTCTCTCAAAACAAAAATTATAAATTTTTTTAAAATATTTATACAAATTATAAAAAAAGTATTCTAAAAAAAATATAAAAAATTTTAAATTTTAAAAATTTTCTAAAATAATAATTTTAAAAATATTTTAAATATATATAATTTCAAATTTATTTACTCTAACTAAAATTAATTATAATATTTTAATTTAACACATTTAAATTTTTTAATTTTATTTTATTTAACTTAATTTGAATAACATTTTATTTTATTTAAAAAAATCAAATCAAATTAAAATAATAATAAAAATTCATGAACTTGATTGACTTGAAAGGTTGAACCTAATATAATATAGGGAATACCAAAAATCCAACAGAAAAGATAGATTAGGAGTTGAGATTTCTAGATGACTTTTGATGACAAGTGTCAATGGCATGGCCTTATACTAACATTTCAAATCCATCCATTCATCCCCCTCTATTCCCCTTCTCTCCCTCCTTTGCCACTGGCTCTCTCTGCCTTTTTCTCTTTGCCAACGTTTCTCTTGAATTATACTGAACCAAAGAAAGTCTCTGCTGTAAATGGCGGTGGCAGAGTTATCGACTTCCTGTACCAAAACTCACTCTTCACAGCTCTCACTCTCGTCTTCATCTTCTTCTCGTTTCTCTCATCATTTTCGTCGTTCCTTTCGACCCCTACCCATAACCAGGAATCCTACCATCTCATGCTCTGTTGCATCAGAGTAAGCTTTTTTTCAACTCTTTTTATGCCTTTTCTTGCTTTATAAATTTGATGGGTTTTGCTTGTTTTTGCTTCTCAGTCAAGTTCAAACCCCAATACCTGTACAAGCTCAGGATCTCAAGGGGAAGAGTGAATGCTATGGTGTCTTCTGCCTCACTTATGATCTCCAAGCTGTATGTTTTTGTCTTTTATTTTATTTTTATTATAATAATATGTTTTATATCCAAACTTGGTGCTATCACCAGTGAAAATTATGTCAGTTCAATAGTATTAAGTAGTTTTGGTGTTTGCTTTTTGCTGCTTTATTAAGAAAAAAAGTGTATATTAGAAGGAAAAAAGGAAAAAGAAAGTGGAAAAATAAAATTAAGATATTGCATAATTTTTCCATGTATGTAGAATTTTAATCATATGTTTATCAATTATAATTTTGCCTTATACCAATATTTTAGGCAAACAAATGAAAGTAAGTTGGGAAAAGGTAAAACTTGAACAAAGACTTAGTAAACAGTTTCATATATATATATATATATCATCTTCACTGCTTCTATACTTATTTTAACTCGTTGTTGTGTAGTTTTAGTAACTTATGAGATTGAACTCTATCTCAACCTCAATAATTTTGGAACTAGGTTCTAATAACCGGTTGTAATGAAAAAGATTAGTGGTTGAATCAATCATATCAGTAAGGTTACTTGCTCTTTTGTTTTGCAGTCCAATGTTCAGTCACCTTATTTTTTCTACTATTCACAATTTGTCATCTTTCATGGTTGCACATTTTTTTTAACTATTTAAATCATGGTGGTTTCAGTCTATCATTGTTTTAATTGTTGACAGGAAGAGGAGACAAAATCATGGAAGAAACTAATTAATATAGCTGTTTCTGGTGCTGCTGGGATGATATCTAACCATCTTCTTTTCAAAGTCAGTAACTTTGATACAATTTTAAATCCCATCTATGTTCATTGAATCTCTTAATTGTATATTTGTATCTTTTCTCTGACTTTATCATCATACATGGTTGCTTAACCCGTTAATAAGCTAAATGCCCTTCTATCTGACTATACTAAATAAAAGGTTCTTACGAATGAAAGACTGTATGCATCAGTGAAGTTGAGTAGCATATGAGGTAATATGAACTTACCATATGCAGGCTTGGTTCAATCTGGCTGTATGGGTGGATTGTATTGTCCTTTAATAGGAAGTGCAGATAATGGAATCTTAACAGCGAATGACATTATAGTTACCGTTTTTAGTGCGTTATTCAATTGTAATTATAGTAATAATATTCTGTTCCGTCAATTTCCACCTTTCTCATTGCTTTCCACTGTGTCAGAAAGATGCTCCGATAATAATTATTGATTTTGATGCCCAATAGGCTGATAGAATGTTGTTTAAAATGTGTCTTTTATAGTGAAACTATCTTTTCTTTACAGGAGTTAAACTACAGTACTGCATTCATGTTTCAATGACATCTTTGTCGGTTGTAACTTAGTTGCTGAGTTGTTTTGCTTTTTTCAGATTGCATCTGGTGAAGTCTTTGGACCAAATCAGCCTGTCGCTCTGAAACTATTGGGATCGGAAAGGTCAATACAGGCTCTCGAAGGTATGGTTCTTCAGTTATTCTTATGACAAATATTGAGCTAACTAGATGTAATTTCCAGAAAAAGAAAATTGTTTCCTTTTTCTTGAGAAAGAGAAGCATGTGTATCTAGGACAATAAACTCTATACGCATTCAAGATATTGTTGGATCATAGATTGTTGAAAACTGAAGACTTGAAGTAACTTCCTAATTTGGAGAAAAGTGTCACACTAAAACTCTTTGTAATGAAGATATATATGCTATTTTTTGGAAAATGCTGCAACTCTCTTCAAATTAATGTCCAAATGCATGTAGGAGTGGCCATGGAACTTGAAGATTCCTTGTTTCCTTTATTAAGAGAGGTTAGTATTGGAATAAATCCATATGAAGTGTTCCAAGATGCTGAATGGGCTCTTCTGATTGGGGCAAAGCCACGAGGGCCTGGAATGGAACGAGCTGATTTGTTGGACATCAATGGTCAGATATTTGCTGAGCAGGTGTTTTCATCTTTTAGTCCCTTATATGTATTTCTGTGTGTTTGACTTATGACATGTTGAAATCAAGCTGCTATCATGACCTTGGTTCTAACATTGTAGGGAAAAGCTCTTAATGCTTCTGCGTCTCCTAATGTCAAGGTGATAGTAGTGGGCAATCCCTGCAATACCAAGTAAGGATCCTTGCCATCGTAGCTCTATGGATTTTGGTGCAAGTGTCGGATACTAGTATGTGTGCAACACATGTTTATTTTTTTGAGTTTTTCCATGTATTTGGAGGATCCTTGAAAGGTCATATCCCACACCCATGTCCAATTATGTATTGGACACGAGTACTTCAAGCAAAATGAAGAGTTGGATCTACATAGTTGTAGTTGCTGCTGTCATTGTTAAAATTATACACATCATCTATTTGTTGTTAATTGCTATGTTGATCCGACTTTTTATTTTTCTTGAAGAAACTGAGTCTGACACTCATGTCTGTCGCATATCTGGACATATTTATGGTGACATGATCCTCCCGGGGCTTTTCATATACATGGAAATCTTGAAAATTTTGAACATACAAGTGTTCAGCACTCATACACTTAAGTCTAAGTAACATAAATTTATCGTGCTTGTATCCTAACTAGTTTAGGCTCCTTTAATACAACTAATTCATTATTTTCTTTCTGATGCAGTGCCTTAATTTGTATGAAAAATGCTCCAAAGATACCTGCAAAGAATTTCCATGCATTGACTAGGTTGGATGAAAATAGAGCAAAATGCCAGGTATATGCTTGCTCGATTAATACCTGTTTATGTAGTAGTTAGTAATTTTCACGTGCAAATATAATAATAAAATGTACAGTTTTACGAAAAGCAGTTGCTTCTGCAGCTTGCCCTAAAAGCAGGTGTCTTCTATGATCAAGTGTCAAACATGACCATCTGGGGAAATCACTCAACAACTCAGGTAGTAAACGTTGTTTTGGAAAATGCATTAACTAGGTTTTGAAGATGTTGACATAAGATAGTCCGCATTTGATCTTGATTAGGTTCCAGACTTCCTAAATGCTAGAATCAAGGGCTTACCTGTCAAAGAGGTCATCAAGGATCACAAATGGTTAGAAGAGGAGTTTACTGAAAAGGTCCAAAAGGTAAAATATGGGGAAAAGTTATTACTAAATTCCCGAAATAGCATGTTGAACAAGTATTTAATGAACTATTTGCACCTTAATTTGATTGGTTATCATGTGAAAATTTGATTTGCAGAGAGGCGGTGTTTTAATTAAGAAATGGGGAAGATCTTCAGCCGCATCTACTGCTGTGTCAATCGTTGATGCCATCAGGTCTCTAATAACTCCGACACCCGAGGGTGATTGGTTTTCTTCTGGTGTAAGTTTATTTGCATAAAATGCGTTTATCACATGTATATTTTTGCCTTTATGAAACCATCTTTACGTTTACAGAGAAGTAATTTATTGTCCAACTTTCCTTGAAGAGATAATCTTTTGAAACTAGTTGTATATTCGAGATCCGTTTCCTTTAATCCTTACCATATTGAGTCTAATACCCAACGTGAAGGAGAAAATACTGCAAAACACATCGAAATGCACATTTAAATATAATTTCTAACACATGTACACACATGCAGTGAGAAAATTTTGATCCGAGCCATTAGTTTCTTTCGAGGTGTTTGATTGAGCTTCTCTATATGATTTTCCTTATCAAAAAGCATACTATGGCTAGCATAAAAATACCATAGCAGTTAGCTAACTTTGAACATTATTTCACCTTGAGTTTTAGATGTTCCATTTGCATTTGCGATCTCACTTTTTGCAATCCAAATGTAGGTTTATACCAATGGCAATCCATATGGTATAGCGGAGGATATCGTCTTCAGCATGCCATGCCGATCAAAAGTATGAAATCAAAGAATTGTTTTTTTAATCTTTCCTGAAATCCTTTTTGTTCACTCTTATCGGATTTAAGGCAGTCTTTTAAATATAATTTTGTAGGGAGATGGTGATTATGAACTTGTCAAGGACGTGATCTTCGATGACTATCTGCTCAAGCGAATTAAAAAGGTATATATGCCTGTGCCTTTTTGGTACAAAGCAGACTGTAGCTCGGAAATAAGGGAAGGGTTCCAGGGTCTGCCCAAGCTAAGCTTTGGGCTCAATATGTCTTTTGTTTTGACTACAAATTTTGTGGACCTAAAAGTGAAAACGAAAAACTCTAGTTTGACATTATGAAATAAGGACACTACTTGTCTACACCCTCGGCTGATTTTCTGACATTCTTACACCAACTGATTTGCAGTCGGAAGCGGAATTGCTAGCAGAGAAGAGATGTGTGGCTCACCTTACAGGGGAGGTAAATTTCTGATAACATCAGTCGACATAGTTCATTTTGATTGATGAAATGGTTAGCATATCAATGATTTAAAATCGGGTGGCTGGTGTTTACAGGGTATTGGTTTCTGTGATCTACCTGAGGATACAATGCTTCCTGGAGAAATGTAAAATGAGGTTCAGTTTTTTCTTCCAATTATTTGTGCCTCAAAATCAGCCTTTGGGCAAAAGAAAGAAGAAAAATAAAAATGACCATATATGTATACTAAATTGTTTGAGTGTACGAGTAGGGATTGCAGGTGGTAAATTAAGATAATAACAAATAACATCCAATGTTTTCCCATTTGGTTGAGATTTTGGACTGAAAATTAAGTAATGAAAGTACTATTCTGTCTGATGTACCTTTGATCTTCTATTTGCTTGATTGCCCAGTAACTTGGTTCCTTTTGTCTTTTATCATCTTTGTTCTATATCCTCCTGACTCTTTATTAACCCATATATATATATATACACACATAGGGGTTGTTTGTTAAATCATCCTAAAATAGAAGGAAAAATTAACGTCTATTAATTTTGCTGATGTGGGATATACGTGGATTGTCACATGGATACTATGTCAATAATAAATTAATTTTTTCATATTTATGGTTTTTTGTAAAGTAAGTTCCTCTCTTTTATTTTTTATTTAGTGTTTTTTGATAAAATGTCTAATTATTTATAGTTCTTTTTCAACTCTTAAATAGGAGAATAATGTGTTTAAGTGCACTTGAACTCAAGTCATTCTATACTAACAATAATATCAATGCCAATTAAGTTAAGACTCAATCGGTTAAAATTTTAAAATATATTAATTATTATAAAAAATTATCAATAATACTCAAGAAAATAATTCTCTAAACAAATAATAAAAATAAAAATAAAAATATTTTATATGATATGTTAGTCTAAAAAAGTATTCTACAATAAGTACTCTAGTATTTCATATTTGTTAGGTTATTTCTCGTCTAACAGTAAACACGGACTCTTTGTCTTCACCAATTGGTCATTGACAAAGTATAAATAATTAATAATATGATTAAATATATGCCACAAAATTAAAATACTATTATTATTGTATAAAAATAATATTTTTAAACTTAAATATATACGAGCGTATTTAAAAAATAATAAAAAATAAATTTGTGTGTAATTATTTACGTCATTACTTT
This sequence comes from Gossypium longicalyx, assembly GCA_025698465.1. Classification (NCBI taxonomy): domain Eukaryota; kingdom Viridiplantae; phylum Streptophyta; class Magnoliopsida; order Malvales; family Malvaceae; genus Gossypium; species Gossypium longicalyx. Next base: position 90,149,888 of record CM046998.1, read on the forward strand.
AATTCTCAAGAGCGTAATTAAGATATTTCAATTACATTTAATTTAATAAGATCAACTAATTATAATGATTCTTCGAATATATCATATACGTGTAATGGTCGTAGTGACCCAGTAGTAGTACCCTATTTAGAACCCCCACACGCAGCACTACCCGGGATAAAGGAAAATCCTTAATTGCGTGGAGAATTGTTTCCCATGTTGCACCACACCTCTTACAGTTCGGATCATTGTACAAAAGGGTCATTGCCATTCTAGCAGCAGTAGGCCATATCTCATAGTCCAAACACATCTTTCAGATAGTGCACCAAAGAAAATTGTGTGGTCCATAGGCAATATACCTCGGCAAAAGCCAAGAGTAAACATTCTTTATTGAGTGAATCCATGTTAATGCATACCCTCAAATCGATGCATCTGGTAACTCACTAGGTAATAAGATGATTGACAACACTACTTTCGCGTTTACCTCATCAAATTGTTATATGCGTTCACATGTTATTAATTAGTATCATTTTATATTTATACTTAAATAATACTAAGATAGTTGTAACTTAGTAAGTAAATGCCTTTAAAATAATAGCAAAATTAACAATAAAATAATAGTTATACAATATCCAAATAATGACAACAAAATAAAAATAATATAATAACGAAATGGTAGCAAAACAACACTGAAACAGTTGATTCGGGCTGGACCGAGCTCAGGCTAAAAAATCTTACTAAAAGCTTGATCCATTTATAAAAGGGGTCCTATTTTTTTGTCCAAGTCTATTTTTTAGACTTATATTTTTGTTCAAATTCTTTCAATTTTTAAACTAGCCTGGACGAGTAGCCTAGTCCATGATCAAGTTTACTTATTTATATATTGTAAGCATGGGTTTCATGAAAGATAAAAATCTTACAAATCTCAATACTCATATCTATCAAAGTAATATTAAAAAGAAAAAAAATTAAGAAAACATTAATATTTTGATGAATATTAAAGGGAGTGTTTGATAAACAGAGTTTTGGGTCTTTTTTAGTTTATATGGGCACAAATGAAAGAATGGGTAGTTAAATCCTCTAATCATAGTGTTTGATGAATAGAGATTTACAAGAGCTTATTAGGCTAAAACCTCCAAAACAAAAAATGCTGGGATAGACAATTTCTTTTAACAGCTAATTGGGCATGACATACGTGGAGTAACATATCTAATCTAGTTTGCTAAAAAATTACTTCCTTTGCCACACGCTCTCAAACCTAATAGGGGTGTCAAGATATCAATGGCTCCATTCTCCTATTTTCACTTTCACCTTCAAAATTCAAAGTAAATCTAAAAGAAAAAAAAAAACTCCATCGTGAATTTACAAAAATCAATATTATAGCGAGAAATTTTCAATCGAGCCCATTTATTTTCAATTTACTTGTCTAAAATGATTTCTTATGCAACTTTATATTAATTGAAATATGCTACTTGAAAAATTTATTCAGAGTGTGATATAATTATCACTAATTTACATGCTAAGAACCTCTAAGAATATAGTTTACAATTATATTGATACATTATCAATATTTATTAATTTCCACAAGTTTAATATTTGCAAATAAAGAACTTAAAAAATTTGTTTATTTAAAATTTCTTGGTAATAATATTTTATTTTAATAATTTCACCAAATAAAAATTAAAGTATTATAAACAATAATTTCATCTATAGTAATATAATAACGAAATAGTAGCAAAATAACACATAAACAACTGATTGGGGCCGAGCTTAGGAAAAAAAATCCTACCGAAGCTCGATTCATTTAAAAAACAAGTTTATATTTTTATCCAAATACTCTTAATTTTCGAGTGAGTTTGGATGAATAACCTCACCCATTATCAGGCTTACTTATTCATATATTGTAAGTACGGATTTTATAAAAAGACATAAATATCCTCAAATATCAATTTTATTCTATAAAATGCATAATAAATCAATAAATACTTTAAAAAGTGGATGTAATTCGACGTCCCTTAGTCTCCAAGGAAACAGAATTTCTTGGAAGCCTGCCTGCCTGCCTGCCTTAGTTTTCTCTGTTAATTCATTTAATTCGAATAAAATTGAAGCAGCTTTGTCAATTGTACATGATTTCTCTATTCTTCTTCCTCTGCTTGTAAATATTTGATAAAATTGCAACTTTGTTTGCCTTATTCTTTGGGTAATCATGGAGGAAACCAATTGGGAAAGCCTGTTGTTTGAGTTTGACTTTCCCAATCTTGGAAATATCTTACAAAATGAATCAGAATCGGTAACTCCACCAATCTCCACCCACTCTCCCGATGAAAAACCGATTTGGACTTCCTCCATTGGTGAGATCGAGAAGCTTTTAATGGAGGACGATCGTTTTGATGACAAGGTTGAGACTCAACCTATCCCCAATGAGTTTTTGGCGGATTTATTGGTTGATTCATCTCCTAGTGGCAGCGGCGATGAGGTCATCGATGATACTGCTTTTGACAAACAAAACCAGACCCTTTTCAACGTTGATAATGATGATCCCATTGATAAGAAACAGAGAAGGTATAAATGGGCAATTCCCAGTTTCTCTTCTTTTTTTCCCCCTTTTCTATTCTGAAAATCTTGATATGGTTTCTGGCATTTCCTAAGATACTATTGCGGTTTTAGAGCAACTGATTGATCTGATAATTTTATAGGAAATTGAGAAATAGAGATGCAGCTGTGAGATCAAGGGAGAGGAAGAAGATGTATGTTAAGGATCTGGAGATGAAGAGTAGGTATTTAGAAGGGGAATGTAGGAGACTGAGCTGTTTGCTTCAATGGTCCATTGCGGAGAATCAAGCTCTTCGTCTTACTTTAAACCAGCGTTGTGCATTTGATGCTTCCTCGGCCAAGCAGGAGTCTGCTGTGCTCTTGTTGGGTACGATACGATTCCATAAACTCTTAATTCATTGCATTGTCTTATATTTTATACTACAATCAGAAGAAATTAGTGTTTTGTTACTATCTTTCTGATTGCGATCGACTTTTAGTTCTTCTAGTTTGAACTCATAATCCGGTTTCGAAATGTTTCATCCGTGCCTGCATCAGCTGAAGCTTGATTAGGGTTTTTCTTAGTATAGATTTGTTTCAGTACACATAATGTCTGTATTACAAATCAACAAGATGAAATTAACGAAAAACAGTATTCTCTTTTGCCGAATAATTGCTGGTTTACGGCTTCTCCATGTATCTTTTTCGACTTTTAGTTATTCTAGTTCGAATCATAATGGTGTTCGGAAATGTTGATCCTTGCCTGTGTCAGCCGCTGCTTGATAAGGGTTCATCTTGTTTCTTTGTCTAAGTGTAGATGTGGTTCAATATAAATGTGTTTGTTACAAACCAATGAACGAAATGAAAAGGAGTACTAGCATAGTGAATGAGAAATGTACACAATTTGTTTTGTTGTTAGCTTTAAGAATCTTTCCCCTTCCCACAACAAAGTTAATGGATAAGTAGAGATTTTAGCAGGATGGCTTTAGTTTTCTTTCCCGGCTTAATTTGCTTGCTTGCCTCGAAGAAGCTCAATGCCTTTTTATCTTTTTGGTTATTGTAATGGTTGGTTATAATGATGGTTTTATCTTTTGTTGCTATGCAGAATCCCTGCTGTTGGGTTCCCTGCTTTGGTTCCTGGTCATCATTTGCCTGTTCACCCTGCCAAGGTTGCCCAAGGCTCTTCTGGAAAACGAGGAAAAAAGAGGTCCCGAAAGAGTGGCTCATAGTAACTTGGTGCGACAGTCTTTTGTGAAGACTAGGAGATGCAAGGCATCAAAGACAAAGATGAAAGAATTTAATGTTTCTGGAATTCCAATTCCATTTTAGGTTAGGGGATGATGAACGGGTTTCATTATCATACAAAATGACTAGTGGTGGTGGTTCATATTTTGTTTCTTGACCCCGTAGGCCGTAGTCTCCTAAGCAGTTAAGCGCTCATAATTTCTTTGTTTTTGCCTTAAAACACTTGTATTATGTTGGTTTGTTTGCAAATTTTAAGTTATAAATTGTTGCAGTTTCTTACTTGTTCATTGTCTCTAATGGAATGTTAGGCTAGACCCTGAAGTCTCAACCTGCTTATGATTAAGAAGCTAGAATGTATGTTATCTTAACATATTTGTGGCATTATATTCATTCTTATGTTTGAACACTGTTTTGTGAACATCTCAAAGATCTAATTCTTAATGTAATATACTAACTTTTATAGAATCTAATTAGCAAAAATAAATGAAATCACTAAAAATCAAGGGAATCATCCATCTCTATTAGTCGAGAAGGAAAATTTCCTACATTTCAAATTATAACATCAACTAGATGAACAAGGCATAAATAAGCAGCAAAGCTACAACACTGTTCAACAACAAACCAAATGCTAATACAATGTCATTGGAGAACAGTAAGAAAAACAGATAAAAGTACCAGTACTTCAGTTCCTCTTTGGGGTTGGCCTCCTAAGGATGGCTGCATGAGCCAACTGAACCACCCCTGAGTTCACGATTGTTTCTCTTTAGATCATCATTTTCCTTGCTAAGAAATTCTACTTTTGACTGGAGAATGTTAATCATAGCTTGAGCACTCATCATTTCAAGCTTCAACGTCTCCCTCTCTGCAGAAATCTTGCGGATTTCATTCTGCAAGTCAGTGATAAGTTTCATGCAGCCAGGAGGCACCATTGAATCTAGGTTAGCAGTTTCATATATTGGTGGAGGAACATGAGGCTTCTTCTTTTTGGGTTCTATAGATTCCATTAAAGAAAATTCCAGCAGTGCAGAAACTGCTGTTGTTGTATCCGATGATGGTGATGCTGTGGTAGTCCCTGCTGTTGTTGTAGATGAACAATGATCCTGAGTTGTTCTAGTTGAGTTCTCGGAAATATTTGCATGGTTAGATCCTGAATCATTCTGGCGTCTTCTCTTGTAATGGATTAAAGGCAAGGGTGCTTCTCTATTAACCAAGCATAGAGGAGGGCCATTATCTAGTCTCTCAATCTTGCCTGGAGGTAATGGAGGACAGTCATATATTCTCTCGTTCAGTAACTCCCTCCGAACTTTATCATTAGCTGGAGCTTCCTCATCTGCATTTTGAATCTCCTGCCAGAGTAAAAGAAATTTCAGAAGCAATTCTTCAATCAAGGCTCGAGAATTAGACAGGGCACATGACAATCGATTAATAAAACTGTATTACTATTATCCAACATATAGATGGAAGGAGCCTTAGGTAGAGACAGCAACAAAACCAATACAGTGTCTATCTGCGACAATTGAACCACTACTTTACATTTCATTGCAAATAAAACTTCATCTTAATGCATATAAGATGTAAAGATGATTTTATGTCCATTTCCAAAACTGAAATATGAAGTGTGCTCCTTCCAGAAAAATAAAACTATATTCATAAGCAAACAACATTTATCTATTTATTCAAACATAAGGAAAATGACAAAAGAACAACTGCTAGAAGACACATGAACGGATGTGGAATAAAATCAGTTTGGTTTAAACAACCCCAATCATATATAGTTCATTCCCAAGATGCTTCACAGCATCATTCTATTACTCTAGGAAGTTCAGTACGTCTTATCTACGTGTCCACCACTCTGCCTTCTTTTAGGGACAACACAGGAAAAAAGGCAGCAGCATCACGGCACGCACATGATTATTTCTAAAGTGAAAAAACATGCCAAGATTACCACACATGACAGTTAAAAATTTACCAGCTATTTGGGACCAAACTACTTGACTAGCTTTAGACTATAGTCTGGTTGTAAATTTACTCAAAATAATCAAAATTCCATTACCTTGATAATAAAGTAAAACAGCATAGACATCCTTGACTTAAATAGTTTTGCAGAGTTGGTCTAAGTGGACTCCAATTCCCTCGTAAGTTTGAGAGCTAAATGCTCATGATATCAATTTGGTATCAATTCTAACACCATGAGAGAGCAAAATCCACCAAGAGTATTTAAGCACAGCCAATCCCAAAAACTTACTACTCTTGAAACACAAGAAAATTGTATTAGCTAGCAAAGGATGCAAAATTTTGCAACTTTATGCTCCATGAGCTTGTCAGTAAAGCTAATAAAACCTATAATTTGAAGATGTTAAGTGATGTTAATCCCACAAGTATTGAATTTTCGTGGTTTATTATTAAAGTTGCTTTTACAAAAGTATCCTTGTAGGTGAGACCTTAGCAGGCTATCTCACAATATTATTCAGCACTGTAGAAGCATTTTTCAAGACAAAAGGATAAATGAGACAGTTCTTAGGCATGGAATCTTTTATCTAACAGAATAGTCAAGCCTAATATCATCCAATTCAGTGAACACATGATGTTAGTGAAACTGTTATATTGATAATTTAAAGTTCAACTTGAACATCCAAGCAAGAAACTACAGAGAAGCTAATCACAGTGAAAATTATGAGCGCCTGCATTGAAGTTCAATATTATGAAAAAGTAGTAGCAAGAAAAAATAAAGACAAACCTGCTCAAAACCACTTTTTTGAACACCATTGCTTTCAACCAGTGCCTTATCAGAAGCTACACCATCATCCCCAATATCTATTCCTGGAACTAAAGCTGCTGAACCATCATCCCATTCTGCCTCAATGAAAGGGGCATATCGGTTTCCATTGGGTGGTCCAATGTTATTCTTATGAAATACTCTACATAGCACATACCCCTTCAACACCAAGAGGAGAGGAAAAAAAAGAATAGAAAGGAAAAGAAACAATTCTTATAAGATTAGTTTCAATAATTATACAATAGTAAAGCTTGATTAAGAGAAAATTGCGAGACTTCTAAAGGTTTCAAAATACTAACACATCTAAAGAATAGATTTGAATTCTACCTACCTCAAGCAAGGTTCACATACATTATTTATTGTATCAAATAAAAATCATAATACATGACAACCAGAATCACATTTACTATTCATTTCCTAAATTTTGTCAGCAACCAGATTGAGATGAAGCCAAAGCAGCCGATATACAAACCATTCATCTCATCCTACCTCAAATGTCATATGTTTTCCATACGGAAAAATGTATTTCAAGTATGTAGTTCTTCATTAGGCATAAAATACTTAAAGCACTTCATGCTAAAATTCTATATTTTCATGTCATCCAAAATTTTTAATATAAACCAACTCATCAAAAGTCGCAACCATAGATAACAGATCACCATCCAGATCAAGATCAAATTAAATGGTCTCAGACCTGCAATGTCCCAATTCTTTCCAATTCTTCTTCAACAAGTCGATACTCGTGCATAACCCAATTGGTTCGCAACCCATCTGGAGCTCTCCCATTATGGAATACTAGTGTCTTTTTCATCCCCATAAGCTGATCATTGTGGCGGACCTCTCGGTCCTTCCCTGTGGCCTTCCAATACCCTTGGTTTGTGGCCCTATTCATTCTTCCTCCATTCCCATACTTCTTGTCCAATAAACTAAAAAAATACCACTCCTGGTCTCTGGTTTTCAACCTTGACTTGTCTAAAAATAAATCACCAAACAGAAACTTTAGTACCTTAGCTTAAAATGAACTAAAATCCATCAGCAAAACAGTATAAGAGAGATATTAGAAATGAGAGGAGAAAGAAAACAGTAAAAGGAAACAGAAATCCACAAAGAGTACATAGCATAGAGGAACAAGAAAACTTAATATCCATGAATCCCATTTCTTAGAAGATGGTGAAGCGAGGGCAAAAGATACTGCATGTAACTACTACACATAATCTTTCAAAAGATACTGCAAGAACGGATAAATTAGCGAGAGCAAAAGATACTGCAAGAAAATTCACTATTGTTGTAGATTCTTAAATTTTGAAACAGATAATCTTTTAAAATCATTTTTTTAAAATCAATTTTGAACCATACTGGAATTACCCAATGGATATATATGTTCAAACATGCAAATAAAACCCAATCATTTCACTATATTCTCAAATTTTCAACTAAGAAATCTTCCAAAAAACGAAACCCTTTTAAAACCCAGCTTTACCAAAAATAAAACTTCAAAAAAAAAAACTCTAAAATTCCAGAAAATTTCTGCAACCTACTTAAACAAACAAACAAACAAAATAAAAAATAAAGAAATAAACCCAAAAAAACAAAAACCTGAAAGGTCCCAAGGCTCGTGCTTGTAAATATCAACTTCTGCAATAGCGTTAAATCTGACAGGCTTGTTTGTAACTTTTCTTTTCAAGTAATAGCTAACCAACTCTTCATCTGTTGGGTGGAATCGAAACCCAGGTGCTAAGGCCGTCGCTGAACCTCCCGTCTCAGCCTTCGCAGATGGTGCTGTCACTATAGCTAAAGAGTTTTCACCACGCATGCCGATAATTTTGGGGGGAAAATGCCAAATAGAGGATTTTCGTGGGAGGAAATGGGAGAGTTGATGGATAAATTAATCGAAAAAGAAGAAAAAAAAAAGGTTTTAATTGATGGTGAAGAAAGAAGGTACCTTCGATGGCAAGAAATTTCAAAACAACATTTTGGGGTTTAGCAGAGACGAGTAAAATGATAAATTTGTTATTATTTTTTATTATTATTTACTGCTCTATTTATTATTTATCGTTTTGCGGTAAAACACTGAAACAGACTTTAAAAAGGTGAAATTTTCTCTTCGGTCCTCTATTTTTTTAAAAAAAATTGAACTTTTAAGCTAAATTTTGTTATTTTCGAAATTTTATGCAGCAAAAATATTATCAAATGCGTAATATAATATTAGGTTTCTAATTTTACATAATACTTAAAAAAATTACAACCATTTTAGATAATAAATTTAACGACCACTATTTGATTAGAATTGAAATTTTAAATTTCAAAAAATGTAAGGACTGAATTCATAATTTATGCATAATACAAGACTAATAACAGAATTTAAAAAAATATAAAGATTAAAATTGAATAAATTTGAATAGGTGAACTTTTTAAGTAACTTACACATAACATAGGGCTAATAGCAAAATTTCTCTCTCTGAAAAATTCATTTTATTTTGAAAAAGCCTGCATGTATATAACAGGAATGATTAAAATTTGATTCGATTAAAAAATTATATTTTTTTAAATTTTGAGTTAATTGAATCGAATTATTAAATTTTTTTTATCAATTTAATTTGAATAAATAATTTAACTTTTTTTAGTTCAATTTAAGTTGAATTTAACAAATTAAATAATTTAAATAATAATTTGGTGTCTCACTTAAAAAATTATAAAAAATCATAATAATTTTTAAAAATAAAATTATTTATTAATTTTTTTTTCAAAAGTTTATAAAATTATAAAAATTTTCCGAAAATGGTAAATATGTTATTTTAAATAAGTAAATTAACAAATTAAGTTAGAATAATAAAATAGAATTTATCGACTTGATTAACACGAAATATTTTTACTATTTAAGTGGATCAAATATAACAATATAAGAAAAATTAAAATAGATATGGTGTAAAAAATATATAAATATAATGAAAATACGAATTAAAATTTTTATAAATAAATTATTAAAAATAAAATAACATATATTAAAAATGATTATAACGTGAACTAGACGTTATATAACGCTATATGAATTCAATTCATAAAATTCTCTTTTAGGTAAAACTATAAAAATAGTTATTTTTGTTTGCCTCAAATTATATTTTAGTTACTTATGTTTGAAATGTTACATTTTAATCACTTATGTTATCGTTTTGTTACGAAGTGATTACTCTGCGGTTAAGCTCCGTTACCTCTCTAACGATAATCCTACTGGCAGTTTTACTCTAAAACAATATATTGTTTAATGAAAACCCTAAATTAAAAATCTTGATATTTTTTTCCTTTGCATTAATCCATTCTTCTTTTTTGATATTTTCTTCACAAAAGAAGAAACCCTTGAAAAGAACCTCAAAAGATTCAATCTTTAGTAAGTATCCATGAGGTCTGAATATTGCAAAGTAAGGGGTGAGCAAAATCCGATTCAATTAAAAAAACTCGATAAAAAATTCAAATTTTGAATTAAATAGTTTGAGTTAATCAAGTTATTCGTATAAACTCAAATAAAAAATTAAGTTTTTCGGTTTAACTCGAATATGAGTTACACAATTCGAGTTATCCGAAAATCCGAATAAGAAAAGACAAAAATATGTCGTTTTAATAAATGTTTACTCATTAAGTTAAAAGGCAAAACCATTATATTGTTTATGTAGTTAAATAATCTTATACTTTGTCTACTAGTTAAATAATCAGTCCATATAAACGCAACATTAAGTATAAATAATAGTATTCATTTTTTTGACTCGATTTGATTCGATTCGATTAGAAAAACTCCAATCGAGTTCGGTTGCTAAAATATGATTCGTCAACTAAACTAACTCGAAATTTTTTGACTCATATTCTATTCGACTCGATCAAATACTCACCCCTACTGCAAAGTTTAGAAGGAAGAACTAAAATGCAACTCATAGGGGAGAAGGGTAACATAGTTAGCTTGGTGAACTAATGTAGGTCATTGATAGGGAAATGTGTTAAATGAAGAGTTAGTAGTTGAATGTAGTTCATTGATTGGGAAATATGGCATCAAAAGCCAAAGATTTTTTGTTACTGAAATTTAGTAGAGAAAGAACTACTAACAAATTTTAGACATGTCCTTGTACTACTGTGAATAGTTAATGCATTATGTTTAATTGAAACCTACCTTAAATTTATCCTTGTGGAGGCACAAAGGGCGATCAAGAGAAGAAAAGAGAATGTACAAACAAAGGCAAAGACAAATTAGTAGTCTAGTTAATGGTTCTTAAAGGAGTTAATGCTGTTTGATTTGTAAAGCCCTCTTTGGATGGGCGGTGGTTGTAATGCGATAAAATCTTTTATCTTATAATTATAGTAATTAATCTTATCGTCACCGTTATTTTTAATTTTATCGGAGATAAATGCACCGTCCATCCAAAGTCACCCTAAATTAGCCTACATTGTGTGTGCTAATTCATATAAAATATGTTATAATGTGGCATAAAAAGGTGAAAGGTCATAAAAAAAAAGTGATTGGGTATTATTCGGGGTAAAATATAGTTTATTCATTTTTAGGGTATTTTTGGGTGATTGGGACTAATTTTTCCTTAATTTATCCTGTTGAATTACCACACTAATTTTAATTATATCATTTATATTTTAATTTATTATTCCATGGTTGACACTAATTTTTTTTTCAACATATATAAATCTAGAGTAGACTTGATTATGAATCGAGCTGTTGTAGAATTTTAGGTCTACTTTCTAGATTTGGGTTTGGTCTGACTCGAAAAATAGGTTTAAAATTTTGTCCAAATCCAACTCATATTAAAAGTGTTAAACTCGAGTTTGACTCGACTTAACCGTAATAATTTTTTATATAAAAATAAATTTAAAAATATAATACAACAAATACACTAAAAATATTAAAATAAATGTTTCTCAACAAATTGAGAATACAAAAAAAAAATATAGGCATGCGATTCGGGCTGGGTCAAGCCTGGGCCAAAAAAATTCTGCCCGAGGCCTGACTCGTTCAGAAAACAAGCCTTATTTTTTGTCCAAGCCTATTTTTCGAGTCTATATTTTTACCTAAACTCTCCTACTTTTTTGACGGGCATTCGAGCATGGTCAGATGACCTGACCCATGATTAGGTCTACAATAGAGTCATAAGCGACTTTTTGATAAATTAATTTTTAGCGATAAATTAATTTTTTATTTAAAAAATGATTTAAAATACCAATTAAAAATTATTTTCAAGTTTTTTTTATTAGAATTGGAAAATTAAAAGAAAAAAAATATGTGTGCCTCAACAAGTTTCGTTAGAAGTTCCTATAAACTTCGTTGAGAACGCTAAGTACCAACTTTTGGTGTGCTTTTGGCACGTTAGGGAAAACAACTTGCATTTGAGGTGTCAGAGGCTCCCATAATCCTCATGTAACTGTTATATTGATGCAAATGATTCCTTGGATCTTCTGTCCCATATTGTATGTCTCCTTCAGTGGTTTGAAAGAAAGATTAGCTAGTTAGCAACTTATTTGCATATTGGATTGACAAAGCTTCTTCTAGCTTCGTCGATACCTTCAATAGGTCCATTTCTCTCCTTAACACCTCATTTGTTGCTGGAGAGGGGAGCCTATTGGTGCTACGCGTATTCCTTGTGAACCATCCCCGTATCTCTTCCTCTTACTTTTATGGAGTGGCCCCTTCACTCGGCTACTGATGAAGTCAAATCCTCATGTCCTGGTGCTACATTCACCATTTCTAAACAGTCTCTCTCCACCATGAACTTACAAATGATTCAAGCATTTTATCGTACGATCTCTTGATGTTGCGGTTGATGGTTTCCTTCTACAAGATTCAGTTGATTTAGGTGATTTTGATAGTGGCTAGATGGTTGCTCTGACTGAGGTTGTTGATTGTAATTTCCTTGGCGACTCGATTGGCCATATTGGTTGTAACCAACATAACATTGATGTTCTGCTCCTGGCTATTGCTGATAATATGGGCTTTGATCATAACCATATTGGTAGTAACCTCTTTAACCATATGAATTATCTCCTTATATTGGTTTTGATAGTAGTGATCACCCTACTCGTAGTTGACCTTGTTAACTTGTACTTCTAGGATACTCTAAGCCAATTGAGCCATAGCTTCTCGTCCAATTCCCCACAGATGGAGCCAATAGTTATAACAATAAAGTTATATAATGTTTTAGAGGAAACTGCAATGGTGGTTTCATACCATAGATGGTGTGGAGAGCCACTAGAAGACGATAGTTTGTTCTTGTTAGAGAGGTGTTTTAGCATAGTATTTGCTATGTCTCTTATGTGTGCCCCTTGTCTCCTAGAATATGGGGTATCTATAGGCGAATGAGACTCAGAATGGGTCCTTTAATGTATGATTGCCTCCTCGATAAAGTCCAATTCAGTCCCAGGTTAGGGTATGGGTTCGATGTGACCATCTTCGAGGTTGGTGAGCCTTGAAATGTGAAAACATTAATGAGATTGAATATAATATCATGATTCCTTAGTGATGTTGCAATGATGTTCTTTCCATAATGGCGTCGAGTGCTCATGTATGGGTGGCATAGGAACCAAGTGTGGGTTATAACAAAATTGTTTGTAAAATTTAGGGCTTGAACTTGACAACTTTTCTCACATTAGGGCCTTAACTTTATTTGGTTCAAGTTAGATCTTAAAATTGACAATTGTTCTCACATTAGGACTTGGACTAGGCAACTATTCTTACATTGGGGCTTGAATTTTTTTTTTGTCCAAGTTACTTCCCAAACTTGGCAATTGTTCACACACTGGGGCCAAAACTTTAAAATTTTTAAGGATTAACTTGGACAAAAAAAAAGTTCAAGCCCCAATGTGAGAACAATTGTCACGTTTAGAGCCTAATTTAGATCCAAAAAAAGTTTAGACGCCAATTTGAAAACAGTTACCAAGTTCAAAAAAAAAAAGTGATTTAATCCTAAAATTTAATTTGAATAAGTCAATTATATTTTCAATATTAAAATTACATGCAAACATAACCCTTACAAATTCAAATACATAATACATTATATTTGATATAAACTTTGAAAAATAAATAATTATATACACAATATAAATATTATAAAATATATAAATTTAGTTTTTTCAATTCGAAAATTAAGAGGGTTTGAGTAAAAATATAGGTCCGAAAAATGAGTTTTAACAAAAAATAAGGCTCGTTTTCTAAACGGGTTAGGCTTCGAGTAAGATTTTTTTTGTCCGAATAAGTTGTTTTGCTATCATTCCATTATTATATTGTTACTATTTTGTTACTATTATTTAGATATTATATAACTCTTGTTTTATTGTTAATTTTGCTACTATTTTAGAGGCATTTACTTGCTAAGTTGTAACTATCTTAATGTTATTTAAGTGTAAATAATTTTTTTTAATGTATTTTTAATTTATTGGGAAATATTTATTTTAATACTTTTAGTGTATCTGATGTATTATATTTTTTAAAAAACTATATATAAAAATAATCTAAAAAAATAAACCGGGCGGACTGAGTCGAGCTCGAATTTAGTATTTTTAATTTAAACCGAGTTTAAGTAGAATTTTAGGCTCATTTTTTGAATCAGACTCGAGCATAAAAATAAACATGAAATATTGGCCCTGTATACTTGTAAGTTAGAATTTGTTTTTGAAAGAAATAAGTTAGAAAAATTGATTGCATCTTTAATAACTGACTTAATAAATTCTGAAAGTAAACAGCTCGCTAAGATTAATTAACGATCAATGAGCTGATATGGTAACTGCAAAAAGATTGAATCAAATAACCCCAAATTTAGAGGTGTATTGTAAGATTTGTGGGTTAATTACTTATAATTTATTTTTTACTCATAAATAGGAGAATAATGCGCTTTAGCATACTCAAACTCATATATCTTGCATTGACAACAATGCCTATACTAATTGAGTTAAAATTCAATCCGCAACTTTAAGTTAAATAATATATATTATTTAAATTTAGAAAAAAAAAACCCAAATGGATAAAAGAGAAGAAAATCATGACCATCATGAAACTTCAGATGAACAATTCAGATATACCTTTTAATATAACACGTATTAATATTCATTGCTTTTCATCAAAGATTTCAAGTTCCATATGATTAACGTTTGATCGATGTAAGGAAAAAGAAAAGAATGGAAAGAATCTTATAAATGTTGAATAAATATGATAAAATAAAAAGGAAAAAAAAAAGGTTTAGCCTTGTTTAGTAATGGCAATCCACCAAAGTGGAGGCTGAGAAGACAAGAGGAGATTGTTGTTGTTGCTGCTGGCTGGAAGGGAAGGTGAAACCGGATTCCCGGTGATCGTCTTCCGGGGCAGGAAGATTGAGATCCAAGCTTAAAGACAAAACATTTGGTGGTTTCTTAGGTTTCTCGGATTCCAATGCCATTGGAACTGTCAAAGACAATGTTGTGTTGGTTGTAAGAACATTAACATGATTACCTATTGACCCTCTATGCCTTCTCATATGCCCTCCCAAGGCTTGTCCAGAGGTAAACTCAGCCCCACAAATGGAGCATTCATGAACCTTAACCTTAACCTTACTGTTATTATTATTGTTATTAGGACCTTGTTCTGCATATGCTGCTTCAACCATGGCAGCCTCAGACAGTGTAGCCTTGGGTTTCTTATGGCTAGCCCTATGACCACCAAGGGCTTGGAATGAAGAGAATGTTCTATTACATGTTTTGCACTCGTAAACATAGTACCCGGCCTTGCCTGTCCCATTAGAAGCCGTTTCCAAGAACTTTCTACTAGTGAATTTCTTGTAAACCAGCATGTCTTTCGGGGATTCTCTGGATTTGCCTTGCGCCAGGAGGATCAAACAGTTGGCCATATCTTCTTCTTCCTCGGTGGTGCTATCTTGATATCCGAAAGAAGAGGAAGAACAACTATTCCCAATCCCATCAACTTCACCTCCATTGTTGCATAGAATGGCAAAAGGGATGGGTGATTGAGGCCTCGACCGCTTCGTTCGCTTCCCTTTTACAACATTGGTATGATGTCTACACCCCATTGCAACAACATCCATTGGAGCCAAAAGGTTTGAGAAAGATATACAAGTGAATGCAATGATAAAAAATGAAAGAAAAGAGAGGAGGCAATGGAACAGTAAAGAGTAAAATAGTAAGGGCAAGATGTTCCTCAAGCTTACAAGATTTCTTTGGTATAAAATAATATTTATAGGGAAGAAAACGAGAAGAAAAAGAAGTCCAAAAACAGACCAAAATCGTAACTGAAAAGAGGCAAAATTAGAAGAGATGGAGAGTAAAACAGTTGGGAAGGTTGTTAACGTAAAGTCCGTTTCACACTCTCTTTCTCACACTTTGCCAACGCACTTCACGATTTGCAAATCAACAACAACAATAAATATATAAAAATATTGGAGTAGGGCAAGGCAAACAACGACAACGACAATTATTTCCCCCATCCAATGCTCCGTTCCACGATATAAGCATGCTCCGTCCATGAGCTGGGTCAGGTCCACCCGAAAATTAAGAGAGGTTAGATGAAATTATAGGCCTAAAAAATAAAGCCCGTTTTCAATACGGGCAAAGTTAATCTTAAGAGTTGTTTTGAAGTGCAGTCGCTTAGGGCCCAAGACTAAAAGAGGCCCGAAAAACTTATTTATTCAACTTTTAATATGGGAAAAAAAATCTTTAAATTAAAGTAAATTAATTAAATGTCTAGAGTTTTCAATTCTTAGCCGTAAATACTTCATCTTCAATTCCTTGGCTTCTACAAACCTTCTCTAATTTTCAAAGAAAATTAAATCAAGAAAACGAAAGTTGCAAGATATCAAAAGAGAGTTAAATCAAGAAGCATGACATGATGTATTAAATGAAGGGACTAAATTGTAAATATGAAAAAAGTTCTATGACACAAGTATAAATGTAACATCCCTAAAATTGATATAAAATAAAAGTAGTAATAAATTGAATAATGTATAATTGATTTTTTGATAAAATGAGAAAATAATATTGTATAGGCCCAAATTTGTCTAAGCCCAATGCACCCAAACCAAACACAAACCCAACTACCCAAAACCTAACCCTAGCCCAATACATAAAAAAATCAGAAAAAAACCCTAGCCCCCCTATGTTCAGCCGCCACCCTTAGGGCCAACTGCCCTCTGCCACCGCCTGCAGCTCCACCGCCCTGCAGCACCTCCACATGCTCCACTTGCACCTGCAAAAGCCAAAAAGAAGAAAAGACAGCAAAAATAATAGAAAAAAATGCTTGTAAACAGGCTATAAAAGCAAAATGAACAAACCATTGTTTTTTGGGTTCTTTTTAACATGAATAAAAAAGGAGAAATAGTTCAAAATATAAATACTCATAAACAGTGATTCAATAGCATCAAAAGTAGAGAAATACGAAAGCCAAATCGGAAGAAAATAGGTGATTTTTTTTCGTATATTTCGAATCTTTTTTTTTATTATATATTTTCGCATTTTTTTTACATTTATATCTATATAAACAAAAAGAAATAAATAACCAAAAAAGAGAGGAAATTTTTACATTTCCGCCACCGTAGTATCTTGTGTGCGCGTGGTGGACGACGACGACGGTAGGTGTGATTGGCGACAGCGACCCTCATGGCCGGATTCTGGACTTGTCTAGAGAGTTCTCTCCCTCCCTCTACTTTTTTTTTTCTTCCAAATGTTGAAAGTGAATTTTTTTTAAAAATTTTTGGCCTTTTATAGCCTCCCAAAACGACGTCGTTTTGGGGGCTGCCTTTTAACCCCAAAACGACGTCGTTTTGGCCTATACCCATGGTCGACCCGCGACCCGACCCGCTCCACTTCAGGATCCGCGTGTTTTCATTGGAGGGGCTATTTGTGCATTTAGCCCCTCTGCTTTTTTATTACTTTGCAATTAAATCATCTTTTATTTTTAATTTGGCCCCGAAATTTGTTGCGATTTTCAATTTAGTCCCCGTTGATGTGCTGCGTTTTGATGAGAAGGAATAATTTCTTTTTCGGTCCCCCTATGTTTTGCGCGCGTTCAAATAAACCTCTTCCTTTTGTTTTATTTCGAATTTGCCTCAAAAATTCCATTTTCAATTCAATTTCATCCTTTTTTTTTTTTTACTTTTTCTCATTATTCTATTTTAATTTTAATATTATTCATACTATTATATTTTATTACTGTTATTATTATTATATTTTCATTTATTAGCATCCCCTTATTATTATTTTTACTTAAAACTTATATATATACATATATTATATAGTATTATTAATAGTTTTTTTAATATTATTATTTTTGTTAATGTATTTGTATGTCATATATGTATTTTTTTTAACACACACACATATATATATATTATACTCCATATTACATATATATATATATATATTAATTTTATATTATGTATATATATATATATTTATATATTATGTATATATATTTTTAATATGTTATGTATATATATATTATGTACATACTTTTAATATTATCATGTATTTGTTTATAATGTATATGTGTATATTTATGTAATATCATTAATAGTTGTTTTTTAACATTATTATCATTTCTAATATATATGTGTATCGTATATATATATCTTTTTAATATTGTATTTCTCATATATGTTATGTATATATTTTTAATAATTATATTATGTATATACTATTACTATATATCTATTTATGTAGCATTATTAATGGTTGTTTTTACTATTATTATTATTCCTAGTATATATACTATGCATACATTTTGTAATACTATATTATTTTTTTTAATACCGTATTATGCACATGTTATTATTATATCTTTTTACCCCTATTATATTTATTATTAATATCTATATATATTTCATTATATATACGTGTATATATATACTTTTATATATAGTATTATTCTTATATATCATTATATTTATACTTATCATGCTTATCATTTTATTTTAATACTATTATTTACATCATTATTATCATTACAATTTTTTTATTTTCCTTATTTCATTACTATTGACATTAGTAGTTTTTTTTTATTACTATTACTTTATTGCTATTACTACTAATATCACTATTATTATTTTTTATTGCTATTATTATTATTATTATTATTATTATTATTATTATTATTATTATTATTTTACTATATTACTTTTATTTTTACTACTATTACTATTATCATTACTATTATATTATTAGCATATTATTTATATTATTATTATTATCCTTATTAACACATTTCTACCATTTGGCAACGTTATTATTATTTTTCTTTTACTATTTTATATATTACTTATTTATTTATCGGTTTACTATGAAGTTTCCTTTTTTTATTTATTCTTGTTATTCTTATTTATCTTTATTTTCATCGGTTTTTTTTTTTATTTTTTTACCTATTATTCTCTTCTTAAGTTACATAGCTTGCTTACTTCTTTCATTTTTGTCATTTATACTACTCATTTATTACTATGCTTGTTAACATCATGATTTGTTTCTTTTCGTTTTTACAAATTTGCGTTATATCATCCTTTACCCAACAAAAATAATCTTTTCATAAAAGTAAATATTCCGTATTTGGTAATTTGAGACAATCGTGCCTTAACTTACTGGGTTTCGACTTTTCTCATTTAACCTAAATAACGGAATACTCTTTTAAATCGCAATGCGAGTTTTGAAATATTCTAAAAAATACGAGGTGTTGTGCCCTAACTTACCGGGTATGACATCTTGTTACCTCGAGATAAGATTTTTCGCAAGTAAAGGCAATATTCAGTGTTCGAAAATTCGGGGAAACGTGCCCTAACTTACTGAGTTTCGATTTTCCTCGTTCACCCTAAATAACCGAATATCCTTTTAAAAAGGGGTTAAAATACACAGTTTTTTAAATAAAAGGCAAGCTCATTCTCAAAAGTTCGAGATGTCGTGTCCTAACTTACTGGATGTGATATTTTATTACTTCGAGATAAGAAGGTTTTTAACATTCAAGTGTTTTTATAAAAAGAGTGATCGTATTTTAAAGTCTTTCAAGTTTTCAAATTTTCAACACTAAGACACTAATTAATCAACTAGGTACCAATCTTGGGCGTATCGAGGGTGCTAATCCTTCCTCGTGTGTAACCGACTCCCGAACTCATTTTCTGATTTTCATAGACCAAAAATTATCATTTTAATAAATCTTAACTTTTATTAAAATGATTAATCGGAGGTGACCCGATCACACCTTATAAAAAAAGATTGGTGGCGACTCCCATTCTTCATTTTCGTTTCCAAAACTTAAGTCGATTCTCGTTTTTCAAAAAAAATGGTTACGACAGATATAAAGATGATAAAAGAGAATATCGAGGGGTATTAAAAAAAATTAAGAAGTAGGTTTTAGTATTGATTTAAAGTAAGGACTAAATCATAAATATGTAAAATTTTTTGGCTCAAGTGTAAATATTTAAAATTTACTGGATCGAAGTGTAAAAATAAGAAAGTTGAAGGACCAAAAATGAAAATAACCCAATTTACTATGGTATGGAATTGACATGTAGGAACCAAATTGAATAGATGAAGAATTGTGAGGGCCTAAATCGCAATTTTACTAAATTAAGTGATGATTCAATGATAGAATTTTGAAAGATCATAAAGGGCAAAATGGTCAATTAGCAAGAGAGAGAATTCTAGAATGTAATGATGATGTTGATGATATTTTGGTGATATTTTTAATTGATTAATTAGTTGAATATTATTTTATTAATATTTTACTTAGATATTTATTATTATTTTTATTTAGAAAATGGTAGTATGAAAAGAAAGGAAGGATGAAGGAAATTTATCATTCTTCCAACGTGAGTGAAAGGGTGAGAAAGGAAGTTTTCTTTTCTTTACAATTTAGTCCTTTGCCATGAAAACCTATATTTTTACCCAAAATTTTTGAAATTTTCCATAGATATTAAAGAGAGAAGATGAAGTAAAGATTATAGAGAATATGTTCATCAATTTAGAAGCAAGAAAATAGTAGATGAAGGTGGAGAAAATGAGAGGAAAAAGGAAAGAAAGTGGTGAAGATGAGAAATGCATGGAAATGGAGAAGAAAGGAAGAAATTCTTGACAAAGGACGTAAGTTTCATACTAAACCTACTTGTATTTCAATAGGTCGAGTTAAAGATGTTTTGACTGAGATATATGAAACATGTATTTAATCTAAATATTAGAAATAGAAAGTATTTGATGAAAAATAGAGATAAAACACTAAATTAGTAAGAGAGGATGTGATTTGTATGGTGAAAGGTACTAAGATTAAGAAATGAATATGTAATCTACACATAGTATAGTAATCAAAAGTATGACAATTATGTGTGATTGAATGAAAGATAGTGCAAAGAACCATGGAAAAGAAAATAATTTTATTAAAAAAGTTTGGACAACATCAATTACTTAACTTTGAAAGTTCACAAAAAATTATAGAAATTTAGTTAGAGATTGAATTAAAATGGAATTAAATCTTAATGAGCCTAGTTTCACATGGAAGAAACAGTGAAAGAAACAGAGTTTTATATTTTGAGATATATTAGTTTTCGTGAAACAAGGTCAAAGTGGATTCATGTTCCCTTGTCCTAATTTTGGAAAATCATCAAAAATTGTAAAAAAATAATCAGGAGTTTAAATTTATATTTTTAAATTCTTAATGAGTCTATTTTCAAGAGAAACAAACGGAAACATCATCCAAACCCTATGCTAAGAGATAATAAATTTTTAGTAAATTTGAAGAATTTACTGTAATTATTGGCTAAATTATAAATTTTGAAATTTTTATAGTAAAAAGATATTTGAGTCTAGTTTCAAAAACATCAAGCGAATCTTAATTTTGAATTTAGTAACTCAAGATATAAATAATTAGTGACTATGACTCAAGTGGACAACTTTGATATGGACATATAAGTAAATAGTGGAATTATAGATAATATTACATATAAGCATGTTATATAGTAAAATGGTTATAAGTGATGGAATGATTAATACATATGAGTATATTTAAACGAATTGATAAAATAATAAGTAAATAATTGTGAATTGATGCAATATTTAAATCTTTGTTTAAATTTTATGAATAATTAAATTGATTAGCATAATTAAGAAATAAATATAAAATATACATAAAGTGGGTAAACTACTTTTGAAAGTGCAAGTCTTGTAATGATCTTATTTGTAAAACTTTAATATTTGTGTTAATTTTATAAACTTTGTTATCTTTGATTGAATATCATGTTTTATGAGGACTTGAAATTAGAAATAGATGTAAATGGATGATATGTAAAATGAAGTGGCGGATATGACATCTGAATACAGTTTAGGTAATGAAATAACATCCCCAACTAATTGTAACACCTTACACCCAACCCGAATGAACACCAGATATAAGGTGTCACTTTTTATTGTCAAAACAACACAAACAAATCGAATATATAACTTGGCATCCATAAAATTCTAGTTTTAATCATGCTAAACAATAAAACAGGTGAATATAAGAGTTAATAGATCATCATTGAATAAAAAATAAACTCAAGTGGGTCTTCAAACAACAAGCGAGGCCCAAAATATACAAACAAGGAGTTGTGTATCGATATCTAAGACCTATGTACCGATACAAGTACTAAAATTTCAAAACAGTAAACTCCAGCACTTATTGTTCCAATACAATGAATGGAAGGTATCGATACATCAAGAGATTATTGATACTCGAGGCCATATGGCAATACATGGTATTAGTGTATTAGCGATACCCTAGTCACTCAAACAAGCCTCAAATACACTCAGAAACCTACTAACATAGAAGCCAACTTATATAAGCAAACCACTTATACCGAAACTCATAAATTCAACTTTTCTTTGGATTAGTACCCCAATTGAATCCCAATCAAGTCGGCCGGTCTAATCCAGTTCAAATAACCATGTTCAAAGTTCTCCTAAATAATTAAATTAAAATATATATATATATATATATTTTCAGAGAAAATTTCATATTATTTGGGTATGCAACCTGCTTGATTACAAAAGAAAATCAAAAGCTTAGAAAAATAAGAAAGAAAAATTCCAAACAGATGGGGGAGAAGATGATTTCCTAATCTGTCAATAATGAGTTAACCCAATCAACGAAACCCCAAAAAATCATCCGACTAAGTTTTTAAGGCTGTTATTTTTTTTTTGTGAAGAGAAAAGAAATAATCTTGTTCTCAATTTTTTTTTAAGTTGTCAATCTCAGTTAAATATTTAAAATAATAAAATCCATGTGGCGAAAAATGATTGGAGAGGCACCAATAGGGACATCAAGTGGGGGCAGACGAATTTTATTCGTGGGACTGAGTCCAAGTTAGTGAATTTTTACATATCTCCCGAGGCATTTGCCCCAATAAAAGATCAACATGTTCTGTTGCGACCTACAGCAGCAATCACCAACACTGGTGGAGTTGCAATGAACGCAGCGACTAGCTCCATTACAGAAATTCACTCCTACCAAGGAAATGTATGTTAACATTACAAGATTGGCCGAATAAGCGCATGCATGTCCAAAGGTTGCAAATCGATTCAGGATACTAAGAGAGGTGCTAA
This sequence comes from Gossypium longicalyx, assembly GCA_025698465.1. Lineage (NCBI taxonomy): Eukaryota > Viridiplantae > Streptophyta > Magnoliopsida > Malvales > Malvaceae > Gossypium > Gossypium longicalyx. The sequence continues at coordinate 90,172,998 of CM046998.1, forward strand.
TGCCTACCATTTTGCCCCAAACATTTAAAACTTGGTTGTTAGGAACATCGATATGGAGATATGACAAATACATTAAAAAATTTAAATTTATTAATATATCTATGTTGGATATATTGTGATGTCCTACATTCACACTCAAATTCAAGTAATAGAATGTGAATATATTATCAAAAACAAAGGTTAGCCCCACATCAAGACAATATAATTAAGCAGCAGATAGTGGGGTTATGACAAGAAGTAGATGCCGTTGTTTATGCCTTGTAAGGGGGTTACACGGCTTATAAAGATTAATGAGAAAAGAATAAGAATCTGAGCTTTGAAGTACTCACTATGGCACGTTAAAGCTCAAAAGAATCTTACATCTAAAGTATTCCCTGTAGCACGCTGAAGCTCAAAGAATAAGAATCTCAGTTTAGAATGGGAACTTAATGTATGAAGAATAAGAACCAAAAAAGAGGGTTTGGCTTCCCTCCATTTATTTTTTATCCATTATTATATGTCTAATCACTGTTCACAAATTGACATTCATATTGAATGTATGAGGCATACACATTTGAATGGTGATGACTAATGTATTAGATATCAATGGAGGCAAAAGTAGTGGATTGGATCCTAACCCCAGAAAATTAAGTATGATTTGCTCTTTTTTCTCTGGTAGAGTTGCAATGTTTAGGCAGTAAGCTGCAAAATCCACATATATTCATATATATATATATATATATATATCAATTAATAACAAACTCAGATGGTTATATTCTACAAGCAAAAGCAGTTTTTGGTGCTGGGAAGCCCTTAAATATAACATACTACTAGTTTAGCACCTATAAGGAAGCTATCAAGTCATACATAGTTAATCTGATTAAACACAAAATATTCCTACAAGTTTTAACAATTTTTTTATGAACCTTAAAGTTCAGTGTGGACTGTTGTGGGTTAAATTACACAAAAGAGCAGATAATTCATTAGCTCTTGTGGCACTGGATATCTCAGCAGAAGTTTCAACTTAAATCTTGGGATGCCATGCAATGAGAGCCTATGAACAGAGCTTCTCTTTTTATGATTTCATGCTATACTATGCATCTTCTTAATCATATAGTTCTTCTCTTTTTATGACTTTTGAAATTACCATGCTATTCATATTTTCAGTCAAATAATAATCCTTTTTTTTTTCATATGATAACTGCATTTACTTAATAAATGTACTTATGACTGTAATGGATAATTAAAAAAGGGTCAGATAACTTCTAAAAGTTTCCATCATAACATCATAATTATAATTCTTATGCAAAAGTTTCTTATGAAAGAAGAGTAAAACACTTCATAATATACAATGGCAATTCATTGCAGAGCACAACTCGGTCAATACAGTTACTCAAGATAATTATACATACACCTTATAGTTTACATTATTATATCTATAAATACACTGAAATCTCAATACTAGTTTTGTTTTCCAGCTAAAGGAGCACCTACAGAATAGCACAACAGCTGCATGCCCTCATCCTCTCAACATTTTGGACTTTTGGGTTGAAAATATCTTTAACCTCCTCAAAAACCTCTTCAACCGGCTTTGCAGCATCAATCTGAAGGTAAAGCAACAACATTTGAGTAGTATGTAAACATGGAAACTATTAAGAAAACAAAAAAACCATTTCAGTGAAGCAGAATTTTACCTCTCGAACCTTGCCCTTTCCTTTATAGTACTCAATTACAGGAAGACTAGACTCTAGAAACACCTTAAATCGCTTCCTTATTGTTTCAATGTTATCATCTTCTCTTCCCTTGTTATCCAGAAAATGAAAAATGGTTTAAAGAACAAAAAAAAGTAGGAAACCATCTGATTCAAACCTATATATATCTTTTAGAGGGGACATTAGCTAACCTGGTTTCTATTAAGAATTCGCCTCTCCATTTCTTTTTCAGGACAATTAAAATACAGGACAAATTCTGGCTCAATTTTAGTCTGCATTCAGCATGTAAGTGAAGTCATTTTAAAGTTTAAACTCACTGCTTTTGTTGGAATATCTAAATGAATGAAGCTAAGAAGACCGCATAAAAGAAATGAGATAAACAAAGCCTTACAACAGCTTCAAATGCAGCTTGGTTTTCTTCATTACGAGGAAAACCATCAATAAGGAACTTGTCATTACCACTTTCCAACATTGCTTTTTGAAGAAGCTGAATTGTTACCTCGGAAGGAACAATCTTTCCTTCATTCATCATGTTCTGAATCATGATTCTGCAGACCATAAGACAACAATGCATTCAATTAGCACAAAGCCAATGAATTAGTAGATAAGCATGTATTCATAGATTTCATAAAAATATAATCTTATATATATGTCTGTCATACCCATTTTCAGAACCAGAGTTTTTTTCAGCTCGGAGAAGATCTCCTGCACTAAGATGAGTGTAACCAAAATGTTGAACAATTTTCTCACATTGGGTACCTTTGCCACTACCCGGACCACCTTATTGGAAAAAAAAAATTAATTGGCTGATAAAAGTAAATTCAAAAACAATAATGGTAAAAATGAAAAAAATAATTATTACCTAAAACAAAAACCACCTTTGGGTGTTTCTCAGCCAAACGATCAGAGATATCCTGCATTTAGATAATTACTTACAACTCAATGTCATCAAAGAAAATGATTCTATAAACAAATAGGCCAACAAATTAAATTCCATAACCCGAATTACCTTGCTTGAATCATTGGCTGTTCCCATTAGTGAAACACTAAGTTGAAAGCCTACGCATTTAAACAGTATGAATCTAAATAATAATACTCAAACAAATCACTCTTTTGAAGTCTTAAAAAAAAAGCAAATACAAATACATAATTTAGTTGGTAATACAGCATAAGAAAATGAAAAGGTCCATGAATTCACATAAAAAACATTACTAATAAACTACAAAAAGCAATAATCTGTTCAAGCTTCCCCACACAAGCTCAAAACAGAGAAGGATGCACTAAAACCGTAAAAAAAAAAAAAGTTACAATAGCGATTTCTAGACGAAACTCGAACTTGATTAAATAGCCAGAAAAAAAAAACACTAAATAATTCGAATTATAAGATTGCCAAAAGCCACGTCTGTAAGCCATTAAAATCACCACGAAGAAACGGGAGAGGGAGAGGGAGAGGGAGAGAGAGGGTTACCTCAAAGGAAAGGAAGGGGAGAATACAACAAAGCGAAATGGATGATTTGATCGAACGAGAACATGATATTAAATAGACGGTTTTTTTTTTTTTTTTTTTTTTTGAATTTTGTCCCGTTGGAAAGTGGTGGTTTTTAAAGGTAAAAACACCTCTCCAGTAGCTCTTAATTTTCATATTAAGCAAATTAGTCCCTCCAGAAAAATCAGAGCAATTTAATTCCTGTCAATTTTGAAAGTGAACAGTTAAGAAAAATTAATCACGAAAATTAATATTTTCCGTCAATCGTACATAAATTTTATTGATATAATAAATTAAGCCTTCAATGTTTATATATTTTGTCAATTTGGTCTTAATTCCAAAAAAAAAAAACTATCTGAAAAAATGTATAAATAAATTTTAATGTATGGTTAAATTTGTTATTATACCAATTAAATTTATACAAATTTAACTAAAAACATAAATGTTATGGTTAATAGGGACTTTAGATGCTCACTTTCAAAATTAATAGGGATTAAACCAATTGACTTAATATCGAAATGAAGTCCTTTTACATTTTTTATTTGAATATAGTAAAAAAAAAAAAGTTAATATGTATTTTGTCTCTGAAATCGTCCAAAAGTATTAGTTGGTACTTGAACTTGTATTCCATTAACTAGGTTGGTACTTTTGTACTAACACAATTAGTTTATGTTGACATGGTACTGTTGGTCAATTTTAATAGTGGCATGTAGCAATCTCTCAGTATAACACATGACGGATATAAATTAATTTTTTTTAAAAATATTAAATTTAAATAAATTAATAAAAAATATTTTTTTCACATCAATAATAAACCTAGATAACTACTTCTCCATATTCATTCTAAATTTACTTTTTAATAAGTTTATATTTTTTTATAAAATATCAGAGGTTATTATTGTTTTGATGAAATTAAAAAATATATAAAATTTTAAAATATATAAATTGATAATATATATATATATATAAAAGTTTTTATATCAAGAATAAATTTAGATAGAAGGTTATCCAAATTCAAATGTATTTAGATAGTCATTTGTCTAGATTCATTGTAGATATAATTTTAATTCTTTTATATATTTATATATATTTATAAAATTATAAAATTATAAAATTTTAATTATATATTATATATTTTAAATCTTTATATATCTTTCAAAAAAAATATAAGCTTCTTATATATTTTTATATTTTATATATTTTTTAAAATGATAATAACCTAAAAACTGTTTTTCTTAAATCAAAATATACAAACTTACTAAAAATACATCTAGAATAAATCTAGACAAACGGATGTCCAGATTCAAATTTATTTGGACAACCATTTGACCAGGTTCATTTTTGATGTAAAAAAATTATACTATTTTTATTAATTTATACATATTTATTTTTTAATTTACGTCCACCATATGTCATATTAAGAGACTATCACGTGTCATCATCAGATTGGCCATTAATGCTGCATTAGCAAAAACTAATGGGTTAGTGCAGAGATACCATACTGGGTGATGCAATATAAGTTAAGGTACCAACTATGTGCTTTTGGATAAGTTTAGGGGGCAAATTATATATTAACCCTAAAAAAATTATTATGTATTAAAATAGGTTTGCTTAACATTTATTTTTTAGAATTAGAATTTTTAAAGGGACAAGTTATCTTAGAATGCAAAATTTGTTATCCGATCGTATACAATAATAAAATGACATTACTATTACTTCTCGAGATTCTTTTTAAGAATATTCTACTTTATTATTATATATACAAATTTAACTTGATCTAACATGACCTTAACATCTATGGTGAAAAATTTAGATTATTTTGTAACACATTGAACTTGACATCTATGGATGTCATGTTGGTTGTATTTTAAGTTGTTGATGCCCTTCTTATCTCCCACAAGTTTTACAAGTTACTAAACAATAATTCATTACCAAAAACTCTGTAAAACATTTACAAACCTTAAACCATTCAAATTATATTTAAAAATAGAACATTTTCAATACCATATATTTAACATTAAAGGAGAGTGTTCGATTAAATCGAGTAAAAAAATTTCGAGTTGACGAGTCTTATTTTATCATCCTAACTCGATTTGAAATTTTTTCAATTCGAGTCAAGTCAAATTGTTCGAGTTAAATTAAAATTTTAAATATGTCAAATTAAAATCTTATTACAGTATAATTAATTCTTGTAAACTTTTTCAAAGCAAAATAAAAAAAAAGTACTTTATTATGATAGACTCGAATCATTAATTAACATATTTAATTCCAAAAACTATTATTTTAGAAATTTTAGAAATTTTAACTTTCTTTATATATTCTTTATATTCTTTTAAAATTTTATACTTTTTTTATAAAATATAAATTTTGGAATTTTTATAAATATTTTGAATTTAAAAATTATTTTAAATTATTTTGATTATTTTGTAATTTTTGTTGAGAGAGAGAACAATGTGCTTATTTTCAAATTTGATAGGGAGCAAAGGGGTATTTATACCAATATGTTATTTGAATTATTCGAGTTATTCGAATTGTAAAATTCAACTCGACTCAAACTCGAATTACTTATTCTAGTTGACTTGAATAACTCGATTCAGTTAACTCGAAATTTGATTTTTTTTAAATCGAATTGAATTTTACTCACCCCTAATTAACATAATAATATGGACTTTATAATAAAAAAAAACATAATGATACGAAAGTTCTATACAAATTATTTATAATTATAAATGTTAGCTTTGATTCAAATGTTTTGATATAACAAATCTAATTCTAAATTTCCTTAATTAAATTTGCACTAATCATTTTGATCACATTTAGATAAATTTTCTAATGCGACAAACTCAAAAAAAAAAAAGTTTCTAAATGATTTTAATTTTCTACAAAAGTTTTTGAGTAACTCCAAGTCCTTTAAAATGATTCTGAGCCTTATTCTCAAGTTTTCCCAACACTGTCTCGAGACACAAGACCATATGTCTCGAGACACATGAACTTTGAATGTAAAATTATTCAAAAGAAATAATATCTCGAGACAATTTGAGCATTGTCTCAAGACATAAATCTATTTATCTAGAGAAAAATCAACATCGAAACTAAAGGTATACTACAAAGTAACTCTTTCACGAGACAAAAAGTTTGTGTCAAGATAAGAAAACATCAAAACTAAGATTTGCTTTAAGGGAGCACTCTCTCAAGACAATCGTGTAATTATCTCAAGACATACTTAGGTCACAATCCTATTAGAAGAGATTTTGCTTGGATCTAAACCTAGTAGATGAATCTAACGCACCAAATAAGTATTTTAGTTATAGATCCATTGGATATGGTTTATTACTCAAAGATTGTTTATTGAAATAAATCTCACCAACTACTTACCCTTAGATCAACACTTGGATTCAATGCCTTCATTATCACACTAAGGATTTATTAGGTTGGTGTCATTTGGTCCTTCAAAGAACATAGGGACAAAATGTTAACACATGAAGGATGTAAATATTCTATCACTATTCTATTATGGGAAGAAAATATAAAGAGAAGAGAATGATCTCAATTCTCCTCTTGTACTTACACTACTAAATAACACAACGAAATCAATGATGAATCTCAGCAAAAGAGCGGAGAGGTTTAACGATATACAAAGATTATATGATCGATGAGTTTGAATATAAAATAAATAAGATAGGATGATTAAATCCTTAGAAGAGATGGAAGAGACCGAAAGAGAAAGAAAAAAGGGAAAAATCGAATCCCAACAGAAAACGATGTTGCCGATGGCGGCGACGACAATGGTTCGGTGGTGGTCTAATGAAGAGAGAAAAAAATATAAAAAGAGTAGGAGGGTTCAGTCACAATATTGAAAGAAAAGAGAAAAGAAAAGGAGTGGTGGAGGAAGGTTTTCCCATGATTTTCCCATGATGGTTTGCGGTGGCTCACAGCGGTGATGGTGAATGGCGGTGATCGAAAGAAAAGAGGAGAAGAGAACCTTGGATGATGGTGTGGAGGTGGGGAAGCTATAGCTCACGATGGAGGAATTTTAGGTGGCGGTTAAAGGTGGTGGTTGTTTTGTCAAAAATGAGAGAAAATGGAGTAAAGATGAGAGGAAAAGGAAAAGAAAAGAGAGGGAATGAGAGGGTTGACAGCAATGAGGTTTTTGGGGTGGTCAACACTTGATTTTTTGCAAGGATGGGGTGAAAGAAAGGAGAAGGAACATAGGAGCATAAAGGGGGATCATGCTCCCCAATTTATGGCAAGTTTGACCCATGTAGCTAATAATTTCTAGTTCCAGCGTTTGTTGCGGACTTGAAGATACATGTAGCACAGATTTAGCTTTGACTTGTAATCTGATGTTGTTTTAAAGGTTTAGCCTATACTGGTAACCTTACATTTATATATAGCCCTGGCCAGGCTTTTATTGTGTTAATAAAGGTTTAGCCCGGATAGGTAACCTAACACATCTGTATGTGATTAGCTCAAATGAGCCTATGACATGAAGCGTACTTGTGTTTTGAGTTTTTTTACAGTGTTTATCAGGTAATATAAAGCATGAAATGTGAAATTTGCAAGTTAAGAAATGAGAGAATATGAAAGAATTAATTTCTATAGTGGGAGTCCGCATCAACGATAGGTTTGAGATTGGATTAGATATGAAGAAGGGCATTGTATTGAGTTGCTGACTTAGGATATTATGTGTAATGAAATATACGCGCTCACCTTATTGGCAAATAGTGTTGGCGAATAGATAAATTGTATTTGCATATTAAATTATCATAATATTGTTATGCCAAGTAAGTAACTATTGAATTTGTATAATCTTACTAAGTATTCTAAATACTTATCTTTAGATTGCTTTTGCCTTATAGATTTTTGGAACATTTACAGCTCATTGATTGGATCAGCAAGAAGTCCACACTATCCGTCAAACGTTGGGGTAGACTCCTGATTTAATTGAGTCAAACTAAGTGGCATGTATATGAACGTTAGGTTATTTATAAATAATCTCGTTAAACCTTGAAAGGGTTCACGTTAAGTTCTGAGATGCATGATAATAAATTGAAGTTCAGTTCTATTATGTTCCGTGTCTTAAATTCCATGAAATCTACCTTAGAGTGGGGCGTCCGCAGAATAGTCTGCCATTTTTGTGTATCTATAGTTTTGTCCTTTAAATTTCTGTACTTAGTTGAATAATCCGTTGGAGCGATTCACCACCTATTAGTTCGCAACATGATCCATCATGTATGTTTAAAGTATGTAAATGTTTTGTGTTTGAGTAGTAACCTCCTGTAGCGCAGGTTTGACGACCAGACCGGGTAAGGGGTGTTATAACATATGGTTCCGAAATCGACATGCCCTGGACACAACCGTGTGGATCACATGGCCATGTGGGTTGCCGTGTGAAAGCCTGTTACATGTATACAACTTCCGAAATGCTCTAATGTTCTAATTTCCATTGTTTTTCACTCTCATTGTTCCCAAGTGCCTTATTAAGCACCAAAACATGAATATAAAAGATTAGAAGTATATAATTCACTATTAATGCCATATAATCACCCAAAAATACACTAAGAATGAGGCTAGAATATTTGGGTGAATTACCCAAAAGTGCTATTTTTTTAGAAAAACTATCGGATTAGGTTGGTTTTTTCAAAATTTATCGGATTAAACTGATTTTGGAAAGAGAGAAGGAAAATGAACATGTTTTCAATAGATGTGGCAAGAAAAACTTTCCAACTGGATGTGCGTCTAGTTGGATGCATTTTCCTTCTCTCTCCACAATTTAGGTTTTTTAAGATTTTTAGGGTTAGGTTTTAGTATTCTTTTAAGTGGTTTTGTTTAGGGCTTGTCAGGGTTTTTAAAGTTTAAGGTATAGGGTTTAGGTCCCCATAAATATTATTTTAGGAAATTTTTAATTTTTAACATTTTTTATATACTCTTTAGAATTTTTTTTATAATATTTATATTCGGTGGAAAATATAAATTTTAGAATTGTTATAAATATTTTGTGTTTTAAAAATATTATTATTTTTAAAATTTTGAAATTATTCTGAATTTTTTTGTCATTATTTTGAGACCAAGTTGGTAATTTTCAAAATTGACAAGTACCAAAAAGGTGTTTACACCAATCTGTTATTCGAAGAGTAAAATTTAACTCGATTCAAAATTGAAACTCGAATTACTCGATTCGATTAACTTGAAGTTCTTATTTTTTTTAATTTTTTCGAATCAAATCGAGTTTTGGTCACCTATAGTTTAATGTAGGTGGAGGTCAACCCGCAATGTTAAGAAAATATTATCCCAGAAATCTCTAGATACCTGACGGGTGAGTGGCAACTTTGTAATGGTTGAAATTGGGAGATTGAAATACCTACAAGGCGTGTTTTCAATGACATGCCTGAAAAATGCACTGACAGCTCACCTAGCTAAAGAGGTTTTCAGCTGACATGGCACAATAAAAAAGATAGGGATTATGTGGTACAATAAAGTTATAGAGACTTCTTTAACAAAGGTAAACTAACCGAAGGGCTTTTATAGTAGTTTAGCCAAAACTAAAAGATCTTATAGTGGAGACTTTGAACTCCAATAGTTTATATAGTTTTCTCCTTCCTATAGAGTTTGTCCAAACATATTGGTGAAGTTTGAAGCTCCGATTCTTTCAAAAGAAATCATCAAACCATCTTCCCCAGAAATTCATCAAAAAGAACCCTTCAAACTCTGTGTATTTGATCAGCTAACTCCCACCACTTACGTTCCAGTCATAGTATTTTATGCCCCGACTGATACCAACACCACCAATATTTTGACTCAGCTGAAGAAATCTCTTTCAGAAACCCTAAACATCTTATATCCCTTCTCTGGGAGAATCTTTAGTAACATGTTCATCCATGATTTCGACGCCGGTGTTCCGTTTTTATCGGTTCGAATCGGTTGTCGATTATCCGAGTTTCTCAGGCATCATCAAATTGAGACCATGAACAACTTGCTCCCATGCCCTCCTTTCTGCAAGGAATCAAATCATCAGGGTCCTCTCTTGGTTTGTCAAGTCACCATGTTTGCATGTGGGGGAATAGCTTTAGGCATCTGCACCTCACATAAAATCACTGATGCCAAAACATGCTTCATTTTAGGCTTTGTTTGGAGCACAATCTGCCAAGGATACCACCCTGAAATTAGATTTCCTGCCTTATCTAAGGCATCCTTGATCTTTCCATCTAAAAATCCAATGCCCAAGAATTACATAATCATGATGGAAAACTTATGGTTCACTGAAGGTAATTTTATTACACGGAAATTTGTGTTTAATGAGGAAGCAATAGCCATCCTAAAGGACATGGCAAAAGGGGAAGTCGAGACTACACCGACACGAACCGAAGCTGTCTCGGGTTTCATCTGGAAATGTTCAATGGCGGCATCAAGGGCGATACAAGGAACCTCGAAACCATCCATTGTAGTCCAAGTGGTGAACATGAGGTCAAAAGGGAAGCTTACGACATTAGATGGTTCGATTGGGAATGTGTTTTGGTTGGCGAGTGCACTCTCGAATCCAGCCGAGACAGGCACCGACTTATCCACATTGGTCGAGTTGATGAGTCAATCCATTGCTGCTTTCGACGATGAATACATGAGATCCGTCCAAGGTGAACAAGGGTTTGAAGCCATCGTTGAGCACTTGAACCAGCTGGAGCTGTTGTTTTCCTTTGAAAAACCTGATATTGTGGCCTTCACCAACTGGATCAATACTGATTTTCACAAACTAGATTTCGGATGGGGGCAACCTTCTTCATTTGCAGGCAAAGTAACATTATTCAAAATAATAATTAATTAATAAATAAATAAAAATTATTTTGATATTTAAAATATAGTGATAAAAAAAATTCTAATCATTATTAAAGAATTTGTAAAAAAATATAAAAAAATTTGATACATTGTAAATTTTAATTTAAAAATAGTATATTTTATCTTTTATTATTTTTATACAACATTTTAAATAAAAAATTACAAAAATAGTATTTTTAAATAAAGATTGAAACCGAAATTGATAAGAATTTATACATAAGTATTCATTTATTGAATACATCTTCTATAAATATTTTTTATATAAAATTTTATCATTTCACCCAATTAATAAATATTTAATTATAAATATGATTCATTTTTATCATTTTACTATGATTCATTTACTAAATCGAATTATGATGGATATTTTAAAAATTCTAAAAAAATTCGATTAAATTAAACTAATATCGTCTCTAGAAATAATAGACTGAGGCGACATTACACATATGTGGTAATGTATTTATCATTTCAAATTTTGGAAATAACAAAAATTAAATGATTTAATAGCTACAACTTCATCAGGACTAATAGCAGAATTAAACCTATCCTTTTAATAAGGTGAAAAAGTGCAAAATTTAACCTATTCTTTTAAATTGAAAAAAAAAAAAGAGCAAAATCCGACCTGCCGGATTCGAACCAGCGACCTAAGGATGGCTATTAGGATGTCCTACTACAGTCCTCCGCTCTACCAACTGAGCTAAGGTCGGTTAACTGATAGTAACGTTGTAGAATTTTTTGATTAATAAATTGATATGGAAATTATTTGGATAATAAATACTTACATGACGTATTTAACTTTTTTTTTTTATCATATTAGTACTTAAAGTTACTTATGTCAATTCTTATAATTATCACAAGTAATTTTCTTTTCCATTAACGGAAATTATCACTTGATCGGTTTGACCATCAACATCGTTGACATGGTTGACAAAAGTTACCAAAATTTGTCATATGGTAGTATGCTAATCTAGCATGCCTAGTCAGCACAAAAAATAAAAATTCATTTTTTAAAATTTTGAATAATTATTTTTTGAAAATATAGAATCTTTTTAAAAAAAATTAAAATGTGCATATAGAATGAATCTAGACAATAAGTTCTTTAGATTCAAATGAATTTGCACAAACGGTTGTACAAATTCATTTTAGAGGAATACAAAATTAAAAAAAAAATCTAAAAATAAATAAAATTATCAAATCTTAAAAAACTCAAAACAAATCTAAAATATTTTTAATTTTTTTAAATCAATAAAGATTTTTAACAATTTGCTACGTAGTTCCAAATCAACAACATAAAATTAAATTTTTAATTAATGTAATTAAAATGCATATGTTTTAATTTAAAAAATTTTGATTTTTTTATATTTGCCACGTGAGCATGAAATGTACATTTTTCAATTATAACATTCAATTTAGCTATCATTACGATTTAATCTGAAATACCAAAACATCGAATAACTATCAATCTAATCTATACATAGTATAATACTTATCAAAACTACATTCAAAACATCAATTAATGAATTTAAATCCTTATATGAACTTACCTCGACAAAAACAATTGTAAAAACGAAGCCGACGACTAATCCGACACTTTAGCTTTTCCTCAGTTTAGATCCGTTTGGTTCGTTTCTTGACCTAAATAATAATTTTCATTCAATTAAACCATTCAAATAACTTAGAATAATTAATTCAACTAATAACCCTTATCAATGAGAAATTACAACTGTTAATTAATTGGTCAAGTTTAGAGTTTAAGGCTTAAGATTTAGGGTTGGGGTTCGAGTTAGGGTTTCACGTCATCAATGGCAAAAACATGGTGTTGTGACTTTGAAAATAGTAAGTTGACGTTGCGACCTCAAATAAGAGACGTAGTGATGTTGAAAGCTAGTGTCGTGACCTTGTAGGCAGAATCCTACAAGCTCGTACCTTTTTAGTTTCATCTTGTCATTTAACAAAGTATAGTTGATCTTAAGACCTAAGTAACAAACATCACAATATATAGGTCCAATTTCACATCTCAAACCAATAAGACTTTAATCGTCTTTCCACCAACACACTTACAAGTGTGGGGTCCAATTAGCACCCCTTACCCATACGGGCCGTGTGCAAAAATCCCGCGTCCCACAAGTATGGTTCGATTAAAAACGATAGAGGAGTAGATAGATTGCGAATGCACGTCTCCAAAATTCAATCTTCCAGCTAATTATAAAAAAATAAAAAAAAACACATACAAAATCTTAAATTTCAATATAACAACAAAATAATTAAATTAAATTAGATTAAAAGTAATAAAAAATTCTTACCATTTGCAATTGAACGGTCGAAATGTGCTTGTCATCTAAACGAATAAGAGAATTTGTCATTAATAATTTCAATAAATACAAATAAAAATTGTAATACAAAATTAATTAAAAAAACCTTAATACAATTTTAATAAAAAATGAGAGTGAACTGAGAGAATTGAGTGAGAATTAAGAGAAGATTGAGAATGAATTGAGAGAGTTGAGAGTGAATTGAAAAAGTGGGATATTTGGGGTTTAAATAGGGGAAAAGACTTACTGTTAGGAGAGAGCCGTTGGAATTCGATCGTTGAGTAGGTAGCCGTTAGGAAAAACGCGTCTAGCTGGATGTGCTTTGTTGACTAAGCAGGAAAGCGCATCCAGTTGGAAGCATTTTCGTGTCAAATCCGCTCTCTCTCCAAAATCGGCTTAATATGATAAATTTAAAAAAAAAAAGGGTCTAATCCGCTATTTTCTTCGAAAAAAATAGCATTTTCTGGTAATTCACCCAAAATATGTTACTATCAACGCTTATTATCCATGTTTAATACAATTGTTTACTATTATTAACTATATTTTTGGCAGATTTATTGGAGATCTTATAATGAAGGGCTTTAACAAAGGTAAACTAAGTGAAGGGCTTTTATAGTAGCCAAAACTAGAAGATCGTATAGTGGAGGCTTTGAACTCCAATAGTTTATATATTTTTCTCCTTCCTATAGAGTTTGTCTAAACATATTGGTGAGGGAAAAAAAACAAAGAAAATGATGAAGTTTGAGGCTCAGATTCTTTCAAAAGAAATCATCAAACCATCTTCCCCAGAAATTCATCAAAAAGAACCCTTCAAACTCTGTGTATTTGATCAGCTAACTCCCACCACTTATGTTCCAATGATAGTATTTTATGCCCTGAGTGATACCAACAACACCAATATTTTGACTCAGCTGAAGAAATCTCTTTCAGAAACCCTAAACATCTTGTATCCCTTCTCTGGGAGAATCTTTAGTAACCTGTTCATCCATGATTTCGACGCGGGTGTTCCGTTTTTATCGGCTCGAATCGGTTGTCGATATTATCCGAGTTTCTCAGGCATCATCAAATTGAGACCTTGAATAACTTGCTCCCGTGCACTCCTTTATCCAAGGAATCAAATCATCAGGGTCCTCTCTTGGTTTGTCAAGTCACCATGTTTGCATGTGGTGGAATAGCTTTAGGCATCTGCGCCTCACATAAAATCACTGACGCCAACACAACCGTCATTTTAGGCTTTGTTTGGAGCACAATCTGCCAAGGATACCACCCTGAAATTAGATTTCCTGCCTTATCTAAGGCATCCTTGATCTTTCCACCTAAAAATCCAATGCCCAAGAATTACATATCCATGATGGAAAACTTATGGTTCACCAAAGGTAATTTTATTACAAGGAAATTTGTGTTTAATGAGGAAGCAATAGCCATCCTAAAGGACATGGCAAAAGGGGAAGTCGAGACTACACCGACACGAACCGTAGCTATCTCGGCTTTCATCTGGAAATGTTCAATGGCGGCATCAAGGGCGATACAAGGAACCTCGAAACCATCCATTGTAGTCCAAGTGGTGAACATGAGGTCAAAAGGGAAGCTTACGACATTAGATGGTTCGATTGGGAATGTGTTTTGGTTGGCGAGTGCACTCTCGAATCCAGCCGAGACCGGCACCGAGTTATCCACATTGGTCGAGTTGATGAGTCAATCCATTGCTGTTATCGACGACGAATACATGAGATCCGAATAAGGTTTTGAAGCCATCGCTGAGCACTTGAACCAGCTGGAGCTGTTGTTTTCCTTTGAAAAACCTTATATTTTCGCCTTCACCAGCTGGATCAATACTGATTTTGACAAACTAGATTTCGGATGGGGGCAACCTTGTTCATGGGCAATACTTGGAAAAGCAGGGCAATTTGGAAACTTAACTGTTCTCGTTGAAACCAAATATGGGAAAGGAATAGAAGCTTGGATAACCTTAGATGAAACCAGAATGTCTGCACTACAAAAAGATCATGAATTCCTAAACTTTGCTTCTCCAAATCTCCAGATTTCAAGCTTGTGAGTGTCTTTGGATGATCAATAAATTCTCCTCTACTATGAATAAGGTATTTTTCAGTAGTATATGGTTTCTAGCTACTTTAATTTTTTGTCTTTCAGGTATTTTTAAGCATTGCTGTTGGACTGCTATGTTGACCGATTATTAGTTTTTCTTTTCTTTTCAAAATATATATTTGAGAGTGGTGTGAAAGTCTTTGGAATTTTTTTATCAGTTAGTGTTTAATATATTACTTATTGGAAACCATTTTCATTTGCTTCCCGCATCTCCTCTCTATCAAATGTTTCATTTTGAAAACAAGGGTCACACGGCCATAACTCAAACCATGTGAGTATTCGAAGTATGGGACACACAATCATGTTTCAATCCATGTGTCTACCTATGTGGGTATTCGAAATAGGGCCGCATGGCCATGTTGCAGGCCGTGTGCTAGACTGTGTGTATATTTGAAATATGATTACACAGTCGTGTCGTAGGCCATGTGAAGTCTGCACCTAAAATAATATTTACACACAGCTGTGTGGGGTGACCATGTGTGGCACACGGCCATGTGACAACCTGTTTCTCAGGCCGTGTATTTTATAAGTTGCCCCTTAAATAAGCCAAATCAAGCACCAATTCTTGCACACCAAAACACGTTATTTACCCAAGCATTCATATGACCAAAACACATTCAAACACACTAAAAAACATACCAAATCAACCACCCTATAAACCGAACCAATATGTCCTCAAAAGGAACCACAATTCATATATCAAAATCAATCCAACCAACATCTTAAGTTCATTCATTAAGCACAAGTCAAACATACCAAAACCATTTCACACATACATATCTTTTAGCCATGATTTACCTATCATCACATGGGCATGCATAAGTGTTTAACAACACACCTATTTGCACCATTATTTACAATTTCATCAATCAAAAACATTAAGGCATACATAAGTTTGGCACTACTCAAACATACCAAATTGTCAAGTTAACATTCAAGCCCTATCACTACTCAAACATACCAAATTGTCAAGTTAACATTCAAGCCCTATTACATGTCATTTTTAACCCTAAACCAAAGTAACCAAAAACCACCAAAATGATAATTGGATAGTGTAATCATGCTCCAATGCGATTCCAACCAATCAAACTTTCTGACGATCTAAAAAACAGAGAAGAACAACTACGTAAGCAGCTAGTGCTTAATAAACTCGTATAAAGGAAACTTAAACTTACCGAACATAGAATGATTAAACCATTCAAACATTGCTCATTAGATCATATGGATATTTTTCATTCCTATCCACAACACATCACATAGTCAGTAGATATATTTAAAAATATATCAACCTATGAAACATGGCACATATCATGAAAAGGATTCCAATATATAAACCATCCATCATATATTCCATTTGTTACATTTTCAATCCAATTACACATATTACATTTTCCATTTCATATTCTCAATAATATAGCTCATTTCATATACATGCCTTTTCGTTTTAAACCTGAATTACTCCTTGAACCAAATTGAATAACATTAGATACTCGGGAAATGCTCACACAAAGTGTTACATGTAACTGTAATTGTATCTATAATGCTCACACGAGCTGTGAAATAGGCCTACTCACATAAACTGTTAAATGGGTCTGCTCACGCGAATTGTGGAGAATCTGTAACAAATGCAGGACCTCAGCCATCGATAAAACATTCAGGACCAGCACCCAAAACCATATAATCCCTAATGACATGTTATTTGTATCCTAAGTATTCACAAGGTTCAAATGAGACCAATATACATATTCAAATCCTCTAATTTCATTGCACTATATCAATTCAAACGTACTTACATGAAATGTACATTTTTCAATTATAACATTTAATTTAACTATCATTACGATTTAACCCAAAATACCAAAACATCGAATAACTATCAATCTAATCTATACATGATATAATATTTATCAACACCTATATTAAAATCCAACTAGATTTTAAAAATGGCACCATGTAAAACAGATTTCTCTTTATTTGTGTCAGATTGTTAATGTTTTAAAGGAGAAACAATTATGTGAAATAATTACACTTCATCCCCTCTAACGTAATATTGGGAGAACAAAAGGTTGGGTGCGGTGCGCCTGTTGGAGCAACCCCAGTATTAAGGGACTGCTTCAATAAGACAAGGATGTAGGGCATACAGGGATTGGGGCCACTCATGTTTACCACACTTAGGTTCTTATGAATCTCCTTTTCATTTACCAAAGAAAATCACATGAATGGACAACACACTCTCAAACCATTAACCATGGTTGTTCTTTTAACTTATTAACCATGTGTTAGAAAATCTTTATTTTAGTGTTTTTTAGTGTATTTAGTGTATTATTTTTACATAAAAACTAATCTTAAAATATTAAATATGGGCGGGTCAGGCCCAGATTTGCTTTTCTTAAATTGAGTCGAGTTTGAACAAAAAAGTAAGCCCATTTTCTAGATTGAGCCAGTCTCGAACTTAAAGAACTAACCTAAATACGTTGCATGGATTCGACCCAAATCCGACTCAACCCAATTCATGTTAAGCTGAGAAAAATTATTAAATTAAATAACTCCTTAAAATAGGTCGCTAGACAATTTAAGCTAATAATAATTCAAAGAAAAAGGTGCAAAGTGTAGGCTATGAGCATTAAATTTTGTTATCAATCCATGTACTTTATATACGTTATAAATTTAATATTTCAACTTTAATTTTATTAGTTTTCATTTTGATTAAATGCTAACAGTTAAATTTATTTGGTTAAATTATACTATTAGTCTTGTGTTTATCGTAAAGTTATAGAGTTAGTCTATATTCTCCAATTGGATCATTTTTAGTCTCTATTTTTTTTTTTGAATTTCGAAATTTTAGTCTTAATATAAACGACGGTCATTAAAATCCATTTAGTAATTTTTTTTGTGAGTAATATATGAAAATAACAAGTTAAAATAACATTACACATGCGATAATATATTTGATACCTCAAATTTTGAAAATAACAAAACTTAATGAAATTTATAATTACTGTACTAAAATTTTTAAATTCTAAAAGCACAGAGGTGTAAAGATGTAAAGATTGAGACCGAAATTGTTAAAAATTTATACATAAGTATTCATTTATTGAGTACATCTTTTATAAAAAAAAAATTTATCGTTCCACCCTTATGGTTAATAAACATTCAATTATAAATATGATTCATTTTTATCATTTTACTATGATTCATTTACTAAATTAAATTATGGTGGATGGTTCAAAAATTTCAAAAAAAATCGATTGAATTAAACCTACTATCTGTTTAATAAGGTGAAAGAGTGATGCAAAGCAATTTTAAAATTTGAAAAAATACCATAGAAAGCATAGGGATTAAATTCACAACTTGTGGCATAACACAGGGACTAATAGCAGAATTTAACCTATTCTTTTTAAAAGTGTTAAAAAAAAAGAAGAAGATCCGACCTGCCGGATTCGAACCAGCGACCTAAGGATAGCTATTAGGATGTCCTACTACAGTCCTCCGCTCTGCCAACTGAGCTAAGGTCGGCTTACTGAAACTGGAACTAAAAAAAAATTTAATTAATGAACTGATATGGAAATTATTTTAAAAAGAAGATTTAATCGTTGAGAAAGAATTGTACATGTTTTGGTGGATAATAAATACTTACATGACTTAACTTTTAAGGGTGAATAAAAGCAAAGTTATTCTTTGAATTTGATATTTTTTTTATCAAATTATTCCTTACAGTTATTTACGTGAGTAAAAAAGTTAAAAAAGTAATTAATTCCTTCTATTAACGAGAACTGGCAGTTAATTGATTTGACCATTAATAGTATGCGACTTAGCATGTCATGTCAGTAAAAAAAATTATTATTTTCAAATTTCGAATAATTATGTTTTGAAAATATAAAATCTTTTTAAAAAAATTTTAAAATGTTCAAATAGAATGAATCTGGATTAACAGTAATGCAGATTCATTTTGGATGAGTACAAAACTAAAAAAAAATTAAAATTTTTAAAAAATAAAAAAATATATATATTTCAAATGTTCAAAAAGATAAAACTGAAGCATGTAATAAAATTTTAATTTATGTAATTAAAAGGCTATCAAGATGTTTAGATTTATTATATATGCATGTTTTATTTTATTTTTTAATTTAAATTTTTTTTAATTTTTTTATATTTGCCATGTCAGCATGCTCATTTCACCATACTGTCACATAGCAATTTTTGGTGGCTTCCGTCAATCATGTCAGCAATGTTAACGGTCAAATCAATTAACTGACGATTTTCGTTAGCGAAAGGGGCAAATTAGTTTTTTTTGAGGTCAGTGAGGGCTCAATTAGAAGTTTAAACCTTTTAGGAGTTTAAACCTAATTGCCTAAAAGGTTTAAACTTCTAATTGGCTCAATATTACCTCTCGATCACCATTTTATCAAATTAGACAATTTAGTCTAGATTATCCCTCGATCTCACCAAACTAACTCGGGCTAAATGAATTGATGCTCAACAGGATCTCCTATTGGTCTCCCCTATCTATACGTTCCCTTAGAGGCGTCAATTCTAAGTTTTGAAGTTTATTCAATTTAGTCTAGTTTTTACAATTTAGTCCCTATACCAAAAACTAACCAAACAACATTTCTATCAACCAACCACCATAAATTTATCATTCCAATACAAGCAACAATCCAAAATACATTCAAATCATATATTAACATAAGCACAAAGATAGGGTTAAAGAAAACTTAGTGTTTTCTTAATGATTGCTTGAGGAGAATGAAGATGGCAACAATGAAGGTGCAAAATATCATGAAAGTTCAGATTTTTAACTAAGAAAAAGGAAATAAAGCTTAACTATATTAAATGTTATGGATTAAAATGAAAATACAAAGAAAGTTTAGAGTACTTAATAGCAATTAAGACAAAACTACAGTAAAAACTAACTGATTACCAACTAACACAACTTAAAACTATAAAAGTTTGAAACTAAACTCCAGAAAAATGAGGAAGAAGACAGCTAGAAAACCAAAAAGATGACAAGAAAGTAAAAAGTGAACAACCTCCTTAGTTTTCAGTCAAAAGTGACTTTTAACATCTGATTACAATCCAAAATTTTTAACCAAAATGCCATTGGATGTTGTATTTTAATTGTTGTTGGATAAAAAACTACCCCTACAATCAATTGTCTCCTTGTCAGACAGCAATATCGTAATACTCAAGTTTTGGTGTCGTGATATCCAAAAAAATATTGAAATTGGAAGTCTTGAGGGGGTCTCGGTGTCACAATACACATATTTGGTATCGCGATATTACTAGAGTTTATCTTAATTTTCTTCACTTTAGCACTGTCAGAGATATCAAGACTTTCATGGCCTCAGTGTTGTGATACCCCCTCTGAATGATGATTTCTTCGAGTTTGGCCCATTATTAACTTCCTACACCAACTCAATCATATCGTTAGGTCCCTCATGGCACCATTTGACCAATTTGGTTCTCAAAATGGCATAAAACCTATAAAAACTATTTATTAATAACAAAAGTTAAAACTTGACAAAAATAAATATGAAGACACCTAAATTGTTTGAAAATAAGCTCCTCAAGTGTAATGAAGCGCCTAATTTGATGTATCAAATTATGGCAAATCACGTGTCGTTATTAGAATGTGCC
This sequence comes from Gossypium longicalyx, assembly GCA_025698465.1. NCBI lineage: Eukaryota > Viridiplantae > Streptophyta > Magnoliopsida > Malvales > Malvaceae > Gossypium > Gossypium longicalyx. Next base: position 90,194,060 of record CM046998.1, read on the forward strand.
ATGTTAGCCTTCATTTATATTTTTAATATTATACATATTATTTGTAATGGCCTGAATTTTCAGTGGTGTCGAAATAGTGATTCGAGATCACTAAATCTGAAAAATGAGTAGAAAATATTATTAATTTAGTGAGTATAAGTTAAATGCGAAGTTAGGAAATTTTTTGAAATAGTGAATAGTGTACTAGAAATAAATATTAAAATAATTAGAATAAAAAACGAGGTATCGAGACCTTGAAAATTTTAAATTGAGCCATAAATATTTTTATAAATATTTATGGAGTGTTACTAAGTTAGTATTAAAGTTTCGTCAACAAATTTTAAAGTTCCGATAGTAAATTAAACAAAAAGAACTAAATTGTAACAAATGCAAAATTATGAGAAATGATTAAATAGCTTAAATGATAAAAGAAAGAGGGTTTAAAAGGCAAATAGACCCAAGGTCTATTTGGGCTGGACGACAAGGGCATGAAATCAGCAAGAAAATAAGGAGAATTAAGGGCAAAATTGGAATATTATAAAATTTACTTAATATAGCTAGGACTAATATGGAATTATCTAGATTTCTCTTTATTTTTCTGTATTTTTCATCAACAAAAACACCATAGAAGGGTTTTCTTAAGCTGGTTTTTCATATTTTTGCTGCAAGTAAGTTCAATTCTTGATTATTTCTTGAATTTTTTGTGTTTTTGTGACTTTTACAACTGGGTCCACTTGTTGAATTCATTAGTTTTTAATTCTATGAAAGAAATTGAAAATTTCTATGAATATGTTCTGGAAGTATATGATGATTTAGCATGGAATTAGAGCTTTAAATTGTTTATATGTGATTTTATTGAAAGAATTGAATAGAAAGTAAATGTTTGAGACATAATTGTAAAAGAGTTTGAATTTAGGGTTTAATGTGGAAATTCTGAATTTTAGTAGTTGTAAAATAACTTATAATGTCCAGATAAAGTATTAACTGAGAAAAATTAGCTTAATTTAGGGGTTAATTGAGCAAGGACTGAATTGTATAAACTGTGAAATTTGTGGCAAAAATAGAAATCAACATTTTGCACTAAAGCAGTTCTGGACAACAGCAGTAGTCTAACTTTGAAAGATCACCAAAAATTTTATAAATCGAATTAGAGGATGAATAAAATATGAAATTAAATTTTATTGAGTCTAGTTTCTTATAGAAGAAACAGTGTAAGCAATGGAATTGTAAATCATGAGATATAATAAATTTTGTGAGACAAGGTCAAAATGATTTTGGATTCCCCTATTTTGAATTTGAAAATTCATCAAAAATTGGAGAAAAATAATTAGGGGCTTAAATTTATACGTTTAAAATCTCGAATGAGTGTATTTTCAAGAAAAATATACGGTAACATCATCCGAATCCCGTATGAGGAGATAATTAATTTTTAGTGAAGAAGGGTCGAAACTGTCAAACAATAGAACATGGGTGATTTTAAAGAATAAATTGTACTTTTAGCTAAACCCAAAATTCTAAAAATTTTATGGTAAGAAGATATGTGAGTCTAGTTTTAGGAAAAATTAGCGTATTCTAATTTGGAGTTCTGTAGCATAGGATAAAAATAATTTAGTGACTATGACATAGATGGATAACATTGAATATACATAAGTAAATAGTGAAATTATAGATAATGTTACTTATAAGCGGGTTATAAACATTAAGAATGTGAAATAGAGTGAAGGTGAAGTCAATACTGATAAGTGAATGGTTTTACAATGATAGATCGAGAACCCGAAGCAAGTCGAGGAAAAGAAAAAGTAGCTAATTAGTCCCTGAACTTTCACAAATTTTACAAATTGACCCAGGTAAGTTCATATGGCTGAAATTTAATGATTAAATGTTAATTTCATGAATTATATAACATATAATGAGATATATTTGTTGATGAATTGAGAATAAAATAATAATACAAAAACTGAATAAATGATCAAATTGAGCGGAACGTCGGATTTGAGCACTTCTGATCAGTGACAAGTGATAAGTGGTAACCTTAACTACACTTATCTAATCAGTGATAAGTGACAAGTGATAAGTGGTAGCTTTAGCTACACTTATCTGATCAATGACAAGTGGCAAGTGATAAATGTGATCCGTGTAAGACCGTGACAGGGCTATAGCTTCGGAAGGTGATAAGTGATCATACGCAAGACCATAGTTATACTATGGCCAAGTGGAAGTGAAGTACTCAATTTTCTGTAACCGTTCCCTAATTTGATTAAGATTGGTAAATGACAAATGGGCCCAAAAAAATTAAAGTAAATGGATAAGTGGTAGTAAGTTTATACAAGGGAACTCACCAATAATTGTGGTTGATATGTGAACTTAGTAATTGTGTATATTGTATAAGTGTATGAATGTTTGGTAAAATTTATGTTTTATGCCTATGAACTTACTAAGCTTCTATAAGCTTACTTGAGTGTATTCAATGTCTCTTGTAGATTGATGTAAAAATATACGAAGGATCGGATCAACACTGAGGATCACACTATCCAGATTATCTCCGGTAGCTTTTGTAAATTTCTTTTTTGATTTATATGGCATGTATATGATTTGATGATTATATAAATGCTAAGACTTATTTAATGAATATGTATTAAAGTAAAGAGTGATGAATATGCTAAATGATATAATTATAATAGAAGTATGATTTGGTATCAAATTAGTTGAAATAGATTGGTTGGTTTGGATTGGTCTTGGTTTTAAAATTGCAAGGGAATGTTGAATATTTATAAATGGGTTATGTTGAGCTTATATAAAAAAAATTGAGATTTTGTGAAATATTTCCTATGGTTTCAATTTAATCCCGGTTTGGTCCCGAAGTATGTTTTGGGCTTTGGAGGCCCATCTAAAGGATGCCATGACATGTTTTGGTAAATGAATAGTGTTTAACTCGTAATAACAAAAAATTAATTCGATAATCTCCGGTAATGCCTTGTACCCTATTCCGAAGATGAATTTGGGTAAAGGGTGTTACATTTAGTGGTATTAGGGCCTAGTTTAGCCGGTTCTCGAAACATGTGTGATGTGTAAACTATTTAGAAATACATGTCATATAAATCTGTGATAGTGTGATGTATATGATCCGATCTAATTCTTGTTATTTTCATAGATTATAAAGATGCCAGATAGATCTGAACGTGCTGAGCAAGAAGAAACTAATAGTAGAGTACATACTTCTGAGCAAGAAACGAGTAGTGATGTTCTAATTTCCTTGATTCGAGAGCGAGAACTTAAAAACATGATTTATGGAGTTATGAATCAGTGGTATAGGGAGACGGTACAAGAAAGAAGTCAGGCTCAATCACCTCCTCCGCCTACTGCACCACCTATGGTACCCTCGGTTGCTCCTCCACCTCCTCCGATAACTGAATCTAGTAAACGTTCTCCGATTGAAAAGCTTAGGAAGTTTGGAGCTAAAGAATTTTGAGGTAGATCGGAGGATGATTCTGTATAAGCAGAGTATTAGTTACAAAGTCTGGTAAGAACTTTTTAACAAATGGCTTGTTCTCTAGATGATTATCTGATATGTGTTGTCTCACTATTAAAAAAAGAAGCGTACAATTGGTGGGAAACTGTGGAAGCAATAGTACCTGAAAAAAAGCTTACTTGGGAATTTTTTCAGAACGAGTTTAAAAAGAAATATGTGGGGAAAAGATACCTAGACAAGAAAAAGAGAGAATTTCTTGACCTTCGGTAGGGAAATAAGTCAGTGGCTAAATACGATGAGAATTTTTCTACCGCAACAAATATGCCTGAGACATTGTACCTATTGAAGAAGAAATGTGTATCAGATTTGAAGAAGGGTTAAATGATGAGATTAAAATGTCTCGGCAAATTCATCATTTAGCCCTTCTTCAAATCTGATACACATTTCTTCTTCAGTAGGTACAACGTCTCAGGCATATTTGCTGAGGTAGACAAATTCTCATTCGTATTCAGCCACTGACTTATTTCCCTGTCGAAGGTCGAGAAATTATCTCTTTTTCTTGTCTAGGTATCTTTTCCCCACATATTTCTTTTTAAACTCGTTCTGAAAAAAATCTCAAGTAAGCTTTTCTTCAGGTACTATCGCTTCCACAGTTTCCCACCAATTTTATGCTTCTTCTTTTAATATGAGGCAACACATATCAGATAATCATCCAAAGAACAAGCCATTTGTTTAAAAATTCTTACCAGACTTTATAACTAATACTCTGCTTATACAGAATCATCCTCCGATCTACCTCAAAATTCTTTAGCTCCAAACTTCCTAAGCTTTTCAATCGGAGAACGTTTACTAGATTCAGTTATCGGAGGAAGTGGAGGAGCAACCGGGGGTACCATAGGTGGTGCAGTAGGGGGAGGAGGTGATTGAGCCTGACTTCTTTCTTGTATCGTCTCCCTATACCACTGATTCATAACTCCATAAATCATGTTTTTAAGTTCTCGTTCTCGAATCAAGGAAATTAGAACATCACTACTCGTTTCTTTCTCAGAAGTATGTACACTACTATTAGTTTCTTCTTACTCAGCACGTTCAGATCTATCTGGCATCTTTATAATCTATAAAAATAACAAGAATTAGATCGGATCATATACATCACACTATCACAGATTTATATGGCATGTATTTCTAAACAGTTTACACATCACACATGTTCCGAGAACTGGCTAAACCAGGCCCTAATACCACTAAATGTAACACCCTTTACCCGAATTCATCGTCAGAATAGGGTACAAGGCATTACCGGAGATTATCGAATTAATTTTTTGTTATTACGAGTTAAATACTATTCATTTACCAAAACATGTCATGGCATCCTTTAGATGGGCCTCCAAAGCCCAAAACATACTTCGGGACCAAACCGGGATTAAATTGAAACCATAGGAAATATTTCGCAAAATCTCAATTTTTTTTATATAAGCTCAACATAACCCATTTATAAATATCCAACATTCCCTTGCAATTTTAAAACCAAGACCAATCCAAACCAACCAATCTATTTCAACTAATTTGATACCAAATCATACTTCTATTATAATTATATCATTTAGCATATTCATCACTCTTTACTTTAATACATATTCATTAAATAAGTCTTAGCATTTATATAATCATCAAATCATATACATGCCATATAAATCAAAAAAGAAATTTACAAAAGCTACCGGAGATAATCCGGATAGTGTGATCCTCAGTGTTGATCCGATCTTTCGTATATTTTAATGTCAATCTACAAGAGACATTGAATACACTCAAGTAAGCTTATAGAAGCTTAGTAAGTTCATAGGCATAAAACATAAATTTTACCAAACATTCATACACTTATACAATATACACAATTACTAAGTTCACCTGTCAACCACAATCATTGGTGAGTTCCCTTGTATAAACTAACTACCACTTATCCATTTACTTTAATTCTTTTGGGCCCATTTGTCATTTGCCATTCTTAATCAAATTAGGGAACAGTTATGGAAAATTGAGTACTTCACTTCCACTTTGCCATAGTATAACTATGGTCTTGTGTATGATCACTTATCACTTTCCGAAGCCATAGCCCTACCACGGTCTTACACGGATCACATATATCACTTGTCACTTGTCACTGATCAGATAAGTGTAGCTAAAGCTACCACTTATCACTTGTCACTTGTCACTGATCAGATAAGTATAGTTAAGGCTACCACTTATCACTTGTCACTGATCAAAAGTACTCAAATCCGACGATCCACTCAATTTGATCATTTATTCAGTTTTCGCATTGTTATTTTACTCTCAATTCATCAATAAATATATCTCATTATACATTATATAATTCATGAAATTAACATTTAATCATTAAATTTTAGCCATATGAACTTACCTGGGTCGATTTGCAAAATTTGTTAAAGTTCAAGGACTAATCAACTACTTTTTCTTTTCCTTGACTTGCTTCGGGTTCTCGATCTATCATTGTAAAACCATTCACTTATCAGTATTGACTTCACCTTCACTCTATTTCACATTCTTAATGTTTATAACCCGCTTATAAGTAACATTATCTATAATTTCATTATTTACTTATGTATATTCAATGTTGTTCATCCATGTCATAGTCACTAAATTATTTTTATCTTGAGCTACAGAAATCCAAATTAGGATTTGCTAATTTTTTTTGAAACTAGACTCACATATCTTCTTACTATAAAATTTTCAGAATTTTAGGTTTATCCAATAAGTACAGTTTATTCTTTAAAGTCACCTCTGTTCTGCTATTTGACAGTTCCGCCCCTTCTTCACTAAAAATTAATTATCTCCTCATACGGGATTTGGATGATGTTACCGTTTGTTTCTCTTGAAAATACACTCATTTAGAATTTTAAATATATAAATTTAAGCCCATAATTATTTTTCTTAAATTTTTGATGATTTTCCAAAATCAGAACACGGGAATCCGAAATTATTCTGACCTTATCTCACAAAATTTATTATATCTCATGATTTATAATTCTATTGCTTATATCGTTTCTTCTATAAGAAACTAGACTCAATATGATTTAATTTTATAATCCTCTAATTCAATTTCTACAATTTTTGGTGATTTTTCAAAGTTAGACTACTGCTGTTGTCCAGAACTGTTTTAGTGTAAAATGTTGATTTTCATTTTTGCCCCAAATTTCAGAGTTCATATAATTCAGTCCTTGCTCAATTAACCCCTAAATTAAGCTAATTTTTCTCAGTTAATAATTTACCTATAAATTATAAGTTATTTCACAACTATTGAAATTCAAAATTTTTACATAAAACCTTAACTTCAAACTCTTTTAAAATTATGTCCCAAACATTTACTTTCTATTCAATTCTTTCAATAAAATCAGCATATAAACAATTTAAAGCTCTAATTCCATCCTAAATCATCATATAATTCCAGAAAATATTCATAGCAACTTTTAATTTCTTTCATAGAATAAAAAACTAATGAATTCAACAAATGGACCTAGTTGTAAAAGTCACAAATACACAAAAATTTCAAGAAATAATCAAGAATTGAACTTACTTGCAGTAAAAATATGAAAAACCAGGTTAAGGAAACCCTTCTATGGTGTTTTTGCTGATGAGAATGCAGAAAAATAAAGAGAAATCTAGATAATTCCACTTTAGTCCTAGCTTTATTAAGTAAATTTTGCAATATTCCAATTTTACTCTTAATTCTCCTTATTTTCTTGCTGATTTCATGCCCTTGCCGTCCAGCCCAAATAGACCTTGGGTCTATTTCCCTTTTAAACCCTCTTTCTTTTATCATTTAAGCTATTTAATCTTTTCTCATAATTTTGCATTTGTTACAATTTAGTTCTTTCTGTTCAATTAACTATCGGAACTTTAAAATTTCTTGACGAAACTTTAATACTAACTTATTAACTCTCCATAAATATTTATAAAAATATTTATGGCTCGATTTAAAATTTCTAAGGTCTCAATACCTCGTTTTCGATTCTAATTATTTTAATATTTTTTTCTAGTACACTATTCACTATTTTAAAAAGTTTTCCTAACTTCACATTTAACTTATACTCACTAAATTAATAATATTTTCTACTCATTTGTCGATTTTAGTGATCTCGAATCACCGTTTCGACACCACTGAAAATTTAAGCCATTACAAAAAATTTAAAAATATAATATATATATATATATAAAATATAAATAATTCAAAAAAATAAAAATCATAAAATATGTAAATTTAAAATTTAAAAAATCATAATATATAAAAAATGTAGAATTTTATAAAAATAAAAAAGTATTTAAATTTTAAAAAATTGCAAAAAAAAACTTAAAATTTTTAAAAATATATATTCTAGGAAATTTGTAATAAATTTTAATTTTTAAGAAAATTTTAAATTCTAAAAATTCAAAAAAATAGAAAAAAAGTTTAACTAAAAAATATGAAGTCTAGAAATTGAAAAAGTTAACATATGAAATTGAAAAATTAAAAGAAAAATCAAAATATATAAATTTTAGAAAAATTTTAATAAGTTTTTTTATAAAATGGAAAAAAGTATATATTTTTAAGAAATTATGAAAATTTAAAATATTTAAAATTTAAAAGAAATACGGGTCAATGATCAATCAACATTAGTCAACAGTAATCAACGACCAATCAACATTGATCAACGATTAGTTAAAGTTAAAGATATTTTTAAAAAATATTTAATTTTTTAATATTCTTATTTTTCTATTTTTAAATTTAAATGTTTAACGCTATTAAAAAAATTGAACTGAACCGTGGAACAAAATGATAATTTATGTACTAAAATGAGACCAGAAAAAGTTTAGGGACCAAAATGAAAAAATGATATAGTTTGGGGGACAAAGTGAGCATTAAGCCTAAATTTTATGGAGGAAAGTCTAACGCGGTTTACATACGACGTCGTTGTCATGTGCTAACTGTGTACTCTCGTGTCCCTGAAATGTGCAGGAGTAAGGAAAGAAAAGATTCCGGGGAAACAAACACGGATGAGAAAATTAGGAATACACTGATATACAAAGAGACTAGCAAAAGATGGATAAATTTAAGAATATGTTGAAATCCAAGCCGAACCCACAGCAATTACTAAGAGATTGGCAAAGAAAGCTTCGTCAAGAGTGTCGTAACATTGAACGCCAAATCAGAGGCAAGTTACTTCATTTTCTTTTTTCTCTTAGTTTTTAGGTGAATCGTAAAGATTAGTTTTCTGGTGCTAATGTGATTTTTGATTTAATTGGTTAAATTCGAGGTTTAATATTGCTTGGTTTTTGGTTGTTGAATTTTCAGATAAGAAAATTGATTATGGGTTTTTCGTTTTCATATGGATTTTGTTTTAGATGTTCAGAGAGAGGAGAAAAGTGTACAAAAAGCAATTAGGGAAGCTGCCAAGAGAAATGACATGGGGTCTGCTAAGGTAATTTCTTAGTGTTTCTGTTTATATTTTGTTTTTAATGGAATTTTAGTTAAGTAGATTGGTTGTGCTGTAGTTGTTAGGGAATTGAACTCTTTTTCTTTTCTTGTTTACTAGAATGGAATGATTAGGTAGATGTTATATAATTACATCAAAGATCATTATGGAATAAGGGTTATCTAATTGATTTCGTGGCCATCCGGATGCTAGCCTTATTGTTGGAGATATCTGAACTAATTTTTCTTTTCCCTAGTGTGAAATTTTCTACTTGTTCTTTTTTGTCTTTTTGGACTGATTTTCAAGAAATCAATTGTGGCTAGTAGTAACTATTTGTTATGTTACTTGGACTCGGATGTGAGTGTATGTTTGAGGGTTCTTGGAGACTCATATCCCTATACCATGTCCGAATATGTGTAGGACATGGGTGTTGGACATGGATATTCAAGAAAAATGATTGGGGCAACATAGACTATCTCTTGTCTTTTGTTGATAGCTGATCTAATCTTTTATTTTATTCTGTTCTATCATGTAGATTGGAGTTAACTTTAAAAGGATATGGCCCTAATATGATGAATAATATAGGTATTTAATTTTTTTTCTATCATGTAGATTGGAGTTTACTTTAAAAGGGTTTGGCCCTAATATGATGAATACTATAAATATTTAAATTTTCTTCTATCATGTAGATTGAAGTTTACCTTAAAAGGATTTGGTCCTAATATGATGTATTTAGGTATTTAAATTTCCGAAGCAGATTGGAATTTATTCTTGTTTGAATGACATAATGAGGCATGCACGCAAGGGATGCTAATTGAATATAGAAGTATTAAAGATCTTAGATATTCATCCAGTAAGCTTTCGGAAGTTTAGAAAGCTGGCCTAACTGTGACTGGTTATTAGTGAGAAACTCAAATTGTTAACTGAAAACAGGTAAGATGTAGATTTTGGGATCAAGAAATGATCATGTTTTAGTTAAGTGGTTTGACCTATGTTACTACTGGTACTCCGGTATGAGTGTTGGATTTGAGTATGTGTGACACGAGCATGTTCAATTCTTTCTTTAAGTTTTTCCATGTATTTGGAGAGTCATATTGCATATCCATGTTCGTCTATATATCAAACACAGGTACTTGACAAAAATATGAATAGGTTTGATAAATTAAAACCTGTGTACCCATGGCTGTTATATGTGAATGTTTATCTATTTCCGTCATCCACATGCTTGAATGCCCATAATTTAATTTTCAATCTGCTTTCTTGTTGTTGATGAATTGTCTCTTAATTACATTCACGTCGTGATCCCTATATATTTCCAGGCACTTGCAAAAGAAATTGTAATGTCAAGAAAAGCTGTGAACCGTCTATTTGAGAATAAGGCACAGCTTAATTCAATATCCATGCACCTTGGAGAAAGTGTTGGTAAGACAACTTATGCTTTTATGCGTTATGTTTATTCCAAGACACTATTATATCTCTACACCTAAAACTTTTTAATTCGTAAGAATCAGAATGCATGCTGAGAATGTTCATGGCATGTTGTTACTTCCATGAATGATTTGGTATTTTAAGTATTAAACTAACACACCTAAGTACATATTCTTCTAACTTTGGAGAATGTGCAAGTCGAATAATGTTTTATGGGAATAGCAATTTCGGTGGTTGAAAGATGTGATTTTGACTTTTGATTATTATCAATAATCATTTTTATCATTTTTTACAGGATATTGACGATTACTGAAGTACCTATTCCTTTTCTTTTTTTTTTCTATGTACAGAAGCTATGCCTCTACAATTTTTATAGGTAGAAAGATAAGAACACTATGGCTCCTAGTATTTCAAGGGTTTTTGAATTTAATTTTTAGATATTGAATACGTAACCATTTTATTGGTGAAATTTTCATTTGACTTAGATGAGATGTGATAAAAACTCATGTTTTATCATGTCCAAATGTCTGGAAAATTGTTTTGCTTTCGCTACTAGAGAAGCCTACTCCTTTCTATGCTGATGGATTCAGCCTTAAAAGTGTACAAGGATTTATTCATGTGGTTATTTTGGAGCTTATTTTCTGTTTCTGGGAGGTGATGTTTACAGGTGGACAAGAATGACTGATTGCAGAATCTTTTTTAATAAAAAATTTATGCTAAGTCGAGTTATTTATAAACTTCCAATGTAAAATCATTTTCATTGTAGTATTTAAGAAGACCTTCACTTTCAACTTCTTTCTGGAGCAACAAAACCTTGTTTGTAGCTGGAGTTAAGGTTATCGATTTTTTTCCATCTGCCTTAGATATGAACTCAGCTTTAGGAATGGCATGTTTGGGGAGCCCTTGCTAAAAATAAAAGGGTATTGTAGGGAAAAATTTTCTTCTTCTTTTTCCTTCTTTTTCTTTCTTTAGTGTTTTTTGTATTCTTTTGGAAGAAATGCTTGACATAGATCTCTTCTGTCCTCTCTAACCTTTATTTATAAATGTTTCTTTTCTGGGAATGGATTTGAAGCAATTGCTCGTACTGTCGGTCATCTTTCCAAGAGTGCTGAAGTCATGAAACTTGTAAACAACCTCATGAAAGCTCCACAAATGGCTGCCACAATGCAAGAATTTAGCAAAGAAATGACCAAGGTAATTTTAAAGTTTGTAATTGTGTTGTGTTTATGATGCCAGTTTTTGTTTCATAATATTCATCATCCTTGTTGGCAATATTCCTGTCTCAGTTGTTCCGAATCTCTGTTTTCTCGGCCCATTGGAAATTAATGCAAGTAACATATTAAGAACACTGGGTATTTGGCTATTTTTGTTTTGAGTTACCATCTTGCCTCGAGGTTGATTTTCTCCTGGTGCTCAAGTAAACTCTGTCAGGCTTTTTATTTTCTCACATGTCCAATTGAAATTTCAAATTTTGAACCAATATGGTTTCGTCTAAAGGTTATTTAAGATTCATTTACGAGTTTTAAGTTTTCTTTCATTTTATTTGAAGATTAGATGTAGTCACATAAACTTTCTTCAGAGAAAGATTATGGATAATTGGATAAAAAATCCACCGTTATTAGTGGGAGTGGAGGAGGTGAATTTGGTGTTGAGCTGTTTAAGAGATGAGGATGCCAGATTCTCCGTCTTTCAGCTCAGTCAAGTGGGATATGGATTCAGACTTAAGAGGATTGAAAGAACCAGATTGGTGTACTAACGTAACTAAATCAATGAACGTCCCTTTTAAAACTGATAAGAGACCTAAGTGGCATGTAAGAAGTACCGTCATGCAACATATTTGGCGAGTACATCTCCTGTTCTTTTCTTTAAATTCTTTTAAGCTGCAGTTGCAAATTGGTTTATAGGCTGGGGTGATTGAAGAAATAGTAAATGATGCTGTTGACACAGCATTGGATTCAGAAGATATAGAAGAAGAGACAGAAGAAGAAGTGGATAAGGTTCTTTCGGAAATAGCTGGTGAAACTGCTGCACAGCTTCCTGAAGCTGTTCGGAAGGAAAGAGTGAGGGTACCTACCCAAAGAGAAACCACTTCACATCAAGTATATTCCCTTGGCCATTGTTTTCATGTTCTTTTACTTGTTATTGCAAAACGCTAAAGGAACTATACTGCTTCAAAATATTACAGGAAGAAGCGATTACAGAGGGTGCAGATGATGAGGAAGAGTTGGAAGAGATAAGGGCGCGACTCGCTCGAGTTAGATCGTAAACCTTTAACTTCCATTTTGGTGTTCTTTTGCTATCTATCAACTAAAAGTGTGTGTTTTGTGTTAGTGTTAAATAGCTTCTTTTGTGCTCATCGGTTGTGTTCTTGAGAGAACTGTGAACCTACCAACCATGCCAGCCATTTAAAAGAGCTTTGTAGTCACTAGCCATTAACGAGAGGGACTTACATTTGTGGCAATAGCCTCACTGAAAATTCCATTTTTGTTATAATATTATTATGTAAATATTACCAGTTTAATTAATGGTTAAAATAGATTTGGTAATTTTGGAATATGACACCCAAAAGAAAAAAGGAAAACATGGAACAAGGCACCCAAAAGAAACATAGGCACGTATGCATGAAAATATCAAAATTTATATAATTAGATTATTAATTTATCAAAATTATAATAAAATTGTTATACGACTAAATTAGGTTATGTTTGGAAAGTAAAAACTAATAATAATTATACTCATAAAAAATTTGTAATTCTGTTTGATTAATAAATATTAATTACACCGTAATTATCTGTCATATTTGATAATATAAATTATAATTAAAGAGTTACATAATTTAAATTTTAATTACTATAAAAAATTATTAGTGTGATAAAAATAATTTTTAAATAAGTAACAAAAAATTAAAATATTATGCTAGTAAAAAAAGTAACTGATAATATGATTACTGATAAAAATAAAAAGAAATATAAACATGTACAATTTTATCTAATTGCTCCAATGCATATTTGTTGGATTATTCCCTCTTTTAATATTTAACTTATGCTTTTTATCATCATCAATTGGTCCTTAATTGAGTTCATCATCATCTGAATTTGTATATCATAAAAATTATTAATATCTCATTTTTTTTCATGTACTCTTCAAAGTACGAGTTATCTCAATTCCATCTATGATTGAAGTTATGAAATATGCAATATCTTAATACGATCCAACATATTGTTTTTATGCTTATATTAAGGTGATTTTGTGGAATTAATTATTTTAAAGATTTATAGTTATTATTTAAAGAATAAAATTTTAATTTTTTCTAACAACCAATTTTGGAATTTGAACTTATTTTCCAGCAATGTCTTCTATGTTTTTAAGAGTAAAACATTATTTTTCATTATCTTTTCTATTTTCTCCATTTTTACAAGAATATGGAATTGATGGAATAATGAATTGCTGATTATTCTTGTGATTCTGAAAATCTAGTAAGAAAATGATGATTTAACTTAATCTAATGATTTTCTATCTATGAAAATTTATTTCCAACGATTGTCTCATCTTAAAACCTATGTTCATGTTCTATGAGTTAGAGAGAGAGTTCAGATTTCTCAAGGTTTTTGTTGTTTCAATATTATATTTGCGGTGATAATTAATTTAGAATATTATCTGAATGCGAAGAATTAGATTTGATTGGAGCTTAGACTTTGTTTTTAGAAATTGTCATTGATGAGTGCTTAAAAGAAAGCGAACAGAAGATGAGTTTCTAACATGAGTTTAATGTTTTTAGGTTAGATTTAAGTTCCTTGGAGTAAATATAAGGTTAGATTTAAGTTATGGTAAGGTTTGGTTGGAGGTATCGAGAATGGGTGTTGAAACGAAAAAGTGTATCGCTTGATCGCATTGCATGCTTTTCTTGAATTTCAGAGATTTTAATTGTTAGTTCTTGCTATCCTAACTTGATTTGTTATGTTGATGTGGATTTTGCCGTGAAAGAAATTGGAGAGAATTAGAAGGTAATGGACAAAGAGAAGGTTTTGAAGGCTTAAGCAATTTTTGATTTGTGCAATACAAATTTCTTATTGATAAGTTATGATTAAATATGATATTGGATCATTAAACGACTTTGGATAGTTCTTGGGTATAGTTGACATGCCATAAGATATATTTTAAGTTTTTGTGTTACATGTTAACCTCGTATGTCTGAGAGATTCATTTTATGGTGCTTTGCGCAACCTTGGGGATTGGTTGGATTGAGTCATGTTAATTGCGCACTAGAGATTCATTTTGTGCACCTATTTTATGTGCTTATGCACCATTTGTCGGGGAATCGATGAATATCTATTACGAGTCTGATTTCGATTAATTGAGCACTAAAATGCACTAACAATTCTGGAAATTATGTTATAATGATTTATGGTATAAAATTGAATTCATTTATGGTACACTAGTTATGGAAACTATGATGAAAATATGATGCAATGATGAGATTAGTAGTATGCTATGATGCTTGATAATGTTGTTGTTGAAATCATGTTTAAGAGAGACTATTACCACAATGAATATTATTGAATCTTGATTATCATGTTCTTTTAATATGTTGTATAATTTAATTTTAACATGAAATACACTTGGAACCGTTTTGCAACATTGAGCATTTTTTACTTAGTGTGCGTATTTGCTTCTGTGTACAAGTATTCGATGTTTGGACTGAGTTGGTGCTCAAGCAAACGTTGAAAAGGGGATTGTCCCCTATAACCTTAGATTTGTAATGTGTTTTAATGTTTTTTTAGAGAATGTATAGGACCCTTAAGTGGATATGTTTTGAGGATGATTATATGTTTGAATTTTATGTAGGTCTAAGTTTGTTAATGCACATGTGGTATGTTGGTGTTTAGTTTATGTCTAGAATTGAACTTTGGAATCAAATTTTATGTTGAGTGGTTTTTTGTTACACATGGATTTTACTTAGTAGCTTAATTTTGAAATAATGTGTTTACATGCATGAAATTTGCTGTTTTGGACTTAATTTGGTATGTCAAATATGTATAAATAGTTTTGGTACATGTTTGACTCTATTTGGAGTTATTTTGAGTATATTTGAATGGCTTAAACTGTCAATTTTTGTAGAATTTTTGGTTTCTAAGATGAGTATAGGAACCCTATACCCAAGTATCAATACTTCTTATGAGGTATTGATACATGACTTCAAAGTATCGATACTTTCAAAGCTAGTAGCACCCAGAAACTTAGATTTATATCGGTACAAGGTCTAAGGCATCGGTACATGTTTGCATGTATTATAGGCCCTTGGAACCAGACTGTTTGAATTTTGGGCACACATATCGATGACATTTCAAAGCATGTTTTTACTGAGTTTTTGTTTAATCATCAATATTAACACGTGGCATATTTGTAAAAGTGGTTTAAACATGTTTATAAGTGACTTTGATCATTTGATTTTGTTTGAGGCTACTTTAGTAGCCAATGTAACATTTTACATTTAATTGGCTTTCAGGTCAAGTGTAGAGTGTTACACAAGCACATATTATCAATTAATCTAAAAATAACAATAAACCTTATAGAACGAATTACATTTTGCATATAGCTCAGAATTGACCGACCAAACCCATCTGAAATGTTCAAATCATCAATAAATGCCTTAGAAAACAAGCCTGTGCATCAATTGTCTCTTTATCAATCACAACCAAGAAATCGGGAATATTTGATTTTTATTTGATTTTTTGTAATGATATAATTGGGAGTTTAATCTTGGGTCTTTAGTAGTATGACTTCAAGATTAATAGATTTTTATAGCTCACATTATATATGTCCATTCGATCAATCCCTACACTAGCCTTATGTAACAGTTCAATGGATTGGATTTAATATGGACATGCATGGAATAGTTAACGTTTGAACAAAGAAAAAATAATTGATTTTACTCATTGAAGTAATAGGTACTTTTTCAGATTGGTTGAGTTAATTTATGGTTGATTTAGTTGCTTCAAATAATCGTTTAATTGAGTAAGAATTTATTTTAAATTAACAAATTAATCCAGTGTAGAACTAAATTAAAAGATCATATTATCTAGTAATTTCGAAATGAACATAAAGTGAAACAAGAATTTTAATATGATAAAGTTATTATTATTTTAATGCCATTAAAATAGAGATTGTGTAAATAATTTAATTTATATAGATTAATTATATTTTATTAATTAATCATAGTAGGTCCAATTGATTGACCTATGGAGCAAGTTATAAAGTACTGGTGTAGAAAAAGGATTACTTACCAAGGACATGCCAACCTTAGTTCTGATGATTTTAGGAACTTTACAGTATATTTTTTCAAATTAAGTAGAATCCTATCAATTGACCCTCTATACATATAGACTTTGGAAATTGATTTCTGGCTTCCTCACCTTTAGATTCAGATAGAAGACTCACACATGTATAAGATTATCTAGGGTTGTAAAAGATGTTAAAGAATTCTGTTGCACACCTTCACCATTTTATTAATATTTCAGATGAAGAAATTTGATGTGAGGGTATGAGTGATAGGCAAGAAAAGGAGGGAGTTGTTGTACAAGAAGATTAATTACTCCTCATTTTATCGTTCTCTTTCATGAAGATATGACAATGGAAAGAAAGAGAACAATCACAATGTTTGGTTAGTAGAGAGTGCAATTACCAACATATATGGGAGTCCAGCTCCTACAAAATCAACAGACCAATGGCTCTTTTAGTGTTCAATGAAACTGCCTCTTTATGCTGAAATGGAAGCTTATTTATGCTGAAACAAAGGTGTATCACCTATCTTTGGGCACTTTGGGGCTGAGTCCTCTATAGCCATACTTGAAACCTTTTAAGATTTACAGCCCTTTTCCAAATGGAATACATTAGATGAGTAGCAAAATTTTTAGGCAAAAAATGAAAATTCTTACTACAATCTAAAAAGTGTTGGAATCTCAATGCAATTCGTTCTTGTACAAGCTTGAAAAAGAAAAGAGTATCTCAAATTCTGAAAGAGGAAGAGCTCTGTTGGTTCTCTTCTCACAGTTGAGATTGTCAAAGAAACATTGAAACAATTCAACAAATGCTCAGGACAGACTATTAGTTCTCCAAGTAAAAACTTTCTATTTCCAACAACAGTCTTGAAAGAGCAACCATAGAGCTCACAAGACATAATAGCATTCCCAAAACAACATAATTGTACTACATTTAGTGGAAAAAGTTCAAAACAGGTCAGCAATTTGGAAGATTAATCAATTATCTCTTGCTGGTACAGTTGTTCTTATCCAAGTTGCTATTGCTTCTATCCCGAACTATACCCAGGCAACCCACTAGGTATATAAGGGAAGTGGAGGAAAAAATCATCATATTAACTGGAACTTTGTTTTGCTTAAATTGGCAGGGAATTGGGTCTCAAAAACAAAAGATATGAACCTTCTTGCTAAAATGGGTTTGGAGCTTCATGATGATACTACGAGACTGTGGAAAGATGTTATATGTACAAAATATCTTCACAAAATTTCTTTTTCCACGTTTAAAGCAAACAATGTTTTATGCTCTATACTTGAAGAAGCATCCTTGATGGGAAGCATGTTCTTGTGACTGGAGTAAGGTGGAGTTTGGGTATTGGGTAATGGTTATTATACTAGCTTTTGGAAGGATAAATGGTGGGATAGTGATGTATCATCCCTTGATTTGAATAAAAATTGGGATAAGGTCATGGTTAATGAATTTAGTGATGAAAAAAAGGTTGGAATAAGGAGAAACTGCTTCAGAAGTTGCTAAGCTTCCAGTGAAACGTTCTATTGATATAAAAAATTAGGGATTCGCTAAGTATCTTTAGAGAGCCTATCAACACATTCCCTTGTTATAAAAGTTATATAGAAGCTAGAAGTAAACCCAAACTTCAGATCTTTTCGTGGAGTGTGATTAATAACAAAATTCTCTGTAATTCTAACAGAAAGAGCAAGAAACTCAATGAGTGGTGTTACATATCTCCTCCTCGCCAAGTCAGCCACCCAGTCAAGGCTTAGCTCGCTCGTGTTCAACACCTCGCATGAGTATCACCCCTTGGACCTGGAGTATATAACTAATACAAGCATGCCTAATTTTTCATAATTTATATCATGTCTGAAAAAAAAATATATATATATATAAAAACATATCAAAATGAAGATTCTTGGTAAGGGTAACACAGCATTTCCAAGCCCCAGACTCATTCCTGTGACATACTTGCACTAACCTGTCCAACAACAACCAGCAAACCCTTGTCACCAAAGCCAACAAGCCTAACCATTCACCAACCCACCCTCCACATTTTAATACCTTCACACCTCCTTTTAACCCTTCTCTTTTTTTGTTATCCGCTTTATTTGTTTACTCCTCTCTTGCCATCTATCTTACCAAGACTTTTCATGAAGTATCCATCTTCATACATTTTTGTACATGGTATAGAATATAATCCTCCAAGGACCCTCTAAATACATAAAAAAAATACACCCATGTGGGACATATTTTTGTGTTTGACACTCTAAATACGAACCAAACTATCTCCTTCTAACCCCCTTCTTAGCACAACGTATTCCTCACTTGATGCCCCATCCCCTTTTCCAATCTCCATATTGCTCCCTCCCCTCCAGACTCTTCTCACCAACTCTGTTTAACTTTATAAAACTCAGCGTAAACCCCCTGAATAGATCAGCGTAAACCCCGTTACAGTAAACCAACCACCAAAAAAGAGGCCATTTTGAATCTCAACGGTGGATAAAAAGACAGTCCCAGCACCAAGTCTTGAATCATTGCTTAATGTCTTTTATAAATGAGAATGGAATCAATAATTCAAGATTTTCAGTAACATGTTCCCCTACCATCCTCTACCAACAGCTAATTGGGATACTGGCCTTGTGAAGGGTTTAAATATTAGTCACACCACAATGTTGTGACCATTGTTTTGGGGCTTCTGACTTTTTTCGCCGCAGATGTTCACCTCAGACCACAACTTAAATCCTTGGGTCGTCTATCTCACTATTCCCATTGTGTAAAACAAACTGTTTGATAGGAGAGAAAAACAGGGGATAGGACGAAAAGTTCTAATCTAATGTTAGAAGTGCATGCGAACATATCCTATAACTCAACCATTAAATTCAAAAATTTACCTTCCAATTCTTTCTTGCCTACCAAACAGAGGCTAAAACTAGCACCCCAAAATTATGTCAGACAAAATTCGCTTATTTATTGATCATAAACAAACAGAATATTCATCATGCATACTAGAAAAACAGAGTTATGAATTGAAGCATACCTTCAGTTCTGATGCTGGAATTCTTGGATAACTTTAACTAAGAAGCAAGTAGAGAAAACAAATGATAAGAAAACAATCTCTCAAGACATCCCCAAAAATTAATTTAGATCATAAGTAAATTAGGGTTTAAATTCATCTTCAGCTATCAAAAGTTAATTAATTATATCAGTTCTATGCGTTATTATTTAAAACCAAATCGATATAAACGTTTGTTCATTGCATCCAAAAACCAAATCGATATAAACGTCCAAACAAAATTACATGAAATCAATACTATAGAATTTCATGAAAGTCGGTTCGGTGCATCCAAAACAAAGTTTTAGAGAAACAGATTGGAAACAGAATCAGGCGCTGGAGCTGGAGCTGCTGCTGGGCCTGCAGCCATCCTTGGAGGAATCATGTCCGTTGGATGGATGATGGTGATGATGATGGTCATGTCCGTCGTCATCACTGTCGTCTTCGTCGAAGGGCTTTTCTTTATGGTAAATACAACAGATCTTGGAACTCTTCTTGTTCATGAATTCGTTGTCCACGGTGCCTTCTTTCCACGTAACTTTCTTCTTCCTAGGGCGGAGTTCGAGGACGAGGGCTTCTTGAGGCTGCGACGACGAGGAGGACGCGCCCGAGGTGTTCTCGATCGTCACGGTGGTTGTCATGGAGGACATCGCTGATGACGATCTGTTCGAGGTGCCTATCGCCGTCGGTCGAACCATCGCCAGAGATTATCGCCGTTCGATTTTTTTTTTTATTTTCTTTTTGTTGATGAAATAATAGGCTTTCAGCTCCCCCAATAAGCTGTTCAGTTTCATTTAATTGCGTTGTGAGGACTTCGTTTTTTTAATGAACATCAATCACACGTGTGCTCTCCACTTTATTTTTCTTAGAGTCGGTAAACCGATTTTTCGGGTTTTATAGGGTAAATTCCATGTTTGCTCCTCCAACTTTCTTAAATTTTAATTTTAGGTATAAAAAAATGTTTGTAATATGAGCACTACCGTTATTTATTTTAAACTCATTTTATCTTTTCAAATTTTTTAATTTGAAGTTGAATGTCAAAACCATTTTAAAACGAGGTTTAGAAAACGGGGGTCTCGACTTTTAAAAAATTAAAAACGGGAGTCGCCACCAATCAGTTTAAGTGTGATTGAACCACTTTCAAACCATTTTTGTTTGAAATCTTTTGTTTTGGTCTACGAAATCAAAAACACGGGTTCAGGAGTCGGTTACGTACGAGGAAGGGTTAGCACCCTCGTAACGCCCAAAAGTTGGTACCAAATTGAATAACTTTCTATCCTTAATGCTAAAATTTTAAAAGTATTTAAAAGTATAATCCCTTTTGAAATAAAAATATGCATTTGAAAGTAAATTATAAAAGTCTAACATATTACATAACATATGAAATACATAACATAACAATAATACATTAATTCTAAAGTAAAACAAATATATGTATAATATAAACACTTGATAAATAGAATGAGCATACAAAAAATGTGATATTTAATAATAAATTTAAAATATAATAAATAATAAAAAATATATTTATAAGAATAATAATTATATAAAATATATAAAATATATTGGTTTAAAAAAATAATGTATAAAATATTAAATATGTAAAAGAATTTATATTTATAATGAAATGATTATATAATATATATACATGCATAGAAAATATATATTTGAAAATAAACTATATAAAAAGGTTAAATATTATGATATATAAAATACATAATCAAACGTATAAAAGATAAGAAAAAAATATACATATTTGAAAAATGAAGAAATTAAAATAAAAAAAAGGATTGAAAAACTAAGATAGACGAATAATAAAATAAGAACAAACCATAGAGAGTAAGAACGCAAGAGGGAGAGAAATTTGAGTGAATGCTCTCAAGAATTCTTATTGCTTCCCAAAACTCAAGTAATTTACAATGAAAGGAGAGGCCTCTATTTATAGTTGAGCCTCCCTAAATCTAATGGTACAGATCAATTACATCAACGGTTAAGATTAAAGGATATCTACAAATTAAATCTCCAAGATTACAAAATCATATCTTCTAAGATTGTATATCATATCTAAGATTGCAATCATATCTTCTAATATTTTATATCATATCTAAGATTGCAATCATATCTAAGATTGTATCATATCTAAGATTACAATCATATCTAAGATTGTATTATATCTAAGATTACAATTATATCTAAGATTGCATATCATTGAAGATTACAAATGAAATGGTGCACGAAATTTAGGGCCAAAATTGAGTTTTAAAAAAACTGAAATAAGGATAATTAAATGGTGTGTAAAAAAGGGAGGACTACTTGCACAATTTAACCATTGTAGGCAAACCTGAGCAGATCCTTCACCCTTTATCCACACTCACCGTTTCACTTTTATTTATGAAAGTAAAAAAAAAGAAACTTGAGCCATTCCAATCCCCAAAGATCAAAATAGAAGGGGAAAAAAAACCTAATGCTCTCAATCTTCCCCAATTCGGCCAACCCCAAAACAACCACTTCTTAGCTCTTTCGGTCTAAAAAAAATCAAAAGAAAACACTTCCCCGACCCCGCTTGGCTTCAACTTCGACGGTGGAGACGAGGCTCCAACGACGCGCTCGCAGGCCGGTCAAGGTAAGTATTTCCTTATCTTTGCCCTTTTACACGCGATAGGAAGAAAAATGAAAAGGAACAATCGAAAGAAATTCAAAATTCACCTATTAAACCTTGATTCTTGACGGATGTGTACTCGTATACTGTTTGTGTTCAAAATCTTGCTGCTTTTTTCATTCCAAAATCGTCCCCCCTCCCCCCCAAAAAAACATGTTACAATCACATGGCTTTATAACCTATCTTTACAACTGTTTTAAACTTCAATCGCATGTGAGGTTGGACGTGCGCGCGACGTGGGCGTGGTCGACGTGGGTACGGATGCGAGACGTGCGGCGTGCACGAGGGGTAACCTTGCTGGACGTCGGCCAAAACATTAGGGTTTTGCCCTTTTTGTTTCTGATTTAGAGTTAGACATTTGGGTTATCGGGCTTGGGATTGATTTAGGTTTTGGGTCTGTTGATGATGGGCTTTGTATTCTGACGGGTCCGGGCAGAAATTGGGCCGTACACTTTACTCACTAAAAGTTGAAGTTAAACATTATAATTCAGTGAAATAACATCACGAAAATAAAAAAATTTACATAAATTAAGGAATATTTTAATAAGGAATAGCAAATAACTATTATAGAAACCTAATTAAAATAACCTTACAATTGATTTGAACTTCTAAAAGTGAAAAATTGTTAACATCCTAGTTTAAGTGAAAAAAAAAACTTGAAGTTTATATAAGTGCACTCTCTAAATACTCGTATAAGTGCTGAAAATTCATAGATTCATCATCCTCTTATTTTATATCCTAACTTGAATTATTTGCAGGGATCAAGTTGCTATTGGTTTTCTGAAGGAACAAGTATGGGGAATTCTGTGCCTGATTGGGAATATTTATCAGAACTCTGTCTTCTTACTGTTTTTGAGAAAATAGATGATCCCATCAGTCGGGTTTAATTTGGTGCTGTTAGCAAATATTGGCATTCGCTGTTCAATACTTTTCTCGACATCAAGAGGCGATCATCCACAAATCTAATTCCAATGCTGATGATTCCATCCAAAAAGAGTGTCACAAAGCGAAAATTATACAGCCTACAAGCCAAATCAAAAGTAGGTGAGATTGAATTTCCCAAGCTTTATACAGGGAGATACTGTGGTTCTTGTTATGGTTGGATAGCCACCGTGGATGAGAGATTCAATATAACTCTTTCAAATCCTTTTAAAAATCTTAACATTCATCTTCCTCAGTTTGACAGCATGGCATATGATAGTGGGCATTATACATATAAAATTTTAAAGGTTGTGTTATTAGACGATCCCTTGTTGCATCCGAATAGTTTTGTAATTGTCATAATTTATAGTGTATGGTAGGATAGCCTTCTACAGACCTTGCCAAGAAAATTGGATATACATGGATGTCCATGAAGATCAGTCTCTTATCAGTGATATTCTTTTCCATAAAGGTTTGGTTTATGCTATAGGGCAATACAACAACCTTGTATCATTTGATGTTAATGGTGTAGAAGATGAAAGTTCAAAGCCACCAAAATTGAACACACTCGTGCCAAAAATTTTAAAGCTTGAGAATTATTCACATAGATTATATCTAGTTAAGTCATTTATGGGAAATTTATACTCCATCCATAAACATTTTGATTTTGAAAAGGTTGGTGAAAGAATGGTTCATTGGACAAAAAAGTTTACAGTTTTCAAGTTGATTTTAGATTATGAAAACGGTAAATTGTTAGAAAAGAAAGAGGTAGAGAGTATAGATGGAGATATAGTTTTTGTGGGTGATAATAAGACTTTAGCAGTTTCAGCTTTGGATTTTCCCGAAGGCGAGCCTAATTCTATATATTTCACGGATGATTTTATTGATTGGGATGCATATGAGGTATTGGGTTCTCGAGATATTGGTATTTTTCATTTGAAAGATGGAAGCTTGGAAAAATATTATCAGTTCAAATTTTCGCACAAAGATCTTTCTCCTTACATCTGGATCTCGCCCTCAAAAGAGTATAATTAAAGTTTAGAATAGATGTTTTATTTTATTATTATCATTGTCTTTAGAGAAAACAAAATGTTTATGTTATGTTTTGACATTCTTAAAATTTACTCAATAAAATTGTCTTATCTATTTGCTAATATTAATTTTACTCAATTATTATTAAATTTTGTTAAATTTATTTTATTTATAGAAATATTTAACAACTATTAAAACAAGAATTAATTCAAAAAATAGTTTAATTAGAGGCTGATGGGAAGAAGTTTATAAGATCAGTACTTTAATGAATATATCTTTACCATTCTAAATTCTCAATGAAATAAATGTTTTTTATTGTTAATTTAGAACTTCAAGCATTAAATAAATTTTTTAACCACCTTTTGAGCTTCATGGCTTGCATTTTATTTTGTTATTTTGGAAGTACCATGTAACATCATTGCTTTTATGCAAAACAAATTCAATAAGATTTAATTCTATATTTGGTAACATGAAATGTTACATAATTTGCCTAAATTTATAGTTAAATAATTGACAAAAAAAAAATTGACAAACAGTCTTAAATAGTTATAATTTTTTTTTAATATTTTACTATACCCTATAAAATACTTATCAATTCCTAACCATATTTCTACTCTATCAAATATTAAATCATACAGATATAAAAAAAAAACATAATTAACGGCATAAAAAAGTAAACAACAAAAAGTTCAAATCACTTCATTATTTTTAGTAGGTTATAATCAAAACACCAAGATAACCAGGATCCTATGGCATCCACATACATATATATACAGGTATTCAAAGTTACTTTGTTTTGTTGTTCCCATTCTAAGAGCACCGGGTAACTAAGACTGATTGCATGCAGTGAAAAGTGAAAAACAAAATTCACATTTCAGCAAACAGTTTCTCTGCCTTACCACCTTCAGCTAGTGAACCCTTGGTCCATCTTTTCAGCATTTCTAAGGCTGCCTTGGGCTGGTCCATAGGCACCATGTGACCAGCATCATGAACCTGTTAAAGATCATCATGCAGCTATATCAACAACCAGCCAGCTGCAACTAGATTTAAAGACACAGATAAATGTTGGTATAGAGAAGGACCAGACCTTAAGAAAACCAAGAGGTCCATGAGTTTTCAACACTCCTGCTTCTGACCCATCAACCACAAATGGAACCTCTGGCGATGCCACAAATTCTTTTCGACCAGACCATTGCATTGCATGAACCCATCTTGAATTGCCTGTTCCAAGTATCATATTGTGATCCGTAATTCGCTAGATGTATCTGGTATCATTTGCCCCTCCCCCCATCCATAAACGAAACAGAACATGCTTACCGAGCCAGTTGCAGATAAGCTCATACAAGAAGCTTGACTCCGTCCTCAAGGAGAGCAGGAATGCCAACTTCAAGATTCCGCATCCAGTCAACCAGCATTGCCTGATACATTGTAGGGCTGCAGGAAACGAATTCTATATTCCCAACACCAAGAGCATCCCTAACCGATTTTTCGGGTTTTATAGGGTAAATTCCATGTTTGCTCCTCCAACTTTCATAAATTTTAATTTTAGGTATAAAAAAATGTTTCTAATATGAGCACTACCGTTATTTATTTTTAACTCATTTTATCTTTTCAAATTTTTTAATTTGAAGTTGAAGATTGAAATTCAGTGAAATAATAACACGAAAATAAAAATTAAGGAATATTTTAATAACGAATAGCAAATAATTATGATAGAAACCTAATTTAAATAAACTTACAATTGATTTTAACTTCTAAAAGTGGAAAACTATTAACATCCTAATTTAAGTAGAAAAATAACACTTGAAGTCTATATAAGTGCACGCTCTAAATTTAAAAATCTAATATTTGCACGCTCTAAATGCCCATATAAGTGCTAAAAATACATAGTTTCGTCACCCTCTTATTTTAATTTTTTGCAGGGACCAAGCTGCTATGGGGAATTCTGTGCCAGATTGGGAATATCTACCAGAACTTTGTCTTCTTACAGTTCTTGAGAAAATAGATGAACCCATCAGTCGGGTTCAATTTGGTGTTGTTAGCAAATATTGGCATTCACTGTTCAATATTTTTTCTCGATATCAAGAGGCGATCATCCACAAATCTAGTTCCAATGCTGATGGTTCCACCCAAAAAGAGCACCACAAAGCGAAAAGTATACAGCCTACAAGCCAAATCAAAAGTTGCTAAGATTGAATTTCCCAAGCCTTATACACGGAGATACTGTGGTTCTTGTTATGGTTGGATAGCCACCGTGGATGAGAGCTTCAATATAACTCTCTCAAATCCTTTTAAAAATCTTAGCATTCATCTTCCTCAGTTTGATAGTATGGCATATGATAGTGGGCCCTACACATATAAAATTTGAAAGGTTGTGTTATCAGACGATCCCTTGTTGCATCTGAATAATTTTGTAGTTGTCATAATTTATAGTGTGTATGGCAGTATAGCCTTTTATAGGCCTTGTCAAGAAAATTGGATATACATGGATGTAGATGAAGATCAGTCTCTTATCAGTGATATTCTTTTCCATAAAGGTTTGGTTTATGCTGTAGGGAAATCAACAATCTTGTATCATTCGATGTTAATGGTGTAGAAGA
This sequence comes from Gossypium longicalyx, assembly GCA_025698465.1. Taxonomy (NCBI): domain Eukaryota; kingdom Viridiplantae; phylum Streptophyta; class Magnoliopsida; order Malvales; family Malvaceae; genus Gossypium; species Gossypium longicalyx. The sequence goes on from CM046998.1 coordinate 90,220,935, forward strand.
TGATGAAAGTTCAAAGCCACCAAATTTAAACACACTCGTGCCAAAAATTTTAAAGCTTGAGAATTATTCACGTAAAGTATATCTTGTTAAGTCATCTATGGGAAATTTATAATCCATCCATAAATATCCTGATTTTGAAGAGGTTGGTAAAAAAATGGTTCATTGGACAAAAAGTTCACAGTTTTCAAGTTGATTTTAGATTATGAAAACGGTAAATTGTTAGAAAAGAAAGAAGTAGAGAGTATAGATGGAGATATAGTTTTTGTGGGTGATAATAAGACTTTAGCAGTTTCAGCTTTAGATTTTCCCAAAGGCCAGCCTAATTCTATATATTTCACGGATGATTTTATTGATTGGAATGCATATGAGGTATTGGATCCTCGAGATATTGGTTTTTTTTCATTTGAAAGACGGAAGTTTGGAAAAACATTATCAATTCAAATATTCGCACAAAGATCTTTCTCCTTACGTCTGGATCACACCCTCAAAAGAGTATAATTAGAGTTTAGAATAGATGTTTTACTTTATTATTATCATCGGTCTTTAGAGAAAACAAAATGCGTATGTTATGTTTTGACATTCTTAAATTTTACTCAATACAATTTTATTTATTTGCTAATATTAGTTTTACTTAATTATTATTAAATTTTATTAAATTTGTTTTATTTATAAAAATATTTAATAGTTTAATTGCAGGTTAATGGTAAGAATTTTATAATATCAATACTTTAATGAATATATATCTTCACCATTTTTAATTGTCAATAAAATTAAGTGTTTTTTATTCTTAATTTACAACTTCATGCATTAAATAATTTTTTTAAACTTATTTTTTCAGCTTCAAATTATAATTATTTTTAAAATTTTTTGCATGCATTGTATTTTGAAAGTAATATTTACCGATCATGATTAAATTTATTTTAGAGAATATTTCAAATTAGATTAATTAAAATTTTAGAATATAAATTTCATAGGTAGAACAAGGAAACCCGAAATGGTCTTCTTCTTCTTGTTCTTCGCAATTCTCTCCTTGGTCTGGTCTCCAAAGCTGGAGAGAGAGCCCACTGAACGAGGACCTCTGTCCAACACTGAAGTCCCCAACACGGCGGCCGCCCTTGAAGCTTCTGCTTCCTCTCTTGCAGAGCTTGGTTCTCTGGTTCTCTCTACCAGTGACCCCCTTACTAAATCCAAGCTCTCTCATTTGGCTTTCTCCAGGTGGCGCAATGAGGGTCTGCCCATTGGGCTCTGCCAGCCTCCTTCTCGACCTGCTCGCCCTACTAACCCTCAATTGGTTTGTTTCCCATTCAAACTTATACCGCATGGAATTGGAGTTTGTGTATAAATAGCATGTGTAATTAATCTTTGTGATCAATTATTCATTTTGGAGTTGCTATTGTTAGGTGAAAAGTGATTATTTTTTAGTCGTTTTCCTGAAATGCAGGTTTCTCCAAAGGAGATTCCAGACCCTAAAAACTCTGGCCTGCCTCTTAATGCTTATCTGCTTCACAACCTGGCTCATGTGGAGTTAAATGCAATTGATTTGGTATGGGATACTCTTGTACGATTTTCACCCTTCTATCATATTCTTGGGGACAAATTCTTTGCTGACTTTGCTCATGTTGCTGATGATGAAAGCCGTCATTTTGCTTGGTGTTCACAAAGGCTTGCTGAGATTGGTTTCAAGTAAGTAGAGTTCTCGCTTTCTGCAGTGTTTTAATTTGCTATTTCCTTGTTTAAACGGCTTTAATCTCTTTTCCCCTGACTTATTATCAACATATACATGCTCTTACACTTAGGTTGTACCTTGTTAATCATCAATAAAGCTCTATTTCCATGTACAATCCTTTCCTTTTCAGTGTAAATATGTTATTTCTGCTTGTCTTTTCACATGATAAATAACTAGCATTTGTGTTTGAAGAACCAAAATATGCCATGAATTGGCCCACCTTAACTAATTTACACTCATCAAATGCACTTCCATGCAATTGTTTTTTTTCCTTTATCTAGTTATGGAGATATGCCTGCTCATAACTTACTTTGGAGAGAATGCGAGAAATCATCAGATAATGTTGCTGCACGTATGGCTGCCATCCCATTAGTACAAGTGATCTTTTACTGTTGACCAACTTTTAATTCTTGCAATTGAAGCTTCCTTAAAGTACTTTATGATTTCATGAAAGTAAATCTTGAGATGTTTTCTCTGAAAAATGCAATTGCTCAAAATGTAATTTCCCAGCCTTCATCTAACTTGAACATTTCACGGCACCCATCTTTGAGTAGTGATTTAGGCGGATTAGATTTCACTCCAGTCTGAGATTTTCATAGCACTAACTTTAGTTGAGGAAATTTCATTGGAAGTTTCATAAACCTAGATTAACTCAGTTTTCAAGTTTTTGCACCTGTAGTTTCTCATGTCCAATCTAATGCCTTAATAGGCTCAAGTCAAATTCAGGGCATTCCCTAAAGAACTATTTATGATCTAGTCTTGGTCAAAGTTGAAGCTTAAAAAAATTGATCATCTGAAATCAAGATTGCTCTTGCTTCCTTTAAGTTTAAATTTAACCATTTCAATGTCATGTCATATGCATAAAAGGTGCTTCCAATTTCCAGTTACCTAGGTTTTTTTTTTTCTCAGTCCGGTAATCCAGCTTGACTATTATTTTTGAGTTTATAGAACCTTTTTTCTGCTATGCTGCACAAGTCAATGTCGTAGTGCTATTCAGACCATTTTGTTTTAAATGCATTAGCCATTCTCTGCAGGATTCTGATATCTGTGTTATTATATTTGTTTCTAAATTTAGAAAAGAGTAAAAATTGCAGTTCATCCTGTTGATCCTTCCTCTGATATACCCATATTTTTTCCAATTTGTGTTAGTTTATTTTGGATTGGAAATTTAAGTACTTGTTTTTACGGATATAGGAGGCTAGGGGTCTTGATACTGGCCCACGCCTGGTCAAAAAAATGGTTGGCTTTGGGGATCACAGGACATCTACAATTGTCGCTAGGATTGCTGAAGAGGAAATTGCACATGTAGCTGTTGGTGTATACTGGTTTATATTCATCTGTCATAAAATGAATCGAACTCCATGCTCCACATTTAAAGGTTTAGTAGCATTTTATCACTTCAAGACAGGTTCTGTGTTCAAATTCAATTCCATTCAGGCTTTGCAATCTCTTATGTATTTCTTTGAGAAACCGTGCAGAGTTATTACAAGAGTATAATTTGGAGTTGAAAGGGCCATTTAATTACTCAGCTCGAGATGAAGCTGGTATTCCACGAGAATGGTAAGTATGAATTGAGTCATTTGCTTGAAAGAAATGTAGATACAAATTTTGTCATATTTATTGATATGGACCTTTGGAAAACCACACCCTAAAAGCTAGCTGTTGAGATTGGAGAGCCTAGGTCCACATAAACCCAACAATGAAATCTCGTGGGATCCAAGTCCAATACTTGGGCACATAGCAGTCTACCACACTCCGCAATCCTAATGCCCACAAGGTGGGCTGGCTTTGTGCTAGCTTAATCTAGCCCCAAGCGAATATTGCTTTACCGACGTCACCACCCGCCACACAGTTGCAACTGAGAAACATGATGGCTGGTTCTAATACCAATTGATATAGACCCTTGAAGAACCACACCCCAAAAGCTAGCCTATGTGAGATCCTCGTCCCATACCTTGCAATTGGGCATGTAACATTTATCCTCATCTAATTCTAGATTTTTAGTCTTTATAACCAGCTTGCAATGCACTTCCAACTTAGAAGTTATAATCATATGCATATGGCTGTCTTTAACTAGCTGTCTGATACACTGTGTAGGTATGACTCTTCGTCTACAAATAAACAAGAGCGTGAAGGGAATTGGAAGAGTAGTCAGCAGCTTTCTGAGGTCTGTGATGCAGTATTATACACTTAAATTTGAATAACTTTTTGGAAAAAGGATTGATTTTTCAAAATTGATTACAGGTTTATGATAGGCTTGCTTGTATTATCTCCATGGAGAGTGAGAATTCAAGTTTAAATAGACCATCCGACTGACTTTTATTTGAATATCCACTGTTAAGATCCCTGTATAAATCTAAATTCTGGAATTTGATGTCCGGTTTTTCATGTGACAAAACTTGGCAAGATGGCAAGGGTCAGGCACAAAATTTAAACTACTTTGTACACCAACGCAAAAGCTGTATCAAACTTAGGTTTTGCTTGGTATGAAGGATGGAAAGAAGTGATGATGGAAAATTTGTTAATTGTTGGGGTTTTTGACCTGCTCGTTCCATGGTCTATTACAACGAACCTGGTTTACTGCTTGGGCCATTGTGTTGGCCCTTGTACAGATTTGGTTAAGCTAAATTTTGTCCACTTGAGTGTGGCATATTTGACAAAACAGAAGTGTGAATCAACTTGGATACTAAGTCTCAGGGCAGTTTGATAAGTATGAAAGTTTTTTATCTTAGTGATTGAAGTGTTATTTTTTAGAGATAAATACTGAAATAATTAATGGATAAAATCAGCAATTGAAGAGCTCTGGAAGACGGAGCAAGAATTGCATGCAATTGTCCGCTCCTCCAACTGTCACTGGTTAATTACTGATGTATATGCTAGCCCTAGGTTTAACGTAGATTTTTTTGGGAAAACCTTAGGAATGTTGCTAGTAAACATAGCATTCCCTGGCTAGTCACCTGTTATTTCAATGATATTCTCACTATCGAGGATAAAAAAGGAGGCCTTCCTTCATCCCCTAGAAGATTAATGGCTGATTGCTTAAATGATTGTAACCTTTTTGACTTGGCTTCAAGGGACCCCGTTTCACATGTTCAAACCTAAGAGAGTTAAGTCAACTTATCCAAGAAAGGTTAGATTATGCCTTCGACAATAACCAATGGAAACTCATGTTCCCTATAGCATCAGTCATTTATTTACCCCGTGTCAGATCTGACCACTGCGTCCTTCTTATCTCTTTTGCTAATTCTCAATGGCAAAGAAGAACTCGGATGTTCAAGCTTGAAGGAATGTGGGTTGACCACCCAGATTTCCCTGGAATTGTGGATAACTTTTGGAATGACACAACCAACCCTCTTGTAAACAGGATCAGAGACTTCACCAGTTTCTTGAGGGATTGGAACCGAACTAGTTTTGGCAATGTGTTTAACAAAAAGAAGAAAATCCTTGCTTGTATCAATGGGGTTCAAAGAGCCCTTGCTAATGATCCCAACAAACTCGCCAAAGACTATATGGATATCCTCAAGCAGGAAGAGGACCTCTGGCTCCTCAAAAAAACACTAAGTTGTTAGCTATCTCTTATCTTGCAGGTATACAATTTGTTTATCAAGAGTGGTAGGACTTATTAAATATCCTTCAATGACGCATAGGCATATTGATGTAATGCATAGTTTTATTTTTGTTTAGCATAATCCAAAATGTGTAGGAACCATACTAGTGGTTTTTTTTTCTTTTGGTATAATTACAAGTATTTTTATTCATTTTACGAAGTACTATTCGGGCCGGGTGGTATTCAAGTAAAAAGAGAAAATTATATTTTTATTTTTATTTTTTTAAATAATGATCTTTAAAAGGTGTGGGCCATGAGTTGAGTTGAATGTTGATTTAGGATATTTGACCAATCAAGTAGGAAAAATTCCAAAGGAAAGAAAATGAAGTGGCTGCTAATTTTATCGGAAAATTGATCCTAAAAGAAGAAAAATGTACATGGAAGATTCAATGGGGTTAGTGGATACTCAAACATGTCATAAATATATAATTATAAATAACTAAACTCAAATTTAAATTTAAATTTAAACTTAACTCAAATCTAAATTTAAACTTAATTATTAACTGACTCAAAAATATAGGTTTTTTCTTGTTATAGCCAGCATGATAACCCAAATACAGCACGAAAATAATAACACGAAATTGAAGTTAAACATTGTAATTTAGTGAAATAACAACACGAAAATAAAAAAAATATACGTAAATTAACGAATATTTTAATAAGGAATAGCAAATAACTATTATAGAAACCTAATTTATAAACTTACACTTGATTTGAACTTCTAAAAGTGAAAATTTATTAACATCCTAGTTTAATTGGAAAAATAACACTTGAAGTTTATATAAGTGCACTCTCTAAATACCCATATGAGTGCTGAAAATACATAGTTTCATCACCCTCTTATTTTATTTCCTAACTTGAATTATTTGCAGGATCAAGCTGCTATTGGTTTTCTGAAGGAACAAGTATGGGGAATTCTGTGTCAGATTGGGAATATCTACCAGAGCTCTGTCTTCTTACTGTTCTTGAGAAAATAGATGAACCTATCAGTCGGGTTCAATTTGGTGTTGTTAGCAAATATTGGCATTCACTATTCAATACTTTTCTCGACATCAAGAGGCAATCATCTATAAATCTAGTTCCAATGCTGATGATTCCATCCAAAAAGAGCGCCACAAAGCGAAAAGTATACAGCCTACAAGCCAAATCAATAGTCGTTGAGATTGAATTTTCCAAGCCTTATACATGGAGATACTGTGGTTCTTGTTATGGTTGGATAGCCACCCTGGATGAGAGCTTCAACATAACTCTTTCAAATCCTTTTGAAAATCTTAGCATTCATCTTCCTCAGTTTGACAACATGGCATATGATAGTGGGCCCTACACATATAAAATTCAAAAGGTTGTGTTATCAGACGATCCCTTGTTGCATCTGAATAATTTTGTAGTTGTCGTAATTTATAGTATGTATAGCAGATTAGCCTTCTACAGACCTTGCCAAGAAAAATTAGATATATATGGATGTCGATGAAGATCAATCTCTTTTCATTGATATTCTTTCCCATAAAGGTTTGGTTTATGCTATAGGGAAATACAACAATTTTGTATCATTCGATGTTAATGGTGTAGAAGATGATGAAAGTTCAAAGCCACCAAAATTGAACACACTCGTGCCAAAAATTGTAAAGCTTGAGAATCGTTCACGTAGGGTATATCTTGTTAAGTCATCTATGGGAAATTTATACTCCATCCATAAACATTTTGGTTTTGAAGAGGTTGGTGAAAGAATGGTTCATTGGACAAAAAAATTCACAGTTTTCAAGATGATTTTAGATTATGAAAACGGTAAATTGTTAGAAAAGAAAGAGGTAGAGAGTATAGATGGAGATATAGTTTTTGTGGGTGATAGTAAGACTTTAGCAGTTTCAGCTTTGGATTTTCCCCAAGGCAAACCTAATTCTATATATTTCACGGATGATTATATTGATAGGGATGCATATGAGGTATTGGGTCCTTGAGATATTGGCATTTTTCATTTGAAAGATGGAAGCTTGAAAAAATATTATCAATTCAAATCCTCGCAGAAAAATCTTTCTCCTTACATCTGGATCTCGCCCTCAAAAGAGTATAATTAGTGTTTAGAATGAATGTTTTACTTTATTATTATCATCGTCTTTAGAGAAAACAAAATGTCTATGTTATGTTTTGACATTCTTAAATTTTACTCAATACAATTGTCTTATTTATTTGCTAATATTAATTTTACTCAATTATTATTAAATTTTATTAAATTTATTTTATTTATAGAAATATTTAACAGCTATTAAAATGAGAATTAATTCAAAAAAATAGTTTAATTGGAGATTGATGGGAAGAAATTTATAACATCAGTACTTTAATGAATATATATCTTCACCATTCTAAATTGTCAATGAAATTAAGTGTTTTTTACCGTTAATTTACAACTTCATGCATTAAATAATCTTTTTTTAACTATCTTTTGAGCTTCAAATTATAATTATTTTTAAATTTTTTGGCATGTATTGTATTTTGGAAGTAATATTTACCAATCATGATTAAATTTCAGAATATATTTCAAATTAGATTAATACCCCTATTCTGCTGTTAAGCAACTTTGAATCTTCTTCCCTAAAAATTAAATATCTTTGCAAAACAAAATAAATGTAATGATTCAATTTATAGAAATACAAACATAACATTAATTAACTTAGTAAGTTCCATATGCAAAATAGCAACCAAATTAGCTTTTAAAAACTATTCGACAATTTTTGCTTTTCTGCGACTAACCTCAATTCTTGATCTATAAAATAATTCGGTTTAATTTATCAATTTCAAACATCTCATATCATCCTATTATAAGTATGTATGTATCAGTTCAATTTTATTTTATTTTATTGAATTCCCTTAAACTTTTACATTTTATTCAATTTAATCCCTAAGACCAAAATAGTCATATCTTTCAAAATGAGTTTCATTTTACAATCTAATTTCAATCTCGTCGTATATAACCTCTCTACTAACATTTAAGCTTTACAAATTAATTATTTTTCATATCTAAATTTAAAATTTAATAGTTTAATACAAAAAATTCAAATAATCAACTTTAAAAACCTTTAGCAGTTTTAAAAAATAAATTTGAATTTTAAAGTTAAAGCTTCCAAAATTCCTAAATAGCGTTAAGCTTCTTTTCTTTCTATTTGGTTTGGGTGAGTGGGGAAGAAGATGATACCATTCTTCCCCCGCTAACTTAATAATAATAATAAATAATATAATTTTTCATTTTACTTATTTTAACGTATATTTTATATTAATAAATTTAATCAGTTCATTTCTTAATTAAAAGCCCATAGCAGTTGAATTTTTATTACTTTTATAATTTAATTTTTATATCTTAATTAATCATTTATTCGATAAAATTGTCAATCCAAAATTCAATTCACTTAGAACATAATTCCATAAATATCTAGTAAAAATATTTATGATCTTGGTTTACGGAATTGGAGTCCCGAAACTAATTTTTTTAATGCTTTCTTAATTTGTATATGAACTATTTGTTGATCGTTATAATTGATCTCCTTACAATAATGAAGTAGGGATTAATGTGTTGCTCGGTATTATTTATTCTTTCATACGAATTTTAATGGAAGTAATTTGGGGTTAAGCGCAATGAAATTCATTTCTCAAAAGAATCTAAGGCAAAAAAATTAATAAAGAACAAAAATAAAAGCAATAAAATATATAATTAACTCTGCCCATCAATACTGAAATAACTAGCATGATGTGCATATTAGCATAAAACCATGTTTAATGGCCATTATTGCAGTGCTCATTTCTTGCTTCCCTGCTTGGAAAACCACGATTGCATATATCACATTTGAATTTTATCTCATCTTTGTGACAAGCATTTTGGTGATCCAATACCTGTTTTAAGTTGCTAAAAGATTCCGTAAAAGGTTACAAAAGCCATTGTAGTATCTCCTGGAAACATTTTCGACAGCATTGGATGCCATTATAAAGAAGAAGTTGAGTTTAAAAAGATAAAATAGTTTTAAGTTTTTATGAATATAAAGAAGAAGAAGTTGAGTTTAAAAGATAAAATAGTTTTAAGTTTTTATGAAACTATCATTTTATATAGTAAAAGAAAATGTTGTTAGCATGATTATGATTAGGAGTTGATGGGTAGGAGTTTCATGCAAATTTGTTGAGCATGAGAATCTTGCTGATTTTACAACAATTTCTTTTTCCTAAACAAATCAATGTCATACAAAAATAACTACCATATCATTACTTATGGACTAGAATGTTCCTTTTTCTTTTAATGTTTGTGTTAAGTATGACTCCTATTTCAGTTAGTTTTGAGAAATAATCTTCTAGTTAAACTCTGTTTATTTGTTTCAGTCAAATGCTGATTAGTTTAGATTATTTTATTATTATTTGACCTATAAATTTAGCCTATAAATAAAAAAATACACCCATTAGATATTAGAACTCATAACACATTTAGAGAATTAAATAAAATGACAATACAAACATAATAATAAATAACATAAACTTGCAGGCATATAATGGCATAAACAAATGAATAAATACATAGTAAGATAATATATAATAACATAATAATAATGAAGACAAAAATAAAAATGAAATCAATAAAATGATAAAGGAATAATAAATGGGATAACAAATAAAATTTTTGTGAAAATTTAATTTAAATTAAAAGTAAACAAATAAACATATGAATTAACGAAATATTGAATAAAATGGTTTTTAAAAACTAATAATGATAATAAAAATAGTAGTAATAATTCTATAATAATGGTAGTAATAACAATAATAATACAAACAACAACAATAATAATAATAATAAAGTAAATACAGAAGAAAGGAAAATGCAATAATAATATTAATTAACTTTAATAATAATAATATAATAATAATGGTAATAATAATTATAATATTAAAACTAATAACAATAATGATAATAGTAATAATAATATAAATAATAATAGTAATATTAAAATTAATCAAATTAATAATAAAATAGCAAAAATGATAAACATGGACTAAATTGAAATTAAAACTGAATTTCAGGGATGATATCAAAAATGAAAACACTGAAGAGGTTTAAATTGTAGCGCGCCCAAAAGAAGGAGGACCAAAATTTTTTTTATCCCGGCATCCAAAATGCACAGCTTAAGGGAGAACTAAATTGAAAAAAAAAATGAAATAGTGGGGTAAAAATTAAAAAATTAAAAACTTCATTGCAAAATCATAAAAAATAGGAAGGACCAAAAGGGTGTAACGCCCCCATACTCGAGACCGTCGCCGGAGTCAAGTTTAAGGTGTTAATAAACTTAATTGATCACTTAAACAATTTTCAACCATTTACTTTACCTTTCGGAATAAGCTATTTGTCTACGTCATAGTCGCTAAAAAAATCATATCTCGAGTTACAAAACTCGAAATTGAAATCTGTAAATTTTCCCTAAAACTAGACTAATATATCTATCTACTAATTTTTTTCCAAAATTTTGGTTGGGCCAATTAATATAGTGTATTAGTTAAAATCTCCCCTGTTTTAGTGCTCGACTGCTTTAACCTCTGTCACTTACGAACCAGTTTTCTCTCTGTACAGAATTCAAATGACTATGCCGTTTGTTTTCCTTAAAACTAGGCTCAATAAGGAATATGTACATATATATCATGACTCCTAATCATTTTTGTACAATTTTTAGTGAATTTATAAAGTCAGAATAGGGGAGCTTCGAAGTCACTTTGATCTTGTCTCACAAAAATTCAAATACCTCCTAATATAAAAGTATTTTGCTTACAAAATTTCTTCTATGTGAAACTAAATTCAATGAGATTTAATTTTATATCTTATTCAACCTCTAATTCAATTTCTATGATTTATAGTGAATTTTCAAATGTGAACTACTGCTACTAACTAAAAATTGTTTTAGTACAAAATATTGTTAACTAGTTTATAACATCCTTACTTCATTTCACTTAAACTCTATACATGCCATATAAATCTTTAACCATAAAACAAAAGCTACCGGAATTGATCTGGATAGTGTGCCTTATTGTGTTGATCCGATCTACCAATTTCACTTCAGTTCAATCTACATAAAAATATCAAACACACGCAAGTAAGCTTATTGAAGCTTAGTAAGTTCATAGGTTTAAAAGTAATGCTTACCAAACATAATACTTCCAACAATAACAAAACATTTACTAAAGTTCCCTGCCATTCACAACCACTATTACAATACTTTACATGGTTGAGCTCAACATTAACAACTACTCAATCTCTTTCATTTGGTGCACTTCTCTTATATTACTTATTATCAAATTAGGAAACGTCTTACAAAATTGAGTACATTGTTGCTCAGTGCCACGATTCACAACTCAGTATAGTTTTCCTTATTGAACCACCATACCTACATTTTACAACTCGGTATGGAAAATACCATACCTACATTTCTTAACTCAGTATGGATAATACCATACCTACGTTCCACAACTCAGTATGGATAATACCATACCTACATTTCACACTTTTCCTGTAACACCCCCTACCCGTATCCGTCGCCGAAATAGAGTACGAGGCATTATCGAGGACTACAAAAACACTTACAAATAATTTAAATATATTTTCATAACAACTTGTCTTGATTTCATACTATTTCATATTTAAGCTTTACTCACCAAAGTATTTGAAATATCATCTTTATGCAAATAGCACACATGAGGTACATAATTCCATAATTAAGAATGAACACATTTATCAAACATATTCCAAATTCATATATCAATGTCTCACATTTTCATATATCAATAACCGTCATTTTTCTTGTTTTTCAGATAATTATGTGTAACCATTGATAAGCATGCAATTCACTGTTTCTTCCTGTCAATCACAATTTCAAATGACAAATTCGTGTGAATGAGCTCATCCTCATTAGGTATTTAAATTCTGTCATTTTGATTCATATACTCATAATTTACTAACATATCCTGTCAAACACAATCTCTGAATGACAAAATCACATAATTGAGCTCAATAATAATAATGATAACATTACTTACATTTCTTTTTCCACATGTTACATTTACGACTTACCAACTTGTCCATTCAAGGAACAGCTTACGGATTTGAGTACATCATGATCTGAAGCCCGAAGTCTAGCTGAAGCACATAAGTGCTAAACGGAAGCCCGAAGGCTAACTGAAGCACATAAGTGCTAAACGGAAGCCCGAAGGCTAACTGAAGCTCATCAGAGCTGAACTGAAACCCCAAAAGGGTTAACTGAAACTCATATGAGTTAACGGAAGCTCGTAAGAGCTAAACGGAAAGCAAACACGAGAATTCGCAACAAATGCTGAATCTCGGTTTACTTGGGTAATTTACCGTCAATTCATCTTTTTCACTGAAAGATTGTACTTATTTCCTACGTTCCGTTCCTCCGAAATTCTCAATTCAATTTCATAACTTTTGTACATAATTCACTTATTTTTAACAATTAACATACATAAATATTAATCACCATTCATAAAATAATATTGAAATTTAATAATATTAACAAATGGTCACTAAATTTAGTTATATAAACTCACAAGTTCGATTTTTATATTATAGCGATAATCATAATTTCATAATAAATATTCCAAATAAAACATTATATCGTTTCTAATTCAACACTTTATCGATTATAATCAGGCATGTGATCAATTTATACACGAGTCATTCATATATTTTTGTATATTTTCCTCCTCCTCCTCTCCATCCACATCCTTAGTATAAACAACACACTTGTAGGTAACATTATCCATAATTTTCACTATCTACTTATGTGAATATTCAAGCTGTCCATCTGTGTCATAGTCACTAAATTATTTTTATCTAAAGCTAAAAAACTCAAAATTAAGATCCGATAATTTTCCCTGAAACTAGATTCACATATCTTCTTACCATAAAATTTTCATAATTTTTGGTTGGGCCAATTAATACAGTTTATTCATTGAAGTCTCCCCTGTTTCAGATTAAGACTACTCTGACCTCTGTGCACTACGAACCAAATTTCTCCCTGTAAAGAATTCCAAAAACCATGCCGTTTATTTTCCTTAAAAATAGACTCAATAAGGAATCCATGCATGTAAAGTATGACTCTTAATAATATTTTTACAATTTATGGTGAATTTCTAAATTCAGGACAGGGGATCTCGAATTCATTCTGACCTTGTCTCACAAAATTTATCATATCTCATGATTTACAATTCCATTGCTTACATTATTCCTTCTATAAGAAACAAGACTCAATAAGCTTTAATTTCATATTTTATTCATCCTCCAATTCCATTTCTACAATTTTTTGTGATTTTTCAAAGTTAGACTACTGCTGCTGTCCAAAACAATTTTAGTGCAAAATGTTGATTTCCATTTTGCCCCAAATTTCACAATTCATACAATTCAGTCCTTGCTCAATTAACCCCTCAATTAAGATAATTTTCTCAATTAATACTTTTACTAAACATTATGAGTTATTTAATAACTATTAAAATTCATAATTTCCATATAAAACTCTAACTTTAAACTCTTTTACAATTAGGTCCCAAACATTCACTTTCTATTCAATTCTTACAATAAAATCAACATATAAACAATTTAAAGCTCTAATTCCATGCCAAATCATCATATAATTCCAGCACATATGTATATAAACTTTCAATTTCTTTCATAGAATCAAAAACTAATGAATTCAACAAGTGGACCTAGTTGTAAAAGCCACAAAAATACAAAAATTTCAAGAAATAATCAAGAATTAAACTTACTTGAAGTAAAAATATGATAAAACAGCTTAATAGAACTCTTCCATGGCGTTTTTCTGATGAGAATGCATAAAAATAAAGAGAAATTTAGATAATTCCACTTTAGTCCTAACTTTATTAAGTAAATTTTGCAATTTTCCAATTTTTCCCTTAATTCTCCTTATTTTCTTTCTGATTTCATGCCCTTGCCGTCCAGCCCAAATAGACCTTGGGTCTATTTTCCTTTTAAACCCTCTTTCTTTTATCAATTAAACTATTTAATCATTTCCCACAATTTTACATTTGATACAATTTAATCCTTTTTGTTCAATTAACTATCAGAACTTTAAAATTTCTTGACGAAACTTTAATACTAACATATTAACACTCCATAAATATTTATAAAAATATTTATGGCTCGATTTAAAATTCTCGAGGTCTCGATACCTCATTTTTTATTCTAATTATTTTAATATTTATTTTTAGTACACTATTCACTATTTCAAAATTTTTCCTAACTTCACATTTAATTTATACTCACTAAATTAATAATATTTCCTACTCATTTGTCGGATTTAGTGATCTCGAATCACTGTTCCGACACCACTGAAAATTAGGCTGTTACATTTCCATAGATCAACCATGATCTTATCCTTCAATTCATCTCATGACACAATATGAACGTACTCAATCCTGCGTTTTTCCCAATTTGAATTACCGCCTCTATTATTCCATTTTATCACAATTTCCACAATTCCACAACATTTAATAACACATTACATCATTCAATCATTCACAATTAAGCATGAAAATTCAACCATATAAACTTACCCAGCTGATTTGTAGAAGATATTGAAATTCAGGGGCTATTCCGCAACTTTTTCTTTTCCTCGTTCTTCTTTGGATTCTTGATCTATAATGTAAAATATTTTCACTCATTAGCATTTATTTCGTTTATATTTCACTTCATAATTTATGCTATTCAATTTTCAAAATTGCACTTTTACCTCAAAACTTACAATTTTTACAATTTAGTCCCTGCTCAATTCATCTATCAATTGAACTAATTTTTCTTAATTAACACTTTATTTTATCATTATAAACTATTTCGCAACCTTTGATATTCTGAATTTCAACACCAACCTCTAATTCGCAACTTTTTTACAATTAGGTCCTAAACACTATTTTTCATCAAAATCACATAATAAAACCACCTTAATATCAAATTAGAACTTAAATTTCATAATAATTCATCATAAAATTCCCTTAATCAGTCAGGGTAACTTCCAATTTAACCCACCAAATCAAAAACTAATGAATTCTATAAGTGGACTTAATTGTAAAAGTCATAAAAACATAAAAATTATCAAGAAAAAGCAAGAATTAAACTCACATGATGTAAAAATATGAATAAAAAGCTTTCTCCAGACCTCCTACGGCCTTTTTGCTGAGAAAATATAAAGAGATCTCTAGATTTCTCACTTTTGTCCTTATTTTATATGTTAAAATTATAAAATTTTCAATTTTGCCCTTATTTCCCTTATTTTCCTGCTGATTTTCTTGCCCTTGCCGTCCAACCAATACACTTTTAGGCTTAATTTCCTTTTAAACCCCCTTGATTTTAACACTTGAGCTATTTAATCCTTCTAGCAAATTTTGTATTTGTTACAGTTTAGTCCTTTTTATTTAATTAACCATCCAAACGATAAAATTTTCTAACGAAATTTTAACACCACATTACTAACACTCCATAAATATTTATAAAAATATTTACGGCTGGATTTTATGAGATCGGGCTTCGATACCTCATTTTTGACTTAATTTATTTCTCTTTTAAATTTTAATTTAACCTATTAAAATATTTCCAATATTTTATTCACTTCTAAATACTATTTTATTTTAATTTCTTAATAGTACTTGTCGGATTTAGTGATCTCGAATCACTGTTCCGACACCACTGAAATTTTTAGGCTGTTATAAAGGGAAAATAACCCCTTTAAGAAAAACACGCGGATCCTCAATCTAGAGCAGGTTTGGTCGAACGGGTAAGGATGAAACGACATCGTTTTGGCACTGGTGCTTAAGTCCCAAAACGGCGCCGTTTAGAACCTTATATAAATTGCAAAAAATCTTTTTAAAAAAAAAATCATTTCCCTTCCATTTTCCAGAAAAATAAATTTTCAACCCTCTCCCCTCTCTCTCTGCCCTCCCCCTTCAGGCCAAGTCCCCAATTGGCCACCGCCGCGTGCTGTAGCCTTCGCCGCCGTACACGGAGGCCGGCAGTCAGAAAAGGTGTTTTTGCTCCTTTTTTTTTGATATTATATATATAAACTATTTAAAAAAGAAAGTAAAAAAAAGTTTATATTAGGTTTCGAAAGGAAAAAAATAGAAAGGAAGAAAACTAGGAAAACCTTCTCGTTTGCTTGCCTTTCTCTTATGCCAAATGCTTCATGTTTGTGAATTGTTGATGTATTTGAATCTATTTTTTTTGCATTGATTGCCAAAAAAAAACTACATTCATCTCTTGTGGCTTTTGTAGCCAAAAAAAAAAAAATACAACTGTTGTGCTATTTATGCCCTTTTTACATGTACGTGCTTCGTGGGTGACGTGGTGGAATGGATGGAGACGTGCGTAGAGGAGCGGCGCTCGAGGTGGCCGGTCAAACGTGCGGCGCTGGTCCTTTCTATTGATGGTTTAGTTGGGCTAGGGTTAGGTAGTTAGGTTTGGACTGAATTTAGGTTTAATTTTTGGATTTGGGCCTATTGAGTTCGTTTGGGCCATTGTTATTTTATTTAATTTTAATTTCTGACGGACCCGGGCAAAATTTGGGCCTTACAATAAGAATTAGGAAGCTTGTAATAGCCAGCATGCTGACCCAAATCGCCAACAGAAACCCCACCGAGGGTTTTTCAAAGACTCATTCATCCTATTCCTTAACCCAATTTAAATTAACTTACAATTGGCTAATCCTTTACTCACTAAAAATTGAAGTTAAACATTGTAATTTAGTGAAATAACAACACGAAAATAAAAAAAATGTCCGTAAATTAAGAAATATTTTAATAAGGAATAGCAAATAACTATTATAGATACTTAATTTAAATAAACTTACACTTGATTTGAACTTCTAAAAGTGAACAATTATAAACATCCTAGTTTAAGTGGAAAAATAACACCTGAAGCTTATAAAAGTGCACTCTCTAAATACCCATATAAGTGTTGATAATACATAATTTCATCACCCGCTTATTTTATTTCCTAACTTGAATTATTTGCAGGGATCAAGTTACTACTGGTTTTCTGAAGGAACAAGTATGGAGAATTCTGTGCCTGATTAGGAATATTTACCAGAATTCTATCTTCTTATTGTTCTTGAGAAAATAGATGAACCCATCAGTCGGGTTCAATTTGGTGTTATTAGCAAATATTGGCATTCACTATTCAATACTTTTCTCGACATCAAGAGGCAATCATCCACAAATCTAATTCCAATGTTGATGATTCCATCTAAGAAGAGCGCCACAAAGCGAAAATTTTACAACCTACAAGCCAAATCAAAAGTTGCTGAGATTGAATTTCCCAAGCCCTATACATGGAGATACTGTGGTTCTTGTTATGGTTGGATAGCCACCGTGGATGAGAGCTTCAATATAACTCTTTCAAATCCTTTTGAAAATCTTAGCATTCATCTTCCTCAGTTTGACAGCATGGCATATGACAGTGGGCACTACACATATAAAATTTTAAAGGTTGTGTTATCAGACGATCCCTTGTTACATCCAAATAATTTTGTAGTTGTCGTAATTTATAGTGTGTATGGCAAATTAGCCTTCTACAGACCTTGCCAAGAAAATTGGATATACATGGATGTCGATAAAGATCAATCTCTTTTCCTTGATATTCTTTTCCATAAAGGTTTGGTTTATGCTATAGGGCACTACAACAATCTTGTATCATTCGATGTTAATGGTGTAGAAGATGATGAAAGTTCAAAGCCACCAAAATTGAACACACTCGTGCCAAAAATTGTAAAGCTTGAGAATCGTTCACGTAGGGTATATCTTGTTAAGTCATCTATGGGAAATTTATACTCCATCCATAAACATTTTGGTTTTGAAGAGGTTGGTGAAAGAATGGTTCATTGGACAAAAAAAATTCACAGTTTTCAAGATGATTTTAGATTATGAAAACGGTAAATTGTTAGAAAAGAAAGAGGTAGAGAGTATAGATGGCGATATAGTTTTCGTGGGTGATAATAAGACTTTAGCAGTTTCAGCTTTAGATTTTCCCGAATGCCAGCCTAATTCTATATATTTTACGGATGATTTTATTGATTGGGATGCATATGAGGTATTGGGTCCTCGAGATATTGATATTTTTCATTTGAAAGACGGAAGCTTGGAAAAATATTATCAATTCAAATCCTCGCACAAAGATCTTTCTCCTTACATTTGGATCACGCCCTCAAAAGAATATAATTAGGGTTTAGAATGGATGTTTTACTTTATTATTATCATTGTCTTTAAGAACAAAATGTCTACGTTATGTTTTGACATTCTTAAATTTTACTCAATACAATTGTCTTATTTATTTGCTAATATTAATTTTACTCAATTATTATTAAATTTTATTAAATTTATTTTATTTATAGAAATATTTAACAGCTATTAAAACGAGAATAACCGTTACAAATCAAAATATTCCTCTTGAAAAAAAATTCAAATCAAATTAGAAAAGTCGAAAATTTAATTTATCATTTTCCTATTAGAAAGGGGTAGGGATAACATGGAATCACAGTTTCATATAGTCCTTCCTCATTTCATTCCTAATGTTATCTGATATTAATTTTACACTTTTTTTTAGAAATCAAATCTGACAATAGATAAATTTATATATTTTAACGAGAGTTGAAATTGAAAAGGAATTAATTCAAGAAGTAGTTTAATTGGAGACTGATGGTAAGGATTTTATAACACTGGTACTTTAATAAATATATATCTTCACCATTCAAAATTGTCAATGAAATTAACTGTTTTTTATCGTTAATTTAGAACTTCACGCATTAAATAATTTTTTAACTATCTTTTGAGCTTCAAATTATAATTATTTTTAAATTTTTTGGCTTGCATTTTATTTTGGAAGTACCATTTATAATTTAAGAATATATTTCAAATTAGATTAGTACTCCTATTCTGCTGCTAGGCAGCTTCGAATCTTCTTCACTAAAAATTAAATATCTTTAAGCAAAAATCTCATATTTTGTTGTCATTTGTTTCTTTTAAAAATAGACTAATTAAAATTTTAGGAATATAATTTTCATTTCTTTTACAATTTATAATGATTTTTCAAAATTAATCCGAAATTTTTTTGACATTGTCTCATAAAAAGTATTATATCTCATAATATAAAATTTAATTGCTTTCATCCTTGCTTTTATACAAAACTAGACTCAATAAAATTTAATTCTATATTTGGTAACATGTAACATCACATAATTTGCCTAAATTTATACTTAAATAAATTGTCAAAAAAAATATTTCAGTCTTTAATAATTATAATGTCTATTTTTTTTAAATATTTTACTGTACCTGTACCTATAAGATACTTGTCAATTCCTAACCATATTTCTACTCTATCAAATATTAAATAATACAGATATAAAAAAACACAATTAACTGCATAAAAAGGTAAACAACAAAAAGTTCAAATCACTTCATTATTTTTAGTAGGTTATAATCAAAACACCAAGATAACCAGGATCCTATGGCATCCACATACATATATATACAGGTATTCAAAGTTACTTTGTTTTGTTGTTCCCATTGTGAGAGCAGCTGGTAACTAAGACTGATTGCAAGCAGTGAAAAGTGAAAAAAAAAAAAAATCACATTTCAGCAAACAGTTTCTCTGCCTTACCACCTTCAGCTAGTGAACCCTTGGTTCATCTTTTCATCATTTCTAAGGCTGCCTTGGGCTGGTCCATAGGCACCATGTGACCAGCATCATGAACCTGTTAAAGATCATCATGCAGCTATATCAACAACCAGCCAGCTGCAAATAGATTTAAAGACACAGGTAAATGTTGGTATAGAGGACCAGACCTTAAGAAAACCAAGAGGTCCATGAGTTTTCAAGACTCCTGCTTCTGACCCATCAACCACAAATGGAACCTCTGGCGATGCTACAAATTCTTTTCGACCAGACCACTGCATTGCATGAACCCATCTTGAATTGCCTGTTCCAAGTATCATATTGTGATCCGTAATTCGCTAGATGTATCTGGTATCATTTGCCCCTCTCCCCATCCATAAACGAAACAGAGCATGCTTACCGAGCCAGTTGCAGATAAGATCATATTCACCAGCCTAGACAAGAAGCTTGACTCCGTCCTCAAGGAGAGCAGGAATGCCAACTTCAAGATTCCGCGTCCAGTCAACCAGCATTGCCTGATACACTGTAGAGCTGCAGGAAACGAATTCTATATTCCCAACACCAAGAGCATCTCTAACAGATTTCTTGTTCAGAAATGTCTCCATGTTCGAGAAGTCATAGCAAAGACTCCCCTCACATTTCTTTCTAATATCATAGTACTGCAACAAGAAAACATTGGAGCATTTCGAATTTTATTCAAAGAATCATAAGATATCAGGCCACAGATGACTCCTCTCAATAATTAGTAAATAAAATCTAGAAGCTTGACGTCATATAATTAAAATATTAAAAAGATTGTAATTCAGTGAAATAACAATACAAGAATAAAAAACATATGTAAATTAAGGAAGGAATAGCAAATAACTATTATAGAAACCTAATTTAAATAAACTTACAATTGATTTCAACTTCTAAAAGTAGAAAACTATTAACATCCTAATTTAAGTGGAAAAATAACACTTGAAGTCCATATAAGTGCAAGCTCTAAATTTAAAAATCTAATATTTGCACACTCTAAATACCACTAAAAATATATAGTTTCTGTCACCCTCTTATTTTAATTTTTTGCAGGGATCAAGCTGCTATTGGTTTTATGAAGGAACAAATATGGGGAATTCTATGCCAGATTGAGAATATCTACTAGAACTCTGTCTTCTTACTGTTCTTGAGAAAATAGATGAACCCATCAGTCGGGTTCAATTTGGTGCTGTTAGCAAATATTGGCATTCACTGTTCAATACTTTTCTTGACATCAAGAGGCGATCATCCACAAATCCAGTTCCAATGCTGATGATTCCATCCAAAAAGAGCGCCACAAAGCGAAAAGTATACAGCCTACAAGCCAAATCAAAAGTCGCTGAGATTGAATTTTCCAAGCCTTATACACGGAGATACTGTGGTTCTTGTTATGGTTGGATAGCCATCATGGATGAAAGCTTCAATATAACTCTTTCAAATCCTTTTAAAAATCTTAGCATTCATCTTCCTCAGTTTGACAGCATGGCATTGATAGTGGGCCTTACACAATAAAATTTTGAAGGTTGTGTTATCAGACGATCCTTTGTTGCATCCGAATAATTTTGTAGTTGTTGTAATTTATAGTGTGTACGGCAGATTAGCCTTCTACAGACCTTACCAAGAAAATTAGATATACATGGATGTCGATGAAGATCAATCTCTTTTCATTGATATTCTTTTCCATAAAGGTTTGGTTTATGCTATAGGGAAATACAACAATCTTGTATCATTCGATGTTAATGGTGTAGAAGATTGTGAAAGTTCAAAGCTACCAAAATTGAACACACTCGTGCCACAAATTGTAAAGCTTGAGAATAATTCATTTAGAGTATATCTTGTTAAGTCATCTATGGGAAATTTATACTCCATCCATAAACATTTTGATTTTGAAGAGGTTGGCGAAAGAATGGTTCATTGGACAAAAAAATTCACAATTTTCAAGTTGATTTTAGATTATGAAAACGGTAAATTGTTAGAAAAGAAAGAGGTAGAGAGTATAGATGGCGATATAGTTTTTGTGGGTGATAATAAGACTTTAGCAGTTTCAGCTTTGGATTTTCCCGAAGGCCAGCCTAATTCTATATATTTCACCGATGATTTTATTGATTGGGATGCATATGAGGTATTGGATCCTCGAGATATTGGTATTTTTCATTTGAAAGATGGAAATTTGAAAAAATATTATCAATTCAAATCCTCTCACAAAGATCTTTCTCCTTACATTTGGATCTCGCCCTCAAAAGGGTATAATTAGAGTTTAGAATGGATGTTTTACTTTATCATTATCATTGTCTTTAGAGAAAACAAAATGTCTATGTTATGTTTTGACATTCTTAAATTTTACTCAATACAATAGTCTTATTTATTTGTTAATATTAATTTTACTCAATTATTATTATATTTTATTAAATTTGTTTTATTTATAGAAATATTTAACCCCTATTAAAACTTCAAGATACTTATCAATTCCTAACCATATCTAACTACATAAAAAAGTAAACAAAAAAAAGTTCAAATCACTTCATTATTTTTAAGTAGGTTATAGTCAAAACACCAATATAACCAGGATCCTATGGCATCCACATACATATACATACAGGTATTCAAAGTTACTTTGTTTTGTTGTTCCCATTCTAAGAGCAGCGGGTAACTAAGACTGATTGCAAGCAGTGAAAAGTGAAAAAAAAAAAAATTCACATTTCAGCAAACAGTTTCTCTGCCTTACCACCTTCAGCTAGTAAACCCTTGGTCCGGTCCATCTTTTCAGCATTTCAAAGGCTGCCTTGGGCTGGTCCATAGGCACCATGTGACCAGCATCATGAACCTGTTAAAGATCATCATGCAGCTACATCAACAATCAGCCAGCTGCAACTAGATTTAAAGACACAGGTAAATGTTGGTATAGAGAAGGACCAGACCTTAAGAAAACCAAGAGGTCCATGAGTTTTCAAGACTCCTGCTTCTGACCCATCAACCACAAATGGAACCTCTGGCGATGCCACA
The DNA here is from genome assembly GCA_025698465.1 of Gossypium longicalyx. Classification (NCBI taxonomy): domain Eukaryota; kingdom Viridiplantae; phylum Streptophyta; class Magnoliopsida; order Malvales; family Malvaceae; genus Gossypium; species Gossypium longicalyx. Next base: position 90,243,993 of record CM046998.1, read on the forward strand.
AATTCTTTTCAACCAGACCATTGCATTGCATGAACCCATCTTGAATTGCCTGTTCCAAGTATCATATTGTGATCCGTAATTCGCTAGATGTATCTGGTATCATTTGCCCCTCCCCCCATCCATAAACGAAACAGAACATGCTTACCGAGCCAGTTGCAGATAAGATCATATTCACCAGCATAGACAAGAAGCTTGATTCCGTCCTCAAGGAGAGCAGGAATGCCAACTTCAAGATTTCGCATCCAGTCAACCAGCATGGCCTGATACACTGTAGGGCTGCAGGAAACCAATTCTATATTCCCAACACCAAGAGCATCCCTAACAGATTTCTTGTTAAGAAATGTCTCGATGTTTGAGAAGTCATAGCAAAGACACCCCCCCCCCCTCACATTTCTTTCTAATATATAGTACTGCAACAAGAAAACATTGGAGCATTTCGAATTTTATTCAAAGAATCATAAGATATCAGGCAAAAGATGAGCTGGCTCAGCTTCGTTTGTTTAATATATATTTTTTCCTTGGAGTCCAATTCTCATCGGTATAAGTGAAGGGAATGGAAAGGCCCTGTAGCCTCTAATTTCTTGAAGAAGCAGATGATAACCATTCAAGCATTAACCTTTACCCAGAAACCAAATAAATTTCAGGGATTTTGAGATTAAAACCGAGAAGAAACTTAAGATTAATGAAAAACTACACATTGAAAATTACAAAAATAATATTTATTTTAATACCATGAATAATAAGAATCAAGCCAAAAAAAAATAAAAATAGAGTCATGGCTTTTTAATAACTTTGAGCTATAAAAACTCAGAGAAAAATCACCTCAATATCCAATTCATGGGGATTTAATTATTAAACCCCCCAAATCCACAATGTTAAGCCCCTTCACCGATTAAGTTGCAATAACTACAATTTAAGGGCTTGTAAAACCCCCAACGAAGCCCAGCATTTGGCGCAGTGCTTGAGGAGTGCTCAAGAGCATGGTTCTCGAATCAAATTTAAAAAAAAAAAAAAAAATCCTCCAACAAATGAAAATTGAAAAAATAAACCATCAAATGAATATCCCAATTAAAAAAAAATTTACCTGGCATTATGATGACCCAAATCGTCAACAAATTTCTCTTATTCCTTAACCCAATTTAAATTAATTTTCAATTGGTTAATCCTTTACTCACTAAAAATTGAAGTTAAAAAAATTGTAATTCAGTGAAATAACAACTTGAAAATAAAAAAAATGTACATAAATTAAGGAATATTTTAATAAGGAATAGCAAATAACTATTATAGAAACTTAATTTAAATAAACTTGTACTTAATTTGAACTTTTAAATGTGAAAAATTATTAACATCCTAGTTTAAGTGGAAAAATAACACTCAAAGTTTATACAACTGCACTCTCTGTAAGTACCCATGTAAGTGCTGAAAATATATAGTTTCATCACCCTCGTATTTTATTTCCTAACTTGAATTATTTGCAGGTCCAAACTGCTATTGGTTTTTTGAAGAAACAAGTATGGAGAATTCTGTGCCAGATTGGGAATATCTACCAGAACTCTGTCTTCTTACTGTTCTTGAGAAAATAGATGAACCCATCAGTCGGGTTCAATTTGGTGCTGTTTACAAATATTGGCATTCGTTGTTCAATACTTTTCTCGATATCAAGAGGCGATTATCCACAAATCTAGTTCCAATGCTGATGATTCCATCCAAAAAGAGCGCCACAAAGCGAAAACTATACAGCCTACAAGCCAAATCAAAAGTCGCTGAGATTGAGTTTCCCAAGCCTTATACACAGAGATACTGTGGTTCTTGTTATGGTTGGATAGCCACCGTAGATGAGAGCTTCAATATAACTCTTTCAAATCCTTTTAAAAATCTTAGCATTCATCTTCCTCAGTTTGACAGCATGGCATATGATAGTGGGCCCTACACAGATAAAATTTTGAAGGTTGTGTTATCAGACGATCCCTTGTTGCATCCGAATAATTTTGTAGTTATCGTAATTTATAGTGTGTATGGCAGATTAGCCTTCTACAGACCTTGCCAAGAAAATTGGATATACATAGATGTCGATAAAAATCAATCTCTCTTCCTTGATATTCTTTTCCATAAAGGTTTGGTTTATGCTATAGGGCACTACAACAACCTTGTATCATTTGATGTTAATGATGTAGAAGATGATGAAAGTTCAAAGCCACCAAAATTGAACACACTCGTGCCAAAAATTGTAAAGCTTGAGAATCGTTCACGTAGGGTATATCTTGTTAAGTCATCTATGGGAAATTTATACTCCATCCATAAACATTTTGATTTTGAAAAGGTTGGTGAAAGAATGGTTCATTGGACAAAAAAATTCACAGTTTTCAAGTTGATTTTAGATTATGAAAACGGCAAATTCTTAGAAAAGAAAGAGGTAGAGAGTATAGATGGAGATATAGTTTTTGTGGGTGATAATAATACTTTAGCAGTTTCAGCTTTGGATTTTCCCGGAGGCCAGCCTAATTCTATATATTTCACGGATGATTTTATTGATTGGGATGCATATGAGGTATTGGGTCCTCGAGATATTGGTATTTTTCATTTGAAAGATGGAAGCTTGGAAAGATATTATCAATTCAAATCCTCGCACAAAGTCTTTCTCCATACATTTGGATCTCGCCCTCAAAAGAGTATAATTAGAGTTTAGAATGGATGTTTTACTTTATTATTATCATCGTCTTTAGAGAAAACAAAATGTCTATGTTATGTTTTGACATTCTTAAATTTTACTCAATACAATTGTCTTATTTATTTGCTAATATTAATTTTACTCAATTATTATTATATTTTATTAAATTTATTTTATTTTTAGAAATATTTAACAGCTACTAAAACTTCAAGATTGTGCATCCAGTCAACCACCATGGCCTGATACACTGTAGGGCTTCAGGAAACGAAATCTATATTCCCAACACCAAGAGCATCCCTAACACATTTCTTGTTCAGAAATGTCTCCATGTTTGAGAAGTCATAGCAAAGACTCCCCTCACATTTCTTTCTAATATCATAGTACTGCAACAAGAAAACATTGCAGCATTTCGAATTTTATTCAAAGAATCATAAGATATCAAGCCACAGACGACTCCCCTCAATAGCTTCTTTTTCTAGGCATCCCTTGCTCATATTGCTCATAAAATATCTTAAGAAAGAATGTGAATGATATTAAGACCAATTTCAGGCCCTACTCTTATCATCCATAAACTATATTCATTTTATTTTCTAATCAGGCAAATTACATTATTTGCACAAAAACCTTTCTCCAGATATTTTAGAAGAAGATAGTTTCGTAATGCCAGGAAAAGAAAGAAACACATTCTACTTCGCAGGAACTAGAACCAATTAGGCAAATAATTCATCAAATGTGTTTCTAAGCTTTAAAAGATAACTGATCCCATGTAGTAAGCAAATAATTTATGTCTCTTACATTTATACCACCAGCACGTGCTATGATGCTTGATAATATGGTATTGCAGACAAAATAGGAAGCCATGCAAGAGACTGTACCATCGGTACCTGGAAAAATGGTTTTCCGAAAAGAAAGAAAAAGAACAAGGAGATAAGCAACACTGATTCAATCTGTGATATAACTTTTTTCAAAGAAAATCTTATAATATAAAATGCAGAATTGGGGGGGAAAATCAATTCTTTCAAGTTTGAAAATTCGAGGTAAATGTGTAGAGAATGATCATACAAAAGAGAGGAAGCCATTTCATATGCAAAATTACCACAAAACTTTATTGCAAATTCGCAAACTGGAAACTATAGCCAGTCTTCTTAATTAACCCCATGTCTAAAGCATAATCGGGGTAAGCTTTATACTGGATTGCAGGGTCAGTCAGGCCATTTCCAATAGCAAATCCCTGTTAAACACATTGTAGTTGAAGTAAGCAAACAAATGAATTGATTCAGACAAGAAATAAAATCTAGAAGCTTGACGTCATATAATTAGTGATTTAAATAAAAAATAGTTGAAATAAATAATATATAGAAATATTTAAAATAAACAATGATAATAAAATAGAGAAGTGACAAATATATAAATCACAACAGATTAAGGACGAATTTAAAATTAAAACAAAATTTGAAGTCTAAAAATCAACAAGAGGATCCTGATGGAATGCGCGCGCAAAGAATAGGGACTGATTGAGTAATTATCCCAAACCCTTAAAACGTAGCATTTAAACGCGGACTAAATTGAACCAAAAACAGAAATCATAGAGCAAAATTAAAAACAAAATAAAAAATACAGGACCACATTGCATCAAAGCACAAAAGAGGAAGGATTTATTGCGCAAATATCCCTTCACCGCCAAAATGCGCGGATCTTGAGGGCAGGTCGGGTCGGGTGAACGCGCTGATCTAGCTCAAACGACGCCGTTTTGAGGCTATTAAAATCAGCCTAAACGACATCGTATGAGACGTTTATAAAAGACAAAAAATTAACAAAAAAATAATCATTTGCCATCTGATTTAGAAAAAAATTTTAAAACTCTCTAAAAACTCAGGCTCTCTAAGCTCCGGCCTAGGTCCGGCTAAGCTCCAATCATCGAGCCGCCACCGATCGCCACTAACCTCCACCGCACACGGTGGTCGGAATCCCAAAATTAAAAAAACTATTTCGGCCTTTTAAATCCCCTAAACCCCAAATCTAAGCCTAAAACTCTCTAAATCCACACCAAAACCCCAACAAAATGAAAGAACGCTTCGGTCTCAGCTTCTCATCATCCCGAAAAGGTAAAAATATTATTTACTTATTGTATGTATAGCATCAGAGACAAACAAGCTAGAAAATGGAATATGCCTTTGCTTTTTGTATTCTGTATTCACAAAACGTAAGAGAGTTTTACAGATTGCTTTAGGCTCTTTTTATTGCCTGAAATAAAAAATAAAAACGAGAATAATCGTTACAAATCAAAATTTTCCTCTTGAAAAAAAATTCAAATTCAATTAAGTGTTTTTTATCATTAATTTAGAACTTCATTCATTAAATAATCTTTTTTTAACTATCTTTGTAGCTTCAAATTATAATTATTTTTAAATTTTTTGGCTTGCATTTTATTTTGAAAGTAATATTTACCAATCATGATTAAATAATCTTTTTTTCAACTATCTTTTGAGCTTTAAATTATAATTATTTTTAGAACTTTTTACATTGTATCTCGTAATATAAAATTCCATTGCTTTCATCGTTGTTTTTATACAAAACTAGACTCAATAAGATTTAATACAATATTTGATTCAACCTCTAACTCGATTCCTACAATTTTCGGTGAATTTTTAAATTTGTACTACCACTACTGTTCTATGATTTGATTAAGTTTTTCTCAGTTCATTATATGATATATAACCAAATTCAATGCCAAAAGATATAATCACTAAGTTACACAAATTTGTATTTATGTTCAAGTTAGTCCTCTAGTTCAATAATCAATCTCGAACATAGCGTTTGAAACTCAGATAATCATTTTCAATTTATCTCGATATCATACTTTGCAAAACAAAATAAATATAATGATTCAATTTATAGAAATACAAACATAACATTAATTAACTTAGTAAGTTCCATATGCAAAATAGCAACCAAATTAGCTTTTAAAGACTATTCGACAATTTTTGCTTTTCTGCGACTAACCTCAATTCTTGATCTATAAAACAATTCGGTTTAATTTATCAATTTCAAACATCTCATATCATCCTATTATAAGCATGTATGTATCAGTTCAATTTTATTTTATTTTATTGAATTCCCTTAAACTTTAACATTTTATTCAATTTAATCCCTAAAACCAAAATAATCATATCTTTCAAATTGAGTTTCATTTTACAATCTGATTTCAATCTCATCCTCTATAACCTCTCTACTAACATTTAAACTTTACAAAATTAGTCATTTTTCATGTCTAAATTTAAAATTTAATAGTTCAATAGAAAAAATTCAAATAATCAACTTTTAAAAACTTTAACAGTTTTAAAAAATAATACATAAATCAACTAGATAAACCTCCCAAATTTTTAAAAACATAAAAGTTACAAGAAAATAAATTTAAATTTTAAGGTTAAAGCTTACAAAATCCCTAAATAGCGTTAAGCTTCTTTTCTTTCTATTTGGTTTGGGTGAGTGGGGAAGAAGATGATTCCATTCTTCCCCCGCTAACTTAATAATAATAATAAATAATATCATTTTTCATTTTACTTATTTTAACCTATATTTTATATTAATCAATTTAATCTGTTAATTTCTTAATTAAAATCCCATAGCAATTGAACTTTTATTACTTTTATAATTTAATTTTTGCATCTTAGTTAATCATTTATTCGATAAAATTGTCAATCCAAAATTCAATTCACTTAGAACATAATTCCATAAATATCTAGTAAAAATATTTATGATCTTGGTTTATGAAATTGGAATCCCAAAACTGAATTTTTTAATGCTTTCTTAATTTGTATATGAACTATTTGTTGATCGTTATAATTGATCTCCTTACAATAATAAAGGAGAGATTAATATGTTGCTCAGTATTATTTTTTCTTTCATACAAATTTTAATGGAAGTAATTTAGGGTTAAGTGTAATGAAATCCGTTTCTCAAAATAATTTAAAGCAAAAAAACTAATAAAGAACAAAAATAAAAGCAATAAAATATATAGTTAATTCTGCCCATCAATACAATATAATGCACAAACGTGCGTTTAATAAATATAAAACAACACATTAAAACTATAAATTAAGCATATAGGAAAGTAACATATTAAACCTAGATAGAAGCAACACTGAAATAACTAGCATGATGGGCATATTAGCATAAAACCATGTTTAATGGCCATTATTACGGTGCTCATTTCTTGCTCCCCTGCTTGGAAAACCACGATTGCATATATCACATTTGAATTTTATCTCATCTTTGTAACGAATACTTTGGTGATGCAATACCTCTTGTAAGTTGCTAAAAGTAAGATTACAAAGGTTACAAAAGCCATTGTTGTCCCTTCTGGAAACATTTTCAACAGCATTGGATGCCATTATAAAGAAGAAGAAGTTGAGTTTAAAAGATAAAGTAGTTTTAAGTTTTTATGAAACTATCATTTTATATAGTAAAAAAGAATGTTGTTAGCATGATTATGATTAGGAGTTGATGGATAGGAGTTTCATGCAAATTTGTTGAGCATGAGAATCATGTTGATTTTACAACAATTTCTTTCCTAAACAAATCAATGTCATACAAAAACAACTACCATATCATTACTTATGGATTAAAATGTTCCTTTTTCTTTGAATGCTTGTGTTAAGTATGACTCCTATTTCAGTCAATTTTGAGAAATAATCTTCTAGTTAAACTCTGTTTATTTGTTTCAGTCAAACATTGATTAGTTTAGATTATTTTATTATTATCTGACCTATAAATTTAGCCTATAAATTAGAAAATACACCAATTAGATATTAGAACTCATAACACATTTAGAGAATTAAATAAAATGATAATACAAACATAATAATAAATAACATAAACTTGCAGGCATATAATGGCATAAACAAATGAATAAATACATAGTAAGATAATATATAATAACATAATAATAATGAAGACAAAAATAAAAATGAAATCAATAAAATGATAAAACAATATTAAAGGGGATAACAAATAAAATTTTAGTGAAAATTTAATTTAAATTGAAAGTAAAAAAAAACATATGAATTAACGAAATATTTAATAAAATGGTTTTTAAAAAAATAATAATGATAATAAAAATAGTAGTAATAACAATAATAATAATAGTGATAGTAATAACAATAATAATAGAAACAACAATAATAATAATAACATATAAGTAAATGCAGAAGAAAAGAAAATGTAATAATAATAATATTAATTAACTTTAATAATAATAATAATATAATAATAATGGTAATAATAATTATAATATTAAAACTAATAACAATAATGATAATAGAAAAACCAAAATGTCTATGTTATGTTTTGACATTCTTAAATTTTACTCAATACAATTGTCTTATTTATTTGCTAATATTAATTTTACTCAATTATTATTAAATTTTATTAAATTTATTTTATTTATAGAAATATTTTAACAGCTATTAAAACAAGAATTAATTCAAAAAATAGTTTAATTGGAGACTGATGGGAAGAAGTTTATAACTTCTTTTGAGCTTCAAATTATAATTATTTTCGAATCTTCTAAAAATTAAATATCTTTCAGCAAAAGTCTCATATTATGTTGTCATTTGTTTCTTTTGAAAATGGACTAATTAAGATTATAGGAATATAAATTTCATTTTTTTACAATTTATAATGATTTTTTAAAGTTAGAATAAGGGAACCGAAATCTTTTTGACATTATATCTCCTAATATAAAATTTCATTGCTTTCATCGTTGCTTTTATGCAAAACAAGACTCAATAAGATTTAATTCTATATTTGGTAACATGTAACATCACATAATTTGCCTAAATTTATAGTTAAATAAATTGACAAAAAAAATATTTGACAAACAGTCTTAAATAATTATAATGTCTCTTTTTTTTAATATTTTACTATACCTATAAGATACTTATCAATTCCTAACCATATTTTTACTCTATATCAAATATTAAATCATACAGATATAAAAAAAACACATAATTAACTGCATAAAAAAGTAAACAACAAAAAGTTCAAATCACTTCATTATTTTTTAGTAGGTTATATTCAAAACACCAAGATAACCAGGACTCTATGGCATCCACATACATATATATACAGGTATTCGAAGTTACTTTGTTTTGTTGTTCCCACTCTAAGAGCAGCGGGTAACTAAGACTGACTGCAAGCAGTGAAAAGTGAAAAAAAAAAAAAAATCACATTTCAGCAAACAGTTTCTCTGCCTTACCACCTTCAGCTAGTGAACCCTTGGTCCATCTTTTCAGCATTTCTAAGGCTGCCTTGGGCTGGTCCATAGGCACCATGTGACCAGCATCATGAACCTGTTAAAGATCATCATGCAGCTATATCAACAACCAGCCAGCTGCAACTAGATTTAAAGACACAGGTAAATGTTGGTATAGAGGACCAGACCTTAAGAAAACCAAGAGGTCCATGAGTTTTCAAGACTCCTGCTTCTGACCCATCAACCACAAATGGAACCTCTGGCGATGCTACAAATTCTTTTCGACCAGACCATTGCATTGCATGAACCCATCTTGAATTGCCTGTTCCAAGTATCATATTGTGATCCGTAATTTGCTAGATGTATTTGGTATCATTTGCCCCTCCCCCCATCAATAACGAAACAGAACATGCTTACCGAGCCAGTTGCAGATAAGATCATATTCACCAGCATAGACAAGAAGCTTGACTCCGTCCTCAAGGAGAGCAGGAATGCCAACTTCAAGATTCCGCATCCAGTCAACCAGCATTGCCTGATACACTGTAGGGCTGCAGGAAACGAATTCTATATTCCCAACACCAAGAGCATCCCTAACAGATTTCTTGTTCAGAAACGTCTCCATGTTCGAGAAGTCATAGCAAAGACTCCCCTCACATTTCTTTCTAATATCATAGTACTGCAACAAGAAAACATTGGAGCATTTCAAATTTTATTCAAAGAATCATAAGATATCAGGCCACAGATGACTCCTCTTAATAGCTTTTTTTTTTTTTTTTTTTCTTTGAAGTGTCATGTCTGACCTCTATGGCCTTCTAAATACACGAAAAGACTTCTAAAAGAATCGAATAGAACTATGTCAAACACATACCCATATCAGACACTCACAGTTGGATCTGACGAATGTAAGTTATAATTGGTTTAACTATAGGAAAAAAATTCTAGGCATCCTTTGCTCATATTGCTCATAAAATATCTTAAGAATCAATGTCAATGATATTAAGACCAATTTCAGGCCCTACTTATCATTCATAAACTATATTCATTTTATTTTCTAATCAGCCAAATTACATTATTTGCACAAAAACTTTTCTCCAGATATTTTAGAAGAAGATAGTTTCATAATGCTAGGAAAAGAAACACATTCTACTTCGCAGGATATTACAGCAGAAACAATAACAAATAGAACCAATTAAGCAAATAATTCATCAAATGTGTTTCTAAGCATTAAAAGATAACTGATCCCATGTAGTAAGCAAATAATTCATGTCTCTTACATTTATACCACCAGCACGTGCTATGATGCTAGCGAATATAGTATTGCAGACAAAATAGGAAGCCATGCAAGAGATTGTACCATCAGTGCCTGGAAAAATGGTTTTCCAAAAAGAAAGAAAAAGAATCAAGGAGATAAGCAACACTGATTCAATCTGTGATATAACTTTTTTTAAAGAAAATCTTATAATATAAAATGCAGAATTGGGGGTAAAAATCAATTCTTTTAAGTTTGAAAATTCGAGGTAAATATGTAGAGAATGATCATACAAAAGAGAGGAAGCCATTTCAGATGCAAAATTACCACAAAGCTTTATTGCAAATTCACAAACTGGAACCAGCTTGTTGATTAAACTATAGTCCGTCTTCTTAATTAACCCCATGTCTAAAGCATAATCGGGGTAAGCTTTATACTGGATTGCAGGGTCAGTCAAGCCATTTCCAATAGCAAATCCCTGTTAAACACATTGTAGTTGAAGTAAGCAAACAAATGAATTGATTCAGACAAGATCAAACTTTGGGAAATTAGTAAATCAAATATAGAAGCTTGACGTCATATAATTAGTAACACACCTTCAGGTTTATATGAATTCCATCTTTAGCTTTGTTTCCTCGGTGGACTCGGGCAGCAAAAGCTGGAATATAGTGCCCAGCATACGATTCTCCAGTTATATAAAAGTCATTCTTGGCGAACTCAGGGTGTTCAGCAAAGAATGCCTAACATAATAAAAAGAGCACAGTCAAAACAACAAATTTATTCATTTTTCTCTAACAAATTGAATGAAGTTTATTCACTTCCACAATATTGACAATAATAGTTCAATGGAGAGTAAATAATTATGCTAAACTCCTTTTCTTCCAGAATAAGATCCAATGATAAACAGACTAACCTGTAAAAAGTCATAAAGGTCATTGCTAACTTCATCTTCATTATGACGAATGTCCCTTCGGTCAGAGCTATAACTAAAGCCAGTACCAATAGGTTGGTCTACGTATAGAAGGTTTGACGCCTAAACACAAAACCAAGAAAGTGGAAAGATTGAAACATGTCCATCATCATTTGTATAAAGAACATAAATCTTTTTAATATTACATGGTTTCAAAACGATACAAACTTACTCATTATTCAAGGTTATACCTAATTTGGAAAATACCAAATACCAAAGAACGGAGAATATTAAGAAAAATACCTTGTCCCAACCAAACTCATTCCAGACAAGAGACATGTTATCAGCAATGGAGAAAGGGCCATTTTCATAAAATAAAGCCAGTTCACTACTGCAACCTGGACCTCCAGTCAACCAGATTACAACAGGGTCCTCTTTGTTACTGCGTGATTCAAAGAAGAAATAGAACATTCTGCCAAAAAAGAGAAAGAGTGAAACCAAATTGAAAAGGAAAATATAAGTAACATTTAAAGGGTGAAAAGCAGGAGAGAGAGATAGCAAGTAAGCTGTTTGAAAATTTCGATAAACCCACCATAGAGGTAATTAATCACTTCTATCCATTTCCCCCGGGGGGGGGGGGGGGAAGTGAAAACAGAGGGAAAAATCATTGACTAAATAAACTGATAATCAACCATGAAATGAAAATTATATGTAAAGTTTATAAATTTAATTAATCTAGCAACGCGATAAGAAACCTGCAATATGGAAAATATGTTATTCTGTGATTGGATGATTTTAGGCTGAGTATCAAGAAAGCATTTAGTCTGCAATTTCATTTCAAAAGACTTCAATAGATACAGGCAAAAGATGAGCTCGCTCAGCTTCCTTTGTTTAATATATATTTTTTCTTGGAGTCAAATTCTCATCGGTATGAGTCAAGGGAGTGGAAAGGCCCCGTAGCCTCTAATTTCTTGAAGAGGCAGATGATAACCATTCAAGCATTAACATTCACAAAACAAGTAAGATTATCATGAACTACACAGACATTTATGCAAGACTAAATTGTTTGAGACAAACCTGTTAGGCTGTTACATATCTAGAGACTATGAAGGAAACAGATTTAAGAAAATTTTAAAAGAAAAAAGACTATGAATTTACCTGGCAACGGGAGAATTTACACATAGAAATTCACCCAGAAACCAAATAAATTTCAGGGATTTTGAGATTAAACCCAAGAGGCAACTTAAGATTAATGAAAAACTACACACTGAAAATTACAAAAATAAGATTTATTTTAAAACCATGAATAACAAGAATCAAGCAAAAACAAAAAAAAAAATAGAGTCATGGCCTTCTAATAACTAGAATTTGATAATCCTATTCCAAATTTAAACATCGAAAATCTTCCTTAACAAATGAGATACTGATTTTCTTTAACTAAAAATTATTTTAAGATTAAAAGAAAAAACCCTAATTCCAATTAAATCCAAACTTTCAGCTATAAAAAACCAGAGAATAATCACCTCAATATCCAATTTATGGGGCTTTAATTATTAAACCCCCCAAATCCACAATGTTAACCCCTTTCACCGATTAAGTTAAAATAACTACAACTGAAGTGCTTGTAAAACCCCCCAACGAAGCCGAGCATTTAGCTCAGTGCTTGGGGCGTGATTCTTGCTCAAGAGGATGGTTCTCGAATCATTTTTTTTTAAATCCTCCAACAAAATGAAAATTGAAAAAAAAAACCCACCAAATGAATATCCCAATTAAAAAAAAATACCTGGCATCATAAGAATTAGGAAGCTTGTAATAGCCAGCATGATGACCCAAATCGTCAACAGAAACCCCACCAAGGGCTTCCAAACCAGGGAACTTGAACCGCTTTTCCACCAGCTTCGAATCCTGGGGTAACGAAACTCGGCCTTGATCGACCAGGTTAACTTCCTCTTTAGGAAACAAATTCAACTCCCTAATCAATTTCTTTGCTTGCACCGACGGAAAACTCGATCCGGCAAAACGTAGGTCGTCTAAGACAGGGAATACGGCGGCGGAAGAGGAAACCAGAAAGAGATGGGAAAAGAATATTAGACTTAGAGATTTCAGTTTCGCCATTTGTTTTTTCTAAGGGTAAACGAAAATGGTAAGAGAAACGAGTATTTATAGTTAAAATGAGTGAAAGAATAACTGACAGTCTCATGTTTGGTTATCTAATTATAAAATTTTTAACTTAAGATAAGGTGGGTTTGCATCGGTCGTACCGTAGTATAAAAGCACTGGATCGTATCCACCGCCCATACAAACTCATCAGTTTTACTTTGATTACTCGTATTTTAGATTGTTTCTATTATAGTTATTAGTGATGATATTGTCTTTTTCTAATTGATATAATAATACATTTAGTCTTCAATACTTACAGATTCTATTAATTTAATCCTAATTTTAAATAATTTAATAAATTTAATTTTCTACTTTTATAAATTCAATAAACTGATCCTCAAACACATATAATTAAATGGTGGTTATATAATATTATTTATATGTGTTTATATTTAATTATAATTATAAGAGTTAAATGTTCATTCAGTCTCTCGAACTTACACTTTCTCTCAAGTTGGTACTCGAATCTTCGTTCCATCAAGGGTTTTGGTACTTTTTTTGTAACGAAGTTAAATATAGGACACATGATACTCTTACGTTTTAATACATGATAATGATAATTTCATAATCTATTTTTTTAATAAAAATATTTTAAAATTTAAAAGAAAATATAAATTATAAAAATATATGGATCTAAAATCTTACAAAAAAAATCTAAAATTAAAATTAGAAAAATCGAAAATTCATAAAACTTAGATCTTTTTCTAAATAAATTGCAAACAAATTAAATGAAGATGAATTTTAAAATAAATTTTATACTTAGAGATGGATGTAAATTATCACTCGATTCAAGTTAACAAGAATGTAAAAGATTACGATTTGAAAATGGCTTATAGGAAGCTTTTTCTTTTTATTTGTTAATTATTTGTTAGGTCTCGTAGAAAAATTTGGATTTCTTCGCTGAAAATGTTATTAGCACGATCATAAATGAAATTTATCAAAATCATAGATTTACATATAAATTTATCAAGATTTTTAGGTTTCTTTTAGCTCTCGGTTCATCTTTTCGCTTGAAAATTTCAAGGTTTCAAACAATTTCTTAAAATTTCTCCTTAAAAAAATAAAAAAGAGAACTTAAAATTAAAAGTAGCAAACTTTTTTAGTTTTCATCGCCCTCGAATGCAGGGGCGTAGCTAGGGGGGCTGGCATGGGCCCCAGCCCCTCTAAAATGTAAAATTATATTTTTGGCCCTTTAAATTTTTAAAAAATTTTAAATTAGTAAAGGTAAAATTGTACTTTGGCCCCCTAAAATTATAAAAATTTTATTTAATCCTTTACAAATTATAAAGATATAAACTATAGAAAATTAAAATTTCATCCGGCTCCCCCTAAAAAAATTTTCTGGCTTCGCCGCTGCTCGAATGGATGGTAGGAATCGAATATGAAAGAGACGCACGATTGGAAGTCAAATCGGGAGAGGTCGGAGACCCTTTTCCACACTTAAATGTGTTTATATAAACATATATAATATTATATGTGTTTAAATATTAACTATATTTATATTTAATTATATGTCTTTGAGGATTAAATTGATAAAAAATTGTAAGTATTAAGGATTAAATATGTTATTATATCAATTGGATTTAACAGGGCTAAAATATTAGTAACTAAATTGAAATTTTTCATAGTTCGGTGTCCAAAACTCAGAATTTATTTCTCATAACATACGGGCTTTTCAATTATCTTTAGTATCTATGTTCACCCTCCACTAACACTGGTAATTTTTATTTTATTACTTTTTCAAATTTCAACATATTTATTTTACTACCTTTTCAAATTCCAACATATTTACTATCGATCTCCAGGTTGGGTATCGAAGATGTTACATTTACATTTATAAAAGTGGTTAATTTTCAGTTTTGGTCTTTTTAATATGCTTAAATTTGAGATTTAATCGTTATACTTTAACTTTTAACATAATTTGGTCTTTATATTTTAAAATGATATTAATTAGTTTAATATTTTTATAATGTAATCAATTAGAATGTTACGTGATTATATATAATTTGAAAGTAGATTTATAAATTCAAAAAGTAGAACTAAATTCTTGAAAATAAAAATAGGAGGACTAAATTTTAAATATACAAATTATAGGGATTTAAAGTCACTGTTGTTTGAATAAGTCAAGTCTCAGTCTGGTGAGAGTAGAGGCGAGCAAAACTCGATTTGATAAAAAAAAATCGAAAAAAATTTGAATTTCTAGTTAATCGAATCGAATTATTCGAGTCAACTTGAATAATTCAATTTGAGTTTCGAGTTCGAATTGAGTTGAATTTCACAATTCGAATAATTCGAATAACATATTGGTGTAAATACTCTTTTGATCATTGTCAACTTTGAAAATAAACAAATTGGTCTCTCTTACAATAAAAATTACAAAATAATTTTTAAAAATTCAAAATAAATTTTATAATTCAAAATATTTATAAAAATTCTAATTTTTAAATTATAAAAAATTCTAAAAATATATAAAAAAAGTTAAAAATTAAAAAATTTTCTAAAATAATAATTTTGGAACCTAATTAATGATTCAAAATTTTCATATTCAAGTATTTTTTTTCCTTTTTTTGCTTTGAAATTTTTTTAAATATATATGATTTCAAATTTACGTACTCTAATATGAAATTAATTATACTGTAATAATATTTTAATTTGACATGTTTAATTTTTTTAATTTTACTTGAACAATTACACTCGATTCGATTCGATTCGACTCGATTCGAATTTCATTTCATTTGACTAGATTCGAAAAAAATTAAATTTGAGTTAATATGATAAAATAGGACTCGTGAACTCGATTGACTCAAATTTTTATCACTCGATTCGATCGAACGCTCATCCTTAACTGAGAGGTGTTTTCTAATAATTTATTCAATCGAAACATACAAACCAATGGCCTGACCAATTTGACCATTGATCCGATTTTAAAAATCTTACTTAGGATATATTTTAATTTTCGCAATTTTACCATATAATTTTAGATAAATAAATAATTAATCCAAAGGAAGCTTTATAATATTTAATTTTAATAAAAATATATAATGTAATATGACGACATAAATTGTTTTTTACCAAAAATACATAATTAAACGTATGAAAGGAAGACCCCCACCCACAGGAACAGTGAGAACAGGAACAAAAGAAAAACCCTGTTCCGAAAAACACTGTGGATTTTGTTTTGTCAGAAAAAGGACAATTAAAAGCTCTTTTTATTTATTTATTTATTTACATTCAATTAAGAGGTATAGAAAAGAAAACGGTGGCTGCGGTGAGAGAGAGTGGAGCCTACCAACCCTTGCAGTCATACCTCGTCAGATCCGTCCTTTTGGGCCCCACTTTTTCACTCCTTCTTCAACGCTGCTGCTTCTTCTTCTGCTGCTGCTTCTGTTGGGTTTAAAAGGGAAAAGAACTACAGACAAAAGCCACACATTCAAAAACAAAATCTTCTTATACAGACCCAAAAAGGGCTAAGCTATAGTGGTGTGTGTTTTTCCTGCCATTGCTGGATTCATTCTTTCTTTGGACTTTAAATAATAATAAGGTATGGGGGTGTTGATAAAAATATTTACTTTGTTCAATCTGTTCTTGTGAAATGAGCCTTTAATGTTAAATGGTGAATCAGTTCTACACTGTGAGTGATTGTTTCTTTCATTTTCAATATATATTATCAACTTTGCTATCGAAACTAGATTCTTTTATATGTTTTTGGCTACTTTTGTTTTGGTAAAAATGCCCTTTTCCCCTTTGTTTTGCAGTCTTGTAAAGTTGAGTTTGTTTTTGACTGGTTGGCACCAATACATGGATCTGAATTACATTGGGAATGTTATTTTATTCTACTAAATTGAGAAGTGGGTCATCATATCTCAACTTTCTTTGTATTTTAAATAGCTTCTTTAGATCTGTCGTGCTTTAGAGTTCAAGCTTTACTTATTGCCTTTATGCCTTTTTAAAGAAAATTGAGAAGTTGGGTCCTCTTTGTTCTTTATGTATCATATGCTGGAATTTAGCTTTAATGGAGTATTGTATTTTTCATTTTTAGTTTTTAAGTTGTATTGTAGATTTCTGTTAATTTAAAATTCGTGGATTCCTTTTATTTTTAGTGATTCAAAGATTTGAAGTTTGATTTCTTAGTTTTGCTTTGGAAATGTATGCTTTATTTTCTGCAATTGTTCTTCCATGGTTGTTTGTTTGAGTGGCATTGATGTTTTCTTAATTAAAACATCATATCTGATATGAATGTGGCATTCAGTTTTGGATAAACTATGAACTACATGTCCTTTTTTGGTATTGACTTTCTTTATTGTTGTTGATTAATTTCATTTCTTCGATCACAGCGTGGCTTGTCGTGACGTGATCGCATTTAAAAGATCGTTTTAATGATAGGAAGTATCATAAATATGGATCTCCGAGAAGATAGCGTAAGGTTGGAGTCCCTGCAAGCAACCTCTAGAAATATGTCATCATCGTCGTCAGCATTCTTTTCTGCGAATCAATCACCATTCTTCTCTCCAAGATCATCAACGTGTCAATTGTCCGAATCGACAAGGTCTGATGCTCAATGTAACAGTATTAATTTAAGTGCTGATCCTCCAAGTTCCAGTTCTGGAATCCAGGTTCCAGAATGCCTTGCAGATGTCGGATTTTCTGGCTTCCAGAAATTTGGTCACGTGCCATCAACAACTCTTGTTGCAAGTGGCATCCGATCTAGTTATGATCATAGGGGTGACACTGGTTATAACGTCCCTATAGCGAAGCACAGAAAGCATATGAGAAACCATGATATGTCATTTTCCCCTGTTCCGATATCATTGTCTTCTAACCGACGGAGGAGCTATGACGTATACATAGGTTTGCATGGCCGCAAACCTTCCTTAATGAGGTTCACGAATTGGCTCCGTGCTGAGCTGGAAGTTCAAGGGATGACTTGCTTTGTATCTGACAGAGCTCAATTCAGGAATTCTCGTAAGCATGAACTTATGGAAAGGGCAATGGATGTTTCTTCCTTTGGGGTTGTAATTCTAACAAGGAAGTCTTTGAGGAATCCGTATACTATTGAAGAGCTTAGATTTTTTTCAAGCAAGAAAAATTTGGTCCCTATCTATTTTGACTTGAGGCCTGATGATTGTCTTGTCCGAGATATAGTCGAGAAAAGGGGAGAGCTGTGGGAAAAACATGGTGGTGACTTATGGGTTCTTTATGGAGGATTAGAGAAAGAGTGGAAGGAAGCTGTTAATGGCCTGGTTCGAGTGGATGAATGGAAACTAGAAGCGCAGGACGGTAACTGGAGAGACTGCATATTACAAGCTGTTACTGTTTTGGCAATGAAGTTAGGAAGGCGAAGCGTTTTAGAGCGATTGACAAAGTGGAGAGACATGGTGGACAAAGAGGAATTCCCATTTCCTCGAAATGAAAACTTTATTGGCAGGAAGAAAGAATTGTCGGAGCTGGAATTTATACTTTTTGGTGATATTACTGGAGAATCAGAAAGGGATTATTTTGAGCTCAAGGCTCGATCAAAGAGAACGAATTTGACTGTTGGGTGGAGTAAGAACAGTTCGGCAGAGGAAAGGCACCGGGCAAGTGGCAGCGGGAAGGGTAAAGAACCAGTCATTTGGAAGGAGTCTGAAAAGGAGATTGAGATGCAAAGTTTTGAAAGGCAACACTATCAAAGACCAAAAGGTGGACAGAATTCACGGAGAAAGAGATCAAAGAAAACTGTATATGGAAAGGGCGTTGCCTGTGTAACTGGGGACTCAGGAATAGGGAAGACTGAGCTTCTTCTGGAATTTGCCTACAGATTTCATCAGAGGTATAAGATGGTTCTATGGATAGGAGGGGAAAGCCAGTATATTAGGCAGAATTATTTAAATCTCCGATCATTTTTAGAGGTCGATGTCGGGGTTGGAAATTCCATTGATAAAAGCAGGATTAACAGCTTTGAAGAGCAAGAAGAGGCTGCTATTTCTAGAGTCCGGAAAGAGCTAATGCGAAACATACCTTTTCTGGTGGTGATTGATAATTTAGAGAGTGAAAAGGATTGGTGGGATCAGAAGCTTGTAATGGATCTTCTTCCTCGTTTTGGCGGTGAGACCCACATTTTGATATCCACTCGCCTTCCATGTGTGATGAACTTAGAACCGTTAAAACTCTCGTACTTGTCTGGAGTGGAGGCAATGTCATTAATGCAGGGAAGTATTAATGACTATCCTATTGCAGAGATTGATGCACTTAGGATCATCGAGGAGAAAGTTGGAAGGCTAACTTTGGCCTTGGCAATTGTAGGCTCAATGCTGTCCGAGCTACCCATAAATCCAAGCAGGCTACTAGATACCATCAATAGGATGCCCTCGAGAGACATTTTATGGAGTGGTAGGGAAGTTCATTTATTGAGGAAAAACACTTTCCTGCTGCAACTCTTTGAGGTATGTTTTTCGATATTCGATCATGCAGATGGACCAGGGAGCCTGGCAACGAGAATGGTCCTGGTGAGTGGTTGGTTTGCACCTGCTGCCATTCCAATTTCCCTGTTATCCTTAGCTGCTCACAAGGTACCCAAGAAACATAACGGAACCCAGTTTTGGAGAAAGTTATTGCATTCCTTGACGTGTGGTTTTTCTTCATCATACTCAAAGAGATCCGAAGTAGAAGCATCGTCCATGTTATTAAGGTTCAATCTTGCAAGAAGTAGCACCAAGGAAGGTTATTTCCATTTCAATGAGCTCATCAAGGTTTATGCTCGGAAGAGAGGAGTTACCGGAGCTGCTAATGCCATGGTACAAGCTGTTGCTAGTCGCGGATCATTATCCCTCCATTCAGAACATGTATGGGCAGCATGTTTCTTGCTATTTGGATTCGGTAATAACCCTAAGGTTGTTGAGCTCAGGGTGTCGGAACTGTTATGCCTTGTAAAACAAGTGATTTTGCCTCTTGCGATTTGGACATTCGTTACATTCTCTAGGTGTGGTGCTGCTCTCGAACTCCTCCGGGTATGCACCGATGCTTTGGAGGCAGCAGACCAGGCATTCCTTACCCCGGTTGAGAAATGGTTGGACAAATCACTGTGTTGGAAGCCCATCCAAACTAATGCTCAATTGAATCCATATCTGTGGGAGGAGTTGGCATTATTGAGAGCCACCGTGCTAGAAACCAGAGCAAAGTTAATGGTAAGAGGGGGACAATTCGACATCGGAGATGACCTGATTCGGAAAGCTATTTTTATTAGAACTTCAATCTGCGGTGAGGATCATCCGGATACCATAGCTGCTCGTGAAACACTGAGCAAACTTACCCGGCTTCTTGCAAATGTTGAGACTCATACTTCATCATAGATTCTATATTTTATTGTTAGCAATTTTAACCTTAAGACTATACAAAGTTTACAAATAACAACTCCTGTAAACAGTTCACAGAATTTCTTCTTCTTCTTCTTCTTCTTCTTAGTATTGCATTCTATTCGATTCAATGCAGAAACCAACTATTTTAACCATGGATTCCAATGACATTTTAACTAGATTTGACCACTCCCTAAAACTCTGTACCATCTTCGTTTTCATCTTTAACTTAAGCATCAGAGAGTGCTTCTGAGAAAAGCTTCTGACACCCTTTGACTATTTTTTGTCTTAAAGCACTTATTTAAGTCGCCTCAAGCTAACCCACAAAATTGACATCAACAATAATAATTTATTTTTATAAAAATTTAATAATTTAGTAAAAATTAAAATTTTATGTGAATAATTAAAACAAATTCAATGTTAAAAGTGTATAATTATATCATTAAAATTCTTATATCATTTTATACATTAAATCAAAATTTATATATAATCATAATATTTATCCTTTACGAATAATAATTTTTTATAAAACTAGTCAAATAATAGCTTTAGACTTATAAACCTTGAGGGAGAGTTTGATTCAAGTAATCTTATGTTTCTAAGAGTAATGTAAGATTTCAAAATAATATTTCATTGTTGGATTTCAAAGATTAACTTGAGCTGGTAATCTTATAGTGCTCATAGATCCGGCTAGTTCTAAAATATTTTTAACCTCAAGTCTACTCAAAAAGTCCATTTTACTATTTAAAAAATTAATAAAACAATAAAAATTTACTTTTAGTTGCTATTTTATGTATTTTATAATTAAATTTTAATTTAAAAACACTTTTTATTATTTAAACTGAAATCAGAATAGGCCAGATAAAATGCAAAATTTTTTATCCATACTCGACCCTTATGAGCTACCTGACATTTGGATAAGTCTAATAAAAACTAATGAATTAAATTTTCTGATTTTTTTTTTATATTTTTCAAGTAAGATTTCAACAATTATTATATGATATTTTGTTTATTCTATTATGGCTCAAATATTACATTATAATAATTTTATCTTTTTTTTTTCAAATTTGCCCCTAAATCATAATAAATACATATTTAAAAATTGTATTTTTTTCTTTCCTTTTTCTTTCACTTTAATTTAAAAAGCCCTAATTAATTATTGTTGTTTCTAAATTTCAATTTCTTTATTTGAAAAATGAGCCATATTAAAATAATTTACTAGAGAAATGCATTTATTAAAAAAAAAACTAAAATACTATAAACATCAATCATTGTGTATTAAAAAAAATATAAAAGAGAAATATGTTTTCAGATAATCTTACATCTTGGCAATCAAACACTAAATTTACATTTCAATCAAATGATTCAAACAGAATAATGTAATATACTCGTAATGTGCTAAACAATCTTATATTCAAACAAGCCTATTATCAAAATGAATCTTACATTCCATGAACTAAATGCAACTAAGTGCTGAATATCAAAACCAAACCATTTCAACCATGAAGGTTAAGTGAGATGGTAAGAGTCTTTCCTACCTTAACCAATAGTTCGATCTTTACCCTAAGTATGGAGTAACTTTAAAATTTATAGCCAGTGTCTAACCCTTAATGAACCTACAAAACTTTAAAATTCATGGCTAATTGCTATCCCTTGATATGCTTGTTTTGATTATATTCCAAAGAAAATAACACAATATAATACAAATAGACAAATAATTACATATAATTGGCGTTAAAAACTCGGCTTGGATCCCAAGTTTCTTTCCACCACTTTAACCTCATCTCTCCACTACATGCAAGCGTGCTTCACAATGATGTAGAGACAGAAACCCGAAATGATGTAGAGACAGAAACCCGAAATGTACTAATTATATAACAGATACGAAATAATTCACAAGGCTTCATGTTGAACATCTTACTGCCAACTCACCCTGAAACATTGTGTTCGATTTCAGCATCTTCTTAGCCAAGTTACGAATATCTTCTCGGCTGGATTCCATTGATATCCGTTGAAGCTCCTTTAATCCTCCTCTGTATGTAAAATCCTTGGCATTCTCCTCTGCAAGAGGCGTACATTATATTCTAAATAGAAGTATCAATGATGAAAAAGTTGGTTTATGATCCAACTCCAAGAACTATAAAGGCTTGACTTTTGGAGCTCAACACGCATAGTGGATTCAAGATTATTTTTTCACTAAGTACATGTTTGGTAGCAGATTTCACATTGGCTGGTTTCATGTTAGATAATTGACAAAACACGATATTCCGGAAATTTATGTGTCAGAGGTCTGGAAAGAAAGAGAATTGTGATGTTCTCAAGTAACCTAATCCAAAGTATCCAATACGAATTTCAGTAGTATCACAGAGTTTAGGGTTTCTGTAGTTAGTTCAAAGTTTTTGAATATATATCAGAATCAAAATGCCATAGAAATCTCAATCCCAGAACTTTGTTTACCGTTTTGTGCTAAATGACAAAGGGCCAACTCAACATGACGTCTGGTTGAAGCTGATGCAATCTTACAGTTTCCGATCAACCATTCAAGTGCACCTTCTTCCATTAGAAGTGATCGGCCTTTACGATATCCTGCAGCAACCAAAGTTCATTAGGATCATGAAGAGACATAATGACGTACATAGAATATATATACTTCACAAAAGGACGCTGATAAACCTTGAACAATTGCTCGGGATTCACATTTAGCAAAGTTAGCCATTCCTCTAGCAACCTGGGCAACAACATCACTGTTCGTGCATCTAACCATTCCCAACAATGCCTTGATGCCTCCGTCTTCTTTTAGCATCATATGTAATTTCTCTGTTGAGCAATAAAAACATGAACATAAACCCACCTGATGATTAACTTCCCCTTTCCGATAAGATCTGCTTTAACTTAATTCGGATATCAAGTATGTTGTGAAACATCCAAATCATGAAGCAGCTACTAATGGTTAAGAAATAAAAGCATTTCATGATCAAAGCAGATGGATTCCACAGTCAAAATAACTAAAATTCAAACAAATGGATACTAAACCAGGTGGTACTGACCAACCAGTTAAACCCTCAGCTCTATACGCCGCCCCAATCCTTTGCCACCCTCTTAGATGCCCTGAAAATGAAGTCTACAGGACCTGGGGAAAGTCTTACCATTTCCACATAAATTTGCAAGTGCCCCAGCTACCATTCTTAGAGTTTGTTGATCATCAGTTTTGGAAGCAGTCTTTGCTAGTAACTGAGCACCTCCTCTGCTCATTATTAGGCTTTGATTCATCTCTGAGAACAATTTGAAAATAAATTAATATAGTGAGTTTCGGATACAGTATAGTCAAATATGTTATACTAGTTTTGGAAAACCTCACCTTCCAATTATATTGACATATTCTGATAATCAGGAATACATGTAACATCAAGTTAATTCCATTTTCTACGAAATGGAAATTTATACCCAGCCTTTGTTTAACCTAATCTCATAATCCATATAGTATATGTGGACAACCTCACTTAAACGAAGAACACACCTGGGCTCTAGTACCATGTCTAGTATTTGACCTAAAACCAATAGGTAGTGGGTGCAGAGACTCAACCAGAATATATGATCATAGGAATGCACTACTTAATAGATGTAGAGGTTTGCATGTACCAAATATGTATGTGTACTAATTATTCATACAACAATGTCTTGTCACTTATAATTAGAAAAAATGTTAATTACCATTCATTGCTAAATTCGCCATGGCCCCTGAAGCTACTCTAAGTATAGTAGCATTTTGTGATGATCTCAACATGGTAAGCAGGGCATCTAAACCACCTTCTTTGACAATATTCTCCTGGTTAACTTCTGCAGAGTATAAAACTTTAATCAACACCTATTGTTCAACCTGAGGGAGATACTGCAAACTTTCAAAGCAAAGGAGTAAAGGGTGTAGAGATGGAAAAAGAGATGGGGAATTTTGCAGTTAAATTAATCTGAAAACACAAAATTTCAAGCCCAAACATAGCGGAGAAGAAAGCAACAATTTATTGAAATCCTATCAGAAGCCAAATTGCTCCCACCTTCAGCAGCAAGATTGGCTATCACTTTTACAGCATGGATTTGTACGTCCAAGTCTTCAGAAGTTAACAATCGTATTATCTTTGGGATCCCAACTGAATTTAAGAACCAAAATCATTTAAATCAAAGTTGCTTATTGATTAGGAGAAATATTTTGATAATATATGTTTTTAAAGCAAAGTCTTGCCTTCTTCACAGATCTTAGCAACTATAACCCTCTGAGCTGCAGATTTTGTAACCCTTAATGGACCAGCCTTCTTGAGACTCGCTGAGGTTCCTAACTCAGAATTTCCTCTGACATTTTCCTTCATATATGATTCCTCATCCTGTGAAACATGATATGATAAGACCGTAAAACAATAATAATCAATGTCAAGTAGAAAACATACAAGCAACTTACCTCAAAATCTGTATCACCTTCAGGTGCACATTTTTTAAGCTTTTCCAGCTCATTTTGTATAGTCTTCCTCCGCTTCTCTTCTGCTGACAGTTTTTCTTGCACGGCATAAAGCTTTACGGTAATTGATTCCTGTACATACCGATTTATTTTGAGAAAAAAAGTCATTAAGGGTCAAACTTCAGGTAGCAATCAACATCGACATTTCTCTTGTTCAGAACTGTCAGATGCCTGTAATTCATACAAACTTGAACTAAAAACATTGCGTGTGCAGGCATGTGCAGGCATACACAAGCATGCATAACGATCATACCTTCTCTTCAATCTGATCTTTAAATTTTGCTTTCAGGGATTGTAGTTCATTTATAGTAGATTCATGAAGATACATTTCTTGTAACTCCAACCTCAGTTCACTCATTTCTTCCTGCTTCTGGATAACACAACAAAACAACAGATGAAGTGAATAATGCATAGAAGAGTTGAGTAAGTGGATTACTTATAACAAAGCCAGTAAATTGTCTGCAGCAGGCCAACGAAAGGAAAAGGTATTTCGGGATAACTGCTCAAAAACACTGTTTTGCAATGACTAATATATGTAACAATGACAATGAGATAAATCCCTGCAATTAACACAATCGGATGAAGTCTGATTCCTCTCGCAGGACTAAAAATTTAAATTGGTATGGGAATCGATATTGTCTAAGTTTCACGTAAACACGGCTGACCAAAGTGGTAACATATATAATATTTGGCAGTCTTCACTCTTTCAGCTTGACATCATGGGATTCTCAATCTAAAGTGGGGATGAAAAATAAGTTACTCTAAACAGATTGGAGATTTAAGAACGGGAGCAAATGAACAAAAAAACTGCCAGCTGTCTTTCTTGAGATTTCATATATTCAGAAACTGAGATCCTTATATCCGTATATGTCAAATAGTTAAGATGCCATGCCACAGTTTTCCTAAATATATTTATAGCTAGTTCGGAGACATCAAATTCATTATGTGGCCATTTGCATGTTACAAGGCAACTTCATGTCTTCATCAAATTGGCCTTTCTTCTAAAATTTCAGAAAAAATTTTAAATTATTTTCAAGAAGATGTTGTGTGGAAAAGGCTCATTCACATGGGAACTCAAGAATATCCCCTTAAATAATCCCCATTCCCCAAACATGCTCCCGAGGCCCAATATTTTAGCTAGTCTGAAGGAAAGAGGAAGAAATCATACCAATATAAAGGATACCTAGCATCAGACATACACTCAACTTTTCACTTCCTATGCAAAACACTCTGGGTTCCCTTAAGTTCTTATGGATCATCAGATTGACTAAAGTAATTGTTGAAAGGACCCCAATGACAATAAAATAAAATAAAATGAAACATAACCAGGCCTAGCAAATGAAGAGAATAGAAAGAATTTCTTTTTTGGTTTTAGCAATTGACCATAAGGCTTTGTAGGAGAAAGTTACCTGCATTGAATTTTGATAATCTGTTTGACGCTTGTTTGCCAAATGCAGTTGTTCTTGTAGATCTTCAAACCTGGTATGCTCATCTTCTAGTTTCTTTGTTAACTCCATTATTTTCTTTTCATAAATCCAAGTAGTGTCAACAAGAGCTTTCTGATGTTTAGAATTCTCCATCTCGTGTTGCTATTAGCAATAAAAATATATAACTAAGATTCACATATAATCTTACAAAATAGAAATCCCAAGGAATCAGAGAAAAAATAATAATTATTAACATGAAGAAGAGATGAAACAGATGCAAGAACCAGGGACATTTTCAAATAACCAGACGACAACTACTAACCTGAGTTAACTTTTGATGGTCACCTGATAGCTTTTTCATAGAATTTAACTGTTCTTCAGCAGTTTTGGACCGGGCACGTTCAACTTCTAGCTGCCTGATCAACTCAGCTATCTTTTTCTCGTACATCTCAGTGGTATCAGCCAGTAGTTTCTGATAGGTAGAGTTTTCAAGCTGGTGTTGCTACTAACAGTCAAAAGAACAGCATAAGCACTCTTGTTTTTTAATAATTCTTTTGTTTTTAAGAAACAACATAGAAACCCATGTAGAGAGAACATAATGGGGATTGGGGGGGCGGGGGGGAGTTATACAGTTTTTTGGATTTTTATTTTAAAAGAAGCATTCATACATATAGAGAGGACAAAATGGAGGTAAGGGTTCTATAGTTTTAACTAATAAAAATGAAATAAGATTCTAGAACTATATTAGCAATTTTTTGAGAAGCGTTTATTTAATTGCACATTTGGATCCTTAAAAGTGATATAGAGCTAAAGGTTTGTCCATTTAAAAGGTTTCCAAATTCAGTCAACCATATTCCTCTATGGCTGAAGCGATTGCATGACGTACTTCAAAGGTATAAAGCATAAATGTAGCTGTAACTTTATATTCTCATAGAGTTGGATTATCTTACAGACATGATAATTCGATCATATCTATAGTCTAAAAATGGAATAGATTTAAAAGTGGCATAAACCCCTTAATTCAGTTTCCTAGATAACCTACACCTTGTTATCTTTAAGAATACTAGGACAATTCTTTTTTCCCTGTAATCTTCTAATCTTCTTCCGGAAAGCATTTTATCTAACAAGAAAGAGATACAGTGAAACCTATTTAGCAAGATTTTAATTTTTAGATAAATGCACAAAAGGTTCCTATAATATCCCAAATTTCCATAAGTTAACTAGGAACTCCGGTGATTTAAAAAACATATGACAAACCTCACAACTTATTGTGTATGTCCAAAGTGCCCACACTTCAAATCATTGGTAACCCCTCATACTCAATCCTCTGAAGGATCCCATCAATACGAACGGGATGAACGGTTTCTTCAGATCAATTATCACAACCACTCTCGCAAACCAACCCCTTTCCCTGTCGTATTATTAAAATCCACCTTAACCACTTCCCCAATAACTGAAGCAATAGCCCTCATTACCTGTTTAGTGTAGTAGCGGGATGACAATCCTGGTAAACGTATCCAAGCAACGATCTTTGATGCATGGGTTTCCTTGGTCATAAAATCCCTACTCCAAGGTTGCACAACCAGGTAAGGACCATAAATCATCCATGGTCCACCTAACAAAACCATTCGTAGTCCTCTAAAATGGGAAAATTTAATAAAAAAATACTCATTATCCAGATCAGCTACCTGAATATCACCTGATATTTCCCACATGTTCTTGATACAATTAACAAGTGCTCCATAACCGATAGAGCGCCCAAGCAGCCAGGCAATAATTGTCGGACTCATGCTTCTATCAATCAACTCATGAACACGTTTAGAGAAACTTATTTCAGGATATTGCCCCTCCATTGAGATCCTAACATCATCTTCTAGGAGAGAAATCTCACCATTCTCAACCTGACCCTCTTCAACATCAGCTTTCTTTGTATTGCTCATGAGCATCTCCTTAAACGTAGCTTTCAAGTCATTCTCATTATTAACCTTCCCCGTCTCCTCAACCTTCATTCCATCCTCTTTATTTTGCACCTTTTTCGTAGCTCTTTTGAGATCCACCAGCAACAGTGATCCGTTCGTTCAAGGCTCCCTAGAGAATCCGTGTTAACCTCCATTTCAACCCTTTAGTTTTGCTTTTTACTATTATCAGAAAGGTATTTAAGACTTAGAGGCTCACCAGAATGTTATCAGCATGAAAACTTTTAGTTTATCAACTACGGTGGATGCTTAAATCATATAACCAAGAATACATACAAAACAACTACAGAATTTTTTTATTAAAGATAATTACCTTGCTCTGCTTTAACCTCATTTCTAAATCTGCAATTTTATCTTGCATCAAAGAGTTGTGGTCTTTCTGGCAGTTCAATTCAGCTAAAACGTCTTCCATATCCAATTCCAAGCGAGTATTTTCCTTCTCTAGAAACTGCAAAAGAATATTAGATATTAGGAGATTAAAAGGAAAAGAAAATCTACTTCAACATTAGGATGTATATTGAATGCAAAACTGGATGGCATGATAATGTGACTTTAGAAGATAGAGTTAGAAAAGGCCAAGGAAACAAATTTCAGAGCAAGTATTAATTATGATTAGAAACCAAAAGCAGAAGCAAATTACCTCAGACCTTGTGACTAGAGTCTTTCTTGTCTCCTGAAAACAATCTTGACACTCTCGAAGTTGTTTTTCCAAACCAGACTTTTCAGTCTGTCTCAGCTTCTGTTGCCTATCGATTTCAGCAGTAAGAAGGTCTACTTGAGCCTCAAGCTTCCGGCATAAACTTTCATAATCAAACTCTTCTTTAAGCTTTACCACATTCACAATTTTCATTGCCTACAAAACAAGGTATTAGGCTGCCTCACGAAAATGATAATATAATGTAATATAAACACAGTAATTCCTCAATATTGCATGTAACTTTACAGGATAATGTAATGTAATATAAGGAGAGAGGTTTGTTGATAATTAAACAACAATATTGCATGTAATTTTACAGGAGAATTCCTCAATTTTCGAATGTAATATTCTTCACAAACTCACCCTCTGCCCAAACATTATTGTGCTAGTGGTCTCTGCATGATGTCGTGAAGATGGCCCAATTGTTATTATAAGTGAAGTCCTAGCAGAGCCTAGTCATTTACCGATGAATCTCATAAGAATTAGAAGATCAAACCAACAAGCATATAAAAGTAAAATGCCATGTGCTTACTTAGTCTAAACATAAGTGTCCTTTTGCTATGCACATTAGAAGAAATAAATTAGAATACAAAAGAACACATCAAGGCATAAGCATATTAATTAAGAAAAGGTATATATACATATATACATATATGTGTGTGTCGACAATCAAAGAATTGTAGAAAATCATAGGAACCATGAATTTAGTGTGACAAATAGATATCACTGATAGAGTGTATTCCAAAAAATTCATGTTCTGATAAAGGTATTATGAGAAACAAAAAGAAAAACGATAAAGGGAAGAGTTCCATACCTCCAAAAGAATCTCGAAGCAATCTTGTAAGTTTAGAATCCCTTGTAGGTATATGCGGACAGTTCTCAGCTAATGCATTTATGCATTTTCCCAGAGAAGTAAGAGATAGATTAATAAACTTAGCCTCTTCAAGCAATAGACCTTCACTACCTACAATATTGGGAAACAGTTATGCAAGTTTTTGAAGGGTAATTTGATAAAACAATGCTCCTGTTTCAGTTGTTTAACACTCAAAGAAACAAGAATACTTAGGAAACCAGTTAAATGAAACTTTTAGTTAAGTAAGAAAGCATACACAAGACAAAGCATAGGACACTGTGCAAAATAAAACAAAAAAGTTAAGGCAAGAAGCATTTTAAGTATGCATTTAGTCCTCCTAAGTTAAAATATCAACCACCAAGAACATACCAGATTTGTCTAATCTCTCAGACCCAGCAAGATCAACAATCAGCAACTTGCTTTTCCTAACGATGGGGAAGTTGCCTTTTGTTATCTTATCTTGATAGCTAATATCATCTTCCACTTTTCCAGGGACAGACCTCCGGATATTAACCTACCAAATAAATGAGCTCAAGATCCTTTTAGTACTTTTTTAAATTATTTTTCCACTATTTTTGTTACTCACACAAAAAAAATCATTTAAATAGTAACCGAAAAATTAAAGGCGAGCATTAATCAAGAGAGTACCAACTTCTAAGGAACGCCTACCATTAGAATTGCATGGCTACGTGAAGATTCTGTATTAAGCTTTGTGTTAGCTGCATGACGATTAGCCTCACCAATCTGCAATAGCTCTAGGAAATGATGTAAATCTCGAAGTTTAACTGTAATAGCACCAGGCAATGACACTTCTCCAGTCTTTGGGTCCTCATTAATAGGGATATTTGTCTTTTCAGGTGCAAGCAAATCTTGTATGGATTCCATATACAACTGAATTTAAAAAAGAAAAAAAGAAAAAAAAAAAGGGGCGATCATCCATCCAATAAATGATATTGATATAACAGGAATGAACACACATTAAATAATAGTTCAAAGATTGGTCACCAATATGAAAAAACCTAATGAATCACCATTCGGTAACATTATGATCTACAGTTAACATTTAGTCTGGGTAAAAGCTATGGAAGTATGCATACCCATGTCAGACTACTAAATGAAAGTAAGCATATGTGTGTGTCTCTGTGATTGAGTGCTGAAAGATAACAGGAAAATAAGAGCTAATGCAGATACAAGCTTTTGATCCAAATGACATTAATCTGCAGTGCCATCCTCCAAAATTCCCAAGGAGAAGCATATTTTTCCACAAGCTTTGTCACTATAAATTTGCCATTGTAATATAACCATAACGGTGAATAAGGTATGATAGGATTTTCATCCAATTAGTTTTATTTTGAATGCCTAAGTTTTTCTGAGTTGAATTTTGGTAAACTTCACGAGCTTTTTACTATATACTGAATTGTGTTTTCTAATGTAGATATTGATCACCTTGCACACTCAATCTACCAACTATATGCTGTTTGGATAAACAAAAGGCACTTGAATGCAGTGGTTTTAAGTTTGTGGAAATTTCATTGATATACAGAAAGAAATTAACAGAACTTTTAGAGTTCTGACCAGTGACATTTAAGAGCCATATGGGGTTCAAATTTTCTATTCCCATAAACTTAGTAAGACATTTTTTATCACATTTTAGGGTTTCAATTTTGAAGCTTGGTATACAATTCTCAGTTAATGGGATCATGTTTCTCTCTATATCACTAGTATTTGTTTGTTTCATTCTGCATAACTTCCAATGGGCTAAATTCAACTCAAAAGTCAAAGTAACAAAACTGAACCATGGTCAAGGAGATAATAAAGCATCAAGTGATAAATTTAGCTCAAACCAATATACAAGTAAAGGTTGAGGAAGAAAAAACGCATCAATGGTAAATATAACCTATAACCATGACATAAGTGCCTATGAACAAACAAAACAAAGTCACAAAAGAATGTAATATCAAATATTACCTGTAAATATGAGACGTCCACAGTGTCAAAAGCAATGGATATATTATCCATTATGTCCTCTAGAGCTCTAACCATAATACCGCGTTCAGATGCATCATTTTTACCAAGTCTGCCAAGTGTAAAGGTTTTGCCAGTTCCTGTTTGACCATAAGCCATAACCGTTCCATTATAACCACTCAGTACACTCTGCAAAAACATATAAAAGTCAACCAAAAAGACTAAATATCAAGTCGTACTTGAAAGCAAACAAATGATGGCTTTGAAATGACCAATTATAAACTGAAAATGCATGCATATACATACAAAATAGAAGGATTAAGTCATATGCATGGAGCATTTAACAATGAACGTGCAACTAATATCAGCCAACATGATTTATATCTTGTCAGGTCTCATAAGATATTTCTCAATCACCTCAACTACAGGCTTTGCTACCACTTCATAGACACGCTTCTGAGAGGCAGTTTCTGTGAAGACTTCGTCGAATCTGTAAGATTCAGAACTCCAGTTGTTTTTTCGCAACTTTAACCGCTTCAACTACATTGTAAAAAAAAAAAAAAAGGAACAATTTAGATTCCAGTGAACTCCAGAACATTGCAAAAACAAGATAAATGTGTCAGGGTATTCCAACTTAATTATGATAAAACCGTGAAATCAAGCTACGAACCAGAAAAAAAAACATGCTTTGATAATTTAAAACACTGATCAAAGAAGCCACTCGAATTTGTTAATAGACCAATAAGTTACCTCTGGCTGCAATTCAACACAGTCAGCAAAATCAGCATCTGAAAGAAGATCCTCAGCATTTCTTGGTCTAAGTCTAACAGCAACTCTCACCCTTCCAGAATCTGTAAACCAAGTTAAGAATCAAGGATATTTAGAAGATTTCGATAAAAAAAATTTAAAAGATTTTTAAGATATATACTTCGATCAAATGAAAGTAAGAAACCAGAAAAAAGATAGCAGGATTCACTATACAATAAAAAAGAATTTTTTCTATAAAGCACGTATCTTAAGGACCTCTTTGCTAATAACTTATCATGCTTCAACAAATAATCATCTACAGATAATGCAGTAAAAAAGGAAAATGAATATTTTCCTATAATTCCAAGCCAATACCCGTAAAGGCGTTCTGAGAACTTGATTTTCAAGATCTTTTCCTGACATATGCTAATTAAATCTCAAACTAAAAGCATTAATTTTTTTTCCCTTATTAAAGTCTCCAAACTCTACCCCCCCCCCCCCAACCCAAAAAGAAAAATCCTTGAATTTTGGACGAAACTGCATCTTTCCTTAAACTGAAACAAAATTTCTAAAATGAAGCATGATAATTAAGCATTAAGTTGAAAACAAAAGTGGATAGTCAAATTTCACATTTTAGCCATGATAGCCTTTAAAATTCCATGTTGACATATAATGCAGGCCAAGAGAGAGAAAAGAAATAGCCCAATAGCTCTGTGCATCATGATTTGACACTGAAACTTCGGTTATAAGACAAAGACCAAGATCAAGCAAGCATAAGAGCAACATATTCAGTAAACACTAAACAATCATTATTATCACTCCACAATAGTCAAAATGAAACTCGATAATAAACCCATTTTAAGCAATCCAAAAACAAACCTTTATACAAAACCAAGTAAAATAATACCAAGAAATGGAATTTTATTATACAAAAGAGAAGCAAAAATGAACAAAAAAGAAAGACGGGAAGAAACCGTTGTCATCATCAAAGCCCCTGTAGAGAGAACGAGAAGTTGGAGTAACTGAACGTCTAGAAGAAGGAACAGGTTTCGTGTCCTTTGAGCGAAGAGACTGCTGTCCATTGTTTAAACTTCTTGTTAATGAATTCCAGCCATGGCTAAGACCTTGTTGCTGTTGCATAACCCTTTGCTTTTCAGCCCTTTGTGCTGGTCTCAAACCAGAACTCGTTGTAGCCATTTTCAGACTGACAAAAAAAATCTGACACTGGGTTTGGATTTAAAAGAGTTGGTTTTTTAAAGAAAGTAAGTAAATGAAACAAATTCCAAAGCAGAAAAGAGAGAGAGAGAGAGAGAAGACAGGGAAGCAGCAGTTGAGGGAGGCACGAAGAGAAATGGGGGGTTCCCGCGTTTGGGGGTGGGCAGCTAAGCTTACAAAGGTTGTAGAGTTAGTTGTGAAAGGGTGTATGGAATAGGAGCCGGCAACGAAGGAAAAGCAAAGCACTCAGCAGATTCAAATGGCTTTTAAGGAAATGAAATCTCCCATCTGTTCAAAAGTGTGTCTCATTGTCAGTTGTCACCATTGTTGTCCCCTTTTGAATCTTAAAAAGCTTTTCCATTCCCTTTCAGCAAAAACATATATAATAAAAAGGAAAGGAATAAGATTATTATTTATTTTTTTAACAACTATTTTAAAAAAATTATTTTTTTAATATTATTTGTGAAATAAAAAATATTTATAAAATAAAAAATAAATATTTTTTTATTATTTAAGCAAATAGGAAAAAAAAATAGTATATATAGAATGATATTTTTAATCACAGCACATAAATATTTAAGCAATATTTCTTAAAAGAAAATGCATTTGTGTTATTTAATAATAGAATTACACATCACAATAACATAAAAAAAAATTTGGGTGTAATTTTTTGTATGTGATATATTTAAATAATTATTATAAATGAATCAAAAATTTAATATTTGTTAATTCTGCGCTAACAATTAATTAAAATTTTAAAAAATATAAAAATCCCAAAAAATATTAAAAATATTTAAAAAATTAAAAAAATAAAAGTTAACTTTATTTAATAATAAAAAATATAATAATATTTTAGAATTTTTAAAAAAATTAATTAATTATTGATGTGGTAGACAAATATTAATTTTTTTATTTCAGGATACTTTGACAAAATATGTTACTTTAAATGTTAAATGAGATGAAAAATTAAATGAAAAGTTAAAATAACTTCTATTTTTTATATAAAATTGAAGAGTCGAACGAGTCATTCTGTTTTATTATAATTAATATGTCTTATACAATTACGTTATCAACTTTTTAAGAAGATGGTGAGAATGGAGGAATCGCATGAATATAAACAATTAAAATACATAAATATAACATAAATAAATTATTAAAATTAATATTTCTTTTTCACAGAAAACTCACTTCTATTCATAATTTCTTTTACTCTTAAATTAAAGGAAAATGTCGTATTTAAACGCACATATTCTTAATTATTACTATAACAATGATGCTATCTGACTTAAGATTCAACTGATAAAAAATAATATCGATAAAAATTGTTTTTTTTTGGTTTATTCTAAATATTTCCACGAATTATTCTAAACCATTAAAAAAATAATTACATGGAAATGTGATAATAGCTATGATTTTGGTAACATCGACAAGTTATTGTATTTTTCATGTGTTTATGAAAAAGCACAACTTTGTTTTCAACAATGAACTTGTTGGCACTATTGTCTGCTGGATAGATTTATTACATAAATTTATGGGTAAATAGGGAATTATCTCGGTAAACATGAAAGTTTTCGATTTTGAGTATTTAGATTCAAGATTTATTATACGTAATTGTTTGTATAGGTTTTTAAGTTTTTGTTTGCGTTTGTGTTGTAATAGTTTAATTTTATTTGGTGAACAGACTGTTTGTAATAGTTTGATGCTTACGATTACTTGGACTTATATTTGAAATTATACTGTACTTGTTACAATTTTAACAAAATTTATGGGACAATAATGAAACGTAAAAGTCTGATAGGTCCTTGTATTTTTGTGTGCAAAGGTGATACCGATTCGATTCGATCAGATTTTTTGAACCGTTAATCATAATTTGATTCGATTCTCGATTTTCTTCCTA
Organism: Gossypium longicalyx; assembly: GCA_025698465.1. Lineage (NCBI taxonomy): Eukaryota > Viridiplantae > Streptophyta > Magnoliopsida > Malvales > Malvaceae > Gossypium > Gossypium longicalyx. The sequence goes on from CM046998.1 coordinate 90,279,851, forward strand.
TTAATTTTTATTATGGTTTTTAGACTTATTTGGCTTTTAAATATTTCTAAAAAAATATTTTTTTCTAGAAATTTTAAATTATTTTCACTATTTAAAATATAAAATATTTATTTTTATATTATAAAAATTAAAAGTAATTATATATTAAATAAAAAATAGAATTCGTTTCGGTTTCGATAATCGCGATGTTTGAACTTGCATTCTATAAAAGGTCCTAATTGCGTGGATTATATTTTACTAAAGAATAGTTTTTTATGCTATGTAAAAATATTTATTTAATTTTTTTATTTTTAATAAAATATTTTAATTTTATATAATTAATGTAAGTAATCATTATTAATAGATAAGCAAAATATCTAAAATATACTAAAAATTTATATTTGTATAATATTTAAAAGATAAACATGTTGTAGATGTCTTAACTTGTATAGAGCGGTGGTTAAAACTCTTATCAAACAATAATTTAATACGGATTTAAATCGTGTTATTCCCGTCCCCTACCCCAATATTGTATAAAAAACTTGTTGATGATTGCGTAGTGGGTGCCTTTTCTTCTAGCATTAGCTTTTCCTTCGAAGTTGCTTCTGATGAAAAAGTAATTGTTGCTCGTACCTCATGTTCTGTTGCAACATTTGTTCCTTTAACATACGTACTTGGTCCTGCAAATTTACAAGCTGCTACTGGGAGGTCCCTTGGTTAGAAGGGTTAGGAGTTTCTTAATCTGAGGGGAAATTTAGGTTGAAAGCTCAATGAGTGTCCTTCTAACTCGAGCTGCCAAGGTTTTTCGGTCGATTGGCAAACCAGTCTGTGAAAAAATCAAACTCTTGCGAACAGTCGTTGGTCTCATCTCTCGTGTTTTAGCGTGAAGATGGTTGGGTCGAAAATCTCTCATTCGAGTAAGTTATATTGACTTTTTGCTTACTTTGATGGTCGAAAACTGTCTCTATGCCCACCACACCAATTGTTGAAGGCTTTTTTCTCTGGTCCCCTTCTCATAGAAGTTATCTTTATATTTATTGGGCACGGTTCCCTGATGGGATGTGCTAGGGGATAACTATGTGACATGCACAACGACACATTACCCTTCTAGGTTTGACACGTAACCTCAGAGGTATCTCTGAATGGGCCACATTGCGAGTAGGCGAGTTGGGAAGTGAAGTTGGAAGTGACAAATTGACTGATCGATGAACATGGAAGTGGTGAATTGCAAATCATCTACTTGGCAAACTGGTGAGCTGGGGAAGGTGGCAAGATAATGAAGTGATGAGCTAGCGATGCGGTACGAATAAAGAAATGGTGAGCTATGGCCATCAGGCGAATAGGGGAATGGCGAGTCGTGGATGTAATGAGAGGCAAGCTGTTATGGTTTCCAAGCCGGGTCGCCATGTTCGGGTAATCGGGTTACCACTTGGGTAGGGTTGAAAGACACGTAGTGGTAACAAAACTCATTGCATGGCCATACATAAAACCAATAAAGAAATCCAGCACATTTCTTATTCCTTTTCTCTCTCCTTATATTTCTCACTTTTCTTAAAATTCCAAGTAACATCACCCTTGCACAAGGCATCATAAGATAATCAAGTCAGGTAAAAAAACAACAATAACTCCTAATATCATTCCCATAAATTTGGTACTAGAAAAATCTCCTACTTGGGTTATCACCAAATAATCTTTAACTAAACTAGGTTCCAATAATAGCATACAAATATGGCATTAGGTGCCTCTATTTTTGCTTTCTTCTTCTATTCTTCTCTTTTCCATCTAATTGCATGAAAGAATGTTTCCTCTTACTTTAGGTTTTAGGATTTTAAATGCTAAAAAAGTAAATTAAACATTATAAAACTACAAATGTTAAAGTAAAAAAAATTAAATTACTTATGGGGCAATGACCAGGGGCGAAGTCAGGGGTTGGCAAGGGCCCATGCCTCCCCTAAAAATGAAAATTTTCACTTTGGTTGTTTAATTTTTACAAGATTTTAACTTAGTAAAAGGTAAAATTACAATTTGGCCTGCCTTTAAAATGATAAAATTTTGATTTAATCCTTTAAATTTTATAAAGATATAAGCTATTAAAATTGTGAAATTGCATTTTAGCTATCATAAGAATATACAACTTAATTTCGCCCCCCATGAAAAAAATTCTGACTTCGCCTCTTGCAATGGCGTGAATTGCACGTTGACATTTAATGACAATGTTTTTACCACGTGAGATTTCTATCATCCCTTTAATCGAGGGTAACAACTTAGTGACCAAAATATAACAAATCAGTAATGTTAATTATTATTTTTGTAACAAATTGAAGTTTTGATAAACAAAATGTAATTAAAGCCATACATAAGTATATACTTCTATAGTTTATCTTATATGCAATTATTTTTAGTAAATTTGTGGTTGAATTTTCAACAAATATAATCCCAGGATATCTTAGAATTCAAATTTTTTTTATATTGAAAAATAATTTACTCAATTGGAAAGAAAATTAACCATCAAGTCCTTTATAGTGTGTTTGGACTAGAAATTTTGAAATTTTAAAGATTTTTAAAATGTTGGTATTTTAAAAGAAGAATAATTATATTAAAAATAAATATAAAATATGCAATAAAATTAAATAAAAAGATAATATTTGAAATTTAAGATTTTATATTCTTTTAGACATTAATCTCATTATAGGATCTTATAATGCACTTCAGTGCACTCGAACACACGTCTTCCTGCACTGGCAACAATACTAATGCCAATCAAACTAAGACACAATCGGCTAAGTTTTTATATCTTTAAATAAAATGAGATTATCATAAATTTTAAAAAATAAACTCTTTAAATGAAATTTAAGTTACTCAAACCTCTTTTCAAAATTTATTACGAAATTTGAAATTCTTCATTATTTCTACTTAAATAAATAAATTTAATTTTGAAAATTTAAAAACCTTCACAAAAATGAAAATTTTCATCCAAGACCCTTATTTAAGGATTATGGACTCTTAATATTTGCATTCTTTTTTTTTATAATCTAACAATCAAATTATGAATAAACTTTTACCAAAAAAAAGAAGAAGGAATTTTTGGACTAAAATAAAGGCAACAAAGACAAAATAGTGGGTGACCCCATTATTCCTTTGTGAACAAACCCCATGTGTTCTTTGCCATCATTTTTTGAAACCCTCCATGTTATGCTTTTCAATCTAATCAGTATATATGTTGTTAGTGGGGTCAGCTCATTTTGGAAAATGAAAATCTAATGTCACAATTAAAATAATTTATATCATTATTTAAAAATAAGTTAAAATGTGCCTTAACCCTTATACTTTTTTAAAATTTAAAAATTCATCCTTATATTTTATTTTTAGAAATTTAGTCATTTTGTTTTCATATTTCAAAATTCATATTCAGTTATCAATATTGTTAAAATTATTTTGTTAAATTCAGATACAATGCCCTTTTTTTTTAGTACATGATTATCAAGTGAATATTTTAAAAAAAATTCCAAAACGTCATATCAATATATTTAACAAAAAAAAGAGGTTTAAAAGCATTAACAATTAGACCTAAATTTTGAAATTTAAAAAAAAATAATGGACTAAATTCTTAAAAATAAAAGTACAGAAACTAAAATCCAAATTTTTAACGATCATTCTCTCACCTATCAAACATGTCGCATTGGGGTCCCATGATTAACTAGCGAGATCATGGATTACATCCAATCAATTCGTGAATCTTAATTCTCAAGACTCTACACGAACTAACGATCATTTAACGTTTGACCATCATCTCTAGCTTAAATATCGTTTCTTGGAAAACTATTTAATAAGAGACGATCTTGAGTATGTAACCATTGACTCAACACTAATCATGAACATGATTTCATTTGTGAGTCATATTGGGACAATCCCACTGAGAGTCATGCGTGCTTAGTTGCCCTTAAAAAGAAATCTCATCTAATGAGCTCACATGATAAAGTTTATCTTGGGATGCGGCCAGGGCAGGAATCGGCTAAAAAATTTATCATGCTATCATTTAGGAACCATCAATGGAGGTTGTAGGTCTTGTTCAATGACTTTCTCTCACTCAATATTTTAAAAAAACATGTAAGGTTTTTATCTCATATTTCATTAATGATCATACAATAGTTCTAGTGGCATTCTTAACTAATCGATATGACATGCTTCCGATATATGCATAGCATGCTATGACAATTTTATAATATAGACATCCATTTATTCACAAGAATCAATCAATCAAAAAACAAATAATTTTAATTCTCCACAATTTTTTTTAACGGAAAAACTGAAGAAGTGAATGTGAACTTTGCACCAGGAAGGGTCCTAAGAAAGAGAGGTGAGTCATATTTGACCACTAAAAAACCAATTATTTATTTGTCAATCCTAAACATGCACCTTTCACATTACCACTTCTCACAGTAATCAAATAACCTAAAAAAGTGAATGAAACAACACAACACATGTATTTTCTCGTTACTACACTTACTATTTTTTAATCAATCGATTGTGGATCATTTCATATATATATCACAATTACAACATTACATAATATAAATATTATAAACAAATATATAAGGAGATGAGTATTTAAATTAAAATTGCGAGCCAAAGTTTTCATAGTTCTATTTTTAGAAAATAAATGAAAAACAAAAATTATATAGCTTTTCACCACGAGGCATTTATTGGGTCTTTAACTGTCATCGATTCATCTTCTTCTCGTCATGGACTTCTTTTGAAAACATTATATTTAAGTCTTATGTTTGTTTCCGACTCACAAGAATTCTATGAATTTAAAAAAAAAATCTTATGTGAAGATTATAGTGCACAATCTATTTCCTAAGAACCACAACCTTGACAAAAATAACAGCTATATAACAAATATATAATATCACATTCATTCTCATGTATAACTCAAAACATGCATAAGATCTAAAGAATGTCATTTTCTATGCAATCAAATCATTCAAGAAGAAAAAAATTTATTTTGATTACCTGTTTATACTTATAGATAAAGTAAAACCTAGCTCTGATACCAATTGTTAGAAAAACAGATTTGAAAAATGCAGTGGAATATAAGTTTAAGGAAAAAATCTGAGTTTTAAAAATTTTTCAAAACTAGAACTTGGTTGCGATATCTAAATTAATAAACATTTAACCAAAATTTACATTTTTATTAGTCTAGGATAAACGTTTCGACCGAGTAGTCTTCTCCACTATCCTCAAGCTCATGTTTGTCGAGTGTGGGCTTACTTCGAATCAAAAAAATTTTCACAAATTTATCAGTAGGGTAATTTTGTAATTTCTCTAAATTTTCGAGCTAAGTTGTAAATAAAAAAAATATCTCTAGAAATCTTTTGAAATAATTTTTTCAAAAAAATTTCTCTCTACAACTTTCTCTAGTGTGTGTAAAAAAATGACCTAAAACTCGTTTTATATAGGGAGAGTTTAGAAAGTTCAAATATAATTAAACTTAATCACTTTAATATTAAATAACATAATAGTTATTAAGATAAATATTAGATTAAATTTAATATTAAATCTATTAAATTAATAGAATATTTATCTATAAGATAAATATTAAATTAAATTTAATATTAAAAAAATCTTTTTAATGTAAAATTAATAAGATACTATGAAGCATTAAATTAAATTAAATATTAAATCTATTAAAATAATATTATTTTTCAAATAATTAATTTTAAATCAAATTATCTAGTAGAGTTCTAGTAGGAATATAATTCTTCCACTATTCAATCACCGAAGTACCATCGTCGCCAACCATCTGTCGGTCACCGGAATATCATCGTTGCAGTCGTCAACACTGTCATGTCTTGTGGTGCCATCGTAGGTGCGATACCCTCACAACAACTCGAGCTGATCCGGGCCAACCACCGGTTAGACTGTCTGCCCGATTTCACATATTATACCCGACTCGACCATTTTGTGAGTTTCGATCTCAATTTTGGGGTTCTCTGGTCCAATTTTTGATCTCATATCCAATTTTTAAGTTCAATTACTCATTAGGCCAATTGTCTGACTTGAAAATTAATTTTCAATAATATCATATTAATTTTAATTAATTTGATTAATTTAAATTTACTTTATCAAAATTAATTTTCTCAAAAATCACAAAGATTTTCCAAATTAATTTTTTAAGAAAATTTTGTAATCAAATTCTTTAGTTGAACAATTCTCGCGACTGTCTAATTTAATTCCACATTGAATAAATCGACTTAATTAAATTATTTTCAAAGTTATAGAGTTTTCTTCTAATACAAATGCAGTCTGAGTGAGCTTTTGTTGAGCTAGTGGAGGGACCAATCAAACATATACAATTAGGCCTGAGTAATTGCAATTATATCCAGGAACATTGTTCTGATAATTCACAATTTACTTAATAATGGAGTCAGTCTACAATAAGTACCATGATTGAAAACACCTTATTGTATACTTTTTAAGAAATGAATTCATCCAACTGCTTTGTCCAATGACCTCGTCATGTGTGTACTACTCTCATATGATATCTTTGATTCCTATGAGTTAAATCCGTTCACTCAATAAAATCCTATTTTATCTTATTGTCACCATTGTGTCTTTTAATTATTAATATGATCGCTATCAACAAATGACTGTGATAAATTGCTTGTTCAAAAACAAGAAACTCGTTACCACATTACATATTTATCAATCCACACAATGCCAATTAGAGGATATTATTAACTCTTTAATTGAGCTATGAATTCTATTGTTGGTAATAAATTCATGTCATACACAAGTCATGTACCCAACATACCAGTTATGGGCTTAATCATCTTTAGAGCATAAGCATCCACTTATGTCAAAGCACATGAGTTACATACGCATGGTTAGTGCTTGACTCAGGATTTAAGTAAATCACACCACGAACGTCACAAGTGTATTAATTTACAAACAGATTAAGAATTAATTCATCTTGGGTCCAGTACAATATTTCATTCTTCCAATGAATACATTTATGTTTCTAACTGTAGAGCCAAATGCTCCGATAGCCAAGACTAGTCATCTCCCAATTAGAATTATAGACAACATAATAATCCTTCTAAGTATTTGAATAAAATGGTCACTTTAATTCTTTTACGAGATTACAAAATCATTTAGATTATCTACTGAAGTAGGTTGTCTTCTCGCATTGTTCTAATAGACAATTTATGATCTCCATCAATTATATATTAATAATATTGTTAATTGAGTTATTGTCTCAAATTAACTCGACTCTAACTCGCAATTAATAACAAAATCATGATAAATAATTGAAATACATTTAATATTGTTTATCTAATGTATTTATGTGTTCAAGTTTCCTTTTACTCATAAATAATCTATTTTTTAATTTTAATATCGTATATATTTCATGTGTTATTATGATTAGTTAATTTCAAGCCATACGTTTTATTGTTTATTGTACGTTATTTTTAAACACACATTTATGTTTTAAATCCGTAATTTTTACACGCATACACGTGTAATAAGATTTGTAGTAATATTTTAAACAAATTATTTAGATTCTTGCCAAAAACTTAGAACTATTTTTTTAAATTATTATAATTTTCATAAATATTATATTTTTGTTAATTTCTTAAAATTCAACCCATAGTATACATTTATACATTACCATGTTGTTCTCAATTGCATTTAGATCCCTTTTTCTCTTTTAACAACAATATCTTTTATTAATGGAAATGATTAAAATTGTCTCAATACTTTTTATTTGTTATTTTTTAATATTATAGGGACTAAATTATTTAAATTATTTTTATAGGGACATTAATACTTACCCTATAGATTATTAACAAAGTGGTTAATTGTATACATTTATACATTACCATGTTGTTCTCAATTGCATTTAGATCCCTTTTTCTCTTTTAACAACTGTTATTTTTTAATATTATAGGGACTAAATTATTTAAATTATTTTTATAGGGACATTAATACTTACCCTATAGATTATTAACAAAGTGGTTAATTGTTTGCTTACTTTCTAATAGGACATAGATTAAATTACTCTATTTGTTTTGAGAGGGACTAAATTGTTTATGAATCTATAGTGTAGGGATTTTCTAGGTATTTTTCCTTTCTAAAAATAATAATACATGTCTACTTAAAAAAAATAATGAGACATGTCAACTACATCATTGTCACGTGCTAGCCACATGTCATCCATGTGTTGCACAGGTATAAATTCTTCAATAAAAATAGTAGTAAAGTATAGGGATAATTATTTATTGGCCCTTCAATTTCAAAAAGAAAAATATTAATCCTTCGTTTATTTTAGCTCTTAAACTTATGTTGTTCATCAGTCATCCCAAAATGGATAAAAATGTTAACGTCTGTTAACTTTCTTGACATGGCATACACGTAGTTAACTTTACTATTTATTTTGGAGTGATTTGACAAACAATTTAAGTTCACAAAAAATAAAATAAAAAATCGACTTCATTAATTAAAAAATAAATAAATAAATAAACAGTGCTTTTGATTTGATTTGCTTTTTTTGTCCTGTTTTGTTGCATTCATTTTGGTCGGCCATGAAAATAATGGAACTCTACTATCATATGTTAGATCAAATTAATCACTTTTATCATTTTTTTTTTAAAATTTTCCATTGGTTATTTTTTCGTTCTTTCTTTTTATTTGAATACTTTCTGTTAAGGGAGGTTAGATTCAGACTCTCTATTATTCCATTAGCGAGAGCGCCTCGATCGATGGTTGGTGTAAATACAATTTGTAAGCTCATGAGAAAGGTGTTAGTATCGTTAGAAATATTAATTATGTATAATGTACCTATAAGAGATCGAACCATTGATTATAATCTAAACTTATGCTTGTAATTGTACAGTAAAAAGGGGAAAAAGTGAAATTTTGAGTGTTTTATCTTTTATTTTAGTGAGATAAATTAAATCATAAATTTAAGATTTAAATTTATTCAATTTGATTTAAGAGTTAAATGCGTTTTGATTCTTGTGATTTTCAGTTTAAAAAATTTAAAATATAATGATTTTAAATTTGCTAATTAAAAAATTTATGGTATCAATTGAAATTTTAAAATTAAGGAAAAAATTGAAAGTAGGCCAGTTTTATTTTTTTTTCTTAAAACAATTTAAAAAGTAAATTATTTAAAATTACACATATTTTATAAATATTTTATAATTAAGTGAATGTACATCAAGATCAAGAGAAGTTTGATGTACTTTAGAACTCTAATATTAGTTAGAAGTGGAGCTTTATTTCATTTATACGTCTTATATCTATAAATATAGACTTTAAGGAACTATCGTAAATATATCTATTGATTAATAAAATACGTACTTCTCTTTTGCTCTTTTTTTTTTTTTTTTTTTTTTTTTTGCTTTCATCATTTATTTCATAACATGTTATCAGAACGATAAGACGATATTTAAATAAGTATGGGGCTTCAACCATTCAATCACATCAAATTTTCATATATACTTTTACATCGTATGGGTAATATATTAATCAATTTTATAATTGGCATGTTTTTAATAGTTTTGAAATTTTCTTCTTGAGATTATATTTTGTTAGAAATATTGGATCGAATCAAATTTCTTCCTATAAAAATAACAGCTTCGACAGTTAAAAAAAAAAGAATAATAAAATTGGCCATGTGGTCATTACAAAAGTTTAGAATGACATTTTACCATTAAAAGAAATGACATTTGGCAGTATTTTTAAGTGGTTTTCATACTTGATGATGTTCCGTAATTGGTGAAATGAAAGGCACTCAGATATAAAGAGAAATAAGTTTCTCTTAGATAATGCGATACTTTCAAAGAAAACAATGAAAGTTTTCAAGATAATCTTTTAAATGGGAGATATAACTTATCTTAGTAATGTGATATAAAAGATCATTAGTCACATGCTTCTCGTATGTTCAAATATTTTGTTTCTATTAATATTTTTTAAAGAAAAATACATATATATTTAAAGAAAAATATATATATATGGGTCTTCAAACTTCGATTAAAACTGAATTAACCAACTAAATCGATCTAATTTGATTAATTGGTCGTTAACTAATCTAGTTCGTCGGAGGTCAGTTAACCGTTTGTTAACCATTTGAACACCCCTAAATATAATATACATTGTTAACAGTGTAGCAATGAATACTATCCTTACAGATAGAAAGTATTTATCTTATTCGGTACTGAAACAAACCAATATTATTGCAATATTTGGTTGTAAAAAATCAGTTAAAAGCTCAAGAAAGTTAATATATCAGTACCTAGAAGAATAAAATTTGTAATGGTTAATGCTAAAAGAGAATCATTGTACTAGATATTGAGTTTGTGAATGAAAAAAATATATTTAGTATGAAAAAGGTTTGGTTATTGGATTATATCATGCATGATCCATAAGTGCTTAAAGATTTGATATGCATGATAAAATGATAATGTGATTTTTTTTTTATATGAGAAATTGAATTAATTGTGATTATCTGACATTTTTCGTCATCATCCCCATAAAGAATTGAAAGCATAATATGTGGCTATGTAACATCAACTTGAATTGTGGAATAATTTTAAAAAAAAGATGACCATTGGATTATGATAATTTTATCTAAAAATTGTGATGGTTGGATGCACTTGAAGTTGTACAATTTTAAAATTGTGAGTTTAACTCTATGGTGTTTAAGATAAGTTCTCAATTAAAATTATATGAGAATAAGACTAATAAGAACTTCTTAGAGAATTTGTTTTAACTTTTCGTACTTCAAATGTGTTTCTGTATTACTAATGAGAATTTGTTCTAACTTTTCATATTTCAAATTTGTTCCTGCATCAGCAATATTATGAAAAAGATTTTAAGATATATTTTAAATGTTTACTTGTGGTTAAATAAAATAACAAGGTATTAAATGAAAAATGTTGAATAAAGTAACAAGTTATGAATGAAAATCTTGAAGCTCATCTTGTTAGATCTATTTCATTTCCTAAAGTGAATGCGGTAATACATAATAAATTCGAAAGATGTAATCGTGGACGTAGTAGGTAAAACTATAATAATTTTAAAAAGGATGATCATATCAGATATTCTTATCACCAGAATAGTTAATATAATGTTATTCTATGTTCAATACGGTAATAGAACATGTTAATCTCAAAGTATAAAATTAATTGAAGGATCTAGAACGTAGTAGGTAAAACTATAATAATTTTAAAAAGGATGATCATATCAGTTCTTCTCACCGCCAGAATAACTAATATAATGTTATTCTATGTTCAATATGGTAATAGAACATTGTTATCCGGAGTAACAAAATGATAATTAATGCACTGTGTTCTAATCAATCTCAAATAAATTATTTTGTTTTAAAAGGGTATACGTTGTAACAAATATCATAGTGATACTATGGATGAGGAGACGGTTGATTAAATCTATTATATTTGGTAAAAAAATTGTATCGGAAAACTATTGTTTTTCCCTCTAATTGGTACTATGTATATATTAGTGTTGTTAAATCTATAAGATGGTAAACCAGAAGTTTGCATTAGTATCATTGAATCATGTACATAGTAAACCAGAAGTTTGTTAGTTCAAATCTACTAATTAGTTGGCATGATCGGTTAGACCTAATAAAAAATTATGCTACAAGATAAGAATTTAAATGGATATTTATTAAAGAACTTGAAGATTTTTCATTTATCAAGTATTACATATTCTCAAATTAGATTTATTTAAAACTTATTAGAAAAAAATGAGATTGGATCTCTTGTGTTTGTGAAAGAAATATGGACCCATTTTATCTAGAAAGTGTATGTTATAATATGATTTTAATAGGTACATCTACAAGATAATTACATATGAGTTATCAACGCACAACCTATGGTTTGTAAGATTATTTTTTTAATAATTTGTTTAAGAATAAAACTTTTAGATTATGCAAGTGAGAAAATTCTTACTAATACTTGTGAGTTTATTTCTCAAGCTTTAAATGGTTAATGTATGCTAGATTGTTACTATGAATAATTATTATAAACCATGTTGCTTATACGTATAAAATGGGTTAGCAGAACCAATAATTAAATGCCTCCAATTAGTAGTTAAGCCATACCTTTTTTAGAACACAATTTTTTAAATATGTATAAGGATATGATATTTTAAATGAATCGACACTTATACGGATCATGTCAATAAATTGTAATAAATACTATCCATTACAATTGATTTTTTGTCGGGAGTCAAATATAACTCATTTTAAATTTTTTTTTAATATAAGATATATTTAAGTTGCTCCACCAAAATGCACAAAATACTCTCAAGGAAAGGAATATACATTAGTTTTGAGTCTCATTTTATGATTGTGGTTACTATTTGATTTGATCATTTTTTTCAACATTATGGAGAGAAATAATAACTAGATAAATAAATTACTTGGAATGAATTGTCATTATCTAGATCCTTCTAGAAAGTAATTTGAGCTAAAAGTTTAAAAATATATCTCACTTTATTATAAGTTAACTACCAAATGTATTTACTGACTTAATGAGAATAACTAAGTGTTATATACTAACTAATGTTTCCATTTGAATCAAAGTTCCAGTAGGACAATCAGTTAGAATAAATGAAAGTAATGCATGCTTGAAGAATGGTAGATTGATCGGTTCCAAATATAAAAATTCTCGTAAAAAAATTAATTTAGACAGTCATATAGTAGGGCAGGTATTTCAGAAGAAACCCAAGATATAACTAATTATTAAAACTCCAAAAGAGATTTAAGTACTTGAAGATGGAAATAAAGAAAATAAAGAGATTTCAATAAGTTATGTCAATACAAGAAAATATGAAACCGTGGAAATAAAAAGTTGTCGACAGCGTTTTTGCAATGTTGAAATAATGAAAGAAAATGAGGGTTTTGAATAAATCCATTAAGAAATATAGACATGAAATAGATTGACTAAAATGGAAAACACAATTCTAGTATAATTAAATTAATGAAAATTTTGGACCAGTAGTCCAAACGTCTAAATGTATAAAACTAGTGATTGTACAATGAGTAGTTTTGTGAAACAAAATAAGTAAAAAGAACTATTTAGTTAAGTCTTGACATTGATTATGAAATGTATAATATTTTTAAAAGTGGATCTAATAATATTTAGATATTTTATTAGTTTGACAGTTCATGAAAGATTTAACATGTGTATTATGATAAAGATTTAACATGTGTATTATGATATAAATCAATTATAATAAAATTTATATTAAAATCCTTGAAGGATTTATAATGCTAGAAGCATACAAGAATTCCCAATAATTTGTTCAATATATTTGTGTAAGTATTTATTAAATTATTTTAGACATATGTGATAAATTTGACTTAATGAATAGTAATTAAAGGAAGATTATAAAATGATTCAAAGTCCTCATATGTATTCTTATAATAGAACCATTATCAAAATTTGTTATGACTAATATTGAAATTCCAGAAGTGATCAAAATATATTTCTTCAAAAATCTTTCTCACTCGTGACTTCTAGAAGGTTGATGATATGAGCATTTATCAAATTCATTTAAGTGATTATTTGAAAGCTAGTATTCAAAATTAAATACGTAAAATATGAGATATTATGTTATATCATCATGAGGGGGATAAATACGCGTTGTACTATTTTTCTCTTATTTGAGGTTTTGTCTCACTAAGTTTTCTTGATAAAGTTTTTAATAAGGCAGAATTAGACATCAAAGAGATTTTATCTTAGCAAGATTTTAACAAGGCATGCTATCTACCAATAGACATCTAAAAAAAATGTTATAAATATTTTATTATTAAGTAGATGTCCATCAAGATCATGATAAGTTTAATGTACTCTAATATTAATTAGATGTAAATTTTTATTTCATTTATACGTCTTGTATCTATAAATATAGACTTTAAAAAAGCATTGTAAGCATCCATATTAGTCAATAAAATACCTACTTCTGTTTTGCTCTCCAAGTTTTATGTTCTAAAAATAAATTTAATAAGTAATTAAATATTTAACTTAAAATTATTTTAAATTAAACCTTTTAAAATTACTTGTTACAATTATTATAATATTTCAGCTTATTTTGAAAATGTAAAAATGAAAAGAAATGAAAATATATTTGTTACTTACTTTAATAAAAGTAAATATAGATAAATATATTTTATTTATTATTTTCTAATTTTTAACAAATTTAAATTTTTATGTTTAAAAATATAATTACATTTTTTATTATTTCTTAAAATTACATGTTTTTAAATGTTATTTTAATTTTTTTGGTAAAAAGACATCTTCAATCCCTCCCAATTTTAAAATTGAGCAAATTGATCCCTTTCAAAAAAATTAAAACAATTTAATCCCTATCAATTTCAAAAGTGAGCAACTAGAACAACTAGGGACAATTAATCACAACGATAATATCTTCTATCAAGTGTACATAATTTTGATTTGGTATAACAATAAATTTAGCCTTCAAGTTCACATATTTTGCCATTTTGGCTTAATTCTAAAACATTCAACAAATTCAACCTCAACTTTTAAACATTTACACAAAAAAAAAGATAAATTTGCTAAATTAGAACCAAATTGATAGAATGTGTAGACTTTAAAAACTAAATTTGTTATTATATCAATCAAAATCATATACAATTGATGAAAAATATTAACATTGTGATTAATTGCCCTAGTTGCTCATTTCAAAATCGACAAAAATTAAATTGCTCTGTTTTCTGCAAAGGGACCAATTTGCTCAATTTTAAAATTGAGAGAGACTGAAGAAGTCAGTTTACCAATTTTTTAGATTTTAAAAATAATTACATTATCGTTTTTTATATATATAAATTTTTAATGAAATTAACGGATGCCATGTGTCTAACAGGAAACATGTGAAACACATACTAATATATCCAATGCTCAGGCTATGAGATACCTAACTTAGGAGTAATCGATGCTCACGCTCCTATTTGAGCTAAGCAGAACGGCAGACAATTCAAAGTCTTCCCATGATCAAGAAAGGAAACGGTATGGTGCCCATGAAAATTGATAGACATCTAAACAAATGATTTAAATTTTGTATGAATCGGACAGCAACAGTTTGTAAGCATGAACCCAGATATGTTAGAAATGCAGGGAAAAATAACTTTCATTACTTTAAGATAAAATTATTTACCAATGTGAACCAGGAACAGGGGAACATGTTGCTACAAGTGTCCTGGGATCCAGCAATCCTTATTAACGATGTAGAGCAAGCTTGACAAAATCAATCCCGCTTGGTCTGCTGAATAATGAAGAAGTAGCTGTATGCGCCTGTATAAAGACAAGAAAAAAACAACACCACATTGGAAATCGGAGACCCTTAAACTCCGAAAATCGCTTTGGTTCATTTCAAGACCTAAAACAAAGTTAACAGCCACATCTCAGTAATATGATACCTAAAACTTGTGAGTCTTTTATCGGATTGATGCATAGAATATATAATACTTACTACTGATGCTTCCCATCATGGAAATGTGCATTCTTAGAAGACTTGAAAGTTTCCAAAAATTCTTTAGCCTTCTGCATTTCTTCCTTCTGCCTTGACTTGTCCCAATTGTGCTCTGTAGCAAGTATTTCGATAATGCGTGGCAACGCATGGCCTGCTGCATCGGTGTCAAGGAAAGCAAGGCGAGATCTCCTGGCAATGAAATCAACAGCTGATTCGCAGTACTCATTTCGAGCACAGTATGCAACCTCCGCCTCCAGATAGGGGTATCCATGAGCAAGCCTCTTGCCCAAATTTTCATTCTAACAGTTGAAAGGCAGATGTGAAATTGTTAACCAACCATAAAGGAACTACAAATTGCATGTTCAGAGACATTAATTTTGACGTTCAAATTTTATAATACTTAAATATTCCCAAATCATTCAATGCTAGGTCACTAGATTAGATGGTGGCACTTGGGACAAAAATTCAAGAGCATTATACTAAAACCATGTCCTAGAACTGGTTCTATTAAAGCTAACAAAGCTATTGCAGCTTTTGATTGATTACAAGGTTTTTATATCTATGCTGGCTCCAACTCTTCATTTCCCTTGAAGTATTTGTGTTTGACAACCATGTCTAACACATATATGGATATGAGTGCGGGGATATCACCTTTCAAAGATCCTCCAAATACATGAAAAACCTAGAAAAAAGATTAAACATATCCATGCTGGATGCAAACCGTATTTGGGATTCTTACGAAAGACCAAGTGACATAGTTTTACATGACTACGAGGTCAATAATTAGTGCATATATTTATTATGCCGAGGAAAACTGAAGAACCAAGAATTGCTTGTCCAGTCCCTAGTAGCACCCAAGCTAGTCATTTAAATTTTAAACAGGCATGGAGACCTGATGATCGAGAGTATTTTGACAAGCCAGCTCCCACTGATAAGGAACATAATCTCATTTGATAGTTCACAATATCATAAGTCATTTATATTCAGTACACAAATAAAACTAATGCACGACTCCTAGAACTATCACCAGAAATAAATTATGAGAAGCTCATGACATTCTAAGTTAAATTTGCATTTCTTTACTCTCTCATCAAGTAATGTCATAAAAATGCCTAAGATTATAATTCCAAGCCTATTCCCAGTTATTATTATCCCTCTCAGAAGAACAAACCAATATCAGAATGAAGATCTCTGAAAGCCATTCAATTCAGTAATTCTTAATACATTTGATTAATGAGGTGTTGCTAGATAATTATACAATAAAATCCCCTAAATTTGTCTCCACTCGAAGTTCAATGTGCAATTGACAGATGCACAATTACCTAATTAGTACAGCCATTAAGACCCATAATTAACATCTATATAATTATGAGAGCACAGAAAACCAACCTGAGCTATGGTGGCTACTCGTTCTGCTAAGGTGCCATATGCATGAGACAAATGCTTTGCAGCAGCAGTGTCCATCACCCCAGGAACAACTTTACCACCATCTGACTTCTTCATCCGTACATACTGTTGAGCAAGAACAGTAAAAAGTGAGGGTTCCCATCCATCTCCACCAATCAGCCGAAGGTTGCTTGTTATACATTCATTGCTTGGGCTCAGTTTACCAGACTTGATAGCAGCATTAACTGCATCTTCTGCCATACTGAAACTAGCTCTAGTAAGCGGAACAACTCATGCCGAAAAGAACAAAGTGAGGGAAACAGAGGAGCACACAAGAACAAGATACCAAGCTCCAAAATCAAGGAGTATGTTTATCACTAGATCTGTAATT
Organism: Gossypium longicalyx; assembly: GCA_025698465.1. Classification (NCBI taxonomy): domain Eukaryota; kingdom Viridiplantae; phylum Streptophyta; class Magnoliopsida; order Malvales; family Malvaceae; genus Gossypium; species Gossypium longicalyx. The sequence continues at coordinate 90,297,129 of CM046998.1, forward strand.
CAATGGTTGAACCTACACTCCAAATTTTCACTTGATATTATAAGTTCAACAGTAGCCCATCAAGATAAACTCAGCTCTTGCAGTACAACTAATACTTGCAACCATGCATTGGAAAAAAACCCCAGCATATATTGCTACTCCAAAAGAAAATTTAGCAAAAACAAAGTAAATATTACCTCCGATAAGTAGTCCACTTCCCACCAGTGATTGTCACCAAACCAGGATACTCCTCAGACACAACATGATCTCTAGAGATGCTTTCAGTGTTCTTTGCATTAGGATCCACCGCCAACGGACGGATACCGCTCCAGGCAGAAAGAACATCTGTACGTCGTACCTAAAGTTTTCCACCATAAATTTAATAAAAAGTTTAGACTGAACCATTTGCCAAAAAAAGTGATTAAAATGAGAAATAAAGTGAAAGAAAAAGTCAAAACATTGAACATTGATAAATCCATACTATACCTTGATGTTAAGGTAATCGCAGATTGCGTCAAGTATAAATTGAATTTCATTCTCATTCGGTTCTGGGAGTGGAGTGATGGAAGTACTAGAATCTGTAGTGCCAGCTATAGTTCTCCCCAACCATGGTAGCATGAAGACAACACGTCCATCCTTAGTCTTAGGGACAATCAAGCCCATTCCATCTGGAGAATAATAATCTGGGAGAACAATATGTACACCACTGCTAGGACATATCATAGGCAGTGCATCTTTGTTAGCCATTTTCCTTACAGAGTCACAAAATGGTCCAGCCGCATTCACAACAACTTTTGCATAGGCGTCAAACTCTTGGCCTGTTTATATGATAATGAGCAAAAGGATCAAACAGAAAACCAAGTAAGCTACCTAATTCCACCAATATTCATATGCAGAAGCAAAGTCAATGAAGGAAGAAAAGTAGAAAGCACATATTTAGTCCTTATGTGCTAACCCTTGTCCCTGCATGTAAACAAAAAAAATTTCCTCTTTTCTTCTTGATTGATAACAGCATAACAATAACAATAACAGTGACAACGACAATGACAATGACATTAATAATAAGAATAAGAATAATAAAAAATGCTTCAATCTTGCAGGACATGAAATAAGCCAAAAATAAATAATAAAATGTAGAAATGTTTAACTAGGATTGCAACGTATTTGAAATGTAAGGATTGAATAACATAAGATCTAAACTGAAAAAAGAAAAACTAATTATTTCCAACCGAGCACCCTCATCTAAAGAAAGTTTGATGTTTTAATACCAAAGCTCCGTGACAAACAAGACTGCTAATTACGGTACATAATTTCAATGGAAAGCCCTCAAGTTTGATAAAAAAGGAAAGAAAAATATCCTTTTAGGGGGCATTTAAGCCACTATCACGCACCTGCATTACATTGGCAGTTGATTCTAAGAATAAGGATAAATTGAATTTTCACAATTTTCTGATTTTTGTCTAATTTTAAAACTTAGATCTCAGTCTTACAATTGTATGAACAAGGAGATAGCCTAGTGCAACACATTCAAGTGTTTAAAAGGTAATTAATGCATTAAAGGCAAAACTAACTACAGCAAGTTAAACTACATGGAGTTCAAGTGGTGATAAAAACTAACAAGTACAGTCAACTACAAAGAATTCAAATGGTAGTCTCATTCAACTGCTTGGACAGAAAGCTGATTGATATTTTCAAAGAATAGATATCAAATGCGTCTCAATTCATTGCTAGAATGTCACTAACAAGTACTTCAATAATCTATAATCATTTGACTTCTCTTCTTCTTCTCTTTCTTTTTTAAAATTTAAAACTTAAGGTTTCATGAAAAGGTACAGAACAGAAAATAAACAAATCAAGACAGATATGCAAATTGTCGTATGGTTGAATTGGTTAATCATTTATGTGAACATTTTGCTGAAAGGACATGCCTTCTGTACCTGTCAGATTGTCACGAATTCTTGCACCGATTATCCGCTGAGTACCTTCATCTTTAAGAAAGGAAACAACTTCTGCATGGTTAAGCACTGCTGCCCCAGCAAGCGCAGCAGTGCAAGCTAATCCAACGTTTAGGCGCGAGTCATTCATCTGACCATCATAGTACACAACTGTGCCCCTCAAGCTTTTACCTTTGCCCTTCCTTGCAAGTGTAGGGAAGAGTTCAACAGACTCTTGTGCAGAATAATATCTGGAAAAATGTAAAAGACGTCTTCCAGCGACCAAATCGTACATTTTCAAGCCCATCCAGTAATATACTACCTCAAACCAATCAAAACAGGGTGTCATGCAGGGCAAGGCATGGCAGAGATGAGGAGCATTTTCAATAACTTGTTTACGCTCCTCGAGTGCATGGAAAACCAGTTTCAACTGCCCGTAGTCAAGGCCAAAGACAGCTTTTTCCAAGTAGCGGACTCCTAGCATAATTGAACAAATGGATTTGCCGAAAAAACAAAACGAGCTTATGAAGAAGAAAAGGAATTGGCCTCGTGTACATATTTTATGGAGTATAATTAAATGTCAATCCTAAAGGCGAGAATAAAACTGACACATGACATTATAAATTGCTATCCATCCAAAACATTTTATATTATTCAACTGAAAGGAAGACTTCTGACCTTAGTACGAAAGACGAGGCAAGAAAACTACTTCAAATTTCAAAAGAAAAAAAAAGTTTGCTAATAAATTAATACAAGTATAATTGATACTTGTTGAGAGAAGGCCACATCCTTCCGGAGAAGTCCGTCAGTCCAGAGTCGACTGACCTGCTGAAAGGAGTCGGCTTCCCTCAACAATGCTTAAATGGAGAATATGATATACGGAAGAAAAAATTTTAACAGAACTAATCGATGTTCATATATGTACTTAAAATCCACGCTCCCTCGGCAAAAATTACAAATTTCAATATCTAATATCTTCTACACATAGAGTGAATTCCCAAGAATTTCCCCTTTTCTCTTTTCAAAATTTCGAATTCTATGCGACCATCATGGTGGATTTGGCGTCATCGTCAACGATCAATGTTGAAAATCAGCAATTTTGAAACATTTGATATGTCATATATATAGTGAAGAGAATGCATCTATGACCGTGCAAATCAGCTTGAAGTTTCTTCGTTTTTTAATTTATTTACTAAAGCACATTTTCAAATAAATGGTGGAAATTACAGAAGAATTGAAGAAGAAAAAAAAGAAAACAGTGATTCATTTTTTTATTAAGAAAAGGTTGAAATAACCGTTCATATACGCGTATACATACACATTTATATAAGAAGATTTATCCTTACCTCCATGAATTAGCTTCGTGGACCGCGAAGACGTTCCAGAGGAAAAATCCTCTCGCTCGACGAGGCCGACTCGGAGGCCTCTAGTAGCGGCGTCCAGTGCAACGCCGCAGCCAGTGGCACCACCGCCGACGACTAGGATGTCGAGTGGACCAGATTTAGAACCAATCAGAACCGATTCCTGAAGAGTGCGGGACGGGACGACGGCGCTTGGGTCATTAATTATCTGCCTCAGGGACTCTACTGTAGGGTGGCCACTGGCGCGGTCATTGGAAGATACAGAAGGAGTTAAAAGGACTGCGCCACCGCATGCGGTAACTGCTACAGCCACGGAGGCAAGGCGTCGGAGGCGAGTGGCGCTTGCGGACATGGTGGAAGATACAGAGAGAAGTTAGAGAGTTGGTTGTTGGGAATCGAGATGAAGAGGAAGATGAAGGAATTCCTATATCTCCTTTTACTTTTCCCTCATAAAATATATATTATTAAATTATAAAATTCAAATAAATAAATTTATCTATTCACATGCATGTATTACGTACCATTTTGAAGATCCAAATATTTGTCATTACAAATGCTTTTTGGTTGTGTCGGTTAATTATGGTAAGTAGCACTTATCAGATATGATATTCACTAAATTTTTACCGTTCCGTCCATTGAATCTTAACTCGTTATTAGTACAGAAAAATATAAATTTGATTATGTCGAAATGTAATATTTTTTATTTAAGAATTAGAGGGAGACTATTGATAGTTCTAGATATTGTATAAAAAGAATATGTTAACAATCATTTTCATTTTGGCCATTTCGTTAACTCAACTCATTTAACTCACCAACTTTAATAAATTTTCATTTTAGTCTCTCATTTTATTTTTTTATCTAAAAGTATAACTGAATTTTTTACAAAGATAAAATGAGGAATTAAAAAGAAAAGTTATTAATGTCGGGTAATTAAAAATGTACAATAACATTAAATTAACGGCATGTGATCAAAATAAAAATCTATTAAAATTGAATGAATAAAATAAAAATAATTATTAACTAGCAACGCTTAATTTGTATTTTTTTTTCTTTTGATGCACAAAATAAAAATTTATAAAAGTTGGTCTCTGAAAATAGACAATTTTACTAGTATTCTTTCATTTTCTAAATAAACTACTATTATTATAAATATTTTTGGCACATTGTGTTATGAAAATTATAAATTATTTTATATAATTGATTATAAGTTTTGATTATATCTGTACTTTTTAACATAATATCTAGAATTAGTCATAGCCTCTTTCCAACCTATAAATAAGAGGATAATCTGCTTTAGCGCACTTAAATTTACGATTTCCTGTATTAACAGAAATGTTCATACCAATTAAGTTAAGCCTCAATCTGTAATAAAATGGAAAATAAAACTAAAGATACTAAAGCCTCATATTTTCATTTGTAGAAAAAATAAAACATTACACTAATCGATCTATACTTAAGTTATTGTTACGAAAAAAACAAAAGGAAAGGACATTGAAGTAATTTGGAAGGCAAAGGGAAATGGGTGGGTCCTTGAAAAAGACACGTACCAAAAAGAATGCACGGGTGGCTTGTGAGTCACCACTTAAGTGGTAAAAGTACAACAAAACCCCTTATACTATACTCAATATTACATTTTAGCCCCTCTATTGAAAAAATTAAATAAATTAGTCCATGTAGGTTAGATAAGTGAGCAAAATAGTCCCTCTGTTAAAATTGTACTGTTAAATGTTTGTTTTGGTTTTTGGTGCTTTTCCATATTATGATTTTAATAGAATGTGATTCATTGAGTATAACATTTGGTATACATTAAAAAGTATTGACTAAAATATCAGGAAAATCGCATTATAACTTTTGGTTCACTAAGAATATAATGGTAATTTACAAATTTACCTTTATTAAATAAAATATCATATTCATGTACTTAATTTTTATAATAAATTTTATTCTTAACAAATTTTGTATTAAGTATTTAATATTAAATTTTAATCGATAATTTTTACATTATTTTTTTCAAAGCCCCACTATAACATAATTTACTTGAATATAAGACATAATTGCTTTAAAATTTGATTGATCACTTGTCTTGTCGATCCTACTTCTAATTGGGTTGCCAATCATTTGCCCATTCTCGAAAATTATTCCAGTAGAATTCTCAATAGATGAATGTATGTAAGAGGTCCCTCTATCATAAGGATCTAATCAAATTAGTCTCTCTATTATTAAATAGATCAATTTAATCCTTGTACTATTAAAAATCAAATAATGCTAAATTGAAATAGAGTTAACATTTAATGTTAAACATACTTAACTGTTTTAAATTTTGGTGGTTATGTAAATGAAATATTTTCCTAACGAGATTTGAACCAAAGACGCCATATAAAACTTTTTCATTAATCATTTGAACTAAAACAATTTTTAGTTGTTGTTTTAAACTTTAATCAGTTATACATGTGTTCTAATTTTTTTTTATATATTTGTGTCTATGAATAATGTTGTTGATTGAGTTGGTGTCGCAAGCCAACTTGACACTAACGCAAGATTGCTAACAACACCATAATAAACCATTGTAGTTTATTTAATATTTTTAATATGATATATTTACATGTTTAAATTTCATTTTACTCACAATTTAATCTTTTTTTTTTTATTTTAAGATCATGCATATTTCATGTTATATTATTATTAATTAAGTTCAAATCATACATTTCATTATTTATTATATGTTATTTTCAAATGCAAATCTGTGTTTGAAATATATGATTTTCACACGCATACAAGTGTGATAGAATTTTTAGTATTAATTAAAATAAAAGGTAGTGAGGTGAATTGAACAAACTCTCCGAACCATTCCGTGAAGTATGTAGCTTTTTTTTCACTTTGTTGGCATTTGATTAAGGTTAAATTCTATTATTAGCCTCTGTATTTTGTGAAAATTGTGAATTTAGTACTTGTACTTTAATTTGACTAATTTTAGTCTTTGTATTTTTCGAAATTCAAAATTTTAGTCCTGACAAAATGGTGGCAATTAAATCTATTTGGTTGAATTATGCTATTAGTCTTGTATTATGAGTAAAGTTATAGATTTAGTTTATGTTTTCCAACTGGATCATTCTTAGTCGTTATATTTTTTGAATTTCGAAATTTCAATCTTAATGCAAACCACAGTTTTTAAATCTATTAACTATCTTTTTGTGAGTAATATATAGCAACGATAAACTAACATAGCATTGCACATGCACTAATATGTTTGACGTATCAAATTTTAAAAATAACAGAACTTAATGAATTTAATAGTTACCATTAGATCGAAACTAAAATTTTAAAATTCTAAAAATATAGAGACTAAAAATGACCAAAATATAATATAAATGTTTTTAGAATGACTAAAATTTTGTTAATATAAATATAGAGACTAAAGTTTGAATGTTGGACTTGAAACCAATGTTGTTTGAACTAGACCAGATTGACCTGTTAGATTGAGAATCGGCTGGGATATCGGTCCGAAGAGTGGCTTTGAACTGGTTATATGGAGCCATACGGACCGGTTAAATCGATATTTTTAAAATTTTTAATAATATTTTATTGAACCAGTTGGACCGACGAACTAGTGGCTTGATCAGTTCGACCCCCAATCCGGTTTAAAAAAACATTGCTTGAAACAACTATAATTGAAATTTTTTCAACTCTATTTGTGAAGTTAAGAAAGCACACTATAAGTATACCAAATACTAACTCTTATATATATATATATATATATATATATATATATATATATGTATTTATATGTATAATAAAAGAAGAAAACAAGCAAGCCTACATCGGGATCAGTCTTCCTAATCTAGTTCCATTTTCATCCTCATGTAGCAGCTGTATTACTTCCATAGGAATCTTCTACATGACGCATGCCCTATAAAACACTTGGCACACTTTAAACCTGCTTGTAGAGTTTAATTTTTCAACAAATGATGTATGAGATAATTTTCTAACAATACTTTATAAAATATATAATTAATATTTTATAAATGGTAAGGAAATTATCTTGCCTATAATATTGAACTAGAGTTAGCTCAAATTTTATAATAGATTATCATACATGCATATATTCAAAAGGCTTAATATAACATTTGTTATATGAACTTGACACTTTTTCCTAATTTGGTATCTAAACTTTTTTTAATCCAGTTTAGTACCTAAACTTGACAAATTTTCCTAATTTGGTATACATTAGGGACCAAATTGAATAAAATAAAAAATTTCAAGAATTTTTTGTAGGGATAGAAAACAAAGGGTCCCTAATAAGTATTGGTGAAATCAAATTTTAATCTGAGACCCTAAATTGAAAGTTATGCTTGTCTAGGTTTTAGGGACTAAATTGAATAATTTGTAAAATGTGTGAGATTTAGTATATAATTCTGATTTGGTTGGAAATTTATATTGTATTATTATTGAACTATTATTTGCAACTAAATACGATGCATGATAGTCGAAAGGTAAAAGAAAGGCAAGAGCCTACGACGAGTGACGCTAGCTTTAATGATAGAGCCTTAGGGGTTGAAACGAATGTGAATTAGTCGATAGACTCCATAAATAGATTGACCGGGAAGTATAAGGTAAGTAATGAAATAGGTCATGAGTAGTTGATTAAAGTAATGCCTTTGTTATGTATGAAATTGAAAGGTGAGTAGCAAAAGTATAGCTTTGATGATAATGTTGAAATGTTAAGCAAATTGGCTTCCCTAATGGGATATGCACACTTTTACATGTATATGTATGAACTTATACAAGTTACAATTTGATTTCACATACTTATTGTCATGCTTTTATACTAATTTTAAATCTCTTGAATCATAAAGGTACCGTTGAGCCCTATTGCTCAGTGTACGATTTATTTTTCTCTGTGCATAGGTTCAGATGATTTTCGAAACCCTAGAACTTGAAGCCAACACCCAGACTATCGTTTCTGACCCAACAATGTTTTTATAAGGTGGTTCATTTTGGTGCTTTAGCATGCACCTAAATATATTTTGGTTTAATATCTCAAATGGTTAGGTTGTCAAATTGTGATATTATGTAAATGTTTATAAATCATGTTTGAATATGTTTTCTAAAATTGCGTTGCAGCCTTAGAGTTAAAGGCTATGAAAGTTTATATGTGTTTGGTTGGTTTTTAGAAATATGAACGGTATAAGTTAGATTAATTAATTGGTGTTAGAAATTGGTAGTTTGATGGTACTTGGAAGTACAAAATTTGCACAAATTATCTTAAATGCTGTATGTGATTAATATGGTAGTATGAAATGTGTTTAAATATGATTTCAGGTCTTCAAACTTGTACCAAATTGGCTCTTGTGAAAACAGTGACTCATGTCGCGACGACAAACCTCTGACATTGCAACGAGAAATAGAGAAAAGTTTATGTGGTGACATCATTGCTTCAAGGTCACAACAAGTACCAAATAGAGGGTTGCATCGCGACGAGTAACCCCCGTTGTCTCGACGTCAGTCTAAAATTTTAGAATCTTTACAATTTGGTCCTATTTCTATCTCGGGTTAACAAAAGAGCTTTCTTTAGCTTGTATAAGACCTGAAAAAGATTATGTATCATTTTATACACTTGCTTTAGTTACATTTGAATGTTTAACAATTTGTAATTGAATGTAATTTGACCATAGTTGCTTCGACAATGAATACGACACATTGTGACTCAAGCCCGATGATTAGATCGGCTAACAGGGTATTACACAACAATTGTAGTTGTAGCCTCGTGACAATAAAATTCCATCGTGGAAAATCTTTTGATTTCTATTTAAACTTTTTAAAAACGATAAACTACACTATATGTCACTCAACTAGACCTGCTCATGGGTCGGGCTACCCGGCCCAGCCCGAAGGTCCGCCTGAAATGTGGGAGGGTTTGGGCAAAAATATAGGCCCGAAAAATGGGCTTGGACAAAAAAATAAGGCCCGTTTAAAAAATGGGTCGGGCCTCGGGTAAGGCATTTTTTGTCCAGGCCCGGCTCGAATTCACTAAATGACAAGAAAATTATACTATTTTTTTATTTTTGAATATTATTTTCTTGTTGTTTTCTCCATATTTTGCTACCATATTACTATTAGTTGCTACTATTTTGTTGTTATTATTTGGATATTGTATAAAACTTATTTTATTATTAATTTTGTTATTATTTTAAATGCATTTGTTAATTTTGTTATTATTTTAGAGGTATTTGCTTGTTAAATTGCATCTATCTTAGTGCTATTTAAGTCTACATATTTTTTAAAATTTATTTTCAATTTGTTGAAAAATATTTATTTTGATTTTTTTAGTATTTTGATGTATTATATATATTTAAAAATTATATAAAATAATATAAAAATAAATATGGGCGGCCTGGCCCGGCCCATGAGCACCTCTACACTCAACTACGGGTTCGTTTTTTTATCACCCAACTATGAATTCTTTTAAACTAGTCACCCAATTAATCGAGTTTGTTAGTTTTATTTTTTTTTTTGTCCTGGGAGAGTGAGATGGCAGCTTAAAAATTAGTATAATAATAAATTTAGCTCTCAGCTTTTACAGATCGAGTAATTTTAGTCATAGTTTTAAAAAATTAACCCTCAACATTGCAAATTATTTCAAATTCATCTTAATTCTAAAAATATATATTTGAAAATTTTAGAAGTTGTTAAACATAGTAACTCAGATGTCACAACATTAAATTTATTGTCACACAAATCTAAATGAACATCTGTTTCAAATCTTCATCTTAAATTTTGAAGGACTTCAGGTTCATCCAAGTAAGCCAGCTTTGTTATATCATCAACTCCACATGATGGCATCTTTAGGATATAAATTTCAAAGTTGTGAAATAAGCAAGTCAAAGTAAGCAACAATTTTATCTTCCCAGAGGATTCCAATACTGGAAGAAAATTTTAATGTTGAGGATTAAATTGAGATGATTTTTAATGCTGAGGGTTGATTTTTTTTTAAATTATAACTAAATTGAAACAAAATGTAAAAGTTGAGGACTCAATTATTATTATACCAATTTTTATGGAACCTCATTTAACGAAAAAGGATTAGTTGGGGGAGTCACTCTCCCATCAAACCTCATTTAACCAAATTAAAAAGTCATAGTTTCTGCTGCTTGTAAAGTAACACTCCCCAGACCCGCTAGAAACCTCAAGTGCATACGTGGGATTAAATTTAAATTTCGAATGAGTATAGGGACCTTGGTCATATTTGAACCATAAATTTAACTATCTTTTTACGAACTTATTTTCTGATTTTCTCCTCTGCACTCTGCAGAGAAAAGCAATTTTATTTTTCTGAACTGAAAATGGCTCAGATTCCAAATTTAGACAACTCTCCTCTGAATCTCAAATCTCTCAGGTATAGTATTCAATCGCTTAATCTCCTTATTTCCTTCAATTTCGTTTGAATTTGTAGTCACTGATTCTGATTTATTATTATAATTATTATTTTTCAGGGAACAGTCGCAGAAAGATCTTGTTAAAATCCTCAAAGATGTAATTCGTCGTTTTAAAATTGATTAGCATTTCATCGTTTTTTCCCCAACTGACTACTGCTTGGTTGCCGAGAAAGCTCGGGAAAATTAAAATGATTTTGTTGCATGAAGCTTAGTTTAGCGGACATTTCATTTGGATTTTATTGACTATTATTTTGATGAAATTAGATTCGAGGAAAGAAGTGTTTGGTTATTGAACCGAAGCTTGGTGGCTCCCTCTCTTTGATTATCCAAACATCTCTTCTCAAGGTAATTCACTTGTTTTTTCTTCTTGAAACTGTAAATGCTTAAAGATGCCATTGTTTCAGTTAAGTTCTATAAGAAAGTTGTACTCTTCTACTAAAGTTCTGCCATTACAATATCTATTGAAGCAGTAAAGGTTGTTGTGTTGAAAAAGTTCTATTTTCAGCTTGTTTCCATGCATACCTAAATTTGAAAAGAAGATGAGATGCCTGGATGATTCATTTTATACATAACTGAATAGTTATATGATTGGAAACAATGTACTGGTGGTACTAAGTTTATGATTATGGATGTCTTGTTGACTACCTTCAGGAATATGGGATTGAATTGCGACATCTTTCAGCTGAGCCAGTTCAGACTGATTGCACCAAAGTGGTTTATCTCGTTCCTTCTCAGCGTGACTTGATGAAATCCATATCTTCTCATGTGCATGATGATATCTCGAAAGGACTTCAAAGAGAGTACTATATCTATTTTGTTCCTCGCCGTGAAATTCAATGCGAGAGAGTAAGCATCCCTATTAAGCTCCTAATGTGTGTGTATTGTTTACCCAAACACCATAAATAATTTTGATCACTCTGCAGATCCTTGAGGAGGAAAAAGTGCATCACTTGATAACCATAGGGGAGTATCCGTTGTATGTAGTTCCCGTGGATGAAGACATATTGTCATTTGAACTGGATCTTGCTTACAAAGTATGGAAAATATGCCTTCTTTTTCCACCCACTATTTTCATCTTGTGGTTCTAAAGAAATTGAACCAATTTTTTATGTGTGTTTCATCGTTGTAGCAATGTCAGGTTGATGGTGATACAGGCTCACTTTGGCATATTGCTAAAGCCATTCACAAGCTTGAGGTTAGGGCTACTCTAGTTATTCATTTGGGATAGATAAGGATGATGAGATATCTATAATTTACAAAAATAAGTTAATTAGCTTATCACATGATTAAGGATTTGCTAATTTCATAAAGCTCTATTGTTCTAAATTAAATTTTTTTTTCCCGAATTAATCTTAAAATTTGTACATATTGCAGTCTACTTTTGGAGTTATACCAAATGTGCGTGCAAAAGGCAAAGCATCTGTTCTTGTCTCAGACATTTTGGATCGCATGCACACAGAGGAGCCCATGAATTCATCTGATGTAATTATGAACCCCTTTGAAACCTTTTCTCCATCCAAATCAGCATTAATGCTTTTGCTTTCATGTATTTATGAATGACTTGGGGCCTCCTATTTCTTTTGGTTCTTCAGATGGCTTTATCAGAGATTAACACTCTCATCCTCATAGATAGGGAGGTGAGTTTTGCTTTTCAGTGCACTTAGTAATTTTGTTTTCTAGATTATTGTCATCAAGATGATGCAAGACAGTTACTAAGGCTGTTTTAAGGAGAGCTACAAATTTATTATTTGATTAAAACCTAAATGCTCAGCATACCGCTAATAATTTACTAAATCAAATTGTGAAATTCTTCATGTCAGCTCAAAGTATACATGGTTTGTTGCCTTTTTCTCTCTCATTTGATAGTGAAGTTGACTGCAAAAATAAACAATAGTTGTTATAACTTTAAATTTTGTACTGCTTACTTACAGGTGGATATGGTTACTCCTATGTGTTCACAGCTAACATATGAAGGGCTACTCGATGAGGTAAGCTGATGCAAGCAGTGGGAGTATTACAGCTAAATATTGTTATGTATATTCTTTGCAAAGCATCTTTTTCGTGTTTATCAGGTAGATCAGTCTATGTGTGGAGATTAAATTTGAAATTGAGTTGCTTTATGAAGTATCTATCCAAAGGGCTAGTGCCATCTTTATTATAATATTTTTTGCTAACTGCTAACTAGTTCAGTTAGTTTTTTCAAATAAAATATTCTCATGAGGTGGCATATTGGCGGCATAAATTGCCGGGAAAAGCAGGAATGCCACTTATGCGACTAACAACTGGTCCTGGAAATGTAACTACAAAATTCAAGCTCTCATGGTCTTTGCTAAAACCTCTTCTACTTCCCATTCTGTTGGCTGTTTTTGACTCTGTTTAGTATTAAAGGTCATGAGAGCTTGAACGGGCCCTGGGTATCTGAATAGGTTGGTTAGATAGGAATATAACTAACAAAAGAGGTTTTCTAATCGAAATTGTAATACTGAACTCTTTTAAGGCAATCAACATTTCTATTTTTCTTAGAGGAAAAGAACCATTTTAAGATTTTTTTTTTCTCTTAGTTGTATTTGGTAATGCTGTCTCTTAATTTTTTTCATTGCAGTTCTTGCGCATCAATAATGGTTCTGTGGAGCTGGATTCATCTATAATGGGTGTTCAACAAGAGGGAAAAAAGATGAAGGTCCCACTTAATTCAAGGTAAAGTTAGCGTCCACTTGATCTATTTAACTGATTAGTTATAATAGTACTCTGATTCTTATAAACATTGTGGTTTTGCCTCTTTTGATGTACGATCATGGTTGGATATGGCTTTTACTGTAAGGTTCTTATATCTTTGCCTTTGTTGCATTAGACAAGTAATTTATGCCTTTGAGTGGGTAAAACAAACATGAATGTTTTAATTTGGTGGCTATTTGATTAAGGTTTCTATTCTCCTTGTATTTGTCTTGAAGCATAATGAGAAAATTGACTCATATTGGCCTCAGTCAAAACTCTGATCTGTCTTCACAAATAAAAGAAAAAACCCTTTGAGCCGAATGTTAAGCATCCTTTTGTTTATTGCCTTCTCCCTTGTTTTCCTCTTTCTGATGTTTATTTTAACTTTTAGTGACAAGCTGTTCAAGGAGATACGAGATCTCAATTTTGAAGTTGTTGTCCAGGTTGACTTATCTTAATCATTTTCACATTCTTGTTTTCCATTTCTCGTTACCCCAAAGTTAACGTCACTTCCAAGTTTCTCTGCTTGCCATCTGACTGCAGGTTCTTAGGCAGAAAGCAACGTCCATGAAACAGGATTACACTGAGATGACTACTACTGTAAGTGAATAAGGATCTGAACATTTCTCATGCCTCATATGTAATGCTTAATGTCAAAACCTGATTATGCATCATAGTCAAAAGCCTAGTGAAAACAGTTTTTAGCTCACTATTTAAGTTTCCTGTGGTGATTTTAGAAAAGTCATACGTGCATGGAAAGACTATTTAAATGGCTTGTGGATGAGTAACTTTTCTGTTGAGCTCTTATACATTGTCTTCACTTCTAATGTATCGTATTTTGTGGATGACTGAGTGGTTGAAATGGTTCCCTTCTCAGACAGTTGAACATTCTTAAGTTTGTATAATTCCTTTTTTAATTAGTTAAATGTGTACAGAACCAAACAGTTTCTGAGCTAAAGGATTTCGTCAAGAAGCTGAACTCATTACCTGAAATGACAGTAAGTAGGGTTCTTTGGTTTTTGCTTATTAGGAATTGCACTGGCTTCCTGGAAAGTGGTCTGGATGAGTTTTAGGTTGTAATTTACTGCTGATTATTTCTTCAGAGACACATAAATCTTGCACAACATCTGTCAACATTCACATCAAAGCCATCTTTTCTTGCAAAACTTGACATGGAGCACACAATTATTGAGGCCTCAAGCTATGACATGTAAGTCTAACATGCTTCACCTACTAATCTCATGAACTTAAAGTGTCCTTGCAGTTTTTTGTCATGTAATGCAACTATTACTGCTTGCCATTGCATTTTGAGGCGAATAAAGTTATTCTCCATTATTCTTAGCAAATTGCAGCTGCCTGATTCATTCTCTTGAAAAACAGTATCAACTTCGAGTCCCCCCCCCCCCCCACTCCCCCCCCAGTTTCTAAGCATTTGTTTCTGGTCTATTAATGCAGTTGCTTTGATTACATTGAAGAAATGATCCATAAGCAGGAGCCTCTTGTCAACGTCTTGCGTCTTCTCATCCTATTTTCTGTTACAAATTCAGGGCTGCCCAAAAAGCATTTTGACTATTTGAGGCAAGCAGTGTTTACTCCATAGAAATATCTTTTAGTGTCGTTTTTTTTCTTTTATGTTGATTCTGTATGCTAGTTTTTGACTCTTGACTTTTTACAAATTAACAGCTTATTTTTTTTCTGACATATTGATTTGGTTATTTAATATTTTTTGAATTCATGGTTTAGGAGGGAGCTTCTCCACAGTTATGGATTTGAGCATATGGCTACATTAAATAATTTAGAAAAGGCTGGATTGTTGAAGAAGCAGGTATAAAACAAGAGTGCATAATCAGTCATTTCCTTCAGTTTGTGTACTAGTCTATGACTACAAGTTCTGTTGACACTTATTTTAGTCAATTGCTTTACATTTGACTCTTGCAGGAGTCAAAAAGCAATTGGCTGACAGTCAAACGTGCTTTGCAACTTGTAGTTGAGGATACCGACACTGCAAAGTATTTTCTTCTCACTGATGCAACCTTTGCTCATAATTGAACTGTATAATAATTGCTATGTAGTCATTTCAATGTTAGAGGTTAGGTACTGCACCTAGTGAGCCTTGATTGATATTAGTCACCTTATCATCTGTATGTTTTGGAACCCCCCCCCCCCAAAAAAAAAAAAGAAAAGAGAGATGGATGCAATTTCATTTTTATCAAGAAATTCTGTTTTATTGTTGTTAGTATTTTCTTGTTTTCACGATTCATTTTTTCTATATAATGTTTGCTGTATATTTATTTCAGTGTTAGAGGTTATTTATTGCTCGTGTCTAGCTGAGCCTTGATTGTTATCTGTCACCATATCATCTGTATGTTAATTATGGTTAATTTTTAATTCTAAAACCCTCACCCTCCTCCCCCAACCCCCTCAAGAAAAGGAGATGGATGAGTTTGTATCTTTTATAAAGAAATTCTGTCTTCTTTACCCTTTTCTTTCTTTGTACAATTGCCTTCGTATCTTTCTCTTTTCCTTCTGTCTGAACAAACTTTGCAAGAGCGACTTGTAGCATGATATGATGATAGATTTTATTGTATGTCCCATATCAATATTTTAATCTCAAGCATACTGTTGTACTTTGAAGCAGTTAATCATTCTCTTTTGCTTCCTAATTAAGAAGTTATTTTTTGATGCAACAGTCCTAATGACATAGCCTATGTCTTTTCTGGATATGCACCTCTTAGTATTCGCCTTGTGCAGCATGCAGTTCGATCTGGATGGTGAGTTAAATCTATTGAGTTTCATTCTAATTATTGTATGTGATCTAGATATGGAATGCTGCCCGTTTGCTTTCTCAGTGAGAACAAATTTGATTTTAGCTCTTTCCTGTTGGCTATAGCTTGTTCTAAATGGAAAAGGCTGACTTAAATTGGGAGGCTCAAGGCCAATTCCTTTTTGAGTTCCCAGCCCAAGTCAAGCAATGTTATAGTTGGGCGATAAGGATGAAGCAGTTTGGGGCCTTAGGTCCAGATCTGGGAACTTTAATGATACTGAATCGTTGGCCTTAGGATCCGAGTTTGAATTGGTTAGGGGGCATGTATAGTTGTCAGTGTCAATGCTTTTACTCTTACATATGCCAGTCCTTTTTGTGTTTATGCAAAAGAATTTTATCCTTACTCTTTCATCTGCAAAGATGTGGTAGTCTCTTTGAAGTGGTCTCCCTATCTTCTATCTTTAAGCTCTAGTTAATTTGATGACTTTCTGAAGCATTCTCTCACTTTACAAATAGAGCAGTTTTGTCTACCCTTTTTTTGGTGTGCAATGGTGTACTAAGGTTTTACACAATCCTGCTCTGCACTTTGTAATCATTAGGAAGTTGTAATGCAGAGCAAATTTATATAAATTAGGCCTTAAATCAATAGCAGATAAGTTGATAAGTTTATAAAAAGTAGGCCATAAATCCAATAGCAGACTAAATAGGTCCTAAGTGATAGCCAGACTAATTAGTGAAACAGCCTCGAGGGAAAGAAGGTTTTTATTGTTTATTGCCTGAATTTCTTTTGTTATTTTGGTTTACCAGCCAAGTGGTTTGACTAGGCAGGAATGTTAATCAAACCCCTGCTGCCTTCTATTTCTGAATTTATATATATATATTAATTAATAATATGGCCTTACAGGCGTGCTATGGAAGAAATTTTGAAGCTGTTGCCTGGGCCGCATACAGAAACAAAAAGGGTCAGTAGACTTCTGGGAGTAGTTTATTTTACTTTCTACTTTTTTGTTTGTTTCTTTTATCTGATGTTTTGCTGTTTCAAATATGGGACGATATTTCTCTGGAATTCTCTTGAGAATCACCCTTGACTTCAGTGCATCAAAACTTGACTCTCAAAGTATATTGTTCTTTGGACATATTTTTACTTACTATGATAGCATGTTTATTTTTATAGCTTGGCTTTGCTAGCAGTCCCTCATTTGCCACATTGCAGGGTGCTTCAAATGGCTTAGACAAGTAAGTAATTTTTCTCATTTTGTATGTCTCATAATTTGAGTGCTATACAAACCATTAAATAATTTCACTCAGATGTTTGTGTTGGAATTTATTTTGGTAAAGAGACTTCTTCCTCAGTTAATTGTCCAAACAACCATAATAACCAGGTAAAACGATGATAGAAGACAATGACAGTGGCTAGGGCAGTAAACTTGTGACTTTTCCTTTTTAGTTTAGAAAATTGCTGTAATGATAGGCAGAGATGGTCGTTTCTGTAGTTACTGAAAGCTCCACTGCACGGACTTTTCAGTTTTAACATTTATGCTGTATTTCTTTATTGACCCCTATAAATAGGGAACAACAATCTTATTCTTTTTGTTTACAGAAAAGCTTATGTTTCTTGGCTGACTCCTTGAGTTATTGCAGAATAGCAGACGGGAGGCGCTCCCTGGTACTTGTTGTCTTTGTTGGAGGGGTAACATTTGCTGAAATTGCTGCTCTGAGATTTCTCAGTGCCCAGGTATGTTGCTTCTTTTGTGTATATGGTATGTTCACTGTTGTACAGGTTTTGCTAATATATCGTGCAATTAAACGGTCATTACCTACTCTTACCAGGATTGTATGTGTTGGACTGGGTATGTTCAAAATTTTAAGCTTTTTCATGGATTTGGAGTCTTTGGTCATATCTTCATGCCCGTGTCCTACTTTGTATTAAACATGGGTATCGGACTCATACTTAAATAAAGTTAAAGAATCTGATCAACATAGGTTGTTACTTCGTTGAAAGGAATAATTTTCAGGTACAGTGGGAAGCTGTTTAGTGTAATTTTGGATTTGTGGCATGGTAGTCTTTGGGGATATATGCTCATTTTTCTTTTCTTCTGCATAGGATTGGGAGATAGCGTTTCTAAGGAATTTAAGAAAAATCAACATTGATCAACCGTATTTCATTATTTGTTATTTGCTGACATTAGTTATTTTTTTTAAATATTCTTTCGGATTTCTATCTTGTTAAAGTAGGTTTATTGATCCAACCAGTTCTCTGATATTGTCCATTTGACCCTATTGTAAGTTAGTTCCCTTCATATCGGTACCTCTCTGCTGCAGGAAGGAATGGCATATGATCTGATTATTGGGACGACAAAAATGGTCAATGGTCATTCATTGGTTGAAACATTCTTTGAGACAATCGGTTAACTCGTTCGAATGTGTGTTGGCTTTTATGAGATTTTTGTTTCCCAATATTTCTGTCCAACAACCACGGAAAATCATAATTATGGCGTACTGGGCAGTGAGGCTGAAAATGTGAAGTGTTTGGTCAGACGAAAATTGTAGTGCACTGCCAGTGTATCTATCCACCTATATTGTATTTATTTGATTTTACAGCCGGGACCATTAAATGGAGATGATTGTTTTTGGTGTCATGAGAGTGATTTGGGGATAGTATGACTGTAATGTGATGAAGATGAACAAACATTTCAGATCTGTCGACAAGGTAAGTATGTACCGCAAACAAACTTAAGCTGAAAATTGAAGACTATGCTTTAATCTGTCAGGGATTATTTCAAAGAGAAAAATGTGATGGAAGATCATATTGTTGAGTGTTGAGGCTTAGTGTTTCTGTTCAAACGTCTTAGACTAATGGAAGTTTGTTTATATTTGATTCATAAAACTGAATCTTAGTGAATCAGCTTTATATTTGTTTGGTTTTGAGATCATTCTCCCCTGGCAGAACAGACCCAAGCCGGAGTCGAAAACTCACCTGTATCGATTCAAGCTTGTAATGATCTGAATTTGAGAAAATTTGTGCTCTAAAAAATCTGAGCTTGAGAAAGCTCGAGTACAAAAATAATTTGAGTTCGAGACGGATGTGAGCCTAAGCTCATAAAGATCTAAGTTTGAGATTAGTCCAAAATCTGAAAAACTAAAGTTTATAACTAAAAAGATATTAATAATAAATATAGCTATATGATAATGTTTTATATAAAAATAAAGGGATAAATATTAAATTTATATGTAGCTTTAGTTTAATGTGTAATTTGATATATATAAATTTTGATTTGGTGTAATTATATACATAAAACTTGAATTGTGATTTATATGTATATATGAAATTTTGATTTAATTTTGTATATTTAGGTAGTATTTGAAAAGCTATTTAGTAATATGATTTGCGTGTAATTGTTTGTAAGTACACAAGGGAGGTATGATGGATTTCACTGATGCAGATTACACTTTTTAATTTTTAGGGGGAAGGTGAGAATTAGAGTAATTACAAATGTATTTACACTCAAATCCAATTACATTGACTTTTCAAACACTTGTACATGATTTAACTTTAACAATTGTTTTTTTATAAAGGTTTAAGTTATGAAAATCATATTATAAGTATAAACACGTATGAGTGTTTGGGATGGTTAGGACAAAAAATTTCTAAAATTACATTATAAATCTTAAAAGACTATATTATAAAAATATTATTTTATGTATATTTTATAAAGTTATAACAAAAATAATATTATTTAACTCTTAAAAAATTTCTAAAGCTATGGTAAAAAAATATATTACAAAAAACAATTTATTTCTTATAGTGTTATAATATGCTTATTTATAAAAAGTTATAACAAAAAAAAAAATATGAACCTTAAGTTAACGTGTTCATATTATGGTCGTGGCTTATTCAATAGTATTTTTTTTATTTTTAATTTAGTTTATGGTATTGTGATTTTTGTCCGTGTTTTCATAGTTTTATTTTGTTCACTTTATTTTTTCTCAAAGCAGTAGTGGTTTAAATTTAATTTTAGTGTTCATAAATCAGGCTTTTTTATAACGTTCTTAGATGGCCTTATCACGATAAAGCATAATGATAGTGTTTATAAAATTAGAATCCGAGCTAATGAGGGGAGTATAGATCATCTAAGATTAGGCTTTTTATGCATAATTGATGGAGTGGGTCTCTTGGGGCTCTTAGCAGTAGTTTTTTGATTAATTAGAGTTCATTGTTAGGTTAATCTAATGATGAAAAGACTAAGATATAATTTTCAATGGTTTGATTAAAGTGATACAACTCTAGTTAGATTATGAATTCTTTCAATGTTGGATTACGGTTAGTTTCTCTTTCTCCTCTCTATTAGGATTATTTTACAAACATGACATTTGAGTATTAGTTTATAATATCTTATTTATCGTTTGTACTATGTGTCATATTTTTGTATTATTGTTGTTGATAGTTCCTATTAACAATAATATTTTTTAAAAAAGAAAAATAAATAAATAATAGATTCAAATTCAAAATCTATTATTCAATCTACAAATAAAATTATATTATCCGCACCCAAATATTATCAATCAAACTCTCACTAACAGAGCCACTACAAGACCCCAAGAGGTCATAACCCCTAAAATGGTAAAATTTTTAATTTAAAATTTTTATAATTTATAAAATTTTAAATTAATAATAATAAAATTACACTTTTGACGCTAAAAAAAAATTTAATTTAACCCTTTAAAACGATAAAAATATAAAATATTAAAATGAGAAAATTACATTTTTACAATTGTAAAAATATTCAATCTAATTGTGGCCCCAAAATCATGAAAAACATCTAAAAAGCATCCAAATAAAGATTATTGGTTGATATAATCTTCTCTTCCTTATCTTACAATTTTAAAACAATTAATTATAGGAATAGAATTAATATCATAAATAATTAGTAATTTTGATTGAATTGAGTCATAAATAAATAAATAATTAGTAATATTACACAATAGATTCCAAAATAATCTCTCTGGATCTAGAAAGTAAAAAGTCCTCTAACAAGCCTTTAAAACAAGTCATGATTCCTCTTCACTTGCCTCAGCAGCAGCAATCTCAGAATCCAACTTGTTTATTAGCTGTTCACTTACATGTTTTGCTACAGAAATCATGTCAAGAATAATACTCGGGTCTAGGCCGACACCCCCACGTTTCGTAAGCCCACAAATGTGCCCTTTTCGGTTAATAGAAATCGAAACAGCCGAGCTCATTTGTGATTCCTCTTCCGATGTAGCATCAACGATATAGTGCCGCCCCACCTAATCAATGTAATGAGATAGTATAATAGTTTTAAACAGCTTGTCGACAATTATGAGTTTGGAATTACCTTCGTTAGAGTAACTATGACAGGGATTCCAGATGTGTCAAACTGTAGAAACTCTTCATCACTTATGTTGACTTCAGGTTGTTCGTCACTTGTTGTCTCCGCTGCAACATCGACCTTAGGGATGCCGGTATTGCTTAAAGCAGCCTTTGCAAAAAAAAAAAAAAAACAAAACATTTTGACAAGTTCATTTCAAGTTTCGAGAACCAGTACAATCACAATATGTTTCAAAGTACACTAACCAAAAGTGCGAAAGAACTTTCCTTAGTTTCGAGGCAAAAGGCTATTTTACTTCAACATATAACTTAAATGAAGCACTTATGTAAACCCGACACGTCTTGAGTACATGGCTCATGGAAATTTTACATGAAACCATGAATTGATGCAAAAATGGACACCCAAGCATGCCATATACCAATAAATATAGGAGTTGATTATCAAGCAGGTTTTTACTGTATTTGACAACATAACTAGAGAAGACAGACTCAAATTGAGCATGAATGATTCCGAACCCATTTCCTCTAATAAAATGTAAAATTGCTTTTCAATACTAGCAGTTAGTTTGATAATTAAACCCAAGTCACAACCAAATCAAGAGAAGATAAGAGAAGAATACAATGCCTCATAAGTAAAATACCTTAATGGCAGCAGCAAGGGCATCTAGCAAATTCCCATCTGAACTAATAACGAGACCATCAATATAGAGATCCCAACACACTTTTCCTTCCACAACCACCAAAGAGGTAGGATCAATTCCAGCTCCTGGAATTTATGGATTTAGATAATTACTTTCTCAAACTAAAGAGAAATAACAATCAAGTACAGGAGATTAACCATTCGTGAGAACGTCTACCTGCTCCACTTTTACCACCCAAGAGGCACCGTTGCAAGGCAACCGAAAGCTCGGTTGACAACTCCTCACCCCCTCTACCCTGTGCGAAATGAAATATGAGAATTTAACACATAAAATGAAGTAAGTAATGGATTATGAATAACATAATGGAGGATTAAAGACAGACAAACACGGCTAAGTCATGACTACATGGTAGCCTGTACATAGAGGAAAAGGAAGAACATAAAGACTAGAACAATGTTAGTCCTTCTACATTACAGATACCCATATTCTTTTAACCAAAGACAACAGGGAACTCACTCACCCACACACCAAAAGTGGGATTCATATTTCACAAGTCAAACTGTCCAACAAAGAGAGAGTAGCATTTAACATATAACCACTCCAAAAGTGCATGCAACTAGCCATTTACAACTCTTCATAAAGATCATGTTCTCCAAGGAAGACAGTTAATAATTAAATACATGGATGTTTAAGCATGCATGGTCATGAAACTAGAAATTTTTTTCACTCTTCTACCCATTATTACCGTGTAAACAAATCCACAATAATATCTAAACTAACATTAGCAAGGAAACTCTTTAAAAAAATACATTATTAATAAGGAAATCAAATGAAGAAATTTGAAAGTATTCATGTGAATTCAACCAATAGAATCAACAAAAGGAAAGATTTCGAGGGTAAAGCAAAAACCACCTCAAACATTGGTGCCGCAGTTGGACTACAATCAACATATATAGCAATCTTCCCTTTGTCAGGCTGCAATGCACTTGGTTTTCCAAGTTCAGCCTGCAAAAACATAAATTAGTAAAATCATATTACCATACATCTAAGACAAGAAGGAAACAAGGAAAAAAAAAATTCCGCATTTAATGAAGAAATACCTTGACACTGGCAATAACATCAGTTGCACCAAGCCTAACTCTAGCCGAACCATGTGCCTGTTACAATACCCTTCAATGAAAATTCATATAAAAGCAGAAAAATTGTTAATGGGGTTGAAAGTAATTAGAAGAAGATTCCACACCTGAGGAATAACTCCAGTTTCAACATATATGGGTCGGTAAGTTAACCTTTTTCGACCATCTGAACGAAGGTCTTGAGCAATTCCACCTTGTATGAAATGCTTTTCTCCAACAGAAAGTCCCACCATTGCTGTAAATCCACAGAGGAACACCAAGCTAATCAAATGTAAGGAAAAGCCAAAAGGAGCATAACAACACACACAAAAACAATAAATACTTTGAACTCACTCACTCGGTTTCACTTCCACAGCGAAGAATTCGATAGAATTATAATTTTCTCTTTAAGAGGGATTGCCAATTAGAGAATTTATTTTCTGGATTTTAGCCAGTTGCGAAAAGAACCAAAAGCTTGTTTCTTATTAGGGTTTTAGGATTTATTATTAATTAGGCTTAAACAACAAAATGGGACCTAAACTATATTCATTTTCTTAAATTGGTCCCTGAATTTACTTTGACACAAGTGGTACCTAAACTATCCGTGTTACTCAAATTACTCCAACCGTATTCATCTCTTTTGTTCTTCACCCAAAAATTCCGGTGACAGAAATTTAATAACTTATTAAAAAACTCATTCAAATCTAATTTTTCACTATAAAATTCAGATTTCAACAACCATGTGATTATATATAATTTGAATACGTAACAATCTTTAAAACTAACATGTGACTTCCATTTCTTTGTGGCTTACATTGCTTTCTTGTTTTTTTACATTATAAGATAAATGATCAAATTTTAATCCTTGCCTCTAAATTATGCTAAAACTTACGGATCGGTTGACATCAACTCTTTTAAAAACATTATTGTAAGTATCATGACGATTTTGAATAATTATTTTTAAAAAAAAACCTTAATCAATATTTTTATCGATACTTTTATTGCTACATGATTATCAAATTAATTTTTTTTAATTTCAAAATATCACATCAAAAAATTTAATTTAATAATGGTAACAGTTAAATCTAAAATTTTAATTTCAAAAATAAAAGAAACTAAATTCTAAACCTACAAAATGGATAAAAACTTACAATATATTTTAACATTTAAATTTTTACTCTATAATTTGATACAAATAAATAATCAAGCCTGAACTGGAAACCATTCTAGTAGTAGTAACAAGAAGAATGAAAGAAAAAAAAACATCTGAATCATCTACCGTAAACCAAAAAGTTCCCAAAGCCTAAATAGTATGGAAATCTGACGGCCAAAATCACCCAACTGTTCCAGCAATAGAAAGCGTTGCTATGAGTCACCCCTGAAATGAACCTTTTGAAATATATTGTTCAACAAAGGTTTCAGAATCAGAAATAATCTCCACAATCATCTCAACTAGTTTTAACATATATTATGTCACAATGTGAATCAACTGAACATAGAGAATCACAATGCTAAGAAGAGTTTATATAAAAATTAGCCATCGTACTCCCTCTCTGCAAACTTGCTCTCCGGATAGTAGACAGCAATAACTTGATTCCCACCAAATTTCCGACCATTCATGGCCACTTGGGCTTTTTTGGAACCTTCGACATCTGAGTACTCCAGAAATACCTAATAACACCAGAGAACTACAGTCAGGAACATTAGGGGCCCGAATATAAGTGCGAAATAGTCACTTGCAACTACAAAATACATAGGATGAAAACAAGACAATGGATAACAAATAAGAAGAATACGGGTTAAAAGGTCAACACGGACCTTCCCTACGCCTGGGGATGGTTCTCCATTTGGATTTGGGCGTGGAATGACAACATTCACTAATTCACCTGCATATTAACTTATGTGTAAAAATTGGGAATCCACCAAAAATATTATTTAAAAAAATCCATGAAAAGAATAATGATGCAAGTAAAATTAGGTAGAGGGTTAGCAAGTCCATTTTCTGTATGTTGGGCTTGATTTTATAGCAGAATGCGGAAAAATAACAGGATGGAAAACAAGAGACATAAAACTAAAAGGGAAAACAAACAAAATTAGCAAAAGTATACGAGACTTGTGTTTAAAAAGAGGGCAAGATAAGGGAGGAAAAATGCACCAGGTAGTTTAAGAAGAATTTTACCATATTTTCCACCCTCTTGCCTCATGTCTTCCACAATGTCTTCATACTCCTCATCATCCCTGAGATCATCCACAATAAGTGCTTGAGTCAAGCAAACAACCTTCGTAGGCACTCCTTGTGGTTGCAAAATAAGCCTCTGAAAGGAAATGCAAATTTAGCCAAAAAACCGTTCTAAACTCCACTGCACATGAATAATATATAAAATGGATGTGTAAAAGACGTATAGATATGTATATTTAATCTCACCTGCAAAGCAATCTGCTGTTGTGCGTGCTGGAGTATACTCTCTTGCTCAGGTTTAGGCTGGGTAGTACCCTGGTTTGCTCGCCTAACGGTGAGAGTTTTATCACCCATTTTAATTCCATTTAGAGCAGCACAAGCTATATCTGTGACTGACAGGTCTTGATAAACACAAAAGGCATATCCTTTCGAGTTTCCAGTTTCTCTATCTTTTACCAGATCAAACCCTCGAAGAGGCCCAAATGACTCCAATAGCTCACGGATCTGTGCTTCTGTGAAGTAGTAAGGAAGCCCACCAACAAATATGCGGTCTGGACCCTCAAGTCCACCAGAAGAGCCCTGAGTTAGACCCACAGCAGCTAGATTAAGATTGGGACTGGGCTGGCTTGGGCCAAGAGTTGCAGCAAGCGAGGGATTGTAGTCACTAGGTCTCCTCACCTTCACAGGTGCTCCCTGAAAGTGCAAACAGGTCAATTCGACTTATTGCATTTAAATGATCTCAGCATAAAATCCCAAAGAAAATATAAGCACCTCGAATATTATCCCATCCAAAGCCATTGCATTACTGGCCTCCTCGACAGATCTCATCTCTACAAAAGCAAACTTCTTTTCATGGTTTATGTAGACGTTAACAACAGCATCACCTGAATAAAACATAAAAGGATGAGCAACTACAGAAGAAATAAGGTGGGCAGTTCAGCCATATAACATAATATATATTAAATAAAAGAAGAAAACTCAGTATACCTGGACCAGCAGTGTTTCCACCAATTGCAGCCATGACTTGGCTGAAGAATGTCGCAACAGACTATCATATATTAAGGGTCAGTACTGGACTCGTATGCAAGCATAACAACAATAATGATGAAATAGTGGAGAGTAGAACCTGTTCATTGGCTGTAGGAGAAAGCCCACCAACATAGACCCGACGAGCATGCCTAGTAGCCTGGAATCACAAAATATATTCCATTAACTTCTGCAATATAAGAAAATAGTTTTCTAAAAAGAACATATAGACTACATCGTATGCATGATCCTCCCAACCTGCTGAGTCATTGCCTGAACTGGCATAACAGGCAGAGCACCAAAAGGCTGCAGCAAACCAAAATTAAACAATGTTATAGCACATACAGCAAGCTCAAAAATCATCAGGTGCTAAGAGAAACTTATACCTGAGTGGTTGCAAGAGGAAAGATGCTAGGGAATACTCCAGGTAAGGTCGTGCTAGTCCCAGGAATCTGACCTGAAAGGAAATTAGATTTCATATGAGACATGATTAAAAATCAAAGTCATATGTTTATAGCAGTTGATTTAGCATAAGGACTTTTATCCCCCATTTCCTGTATATCCAAACCTCTGATGATTAAAAAAACCTTCATCACATGCTACTTCTGGAGGAAATATTTAGCAATACTATCGAAACAGGCTATAGTTCCCAGTTTAAGACGTACAATACCATCAAAACTGGAGCATCGATTCCTCCTTGTACATAAAAGCTACAGAAGTCGGCTCACGCCATTGCCTTCTTACAACAAAGACAAGACATAGAAACAAACAAAACAAACACCAAACACAAGACAAAACCAATTTTCTCAGTTCCAGAATTATTTCACCAAGTAAAAAAATTAAATAATATTATAGCCCTTCCACAAAATCGCTCAAAGGTGATATATACAATATAGAAGAAATAATATAGCTTACCAAAACCACACCAGTATTTTGATACGAACTTTCCGCACTAAATCATCCAAAAACAAAAATGGCAGTTAACAAAGTATAACAATCTTAATTTTTTGGGGGAAGGCATATTATACCTGCAGTAGCAGCTGCTGCAGCACCAGCAGCTAACATTGCTGAAGCTGGAGGGGCCAAGTCAAAGCCGCTAACTCTTTTACTGCAAAAGAAGATTAAGTTAGCATCCCAGGAACTAGAATATATAGTTGATACCATCATATTCTCACCAGTGATCTAGTTCTTTATGATCTACCTCTTTGAGCTTGAGCGTGAGCGAGAATGAGATCTTGACTTTGATCTGTGTTCAGATCTACCCCTCGAATGGGATCGGGAGCTGCGCCCATGCCTGTCCTTCCTGTCTCTGTCATAGTCCCTTCTTCTATAAATGACATCACACCAAATATAAGTCACTA
Organism: Gossypium longicalyx; assembly: GCA_025698465.1. NCBI lineage: Eukaryota > Viridiplantae > Streptophyta > Magnoliopsida > Malvales > Malvaceae > Gossypium > Gossypium longicalyx. Next base: position 90,324,987 of record CM046998.1, read on the forward strand.
GCAAGTATCACTAGCAACAATAAGAGAGACATTTGAAATGATTAATTTACCTGTCATAGTCTCGACTACGATAATAATTATCATCATCCCTGTCTCTTCCCCGATCCCTCCTCTCACTACGATCCCTACTACGATCCCTATGACGATCTCTGTGATGGCGGTCCCGATCACGATCCTTTTCTCGGTCCCTATCCCTATCCCTATGGCGATCACGATCCTTTTCCCTTTCCTTGTCACGCACTTTCTCTCTCTCCTTTTCCCTAATTCTAGAGGACTCTCTCTCATAATCCCGAGATCCATGCTGCAAATTGTTAAGTCGCATTTTATTTATACAACTAAAAATCGAACGCAAAGCAACAAAAACTCACATTTAAGAAAAACATTCTGCAATAAAAAAAATCTTCCCATGATAAAGAATAAACATGGACATTACTATAACTTTGGTTCACCAATTTTTTTTCCATTGAATCAGAACTCAATCAAGTAGAATCAATTAATTTATTCACATTTACTATAATTAATTCGATTAAAAAGAATACTTCTCAAGCGAGCCATATTTTGTGAGACAAAACATAACTTAACACCTAAACATGTGCGCATATCAAAACCTGTGTTCTAACCCCCCCCCCCCCCAAACCTTTTTTCTAAGATTTTCTAATGCTTAGTGTAAATTAAAACCAAGCACTAAAAATAATTAAAAAGGCTACTTGTTAAATTGGACTAGTTTCGAGATGCAAAATCTAATTCAAAGAAAAAATTATAGGGCTCCAATTTATTGTTATCTTGCTGCAATTTTTATTTTCTATGTGCATCTTCAAAAGCTGTGTAAAAGTAAACAGCCAATAATATAAACTAAAATCATAAAGCATTTAAAAACAAACAAAAACAAAAAAGAACATGTATCACTAAGTCTAACGTAATTCTCCAATTTAACTATAAAATTATACATTCTTTGCTTAATTCGTCAACAATAATATATTTCCTTCTTAGACAATTACAATTCTTTCCTCTGGGTTTCCGCTCACAACCAAGCAATACCTTAGACATTTCAACAGAAAAAATCAAAAAAAAAAAAAGACAATATTTCTTCAAATTTCTTCCGAACAAAAACTAAAAGAGAGGAAATTAAGCTGAACTTAAAGTGATATAACCTGAGATTTAGAATCGTTTTGATCGTCAGAACGAGGCTGAGGAGAAGACCCTCCCCCGTAACTGTTTTCGAGGTTATCGCCGTTTCCTTGATGCCGCGTTTCTTCGCAATCAGTCATTTAAAAAAAATAAAAAGAAGGTTCCCTGTTTTCAAGCTTTGACTGTAAATTTGAAACTTCGAATCTCAATCGCGAAAATCCCAAATCCCAAACTTATCTGTCGACAAGAAGAAGAAAATGAAGAGGACGACGAAGCAGCAGCAGCAGCAGCCCACAGGAATTTTAGAAGGGAAATTTTTGTTTTAATTCCTATTTGTAAGATCCATAATCTAATTTAATTATTATTTAATACTAAAATGTTTTTATATAAGGGTTAATATACTAAAAAGCCCTTAGACTATTACACTTTGGTTAAACAAGTCCTTATATTATTTTTGTATATAAACAAGCCCCTAACCTTTTAAACTATTTTACATTTAATACTTATGTGAATTTGATGAGTATAGTTTATTAAATAAAAAATAAAATAATTTTTAAATTTTTTTGAAAGTGCTATTATCACAATTTATCACGTTCTCGAAAATTCTAATTACTCTTTTAAATTTTAAATTAATGTTAAAGTGTATATAATTTCTATTGCATCAATAAAAAATTAAAATAAGAGCTTGAAATTTAAAATATTTTTACTTTAGCATTAAAATCAAGGATCGAGGACTTTAATACGATAAGAACGATTCTATCATAACAACGCCCTTTTTCTGTAAATTATATAAATATTCACCGAATTATTAGTTTATTTTTGTTTTAGTTATTTAAGTTAAAAACTTTTTAATTCAGTCATTAATATTATCAAATTTTAATATTTTGATCGCTAACATTAACGAAGTGCTGATGTAGCATTTTTTATTAGTATAATGACAAATCTAACCTTCCAATATTTCCTTCAATGTAAGTAGAAATAGTCCTCGAAATTGAAAATTAAACCCAAAATTAAAATATATGGTTTTGAAAAAGTCCAATTGTTCATTCAATAATTATATAAGAAAAAATATGAACATTTAATTTTTCATAAGAAAAAAAATGTGAAAAAATTAATTGAATTTCCTTTTGTTACATTGATAATTATTTTTTTTAGTTTTATAAACTGATTAAGAGATTATTATGTATTTTATTTATTTTTAATTATTTTTTTAAAATTTTTAAATCCACAACAAGCAATATGCATCACTAATAATCTGATTTAGTGTCAAACCGTTTACCAAATTAATTAAAAACAAAAATTATGCTAGTTGTGAAAAATTATTTTTTACAAATATTAAATTATTTATATAATTTTATTATATATTATATTTTTAAAATTTATATTTTCTATTATTTTTAATGGTGTTTAGTTAAATTCTAACACGAACTTCTTAAAAATATAAACAAAAAGGGTTATGTATCAAATTGGATAATTTTAACCATAAATAAAACAATTAATAGATGTGGAACTCCTCCTTTTTTTATCTATTTATTTAGAATTAGGATCAAATTGATAGAATAAGTAAATATTGAGAATTAAATGTATTATTATACAAGTTTAAAAAAAAAAGCTTTTAGATACAAACTTAATGATGAGTGACCAAAACAGGAACAAATTCAAACATTAGTATCTAAATTGAAAAAAATTTAAAATTAAATGATCAAAATATGAATGCGAATATAATTAGATGACCATTTGTATAATTCACCATTTAATCTTTCGGATCAACTGATTTGATAACTTATTTATTTTAATGTAAAAATAATTAATTAAAAATTTCATCTTCTTTAATGTTATTGTCTTAAGTTTAAAAGAAAAAAAGTTAAAAGGTTCAAAATTTTTATGAATTATAAATCAAATTTGGGTTGGATCGATACAAAATTTTAAAATTATTCTTTTAGGTTTAAGTTCGGTTTGCTTCAAAAAACGGGTTTAAAATTCTGCCCAAATCCGACCCAGATAAAAAATGCTAAACTTAAGCTCAATCCAACCCGCCCGTATTAAATTTTTTAGATTTAAAAAGAAACAAATTTACAAAAATATAATACGTCAAACACACAAAAAATATCAAAATAAATATTTCTCAACAAATTAAAAATACATTAAAAAATTCTTTATACTTAAATAACACTAAGACAGTTGCAACTTAGCACGCAAAAGCTTCTAAAATAGTAGCAAAATTAACAATAAAATAAGAGTTATACAATATTCAAACCATAACAATAAAATAGTAACAATATAATAGCAAAATGATAACAAAACAGTTGATCCGGGTCAAGCTGGGCAAAAAATCCTACATGACGCCTAGCTCGTTTAGAAAACGGGCCTTTTTTTTTGTCTAAGCCCATTTTTGAATCTATATTTTTCCTCAAACCTTCCACTTTTCAGACGAGCCTTTAACGGCCCATAATCAGGTCTAATCAACAGTGTGTAACATTAAATGGTATAACAATAGTTTTAGTCCTTTTAGTTATGAAAGATCTAATTTAAGTCCTTTTCTTTAACAATTATTTATCATTGGCCTCCAAACTAGATGTAATGGTCAATACTTCAAATTATAGATTTCACGTAGGGGAACTTAGAAATTTTCTATAGAAGCCAACATTAAATATAAAAAATTTATAGGTCAATATATAATTTTATCATTATATTTGCTTATATTTTAACATTAAATGTAACTTACGATTTAGCCTCTAAAATATGCCCGTTTTCTCATTTTAGTACCTAAAGTATGCCTCTATTATATTTTTTAGTCCATTTTTTTTATAGACATTCAAGAAAATTTTATAGTCAATCATAAAGTGTTACGTGGCGTCTTTATGTAAAAAAAATAAATATTTTCTTTTATTAAATAAATATGCACGTTAAAAAATAAAAATATAAAAAATTAAAATATATATAATCTAGAAAAAAAAAAGATAAATTATAAAAATTTATTAAAATAAAATTTATAAAAAATACGATAATTAAAAGAAATTAGCTGGAATTAATAATATTATTTAAAAGTAAAAAAATTGTAAAAATTATAAAAATATAATAAAGTTTAAAAATATAATTTTTATAAAATTCTAAAATTGTAAGAAGGTATATAAATTTCAAGTTTTAATTTGTATATATTATTTTAAAATTTTATGAAAATATAATTATTTTTAAACTTTTTAAATTACTTTTTATATTTTTAATCAATATAATATATATAATATTAAAAAATTACATGTGGCGTGTTTTAATAACGCCATGCGGCCGACCAACGTTGATAAATGACTAGTCAACGTCGATCAACGATCTATCAAAGTTTAAGCTTTTTTTTTAATATTTAAATATTTAATAATATAATTTTCTATTTTCTAATTTAAATTTAATGTTTTATTTTAATGAACCTATTTGACACTTGGTAATTTTTATTAGCCAAAACATGCCACGTGGCGCTTTTCCATTAGCTCAAATTTAAAATTGTTTTTTAGGCCCGAGCCTAGCTTGGTCCGAAAAATGGGTTTAAAATTTATCCAAAACCTGACCCAGATTAAAAATGCTAAATGGGTTTAAAATTCATCCCAAACAACTGATTCTAACTGGGTCAGGTCGGGCTCGAGCTATAAAATCCTACCTGAGGCTCGACCCGTTCAGAAAACAAGTCTTATTTTTTTTTTTATCTAAGCCCATTTTTCAGGTCTATATTTTTTTCAAACCCTCTCATTTTTCGGACAGACTTTCAAGCTTGGACAGATGATCCGACTTATGATCATATCTATACATAAATTGTTGGTTCTGTTTGGATTTACCCATAATTCAATCCGTTTGTTCTTTGTACTAAGCTGTTGTTCAAATTTATTTCAAATTCGATCCAATTATATTTTGTACTAAATTGATTCTAATTATTATTGTGGAAACATATATTATTTATAATTTATACTCCAATCCTTATCCCAAATTGCAATCTAATCCAGAGGGTGGTAGCTATAAAGAAAGTGACTAAGTTCCATTAAATGTAGAAAATTAAAAAGAAAAAGGGGGATAACCATGTTTGGGTGGTATTTAGATGTGTTGATTGGACTAACCAACCTCTTGGAAGACAGTATCAGGTGAAGTAAAGAGAAAATTGGGGTCCCTATTTTTTGGCATTTATCATTGTTTTAGTGGTCACTTCTCCATTTTGAAAAACAAAGCCCCAATCTAAATACTGTAGTTAGTAGCATAATCCATGGACTAAACTGCATTATTTAGTCATCCAACACCATTTGTCTCCCCTGACTAATAAAAGAGATATTTATAGCGAAGCAAATAGGAAACAAAGACTTTTTGTTGTAAGAATCTTTATTATTTTCATAAGTTACGATAGACAAACGATAGTGTTTATCATTGTTGACATTCTATTGGCCACTAATAGTTTTTTTTGGAAGGTGAATGGTTCTTCGTTGATTTTTTTAATTTATTTATGTTTTGAGAGTTTTTCAGAAAAATAAATGATTTCACGAGTCGATCTGAACCCATGTTATCTTAAGTTTTTTTTATGTTTTTTGTTATTTGTTTTCCATTGTTTAAGAAATCTTCACTTTTAGAAATTTTTAGCTGCTCTTGTTGCACTTTTTTAGTCTTGTTCATGCATGTAGTCTTGTTTTTGCAAGTGATTTTAGGGATAGTTTTGTTGTCGTTCTCTACAGTTTGGTAGATGCTCAATTCTTTTACCTATTTTTACTCGTCGCTTTGGACCATCTCGGGTTGACTTTCTTATCATATTAAGTGCTTGCAATCACTCCAAATATGTCGTGCTTGAGTTGTGACAGAGTCAATTATCAACGTGTCATAATGTTTTATTGATGTTGAGACTGAAGCTTTTGTTGTGCTGATAGAGATTGTCTGTAACCACTTACGACAGTTTATTTTTTTCCCCCAAATTGTATGATCTCATTTAGGGGTGTGCAAATTTCGGATAAAACTAAATTTAGTTAATCGATCGGTTAACCGAATTAATTCGGTAGGAATTCGGTTAATAATTTTTTGAAAGTTCGGTTAATGGTTAATTCAGTTCAAAATCGGTCGATTAATCAAATTAACCGAACTTAATAAATAATTTTATAATATATAAGTATTCAGTCGGGGGTCGGACGGTTCGGTCAATTTTTTATATGTTTTATACTTATTTTAACAAAAAAAAACATGTAAATTTCGGTTAATTCGGTTAACCGACTGGATTAACCGAAAAAGTTCGGTTCAGTTAATTTTTTTTGAAAAAATTTCAGTTCGGTTAACGACTAAGGGTTTGAAAGAGTCAGTTAATTCAGTTAATGATAATTCGGATCGGTTAACCAATTGAACATCCCCTAATCTCATTCGTAGAATGAATTAATGAAATTTTCTTTTAAAAAAATTAATTTCCATTTCGTTTCCCTCTACTAAAAGGGAATAAAACTCAAATTTGGTTATCAAATTAAACTTGTTTCAAACCAAAACTCTCGTGGGAGTAGAATTTTTTTTTAACATTAATTTCTTTATAAATTTTTATCATATCTGCTCTTCATGATACAATATCTAGAACTATTCATAGCTCCTTCTCAACTATTAAATAGGAAGATAATACACCTCAGCACATTGAAATTCACGTTCTCCTATATTAACAATTATACCGATGTCAGTCAAACTAAAATTCAATGGTATCTTTGACATCAGCAGACGTGTCTAAAACAATTGAATTATCTTGTCCAATTGGGGGGGCCACAATTAATACAACTAACTTGAACTAAGAATAAGGACAAACCACACAAAAGGTGGGAATTTGATTATTGTACCATCCTTTTAGAAAATGGGCGGCATGGTTTCAATCGGTAAGGTTTGAGATGACGGAAATTGAGAACAAATATAGCACATAATTTGTAGATATAAATATTTAAATATATAATTTATAAATTATAACTTCCTAAAATTTGAGTTTTTCTTTTTTAAAAATCACCCAATTGAGTGCTTAGGAGAAAAAAAAAATTAATTACGTCATTCCGTTAACGAAAATTATTATTTGATCAATTTAACCATTAACGATATTGACAGAGTTGACACATAATCTGTCATGTAGATAAATTGTTGCCATAGCATGTCACGTTTACGAATATTTAAAAATAAAAATAAAAATTTGAAAATCTATTAAAAAAATACTAAAACATTTACTCTAGAATGAACGTAAACACGTGGTTGTCCAGATCGATTTAAATCTAAACAATCATTGTCCAAATTGATTCTGAACATAAATTTCGAATGTTATAATAATAAAAACTTGCAAAATGTTAATAAATTATAAATAATTAATTAAAATTATAAAAAAATATTTTAATTTTAAAAAAATGATAATTGCATAATTTATACATATTTTCTAGCTTAACTTTAATTATTAATTAGTGAATTATGTTGTTAATTAAATTAAAATATTGTGACTATTGAATAATTTACTGTAACATTATTTATATTTTAAAGTATTTGTTCCAATCTTGATATAGTGATAAATAATTTTAAATTTTACCGTGATTTATTATGTAAAATTGTAAATTAAATTATTGAATAAAAGTAAAATAAAAGGATTTATTATGAAAATAAAATTTACAAAACACTATTAAAAATTATATAAAAAAAAAGATAAATGGGTTTATATTGCAAATTTCCCTCCACTTGAACTTGATCTAACAAAGGTTCATGAACACTTCTATTCTCGATCAAATGGGTTGATGGATTGGACTAACACATGTTTGCTTTGGGACACACCTTAGCTGAAATTTTAAGGATATAAAGGTGGGTCTATTTTTGCTTATAACTACATTATTTTATAAAGATATGTTTCCTTATTTATTGATTGATTTTACATAAAAAAGATAAAATTTTCCTCAGAATAATATTTAGTGTTTTATAAAAATTATAGAATTATTATAATAAATGTCGATAATAACAGTAGAATGATCGTAAAGTAATAAGGAAAAAAAATAAGAACATACAGATTTTATGTAAAAAATTCTTATCGAGAAAAATCACGGGCAAATGAGGAGAAATTCACTATGTTGAAAAACACACAATACAAGAGGAGTTCGACTACATCTATTTAAGGGTTAAACAACTCTGTTATAATTAATGTCCAATAGAAGAAGTGTAATCTTATATGGACTGCGGGAGCAAATTTGATCAAGTAAGTTCACATAGTATAATTGTATTTAAATTATTTTATATTTGATTTGTGAATTTGTAATTGTTTGACAATAGTTTGAATTGTGCACAAATTAGTACAAGCGGGTGAGTTATGAACTGAAACGTATAAAAATGATATCCTTCGCCCCTACAGATCCCCTATTTTACCTTTCTATTTTATTTCTTTAAAAAATGATGGGATTCGAATCACACAACTGTATTAGAATCTGATTGAAATGTGACACAAATTCAATAAAAATATAAAATATTAGTATAAATTTATAAAATGAAAACCATATTTTAACATATATATATATTTATATGGCATTTGTATTTTTATATTATATATATTTGAATAATTTCATCAAATATTCTGATCATATCTATTTCTTTTTGACACAACGCTTAAAACTACTTATAACCCTTCCCCAACCCATAAATAGGATGATGATGTATTTTAGCGCACTCAAACTCATATTCTCCTGCATTGACAACAATACCCCTACATTAAAATGAAAAACCATATTTTAACATACCTATATATTTATATGGCATTCGTATTTTTAAATTTTATAATTTTTTTTAAAAAATTTCATTAAAGATCTTGATTATATCTGTTTTTTTTACACAAAGCCTAGAATTACTCATTGCTCTCTCCAACCCATAAATAAGAAGATAATGTATTTCAGTGCACCCGAACTCACGTCCTTCTATATTAACAATAATACTCATATTAATCAAATTAAGACTCAATCGACTATATTTTATAATATTTAACTCTAAGAATGTGATGTGCTTGCAAGAAATTGATTGAATGGAAATTTAGACAAGAGTTGATTAATTGTTAACAGTAAAACGTAACCTTCCAAAATTGGATGTGATATAACGCTCCTTCAAAGGTTCACGTGTCTAAGCTCTAAATTGGTCCCATTCCCACCTTCATGGAGGCCTCATTCACGTGTCCTACAACATTGTCTTTAAATTTTCCCTTTTTTTTTTTATATAGATAAAACAACTATTTTAAATCACGCATGAACTTAATTATAAAAATTACAAAAATATTCTTTCGTGTTTTAAAATACGTTAAATTATTTGAAGATATTTTAATATTTTTATTTTTTTAAAATGCCGATAAAAAAATTAAATCAAGTCCTTTCATGAAAATAAAAGGGGTTTATTTGGTTAATAAATATACTATTATTTAAGTTATTGGCTAAGTTGATGTCACGAGTCAATCAGACATTAATTTAATTACGAAAATAATAAAAATACAAGTCCTTTTAATTTTTAAAAAAATGTCAATAAAAAATTAAATTAAGGCCTTTCATTAAAAAGAATGAAATAAGGGCTTATTTGGTTAATATATATTACATAATTTATTTAAGTACTCGACTGAGCTGGTATGATGAGTCAATTGACACCAACTCGATTAGAAAAATTACAAAAAATATCCTTTCATATTTAAAATAAATTATATTATTTGAATGTATTTTAGCCTTTTTATTTAAAAAACCAATAAAAAATTACATGTAATGGAATTTGAATCATACTATTTGCATCGATTCATTATAGGTTCTGATCATATATGCTCTTTTTGATACAATAAATACATAGAACTACCCATCGGCCCTCCCCAACCCATGAATATGAAGATGATGCGCTTCAACACATTCGAAAATATATACTCTTGTCGTCATTGACTGATCCTTGGTTAATTACAAACAATTAATAATAAACACTATATAATTTAATTAAAATTATTATAAATAGTTTATAATAATTTTTTATTTAAAAATACTAGAAAATAATTTTATTTTTAAATATTTTAATGATTTTTAAAAATAAAATTTGTAATTTTTTTGAATTTTAGAAATTTTAAAAAATTAAATATTTGCGTGTTCTTCACATGGTAATCCATACATATGCCATGTCAGCAAAGTTTTAAAAATGTTAACCTTTTCAATCATTTTGGGACTATTTGACAAAAAATACAAGTTTAAGGATTAAAAAAGGTAAAAAATTAAATAGAGAGCTAAAATGACTTTTGTTGTTAAATTGGAGGGTTGAAAGGGAATTATGCCAAATTTAAAGAAAAACTTAGAAGACACGTGAATCAGTCGTGAATGATGCCTCCATAAACGTGGTAGTGGGACCAATTTAAAGCTTGGAGCCTTTTGAAATTGAGCGTTCCATCTATCAATTTTGCTTCGAAATTTTCCTTCAATCAATTCTTCCTTTCTTAGTATTAATTTCGTCTTACCCAGGGGGCTGGCATGCCTTGGACCCCTACATTTTAGGCCTTTAATTTTTTTTAGAAAATTTAAATTAGTAAATTTAAAATTATATTTTGACCATTCTAAAATTATAAAAATTTAATTTAATTATTTATAAAATATAAAGATATAAATTATAAAAAATTAAAATTTCATCCGCCCCCTTAAAAAATTTTTTTGGCTTCACCCCTGCGTATCTCACATGCCTATATGACAATGAATAGTAATTTATAGTAACTCAGTTTGGAGATAATTTGCTGCATACCTTGTGAGGACTATTAAAGTACCATTCGATGTGCGCTCATCATGAATACCATTGAGACGTAATAATCTCATACAACATTAGAGAGAAAAATGTTAAAGTAGGACCACAGAGTACATCACCATATGACGACAATTGACTTGTAAAGGCTTTGCCACTTGATCGACCACACGGTCATACTTACCCCTCATGTTGTCGACTACGTGACATTACAGGACAATGGTTAACCCCTATATACCTCAAAACACAAGAAACTGGTCCGAGCAATTCGATTAAATAAATCATTAACAATTTATAAAAATAAAAATATATTAAAAAAATTAGTTCATCCGATTCAACCAATTTTTACCCCAATTCAACTGGTCTAATTTCTTTCTTTGAACTGAGATACTGATTAGGCAATCCAGTCCGATTCAAATAACCATGAATGAGTGTAGAAATTCTTTATGTGTTATTTTCAATAAGTCTAGACACATAAAATTCATAATGAATTATATACCGATAGATCTCGATATTCATAAGTGTCAACAAGGTGACATAAAAAAAAACACATTTTGTAAACAATTATTTATTATAAATTTTTCGAGAAAGAATAAAACATCAAAAAGTAGATAATAAACTCAATAATGGATATGATTTTATAATAAATCCATGAAATGTGCCTTATTGACTTATGAATGTTTAAAGAGCAGGAGAGAGTGTGAAACGACTTTGCACGTGTTGGTGAATGCGAGATGTCGGAGCGTCCACGTCACGCTCTTGCAACAATTCTCCCCGTCTTCAGTTCACGTCTCTCTAGATATATATATATTAACATTAATTTTATTATAAATTTTTATCCTATTTATTTTTTAAGGAAATATAAATATTAATGACAAAGATAAACCAGTTTCACTACAAATAAGCTGCCCGTCTATTTGAAATTGCTTAATGATTTCTAGTCGAAACGTCTTTAAATATTTTCATACCATACAAGAGATTTCGCATTACACCAGCCAGAGTGTAAGCTGTAGCATTAGCTTCTCTTGAAACCTTCTATATGATCATTTTTATTGTTGGACAAAATATGTAAGCAAACAAAAATATATAAATATAAATAAATAAATATTTATATAAATTAAATTGAATAATTTATTTTCAATCAAAGTGGAGGAATTTTGGAAGCAAACAAAAATATTCATAGGCCACTAACCGGTTTGAACATTTCGCGTGAGCACCCCCAACTCTAATGGGTTTAGACCTACACCCCTTACACGCAAGGCAAAGTTTCAAACTTAGTTATTCAATCATTTTTTAAGTGAGTTCTTATATATTTTCATATCTCATACTTGGTATTTAACCAATGTGGGATCTAAGCTTTTCTTTTCCTCAATAAATATTTTCAAGTAACTTACTTTGCACATCAATTTCTCATTCATCACTCAATCATTTTAAGCATATGATATACCATTGTAAAAATCTCAACCTTTACCAATTAAGAATATGCCTCAAAGTTTCCATAAATTACAATTTTTCCAACACTTATAACCAAGTTCTATTCGATTTTCCACGAGTCTTGTTTGAAATTGCCGTAAGAGCTTGAGCACAATCCGTTTCAACAATAATATTATCCCATTTCGCATCCCAAGTTAGAGTAAGACCATCATATCTGCTATTTTTAATACAATGCTTAGAACTATCCATAACTCCTCCCCAATCCTTAAATAGGAGGATAATACGCTTTAGTGTACTCGAACCCACGTCCTCCTATATTGGCAACATTACCGATACTAATCGAGTTAAGACTTAATCGAAAAAAATTTAAATTTAAAATAGTTTATCTGAATCTAAGTGGTAAATGCATATATTACAATTTAGGGCAGGGAATGATAACAAGTATTGTGATTTATTTTATTTTATTTTCTATAATTTTTTTTATGAAAAACAATTATTTATAATTTATGACCAACAGCTTTTTTCCTTCTCATGATTATTTTTTATAAATTTATATGATGTTCAATTAAATTGTTTACTTGGCTGGGTTGGGTTAAAAAAATTATATCTTTTTTAATTTAATTATTTAGTTTAAAATAAATATTTATATCGATTGAGTCTTAACTCAATTGATATGAGTATTATTGTTAATACAGAAGATGTGGGTTCGAGTGTGCTGAAGCGTATTATCCTCCTATTTATGAGCTGAGGAGGAGCTATGAGTAATTTCAGGTATTGTACCAAAAAGAGCAAATATGATCAAAACCTATAATGAGATTGTTCAAAAATTATATATGTATTATGTAAACCTATTCCTAACAGATTGACCCCAAAATAGCATATCCAAATTATAAGAAATCCCATAGAAGTCACAAGTGCGGAATTTACACCTTCCAAATTTGTATTTGTTCGGGTATGGAAATAAATCGCGAATACGGTCCAAGTTATAAACGCCCAAGTTTCCTTTGGGTCCCAATTCCAATATGATCCCCACGCCTCATTAGCCCATACGGCTCCCGAAAGAATTCCTATGGTTAAAAAGATAAACCCGAGACTAATAATACGATAACTCCAACGATCCAATTGTTGAGTCAATTGATATCTGTAATAATTTTTAGAAGAAAGAAAATAAGTGTTTAGTAAAACATTGCTTCTTTCATTCATGTATTGGATTTTCCCAAACGAAAATGAAAAATTATTGTTTTCACCAATAATCTTTATGGCCTTTCGAAATGTAATGACTAGAAGAGCTACTGATAATAATGATCCACATAAAAGAGCTGCATAGCCTAATACCATGATACTTACGTGCATCATTAACCACTGGGATTGGAGAGCAGGTGCTAATATTGCAGATTGATGCATTTTGGTTAAATGACCCGAAGTGGCAAAGCCTTGGGTAAAAATAGCACTTGGTGCGGTTATTGCGCTTATTTTTGCTCTTTTTAAATTTTAAATAGGATAGATTGTATTTTGATTCCTAGATAAAAGTGACATTATAAGTAAGGGATAAATCTCAAAATTATACACGAACTTTGATTTAATGTGCAATTGTATATATAAACTTTAATTTGGTGCAATTAGACATGTAAAACTCTAATTGCGGTTCAAATGTATACTTGAAACTTTAATTTTGATTTAATCATACACATTTTTAAAAAAATAAGTACATCAATTTATTTTTATATTGGATAAATATAATTATTTATGTATACAATAAATAAACATAAAATAATGTTATATCAATAATTGTGTTAACAATTTATAAAAAAAATTAGATCAAATCAGAATTTCATATATATAATTATATATTAGTTCAAATTTAATGAATAATTTTGAGATTTATCCTATAAAAATGCATCTTTATTTTTTTCAAAAAATTATTAATTTTAAATCAAAATATTATTAATTTAAGTAATTATTTACTTTTATACACTTAATCTTTTAAGTAGTCTTAATATCATAATTAAAAATTAAATTTACTTATAATGATAAATTAGGGCTGAATAAGTATATTAAATATATTTGTGAGTCAAATTTAAAAGAATCATTTTAAATAAATAATTTGAAGTAAAAACGTAAAATAAAGGTTTAAGGGTGTAAAAAGTCCTTAATTTTTTTCAAAAAAAGCATTAAAGCATTTTTTTTTTACGTTCAATTAGGAATTTGAACTTTCAAAATGCTTAAAAAAACTCTCAAACTTGTTAAAAAAAATTAAATTTTTTTTTGCACTCAATTGTGTACTTGAACTGTCAAAATGCATCAAAAATGCATTTTAACTGCTGACTTTAATAGTTGACCGTCAAATTAACTGTCCCTAATTTTTTTCAGTTAAAACCACCACGTGTCACAACCATGGCGTGACATGTGGAAAAAAGATAAAAAAATAAAATTAAATTAAATTTTAATAAAAAAATATTAAAAATTAAGAAAAAATTATAAAATATATAGAAATATAGAAAAAATTATAATCTTTTATAAGGTCATAAGAAAATTATAAAAAAAAGTAAAGAAATATAAAATTCATAAAAATATTATAAAAATTATTATACTAAAAGAAACATTTTATAAATTTTCTATATTTTTTTATTTTTTTATCATTTTTCACCACATGTCACATTGTGTTGTGACACGTGATGACTTTAATTGAAAAAATATTAGGAGTTGTTAACTTCAATGGTCAATGGTTAAAGGGCCTTTTTGATACATTTTGTATTTTTTATGATTTTTATAAAACTTTACAATTTTTTTTATAATTTTTTACGATTTTTATAATTTTATTTTCTATTTTTAATAATTTTTTTAAAGTTTATGGTTAAAGAGCTTAATTGCTTGTGAGAAATTTAAGTTTAATAATTTGTTAATGGTTTTATTGGTTGATTGATGAGTGACTTACTTAACTAGTTTATTATCTATGCCTTGATTGATTGTTTGTTCAAATGTATTAAATTGCATATTACACTAGAATTGACACCTCTAGTGGAAGATTTAGAAAGACGAGACTGAGAGAAGATTTTATTGTGTAGAACTTTGATACGCTTGTATCTTATAATGAGATCGAGAGTTAGTCTATATGCCTAAGTGAGATTGAGAGGAGATTCCTAGCTAAGAGTGGAAAACAATATAATCATTGTAGGTCTATTAGGCTTAATTAGTAATCCATTACTCATTCAACCATCATTTCAACTCATTTGCATTGTTTCTAGTAAAACGGAAGAAAATTAATTTGATATTTTTTTTATTTGGTAATTTAGATATAATCTCAAATTTTATTTTATTCGATTGCAGTAACAATTTTTTACTCAACTAAATTAGTAATTGTTTAATTTGTAATTAACTCGATAAACAGATTTACCAATTTGACAATTATTTGGGTTCGATCATTAGAATATTCAAAATATTCCATTGTAATACTTATAAATATTACAACTCGACATTATATGCTTGCAGTTAAAATCACACTTTAAAATTATTCATAAATTATTTATTTTCTATGTACGTGCACATACAATCAACTATCTGTACTCTCTGTTTCCTGAATTTATTTAACTAAAATATTGGAATTTGTTTTAGAAAATTCAAATAGGGTTAAATATAAAATTGATACATAAATTTATCCAGTTCTCCTAAATTAGTACTTATGATTTTTTGTCCTAGATCGGTACTTGAATTTTTTTCGGTCCACTATATTAGTACATGAAATTAACGATGTTAATTTTTTTTTCTAACGTGACAGTGTTGACTAATTGCACCCCGTCACATGACATCATCTTATACCTCAGTTTTCTTTTTTTTTCTTTTTTTTTTTTTTGCTCATGACGTATAAGAGAATGCCACATGACAACATGTGATTGGTTAGCATTAGTATATCAACAAAAAATTAACGTTATTAGTCTCAAATACCAATATAATAGACGGAAAAAATTTTGAATACTAATCTAAGATAAAAAAATCACAAAAAATTAGACAAATTTAATCCATCCAAATATTGAATATTTATATGAATTTTCTTGAGCTTGGAAATCCCCCAAATTAATTCCTATTGTATCATTGGCATAATTAATTTTATTTTGACAGAAAAAATTACTTTATTTTAGTACTGTTAATTTTATTTTAGATATAAATACTATTAAAATTTGTCAAATCATTCTTTTCCATAATTCAATTTCCAACAGGAGGAAATAGGTATTGTTTGTTGGCCAAACAAATTAAATCTGTATATATCTAGAATAGGAAATATATACGTAATTATAATTCTTGCATGACCCGATTCGTTTCGATTTATTTAAATTCACGTCTTTTTATATTGACGTTAATAAATTTATACTAATCGAGTTAAAAACTCCAAATTTTATGAACGAAATTTGATTTTAACATAAAATACATCAGCAGAAAAGAAGAAGAAGAAGAGAACCCTTCCTCCTTTTGATGTGCATTAATTCTAATATATATATATATATAATGTTGACATATAAACTTTCTTCTAATATAAGCACTAACATGTTAGGGTTCTTCAAGTGTCGCCGCATTCATGCCAGCAAACAAGCATGGTGACACACCGGCGGAGAATGTAGAACTTTGCTCTTTGCTCCTCCACCAACCGGGTACACTGCTGTCCGAACCGGGTGCACCGACGTCCGAATGCCTTACATGGATCCGCCACGTGCCGGTAGCAGAAGCTTCTGTTAATCTCAGCTTGCTTCATTTCTAGAAATAGAGGGATTGGTTTTCGCTACTATCACTTTGTTTTGTGGCCGAGAAGGAACTCCTCTTTATATAATAATTTGATGGTGAATTAATTGAACGGATTAAAAGACGATGATACCCTTCTTAATCATGATATTTATATCAATGTAGTTGGATTAAAGTGTGATTTGATTTGACCCAGACAGATTGTCTGGCATCCATTTACAAACAAAATGGGTTAATATGATCACTAAATTTTGGTAAACCTAAGATTTTGGGAAGAGTTCCACTATATCTTTTTTTTGGGGGGGGGGGGGGTTTCCATGACTGAATTTCAAATATTATAAAAAAATATTATTTATTAATATGAATTTTAAATATTTTAAAATTCGATTCTGATTATTAATTGAATCTTAGCTTAATTAATATCGGTATTGTTATTAATGCAGGAGGATTTGGGTTCGAGTGTGGTGAAGTGCACTATCTTCTTGTTTGAGTGTTGAGAAGGACTATGCGTAATTCTAGGTATTGTATCATAATGAACAAATATGATAATAAAAATACTATGTAATAAGAAAAATAATATACTCTATATTATTTTTTTAAAATTTATCTCTCTCGAAATTGAGTTTTTGTTTTATTTTCATTTTTCAAAATGAAAGTTAAGAAGTTATCACCTTTTGAGAAAATGCGATGAGTATCCATTGGGATTAGAGGTGCTCATGGGTCGGGCCGGGTCGGACTCAACTAAAAATTTAGGCCCACTCATTGGGCTCCAGCCGGGCAGAGCTTAAAAATGGGCTTAAAATTTTGCCCAAACCCAACCCAAATAAAAATACTAAAATCTTGGTCCGGCCCGACCCGCTCGTATTTATTTTTATATTATTTTATATGATTTTTAAATATATATAATACATCAAAAATACTAAAAAAATCAAAATAAATATTTTTCAACAAATTAAAAATAAATTTTAAAAAATATGTAGATTTAAATAGCACTAAAATTGTAACACCCCCTTAACCCCAAACCGTCGCCGGAATAGGGTTACGAGGCATTACCAGACATATCAGACAACTTACAAAATAATTCACAAATAAATAATAGTATTCATAATATAATATAATAGTTAAGTCCTAATAATAGATGCTCGAAGCCAAAACGTAAATTTAAAAGTGAAACGAAACTTGTTCAAATTCTCCAGAAATTTTTCGTAATTTAAAATTTTTTTTTCGACAGTATTTCTGCTTATTTTTACATAAAACCCCCTGCAAACTTTAAACCCAAAAATCCAACCAATATCAATACTCCATCCAATGATTAAGTATACTCAATTACATCCAATTTATATTAAAATAATAATTTAATACCTTAGTTTAAACAATATAACATTGTTAGTATATATGTATAATTAATAATATTTATTTCATTTCAATTATTTAATACCAAACCTACCATTTCACAACTTTATATCATATTCATAATCCAAAACATTATAATCATTTATATATAACCAAAATCATTTAACTTAATGTATACACATAATTTATATGTAATTACCTAGTACACGCCACTTAACAAAAGGAAGAAATACATCACCAAAAATCTTCTTGTTGGAGTCGGGTTTATTTTGGATGCTAGATCGGATGCGAAACTCTAATGACCTGCGCACGAAAACAACCGTACGCTGAGTATTTCATACTCAGTGGTATTACTATAAATCAAGGCTATTTAACATCAATAAATTATAAACATCAACCATAAATTTTATAATCATTTAAACTAATTATATATTTATATTTATATTACTTCATAAATCTTAAATTCTTATTTCATTTTTTTACATACCAACTCAATTCATAATTTAGTTCATACATTCTTTCTCATACTTTTCAATAGTGTCAAAATAATAAATCCCATTTTCAAAATTTCATTTCAATTATTTACCCTATTAACAAGGTTCGGACTTTGACAGATACGCAGATTCCACCCAAACACACCAGAATATCCAACCCAAACACACCCGGAATATTATAAATCCTCCATAACACACCAAGAAGGCATTAAATGCCTCTTCTGGATAAACCGAAATATATAATAATGAGAAACATCTTCTCGGCCGAACTACAATCTCTTCATCACATCACAAATCCAATGGCATGCCATTTGTATCAAATCTAGTCCGACAAGTTAATAGGGTATTATTTTACTTTTCTAATTTCAATTTCATTTACACAAAAATTTTCAATACTCAATCAATTCAAATATCTATTATCTTAATTTATATACAAATTAATTTTCACACATACTTATATTTAAATTTAAATATAATACTTGCCTTATCTTAATTATTCCATAACTATAAATTCAATATACATTTAATAAATAGTTTAAGTTATAGTAATACAAACCCGGAATACGAGTTTACTCCTCCACGATATTTTCTTTTCCTTTGGATGCCGATACCTCGTTTTCCTTGTTAGCTACAAAAAAAAAGTATAATAACAATTTATATTATTAATTACAGCATTAATTTAATAATTAATTGAATTTTTATTCAATTTATTCTCTAATTCCCATTTAATCCTAATTAACTCTTTTATTTGTTTAACTTAATTTATACTTCATTTCTACTCAATTCCCTTCCATGTTCACCCTAACAATCTAATGTTCATTGTAAAACCCTAATTTAAAATTTCTTTCAATTTAATTTCCTAAAACACAAAACTTATAGCTTCTTTTACAATTTAATCCCTTTTTCAATTTCTAACTTAAAATTTATTCAATTAAATCCCTAATTCTTCTTTTTCTTCAACATGAACTTTGTTTAAAAGCTCATAAACTTTCAAACTATCAAATTAATTTCATCAAAACCTTGTTTTAAGACTTCTAAAACATCAAATTTAAGAGAAAAGGACTAAATTTAGCTTACCAAATAACCTTGAAGCTCTAAAATCCCAATTTTCCCCTTTTCTTTTCTTGCCCTTTTCTTCCCCTGGCCCTCTGTTTTGTCGCTTTGTTTTGTTTTATTTACTTTTATTTATTTTATTTGTTTTATAATAATATAATAACTTAATAAATATCTATTTATTAATCAATATATTTATTACAAATGTAATATTCTTATAATTACACATGTACTATATCATCATCATACATTTTTCATATTTTAATTTATTTATCACATAAAAATCTTATAATATAATTATTTAATAAATATCTATTTACTTAATAATAATTAATAAATATCTATTTACTTAAATAATAAGTAATTTAAATTCATAAATTACAAGTGTATACTTATTATTGTTACATTTATATTTTTTTTTACCATTCACTTGTCAAAATCATACTTTATTATCATAAAAAAATTTAATTATTTTAAATTGATTTAATAAAATTTATAAATAAATTAAATATTTATATAATCATTGTTTTAAAAAAAAACTTAGATTTTTACCCCTTTTTGCCGCCTCATCTTCCCAAATAGGCTTAATTTATTATTTGGTCATTATTATTTCCTATTAATTTATAATTAGACTTTTACTCCTTATTTAATTTAGTCTTTTTAACTAATTACTCTAAATTAAGCTAAATTCACTTAATTTAAATCTAATTAAACACATCGCTAAACTCATAAATATTTCTAATAATTATTTTTGAACTTGATTTACTAAGACGGAGGCCCGTTAATGTACTTTTTTCGATGCCTATGAATTTTGGGTCATTACAAAAATAGATGCAACTTAACAAGCAAATACCTCTAAAATAATAACAAAATTAACAAATAACTTTAAAATAATAACAAAATTAATAATAAAATAAATTTTATACAATATCCAAATAATAACAATAAAATAGTAGCAACTAATAGTAATATGGTAGCAAAATATGGAGAAAACAACAAGAAAATAATATTCAAAAATAAAAAAATAGCATAAATTTTTTTGTCATTTAGTGAATTCGGGCCGGGCAGGGCTCGGGCAAAAAATGCCTTACCCGAAGCCCGGCCCATTTTTTAAACTGGCCTCATTTTTTTTGTCCAAACCCATTTTTCGGGCCTATATTTTTGTCCAAATCCTCTCACATTTCGGGCAGGCCATCGGGTCGGGCCGAGTAGCCCGACCCATGAGCAGGTCTAATTGGGACCAGGTGCCTTCTCATTGTTCAGCGCAAATAGAGGTGATTATGGGTTGGGCTAGGCCGTAACAAGATTTCAGGCTCATTTGATAGGTTTGGGCTCGGTTCGGCTCAAAAAAATTAAAAATTTTGTGTAAGTTCGATTCAGATAAAAAAGTTAAAACTTGAATCTGTCCCGGCCCACCCGTATTAAATATTTTATAAAAATAAATTTTAAAAATATAATAAATTTTTTTTTACCCAAACCCCCATTTTTCGGCCCATGATTAGTTGTAAGTGCAAACATAGACTCATTAATTTCCTCCCTTGTAATATCTCTAATCATGTGCATCAGCTGGTAAAGTAACATTCAGTAATTCCCTAAGAAATTGGATTGAACAACCCTTTTACTCCCTTATCAGCAGTGCCAATAAGTCCACTATAAAATCTTATAATCTCCATTGAAATTTGCTCATATGTTTCTAACCTGTTATCATCATGTTAAGTCAACAGTTTGAAAGGTTGTCTACTCTGTTTCATAAGTCTAGACATAGAATCACCATCAACAGGTTCTTTCCAAGATTGTTCAACAGTCTTCATAAAATCAGGATATTTTGCCCAGAAATTAGAGAACCTAAAAGGTTTAGCTCCTGTAGCTCGAGGAAAACAGCTCAACCAGACATCATTTGCCAATCTGTCCAGTTTTCTGGGAAGAAAAGAATCCTTCTGATGATTTGACCAGGTAAATTGTGGACCATTGAACACATGATCAGTTAAGCACTCCTGAAAATCCCTCATCTCAGCTCTCTTGAGGATGGGCAATTACCAACACTTTCCTTAACATCTTCCAAATGCTCCCAAAGCCTTTTTCTTTCACCCCCAATGTTACTTCCATGAACTGCAGCTAAAAAGATATCCAGGCCATTTAGATTAACAGAGCTAGACAAACACTGACCAGTAGAAGAAACTCTGAAAATCTATAAACTTTCTCTCCACAAAACCTAAATTCTCCCATTTACAGCTTCACTGTAGTTGTAAAACCCCTTCCAACCATGAAAAGTACACCCCATTACTTGCTGCATTTTATCTACTTTCACTCTAGTTTCTAATAAGCAAACTACATCAATCCTCCACTGCCTAATCCTATTAAAAATAAATTTCTGCTTTATAGGGTCTAACATTCCAAAAAAGAATTTTCATCGCACAGAGTTAAGAGTCAAACCTCCATTGGTAGGTAGAACTAACATATTCCTACTGCTTTCAATTTTCCCCTTCTTAGTTTTCATGGCCTTCATCAATGTAACTAATCCCTTAGAAGCAGCTCTTGGCTTTCTTGGAGACGAAGCGGAGAATTCACCATATTTGAATAAGAATCATTTTCTACATTAGAAGTCGCACTAGTTGAGGGCAATCCAACATCCTCCATAGAGCTTAGCACCTCAAAACGATTACTAGACCAGTAAGAACGTTTTTCCCTTTTCTGGAACTTACGTTCCTAGTTGAATCAGGTGAATTAGAGCTAGTAGCAATAGTTTTTAATTGAGACTTCATCATATCCCCCTCATTAGTTATAGTAACAATAACAACATTTCTGAGGCATCCAGGGAACTTCAACTGCAACCGAAGCTCTCGAGCCATCTTTATGAATCACATTAATAAAACGAAACGAGGTGACACTTGATCCACTGATAACTCCACACACACCTTAGCATAAAGTAGGCGTTGCTTAGAAGCAGTAATCCGTCCATATACAGAGGATTTCCTAGAGCACTAGCAATATAGCTCAAGCCACCTCTCGTGAACAATTCAAGAGGAGCATGCTTGAGATGAATCGAAACAGGTAAGCGATCCATATTAAATTCCAAACTCTTCAAATTTGGCTCCCACTTACGTAAAATGACAGGTTGATTTTGAATATGCCAGGGACCCTGCTCAAGAACACAAGTCCCTAGCTTCAGAATTAGAAAACTGAAAACTGAAAAGATGATTACCTGCCAATTTAACCTCCACAACACTTTTCTTACCCCAAAGAAGATTCACAATCTTCTGAAGTGAACTAAAGTTTGGACGCCTTCCCAAAAATTGAGCAACAAGTGAATTTTGCATTCATAAAAAATTGAGCTTGTTAGGGGTTAGGGGTTATGGTAAGAGGACTTTATCATCAAGGTGTGCACTAAAAATTTATCATTGCAGTTGTATCAGCCTTGGGATTCCCAGAGCAGGTTGTAAAATGGATCAATGCTTGTGTTACTATTTCTAGGTTCTCCATCTCTTTAAATGGTGGATTGGTGGGCTACTTCAAAGGGGCAAGAGGCATAAGGCAGGGAGCTCCCTTTCTCCCTACCTTTTTGTCCTTGTTATGAATGTTTTCTCCAGACTTTTAGGTACAGCTGCTTAGTATGGTCTGTTCAAGTATCATCCAAAATGCAATAGGATTAAATTGACTGACATATACTTTGCGGATGATCTGTTGATTTTTGCTAAAGACTCTCTTGACTCTGTACTTGGTATTTGGAGTGTGGTTGAGTATTTTTATGAACTTTCCGGCCAAACGTGAGATTTTTTCTACTAGGATGTTAGAAGATGAGCTGAAGGAAATTAGTGGAATTACTGGGTTTAAGATTGGGAAATTCCCTGTTCGTTACTCAGGAGTTCCCCTTATGACAAGGAGGTTGAATGAAGGATGTTAGCTGGAATGTGATTTGTACTCCAAAAGCTGAAGGGGGTTTAGGAATGAAGGACCTGGAGAATTGGAATAAGGCCTGCATGATTCAACATATTAGATCTATTCTTGCTGGTGAGGGATCTTTATGGATTGCTTGGGTACAAGCATATATCCTGAAGAATGATTCTTTTTAGCAGGTTGGGGTTGAAAGAAATTATTGAAGTTGAGGGATGTTGCTTCTCAAGTTCTTAAAAATATAGAAGAAACTAGTAAGGTATCTGTGTCCAAAATCAGAACAAGGAAGGAGAGGGTTAACAAACTCCTTTTGTTTCCTTTACATATTCCAAAGTTGTCTTTTGTTGCTTAGATGGCTATCCTTAACAGGCTTCCTACAAAAGACAGACTCGTCTCATGGGGGTTTTGATATTGAAGGATGTTGCAATATCTGTCATGATGGGATGGCAACTCTAAATAGATTTCGCAACATGTACTAAAATTATGTCTTATTAACTATGGGAGTTAGGTGAGATGATAAGGGTTTCTCTTACTTAACTAGTGGTTGAGGGTTTAATCCTCGCCCTGGGTATGAAGCAGCTTTAAAACTTGTAGTCAGCATCTAGTCACTTAATGGGCCTATAGAATACAGATGATTAGTTATCAGGCTCGCTCCGTTAGATACTTTAAGAAAAAAAAAAAACTATGTCTTATTCATAGAAGGGTTGCGTTTTGGATTCAAGAACTTCATTGGGTTGTTACAAGATTAAAAGGAAAATCATTGCTTATATTGATTTTGAAGATTGATTATAGACTTATACATGCCCGGGCTACTCGTCTAGGCTCGAAAGCTTGTCCAATTTTTGGGAGGGTTTGAACAAAAAAATTAAGTTTGAAAAATGAGTTTGGACAAAAAAATTAGGTCCATTTAAAATATGGGCTGAGCTCGAGTTTGAACATTCAAAGTTCGCGCCCGGCTTGATCCAACCTATTTTTAAGTTTATAATATTTATGTTTATATATTATGTAATTTAGGACACATTAAATAAATAATTCTATACTAAATACATAATATTACTCTAACGTAAATATTAAAATAATGTTAAGATGACTATATAAAAAAATCAATAAATATGTATAAAATTATTAAACATTAAAATAAAATAAAAAATATATATTTTAAAAAAAATTTAAAAATAATATGGGCGGGCCTAAAATGGGCTTGAGTTAATCTTTTGCAAATATGGTCTGGTTTGAACAAAATTTTAAGCTCGTTTTTTGAGTCGGGTTAGACTTGAACAGATATAAATTATATTAATATTATGATTAAAGCGACCTGAACCTAACTCGACTTAACCCGACTTAACCCATAAACATCTCTAATTGTTTGGGACCATTTATCTACTTGAGTTGGGAAAAAAAGAAAGAAAGAAACAACAAAGAGGTCGTGAAATTTTTGTTTACATTATTACATATATCAACACACATTAGCTAACTTTTAATTTACTTGAGCTTTAGTTTAAATTTTTTTTAAATATCTATAGGGTGAATTTAGTAACTAATCATCTGTATTCTGTAAATCTATTAAAATGAATTTTACCATATGATGAGTAGAAATTCGTAAGGGAGTTCCATTCAGGGGTGTAAAGATGATAGTCGATAGCATGTTTACTATTGAAAAAGGAGCATGCAACCGCCAATTTTAACTTTATTTATATCGTCATTCGACACATTTATTAATGCAATGTCGCCAGCACTGCTAATCCCTAACTAAGTCATCCCAATTCTTTCAAGTCGGCTAGTAGTAGTAGTAGCCACCTTAAATGTACTAGATTGCAAGATTTATCTGGCATTAGCAGATCTCTGATCAACCTCAAGATGAATGCCCACAAGAATTATTCCTTTTTAACATAACTTGCAGAAGTCTCAATAGTTTGGAAATAGTCTTCCAACCATCTCATCTCGATTGGGCTACTCTTAATCTTGTTCGACACCTTCCTTAATAATTGTTCGCATGTTGCACTCTAATTGACACTAATAACTGGCCATGTAATGACTTCCTCATCGACCGGTAGATCGAGTTATAAACTAATGTCCTCAAATGTAATTGTACAATTGCCGACGGGAAGATTGAATGTGTGTGTCTTCAGTCTCCATCTTTCGACCAAAGCACTAATAAGTGGGTGATTCAATTCAGTCCTCCGAACATGCGAGCCACGTATAAAAATCTTGCATCTCGCAAGTATCCATGAATGATATCTGGTACACCATCGCTTGAATTGTTTACGTACATCTCCAAAATCCAATCTTCTAAATGAATAAATTGAATTTCTATTTAAAAATTATAACAGACAAAATAAAATCGAAGAGAATAAAATTAAAAAAAGTAATTGAGGATTGAAAATTTTAAATTGAATATTAAAAATTAAAGATTAAAAATAGAAAATTAAAAATTGAGAATTAAAAATTGAATATTTGATTGAAAAGAACGAAATTTGGAGGGGTTTATATAAGAAAAATTATAGTTATTGGACTTCTTGTAACCGTTTTGAAAGAAAAAACACATTTTAAACAACATATTTGTCTCCAAAAATATCATAAATCAATAAATTTTTAGAATTTCAATCTTATTTCTCAAAAAAAAATTCAGCATATTAACATAAATTAACAAATCCTTCATGTTAGTTTTAAAAAAAAAAAAAAAAAGGAAAAAAAAGAGAGGGTAAAATACAAATAAAATAAACTACTTTCTTACATAGCAATTAACGTCCATGCACGTAATCACCGTTCATCACCGTCCATTGTTTATCCAACGTCTGAAATCACATTTTCCTGGTCCTACTTCCCCCTCTATCTTTGATTTTCTTTTTCTTCTTTTTGCTACTTTATTTTACAACTTCATTGATAATTTGAAAAAAAAAAAAAAAAAAAAAAAACGGCCGTTTCGGAAGAATCTCAGAGAAGACATTACGCTCTCTCCTTCTCTTCCTCCTTACCTGGCCTCCGTCTTTGCCTGTACATTTTTTATCCTTTTTTTTTTCATTTTTTAAATAATATTTATTGCTTCTGATTATAGTTTTAATTTTTTTTTCTATATTCTAAAATTTTATAATTTTTTTACAAGGAAAGAGGAAACGGAGTATTGATCTTCAGGCAACGTAAGTTTCTCGTTATCGTCGTTGATTTAATCGCAATTTAGTTTTAGGATTACATTTCTTTTGGGTTTTTGGGGGGGGGGGTTGGGTTTCAGGAGATTACTTTTTGGTGCTTGGTAGTTAATTGATGCGGGAATTTGTTTTTAGATTTTTAAGTTTCTTGTTGAATTTTAATGTTTAATTAACCTATGTCGTGATGAAAAAAATACGATGTGAGTTTTTGTTCTTTTATTCTTTTCTATTTTGGTTGAATTTAACGTCCAGTTATATGGTTTGTTGCTGAGAAAATATTATGAAAATTTTAAAATGAAAACTTGCTTTTTTTATATGAGTCTAATGGTCGGTTTTGCTCTATTTGGTTGCTGAAGATTTCATCTAAAAATTTGTGGACTTTTTTGAAATATAAAAAGGTGTAAAGTTGTTTCTGGTATCTTTTAAACACAAAACCCATTATTAATTATAGTAAATGAAGAGGAAGAACTAAATAATATTTAGACATTGAAAGATGGGTTTTTATTTTCTTGTCTTATTGATATAGTTTTATTGATTGATTTTTTTTTTCTGTGGAAGTAGGGTTTTGAGGATGGTTACCGGCAGTAACATAGATATGCTACCAACGATGGATAATGGTTTTGAAATACCTAGTGGGAGTTTGGAAGAGAGTTTGACTGAACTAGAATTGCTTTTGCGAGCTCGTCATAACCAACAATCTGTGGGTCGTGACAGGGATCTTAACATATATAGAAGTGGCAGTGCGCCACCCACGGTTGAGGGATCCTTGAGTGCTGTTGGTAGTCTTTTTGCTTATCCTGATTTTGGAGACAATAATGGTATCAGTCGTGTTGGTGATAGTACTACTGGCAATAATGGAATGCTTTCTGAAGAAGAGATACGCTCACATCCTGCATATCTTTCATACTATTACTCCCACGAAAACATAAATCCAAGGCTGCCTCCACCATTGTTATCAAAAGAGGATTGGCGAGTTGCACAAAGGTTCCAGGCTAGTGGCTCTTCCAGTGGGAACATTGGGGACTGGAGAAAGAAGAAGTTGGTTGATGGTAGTGATAGTTCATCATTATTTTCGATGCAACCTGGTCTTTATGTGCAACAAGGACAAAATGATTTGATGGAACTGAGGAATGCCAATGCAAGGAATATGTCCAGGAAGATGTCTGCTGAGTGGCTTGATAGAGGCCCAGATGGTTTGGCTCCACTGTCTGGTACTGGGATTGGTGCAAGGAGGAAGAGTTTTGCTGACATTCTTCAGGTGATGTATCCCCCAGGTCAATTGATAAATTGTAGGTTTTGTAAATTTTTTTATCCTCATTGTAACATGATTTGTTTTAATATATCTTTACTGATACGGGTTGTTTTGTCCTGTTTTCTTGTGATATTCCTAACCCCACCTCAAAAATATATTGACCTTTAGGTGATTTCCAGTTTACGTCCCTTTTTCTTTGTTTGATTAATATATATTTTTCTTTTAATTTCTTTTTTTTCGTTGTTGGACTTATCTTTGAAGTTACTAAACTATTTTCACAATACACTTTCTAGATCAGACAACTTGTAGGATTCCGTGAATTTATTGGAACTTAACCATATATTTTGAACCAGTTAGGGATGCTAGTTCCTTTTTTCTCTTTTGTTCTTCTCGTCTTTCATGCTAGAACGATTATCTGAAAACTGAATAATACAATAATGTGATAACTTACTTTAACCTTCATATGATGATCAAAATAATCTGTGAAAAGAAAAGGATGGTATCAAATTTCAGCTTCTAGATCCTACATTACTTTGTTCTGGCCTTTAAAATAGTTTTCCAACATTTATGATGGAATGTATTCAATTATTTAATAATGTATGGTTATTTTCCACCTTGATGTTTTGTTTAGTAATGATGTAGTATTTTCTTATTCCTATTGTTTTTCATATATAAATTGTTTTTTTATGCTTGAAACATCTTGATATTGCTTAACGTTAAACATCCTAATCTAAGTTAATTGAAAATGGATCATTAAGTGAAATACTATTTATTTAGTTTAACTTGTTTTGTAGCACAACTGATATGATAAATCCTGCAGGGTGGACTTGATCGACCTGCCATCTTAACTGGCCACCTGTCAAGGCCAGCAAGTCGAAATACTTTCAGTGATATGTTGGATGTGGCTAGCATTGCTGATCCCAGCCCTCCTGGTTTTGGTAGTGGAGCGGAGTCCTTGGAGGGCTTGCCTGCTGGTGTAGCTCATCTTAAGAGCCATGGTAAAACCACTTCTCATTCTTTTGCCTCTGCTGTGGGTTCTTCGCTATCAAGGAGTACAACTCCTGAACAACATTTAGTTGGGAGATCTCCTGGTTCTGGACTTCCTCCTGTTGGGAGCAAGGTCAGCCTAGTAGATAAAAAGAATATTGTTGGATCAAATGCTCAAAATGGGCATTCGTCTGCTGTGCCTGAACTTGCTGAACTTGCAGCTACAATATCTGGGTTGAACTTATCAAAAACTAGACATGCAGATGAGAATAGCCACATGCGATCTCATCTTCAGGCTGATCTGGGTAATCAGCTGAATTTTCCATTAAACATGCCAAATGGTCATAGTCATAGTGTGCAGCAGCAATTCATTGACAAGTCCAGTGCTGAAAAGCTCTCATTTTCTCCAAACTATATTGACTTCACAAGGGAAAAGGGGATTGCACCTAATATTAATGCTTCTAAGATTAGTTCCAATGGGGAAGTCAGGATTCCCAAAAGAACTTCCTCTTCTGCAGATCTTTATGCAAAAGTGCATCCTTCTGGATTTGGAAGTTTGGAAGGATCTGATGTTGCACATCCCAATGTGAATCTTTTGAACACAGATTTCATTGGCCGTCTACCTGGTGCTTATTCGGTTAACCAGAAGCTAAATTCTGCGGTTAAGAACAATTTAAGTGCAGGTATGGTATTTTCTCAAATCTTGTACTTTGCTTTTGGTATTTTTCATTTTCTACATTTTTCTCTTTAACATCTTTTTCTTCTGATTTTTATTTTAGGTTCCTCCTTGACTGGTACTGGTGATAGGCAAAGTTCAAATAGAGCAGGAAATCAAGGGTCTGACCTCCTTTCTCCACTTGTAGATCCTCGTTTTATCCAATACTTACAAAGAACTTATTATGGGACACATACTGCGGCTAGTCCTGATTCTTTGCTTGCTGGGAACCATGGTGGTACTTTGCATGGGGATTTGGATGGCCTTCAAAAGGCATACATTGAGGCAATACTAGCTCAGCAGAAGCAGCAGTATGAATTGTCGCTTTTAGGTAAAGCTGGTGGTCTAAATCAGGGCTATTATGGGAATTCTTCATATGGTCTCGGCATGCCATATGCTGGAAATCCACTGGCCAATTCTGTACTTGCGAACATTGGTTCTGGGAGCATACAGAATGATAGAACTGCACGTTTTAATTCAATGATGAGAAGCTCATCAGGGTCATGGCACTCAGATATCAGTAGTAGTATGGATGGAAGATATGTATCATCTTTATTGGATGAATTTAAGAACAACAAGACTAGGTCTTTTGAACTCTTAGACATTGTTGACCATGTTGTTGAATTCAGGTAGGCGTCTCGGTGCCTTCCTTTACCTTATAATGCATTCGTGCGTGTAATGTCCTGACCCTAATTTGTATTATGATGCAGTACGGATCAGTACGGTAGTCGCTTTATTCAGCAGAAATTAGAAACTGCCACGGAGGAAGAGAAGATCAAAATATTTCCTAAGATTATTCCCCATGCTCGTGCTTTGATGACTGATGTCTTTGGAAATTATGTCATACAGAAAGTAAATGCTTCATGATGTACTCATTTAAATCTTCCAACCACCTGTTTATCCATATATAATTGGTTAGTCTAACTGTTAAGCTGGATTTGCAGTTTTTTGAGCATGGTACAGAAAGTCAAAGAGCGGAGTTAGCCACTCAGCTTACAGGTCATGTGTTGCCTCTTAGCCTTCAAATGTACGGTTGCAGAGTGATTCAAAAGGTGCATCAACTGTGTTTCCCTTTCTTTTTATTCTTCCTATAAAAAAAAATTCTCTTGCTTTCTTGGAGTCATTGACTACCAATAGTCTCCATGGCACTGAATTCATTTTCTATTAATTCCAGGCATATTGGTATTTTTACTGTTTTACATGCTGCTGGAGACCATTTTAATCATTTAAATTATAATAGCTATTGTTTTGTTGTTCGGAGCACTTCAGTGCATCCAAGATTCTTTTGAGTGTAACTGGATAAATTAGCATTGTAATGAGTTTGGAGCTTTTCATGCAAGTGCCTTATGAGAATGGTTTACAAGGTTAAAGTAAATTGCTTGTATATCTTTGGGGTTATGGAAGCCTCTGATTGCTACAAATCCGGTGACTGCAGGCTTTAGAAGTGGTTGATGTGGATCAGCAAACCAGAATGGTGGCAGAGCTTGATGGTTCAATCATGAAATGTGTTCATGATCAAAACGGTAATCATGTTATTCAAAAGAGTATAGAGTGTGTCCCTCAGGACCGAATTCAATTTATCATTTCAGCTTTCTATGGCCAAGTCGTGGCGCTTTCTACCCACCCTTATGGTTGTCGTGTCATTCAGGTTTGAAACATCCCAATCCTACCCTTTCATTGCTGGAGATTTGTCATTTACTTTTATTGATTTTACTCACTATTAATGCTGATAGAGGGTGCTGGAACATTGCAATGATGCAAAAACCCAACAAATCATTATGGATGAGATCATGCAATCTGTATGCACTCTAGCACAAGATCAATATGGGAATTATGTTATTCAGGTATCCAAGCATCCCTTTTGAATCTAGCCTATTTACTTTTCATTTGGGAAACTGATCTACTTTATCTGCTTTATTGTTTTTGCATATCCATTGCGAATTGTAATATGTTTTGTCTTGGTTTCTAGATCAATCTTATTATTGAATTATTTTGAATAATGTCTTGAACCTGTTTCTGTGTATGCTTGGTTTTATGCTTAAATGACTCATTAGTTGACCCATTTGACTCATTATTTCTTCCCTTTTTTCCTGTTGCTTGTTCCTCTAGCCACCTTCTGCGAATATGTCCTATGTCGAGCATCAATGTTGTGGTATTATGTGTCACTGACACGTTTATCTCTGTGTGGTAGCATGTTCTTGAACACGGTAAGCCACATGAGCGGTCCACTATCATCAGCAAGCTTGCTGGACAAATTGTGAAGATGAGTCAGCAGAAATTTGCTTCTAATGTCGTTGAAAAGTGCTTGACTTTTGGTGGGCCAGAGGAACGACAAATTCTGGTCAACGAGATGCTTGGTTCAACCGATGAAAATGAGCCATTACAGGTATGTTGCAATAGTAATTTCTTTTTCCACATTTAAATAATGATTCATCATTCATATATTTACTAATGTAAGTTTTATCTTCTAGTACTATTTCTTCTTTTTCCTTTTTACATCAAGTTCTATAAAAACCTTGAGTTTTGTTACAATATATGTTGAAGCATCATCTCTCTTTGTTTCCTAATCAAATCAATACAATAAATAATTTTAGCAAGAAACTTGAAAAAAATATAGGAAATTTGGAATTATTCAATGTCATCCTAAAAAATATGGCGTGTTTGTAGAATACTTCGCATCTATGTTGCTTGGACTCTTCATTTTTCATGAAGTACCTGTATCCAACACATGGATATGGGGATATGACCTCCAAGGATCCTTCAAATACGTGGAAAAATCTTGAAAATTAACCATATCCATATCTGACTCACACCCAAGTCCGAGTAACATAGCTTTGCATCAGGATTTAAATAGTAGCTGCACTGTGACATTGCGGCCACTATTTTCCGATTTCAGGTTTCTCTGCTATGGATATTCACTGCTTATATTTACCATAATTGCCAACAATAGCATCCATTATGACCTCCAAGGATCCTTCAAATACATGGAAAAACCTTGAAAATTAACCATATCCATATCTGACTCACACCCAAGTCCGAGTAACATAGCTTTGCATCAGGATTTAAATAGTAGCTGCACTGTGACATTGCGGCCACTATTTTCCGATTTCAGATTTCTCTGCCATGGATATTCACTGCTTATATTTACCATAATTGCCAACAATAGCATCCATTATATCCGCAACTACAATAGATGCTACATGACCAAAAACACATCCGTGACCATATTTTAATCCTTTCTTAGCATCCCCTAGACCATTCTAAGTGCATTTTAGGCCCCCTTTTCTTTGTTGTTTTACCTTTGATTTTTCCTGCACTCAAGTTTTTCCTTATATATATGTTGATGCAAAATTCCCAGGTACCATGGGATGCTTTTGTAAGCAGTATAACTGTGCACTTGTATGAACTGACGAGCAATAAATTTTAGGTGTCCCTATTTTAGACCTCACATTGTGCTATTTTTACAAATCAAATATCATATATATACATTTGAATGATCAGCAAATAGCAATTTTCTCTTTGTTAATTTCTATGAAGTTTTTCTGCTTTTGATCCTCGATTAGCAGTTGCATAATATGAAGTTTGTTGAATGCATAACAGGCTATGATGAAAGATCAATTTGGAAACTATGTCGTGCAAAAGGTTCTCGAAACATGCGATGATCAAAATCTTGAGTTGATTCTTTCTCGAATCAAGGTCCATTTAAATGGCCTGAAGAGGTATACTTACGGGAAACATATTGTTTCCCGTGTTGAGAAGCTTATTGCAACTGGAGGTAAGCACTGGTTAATATTTGTCATAACATTCGACCTACTTTCTATTTAGCCTGCTATTATTAGTCACTCATGCAAACTTAAAAGCCACATTTTTTTTTCTCTGATCACAGAAAGGCGTATAGGATTACTATCCAGCCTATCCTCATTGAGCTCCTGAAAAGCCCATATATGGCTTCTCTTCTCTGCATTCATGACAAGACTGCAAATCAATGCAATTTTGTACAGCTTACATGGATGGTGAGTTTCTTATTCATTATCCTGAGTCTTATCCCTACTGAAAAGAAGTTTGTAGATAAACACAAATCTGCTAGACCTAGAGAATAAGATGATCGTTATGATTTTGTATATTCGTCGCACTAGCACTATTATGAAAAGAAGACTTCACCGATGGTTGAATCGGAAGAGGATGGCATTTATTTTTCATATCCATTCTGGAAATTTAGATGATTGAAGCTATATAGATTGTACAAAGCAGAAGTTTGGGTGTAAATTGCTTAATAACAGGTAGAGTTCCCCAATTAGGTGAAGTCTTTTTGAACTTTGAGATTTTTTTATGGGAAGCTATATATATATATATGTAAATATGCAGCAAAGTTTTGGACTGTTATTTTGTTGGTAAGGCTTATTATCTGATGAATATTATTTATTTATAATGTTTTTGCTATTTATTGATGTACTCACCATCCTAATTAACTTAAGGGTTCTCAATGCATAGGAATATTCGTATTGATTTTTTCAATCTATCATCTTTATTCTTGTTTTGGTACCCTCCGGTTAATTATTAGTGCAATTTAAGCCCTTGTTTAAATGGAGAATTGTATTTTTGGCTTCTTCAAAAATTCAAATAATTTAATTTAAGCTCTTTTAATACAATTTTTAATTTTGATTCTTTCAAATTTTAATAATTTTTTCTCCAACTTCCAACATATATTTTTGGCTTCATTTCTGTGGATATTATCTTTTAGTATATCATTTCAGTGATATCTGATATTTTCTCAAATATTTTTAATGTATAGCTCAGTGTAATTTTTTTGGTACGTAAGGTATGGCTAAGTGTTAATTCAAAATCAATATTAGTACAATATTTTTGGGAAATTTTCATCATACCTTTTGAACATTTTCTATGACTAGAAGTTCAAGTTATATTTATTTATTTTTAGACAAAATATTAATTTATACTACAAAAATTTTGACATATTTGCATTTTCATGCCTACTTGTTTTTGTTTATGATAGTATTAGATCTAATCATGAGTTGGATCATTCATTTAAGCTTGTTTTTGGTTATGCTGATACTAAACTTGATCATGAGTTGGATCACTCGTTTAGGTCTAAAGGCCCACTTAAAAAGTGGGAATATTTAGACAAAAGTATAGGTCTAAAAAATTGACTTAGACAAAAATATAGGACTTGTTTTTTAAATGTGAAACAATTGCTTTGTTATTGTTTTGTTGCCATTTTGTCATTGTTTTACTGTTACTTTACTATTATATTACTATTAACAATTTTGCTATTATTTTAAAAGTATTTTGTTACTATTTTAAAGATATTTATTTGCTAAGTTATAACTATCTCAATGCTGTTTAAATATAAATATTTTTTTAATATATTTTTAATTTATTAAGAAATATTTATTTTAGTGTATTTGATATATTATATTTTTTAAATTTATTTTTTATAAAAAAATTAAAAAGAAGTAATACATACGAGTTGGATTAGATTCGGGTTTAGCATTTTTTATCTGGACCAAACATGAATAAAAATTTTGGTAGGGGTAAGCAAAACCCAAATCTAAAAAATGCATCAACCCACTCTCTGTGTTTATTCGTGTCATGTAGTGGTATAATGTATGGTATTGCCATTTGCCAGTGCTAAGCATTATTCGATAAAAATTTTAGCAACATAAAAGAGCAACTAGAAAAGGCTCTGTAGAAAAGAAAAAGAAATCTAAAAAATACAAACATGTTCATAAATCGAAGAAATTTTTTTGCATTCCGTTGGTTTTAGGCTTCACAAACAATATTAGCAAATGTGTCTTATAATCTTAATAATATCACAAGAACTAAAAATGATTAGTTTATCTATTTAGTAAATTAGAAATAGTTTTATAAGTAAATAAAAATGAATAGAAAATATCATTACATACACTTATTTACAATCAAAGATGTTATTCTATCTCTATATGCACAAAAATAGAACTTGGAAAAAGATGCTTGATGTTTTCTTTGAACTCCTTGGAAAGTTAAATGAAGTGCTAAACTTCTTCAAACCATCCACCATTTCTTCTTTTTCTTAGGCAGTTCTGGACATAACACAACAACATTTTCTTTAATCGAATCGTTATCATGTTCTTGACACATATCACAAAAAGTACTGATCTGAAGATATATCTATCTGGCAACATAAAAAGCATTGGGAAAAGAAGAAGAATATATGTAATACTTGTACCTAATGTCCACCGGACAAAACAAAATAAGTAGAAAGTTTTTGGGTAGTAATTCCAATTTTCATCTTCTCAAAATTTAAGTTACTAAGGAACAAATGAGTCCGAAGTAAGTTAAGAAACGAGTGTTGCTGTTTTTACCTCCTTCTGGATATATGGAATTGTAGTGCACCTCAGCCCAGAAACTCAAGAAAATAACTGCACAAATCACAAATCATAAACAAGCAACATGGAAATAAGCATCAAGTACATAAAAACACTGGCATCCAGAACAGCCTATTAGACAAAGTATAGCACCAACTTAATCCCAATTCCAAGCAGTTCTTGGCTTTAACTACAATGCTTAAATAACTAAAGACACAAACATAGCAAATTGATTATCAATTTGGACCATGATATGACAAAATAAAATCTCAGCACAAGTATATCCACCCGTCAATAATTCAACAACCTAAACTGTTTCACAACCAGCAATGCGCACACATCCTTCTTTTACATATCTAAACCATAAAGTGTATACACAACAAGCATTGTAACTTCAGATTGACCTTGAAATCTAAAATCTAATTATATATTGGAACATCTCAGACACACGAATCATATCTGTCATGAGAAATTAATGCTACATCTCCAATATTAAATCAAATGGAAAAAAAGAAAAGAAAAGAAAGGATTAAAAACATTAAGATATCTTACTTCGTTCAGACTTTTGATAATGTGGAAGGATCTCAATATAACATGTATCCTTGAATGAAGTTAGTACAAATATCTTCACCCCATACTGCAGTCAACAGCAAATTTACATTTCTCAATTAGTCCATGTCAGAAAAAAGCCGAACCACTAGCATTGGAAATGAAATGAAGTATCTTAGTTTTTGAGTGCTGGAAACCATATAAATTTGCGACAATCACACATCTCTTCATAGCAACTTCTCAAGCATACCATGCATGATCCGACAAACTAATTCTCTTTACAATAAGTAAATGCTAAAGAAAATACAAACAGAAGTCCTAATTTATTATGCTATGAGACTTACCCAATATGATTAAAGGTTTAAAATTTCAAAGAATAGGAACCCATATTACACGATTTATTTTGTTGCCTTACTTCAACCCACAAATTTGCAGCCATTGTCATTT
This sequence comes from Gossypium longicalyx, assembly GCA_025698465.1. Taxonomy (NCBI): domain Eukaryota; kingdom Viridiplantae; phylum Streptophyta; class Magnoliopsida; order Malvales; family Malvaceae; genus Gossypium; species Gossypium longicalyx. Next base: position 90,362,267 of record CM046998.1, read on the forward strand.
CTCTAGGCAAGCTTTACAAGATATTGCTTCACATAAATTTGCAAACTTAGAAAAACCACCAACTCATTGTAGTAACAAAGTTTGACCAAATAGGTATAGCTTCATGTTATACTTCTTTTAGAAGATAAGCATGAATAAAGAACTTAATGGTGAAGTTTCAAAAAAAAAAAAAGTAATAAAATCAGTTTCATATATAACAGTGAGTTTTAAGCCTTATGGTAGTACAAATTTATGGTCTACATTCAAATTCTAGCAACTCAACAGTCAGCTGGAAAAGAACTATGCTAAATCATGTTAGAAGTAAAAAGGTTTGGTAGTTGACCATACCCAATCAGCAGCTGCTTGCAATGTAAGATGATCCCCCCATTCACTGGTCCTGTATCATCAATGTAAATAAGTATATTAAGGATGAAAGTGTTCTTAGAAAGTTTTTAGTGATAAAATAGTAAAGAAATAAATATTATTACTTGTTCATTTTCTTCAAGTAGTCACCATAAGCCATTGGAACATAACCCTCATACATCTCCGGATTTGATTTAAGCTAATGAAATCAACACATCATGAGAAAACAGAAGCACAAGGCTAACAGGTTAAACTATTAACTATGCTGTGAAAGGACTTAAGTTGACAAGATAAAATTGAACTTACAGAAGGGGAGGGAAAAAAGACAACCAACCTGGGAAACAACTTGCTGCCTCACAAACCTGTGGTGGTCTTGAGAACGGTAAAGTTGATCTGACAAAGAGCGAAACTGGGACATATAAAATAAGGGAAACATGTAAGGTATTGACAAGAAGGGCTAATCAAAATTAGAAAGAGACGCTCTAGGGTTATAAAGTTCAGTTAATAAGTCAATACTGAAGCATAACAATCTATATAACACCCATGCATGTTAATATGCAATTTAATATATAGTTTATAGTGAATCAAGTAAAAACAACCTGACAGTTACCATCACCATGAACCTTATTCTCAACCAGACCATACAACAGCAACCTGAAAGATAAAATAATAAATTTAAAATTGAATATATGTGATTAAAACCAAAAGTTCAAAAGAGATTGCATTCATGACTAAACCAACTGAACTCCGAAGCATCTTTTTAAGAAAATGGAGAAGAAAAAACAAATGGAGAAGGAAGTTTGTAGAGAAAGGGAACTGCATGGCAAAGGAACAAACATTTTACCAAAATGGATCCCAACACAAGAATTTAACTATCTTATAGAACTGCCAACAACCACTTGGCCTAGTGGCAAGATATCTGTGTTGTGTTATATGAGAGCTTTAATTCAACAAGTTCTCATTGTAAACAAAATATGCATGCTCAAATACACCTTACCACATTGAAAAAAAGGGAATTAAGGACCCTTCCGAAAAGGAGAAGAACTATCTACTAATATGGATCCAAACATTAGCAACCACATCATAGAAATGGGAAAATGTCAAATGTGCCGATTAAATGGCACCAATTATCCTCTATCCACATCAAAATATATTTAAAAGATAACATTCTTTTCATTTTTCATTCCTTGATTTCCCACTACTGCAAGAATGAAACTTAGAGCAAGTGGATCTCATTCTAGTGAGTACAGTTTGGAGCTAAATGAACTCAGGTAACTAGATAGGTGAGATTTCTATTAATAGACTTTGTTAGTTACTTTTCTTAAAACATAATGCAATAGGATTATCAATAGAGGGGACAGAGTGAGGGACTAAACTTGATTCTTATTTTACCTAGAGCTGTTAATTTAGAATTTGCACTGTGATTTACTTGTAGCACTGCATAAATTTGGGGTATCATCCTTCTAAGGTATTGCTATCATTAAAGAAAAAAGCTTCTTTTAGGAATTTTATGGCTCTTGGTCAGGACTACCAGAAAAATAAAAAGGGGGGGGGGGGGGAGGCTATACCATTCAAAGAGAGATCATATTTTAACCTAGTATCCAGTGATGCATAAGGTTCTAAATGAGTGATATTTAGTCTTTGATAGACCACGTAACCAGCGGTACTACCCTAGTTGCTTGATATGCAGATGTGCTTCTATCAATGGTCAAGGGTTTTCTTCGAATTACTGATCCTGGAATTGCATCATATTCTGGAATGTTAATTCTCATTATATGAAAATTAAGATATGATAGCAAAGCAACCCACAAATAGTATTTTGCCTCAAAATCAAAAGAGAAACAGATGAAACAGACCAAGATAAAAGAAAATGTCAAGCCAAACCTATCAAGCAGCCTTTGATGGTCTGATATCTCTTCATCAACTGATGGTATATCTCCATTAATTTTAGGTACATGCTACACAATCACAAAATTAGCAACGTCAATTCCGATTAAACTCACTAATAGGAAAAGGGTCAAGAATTCATATGCATGAAAGAATTTTTCCTTTTTAAATCAGTAGAAACAACTTAATGGTGAACCTTGAGACACTTTGAACAATCCTACCCTACTCAACTCTAATGGTTGAAGTTTAAACGAAGAACATATAAACAATGAATCCATTTGAACAGTTATGAACATTAATCCTACCGTTCCCGAAGACATTGTACACCGAACAAGTTTCATAACATTCATTAGAAATTTTCTAACCAAATGGGAAAAAAATCATTATTATCCTTAAACTTAAATACATTTGGCTCTTATTTTTCAGTACATTGGAGGAGAAAAAAATATGGTAATCTTGTAGCCTTCATTACTGAACTTAAAAACTGGATATACTTCCACAAAACATAAGGAATGAAGTCAGAACAAGCATTCTTTTATTGAAAGAAAGCTTGTCTAAGATTGCAACTGATGCAGGATATCTTTTAATTACTACGAGTTATTCTTCAAATTTCATTCCCCAGGAAAGAGATTGAAAACACAAGGACTTCATCAAATTTATAATAAAATAAAATTAACTAACAATGAAAGAAAAAGAAATGTGATGAAATGATGCTTCCACCACAATGCAGAGGAACTTCAGTTAAAACTAACAAAAAAACAACCTTTGAAATCTAATAAACAAAGCAACTTTCCAGACTTGTACGTAGAACTTACAGGAATAGGAACCATGTCATTCAACCTCTTCTCTACTTCACCATCAATAACAGATGACTCGTCGATTGTATCTATACGCAACATGTCTTCACCATGATAAAGGTTGTCTCCCATGCCATAATTACCACCTTGTTCACTTCTAAAATCATCTAAATCCCTCGTCCCATGATTAACTTCATCTTCACAATCTATACACAGTAGGCAACACTATTGCATTAAATAAAGTCCCTATAATCAATTAGTCAAAATGGCAACTTCAGAAGTTCACACTACCGGAACTATGTTGTCTTCCTTGAAGGCCAAACCAATCTTGGGAAAGAATAGAGTCTCGGCTAGGATTAGTAAATCCGGATGCCTCAGCAGCAGCGACTCGTGAGAGTTCCTCTTGCAGGGCATGTGCAATAACAGCATCATTCTCTACATTTACACATTCAGGTTCATAACAACCCTCTCTAATCTGCACAGTTTGACTATTGTATTTGTCATACTGAGTAATACTACAACTGGCACCAGAATGGCTATATACACAAACTTGTATATCTTGGAGACCCCATCGAGCAACATCAGGATCTATATCACATGTAATCATTGGTAAAATTATAAAAGAATGTCGTCCACGTTTCTTCCTTAACTTGTTACTCCCCGAAAGAAATTCTAAGGAAAAGAACAAAAAAAGAAGAAGTAAATAAGTCATAACACATGAATGTCACCCATCTCAGATTAGGCAAATATATAGACAAATTGCCGAAAGAAACTAACATAAAAATTTGAATGTAGAATAGAACCCCAAAAACTCTAATTCCAAACTACAAATTCTTAGAAATGGTTTACGATTTTCCAAATATAATATTTATAAACAAAATTAGTGCAAAAATTCTATAACATTCAAGATATAATTGTCATGATCGAGTTACAATGATCATATCCAGTAAAAAAACTTCTTTATCTTTAGCTATTCCATCAATGAAAATTGATGCATACAGTGTATAAGTCGGTATTGGCCAAAATGAGAAAAAAAAATTTGAAATTTTGATGGAATGTTATGTGCCAGCCTGAACAACCGGTACTGTTACAGTACCGACTACCATGGTATACACTGAAATTTAGCGTCAATATTTAAGAATGAAATGCCTTATCAACAAGTTTGAGTGAATTTTCAGTGAAGATTTATGTCTTCATTCTAATAATACTACCTCGTTGACATCTAATTCAAGATTTTTATTGTAAATAGGAGATTGGAATTCAGATTCCTTTTATTTTACACAATCTGGTGTTATATATACATATATCCTCCCATCTTTATCTTGTGGTAATGTTTTAGAAGTAACATGAGAAACCATTTCCACTTTATTGACTGATATCCATCTCATCCATTTGATTCTTTCATAGATCACTCAATCAAACATTGCCTACCTATCGCTAAACATAACAAGCTCGAAATACAATTCCTTACAATAGGAATTTCAAAGAATTTACTTCCAGTAAGGAAAAATTTTCAGATATAGAGAAAAATGAATTGAACCAAAAAAAAAAAAAAAAATCAGAAAAATCCAATTATCTTTCATGGATAAGAGAAATAGATTCTTTAAAAGTTAAAAAAAAAAAAAAAAAAAAAAAAGAAGCAAAACCTTACCTGATCTAAAAATTACAGCAGCTAGCCAAGAATAGCAGAAGAGAATGCATGGATCTTAAACTTATTATTTTATAGTGATATTATAAAATACTATTACTGATGCGGCTCAGTTTGAAAACTTCAAAAAAGTACAGCCTTGAAAACTAAATATACCTAACATTAACACCTGTTTTTTACCTAATATTTTTGACAAATCCCTAATTTGTCAACAAATTATAAATATTCTCCACCAAAATGAAAATAAATCATATCTATTTTACATTTCGAAAATAAACTAATGTTTTCATTCAAAATATTAATTTAATTTAATTTAATTTTATCTTTTTTTAATTATTTATAAAATTTTTAAATTTTATTCTAATATTAAATATCAAAATTTTAAAATTAAAATTAATTTAATTAATATATAAATCATCGAATAAAAAAACTACTTTATACCTTTTATATTTATATACTTTTATTGGTTTTTCCATTTATGTTAATTATGATTTAGTTTAATGCAACACGTGATTAAGGATTAGATTATTTCATGAAAATATTTTATTTTAAAAATTGATATTTTTAATTGTTTCGACTGTCTGATAACTTTGTCTATAAATTGACATTCTTAAAGTAGGGAATTGAGCATGGATTGGAATGTTGAAAAAACTACATTCTCTGACGTATGCTTAGATATTATAGGCATCCAAATCTTATCTTTCCACTGCAGTTGAAGAACAAATAATAAAAGAGAAAGTATTCAAATCCCTAATTTTTTTTTTTAAAATTTCTTTAATTTTATATTCAATAATTTTAATTAATTATAAAATAGTAACAACAAATAATAATATGATTGTCTTTCTATATAAAATTTAATTCGAAGAGTAAATAGGGAATCAACCACGAGTGTTGGATGCAATGGCAAAACCCAAAAAGAAAATAGGGCTTGAGATTTGAAGATAACATCGTTGGAAGGGATAGTCATGAACTCCGAATATGGACCGTAAGACGAATATAAAAAAATCAAAAATTGATTTGAATGATTCACATATGTTCATTAGTTCCATTGTAGGAAAAAAATGAAAGACCCGATGAATCAAAACACTGTCAAGAACACCAGACCAACCGGTCAGACCAGTTCAATCGGGAATGGGAGACTGGTCCGGTGTATACCATCGAACCAGTTGCAAACCAGTGAACAACTGATTAAACTGGTAAAATTTGGTTTTAAGTTTCTGCATGTATCTCCATACACATTGGACATGGGCAACAAAGTACATAAGATTTTATATAAGAACCTATAAGCTAGCTACTATCTTAGGGTGAATCACATACAAGCTACTCTAAAGCATCTAAAATTTTTAATTTAACTGTGCAGAGTTTGATCTAAGCTTCCATCAAGGTCAAGGTGGATTCAGATTTTTTGTAGCAGTTCAATGTTATAGCCAGTTGGCCCAGTTCAACCCTCATCACCAGTACACGATATTGCCAGAAGAAAAGTTTAGAGCCCAACCCACCATACAGGCATATATATCAGCTTATATAATAGAAATAGCTTGAAACGCCAATCTAATTTACCTATAAGTTTGTATATTGCTTTCTGTATGCACCTTTCAAGCTTATTAAGCTGCTTCTGCATATAACATTGCAGACTCAAGTTTAGTTCAACATTGACAAATTGATAACATAATTTGATTCACAAACACAATAAATTGAAACCAAAAACTATTGCTTAGTACCTCATTGACTTTTGAAGACAGACATGCCGGTGCAACAGGGTTTTCAAATTCAAACTTTGGTAGCAATGTGTGAGCAACTTTAACCCTCTGAAATTGCCCATCATTCGATACATAATTTCAGCACAAAGTTGTGTTCGAGTGAAAAAGGTGACCAGGACAATTACACAAGTTAATGATAGAGAGTCTTAACAATCATTGTGTACTCATATTTTATTTGCAAACAAGTAAATACAAAAATCTTACATGTTGGATCCAATGGAAAAGATGGAAATGGTGTATTGTCAGCTATAATCTATCAAGAATTATGTACACTAACTACTACTATTGAACAAAGATAAGTCTCATTGCACATTTCCTTTGGAAATTAAAGATTCTGGAATTGACTAAAATATTTTAAACCATTTATAAGTTTCAAAAAGTACCTCCACCATGAAAGGAATGCTCGAATGTGGCAACAGATCTAACACAAGCCATTCTTGACTGCTATAGTTAGTGACAATGTCTAAAACAGATCCCCCCTGCCCACTGACAAACTAGTGCATAAGCATTAAGCTTCAACGAAAGCTCTTTGATACTTCTTGTGCTTGAATATCTGTTCTGTCATCAGAATCTGCATCTATATCTGAACCCTTCTCCAACTTTTCATGCTTAATAAACCGATTGTTTATCTTTCTATTCTTCAAAATCCGATCGGATTCCTTTACCAACCTTATGTATTTCTTCCTCACAACCAGCATAGGATGTTTCTCTATGCTAGAGTTACCACAATATGCCTCCTTAAGAATTGCAGTACAAGTTTTGTTTTTAAAAGATAAATAAAACATATGAGGATGCCTTTCGAATGCTTTATGGACTTTCTGAGGTAATCCAAAATATTTCTTAAGACACAAAAGCTTCTTCCTTTCAGCTGAGTGCTCAACAAATAAACTCAACAACTCATGAAGAATCCCCACAACTCTCTTCTCGGCAAAATCACTATCCGGATCCAAATGCCAAAAATCCTCATAAGGTGAAACATACGGAAGTTTTTGAAATTCATTTAGCCAACTTTCAATCTTCCTCCTTAGCCTTAAACCCTTTGATGGGAAAAGTGGAAACTCAATTCCTTCCAATGTACCACCAAAATAAACCCCATTTTTCATTGCATTTCTTTGCATTGTAGACAATACTTTTTCTCCATTACTCTCAACAGTCAATCCTTTCAACCCATCTTCTATATCCACAAACCTAAAAGACTCATCAAGAAGATCCCCTTTTGATTCATCCAAAAACCTTTCGGGCAACCCCAAATACCAAGCCATTCCTTTAATAATCTTCAAAGGCAAAACTTTATCTTTACTCATCAAAACAAACCTTTTCAACCTATCTTTCAAATCCTCCTTGCATTCCTCCAATACCCTTTTCTCCTCTCTATCAATCTCAGCAGCTTCAGGGGTCAACCTAAACCAAGGCAAATTGTGTTCACCTCTGAACTCCTCAAAAACTGAAGGGTATTGCCTTAGGAACCTAGCAACCCTAATGGAAATATCAAATTCCAAGCCTCTTTTTGAAACAGAAGAAATTGGGATACAACCATTGGGATAATTCACAATGAAGTTTTTGAGTTGAATAATCGGTTTAAGCTCAGCAGATTTATGGATGTGTAGTATGGAGTCAAAGAATGGATCTTTCTTCCATTTCATGTACACATTCACATAGTTGCTAATTTGGGTATATCTAAAAGGAGATTTCTGGTGATCGAAGAGGGAAAAGATTGAAATTTTGGAACAAAAAAATAGATTTCCAAAGTGGGTTGTAAAGTAGGAGTTGTGAAAAAACATGGGTTTAGGATTGTTGGGGGAGATTTATGAGGTTCTTACCATGTTACCAACTCATTGTTGTTGGGAGATGCAGAAGAAACAGCAGGATTGCAAAGATGAGAGACCTCGGATGGAATCGCTACTGCAGACACCGCTGGTTATGTGGTTGCCAGCCTCACTGCTCACAGGCGTCTACGGTGTATGTATGGAAAAGTAAGCTTAAAAGAAATTTAATCAAAAGTGATGGGCCCAAGCCCCATACAAGAGAAAGGCCTAAAAAGACCAAAATACTACAATGAATGCAACACCTCTACAATTGGATAAAGGAGAGGGACAAGATTCCACCCACCAAGGAGGGGGAAACCAAGAGTCGCACCATTAAGGGGGGCAAACAGGGCTGCATATCTGTTCATATCAGTTCAAATTTAACAGCAAGTTCATTTTATGTAAATTTTAACTTGTTTGCATATTTTTCTCTTGTTTATGTTATTTTAGTGTTGTGTCTTATTGTAACCAATTCTCCAAAGTTATGTTCCTGTCATATTTTTAATAATCTAAATTTCATAACCTAGTGAATAGAGGTATTAATGGGTGAAATCAGATATTAACCTGGAGGAAAAGGAGGAGGAGATAAGCTAGCTGCACCACCACCTGCGACAGCTGCTCAACCAGCCATGGTTTTAAAGAAGTTGATGAAGTAAAAAGTAAGATTCCGAACTAATTAAATTATGAATCGATTTTATAAAAAATATAAAATTAATTACGAGTTAAATTTTTAATAATTTATTCACTTGGGAATGGATTGAAAGGAGAATACATGAAATTTAAAATGATGGTGAATAATTGAGAGTTTGGAGAGTTGATCAAGTCGAGTCCTCATAGAAGCCGACAAAATGCAGTGTTCTTAAATGAAAAACTGAGCTGGAACTTCCTACAAACTGCAACTCCAATGCTTCTTGTTTATTTATTTGCTACTTAAAAAAACTAATAAAGTAAATAAGCAGCCGTCAGCTCCCATGGCACATGATCAGAAAATCTTCAAACTCAATATAAAAAACCATATTTTCATTAAATATATATATATAGTTGTTGTCTTAATCTTTCTCACCTCAGTCATAATCCACATGAATTAGTCAAACATTATTATTGCTTTTTTTCTTTTGGCGGCGCCGTTTCATTTATTACCTAAAAAATGGCTAAATCATATAAAAATTTAATAAAATTATTGAAATTAAATTGATTTTTAAAAAATTTACGAGAATAGACCGATTTTAATAAATCACTTGCCATACTAAAACTAATTTTTTCCCATAAATTTTTTAAAAAATTCACCTATTTTCGAGTTATTTAATCTAAAAAAATTGACATACATCACTTAAATAATATTAAGAAACTAAATATTAAATATAATTAAGAAATTAAAATAAAGGTTTTTATCAATAGGGGCTCATGTCATTGTCCCATTTTCTTTTTGAGCTTCCACATCTATATTTATTGTCATTTTTTAGGTGTTTATTGTAGAAATAAAATCTTTTCTAGTCCCTCAAAAATTTTGATTTTTTTCGATTCAAGTTTAATTCGGCTTGAAAAATAAATTTAAGATTCTATTCAAGTCTGACTCAGTTTAAAAATGATAAATTCGAACTCGATTCGATTCGTCCGTATTAATTTTTTTAGATTATTATTTTATAAAAATAAATTTAAAAAATATAATGTATCGAATACACTAAAAAGCATTAAAATAAATGTTTTCCAACAAAACGTCTCTAAAATAGTAACAAAATTAACAACAAAACAAAAGTTATATAATATTTAAACAATAAAAAATAGTAGTAATATAATAGCGAAATGGTAGCAAAACAATAGTGAAATGGCAGCAAAACAATTGATCCGGGCTAAACTTTATTTTATATTCAAGTTCATTTTTTAAACATATATTTTTACCCAAATTCTCTCACTTTTCAGACGAGTCTTTAGACTTGAACGGGTGACTTAATCCATTTTTCTAAGCTCATTTTTCAAGCCTAGATGTTTAATTTTGTACTAAGTATTTGAGTTTGTTAAGTATTTGTTTTATTATTATTATTTTGTGATTTACAAGCGGACGACAAAGTTCTAACAACAACACGATTAGCAAATTTAAACATATTGCTTAAACATTTAATCTGGTAAATTTAATATTTGATTGAAATATTTAGTTTTATTCGTTTGAAATTATATCGATTCAATTATAAGATATATATATTATTTAATTTCTTAAATGTTTTAGTATTTTTTAAATAATAAACAAAAATTTCAAAGTCTCGCAAAATCAAAATTTATTCTTTGAATTTGATTATATCTAGACTTGATTATGGGTCGGGTTATTCGTTCAGGCCTAAAGGCTTGCTTAAAAAGTAAGATGATTTGAGCAAAAATATAGGTCTGAAAAATGGACTTGGACAAATAAGACACATTTTCTAAACGAGTCAGGCTTCAGACATAATATTTTTGGTCCAGGTTCCGACCGAATCACATGCCTATATTTTTTTTTTGTATTTTCAATTTGTTAGAAACATTTATTTTAATATTTTTAGTGTATTTGATAAAATTTATTTTTATATAAAAAATAATCTAAAAAAATAATTGCAATCGGGTCAAGTCAAGCTGGGGTTTAATATATTTAATATAAGTTAGATTTGGGTAAAATTTTAGGCCAAGTTTTCGGACCAAGCCTAGAAAATGAGCCTAAAAATTGGATCAATTTTGTACTAGGGGTTTGAGTTTGTTAAGTATTTATTTTTATTCTTTTTTTTGTGATTTACAAGAGAAGGACAAAATCCAAACAACAACGTAACTAGCACGACTTAAACTCGTACCACACCCATAAACCAACTATTTTATTAATCACTTAAATTGAAACAGATTTCATTGAAACAAACATTTATTTTATGTTGATAAATTTATTATTAAATTTAAATAAATTTAATCTTTGGCCGATCAAGATTTTTAAGGCATTGGAAATGAAATTTTAGACCGAAATATTTTTCCCAATTAAACCTTGTAATGGTATTATAAAAATACATATATTATATAATAAAAATAAAAATAAAATAAACATACTATAAATATTATAATATAATTTATATAAGCCTTATTTTATACATATATAAATTAATTATCATAAATATATTTTTAATTAATGAAACATTAAATAAATTAATTATTAAAGATAATACAAATTTAATATTAAATATAATAATTTATTTAGGTAAAACGAAAACGCTGACCCCAATGTATCAATCAGGAAGTCAAACATAAAAATTCCAATTTTAGCCTTGAAGCTAATTTGACAAAGACAACACTGCAAGTAATTCTTGTAAATGCCAAACATGAGAAGGAAATAAAGGTTTCAAAGTCTCTGTTTCCATTGTCTTCCTTAGAAAATCACATCTTTTCACCCCTCCAAACTACCACCACTTCCTCCGCCGTTACACCATCTCAACCACCCTGAAGAACCAATCACACCTTAAAACCCGCTAAAATTTCCCCCAAGGAAAAAATTGTCATTTCGTTTTCCATCTTCCTAATGTGTAGATCAAGAAAAAGTACAGATGCAATCCAACCAACATCTTCAAATTCGAAAAGACGATCTTTTTCATCATCTTTTCAAACACCCAAATCGTTGAAACCCTCATCCTCTTTTTCTGATCCATCACCTTCCACCACTTCCACAACCAACGACTTAGCTTCCTCCTCCAGCAATTTTTACTTCAACTCTTCAAGCTACTCCCTTTCAACCCAAACCTCCAACACCCTCTCATCTTTAAGAGCTTCTCTCCCTGAAAACCCCCATATCTACGACTTCTCCCTCATCTCTTCAGCCACCACCAATTTCCTATCCAAGCGCTTCTCTTCTTCTTCCTCGTCATCTTCATGGCTTTGTCACCTTCATGGTAAACAAGTTGTCGTTTTTCGAAGAAAATTGAGGCGTTCCATTGAGTTAGATGACTTGGTTCACAAGTTGTCGATCATTTGTAGGAGTCACCATAGTAGTTTGATCAAGCTTTTGGGTGTTTCCCTGTCTGGGAATTATGTTTATCTCGTGTATGAATATGTTAAGGGGGCTAACCTAGGCGATTGTTTGAGGAACCCCAAGAACCCAAGTTTCACACTACTTTCTTCTTGGATTTCCCGTATGCAAATTGCTATTGATATTGCTCATGGCTTGGATTATATTCACCATTGTTCAGGTCTGGAAACTAGCTTCACCCATAACCATATAAAGGTCACAAGTATTTTAGTCGCTGAAGATTCTTTAACAGCCAAAATTTGTCATTTTGGCACTGCTGAGATATGTGGGGAAGTGAGCAAAGAAGAAGGGTCAAGAAGCCTTAGGAGAACAGACAGTAAAGTTATGAAAATTGAAGGAACAAGAGGGTATATGGCACCTGAGCTCCAATTCAATGGTTTGGTGACACAAAAATGTGACGTTTATGCATTTGGGGTAGTGGTTTTGGAGCTGTTGAGTGGAGAGGAAGCCTTGAAGTTTACGTTTGATGAAGGGGATGGAGGGTACAAGAGAGTGAGTGTGATAGATACAGCAAGGGAGGCAGCGGCGGGAGGCAGTGGAGGAGTGAGGAGGTGGGTGGATAGGAGGTTGAAAGACTCATTTCCGGTGGAAGTGGCGGAGAAGATGGTGTTGGTGGCATTAGAATGCTTGGAGGAAGATCCAGAAAGAAGGCCTGAAATGAAGAAAGTTGTAGGGAAGGTATCAAAGTTGTATTTGGAGTCAAAGAATTGGGCTGACAACATTGGTTTGCCTACTGATATCTCGGTCTCAATGGCTCCAAGGTAAAAACCATACATCATTTGGTTGCAGGTTTGGTTATTTGTATGAACAACACAATTTTTGAGAGCTTGTATTTTTTTTATTTTTTATTTGCTATCTTATACTAACAATTCATGATTCTTTTAAACAAGTAGAGGTAAATGGAGATATTTGTACATGTTGTGTATAATACAGAGTTAGGTAAATGTATGGAGATATATATATACACACACAAACACTCTTTCTGGCACAGATTTTGGTATGGATTTGTTTTCAAGTTAAAGTTGCTGATGTCTTGTACAGATATAAATTAATCTGCTGAGTATACAGTTAATTAGTTGCATTTTATTCTTTTTATTTTAATAAAAATCAACAAAAATAAGTATATGATGCCTTTCATACTCTACTTGCTAGCCTTTAGGGGTGTGCAAAATTCGGGTAAAACCGAAAAAATTTAGTTAACCGATCGAATTCGGTTAATCAGTCGATTAACCGAATTAATTCAGTCGGGGTCAGTTAATAATTTTTTGAGTTTTCGGTTAACGGTTAATTCGGTTCGAGACCGGTCGGTTAACCGAATTATTTCGATTTAATCAAAAAAATTAATAAATAAAATTATAATATATAAATAGCCCACTATTTACACAAACTCAATCCAACATAAACTCAAATACTCAATCTAATATATAATAACCCAAGTACCCAACCCAACCCAATTACCCAACCCAATCATAAAAATTGCAAATAATTTAATAAATAAAAATAAAATTATAAAAATAAAAATAAAAATAAAAATAAAAAAACATATAATTTTATACAAATAATTTTGTTAATTCGGGTAATTTTATAATTATTTTAACCAAAAATAAAAAAAATATAATTTTCGGTTAATTCGGTTAACTGTCAGAATTAACACAAGAAAATTTCGGTTCGGTTAATTTTTTTAAAAAAAATTCAGTTTGGTTAACGGTTAAAAATTTTGAAGGGTCGGTTAATTCGGTTAATGTTATTTCATGTCGATTAACCGACTGAACACCCCTACTAGCCTCGCGGATAATTTTTTTACCCTCACAGGCAAGGTCATACACATGTTTCTAAAACTATTCGATTAGCTACGACATTCGGTGCATTTCCTTATGGGTGTCATAAAGTTCCTCCACTGAATTGTAGTACGGAATCATCTCCAACGATCTCAGTCAAAACAAGCATATGCCAAATGTGAAAACCCCTCGAAACTACAGAGTAAACACCACGACTTCAATCTTTTTCAATAAAATCATCACGTAGTAAATCAATAAAGCCTAAAGTTATGTCCATTTCTACTTCTAAGTTTACCTACTATTATGAGATTTAGGGTCTTTTTTTATTTTAATTTAATTTTTTTTTTGTAATTTTCGTTGAGAAAAATTAATTTGTTTATTTTCAAAATTGATAAAAATCAAAAGATATTTACATAAATCAATTCGACTCGAACTAAAAACTTAAATTATCTATTTAAATTATCTCAAAAAATTGAATAATTTAAAATATAAATTTTTTTAATTATTTATATTATAAGACTAAATTAGCTATAAAAAAGAGTTACGTTGACATGTAATAAATAGTTACCATAAGAATCAGTGATGCGCTACTTTTTGAAGATGGCCCAACACAAATCCCCATACCCAACAGTGCCTTTTAACAGAATATAACTGAATTTCAAACAAAATTCCCACATTCTAAATCAATTATTTTGGTTCCTTCTGTCTCTAAAATCAACCCTAATTCTGTTTTTTTTATTATTAAAAAAAAACAGAAAATAAATAAAGGGGAAAGATGGCATTTTTGAGTACTTTGACGGGAATTATTGGTTTTGGAATGGGAGTTCCATTTGGACTCTTGCTTGGATTCTATTTCTTCATTTACTCTAAACCCAAAATTGTTCAGGTAAACACAGAATTTACCCAAACCTTCAATTTTTTATTTAGATTTGAATCTGGATTTTTGTTGCTCTAATTATTTTCACTTTGTCTGTCATGTCAAAGTTCAACCCTTTTCCATTTATTTTCCTGTTTGGATTTCATCTGGGTATTTGTTTCTTTCCTTCATTTTGTTCTATAATGCTTTTGCTATTACTGGTTTAGAGATAAGAATGTATCAAAGCTTGGTTGTATTTTATTGATTTCTTCAAAGCCTTAACAAAGGTGGGGGAGGGGGCGGGGGGTTCTGTTTAATAACTGCCAAATTGTAATTACTTTTCCATTATGGATTTTTTTTTTACTGTAATTTCAACTTAGAGAATCTTTTTGGGATAGAAAAGCTTGAGATTTGATGTTATCATGTAGCTAAAGCATGCTTAGTTACAGGAACCGATCACAAGGCGGGTGAGTCAGCTAGATGACACAGCTTTGCTTAATCTTCTTCATGATATTCCATTATGGGTAAAATGCCCTGATTGTGAGAGAGTAAGTCATTCAATTTGTATACCCGTCAATCCTAACATAATACGGGATTATGATTATTTTTGGGTTGATGCAGGT
The DNA here is from genome assembly GCA_025698465.1 of Gossypium longicalyx. Classification (NCBI taxonomy): domain Eukaryota; kingdom Viridiplantae; phylum Streptophyta; class Magnoliopsida; order Malvales; family Malvaceae; genus Gossypium; species Gossypium longicalyx. Next base: position 90,377,790 of record CM046998.1, read on the forward strand.
AGATTGGCTGAACAAGATCATTGCTGACATGTGGCCATACCTTAATAAGGTTGTTTGATGAGTTTAAACAGTTTGAGATTATTCAATTTTCGATTTTTTAGGTTATCAAGGTGGAGTTTAATTTTAATCTACAGGCAATTTGTGCTTCAATAAGAAGCATGACAGAACCCATGTTTGCAGAGTATGTTGGGATGTTTCAAATTAAAACCATTGCCTTTGAAAATTTAAGCCTCGGAACAATTCCTCCTGATATTTATGGTATGCTCCTATAGATTTCAAACAATCAATACTCTTACATTTATGCTGGAATATACACATGAAAATTGAAATCCGTATTTCACCATTTGCAGGTTTTAAAATCTGTGAAACTAATGAGAACGAACTAGTTCTTGAACCAGCAGTTAGATGGGCTGGCAATCCAAATATAGTTTTGGTAGTCAAAGTGTTGACTTTCCGAATCACAATTCAGGCAAGTCGAACCCATGTATGACATCAATATCATTTATCATTGAAAGTTTTGATTATTTATTTATTGTTCACAGGTTGTAGATATGCAAATACTTGTGGCCCCAAGGGTAACTTTGAAACCTCTTGTTCCAACCATACCATGTTTTGCAAATGCTTCAGTCTCTCTGCTGAAAAGAGTTAGTATTTCCAAACATTCATAGGTTTTAAACCCTAAACCCTGAATGTTAAACTGAAATACCGTGTTGTGTTGATGGTGTTTATCGTCTTCTTGCAGCCCGAGATCGACTTCGGATTGAATGTTCTTGGAGGGGATCTTATGTCTATACCCGGAGTTTATCATATTATCCAGGTGCTGTACCGGTAATTTCGATATACAAGTAGATTTGATAATGTTTGAGGTTTATTATGATGTTTTTGTCCAAGGAGATGTCAACTAATTGTTTTAATTGCTTGCAGAGAACAATTAAAATGCAAATCGCAAGCCTTTATCTTTGGCCACAATCGTTAGAGATACCTATCCTTGATCCTTCAACGTAAGTATATTTTGCCAGTATTATAGATAAAAAGAAAATGGAAGTGCTTAACAATAGTATATTTTGATGTTTCCTAGAGTGGCTATAAATAAGCCAGTGGGAATACTACACGTGAAGGTAGTACGAGCACATAAGCTCTTAAAGATGGACTTCCTGGGGACATCGGATCCTTATGTGAAATTAAATCTAACTGGAGAGAGTTTGCCAGCCAAGAAAACATCCATCAAGAAGAGGAATTTGAATCCCGTATGGAATGAGAAGTTCAAGCTGGTGGTAAAGGACCCCAAGTCTCAAGTTCTTCAATTGGAAGTCTTCGACTGGGACAAGGTTTCTTTATCCTTTTTGGAATTGGATGGAGTTTTTAATTAGTTGATGACAGAATAGAAATGAGATGTTTGTGAGTGCAGGTGGGTACTCATGATCGGCTGGGAATGCAGTTCGTGCCATTGAAACTACTTACAGCCAATGAGACCAAGGAATTCAAGCTGGATTTGCTGAAGCACACATTCATTGCAGATCCTTATGATAAGAAGCCACGAGGGAATATCGTGATCGAGTTGACGTATGCGCCGTTCCAAGAGGAAAGCATTAAAGTAGATGGTATAGGTGATATACTTTCCAGAAAGGAAAGCAGTCAAGACAGACCATCTGAGAATAGTAGTGAGGTGTTAAGTGGAGCAGGTTTGCTTTCGGTTACGGTTCAAGGAGCCGAGGATGTTGAAGGTCTACGCCACAATAATCCCTATGCTGTCATCCGATTCCGAGGCGACAAAAAGAAGACTAAGGTGCATTTCTTTCTTCTTTATTTACTTATGTTTGTATATAGTAGGTTTGGCATGGTGGATATATATTATTTTTGTTTAGTGAACAGACACACACAGAGAGTTATGTACAATTCAATCATTTCTGAGGCGGTGAATGAATGGTAATTTCAGAAAATCAAGAAAACACGACATCCACTGTGGAATGAAGAGTTCCAATTTATGCTGGAGGAGCCTCCTTTAAATGACACCATTCGTATCCAAGTTATGAGCAGACGAAAAGGCATTGGTTTCCATTCCAAGGTATACTTCATTCTCCATCCATTTTGCAAACATATATAATAATCTATTTGCATGTTTGTGTTTGTAGGAATGCCTGGGGAAACTGGATATCAATCTCACAGACGTGGTCCATAACGGCCGAATCAACACCAAATACCATCTCATGAATTCCAAGAACGGGAAGATACATGTTGACATCAAATGGACTACCGTTTAAGCATTTGGGATCTGTCGGATTGTCTTTTAACTTACACTCCACTTTCTTGCATCAACATGCAAACATTGCTACCATGTCTCAAAACACAGGGTATTAAAGACTCAATGGACACAAAAACACCAACTCAAAATTATACACAAGACAATATTACTTTAGTGAACACCAACATCAAATTAAATTTTGTTAGGGATGAGAATAGTAGGTAAAAATCTGATGTTAAAGATTAATCCATTTATTTTATTGGGATTTAGATATTGGATTTTTTATACCTAAAAGGACTCATCTATGAATAATTAAGCATTCGATTTTGATTCAGATGATGTTACACTATTTATATTATTATTTAAACTTTTTATTTGGTGTCATGAGTCAATTGAGTATCAACTCGGTTAGTGGAATCAGTTTAACGACTTTGATGTTACTTCGTATTTGAAATGACATTTGCCTTGGCATCTCCTTAGGAATCAGACAAGAAGAGGACCGATCTTAGATCTGGTTGACTATGATATTGCAGCTCAAGTGGAGTTCTGGGAACACTGTCTCGTGGGGTTCATGCTAGATAGTCGATGGTTCTCCATCCATAGCCTCCAAGAAAAAATCAATACGGGCTGGAGACTGAGAAACAGGATCACAGTCATGGGAAAGGTTGAACTGTTTGCAGTGCACTTTGATGATCCAATGAACAGAGATTATTTATTTGCTGAAAACCCATGGACCTTTGATGGAGCTTTTTTTGTTTTCGACCAATGGAGGCCTGGTATGGTGCTGAGAAATCTCCAGCTTCTTAGTGCTCCCATTTGGGTGCAAATATGGGGTTTATCCTTAGAATACATAACCCCATATATTGGATTGAATATACTATCCATGAATGTCCGGTATTTAAGAGTGAAGGTGGCGTTCGACCCATAGAGTCATTTAATGGAGGGATTCGTTAGAGTGAACATTAGACGCCGAATCTGGGTTGAGTTTAGATATGAAACACTTTATAAGTTTTGCAGGAATTGTGGTCGAATAGGGCAGACGTTCCCAAACTGCACAATGGACAATACGAAGCTTGAACGAACAGATGGATAGGGTCGGTTAAAGGTACGACGTTGGCATAGGAATGGGATCAACTTCATTAACAAGATACATGCCTATGAGAGAAGACCAGAGAAAAGAAACACAGTTGTTCAGTTCTTTAACCAGGAAGATGATTGGGATCAAGCATTTTTTCCAGTCATGGAGGAACCAATCCTGGTGATGTATGGTGATCCTGATTTTGATCCCTCTGACGTTTCGACCATAATCGATTTGCAGGACATGGAGGAATCAGGTCGACAAAAAAGGGGCCACTGAATCTGGCCGAAATAGATACAATCCCCATGAGGAACTTCAATACTGGTGAGGGTTCACCTCTCAGTATGGTATTCCCTAACATAGTAGGGGGACCACTTAATGATAGGGAAGGCTTCAACAGTTTGAAACGGTCTAGGGAGCACATAAACATTCATGCAGAGCCATGCAAAAAAATGAACATGGAAAGCTAAAAATGGTGGAGGTGGCACTGGATGTGGCAGGGTTACGCCGAGCACTTAATTTACATCGGGCAACTTCGAAGTTGGGGAAAGTAGTAAGAAATCTCCGAGTTTTGGCCTGAATGGAACCCTCTTATACCACCCAACCAACGAGAAGTGTGTCACTTTTGATATTGATATTTCAGAGCTCGAGAATGAAGTTATATTTGAAACTTGGTTAAAGAGTATGGAGGATCCTTCATCGGACCAATAAGAGAATGCTAAAGAAGAGGGCATAAATGCGATCCAGTGACTAAATGATGGCAACCAACAACAAGTGTTAGGGAACCAAGGTAACCTTACACTGAACTTTGATGTTGAGAGTCAGTCAGGCCAGAAAAGAGAAGCAACAGAAGAACGTGACGAATCACCGGAGAAGAAGAAAAATAGGACTCACGATAATCAGTTATATGATTTGTGGCACCTGAGTCAATAACCCATTTAGACGATGAAAATATCATACATGCAGTGGTTTCACCTGACTCGGCATTGGTAGAGATAGCAGTGGATAATTCATGGTATGTAGTAAACTCACCCATACAGATTATTCTAAAAGATGATTTGAGTGTTGCGACAACATTGGCAGTCTCGGTACAATTATTGTTACAACCTCAGAACAACTTACCAAAATATAATAGTCCAACAGAGATCCCAACCCTTGTTTTCATTACCAAAAACTTAATACAGACAATTCGGAATAGTACCAAACTGTGACTAAAACCCTAAAACGCACCAAAAAACCTCTTGAAACCACCTCTGATTGAACACCCAATCATCTGATTGAAAACCCTAAAAAGTACCTTGAGTATGCAAAGCAATCTTCCGCTGAAGGAAGAAGATACGTAACCCATTGACCTTATCGTAATGTTCCTTAAGGTCTTTCCATACTATTGGCAAAGGACAAATCGGTATTATCAGTGTTCAAAATCCATGAAAGAACAATCGCATTATAATGATCCCATTATGACAGAAAGATTGATTGCATTGACTCTCCTGAGCAAGATCCATCAACAAAACCAACCTTATTGTTGGCCAAGAAAGTAATTCACATGGATCAACTCCAAAGGGCATAATTTTCATGACCCATTAACTTATGTGAAACCAACCGAGTGCCTGGTGTGGTTGAAAGATGTAAATACATTGGATTATTGAAGTCCATGCTGACCGACTCTCTACCAAGAAATGCACAACAAAGCAAAAAACAAGAAAGTAGAAGCAAAATGAAACAACAAAACAAAAAATCACGAACTGAAGCAAAGAAAGACTACGAAGCAAGAAAGTTGATTAATTAGTAGCCTCCACTACTATCACCATTGTGAACAGAAGCTCTGATACCATATTGAGATATCAGTGGATAGTGAAACAATCGATTAAAATAAGAAACAATCGGTTGAAATAAGAAAACAATTGATTAACCAAGAGTAACAAAATTTCTTACTCCATCCTATTATCCAATAAGCTTACAATAGTTGACTCATATATATCATTCTACTAACCGCTTACTAAATAAACTTAATAACTGCCTAACCATATTTCCAACTTCTACATAAGCATTCAACAATTTAATGAAAATAGTTGTAGTGAAAGATGAAATCTAACTTAAAAAACATATAGCGGCATAAAGAACACTAAGCCCTTATCGTTGCCCTTCATAACCACTGTGCTCAACAAGTTCTCCCCCTTAGGGATTAAAAATTCATAATGGTGATTAAAGCTTGCAACACTTCAATTGGGCTCTTATCTCAACCCTTATCAAAAATAAATTATTAATTTTATGTTAATGATGTATTTGCTTAATGATAAGATTGAGATATGAGTATTTTATAATATTAAATTTGAATTTTTCCCCTACATAAATTATGTATGAATTCTCGTTAAAAAATATTAATGAAATTAGATAAACTTTAAATAATTAAAGGTAAAAGAATGGAATTGTTTCAAACTTAACACAAATTCTGATAGCTTGAAATAAAATATCCTCGCTATTAAGCTTTGACTATTGATTTAGAGTCTTTTTAGATGAGCGTTTACTTTCAGTACGGTCCGTCTAGTTTTATTTTTGTCTCATGCTACAGTATCTAATCTCACTGTCACAACCGTCCATCCTAAGGAAATTAATCAATTTTATTACAAAAAGTCATTGTTGTAATGAAAAAAAAAATCCAAAAAGATTCATTTGAATAGAAAGAAAAAAAAAAAAAAAAACTCTTCCATCAGCAAGTTCAAATAAAAAAAAGCCCAATAGCCAATACCCATTACCCAATTCATCCAGCCACTTAGCCGAGAAAATTTTCGATTTCTTTTTCATTTTCTTTTTCCTGAATTGAGGAGAAATCTACCGCTAGAAGAAAAGGGAAAAGCGGGCAGCAAACTAAAAAAGCTCAGACATGTCGTTCATGAAAGGAGATTTGTTAACGAAAACAAGGAAACTCGTCAATGGTTTAGCCAAACCTCAGCCTGTTTGGCTTAAAGCCATGGAACAGTTTGTCTCTTTCTCTCCCCGTTATTTCCCCCCTTTTTTATGTTTTAAATTGGGTTTAAGCTTATTTTTCTTTTGTTTTGTTAACTTTTTACAATTAAAATCCAAATGGATGTTAAAGTTGCTTTGTTTTAGGATTTGAAAATCTGGGTTTTCTTTAAATTGTTCCAATGAGTTAATTTTTAGTGTAGGTAATGAAAATCGGATTATTTTGATGACCCTAATTGTTTGATTTCTCTCGTCTTTTACTCGAAAACGAGCACAAATAACTTTTAGTCTCTTGGCTTAGCTTCAGAATGGCGACTCCACTTCATTTTCTAGGTTTTATTTTTCTTAGATGATGTGCCACTTGCTTTGCTGCAATATAGACAAGAAATGATAAAGCTTGTTTTTATTTATTTGAAGCTGAAGTATTGTTATGAAGCTCTGATTTGCAACTTTGCTACGTGTGAAATATGATTAAGAGACTGAATGTTGTTTATGAACTTGTTTGTTATCCCTTGTATTGTTGAAGGTCCATAACTAATTAACTATGGCATTCATGTCCTTAGTTTAGGGTTTAAACTTTGTCTCTACAGAATTTTAGCTGATTTAATCTATGAATGATACGTGGTTTTGTGTTTTACAGGGCTCCGCCGGCAACCTTTCCTCGTCCCGATGGAAAACTTAAGGCAATCAGCCTCCCAGAGGATGTTTACATTAAAAAGTTCTTCCAGAAATATCCGGTTGCGAAAGGTCATGATGCCATCAAGTATAATATTCCTCCCTTTACTATGTTTTTGTTATTCAGTTTCGTGTGTAACATGGTATTAAGAACAATAGATTTAGACATGCCCTCTTAGAGCCAATTTGGCTTGAATTATCACTGTGTTAATAATGAAAATTGGTATTTCGTTTTCTTAATCTTTTGTCTGAAGAAAACAAATCAAGTCTTATGAGTTTGTGTTCTCGATGCTAACTGGATACGATGCAGATATCAAATGATGCAAATATGATCTTTTGCATATGGTTGAGTGAGATGCTCATGTGCTTTTTTTTTTAAATCTTCTGAATTTGCATTTTTATTTTAAGGGTTTCATGTTTGCACATGTGTATGGATATATCTATTTGTTTGGTTGCTGAATTTTGAAAACGATTGTAAAAGGTATGGTATGTTGCTCTAACTCTTCATTTTTCTCAAAGCACTTGTGTCCAACACATTTGAGTTAGGGATATGACCTTCTAAGGACCCTTCAAATAATCTACTCTCTCATGGAGTCTCAAGTAACATAGAGTAAAAAGAATTCTTTCTGGAGAAACTCCTGTGAGTCATAATATGGATTTACTGAGGAATTATTCTGCACACTGGAAGTTTGGTTGATAACTCACTGCAACTTTTATATGCATCTGATATTAACTTATGGATGATTGATCGACATGAATTTATCCTTCATGCAGTTCCGAAATAAGAGATCTCTATGTTTTGCTTCTTTTAATAGTTTGTTACTTTGTTTTTTCTTTTAATCTTTGATTGAATGATTTCTTACTCTGGTTTCATGTTAGACATGGTGGATGAGTCGATTAAGTTTATGCCTTGCTTCCATGCAGAATATCTGCTTATGACCCTCCACCGGCACGTCTATTTGGTTTGCGAGTACTTGAATTGAAAGAGCAGGGAGTCACTGAGGAGGAAGCAATGGCCGTAGCTGATGTATGTTTCTTGTGTTCTGAGACTACCTGTTGTTCTTTTTTTTGGTTTTTGCTTCTATAAATTGCCAGTGCATGCGTTGATGATTGTTGAATGGAACTGTCCTTGTTACTTTTTGCCTGTTGTGTCCATGAGTTCATCATCACTATTCATAGGCCATGAACTTGTAATTTATGGTGGTTTCTATGAACATGGATAGTGATAAAAGTTGCTTAAGTCTTATGCACATTTTGTTAACTCTTGGCATCCCATTTTAGATGGAATATCGGAAGGAGAAAAAGGAGAAGAAGAAAGCATATGCTCGTTTAAAACAAATCGCCCGTCTTCAAGGAAAGAAACCTCCACCAAACCCATACCCTAGTGCAATCAAGGAGAGACAAGAGCTGGAGAGAAAGTTTGTCCGAGAACGTTTCTCCAGCCCAGAGATATTGAAAATTGTTGAAAAAATTAAAGAGGAGAGGCGAGCTGAGAGGTTCAATGGAACGGTCGGTGGTGGCTTTTGAGATGACCTGTTTTCGGTGAAACAGTGCTGATTATTTTAACCGGAACTTCATTTAGACCATTGCTATAGGTTTTTACTTTCTGATTTCTGCTTAAATTTGTTATGTCATTGGATGTTTTGGACCAAGTTTTCTAAATTGCTTGCATCTGATACAGTGTAAGAAATTTTGTAGGATTTTGAAATAATTGGGATCCCAATGCAACATGTTTTTTTAAGATGCCACCAAATTGATTAGGTAATAAGATTATGCTACTAAATTGCACATTGTGTATATTGGAAATTAGTTCTCTTTTTTTAAATTCAAAGCTGGTTAATAAAGAATGATAATGACTCTTGTTTTATAGTTCGTTTTGAATAAATCAGAGTTATGTTGTTTTACATTTCATTTGGATGTATGGCAACATATCGAGTACTCCCCGCCTAGTTGTTGTCACTTGTGCACAAGTTCGAACATGAAGCTTGAAGAGTTGCATCATCTCCTACAAGTCACAACTATCTTATGTAATATTTTTTTTTGTTTTTGACTTTTACTTATCCATTGGTGGCATGTACATAGGTGGTCTTGCCTAATATCTTATGTAATTATATATATGCGATGTCTTATGTTTTACCATAAGTAGGGATTGTTGGCTAAATGCATGCGAGGTATGGTTGATTTTGATAAGTAGATCCTTGTGCTTAAAGAGTGATAGTTTAAGTATGCATTAAGCTTGTGTATGGGTTGTAGGATGATAAGTAGCTTGGTTGGAGATTAGAAAATGACTTGGTAAAGCTTTAGATAGCCATTTAGGCCTTGAAACTATTGGTCAACTAGCTAAAATGTTATTCAAGCAAGAGTAGGGCTTTCTTACTAGCAAAGAAACCATAAATTAGCCTAACTCGTGCAATTTAGCACACAAGTCTCGATACCTAGGGTGATGGCATTGAGACCCTCAAAGTAGCCAAAGATAAAAAAATAGAGGATCCAAGTATATATACCAAAAGGGTTGGCGTTGAAACCCATAGCCATACATATCTCGATAATGTTTTACTCTAAAGCTTAGATAAACGTACGAGGTTAACGTGTTATACGGCCAAGAGTTACCGCTTAAAAACATAGGTTCATTGTATAAAGGTCGTAGAATCAAATAATCTCTATATAGACGCTGATCATATACTATATCATTGGAGATGCCCCAGGCATCAAATGTGGTACCGTCTGATTGGGTTGTCACCAGTTTAAGTTAGGGGATGTTACATTTAATGGTATCTAGTGATGGTAATGTGGTGAAGTGAGGCAAGTCAAATTTTTGCTTGCCCCGATCCCAACCTAAAATTTTAGACCTATGCTCTAACCTCGACAATTTTTTTAGGATGCCAACCTTGAACATGGCCTCCAAATTTTATAAAAAAAATCCAACCTGCTGTGAATTTATGTCATTTTATTGCTTCAAATAAATTATTTAACTATAAAAAGTGATGAATTTGCATACTCTCTTTTTTTGACATAATACTTAGATTTAGACATAGTCCCTCCTGAACCCATAAACAAAAAGATGATGCGCTTTAATACACTTGAACCCATGTCCTCTTCTATTGACAACAATAATCATATCAATTAAGCTAAGACTCAGTTGACTTAATATATATATATATATATATATATAACAACTAAAGTGGTTATAATTGTAATAAATCATTCATAACATAATACAAAGTTCCACATAAAATAAGTTCAAACATAAGCCACAACATAAGTTCAAAACACAAGCTAATCAAAAACAATTCTCGCCACACTAAACAACCGAACCAATAGGAATCCGCCATTGTCATCAACTTCATTTTCTCCATTTTCTTCTAGCCTCACTGTAGATGGGTGGCAAGCACCAAACACAGGTTGGTTTAAAGTGAATGTGGACGGGTCTGTTCAACAAATTACTAGTTAGGCCTTTACAAGGGGTTTAGTTTGGGATGAGTAGAGGGCTTGGCAGCTGGGTTTTTGCAGGAATATTAGGGCTTGCTCTGTACTCGAATCGGAGCTTTGGGCATTATTGGATGGGCTGAAACTAGCATGGAACTTGGGAGCAAAAAGGTTGCAAGTTAAGAGCGAAAGTAAAGTTGCAATGTAGATGGCTTCAGATCGAACTGTTGAAGGAGTCTCGAGTATTGTCAAAGAGATTAGAGATTTGTTGGGGATTGGCAAATTGAGCTCAAACATATATTCAGTGAATCTAATTTTGCAGCTGACTTCATGGCGAAAATGGCGGTTTCTCTTGCTGTTGGTCTGCATGTTCATATCAAGCCTCCCATGTCGATTTTACCAGTGTTGGATCATGATACTATGAGTTGTAGTAAGAAGTCAGTACATTGTAGCTACACTAGATTTCAACTTTTCACAAATCTCTTCTGCAGGGGCATTTTCAGTTGGCAAGTGTTTGTACAAAAGATCATGATGTAATTGCACACACCGAGGGAATGCATTCTTATAAGCTAAAGTAGATTGGACTATCAAATAAGTAGAATTTCATCGCATTTTAACATCAACACATATTTTTATGAAATGGGCGAGTTTAGATGGGCGGTGTATTTACTTACAGTTAGTGTAAAAATACCAGTGGCGGTGAGATTAGATACTGTAGCGTGAGACAAAAAGTAAACTAAACGTACTACACTACACCCAATCGCCTATCCAAACCCACCCTAAATACAAAATGTGTGCATGACAACGAATATGAAAAAAATCCCATTAAGTATAAATGTATTAACACCCCTTACCCGTCCGATGTACAGTACGAATGGAAGGTGCTACCGGAATACTAATAGGACAAATACATTTTTATTTATTCAAGAAATTCTTAACTTGAAAATATTTTTATAAAACTATAGATAAATATTTAAATTCTAATCAAAATGAGTTTTATGTTTTCTAAACAAAGTTCAAAAATCTTATAGTAAATAGATACGGAGACAATACTTTTGATTACTAGGGGACCAGATCAACTACCTAGTAGATGACACTTCGAAGACTTTTCCTATCAATGCTCTTTATAGGAGAATGCTATGGGACAATACTTTCACCATTTTCGACATGATATCTTTATAGTTTCATCTATGGTCGCTAAAGGAATAAACAAAGGGCGAGGTAGGATTTCTACATTTGTTCGTATATTGTAATGGTGGACAATGTTAGTAAGAGATTGCACGCATTGTGATTAAATTAATAAAATGTATAAATATTAGTGTTAAATTTATTGTTATATCAATAAAAAATACTATTTTAACTTTCCGTAAATTATTTAACGACTGATTAATCAAAAATTAAAATTTAAAAACATTAATAATTAAATAAAAAATTTTATAAAATAAGGATGAAAATTTTATAAATTTTATATATTATTTATAGGTGATTTACCAAAAATCAACCAAAACCGATATGGATAATATTCAGTTTATTTAAAATTTAATTAACCATGGTTGGTCCCGAAGAGTTAGGGCCTCGGTTCTGACAAAATGAAAAGTTTTAAAACTCGTGATATCTTCCACCAAAATATCGTGAGATTTTAAGATTAAAAATAATAATATTTTCTGGGGATTATTCAGATAAAAAAAAAGTACAGAGATTATTATTTTATTAGGAAAATAAATTCTCTGATGATTTTTTATTTGGATATTATTTTATTTTCTGATTTTGCCTCTTAGTTGACTTATATTTTATGTTTTATAACCCTTCTAAAATGTTTTTTTTTTTAAATTTTCGATTGAGTATTAATTCGATTAGCATCGATATTATTATCAGTGCAAGATATAAATTCGAGTGCGTTAAAAATGTATTATCCATACAAAACCCATACAAAATGAGAATCATTTGATTAGATCAATATCGTCATTAATCGGATTTTAACTCAGCTTTAAAATAACTAACAACCCATACAAAATGAGAATTACGAGATCATATTGTGTTACGATATTAGTTTTACCATTTCAAAGAAAGTCATATTTTATTTTTATATCATTTTTTATAATTTTATTTATACTATATATTGAGTATTTGATTGAATCAGTATCACTCATCATCGAGATTTTAACTTAATTATAAAATAACAAAAAAATTCATATAAAATTATCATAGTTTTTATAATGTCAGTTTTACAATTTTAACCAAAAATACATTTTATTTTTATATATATATTTTTAATAAATTTATAATATTTTTATACTCACAAATCTAATAAAAAGATTATTATAGTCCTATTTATTTATTAAGGATATATATTACCCTTTTTACTCATGAATCAAGTTGCGTATGGGTCAAGTTGAGTTCGGACCGGACATAGAAAAATATTTATATATTTCATGTTTGTCCAAGTTCGACTCGACCCGAAATAATAGTCTAAAATTTTATCCAGATCTATTTATATTTATAAAAGGTTAACCCAATCTCATTTTATTTTTATTTTTTTAAAAAATATTTATATTATTTTAATTTAATTTTATATAATTTTTAACATTATTTTTAATATTTACATTAAAGTAGTATTATATATTTAGTATACGTTTATTTTTTTAATAAGATATAAATAACATAATATAATATAAAATATTATAAACTTAATAATAAGTTAGAGTCAAGCTCAGACCTTGAATATTCAAACCCAAGCCCAATCAATATTTTAAACGAGCTTAGTTCTTTTGCTCAGACTCATTTTTTGAATATAATAGTTTTATTCAAACTCTACTAAATTTCGAGTAGACATTTGAATCTGGACGAGTAATCCGGCTCATTAATAAATAGTGTTGAAAAAACCATTTCTATCCTCCATTCTCATCCCAATAATTTCTTTTATTTTTTAAAGGAAAAAAAACACAATATATGCGTCTATATATTGTATATGTTGTCACTGCACAGTCCTCTGGTCGGCAAACAACACAAAATCTTTCCAGTTAAAATCTCTGTTCTCTATCATTTTCTTTCTTCTTTAAAACTCTCATTTTCTATTCAGTTTCCCATAACGACCTGGTTTTTCATTTTCCTTTCCTTTCTCAAACTCTGTTTCTCTTCATTATCTAAGTCTTTGAATTTTTATATCTTTCATTTTCTTTTCTTGTTTTGGCCTAAAAAGGGTTGAGATTCTTGCATTGTTTCTGCTTCTTTTTGTTCATTGTAATCTGGGTTTCTTCCTTATGGTGGAAAAATTATCTCCTTTTATTTAAAGGTAAGGTCTTTTACTCTTTCCTTCTCCCTTTTAAGTGAAATCTTTGATTTTTTTTTTTGGGTGTGTGTGGAAAATATGATTGTATATAGCTATGGTGTTTTTTTTCTTTGTTTGGGGGGGGGGGGGGAGCGGATTTTGTTCTATCTTCTCATTTATCTGTCTAATTGATTGTGTGATTAAGATATATTTCCAATTTCATGTGTTAGCAGAATAATCAAGTGAGGAAAAAGAGGAAGGGTAGTTATCTGTATGGTTTAGACCTCAAGAATTGGGAAAACAATGATAACAGTAATGGATTGTAGGAAAGAAGTGGTTAAGACATCAGAAAAATGCTTAGATCCTCAACTATGGCATGCTTGTGCTGGTAATATGGTGCAAATGCCAGCGGTGAACTCCAAGGTGTTCTATTTCCCTCAAGGTCATGCTGAACATGCCAATAGGAATGTAGATTTTGGGAGTCTTTTAATTCCTTCACTCATCCTATGTAGAATTTCGGCCATTAAGTTTATGGCAGATCCTGAAACTGATGAGGTTTATGCTAAAATTATGCTGGTTCCTTTGAGAGAGAATGATTTTGGGTATGAAGATGGTTTTGATGGAAATATTGGGATGGAGAATCTTGAAAAACCACCTTCTTTTGCTAAGACATTGACTCAATCCGATGCTAATAATGGTGGGGGTTTCTCAGTTCCGCGGTATTGTGCAGAGACTATATTTCCTAGGTTGGATTATAATGCTGAACCCCCTGTTCAGACCATTCATGCAAAGGATGTACATGGTAATATTTGGAAATTTAGGCATATATTTAGGGGAACACCTCGTCGGCATCTTTTGACGACGGGGTGGAGTAATTTTGTGAATCATAAGAAGCTTGTGGCTGGTGATTCGATTGTCTTTCTTCGAGCAGAGAATGGAGATCTTTGTGTGGGAATCCGTAGGGTGAAGAGAGGTATTGGAAGTGGACATGAGTATCCTTCTAGTTGGAATATGGGGGATGGAAGCTCCGGTTATTCTCCACTCTTGAGGGAGGGGGAGAGTAAATCGATGAGGAATGATTCGAATGGGGATCTGAGGGGAAGAATAAGGCCCGAGAATGTGATTGAAGCTGTGAGTCGTGCCGCCAATGGGCAACCCTTTGAGGTTGTTTACTATCCACGAGCAAGCACTCCTGAGTTCTGTGTGAAGGCCTCATCAGTTAGAGCTGCAATGCAAACCCACTGGTATCCTGGGATGAGGTTCAAAATGGCTTTTGAAACCGAGGACTCCTCACGGATTAGCTGGTTTATGGGAACAATATCTATCGCTCAGGTCGTTGATCCCATCCGTTGGCCTAATTCTCCATGGCGCCTTCTTCAGGTATATTCAGTATTTCTCAAAACTTTATATTGTCATTGATTTGCAATTTACCTTATGTTCTGCTCTTAGATTTGCTTCTAATAATTTTTTCTCAAATTAACATCTTTTTTCAGGTGGCATGGGATGAGCCGGATTTACTACACGATGTGAAGCGTGTTAGCCCATGGTTGGTTGAATTGGTGACAAACATACCAGCCACCCATCTTAATCCTTTCTCGCCCCCAAGGAAAAGGATGCGGCTTCCTCCGCAACACCCTGATTTGTCTTTACTTGGCCAAATTCCAATGCCATCTTTTTCTGACAGCACTTTCAGGTCCAGCAGCCCCGCATGTTGCATTACAAACAACATTCCTGGAGGCATACAGGGAGCCAGGCATGCACCGTTTGGATTATCTTCATCAGATGTCCGTTCCAGCAAGCTGCAGTCAGGCCTCTTTCCACATGGTTTTAATCAGCTTGGTCATACTATCCCACCTATGGGACACTCCAGTGACTATGGAAACAATAGGAATATTTCTTCCTCGCATACAATGGGAAATCTTACCCAAAGTTTAAAAGAAAGCAATGAAATAAAGACACCCCATATCTTATTGTTTGGTCAACTCATTTTCTGTGAGCAGCAGGTTTCTCAGAGCTGCTCAGATACAATTGGAAACAGTTCATCCAACGGGAATACAGAGAAGACTGTGATTTCTTCCGATGCCTCTGGATCTGCATTACATCAAAATGCTCGTGAAAATTCTTCAGATGAAGGGTCTCCTTGGTACAAAGAGCTCCCAAAAACCAACATGGGGTTGGAGACTGGTCACCGCCAAGTCTTCACGGAATCAGAGAATGTGGGAAGAACCCTAGATCTTTCAGTTCTCAGATCATATGAAGAGCTGCACGGCAAGCTAGCCAACATGTTTGGCGTAGAAAGTTCAGATATGCTGAGAAATGTGTTCTACCGAAATGCTGCTGCTTCTGTTAAGCACACAGGAGATGAGCCCTTCAGGTACCAATGGTTCCTTGGGATCATTTGCTTTTTAATTTTTCAAAGGTCAATCATTTTGTTTACTTAATGCTTTCAATGTTGCAGTGAGTTTTTGAAGACAGCAAGGAAGCTGACCGTTCTTACAGATTCAGGCAGTGACAACATGGGAAGATAGAGATTGCATATTTTTGCTAATTGTACAGTTTCAAACCCTTGGTTTTGATTTTCATTTCATTTCTTTTTGGGTAGTTGTGGGAAGGTTTCACTTCTCACCCATTTTTGGGTTACTTGTAAACCACATTTCTTTTTATCCTAATTGTAAGCTTATGACTGAAATGGCCGCCATTTTAGTCCTCACGGAGTTTAGGCCTACAACTTGCTCAATAATTGTTTCCTAGTTATGCCTTTGTATCAGACTAAGAAATGAAGAGAACTTTTCTTTAAAGATTGATTGAGGAAATTTAAGTTCAAACTTCAAAGAAGACATGGTGAATCGGAATAAATGCATGTTGCTTGTTTCATGGAAAAAAGATTGAAAGATGATGAGGTAGGCATGGTGGTGGTAGAATCAGACAAAAGCAACCTTAACAACAGGGTGGTCTTACATTTTGAAATAACTTTCCAACCACCACAAAATAAAAGTCAAATCTTTTTTTATTATCAGACTTGAAATCCATTTCATTAAGTGTTTTTATACCAACAAAGGAAAAAGTGTTTAGAGTCAACCAAAATTGAATCTTGAAATGTTTTATGTTTATGGTGGAGAATATAGGAGTAGGTGGGTTTTCTTGCCTTCACGGACGAAGTTAGAAAATTTTTTTGAGTCAGAATTAAATTATATATTTTTATGATAATAAAAACGTAATTTTATTATTTTAATATTCTATATTTTTATAAATTTTAAAGAATTAAATTAATTTTTATTTTATTTATATATATAAGAACTAATTTGAAAATTTTTTGCATGAACTAATGTTGTATTAGTTCGAGGTGTAAATGAGTCTTTTGAATTATTTGAGTTTGACTTGAAGACAAAAACTTATACATAATTAGATCATTATCGAGTCAAATTTGACAGAATCGAATTTAAATATTTGTGGCTAGTCAATTTTTTTTATTTATAAATAATATTGAAAATCTCAATTTTGAATTTTAACTAAGATCAAGCATAAATAATTGAAGAATCAAATTTCTTTACTAAATAAATAAGCTTAATTAAACCTAATTGAACAAACTCAAATGGTTAAATTTATATCTCGAAAATATCGAAATTTTTATAATTTGAACTCATATGGCTCAGTTATAAGATTTTCTTTTCAAGCTTAATAAAATTTAATTGAGGTATATTTGTAAGTGGCGATTTTTACACCTAAATATAAGGGAGAATGTTCGACCGAATCGAGTGAAATTTTTTTTAGTTAATCAAGTTCATGAGTCATATTTTATCATCTTAACTCAATCTGAATTTTTTCGAATTGAGTCGAGTGAAATGAAATTTTAGTCAAGTTGAATCGAGTGAAATTGTTCGAGTTAAATTTTTTTAAAAATTAAACGTGTCAAATTGAAAATCTTGTTAGAATATAACTAATTTCATGTTAAAGCACATAAATTTGAAAACATATAATAATAAAAATATTTTAGTATGATAAACTTGAATCGTTAATTAACTTATTTATGTCTCAAAAATATTATTTGAGAAAATTTTAAGTTTCTTTATATATTCTTCAAAATTTTTTGGAATTTTTTATAATTTTTTAAAAAAATTAAATTTTGAAATTTTTATAAATATTTTGAATTTTAAAAATTATTTTAATTTTTTTATAATTTTTATTGAGAGAGGTCAATTTGCTCATTTTTAAAATTAACAGAGATTAAAAAAGTATTTACATCAATTTGATATTCAAATTGTAAATTTTAATTTAAATCGACTCGAATAACTCGATTTAATTAACTCAAAAATTAAATTCATTCTTAAATTTTTTAAATCGAATCGAATTTTACTCGCGGAATCAAACATCACAAAAACGATGGGAGTAAAAGTTGGATCTGAAGTTTGACCGAAGAAGGGAGGCAGTAGGGGGTTTGAAATTGATAGTGAAACAAAAGCAAGCATGCATCAAGATTCTGCGGAATTTCTGTTGAGATGATGACACAGACAGAGATGAAGGAGGTGTGTGTTGCCTTTGCCTTTGCCTTTGCCGGGTCTCTAGGCATTGGGATTGGATGTCACCTTTAATCTCCTTGGGATCTTCAATAAATATCCTTTTTTTAACCAAAGTCAACATCCACCTTTTTATATTTTTCATTTTAAAAAATTAAATAAGACTAACTATTTAAAAAACGTAATTTACGTAGATTGAGTCTTAACTCGATTTTTTATATGTATTATTGTTAATGTAAAAGGACGTGAGTTTAAGTACGTTAAATCGCATTATCTTTTTATTTATAGATTGAAAAAAATTATGAATAATTTTAAACATACTCTTATAAAAAAATAGATATTATTTTAAAGTTTAATAATTTTATAAATGAAATATTTTATTTAAAAAATAAAAATATATAATAAAAACAAATTGGTTAAACCAGCTAAGGCTTGATTCAGACATTGAAATAGAACAGGCGTTTTCCAGTGCACAAGGCAGACAAAGATTCGTGAGTCAAGGAATGCTGGCCCCACCTCTTTTATTATCTCCAATTTCTCTTTTTCTCTTTCAACTTCTCTTCTTATTCTTGCGTATAAGATATTTTAAAATTCAATCCAATTCAACGAATCAGATTGGAGCCGATTGAGTATTAGCTTGATTAATATGAACATTGTTGTTAATGTAATAAGACGTGAGTTCGAGTGTGTTGAAACACATTATCCTCCTATTTATAGGTTGAGAGAGGCTATGAGTAGTTTTAAATATTGTGTCAAAAATACTATTATTATAACCTTTTGCTTGCTTGAGTTGGTGTCATTAGTTAAGCAAACATCAACTCGATTAGGGAAATTACGAAAATACGATTCCGTAATTAAAATAAGTTAATATTATTTGAGGGTATTTTAGTCTTTTCATCTTAACAAAAACTAATAAAAATAAAATATGCTAATTAGATTGATAAAAATTTATATTTACAACACAACCAAAGCTTCGTTTAGATGTATTTTATTATCTCCATTTATTGCTAGTATTAATACTGTTATTAATTAAGTTGGTGTCACAAGTCAACTCGACATTAACTCACGATTAATGACAACAACACGATAAATAATTTTTTAATTTTATTTTTTTCCAAAAAATTATTAATAAAATAAATTTTTTTGTAGGAAAAAAAATATTATATGTCAACAGTTATTTATTAGGTGGACAAAGTATTGAATGTGACATTGATCCAAGAAATAGTTTTAGAATTTTTATTAACTAGTGTTTAAGCTTCTTTTTTTTCTTTTTTTGGTCTTCAAAAGTTTTATTTAATAAAATATTTTAATATAATAATTTATATATTTTTACATTTTAATATATTAATATATTAAGTGAAAATATTACATAAAAAATATTTAAATTATATATTATATATTATAGTGTAATGGTCAAATCCCAAGAAAATTATAGTATACTAAAGACATGGGAATACAAAAATGTACAACTTGTTTCCTATGCACTTAAAATAAACAAAGATGGTATTGGAAAACACAATTAGACCATCAAGATTTGAACCAATTAAATTTCTTTAATAGATTTAGGTTTTAGAAGTTTGGGTTGGGTTTAGCGTTGGATTGAAT
This sequence comes from Gossypium longicalyx, assembly GCA_025698465.1. NCBI lineage: Eukaryota > Viridiplantae > Streptophyta > Magnoliopsida > Malvales > Malvaceae > Gossypium > Gossypium longicalyx. The sequence goes on from CM046998.1 coordinate 90,397,562, forward strand.
TAAGTCGAATCGAATGAAATTTTTTTAAGTTAATCGAGTTGTTGAGTTTTAAGTTAATTCGATTTTTTTTTTTTTTTGAATTGAATCAACTGAAATGAAATTCAAGTCAAATTGAGTGAAATTGTATGAGTTAAATTAAAAAATTAATTAAAATCTTATTACACCATATATATTTGAAAAAAAAATTCAAAACAAAATAAGAAAGAAAAAAAAAAGATACTTTAGTATGATAAACTTGAATAATTAATTTTAATTTAAGTGATGACGTGATATTTTAATATTGTGTCATATAATCGCCTATAAATGACTACTTTTTATAAATAAAAAAATTTAGGTGATGATGTGACAATCTCTGAGTGTTACGTCATTACACGAACCAAAATTGAAAAAAGTTACCAAATTCAAATACTAATGTAGGAGAAATTATTTTATGGATAATTCTCACCACATCATTTATAGTCCATTTTCGATTATTTAATGACGTTTCAATAATTTTTTCCATGTCATTGACATATAATATTGATAAATTTTTTTACTTGAATATTAAATTCTGAACCCTAAACTTAAACTCCAAACCCAAACCCCAAGCCAGAACTTAAATTTGGCTTCGAGTTTAGGGTTTGTATGCAGGGTTCAAGGCTTGATGTTTAGGGTTCGAGATTCTAAGTTTGGGGTTTAAGGTAAAAAAATATCAAAATTATATGTCAATAACATAAAGAAATTTATTGAAATGCCGTAAAATAATTAAAAAATGACCATAAATAATATGGTGGGGATGATCCATAAAATAAAATTTACTAATGTAGGCCCTAATTGGATTCGAAGTACGGAATACATCCTAAATGACCCAAATACATTTCTCATCAATCATCCACAAGCCCAAGCTCTTATTGGAGTTCTACAAAGCTTGAAAATGAAACCATTAGCCATCGCCACTTGCCCCACTAATTAATATGAGGTTAAACTTCGAGGATAGTCCCTGACTTATTGATTTGTGTAGTTTTAGTCACTCTACTTTTATTTGCTTAAAATTGGTTCCTTTACTTTTTGATTTGCTCATTTCCAGTCCCTCCATTAACTTTTACGGTTAACTATGTTAAAATATTAGGTACAATTTCAAATTTAACCCCTCAAGGTTTACAACTTTTTGTCAATTTGATCCCTACTCTTTTTATTTTTGTTTTTATTGTTAAGAAACTTAATATTAATCACCACTAAATTAAAAATCATTATTCAATTAATTATGGGTTTATTCGTATGCAATTGCAAAATTAAAATTTTTAATAATAAACTTCGAAAAAAAATCCTTCTCTTTCAACTCTCCTTACTTTCTTCTTTCATATTCCCTCAACTCTCATGGCTTCCTTTAATAATCGAAAACTTTCACTCTCCTCTTTCTAAAAAAATGAAACCATACAAAAGTCTTCATGTCCCCTTTTTTTAATTTGTATGGTTTGCTTTCGACTTTTTAGATATCTACAGCCTTCTTTGGTGCGAGGGTCATGAAACCTGATGAAACACCATTTTTATTCAAGGTTATTCTCTGATTTTTGTGAAATACAAAAAAAAAAAATATTTTTTCTGATTTTTAAAAGAAAATTCAACAACTTAATTTTTTTAAAAAATATTTTTAAATTAAAAAAACAATTAAAAATAATTTATACATAAGCCTAATTTATTAACAAACACAAAAGAAATTTAAATACTCATAAATGTTGATTTTTTAAAAAAATTACATAAACAGGCCAAATTTTGAAAAAAATTACGTAATTATGTAATTTGATTAAATCGAAAGTTTATGATAAATTTAAAAGTTGAGGTTAAGTTTAATGATTTAAAATGTATTACAAGTTAATGTCTGTAGTATCAATTGTTAGAAAATCTATAAATGATATTAGATATCTCTAAATATTTTATGCAAAATATAAACATGCTCATAAATATTAAAACGTGAAAAATTAACTAAAAGATGAATGGAAATTTAACCTCTAGCCATTGATGTTTATTTTCTTATGTGTATCGGTTTTTCTATAGTCTTAACAACTCAATTAGATTATGTTTGAAACGTATTTATGAGATTTAATTATATGGAATGTTGTGTATGTTTGATATGAGTTGCTTTAGTAACGAAATGTGATGTCACACATTTGGATTTGACAATCAGGTTAGTTGTACGATGTCACATGTAACTTTGAAAATTTACTAAAAATTTTAGAAATTTAATTAAAAGTTGAGCCATATATGCCGAAAATATTGATAATTCTAATTTTTATTAGAACAAATGAAATTTGTGTTGGAATTTTTTAAAATGAGATAAATTTATTTTAGTGTGTTAGGGTCAACGTGTTAGTAGTTTCTCATGTTTCAACTTCGAAAAATTATTATAAATTGTATAAAATGAATTAGAATATGATCCTTATATGTATGAAATGATTATTACAAATGCTTTAAAAATAAAATGCTCAGGACATTGGTTGGTCCAAATTTATGATTTACGTATTTAAATTTTACGTTTGTCTAAAAATGACAATTTTACCCCTAGTACTTTTCGTTGTATTATGATGACCGAAGCATGTTTTAGGATTGTTTGATTTACTTATTTAAGCATTTTTTAGATTGGGGTGTTAGTTGACCGGTACGGAGAGTCACTTCGGTGTTTAATGTGACATTCGAAATTCGAATCGAACTGTTCCAGCCGAGTTTAGGGCGCTACATAATTTGAGCCCTCAATAACAATAAATGAATTCATTAGTAATACTAAAATGTAAAATGAGTAAACTCTGGAACAATATTCGTAAGGGATCAACACTAATAACATGATAGGATTGATACAATTATCCTTATGTACTTATTGAGCTCATCAAGCTCACGCGTTAGTTGCTTAAATGCGTAGGTTATAGACTTGTCAAGAAGCTTGTGATTCTAGCTTGGGAGCATCGCATCACCATTTTAGATTTGGAGGTTGTAATGCATCTATGTTGGTTATAATTGTTGCTTCTATTTTAGCATGTATGTATAAACCTAGCCTATTATAAGATTTTGTAATTGTTTGGATTTGTATAAGATCAAATATCAATTGAAACCATTTGAATGCTTGAGTTAGCCCTGATTTATAAATTGATTTTTACACATTTGAATATTGTATGCTTAAATGAGCTTTAAAATGATTGGAAACTATTGATATCATAAGTTGATGTTTTTGGATGGTTTTCGTGTGTTTTCAACTTGTATTTTTTATTCTCTGCCTTTGAGTCTCGAGACATGGTATTTATGTCTCGAGATACATTGGTCAAAATACTCAAATTTTGCTTCAGTGGTCCAATGTTTCAAGACATTGAGCTTAGTGTCTCAAGGCATAACCATCAAATTGGTCAAAAAATAGTTTAGGGATAATATGTCTTAAGACATTCCTACCTTGCGCTTCAGCATGTGTTTTTAAGCCTCGAAATCGTTGTGAATGATGCTCAAACATATTCATTTAGTAATAAGACTTTGGGGAAGGTCTAAAATAACTTTTAAGAGCTCAAAAATGTTAGGAAAATGTTTAAAAATGGATGGTTGAATTTTTACTTTGGATTTAACAATTTTCTTATTCAAGTGCACTTTAAAAAGCTATGCAAGTATCTCAAAGTTTGATTTATATTTTAAGCATGTTAAAACCCCCCTTCAAAATGATCTAAAATGATTCTAGAAATGTGTCAAAGCCTCTAAATTTGATGTAATAAGTTTATAAAATTGTTTCAAAGATTTAATCTTTTGAAATTCATAAGTGTGTCAAACCAATGACACTACTCATATAATTTTTTTTTCTTTTACTATTTGACTAAAGCAATTTATAGTTTTTATATGAAATTTTAATGAGTATATTTGTTATATAAAATTGTTATATATATATATATATATTTGTAAATTTATACTATTATTTAAGCTCCTAATTGAGTTAGTGTCACAAGTTTGTTGGAAAAAATAATTTTTTGGAAGCTTTGAGGCATATTCTCGATTATTAAAGGTGGAGATTTGAATCATAAAATAATGGTTTTATATTTTACCCCATGATACCTTTACAACGGTATATTATATGCTCAAAATGGTTGAGTGATGAATGAGAAATTGATGCTCAAAGTAAGCCACTTGTGAATTATGTTTAGAAAAATGGAAAGCTTAGTCCTACATTGGTTAGATATCAAATGTGGAATATGTCTATATATATGAACCAACTTAATAAGTATTGAATAACTAAGTTAATGTTCTCCCTCGCGAGTAAGGGGTGCAAAGCTTAATTGGTCAGGGAAATGTCCAGACCAATTAGGCTTGTAAATATTTTAGCCCAATACATAATTTTATTTTTTCTCAGTAGAACTTATCTTTTCAAATTCCGTTTGGAATTAAAAGGACAAAAATTAAATTGAGGTTAATGACTCCTTAATTCACGAACGTTAATGACTTCATTTTTGTTGTTGTATCCTGAGAGACAGTCGATCATTGTTTCTACTGCACCAAAGGAGCGGCCGAATTTGTCTTAAGGAAACTGTGAAAATATCAACTACCAGTCGGATTTCTGTCTATCTACGAGTACACAATTTCGATCCAGCTTTATTTCCAATTTCTGTTTTTCAGATTTTATATCTACATTACTGTTAATTTCACTAACAACTTTATAACAAAGTTAACCAGATACCAACTCAATTAGAGAAATTACGAAAATACTTTTTCGCAATAAAAAAGTTATATTATTAGAGGGTATTTTAATCTTTTTTTTTTAAAAAAATATGTACATAATGAGATTTGAACCAATAACACTATACACGTAAAAAATTTTCCTTTACCATTTGAACTAAACCAATTTTTAATTTTTATATGAAATTTTAATAAGTATATTTGTTATATAAAATTGTTATATATATATATATATATATTAATAATGTTGTTGATTGAATTGGAGTAACAAATTAAGTTAACACCAATACAGGATTGATGACAATACTATGATAAACGATTGCATTTATTTACTATTTTTAATCTGATGTATTTTTTGTTCAAATTTCGTTTTACACACAATTTAATCTATTTTTTCATTTTAATATCCTACATATTTCATGTGTTATTATTAATTAGTTCAAAATTATATTCTTCATTATTTATTATATGTTATTTTAAACACATATTTATATTCTAAACTCGTAGCTTCTACACGTATTCGTGTAATATCAAATCAACATAAAAAAAAAAAATCAAACCCGTGACTAAGAATTTTAAAACTCCCAAATTTATCACTTATCTATTTTTTTATATATTTTTTAAAAAATTTGTAATTTAAATTATTTAATTCTTAAAAAAAGATGTAAATATTTTTATAATAATTTTTATAATTTTTAATTTTTAATTAAATTAATTTTCATTAACTTATGAAACAAACCTAATAAAAAAATTAATGGAATGATTTTCTGATTTTCTAAAATTTTGTTCTACCCTGTCAACACTTATTGTTATGGTATGGTGTCCTATTGTCATTGGGACCTTTCAATGATGGAAAATAAAAATAATAGAAACAAGTGTTAGTTGGGACTCACCAGCTACCCCTCTTAAATGGATTTTTTTTTTCAGAAATAATTGAAATAAAGTAGTTATTTATTAAAATAATTCATTTATAAAATTATATATGAAAATAATTCGTTTTGAATAGTGAATTTCGGTGTTACCATTGTTATTCGTAGCACCACCCTTCATAATGGGCCAATCATTGGCTGGTTTTAAAAAAAATAATTGTTTGGGTGTCGCCGTTGTCATTAACAGCACTGGACTGAAGTGTGATTATATAAAATGTTTAAAGACCTAATGAAGAAATTACTCTTTTTAGATTGGATAAAAAAGGTGGCGCAGCTGCACCAAATTAAATGCTTTTAAATTTTTAGTCTATTTGCGTGTTAGGTTTTATCCCCTTTTAAAATTAATTTAAATAGCTCTTAAAAAATATAAGAAAAAAAACTTTTCAAAATTTTTTCATTCTTTTAAAAACAATAAACATAAAAAAATTATGTAAAATTCTTATTTAAATTATCCAAATATATCCCTCAAGTAAATACTTGAGGAAAATTCTTGAGGGATATATTTGGGTAATTTAAATAAGAATTTTATATAGTTTTTTAAGTTTATTATTTTTAAAAAATAATAATTTGAAAATGATTTATTTTTGTTGTTCTTATATTTTTAGGGGATATTTAAATTTAATTTCAAAAGAGGAAAAACTTAACATACAAATAGACTAAAAGTTTTAAAAGTATATAATTGGTGGGGTCAGTAGTCACGTTGCCACAATTTTTTATCTAATCTAAAAAGGGTAATTGCTTCATCAAGTCCCTAAACGTTTTATATAATCACACTTCAGTCTGGTGCCGCCAACAACAACGGCGGCACCCAAAAGAATTGTTTTTCTTTTTTTAAATCCAGCTAATGATTGGTCCATTATGAAGGGTGGTGTCGCTAATAGCAACGACAACATTGAAATTCACTGTTCAAAACGAATCATTTTCTTACATGATTATACAAGTAGATTATTTTCGTAAATAATTAATTTATTCGAGTTATTTCTGAAAAAACAAAGAACTCTTAAATCTATAACTACTACATGAAAAGAGTGTCTACATCAATTATCATACTTATTAGTTGCAAATTTAATGGCCTATTTTAACGAGTTTAGGTTAGAGGTGTTCATGGATTGGGTCGAGCCGGGCCGAGCCTAAGCATGATATTAACATACTTTATGCTTGCTTAAGCCTGGCTCGACCCGAAATATGGGCTTAAAATTTTATCCAAACCTACCCATATTTCAAAAAACTAACCCAAATTCATTTTAGGCTCGCCTATATTATATTTTAAATATTTTTTAAAACTATTTATTTTATGTTATTTTAATATTAGTAATTTTATTTATTGAAAATTTGTATATAGTCATCTTAACATTATTTTAATGTTTACATTACAATAGTATTATATATTTAGCATATGTTTATTTTTTTAATATATTATAAATTACATAATATAAAATATTATAAACTTAAAAACGAATTGGATCGGGTTGAGCTTGGGTCTTGAATGTTCAAGCCCGAGCCCAACCCATATTTTAAACGAGCCTAGTTTTTTACCCAAACCCATTTTTGTGGCTTAATATTTTTGCCCAAACCCTTCTAAATTTCGAATGGACCTTCGGGCCTAAGCAGGTAGCCTGGTCCATGAACAAGCCTAATTTGAGCAAATAAATCTTTTATGAATTATTTTTAAATAACAGTATATACATCTATTTTTTTATTATATACTCTTCTAATTTAATTTATAAAAAAATTGATTTTTTTTCATGATTCATAATTATTTATTTTTAATATATTTAAACACTTTTTTCATAATAATTCAATCTAAAGATAATATTCTATTACATAATTATTTTTATTTTATTTTTAAATAAATATATTACATAATAGTAGTAGGAATTATATAAAAAATTCCTCATTTTATTGTATTTTAATATAATACTTATTTTACATAATTTACCATAATTGGTTAAATAACTATAAATTTATTAACATAAAATATAAAAATATAAAAATAATAATTTGGTATAGTCATAAATTAATTTTATTTATCATTTATTGTTAAATCCTAGGCGAAGCCGAGTATAAGTATCTACTTATATTTAAATTTAAATTATTTATTTTAATTTGGAAAATTTATCTCTCTATAATGTTGGTAGTTTGTCTAAATAGTTAATGTGATTTAATTATTTTGGTAAAATATTAAGATGGATAAAACGGTTTTTTTATTTTTATTTTAATATAGTAAAAATTACAATTTGTACGAAATATTAGAAGAGAAATGGCAGAAAACGAGGAAGAGAGAATAAAATTTTATGTATTATACACCGCCGAACAATACATATATACATGATAGAACTACTTTATAAGGAAAGTAAATAAAAGAGAATAAAATTAAATTCCTAGTAATAAACTAATTACATATATACATATTCCTTAACAATCCTCAAGCTGGAGCATAGATATTAATCACACCCAGGTTGTTACAAATATAATCAATTTGAAGTCCACTAAGAGATTTCGTAAAGATATATCCTAATTGATCTCTCGTTTTGACGTAGCCAGTTGATATAAGTTTTCGTCGAATCTTTTCACAAATGAAATGGCAATCAACTTCAATATGCTTGGCTTGCTCATGAAATACTAGGTTAGAAGATATATGAAGAGCAACTTAATTTTCACACCATAATTTTGTGGGTAACGACATTTTGAAACGCAATTCATTCAATAATTGTTGTAACCATATAATCTCACACAAATTGTGTTATAGCTTTGTATTTAGATTCTCCACTAGATTGTGAAACTACACTTTGCTTCTTGTTTTTCCAAGAAATTAAATTCCTCCCCAAAAATACACAATAACCTATAATTGACCTCATATCCATCTTTGGTCTAGCCCAATCTGCATCTGTGAAGCATTCGATATATGTGTGCCCATAATTCTGATATAAAAGACCACGATCTGGAGCTCCTTTAGGTAACATAAGACTTGTTCTAACCTTTCCCAATGTTTAACCATTGGTGAAGACGTGAATTGACTCACAACACTTACAAAATATGCAATATCAGGATGTGTAACTCTAAGATAATTAATTTAGTTTCCCAACTAGTCCCCTATACCTCTTAAGATCATAAAAAAGATCACTATCTCCCTTCATAAGTTGCAAATCGGAATCCATTAGTGTGTTACATGATCTATATCTCGACTTCCCAATTTTTTCAAGTAAGTCAAGCGTATGTTTCCTATGAGACAAGAAAATACCCTTCTTACTTCTAGTAACTTTAGCTTTAAGGAAATATTCGAACTTTCCTAAAACTTTCATTTGAAATCAAGTATGAAGGAATGATTTCGAAGAAAGAATGCCTGCATCATCACTCCCGATAATAAAAGTATCATCAACATAAACTATTAGAAGAATCATGCCTGCCTCCAAGTGTTTGTAGAAAACGAGTTATCTTAACTACTCTTCTATAAACTAAAATCCTGAATCACCTCACTAAAACATCCAAACCATGCTCATAGGCTCGATTTCAAGCCATATAAAGATTTTTGAAGACGAAACACCTCTGTTCTCTCTCCTTAAGTAACAAAACTAGGTGGTTGTTTTATATAAACTTCTTGTTGTTGACCTGTATTTGATCATGAGTTGGGCCACTCACCTAGGCTCGAAGGCTGGCCCGAAAAGTGGGAGGGTTTGGGCAAAAATATATGCTTGGAAAAAAAAAATAAAGTCCATTTTCTAAATGGGTCTGACTTCGAGTAAGAATATTTTGGCCCAGGCTCGGCCCAAACTACTTTAAAAAAATTTTGCTGTTGTTTTGCTATTATATTCTACTATTTGTTGTTATTGTTTGAATATTGTATAATTATTTTTTATTATTATTAATTTTGCTACTATTTTAGATGCATTTGTTTGCTAAGTTGCAATTATATTAGTGTTATTAAGTATAAAAAAATTTTAATATATTTTTAATTTGTTGGGAAACATTTATTTTAATGATTTTAGTGTATTTGATGTATTATATTTTTTAAATTTATTTTTATATAAAAATAATATAAAAATTTATAATATGGGTGAGTCGTGTAGTGCTCGAGTTTAGTATTTTTTATCTGGGTTGGGCTTGAAAAAAATTTAGGCTCATTTTTCAGGCCAGTCGGGCCCGAGCCTAGAAAATAGGCCTAAAATTTGGCATTGATTCGGCTTGACCCATGATCAGGTATGTAGACCACTATGCAAAAAGAAATTTTTTATATCAAGTTGGTCCAAAGGCCACCCATATGTAGCTGCCATAGAAATGAACAAATAGGCAGAAGCCATCTTATCCATTGTAGAGAGTATCCAAGTAATCAACCCCATAGGTCTGAGCATATCCTTTACCAACAAGACGGGCTTTTTAGTTGGGTAACTAATCTATCAGGATTAAGTTTGACTGTCAACACCCATTTAGATCCAATAGCCTTTTTCCTATAGGAAAACTAACCAGTTCCTAAGTTCCATTACAATCTATAGCAGTAATCTCCTCTATCATTGAATCTCACTAGCTAGGATGAGATAAAGTCTCCCTAAAAGTTTTAGGAATTAAATAGAGTCCAATGAAGCAATGAAAGATTTAGTCACATGAGATAAATGGTCATAATATACAAAAGAAGAGATAAGATAAGTACATTGTCATTTACCTTTTTAAAGGGCAATGGGAATGTTGATACTAGGATCAGGTTAACTAGGAATAATTTTTTTTGACGAGGCTGGTGTCGGATGTAACCCCCCTCGCCCGTATCTGACGCCGGGATAAGGTTCGAGGCTTTACCCGTAATTCACCTTTACAAATGTGTGCTATTTGTCTCTTATACAGGCCTCCGAGGCCTAAAAACACTCCTAGGGGTAGTAGGGAACAAAACCGAAATTTGTCCAATAGACCTGGGGCACTCTAGGAAATTTTCCCTTAGTTGAAGTATAACACGCCCGTGGGGCATAGAACACGCCCGTGTCCTTTTTCCAGTATGCAACACAGCCAAGGCACACGCCCGTGGGCTTAGCCCGTGTACTACACTGATTTCAACCTCACCATTCTGTTAAATAAACACGGCCAAGGCACACGCCCGTGTGCTTAGCCCATGCTCTATGCTGACTTAAAATTTCAAGTGCAGGGGACACACGGTCATAGCTCACACCCATGGGAGTAACCCGTGTGTCATACACGGCCTAGACACACGTCAGTGTGTCTACCCATGTGGACCTTGTTAGGCTATTTTCCAAGCCTTATGTCACCTTCTACTAGCCAATTACACTTATAGATTACTATAGTGTATATTTGGACCAAATTATCCATTTGTAAATATGAAACTTTGATTAACCTCATTGCATGTAAACCTCATGTCATTGGTTTCATGCATGCTAAGTTAATTCTTATCTTTCACTTAATGATTTATATGTCTACTTGACATATTAAGATTGGCTCATTATTATAACTCATTGCCAATATTATAACTAAGCCATTGTATATAAATATAAACATGTATAGATATGTAGATCATTGCCTACTTCAAAATGAGTCAATTCCCATGGCCATATACAAGAAAAATAAACATATTTTTTTTACATGCCTTCACTGGGCAAATCAAATGATATATGTAATAAAATACTCAAAAATCCTATACATGCCATTGGACAAAATATAAATGTCTTTATACCAAAGCTTGTCTAGTTGATAGTGTGTTGACTCTCCAATTGTATTTCCAATCCTTATGAGTCATTGAGCTCTGAAAAGCAGGGAAACGAGAGGGGTAAGCATTTACATGCTTAGTAAGCTCGTATAATTGGAAAGTAAACTTACCGATTATTTAGCATACATCCATAATAGATAATGAAACCAATGAACATGTAAATGGCTTCCCTATCACATGCACTCAATCAATGAGTTAGTCACATAACAAATATCATGAACATTTTTATCTTAGATGAGCTCATCAGTTACATGTCATTTGTACATATACCTTGTGATAGTCCCGTTGAGTTTTTAGGAAATCTCGATGGATTATCCATTCTCTGTCAATTCATACGAATGATCGTTTCAGTATGCACTCCCGTGAACCTCACATCTTACAACAGGATTACCAGTCCAGGCTAAATTCCTCGTAATATAAACTCATAAGGTAATGTCAGGATTACCAGTCCAGGCTAAATCCCTTACACGACAAACACCCTTAATGAGCTCGGATTTGAATTACCAGTCCAGGCTAAATTTAGACCCTAATCGGATTACCCATCCGGACTAAATCCACAATGCACACATATTTTTCGGGAGGCTCGATCATTCAAAGAACACCAGTCCAGGCTAGATCCTTTTTATACTTGAGATCTTCGGATTACCTGTCCAGGCTAAATCCATTTCTGTAACACATGTAGGATCTCAAGTCTCATGTAAATCATGGTTTATCTATCGAATTCCTTTTCCAACCTCAACCGATACATTATCTGACAATTCATTATTACTGGTGCAATTTATGCATTTTCGTGCCATCAACAATGCAATTATCATGCATTCAAAAAACATACAATTATGCATGTTATAGGTTTACTTCGAGTTATTCGAACTTACTTGGTATTCGTTTCGGAGCTGTGTTTCGGTTATTCCGAAACCTTGCGTTTACCTCAATCGACCTCCGGAATTCATTTCTCGGGGTCTATAATAATAAAATTATATCATTAATTCACTACATTACACTTTTCAAGTTTAATTTCTACCCCGATCCAAATGACTGTTTTGCCCCTAACCCTTGACATTTTTATGATTTAATCCCTAGGCTCGTATAACAAAACACATGCAATTTTTATCTTATCCAAGCCTATCCAAACACTTTTCCCTCTTATGGAAGCCCACATTTTCCATTATTTTCACATTTCTACCACATATTTAACAACTTTTGCAAAAAGGTCCCTCTAGGGGTTTTTCATGAAAATCACCTAAGAAAAGATGTTTAACACACCTTCAACTTTCATACCCCTCTATAATCCATCAAAATACAAGCAAATCATGTATGGGTAAACTTTTAAACATGAACCCTAACATGAAATAGGGGTAGAAATGGAGAGATCAAGCTACCGAGATTTTAAAAATACAAAGAACATTAAAAACGGGGCTTGAGAGCACTTACTATTGAGCTTGGAAAGCTTGAAAACCCTAGCTATGGAGGCTTGGGAATTTCAGCTAGATAAGAAAGAAGAATGGCTGATTTTTGCCTTCTTTTTCCCATTTTATTTCATTAAAAAGCTAAATGACCAAAATGCCCTTAAGTCCTTTCTTTGAAATTTCATTCATGCAAGCCCATTTTTTGTCCAAAAACTTAGAAATTGAGAAAATTTCTCTCCAAGACCTTCCAATTTATAATCTAAAGCAATTTCATACAAATTGCTTCTAGAATCCAAGTTTTGCAATTTATTTCAATTTAGTCCCTGATTTCCAATTGAATACCTTACTTAAAGAATTTCTTCATGAAGTCTTAACACATGCATATTCTCATATTCTAGACCTCATAAAAATCATAAAATAAATATTTTGATGTCGAATTTTTGGTTCCGAAACTACTGTTCCGACTAGACCCTATTTCAGGATGTTACATCGGACATGTGTCTAGAGGATCTTTTTGTCTTGAACAAACATGAATGATTGGTGGTCGAGTTGTTGCATCTTCTAGTGTACCTGTTTTAAAGGAATTGGCAGGATAATTTACAATATCAAATAACATAACATCATCTTCCGGGGAAGTATTATAAATAGACGACAGAGGAAAAAAATGTGTGTTTTCATTAAATGTGACATCAATAGCTACAAGATCCCTCGTAAGATTAGGAGAACAACATTTTGTAACCCCTTTTAAGTTGATAATAACGAAGAAACACACATTTAAGAGACTTTGGGTCCAATTTTATGACTTGTGGAAGAATATCACGAACACAATAAATGTTATAAAATATCTTGGGCTCAATAGGAAACAAATATTTTGAAGGAAAGAGGATATGGTAAGGAATGTCACCATAAGTGCAAAAGATGGCATACGATTATTAAGAAAAAAGGCTATTGAAACGACATCATCCCAAAAACATTTAGGAACACTCATTTGAAAAAGAAGATTTCTAGCTACTTCAAAAAGGTGTCTATTTTTTTTCTTTTAGTTACACCATTCTGGGAAGGAATATCAACACAAGATCAGGCAACTTGTACTTGCCTCGTAGCACTCGCAACTAGTATGCCTTCGAATTCAATATTAGACCAAAGTCGACCTTGAAAAGAAAAACCTTATTCTGATCAGCCATTACCTATAAGTCTCAAGCTCCTTTTGTTGAATGATTTGATTGGGCCAACAGACAAATAAATACCCCAGTCAAAGTTGACTAGCTTGAACTTGATGCCTATGGGTGTCAAGGTCCTATGCACTATACTTTACATTACTTTTCTCCTGACAAACAACACATAACTTTTGTGGTGATTTGATCATGCACTAAATTTTACACCCTCGAGGATTGAGGTACCCTTAAAAAACGTATTATGAAAAATGACTTTTATGAATATATATCCAAGAAGGTTTAGATCAATTTTATCGTTGCTTAATTTTATTCGTTAGAAAATAAAATAAAAGAAAATGAATAATCTACACGATTTTGTAAAAGTTTGGAAATGAAAAAAATTGTTTTAAATATAAAGAATTCAATTTATGTTTAGATTTGATTAATGATATGATTTTTTATATTGATTAGTTAGATTCTATTTTAGTTTCAAAATTAGGTTATATTCAAATCAAGATTTGATTAAGAATTATTAATATTCAGTTTTCGGTGAAATTCAATTTCGGAATCATGTGAAAGAAACAAGTACTTGGTTTATTTAGTTGGCAAAGATGATGTTTTTGTAGTGAAGAATTTGAGAAGAGAGAAAAATAAAAGGGAAGAAGGAAATGAAAAAAAAAATAACAAAAATTAAATTGTTTAAAAAAAAGTATAGGGACTAGTTTTAACAAATAAAAAATATAGAAAAAAAACTACGTTAAAAGAAATGGGGAAGGGAGAAAAGCAGAGGGAGAAGTAGAAGAGAATGAAAAAAAAAAGAAAGTTAAAAGAACATTAAAAAAATTTAAATTGCTCAAAACGAAAAAATATGGGGACCAATTGTATAATTTAACCTAAAAATTTTGTCTTAAATGATAATTCAACGTGCCGCGTCAGCTTACCTTTACATTGTTAAAAATAATTAACGGGTCAGTGACTAAAATATTACAACACGTCAACGTAAGTGACTAAAACGTAACATTTCAAATATAAGTGACTAAAATATAACCCGAAACAAACAAAAATGACTATTTTAATATTTTACCGTTTTTTGCATTAATTCAAAATACTAAACTTAGTAAGTGACAAGTTAGAATTTGGCCTAACTTCAAACTACTTCTCTTTTCAAAACTTAAATGCACACAATTACTCCCTCCCTCTTTTAATTCATAACCTTGTGCTCACCAATAAAATTCATTGCCATTCATAGGCTATTAAAACTCCACTTTGATGTATCAACCCAACACCGTCCTTTTTTACACATCATCATAGCCAACAAAGTCACTGAAACACACGTAAAATAATTTGAAAATTATTGTTTTAGAAAAAAAAAACATATTTAAAAAATATTAAATCTCATTTTTGAAAACGCATTATCCTCCTATTTGAGGGTTAAATAGAAACTATAAATAATTCTAGTTATTGTATAAAAGAAACAGATAAATGATAAAAATTTATAACGAGATTCGGGGGTAAAACTAGGGAGTGGCGGTGGCCCCGTTCCCTTAAAATATAAATTTTCTCATTTAGGCTTTTTAAATTTTTTAAAATTTTAAATTAGTAAAGGTAAAATTATACTTTACCTCCTTAAAATATAAAAATTTGATTTAATTCTTTAAAAATTATAAAGATATAAGTTATATAATTTCAACCCCTAAAATATTTTTCTAATTTCGCCTTGATGAAATTATTGTTAAAAAAAACTGATTTTTGTAATATTCAAAATCAAAAAGAAAATTCCAAAAATAGAGGAGGAAAAGAGGACCTTCCAATACTAGGAGAGAAGATATCCAAATTTCTTTTCTATTTTATTTCTTTAGTTATTAAATCTTTATAATGACTAACCAAATTCTTTCATATAGAAGAATTTCCAAGTTTTAATTATTGAAATATTTTTGAGATAAATATTAAATTTATACATTAAATTTGATTTAATATCTGAATTTTGATTTTGTATAATGATACACGTGAAACTTGAATTGTGGTGCATATGTATACATGAAACTTCGATTTTGATTCAAGTGTACTCATTTAAAGAAATAAATGTATACAATTATTTTCATATTGAATTAATATAATTGTTTGTGTATGCAATATTTTAACGCAAAATGGTGCTAATTCGATAATGTTGTTAGTGATCTATGAAAACTGAAACAAATCAAAATTTCATATATAAAATCACATACAATCAAAATTCATGTATGACATTACACATTAGACCAAATTTCACGTATCATTTTGATATTACCCCTTTTAAAATTAAATTATAAGGGTTAATCACATTACACCCCAAACTATGGTCTAAAATCTAAATTAGTCTTAAAAACTTCAAAATGTTCTAATTGAATCCTCAAAGTATTGATATTGTATTAATTAGGTCCTTTCATCAACGTAGCCATCAGTTTAAGCATTAAATATTAGCTGGAATATGAGGTAGAACATATTTGAAGCACATACAGGGGTTGATAAAGGGGTGCAAGCCCTTAGAAATTTATGAAATTATAAATTAATATAATGATAAAATTACACTTTAACCCCTCAAAATCTATCTCATACTTAACATATAAACCAAATTATAGGTTAGTAAGAAAAAGACTTCATTCATACATCAGGTGGGATTAACCCTTTTAACTGAATTAAATTTGTATTTCAAAATAATCCAGAATCACAGTTCATTTACTTACGTGTCATGCTCACGTTTATTGGTTTCACGATAAGAGAATGGTACATAAAGCGCCAGATTACACTACCCCTTTTCACGATAAATATCCTCCAACGCTCAACTGAAAGTTTGTCCCAAGGGAAGTTTTAGGAAAAAACCTCCTCGAATTATCCTCCACCCACGGCGCATTTTAGCAAAAATGGCCCGGCATCCGATAGCCGAAGCCAACGAGGAGAGCCCCTTCGGCACCTTAACTCCGGACGAATTCTATGCCCGCCACTCAGTGAGTCACTCATCCGAGTTCATCACTAACGCTCGCGGTCTCAAGCTCTTCACCCAGTCTTGGACCCCACTCGATACTCCGATCACTGGAATGGTGGCCGTTGTCCACGGATTCACCGGCGAGTCGAGCTGGTTCCTCCAACTTACCTCCGTCCTTTTTGCCAAATCGGGATTCGCCACGTGTGCGATCGATCACCAGGGCCACGGATTCTCCGAAGGCCTTGACGGACTCGATACTCACATTCCAAACATTGACGGCGTTGTCGACGATTGCATTCAGTGCTTTGACTCCTTCCGTGCTCGTCACGCGCCGGATTTGCCAGCCTTTTTGTACTCGGAATCGCTTGGCGGAGCTATTGCGCTTTATATCTCTCTCCGTCAAAAAGGCGTGTGGGATGGCTTGATCCTCAATGGCGCAATGTGCGGGATAAGTGCTAAATTCAAGCCACCATGGCCGTTGGAACATTTTCTGTTCATAGTCGCCAAACTTATCCCCACCTGGCGAGTGGTTCCGACGCGCGGGTCTATACCGGATGTTTCGTTTAAAGAACCCTGGAAGAGGAAGTTGGCGATAGCCAGTCCTAGGAGAACAGTAGCAAGGCCACGCGCCGCCACGGCATACGAGCTCATCCGAATATGCAACGACTTGCAAGGGAGGTTTGAGGAAGTGGATGTTCCATTGCTAATCGTGCACGGTGGTGATGACGTGGTGTGTGATCCGGCTTGCGTGGAGGAGCTTTATAAACGCGCCGCCAGCACCGACAAGACATTGAGGATCCATCCAGGGATGTGGCACCAATTGGTTGGGGAACCGGAGGAAAGCGTCGAGCTAGTGTTTGGGGAAATGATTGATTGGCTTAAAAGTAGAGGTTCACGCGCCGCAGAGGCAAAGGGTGACAGTGGTCTAAGCGCCGCTGTTGGCAGTACTAGTGGATAGTTGGGTAGTTAATTTATCATGTATTTTATGATACAAATTTTAATCCGTTAAAATTTCACTTTTATTTATATTTAGATTGTGGCTTGAATTTAAATTGGGTGTATTTACTGATAACCACATTTTCTTGGAGTGATTTACTTCTTTATCCCTTTTTATTCTCATTCTCTAGATTTCATCTCTTTGATTTCTTCAATTATGAAGCCCATAGTATTCGTGTTTCTCTTTTGACAATTTTAAACTAAGTCTGTCTAAGAAGGGGTAGCATCTATTGTCACTATGTATCAAAATTTGATGTTCTAAGTTGTTATTTAGTATTGGGGTTTAGTTGTTCTTTCATCTAACTTTTTGCATTTTGCATTGTGCTGTTTTGGGTTTCATGATCATACGGTGGCGATTGTCAATGATTTGTGTATGCATAAATGTATTCTTTTTCATACTGCCATGTGCTTGCATTTATCAGTAAAGATTGGGTAGATTTTCTTTAAAATAGTTTTGAATGGAGCTCATAGGTGCACTTAATTAGGATTGTTTGTGTGCTGGTGGATATGATTTGCAAATGGATTTTGATTGAAAGTTTCACGTAGATGATGTGGACGCTTTTAATGCAATAAGAGTTGAGTTTGAGCTTTACTTATTTTCTCTATTATATTAGGGTTTTATTTCCTTCATAAACTTTTAAGTTAGAATTCTATTTTATGTCAATTAGGACGCTTTCATTTGTTATTAACAGCCAATATGAAATAAAGAGGTAACCGATTATTCTATAAAAAAGAAACGTTATTTTCAGACGAGGTTTAGTCAAGGATGAATCTGCCTCTTTGAGTAGCCATAGGTCGAAACAAGAATTCTTTCTCATCTTAGACCTGTGACTAGATCCTATGCCAAGGCGCATATCAGTAGACCCTATGTATCTCTCTATATCAATTGAATGTGAAGTTTTGTGTGCTTACTGATATATACATGTGGTGAAAATACTTGGATATTAGAATGATATTCATATGTGTTACCTAGGCTCATAGCATGTTTACATGAAGGGAAATTGAGTTGTAATCTTTTAAGTGAATAAGTTCTAGTTGCAACCCTTAGATTAACATAATTTTGATTTGGTTATTGGTTGTTGGTTCTTATATGAGACTGAAAATGTGTTGGATATATTATCTAACAATTACATCATTAGTTTCTTCTTCATTTGTTCTTGTACTTGATTTCTCAATGCATTGATTGTTTGTTTTGGGTTAGCTTAAAAGAGAATTTAAATTTTTTGTTTGACCAATGGTTTGATAATTATTACCTTATACGAGTACCATTTTATTTTCATTTTTCAAGGAAAAATGCAGTTTGTATGGCATTGTTATGTGTTTTCTAATAGAATTGAAAGCAATATATTTTTTTTATTAGCAATCAACCTCAATTTTAACTACAAGAACTTGGTCATATTTGGAGTGGAAGATTTGTGAAATTTTTAGTCAATCTCGCATTTTATCTATTACTAAGGTGGCCCATATTAGTCAGTTCATGGATCAATGCATATTCGGGTTTCTTTTCATACCGTTAGGTGCTTGCAATCATTAGTGAGGATTGGGGTGGATTTTCTTTAAAATGGCTGGGTGGAGTTCATCGATAAACTTAGTTGGGATTGTTTGTGTGCTGGTGTGTATATGATTTGGAAATGGATTTTGATTGAACTATTCAAGTGATATCTAAATGCATGGCATGGTTGGAATTAGGGGTGTAATTGAATCGAAGAGGTTGTTTTATATTGCAAAGTAGTTACGGATGGTTATTGTATTGCATTAGAAGATGTTAACTATGTGTTGTTGTTTTCTTCCTTATAAAGAATGCAATATATTTGCCTTTGTGATCTTACTGTGAGAGTTTGCTTTCAAAGTTTCATATTTGAATCATATTATTGGTTTATTTTTTAAAAAATCCAACTAAAACTTGACTAATGTACTTATCTTTTGCTTTTCTATTGTTCATTATGTAGCAAAAGAAGGTTTCTCTTTTGAGGACGTCGATAATGTTTCATGGGGAGCTTCAATTGATCCTTCGATTGACTTGGCCATTCATATCTACCCAAGGTATCTCTTTACAATCTCATGATTTTGTTTGGAATAACATTGATATGTGTTGTTTTATTTGATTATTGTTTCTTGTTTGCATGTCTGTTAATGTTTATTTGGCACATTCCATATAAATTTTGCTGCATGCATCTATAAGTGAAATGTGTGTATATATTCTTTTGATATATTTCCATATAAATTTGATGTAAGGATTTTCAAGTTTTGTTTATTCGGTCACCTTTATTCTTTGCGCACACGGTATCGTTTAAGAACCTATTACTACACATTCCATGTCTTAAAAACCCTAACTCATTTTGTTCCTCCACTCTTTCAGGCTGCAGCCCCTTTTTTTATTATTCCAACTTAATTCTTTCTTACTTTTCTAGTTTTGTTATTTGGTTTGCGTGTTTAATTTTGAGAAGTTTAATTTTAGTGTAGTTTGTGGATTTTATTTTGGGGGTTAGGTTACCCATGTTATCATGGTATTTTGGCTGACTTGGTGGAAGAAATTGAACTAGTGCTGATGGGAATTTGTTAGTAAACAAAATAAAAAAGTGGTCTTGGATGATGATTAATGGTTCGTGATTATTGATGGCAATAGAACGATGAATTTTAGTGTGTAAAAATGAAAAGAATTTTGTACTAGCTTTTCCCATCCTAAGTATTTCTTTTTAATTTTCTTTTGATTCTATAGTGTTTATGAGGTTTCTATTAACCGTTTTGTAATAGTTATGGATGTTTAACTTCTCTTATATGAGTTTTGTGTTGACTACCTCTTAACCTCTTTGGTTATTGATAGAAATTAGAATCGATTCTTCATAATTCGAATTGAAAATTTGGTGGTCGTGTATAATTCATAATTTTAAGTGTAAAAACATATTTATACAGGAAGCAACATCTTCATTATAAGGTGTAGCTCCTTTACACATAGTTTCACGCCTGAATTAAACCCAATACTACTTATTATATTAACTCATAATGACAACACAAGCATATATATATACACTCCCTACTAAATTCTCCTATTGCTACCCTAAACCTTACACCTTACACCCTATTGTGGCCTTAGGCGATTCTTTCGTTTTAAATGCGCCTAAGTTAGGGTTTAAGGTTTACACTGTTGCTACCCTAAACCTTACATCTTACACCGAAGCAAAACAGACGCAACTGTGAAATAGAAAAAAGTTACGAACGAACAAAAAAGCCACAAAGAAAGAATGTACATAAAATTTTTTAGTAAAAGCTCTAAATATATTAACTCGAAAAAAATGAAGGGAGATGTCTCTATTTATAGTTGAGCTCACCCAAATCTAACGACACAAATCGATTTACATCAACGACTAAAATTCGTCCTTATCTACAAGATGAGAGTCCTAAGGGATTTAAACTCTATACAATTTTATCCCTTTTAGGATTTATACTATTTACCTTGGTAACTTTAGTTTTATTGGAGTGCTTCATTGGGCCACCAAAGTTTTAAGTAGATGGGCTTTTGTTATTATATTCTACGAATCAGGTCAGTTCAAATGGGTTGAATGTGCTCCATTATCTATTAACCTCTATGGGACATTTTGTGCGCATTAGTGACGGGCTTTGATCCGTGGCTCGTGACATTCTCCCCATCCATTCTTGCTACATGAATGTTAATGTACATCTCCATCGTGGCGTATACAATCAATGGCACGTGAATATGCCAGATATTGGGATTGACTAACATTTTGGACAGGATGCATTGTTGAATTCTCGGATCAGGGTATGATGTCCATTCAAACTATTATACGAAATAATAAAGTTCATTATCTACTTAATATTAATTTGAAATCCTTGTATCAATATTATATGATTGAAATTTAAAAAAAAACTAACCTCGACTTTTGATGTTGATCCAACAATAGTCTGATATCTTCGAGCTCCTTCGGTAGTTCCATATAACTCGAGCTATAGTCTCACCTATTCAAATAATATGTCAATTTAAAAATATAAAAATGCAAACAAAATTATTGTGGTTACTATATTATCAAATGAATTTTACCTTGTTACGAGAGAATAAAATTTACCCTGTTCTCGATTTTAATTTTTTTTGGTTGTGTAGCCTGACATATCTCTTGGTACGTCGCTAGCACGGTTGATCTTCAATTGAGTCAGCTTGCTTATTTTAAGTCGATGAGTTGTCGTAGCCACCTTAAATGTACAAGAGTTCGAGATTTATCAGGACATTAGAACACCCTCGATTAACCTCAGAGTGTATGCTCTGGAATGCTGTTTTCTTTCAAAGGCACTCGAACTATCGTACATATATTTGAAACTATCTTGCAACCATTTCAACTCTATCTAGCTACCGTAAAACTTGTCCGGCACCTTGTCTAACAATTGCTCACAAATTGCGCTCCAACCGGCAATGACCACTGATCACATAACGGGTGGCCTATCAATCAGTAAACCGAGATGTAATTGAACATCCTCGAGTGTGATTGTACACTCACCGAATGTAAGATGGAATATGTTTCAGGTATCCATCTTTCCACCACTACGTTGATAAGTGTGGGGTCCATTTAACACCCCAAGCATATAGGACACACGCAAGAATCCTACATCTTCCAAGTATGGTTGAATTGTAGGCGGTGCACTTAAAGATAGATTGTTATGTCTCCAAAATCCAATATTCCGTCTGATTATAAAAAAAATAATTTTTTTAAAAATTAATATTTTTAATAACTTGATAATGAACTTAAATAAAAATTAAAAAAAATAAAAATATTTTCTTACCATTTACAATTAGACCGTGAAAATATTATTGTCATCTAAACGAATAAGAGTATTTGCTATTACAAAACTCAATTAAAACGACTAAAAATCGAAATAAAGAATTAAATCAAGATGAATTTGAGAGAGTTTTAATTGAAACTTTAGAATTAAAAAGTTGAGACAATTGAGAGACGGAAAGAAATGGATTTAAATGAAAAAAATGAGGAAATCATTGGGAAATTCGATGATTGAGAAAAAAATGCAATCCAACGAGGCATTTTTTTTTACATTTTTCGATAAATATCACAGAAATCAGCTTATTTCTTTAAAATTTTTTATTATAAAAAATCAGCGTTTTTTTTTCTTTTTCTAATTTACCCCAAATTTACGACATTATACTACCGTGTATGGTGTGCTCCAGTTTGAGGTCAGTGTAAATGAGGTGGTAAGTTGAGCCCTTTTGGGCAGAAATAAAGAAAGCCGAATGGTGCTGGGTTCTTTTGGGATCCGAAGGGTGTTGGTGACACGAGTTTTGTTTCTCTATCTTCGGTATTTCTATATTTCATATGTTACACGTCTATTTTTGAATCGGAAATCTAATTTAATTTGTAATTGGAATTAAATCATTTCAAATATGAAATTACCTTCTTTTTTCTTAAAAAAATTGTTTATTAAGTTTAATCAACAGTAATTATATACAAAATTGCGCATCTGGAGATTGTTAATTTTTTTTTTTAATAAAGTAGGTAGTAAGGTAAGTGGCGAAGGAAACAGGGGATTGGTCAAAGGGAAAGATCTGAAACAGGGAGCAAAAATGAGGTTAGTAGGACTGACCGGCGGGATTGCTTCAGGGAAGAGTACTGTCTCTTCCATGTTCAAGCATAACCATATTCCCGTCGTCGATGCTGACATCATCGCTCGGGTACACTCCCCTTTTTTTTCTTCAATTTTTTGGGGGCATATCACCTGTTTGATTGAAATTACGAACTGGTACTCTTTTTTTGCAGGATGCCTTGAAGAAGGACTCCGGCGGGTACAAAAAAGTGGTGGCGGCGTTCGGACCGGACATTCTACAAGATGATGGCCAAGTTGATCGTTTGAAATTGGGACGAATTGTCTTCTCTGATGCCTCAAAACGTCAACTCCTTAATCGGTTGATTTTTCATTAATTTCATCCTCTTCCTTTTTAAATATTTTAAAACTCAGCTTCATGTTTGGAATAGCTTAAAAGCTTTGTTTCTCTACTATTATACTTATCCGATAATCTATACTAGTCCTGGAGGTCAGAATTTTATCTCCAAGTTGCAAGTTTTTTTAGTGTAAAATTTGGTCTTTCTTTAGTTTGTTTTGTATGCATGATTTTGTCAATGTTGTAGCAAATTTATATCATGATCTCCTAGGAGGTTGCTTTTTAACGATTTAAAGGCTATTGGAAGTTATGTATGTCACCTTGTGGTTCTCAAATCATGGAGGTCGAATTCTAGTACTTTGATGTTTAATTTTCGCCTAGGCTAAATGGCGGAAAATGTAAGTGTCCTTTTATCCCTGGAGGTATAATCTAGGGAGGCTTGATTATGGATCATCTGTCATTTACCTTGCCTTCAAACTGCGGATTGTATTCATTCCTTAATTTGGTTAATTTTCTTCTCGTAGGTTATTGGCTCCCTATATATCTTATGGCATATTTTTAGAAATTTTCAAGCTTTGGATAAAAGGTCATAAGGTGATTGTTCTAGACATTCCGTTGTTGTTTGAGGCCAAGATGGGTAAGTGGACAAAACCAATTGTTGTTGTATGGGTTGATCCTGAAACACAACTTCGACGACTTATGGAAAGAGATAATTCGACAGAGGAGGATGCCAGAAACAGGATCAATGCTCAAATGTCTCTAGATTTGAAGAAGAGCCAAGCAGATATTGTGATAGATAACACTGGATCACGTCAGGACTTGCAGGAAAGGTTCAGTGAGGTATTGTCGCAGGTCAAAAGGCCCTTGACATGGACTGAATTCTGGCTTTCAAGGGATGGAGCCTTGTCAGCTTTACTTGGTGTGATAATAAGTGTTCTTGCAGGCAAGAAATTATTTTGGTAATTTATAGGTACTACAATCACCACCAAGGCACCAACTTGTGGTTTCAAACTGGCTATAAATCTAGTCTATTCTTGATGAGGAGGTGATGTTGTTGTAGTTTTAAATGACAGCAAATACGATGAATTGTGCTTACTCCTGCCAATTTTATATTTAAGAATTCACCACTGCACCTTTCACTTAAAGGTTGTAGAATGTTGTTGGTTTTCTTTCGATTGCTAACTGTGATATACTAAGTTTTTTACACCATGAAACTTAGATTTACTTTCAAACGCTTTAAATTTCTTGGTATGAAACTGAATAACCATTTAATAATCTAGATGTGAATCTGACTATATTGTTAGCGAGACCAAGGATGCCTGATGTAAAATTGAACTTGCTTCTGATTATTTTCATGCCATAGAATGAAATTATGGAATTGGTTTCTGTTTTTTCTTTTAACTTTAGGACCATAGAAGTAGGTACCTTTTTGTCGCTACTGCAGGCTTACTGAGTTCACACCAGGTTGAAGAGATTTCATTGATTGTAGTGGAAAAGTACTTCAGCTCACTTGGTTCCATAAATCTCCTGGCTGCTGATTACTTTCTAGGATTGATTCTGTAAGTTCCACTCCCACCTCCTTCTTCCCCGGGCTCATAATTAAACCTGAATCTTCTGTTATTACTTGAATAACATACTTGAGTTTAACTACTACATTTTTTAATTGCCTTGTTTTATGATTTGATTGTTCTCTACTTAGCATTCATCATCTGTGGTGGTCCTTAATTGTGTCTTCCCAGGTATAATATGCTTCACACTTTACTGCCTTGACCTATTCTACAGCTTCTTTTGGTCTAGTTGAAGGCAAATACCACAATGATTGATCTACTTACTGAGATAAGTCCCCTTAAGTGTGGTTGTATACCGCATTAAGGTTGTTGCCGCCATCAGATTTGATTGAATTCTTCTTTTGAGATTTGGGTGATAAGACTTTTAATGATATTAAACTTGTTCCTCTTGCACTATTTCTGTACAAAGGGCATGAAAGCAAGACCTATGAATTGTGAGTGCCAAGTGTTGGCACAAGTCTCACTACCCATAAAAGCATGGTAGAGCTATTGGTTTAGACAAAGTGGGATGTGTATTGGGTGGTGTTTTGCAAACTCCATTAAAGTTTCTTATCCTCTTTTCTAGGGTAAATATTTATATATTCCAGTTAAATTGAAGTTTCCAATTCTTTTCAAAGGTGCGTATACCACTGAATTAGTTCGTTCAAAGCTAGCAAGGTTACAATGGCTATACAATTTATTTTGTAGTTTAACTTTGTTAATTTCTATTTCTGTTAAGGGCGCTTGCGTGTTGAAAGCGGTCAACTGTTCACTTTCATGTCTGGCTGTTGAAAGCATGAAGTAGATGAATCGAGAGATTTATCTTCATACTGGTACGTCTGGGTTTTTCATATGCTATCATTTGTTGGTTTATAACTATTTTTCATTGAGATGTTTGACATAAATGAGAACCAAAACTATTAAGATATTCTCAGAGTAGAAATGGGGGTAAAGCAAGGGACGGGGAGGAACACTTGCTTCTTTTGATGTCTGGTTTTATGAGGTCTAATTATGCTTTTAGTCTCTTTATTCTTTGTTTATTTTAAATTTGATCCCTTCTTTTTTATTTAAAATTAAGATTCAATTAATAGCACGATTAGAGAACATCTGTTAAATCGGATCAGGTGGCATTTAAAAAAATAAATTTGATCACCCGACCAATTTGAAGCTTTGCGGAAACAATGTAAATAAATAAAGCTGCTGCTGTCATGATTGGTCTATGAATGTTAAAATATATGACTAGTAAAATAAAAAATAAAAAAAAGTATTGGTTTTCACTTTTTGCTTTTCTAGAATGAATTGAGAATGATGGGACGTGAAATGAACTATGCGATTATATTGCAAATCAGTTACTCTATTAAATGTAATAAAGGTTTATACTTTGGGTTAATCGATGATACACTAGAGTGTCAGTTTGAGATGCAGATTGATTAATTCGAGCATCTGTCTTGAAAATTCAAATCAGGTTATTAGGATTTTATTAATGTGTTTGGTGATTAAATGTAAATTAAATGTTGTAATCATATGACAAAGTATGTAAATCAAATGAAACCAAGCCTTAGGGGCCGAAGTGGATTCAAACAAGTCGAAGGACCCTAGAATGAATGAATTAATTGACATTATAAATGGTAACTCAGAAATATGATTGATAATAGAATGTATTGATATCGATATGTTTGAAATGTTATGTTAAAGGAATTGAAAACAAGCCTTAGGGGCCAATTGTGGATTAACGAGTCAATGGACTTAGGAAATGTTATGCAACAAATTGTAAAAGGAGATTTATATGCATACCCTTGCTTGCTAACGTTGAAAGTATATGAAAATGGTTGAATTTTATCTAACATTTGATATGAACCTAATAGTATATATCAATTTTTTATTCAATTGTTGAATCCAAATTAATCAACTCATAAATGGTACTTTATTTGAATAATTTTATTATAGGTTCTGATAGGTTCTGATTATATCTGCTATATACGACATAATGCTTAAAACTATCCATAATCTCTTTTCAACTCATAAATAGAAGGATAATGCGTTTCAACGCATTGACAATGATATTTATATTAATTAAGCTAAGACTTAACCGACAATTATCTATTGATTTTTCATGACAATGAATTATGAACCTTTTTAACAAATAAAACATACTTTTCAATGTATTTAAATACAATTGATTATATATTTAAATGATCTATATATTATAATTTTATATTTGTTTCCATCAAACATATTTGAATGTCTTCCCACAAAGTTATGTTTCCTTTTTAAAAATGTTTCCATTGAATATACATATTTTTATTACCAATCTTTCCATATATTCTATTTTTTTTAAATATCCATAAAAGATATAATTTGTATTATATTATATCTTTTAATTTTAAATGTTTCATTAACAACTCATTCAAAAAAAATTTAATATTTTCATACTATTCATTAAAATATATATTATTCAAGCTGATTGAGATTTATCTTGATTGATATGAGTATGGTTGCCAATATAGGAGGATGTAGGTTCGAGTGCGTTGAAATGTATTATCCTCCTATTTATGGGTTGGGGAGGGACTATGGGCAGTTGTAGTCATTGTGTAAAAAAGAACAGATATGATCAGAACCTATAATAAAATTATTAAAAAAAAATTCAAAAATAGAAAGACAACTAACAAATTTAGAGAGCCATAAGAGAGCCTCCCGAGCAGCAATAATTTCAGTCATGCAAGGATCGAAATTGCTCGACTTAAAACCAGAGATGCCCCGAACAAATTCACCCAAATCGTCCCTCACAAGTGCGGCCCAACCTATAACCCCACCCTCGGCAAACACAACCTCATCAATATTACATTTAAACTTTCCCGTCAAAGGCCTACACCATTGATCACCACCACCCACGTCTGGCTGCTGCACAACAGACTGAGTCTCATGAACTGCTCGAGCAGCCAACCAGCCATGTAATAAATATCCGCATGCTGTACAATCTGTTCTGTAGCCGAAACTTGCTGCTTCCAAAATCCAGCGTTTCTATGGAACCAATTTTTTTATGATATAATATTTAGAACTACTTATAATCTCTCTCGAACTCATAAATAGAAAAATAATATGTTTTAAAGCACTTGAACTCACATCCTCATGTATTAATGATGAAACGGACATTTAAAATGTGATTAAAGATTTGTCACTTCAATTTAATTAATTAAAGCAAGATATTTAAGTTATTATTTGCTATTTTACTTTTTCTTTTCTAGGTTTAAGTGCTTTTATTTTTTGCCTTTTAAGTTGTAAGGTACCAATATAATTACTACATCAATAAATCGTTCAACTCAATAAAATATTTTTAAAAAAAATTATATTAGTATTCACTCAATTATCAATAATTTTTTTTATCATTTAATTATGAAAAATTACGCAATATAATCTTACTATTTAATTTTATCTTTTTTTCACCCACGGTAACTTTTAAAATTGACATAATAGTAACTTTAACCCTCAACATTTATAAATTATGTCATTTAGTCTTGATTATAAAAAAAAAATTAACGCTTAACATTTACATATTGTGTAATTTGATTTTTTTACATTGAGAGTTAATTTTAAAAGTGAGAAAAGATGAAAATTATAATCTTGAATTTTTGTATGTTTTCATTTTTTGTATATTTTTAATCAAATTCAATTGATAATTTTTTTTAGGTAAAATGGTCACAAAAAAATATAAAATCATAAAAAAAAACCAAGTTATACAACATATAAATGTTGAAGGTTAGATTCTTTAGAATCAAGTCTAAATTGATTTAATATATAAATATTGAAAGTTAAAATCGTTAGTATATTAATTTTAAAAGTTGTTATCGTTAGCTAACTAATGATAAAAAAGACAATATTAAATATTTGGTTGACCGAAATTTTTTTCACTAATAATCAGGTGATCAAAAAAGATATTTACTAAAGGCCCTTTCGAATGGATGATGCATTTACTTACCGATAGTATAAAAATAATAGTGATGATGAGATTAAATATTATAATAATATTATAATGTATAAAAAAAAAACTAAACATACTATACTAAAACTAAATGGTTATTGAAAAAGGGGTGACTAGTACTGAATTTACTACAACATTGGTCAATATTTTTGACCAATATGTATATCAATAAGAATCTTATCCACTAATTTTCACCAACACTAAAACAACAAAAACAAAAAATACACACTCCCCCCTTCTCCCAAAAAAAAAAAAAAAAAAACTTTCACAGCCTTCAAGAAATGACCCCACATTTTTTTTTCGTACTTGTTTATCCCAAAGGGCAAATTTGTCCACAAATATATATATTTCGGCCATAATTAGTGGTGCTCCTCCACTCTTTTGCCGAGGGCGGTGGCGTCTTGGCCCCACGCGGTGAACGACAAGCGCGGGAGATTAAAAAAAAAAGTTTTTCTTTTTACTTATTTTGAACGTTGATCACGGACCAATAGTAACGAAATAATATTGACCGTCCGATAGAAAACTAACAAACAATCGTAACCGTTCGTTTTCAATGGCGAATTTAAAACGGTAAATATGGATTTTCCTTTATGGGTTTTATTTCAAAGCTAAATTAAGAGTGCTGTTTCTTGTTGTTGTTCTTTCCTTCTCATTCTGGCTTCTTTTCTCTGTCTTTCTCCCGGGGTATTGTTGCTCTTTGATGGTTAATTAACCAGAAACCAGAAGACTAATTGAAAGATAGATAGGGTGGGAGAAAGGCGTGAACCTGAAGAAGAATTTGATTTTTTTTTAATGATGATAATGATGGAGAAATGAAAAGTGATTTTTCATTTTAGAAGCTGATAAATGTTGGTTGAACATTATTGTCAAATAAGGTGATACTTCGGAAAACTCTTCATTTATGTTGTTTTTTGTTGTTGTAGTTGTTTTGAAGCTAAACTGATAAAATTTTCCATTTCGCAGAGAAATTTCCATGTGGTGGAATGTATGAAAAAACCCTGTTTCGTAGAAAGGGGGAAAACCCCATTTGAGAGTATGCAGAGAACATTCATTTGATAAAAAGAAAGTTTTTTGTTTGTTTTTCTTTGGTTTTTGATTTTGGGTGTTAGTATTTGATAATGTCGTCTAATACTCCATCAGAGATGCAAGAACCGAGCATCGATACGGATAAGTTGAGTTATGAAATCTTTTCTATACTGGAAAGCAAATTTTTGTTTGGGTACGATAACAATCAGAAGCTATGGATTCCCAAACCGATCTCTCCCCCGGCTTCGGAACCGATGGTTCAACCGGGTGACGAGAATTCCTTGCCAGCTATAAAGAACCAGAGGGGTAAAATCTGTATT
The DNA here is from genome assembly GCA_025698465.1 of Gossypium longicalyx. NCBI lineage: Eukaryota > Viridiplantae > Streptophyta > Magnoliopsida > Malvales > Malvaceae > Gossypium > Gossypium longicalyx. The sequence goes on from CM046998.1 coordinate 90,428,161, forward strand.
TTGAGTATTGATAGCGGTGGCATGAAAGGAATTCTTTGCGGGAAAGCGTTGGCTTATCTTGAAAAAGCCTTGAAATCCAAGTCGGGTAATCCAAACGCTCGAATCGCCGATTATTTCGACGTCGCCGCGGGTTCAAGTGTCGGTGGTATCTTCACCGCCATGCTTTTTGCCACCAGAGATAACAACCAACCGATTTTCACCGCCGAGGAGACGTGGCGGTTCCTTGCTGATAATGGGAAGAGGATCTACCGGTCCGGTGCGGGTAAAAACGGCGGTATTCTAAAGAAGATTTTGAAAAACGGTTCGACCGGGTCAAGTTCGAACGGTATGGAGAAGGCCATGAAGGAGGCGTTCACGGCGGGTAGAAGGAGTTTGACGTTGAAAGATACACTAAAGCCGGTTTTGATTCCGTGTTATGATCTTTCCAGTACGGCGCCTTTTTTGTTTTCGAGGGCCGATGCTTTGGAGACGGATAGTTTCGACTTCCCATTATGGGAGGTTTGTCGGGCAACCTCTGCTGAACCGGGCTTATCCGGACCGGTATTGATGCAATCCGTTGACGGTCAAACCAAGTGTGTGGCGGTCGATGGTGGGTTGGCAATGAGCAACCCGACCGTTGCAGCCATTACGCATGTGTTACATAATAAACAGGAGTTTCCTTTCGTTAGAGGGGTTGAGGATTTGTTGGTGCTGTCATTGGGGACGGGTCAGCTCCTTGAGGTTAGCTATGAATATGAGCAAGTCAAGAATTGGAGGCTCAAGGATTGGGCTAAACCGATGGCTCGTATATCCGGTGACGGTTCAGCCGACTCGGTGGATCAAACCGTCGCCATGGCCTTTCAACAATGCAGAAGCAGTAATTACGTAAGAATTCAGGTAACATATTTCATGGACACTCAACATGTTGGATGTTTTGTTTGTGTTATGAGATTCAGGTATACGATTTTGATGATAGAATGCAGACAATTGAAATATTTGTGACTGACTGTCTTTAACAAGTTGTGTTATTTGTCATTAGCAATGCAAAAGGGACAATGAAAGACAGGCTGGTAGGAGTTAAGGGTCTTGTCTTTTGCAGAGTGGCATTCTAGAATAAGGGACAATGGGGTCATTGATGCTTTGGGGTTTTCCCAAATATTTCTTTTTTTATTGCTGTTTTAGTAGTGTATGGTTGAGGGCATTGAAATCTATGCCTAATTTTGGCCTATGGGTAAAATATGATATGATGCCTCAGCCTTTGATAGGTGCCGCTTGGTTTCACTAGCACGGCGGATGTGGGTGGCACATGATGACTTTTGCAACTCCTAGAAGCAAGACCAATTCACGGTGTTTGCTTCAACTTTATTTCTTTTGGTCAAAATTGTCAGTTTTCCTTTGGTTCTTTTGGTCAAAGAGGATTCCTTCACGTAATTCAATGGTCTCCAAGTTCTTGAATACCATGGGAATGTTTTTAGGTGTTTTTAAAAACAACTTTCAGTTGATGCTGTGGGGGATATGTTGCCTTGGTAAAGAGTGTGGGACATCATTGAGTAAGCAATTCCTTATCCATGTCCATATATTAGGTAAAGGGTGTCAAAGAGGATTCCTTTTATAATTAGCTTAGTTTTTTTTATTAGGCTTATTATAGTAATGCTTTCTCTCTCCTGTTTAGTAGTTATGAATCACAATTTGTCTCATGAAAGTCCTCATTTTCATTGACTCTGTCCAATAAATTTACCGAGATAGGATGCTGTATCTGATACTCACCCCGAGTATGGTGCCGGTCTTTTAGGGTAGAATACATGCAGCGACTCATTAAACCAGATACTGGTGTGCAGGAGTATTTAGAGGTCATCTCTTTGCACGTTTCTCTATATGATAGTACACTAAAAGTGTTTAAATAGTGGACACCATGACTGGAAACATGCTTTTGTTATAATATTCAGGTTTTTCACTGTAATTTGAGCATAGGATCATTTATTTCAATTTTTGGGTGACAGGCAAATGGGTCCAGTTTAGGCAGGTGTGGTCCAAATGTAGATACAGACCCCAGCCCCAGCAATGTTAAGTTGCTGATGGAGATAGGTGAGGAAATGCTGAAGCAAAAAAACGTTGAATCAATTCTGTTTGGAGGCAAAAGGATTAGTGAAGAAAGCAATATGGAGAAATTAGATTGGTTTGCCGGTGAACTTGTTTTGGAACATCAGAGGAGGAGTTGCAGAATTGCTCCCACTGTTGCTTTCAAGCAACCCAGCCCTAAGATCAACTAGGTTTCTCTCTCAACCAACACAGTTTGTACCATTTCTTGAAACCCAAAAACAACTCACAAAGGTATGCCTTTTTCTTCCTCACTAGTAATATTTTTAATGCTATAAAGCTTTTTCTTTTTGGTTCCCTTTACAAATGTCATCCATTTTGACCCACTCTTCCTCTTCCAAATCCAAACTTACCTTTTTCAACTCCATGAAATGTCCTTTTCAATTGATATTGAAAACCCTAATTTCACACCTAACAAACAAAATCATTCTTAATTAATTTTCCAACTATTTTGTTGACAAATAGCTGTTTCTACCTTACTTTTTCCAACTAACCCCAAGAAATCGTCAAAATTCTTGTGCTTGTAGTCTTGTATTGTCATTTTCTTTATGTCACTCGAAAATACCATCTTTATTTCTTAATATACCCTTGTATATATATATTAATATACGGGAAGACAGCTCTTAATGTTATCTGTCTACCGACATTCGTACTAATGGGTAATGTTATCTGTCTACTGACATTCATATTTTGTTTTTGAAATGCAGGAAGAAGAAGAAGAAGATGAAGAAGAAGAAGAAAGATAGCAGCTTTAATGAAACCATGGAATTGAATTAAAGAAGAAAGAACACATTAAAAAGGGTTTCAAAGATAGTTTGGATGATGTTGTCCACTCCCATCCTATTTTTTCTCCCAATCAAAACCTTCAACAGTTGTTAAAACTAGAAGCAATGGTGTGAAACTAAATTGCAAAAAATTATATATTCCCTACTTTTCTTTTTCTTTTTCCTTTATGTATATTGTCAAGGGGCAAAAATATGGAGGTGGATTATCTCGTCTTGTAATCGAAAGCCATGAATATAAGCCAAAGTTCTTTACTAGACATGGCAATCTATGTATTTACTACATATGGTATTTCTTATATCTATTCCTACTCTGTTCGATCATTGGTTCAGTCAGTTCACGAGTCAATTAATCTTACCTCTTATTTTGGACGGGTACTCTAATCGATTCTCGATCCAATTAGTCTGATTAGTTAATTTGGTTTGATAAAAACAATGATAAAATTTCATGCATTTAATTTAGTTCAATATAAATATTTACAAATTTCATTTATACCATAATTTCCACAATTTTAATTTATAAACACCTGATTTTTATTTTACAATTTTCATAACTAGTTTATCGATTTGATTGGTACGATTGTTTTGACGGGCTCGTTGGGTTCTATTAAATAAATTATAAAAATAAAAACATTAAAAAAATAAAAATATTGATTTGACCACCCAATTATCTGGTCAATTCACGTAATATTTTCCTCAAAACTAATATTTTAATAGATTTTCGGTCCAGTCTGATTCAAATAATAATAATAAAAACCCTCTTAAATAATTAATTTTTAAAAATAAATATGAAAAAGAAAGAGAAAGGGAAAAGGAAAAGGAAAAAGAGAGTGTAAATTTTGAAAATTTCAAAAGTTAAATATAGAATATTCAAAAAGAAAAAAAGGGGAAGAGAAGGCATGCAAACGAAGGGGTACAGTGCACAAGCTTTAAAATTCACTTTAAAAACAGCCTTTATGAAAGGTTTAAAAAATATTTAATCCCCAAGAAAAATTAATATATTTAATTGTTGCCTATACCAAATACGACTACCATAAGTCGAGTCATCTGTTCAAGTCCGTTTGAAAAGTGAGAGGATTTGGATAAAATATAGAGTCAAAAAATGGGTTTGGACAAAAAATAAGGTTCGTTTTTAAATGGACATGCCTCGAGTAGAATTTTTTTTCCCAACCCGACCTGAATCAACTGTTTTGTTGATGTCTCACTATTGTTTTGCTATTATATTACTACTATTTTGTTGTTATTATTTGTATATTGTATAACTCTTATTTTATTATTAATTTTTCTATAATTTTAGAAACATTTACTTGTTAAGTTACAGCTATTTTAGTGTTATTTTAGTATAAATACTTTTTAAAAATATATTTTTAGTTTTTTGGGAAACGTTTATTTTAATATTTTTAATGTATTATAATTTTTAAATTTGTTTGTATATAAAAAAAATTAATACAAGCAGACTGAGTTTAGCCCAAATTTAGCATTTTAGTATAAGCTAGGCTAGAATAGAATTTTAAATCTATTTTTTAGGCCGAACTTAAATTTAGAAAATGAGCCTAAAATTTTACATCAATCCAATCCAATCCAATCCAATCCGGCCATGATGAGGTGTAATAGCAAAGAAAATGTTTATAATTTAATTGTTTTATTTCAACACCTCCGACATAGAATTTCTAATTTTGCTCTCCATATAGTGTTAGTAAAAAGAAAAGCCTAGAGGACATCAAGCAAACTTTGTGTTAAAGGTGTTATCTTTTCTTTTTCCATTTTTCTAATTTATTGGGTAAATTCACAGTAAGAGACCTTAGTTTCATTATTTAATGTACTCATTCTAATCATTGTTATTCAAGTGTGATGGGTGTTTTTTAAAGACGTTTAAAAAAAAATTAGATGGTTCTTTGAATGTAGCATCATAATGGAGATTGATATATCTCTAAGGAGAAAACATCAGCTTGAGATCAAGCTAGAGCTTATGCCTAATTCAATGGTTCAGAATAGAGCGCTGATTGTTAACCATCCATACAAGGAGGAAAAAAGAAGAAGGTGAAAATGACAAAGGAGAAAGGGTTAAAGATGTTGATGGTTCACACAAGTATGTTATACTGAGAGTCGTGAAAGTGGATTTTGCCCTCTCCCTAATAAGTGGGAGTACGTGTATATACATACACGTTTCCTATCTAGGTGTTCTTCTACCTACACTTGAGATATGAATCATGTGGGTCTACTTGTAGGTGTGTTAGGGTTCAATTCCTAAGCCGCGTGTTGCTCCATGAGACTTCCCCAGTCTACATTATGAATGATCTGTTTGCTTTTATGGGTGCCAAGTGGTCTTGGTGGGTTCTAGTTGTTGGCAAGGTGATGAGCCTTGACCATTGACAGGGTATACACTTGGTGTTGCTTTGTTATAATGAGGACTTTCGCGAGACGTGGTAATTGGTTTTTTTGGTGGGATTTTCTTTTTGTGGAATATGAAGGGTTTGTTCAAGCACGCGTGTGACTAGTGATGGGGTTTTGGTGCATGAATGGTTGAGGAGTATTGGATTTTTTTTGAAAAGTTGTATGAGTGAGGAATGCTGTTTTTCTGCTTTAACGATAGTCTTGAATTTATTGTGATGGACACATGTCATTATAATAGTTGTATGAGTGAGGTTTGTGGGTGAATTTTGAGATTATGGATAAGATTGCCAAATGTAACTTTGAGGATATGAAGACAAAGGAGGAGATGAAGTTGTCCGAGTTGGGAAAGGAGAATAGTCGCTTGGAGAATGATGCTATCGAGAGAGAGTGCCACTGGCATCTGTTCGAAATGAATGCGAGGTGAAGAATATTAAGAAAACTATTGTTGATGGCCATGTTGGTGTGCATAATACAATGGACTTTATCCTTGTAGGCCATTGAATCTGGTTGACGTAGATATGGGACGTTGTGTTGAAGACTTTAACATCTAGAACCCCTCTTAAGAGGGTTGGGAGTCTTTCAAAGAAAAGTGGGGAAGCAAAGTTTTCGTGCCTCTTGCCATCCTTGTAACTGGGAGTGAAGGAGATCAAGAAGTTGTTGCCCCTTGTTGATGTCCTTGACACTAATATTGGCGAGAAGATCACTTTCAATGATAATGTAACTAATATGGAACCTTAGGGATACTTTGTACTGAACCCTAAACCTTAGTGTGATGAGATATTTAGGGAATTACATAACTTGAAAAAGGCTAAGCCCTTAGAGAAACAAGTTGTTTGAGAAGGTGCATGGCTTGGAAGCACATCAATTAGAAAAGAATTCCTTGCCCCAAATCTGGGTCCCCTGTTCCCTCTATTTTCACACGTGTCATTATTTTTATAATATGGTAAACAAATTAAAATTTTATTACTTTTTTAGTATTAAATTCGGGATTGTTAACAGTCACTTTTGGGTTTGGAGTTTTTAGCTAAAATTTTTTGAATCCAAATTTTTTTTTAGCTCAAGTTTTTTGAGGTTAAGCATTTTCGAGTTAAAACCTTTTTAGATTTAAGTTTTTTCAAGTTCGGTTGAATCAGGTAAAAAGAAGAAGCAGCAATGATCTAAGCTAAAAAAGAATCCCTTCCTCTTGAGAGGAAAATGAAATCAACATAGCCACCATTCAAGCTTTCCTTGCTCACATCAAGCTTCAAGGGTGTAGCTGGGAAGATTTGTCAAGTATCAGTGCAAACCCAGTAGCCACAATGAAATGTTGACCGTACGTTAGTCTGGTGGGTCAACTTAGGGCCGGGTGAGAAAGTCTCAATTTGATTTGAAAAAATTGAAAAAAATTTCACATTTTGAATTAATCGAATCAAGTTATTCGAGTCAACTCGAATAAGTAATTCGAGTTCGAGTTTGAATCGAGTTGAATTTTACAATTCGAATAACTCGAATAATAGATTGGTGTAAATACTCTTTTAGCCCAAGTCAATTTTGAAAATGAGCAAATTAGTCTCTCTCTCAACAAAAATTACAAAAAAATTTAAAATAATTTTCAAAAATTCAAAATATTTATAAATATTTATCAAAATTGACTCTTATCCTTGGATCTACTGGCGGGATCCACAGTAAATCACTAAATTGAATAGGTTCATGCATATCATGGGATGATATAAACATATTTGGTATTAATGAATTGTCTAAAATAAATATTTAGATCAAGAATTGAATCAAACCGTAGATAATTGAAAAAATCCCAAAATTATCGAATAGTCCTTGAAGATTCAATTTGATTGCTTTTTTGAGTAAGTAAGTTCATATCGTATAAATGTGTTTAAGTTGTTATGCAATTTATTTGTATATGTATGTTAGATTGTGCGTTAATTTGTGGTAATTTGGTATGAAGGGTGAGAATTAGACTAAATTGTAAAATGATGGTATAAGTGAAAATAAAGCCCATGTGAACTTAGTAAATATTGGGATACGATTGGCATGGAAATAGGGTTTTGTGCGCGTTTATACGAGATTAGTTATAAATGTTACTGAGATCTAGTATTTGTTGCAGACTCGAAGATATATGTGACACAGGTTTAGCCCGGACTAGTAACTTGATGTCGTTTATACTAGTTTTGAACAAAATTACTCACAAAAGCTATTCAATTTTTTTTAAAAAAAAAAAATCTAAATCCTAAATTTAAACTTTGTGAGAAAAATTTGTAGAGTAGAATTTTGAATGCACCCAAATTCGAAGAACATACTTATAAAATTATTTGAAAAAAAATTAAAAATAACTTTATTAATGTTAAACTTTTTTTCGTAGGCAACAATCTGGTTTATACAAGAAGGATAATAGGCGACCCATATATTGTCCCCTTCCCCCTCAATACTCCAATATAGCCAAACTGTCAGCTACAGTATTTCCTTCCCTACTCATATGCATTACAGAGCAATAATTCGACAAGCTTTCATTGTATGGCCTATCGGAGAGATGTGAGGCTCCACATTCTGGAGTTCTGAAATGATAAGTCCAGTTCCGAAGCAAATTCCAGTGAGCCTGCCAGCTAGTGCAGCTGCTGCAGTGACCTCTCCGTTCTCGTCTCTTCGGTTAGATATCCTGTTGAACTCGTTTAGAATTGAGAATTTCAACAGTATCAGCACTGTCACTTGGTTCGATTAATCAAGGAAGAAGTCTAAAATGAGAAAATTATGCTATACATCTCTAAAATCTATAAACTTATAAGTTAATATATGATAAAATTATATTTTGGCCCCTAAAATGGTAAATTTTTTTTATTTAGTTCAAAAAACTATAAAATATAAGCTAATACAATGATAAAATTACATTTTAGCTCTTATAAAAATATGTAACTTAATTTTGAGCATCCAGAAAAACTTCTATCTTTGTCACTGCTTTCAGTGGCATGTGAAAACTCGTTGATTTTGTCTATCAGATATTTGTTCAGTTCCAACTAGACAAAGTTACTGCTAGTTATGAAATAGACACGAGCAACACAAAAATTGTTTAAGCAATTCGTAAACTTCCAACATCTACGAGGCCTTACCTAGAGAGTAATCCATTATAAAACCAACAAGTATAAGTTGTGATCTAAGTTCAACTCACTCATCAAGTTACAACCTCTCTCCAATACTTCAGTCTAGATCATTCTCCCACTAAATCTTTCTCTTTGAAAGCTTAGGTGGAAACCGATGAACAATTCAGTTTACTTACAAAATTGCACTCAAAGAACAACTTCTCGATGAATAAATAAAGTGTTATCTCTCTCACATATCAACAATTACATGCCCCCAAATGGTAACATTCTCAAATATCACTAAAGTATTATAAAATACTTCAAAAACAACTTCAACCATTAGAAGTAGAACAATAATAATCCCCTTATCTCCTTTTGATAAGCACACTTTCACTTTTTTTTTTTTGCTAAAAAAATACAAAGGGCTCAAAGTCCTTGAGCAAGTAGCTCCACCTTGTAACATAGAGCACAAATCCTCCATCATTGGTGAGGTTTCAATTGAGCTCATGATATTGAATACTCTTATCAAGGCATGCTATTTTTCATCCAAATATTCTATCATTCTAGCCTATGCAATGCTCAAAACTCTAGTCGATGTCAAGCCAATTACAATCGGGGTTGTGGTTGGTGTTGACTCATCATTATCATCTTCAATATCATTAGTAGGAGGATTCACTTCAGTATAAGCTACAACATGCTTCTTCTTCTTCCACTTCGAGGAATATTTCACTTAGGTAACATTGGCTCATAGACCTTATCAGTTTCAATGATGTCCGGCCTTTGCATCAAGAGTGTGAAAAATAAAATAAAAATAAAAATAAAGAACACACAGATTTTTTTACATGGAAACCCTTTCGGGAAAAAAACCATGGGCAGAGGAGAAGAAAATTCACTATGTTGAATTCGAATGATTACAAGAGGAATAGACTATGTCTATTTATAAGCTTGTAAAGCCATATTCTAGTAAGACTGAAACACCTTATTCTAATCAATATCAAATAGATGGAATTTAATAAGGTTTAAAAAACCTTATTCTAAAATAAAATAAAAGAAGTGTAATTCTATATGGATTCTTATTTTATTTTATTTTACCACTGTATTTTATTTAAATAAGGATTCGGGTCACTTAATTCTAACAATCCCCACCTTGACACGAATTCTCAATGAACAAGTTCTTCATCGCGAACTCTCAACGAACAAGTTCTCCACCTCTTCCATAAAACCCCTTAAGGGTTTAACTTCAACAATGAACACCAACCAAGTTTAAGCAATGCTCAAACTTGGTTATAGGAAGTGACTTAGTCATCATATCTGTAGGATTTTCATGAGTACTAATTTTGCTCACAACAATATCACCACGAGCAATAATATTACGAACAAAATGATATCGAACATCAATGTGTTTTGTTCTCTCATGAAACATTTGATCTTTTGTAAGAAAGATGGCACTCTAACTGTCACAAAATACCATGCTGATTTGAAGGTCTTCATTGAGTTCACTAAAGAGTCCCTTCAACCAAATAGCTTCTTTACAAGCCTCAGTAATCGCCATGTACTTAGCTTTAGTGGTAGACAAAGTGACTGTAGTTTGCAAAGTGGCTTTCCAACTGATTGCACAACCTCCGATTGTAAAGACATAACCTGTGAGAGATCTTCTTCTATCAAGGTCTCCAGCAAAATCAGCATCAACATACCCAATAACTCCATCTTCAGTTCTTCCATACTGTAAGCAAACATTAGTAGTACCTCGTAAGTATCTTAAAATCCACTGAACTGCTTTCCAGTGTTCTCTACCGGGATTTGCCATATATCTGCTAACTACACTGACTGCATATGATAAATCTGGACGTGAACAAACCATAACATACATAAGAGATCCCACTGCATTAGAGTATGGAACATGTGACATGTACTCAATCTCATCATCTGGTTGTGGAGACAAAGCCAATGAAAGTTTGAAATGGGCTGCTAAAGGAGTACTAATAGGCTTAGCACTCTGCATATTGAATCTGCAAAGAACTTTCTCAATGTACCCCTTTTGACTTAGGTACAATTTACTTGTTTTTCTATCTCTGAGAATCTCCATACCAAATATCTTCTTTGCTGGTCCTAAATCTTTCATCTCAAATTCTTCACTTAGTTGGGCTTTGACCTTTCTTATCTCTCCTTTATCTTTTGCTGCTATCAACATGTCATCAACATAAAGAAGTAGATACACAAAAGAACCATCACTATTTTTTTTAAAAGTAAACACAGCTATCAAAACTACTTCTTTTGAAATCATGAGAAATCATAAAGGAATCAAACCTATTGTACCACTGTCTTGGTGACTGTTTCAAACCGTAAAGGGACTTTTTCAGCAAGCAAACATAGTCCTCTTTTTCTAAGACTGTAAAACCCTCTAGTTGTTGCATGTAAATATCCTCCTCAAGTTCTCCATGCAAAAATATAGTTTTTACATCTAATTGCTCAAGCTCCAAATCATGCATGGCCACAATACCAAGCAAAGCTCGAATCGAATTATGCTTCACAGTTGGGGAGAACACATCTGTGAAGTCTACTCCTGGAATTTGACTGTAACCCTTTGCAACAAGCCTTGCTTTATATCTGGGTTCTTCAACTCCTAGAGTCCCTTCTTTTTTTTTTAAATACCCATTTACAACGAACAACCTTTTTACCTTTAAGAAGTTTCACAAGATCTCATGTTCTGCTTTTGTGAAGTGATTCCATCTCCTCTTGCATAGCAAACATCCACTTTTCTGAGTCTTCATAGCTAATTGCCTCAGAATAATTAGATGGCTCTCGATTTGCATCTATATCTTCAGCCATATTTAAAGCATAAGCAACTAGATCAGCCTCGGCATACTTCTTTGGAAGTTTAATTTCTCTTCTAGTTCTATTTTTGGTGATAGAGTATTACGGTGAAGAAGAAACTCTATTCTCAATTTTTATACTAGCTTGAGGAGTCGACTCTGTATTAATCTGATGCTCCACCTGCTTTTGATTTTTTTTATTGGAAGAGTCTTTAAGAGATAAGTTAGGTAGCATAGCAGTTTCATAAAAAAACAACATCTTTGCTAATCACAATTTTTCTATTTTCAGGACACCATAACTTATACCCTTTTACACCAACTTTATAACCAAGAAAAGCGCATTTAATGGATCTCGGTTCCAATTTTCTATTATCAACATGACATACGCAGGACACCTAAAGATCTTTAAATCAGAATAATTAGCAGGATTACTAGACCATACCTCTTGTGGAGTCTTTTTCTCAATAGCGACGAATGAAGATCGGTTGATCAAAAAATATACAGTAGAGGTTGCTTCTGCCCAAAACGACTTCGGTAAGTTAACATTTGACAACATACATCGAACCTTCTCCATGATCGTTCTGTTCATTCGTTCTGCAATGCCGTTTTGCTGTGGAGTATGACGAACTGTCAAGTGTCTCACGATCCCTTCTGACTTGCATAATCTATTAAACTCATCAAAACAGAACTCTAAGCCATTGTCTGTACGGAGGTATTTTATTTGTTTTCCAATCTGTTTTTCCATCATAATTTTCCAAGACTTAAATGCGAAAAACACATCGTTTTTCTGCTTCAGGAAGAACGCCCAAACTTTTCTGGAAAAATTTTCAATAAAGGTTAGCATATAATTAGCTCCACCTCTCGAAGCCACTCTGGATGCCCCCCACAGATTAGAATGAATATAATCCAATATTCCCTTCGTGTTATGGATTCCTCTGGTGAATCAAACTCTCTTTTGCTTCTCAAAAACATAGTGCTCACAAAAATTTAGTTTGCAAATTCCTTGCCCATCAAGAAGTCCTCTTTTGTTCAATTATACCATGCCATTCTCACTCATATGCCCTAAGCGCATATGCCAAAGTTTAGTAATATCATCATCTGACAAGGAAGAGGAAGCGGCAATTTGCATCACCGATATGATAGAACCCCGCAAAACATATAACTTAAGCGGTCTTTCTTTTGCCATTTCATCACAACAAGGGAACCTTTGGAAATCTTTAAAACCCCACTTTCAACTGTGTATCTGTACCCTTTTGAATCAAGAGTACTCAACGAAATTAAATTTCTCTTCAATTCTAGAACATGTCGCACGTCACTAAGTGTTCTAACCGCTCCATCAAACATCTTAACTTTAATTGTTTCAACACCTGCGATTTTACACGAAGTATTATTTCCCATCAAAACAACACATTCAGACACTGTTTCGTAAGTCGTAAACCAATCCCGATTGGGACTCATGTGGAAGGTGCAGCCTGAATCAAGTATCCACTCTTCGCTTACTTTAGAATCATTGACAGAAGCGACTAGAAGTTCACTATCGTTGTAGTCTTCTACAACATCAGCTTCACCAAAATTTTCTGGTTGTTTTCCCTTTTTATTTGCAGCCTCCCTTTTAATCTTGTTCTGTAGCTTATAGCACTCAAATTTAATGTGTCCTTTCTTCTTGCAGAAGTTATAAGTTTTACCTCTGTTTGAAGACTTCGATCTACCCTTAGATTTACCGTGAGGATTCCGTTCCTGTGTCCTTCCATGATCATTATCAGCATTTCGATGTTGTCTTCCACGAGCAATGAGACTTTCTTCCTGAGAGTCGGGTTTAACTATAAGATGTTTTATCTTATCATACAAGGTCAAAGAATCATAAACCTCATCAACTGTGAGAGACTCGCGACTATATAAAATCGTGTTTCTAAAGGTTGAATAAGACGGGGGCAACGAACAAAATAGAATCAACCCCAGATCTTCCTTATCATACTGAACCTCCATGGCCTCCAAGTTTGAGAGAATTTCTTTAAACACTGTTAAGTGTTCGTGTATAGACGTACCTTCCTCCAAACGATGAGCATAAAGACGCTGCTTCATATGCAACTTGCTTGTTAGAGTTTTCGACATACATATTTGTTCTAGCCTCTTCTATAATGCAACGGCGATCTTCTCTTTCATCACATCCTGCAAAATTTCATTGGACAAATGCAGATGTAATTGTGTTAACGCCTTTCGATCATTACGCTTCTTTTCTTCATCTGTTAAAGTCGAAGGCATCTTATCTATCCTAGCAGGGCATTCTCCAGATCCATCTGCGCAAGAACTGCTTACATCTTAATCTACCACAACGCAAATCTGGTGTTTCGATCCAACAGCGGAATTTCATACTTCAAAGGTGCCATTATCGTGATCGAGATGAATAACCCGGAAGCTCTGATATCAATTTGTGAAAAATAAAATAAAATAAAATAAAATAAAAATAAAAATAAAGAACATACATATTTTTTTACGTGGAAACCCTTTCGGGAAAAAACCACGGGCAGAGGAGAAGAAAATTCACTATATCGAATTCGAATGATTACAAGAGGAATAGACTATGTCTATTTATAGGCTTGTAAAGCCATATTCTAGTAAGCCTGAAACACCTTATTCTAATCAATATCAAATAGATGGAATTTAATAAGGTTTAAAAAACCTTATTCTAAAATAAAATAAAAGAAGTGTAATTCTATATGGATTCTTCTTTTATTTTATTTTACCACTGTATTTTATTTAAATAAGGATTTGGGTCACTTAATTCTAACAAAGAGCTTATTCTTAGCTTACAAATATTTGTCCCATGTGCAAGTAGTCGGTATATCATAATTTATTTGGACGTTAATTGGTATCCGAGGAATAAGTCTCAGTTTATCCCTCGAGTCTTGTAAATTTCCTTTTCAAACTTTTAGATTGTGGCATGTACCTATGTCACTAGGTGGATTTTTATGTCTTTAAATCAATTCCTATGTTGTTTTGAGATGGTTGGTACATTTGCTATGTTTCAATAATGTTTTGGGACTTTCGACCATCTTTATATTGGATTTTTAATGTGATTTCTCATATTATATGCATGTTGTTACATTTTATATTTTACTTGCCTAGTGAATTTTCTATCTAATGTGTTAATAGCCTTGAAATTACTTGTTTTAGACTCATTTTAAATATGCATTTTTATCAAGTTTATATTTTTTATATTTAATTATTTTACATATTAAATTTGTGTTATGTGTTACTTCATCCATACTTTTTTAGTAATTATTTGGTACACACGTGGTAGAAAGTATTTATTTAACAAGTAGGGTTGAGATTTTGCCACGTATTTAACAAGTATTTATTTAATTTTTAAAAAAATATAATTTGAGTACATATGACAAAATCTCAAACCCGCTAGTGAAATTAAAACTTTCCACTGTCAGTGTACCAAATAATTATCTTTTTTTTTTTGTAGTTTATCATTATGATTCAATTTAAATGTTTATGTTGTTTCTTTTTATTTATCTAAACTATTATAAGTTTATATAGATCTTAATAAGTTTGTATTTTGTGTCGTATTCCTATCAATTCATCTCATATTTAAAAGAGGGTTAGTGTTTGGTATATTGGTGGTGTATTTTTTTTACTCCACAAGCAGCATTGAAAATTTGACACGTGTCTCTTTTTTTAAAAAATATTTTACTATACCTTGTCGGTCACTTGTCAACTCTCTGACCTACTTTTAAAGTCTAAAAACTCGTACCAAATAATTTCCCTTTAAAATAAATATTTGGTACATTGTGTAACACCTCAAAATATAGGGGTTAATTGTAAAGAATAACCAAGAAGTGACTTAGTCTTGATGGATGTGTAGTTAGTGTACTCTTTAGAGATTTTAGGTTCTATTCATTCCACTCTCATTTCCTTTCTTTTACATTTTAGCAAACTAGGTTGTAAACACTCCTAAAATAAATATTAAATAGGGTAAAAGAATAATAAGAATGGACATAAGCTCAAATGGTTAAGAAGTTACTCTTCCTTTTTATCTTAGGTTCAAGTCATGCCAAACTTCCTTCTTTTTCCTTTTAGCTTCAATAGTAAGGGTAAATTAATTTACAACCCCTTAAAAATTTGAAAACCTAGCTATTTAATATCTTTCCTAATTACTTTAGGATTTTGATTTACTTCTTTCATTCTAATTAGAGTTTCTCCCTCTATTCTCTATATATCTTCATCTTTTCTTTTCTCCCCCTTTTATTTCACATTAATTTGTTGTTGAAAGTTATTTCTTTGCTCACCCCAAATCAGAATCAATCTCCACTAAAATATTTTCCTATCGATTGTTGAATTTATCATCGATAACCTTTAAAATCTCATCAAAGATCGGTAGGTATTCTCGTTTTCAATTAGTAGAACCCATAAATTCTGGAATAACATTGTTCTTGTTAATCTTTCAACTCGAATACGAATCTTTTACGAGTTTTCTTGAAAATCTTGATAATTTTAATAAATCTTGGAAGCTATTATTGATTCTTGTGTAAATTACATTCGAATGGCCCATTCTAGGCACCCCAAATTAGATTTAGGCACAAGGAACAACGTTCGAGTTCCCAGAGACAGATGTGTATTCTTTTACTAGAAAATTAGGCAAAATTGAGCCCAGAATAGGGCCACATGAGCGTGTGGGTCGCCCGTGTGGACTATATGGCCCCCTCACACGACCATGTTCTCCACCATATTCCCCTGAAACCCTAGGTTTTTGCTTCTCACATGGCCTAGCACACGGCCATGTCTTCTCTGTAGGTTGATTTTTTGTACACCACACGACTGTATAACCCCCTCCACACGATCCAGGGCTTTTCACACGGTCCGGTTACACGACCATCTGTCCCCTATAATTAAAAAAATTACAGTTTTGACCCAAAAATTTATATCTTGTTTGGTTTAGTCCTTGATTAATTTCCAAACTATTTTTAATGTTTAATTTAGTTCAATTATGTCCTTAATAGAATGATTTAAGCTAGAAATCATGATTGATTTATTTAAATTATTAATGTTATGTAAAAGTATGGTATGTTCAATTTAATCCTTATACACTCCCTAAATTATTTTTAGAGTTTTTCCTCGTTCAATTAGGTCCCTGATATTGTGTGAATTTCGGAAATTATGTTTAATACCTTAAGTGCTCTTATTACATCGCATGATACGTGAAAGTTATAAGTTTAAGAGAAACTGTTAAATTGAAAGTGATAATACTGTTACCGCCCTGTGAAGAACATGATAAGCATGTTAAGTGTTAATGATAAATTGAATACATGTTACATGTCTACTACTAGTGTTGATTGGTTGTAATACAAATCATGACATAGTGCATTGCATGGGGTAGGACATTGTACGAGTAGAGTGGGAGTTTATTAAATCTGCAAACAAGTGGTGGCTTGTCCACAAAATCTAGTGGCAGATTGCTTAATCTGCAAATATGTTGTGCACTCACCACAAGTGGCAGTAACTATAAATACGTGGCTTGCCCACAAAACCCAGTGACAATTTGTTTAATCTTCAAATATGTTGTGAACTCACAACATGTGACAGTAATTGCAAATACGTGGCTCATCCACAAAACTCAGTGGTAGTTTGTTTAATCTGCAACCATATTGTGCACTCACAACAAGTGGCAAGTAACTGCAAATGTTTTTATCTAAAATACTAGTGGTTTACCCACATTTTTCTTTAAAAAGTGGCAGTTTAATTGCAAACCAATGGTGGCTGTCCATAATACGAAGTGATATGATAGATGAGTTCTGAGGAACTCATAAGTGAGGTGTGTAGCGGAGTTGGGTAGGGGTGAGCAAAATCCAATTCGATCTAAAAAACTCGATAAAAAATTCAAATTTTGAATTAAATAGTTCGAACAATTTGAGTTAATCAAGTTATTCGGATAAACTCGAATAAAAAATTAAGTTTTTTGGTTTAACTCGAATATGAATTACAAAATTTGAGTTATCCAAAAATACGAATAAGAAAAGGTAAAACTACATCGTTTTGATAAATGTTTATGTTTTTTTTAAAGTTAAAAGTCAAAACTATTGAGTTAAAAAACAAAACTATATTGTTTTGATAAATGTTTACCAATTAAGTTAAAAGGCAAAATCATTATATTGCTTATGTAGTTAAATAATCGGTTCATGTAAACATAACATTGAGTATAAATAATAGGATTTGTTAACTTGACTCGAAATTTTTTGACTCGATTCGATTCAATTTGAAAAAAAAAATTGAATTGAGTTCGATTGCTAAAAAAGGATTCATCAACTCGACTAACTCAAAATTTTTTTACTCAATTTGACTCGATTCGACTCGATTGAATACTCACCCCTAGAGTTGGGTAGGACTTTTATGTTAACTTAAAACTGCACTGCATTCATTAGCACGTGCATATAAAATTATGAATACCGAAATAGTGAAGTGAAGTGTTTTATGTGAAAAATTGTTAATCTAAGGTGCTTTATGATTGTATTTAATCTCAGAATTGCTAATCCATGTGCTTTATTTGTTTGTTGTTTTGCTCCATTTTTTTTTATTTCGATGGAACTTAAATTGAGCTTCATAGCTCATTCCTTTTTTTAAATTTTCATATTTTCAAATAACCTACCAGGTTAGGACGCGGACATTACATTCGAAGGGGCTTGGCTCCGATCTAATTTTATTAAAATATTTTAGATTATTTATTATTTGATAGTTTATTATCCAGAGACTGTATTATTTTAATTTGAACTTATATGAGACTTTAGGTTGGTTTTAATTAGCATGCATAACATTTAGGTTGCTTATTTTAAATTTGACTTTAAAATGTTGAAATATGGAACTTAATTAATTATGCATGAAACATAGAATTATTAAGACTAAGTAAATATCATTTTTCCGTTGCTAGATTATAGATAAATTTTGAGTAATAAATAAATGGAAAATTAACTAAGTTTTCTTAAAAGTAGTCGCCGTAGTAGGAAAGTTAAATTAAATCGGATTATGTTAATCCATATGTTTTTTTAAAAATAATCTAAGTTTTCTTCTAAAATAAATCAATATTTTAAAATTGACTGTTTTGTAAACCCTGATCGCTGCTAGGCTATCTCGGTGGCCGATTTAATCTCCCGAATTTGGGTCTAACATCTTGGCCAGGTTGGAGAGGTTACTCACTGCCAGTGGAGTTTCAAATGCATCAAAAAAGGTCATTTAATAAATATAAAAGAGAAATTGTTTGGTATACTGTCAGTGAAGTTTTTAAACTCCATAAGTAGGGTTAATGATTGACAAGTGTTCTATAAGGATATCGTAAAATATTAAAAAAAGACACATGCTAATTTTCAAAGATTATTTGTGTAATAAAAAAAATACACTACTAATGTATCGAATACTAACCCAATATCTACCCATCATACTTTTTTTTAATTTAAAGGAAATAAATTTATTAATTATTTTAGTTTAAATTTAAATGATGTAACTAAAAAAAGGGTTGGTCCACATTATCTTTAGCCAATAGTTTAAGATTATGATCCAACCCCTTTTTTTTTTTTGTATTTCAAGACAGTGGCGAAGTTAGAACAATCTTTTAGGGCTCGAATGAAATTTTAATTTTTTTATAATATATATTTTTATAATTTTTAAAAGATTAAATTAATTTTTTATAATTTTAGAGAGGGTTAAAATATAAATTTACTTTTATTAATTTAAAATTTTTAAAAAAAAATTAAAGGCTTAAATAATAATATTATATTTTAGGGGGCCAGGGTCATGCCAACCCCTTTAAATCCGCCACTGTTTTAAGAAATTACATCAATGAATTTGAAAAAAAAAATTGTGATATTAATAAATAGACGTAAAATTTTAAATTAAAAAAATAAAAAAATTAAATACTTAGAAAATAAAAGTAAAGAATGAAATGTAGTCCAAATTGTCCTTTAACCTGCTTTGACCGTATGCCATTATTCCCAGCGCAGAAATCAAAGGCTTAAGATATCAAAAATAAATAAAGGGAAATAAGGAGGATGGTCCAAATTTTCCTTTTAAGTATAATGCACAAATATAATATAAAATATGTTGCAATAAAAAAATATAAATATGATTTATACATATTAAATATTAAAAAAATTAAAAGAATTTTAAATATAATTATAATTAACAAAATAAAATTTACAAATATAAGAGATACGAAATGGTGAAATATTATATAGATGTGCGTCTAAAAACAACCTCCAATAAATAATGAAATAGATTATTCGAAACTAATGATAATAATATGGATAAGAACATTAAATGTACTCTGCTATCGCACGTTGAAACGCTTTCATATTAGAAAGTTTTATTTAACGTGTTATCAGAATGTTATCATATGCGTGAAAAACAAATGTTGTATCAAGAAATTCGTAAAAGATATTACTTTTGGTTGAAACAATTAAAGTTAAATATTCAAAATGCTTGATGACTTAAGTTCAAATCTCAACATTTGTATGTTTTTCAACCCTATAATAATATTGAAACGAGTTGGTCTTGAACAAATATAAAAACACGATGTGGGCGAAATTTTTTTTTTTTTTGTAAAAAGGAATTCATACGAGACAACGATGAATCTTTGATAGAAATGATGAAGTTGAAGATTTATCTTAAAGACTTAAACTTGCTTGATCATTGGCGGATACAATGAGGCAAGTGAGGCCGTTGCCCCCCTAATTTTTTAGAAACTTACATAGCATCCCTTTAAAATAAATTTTATTACATTAAACCCTTAAAAATTTACATTCTATCCTAAACCCTAAAAAATATGTTTAATTTAATTATTGAATAATTATACATAAAAATTAATAGTAAAAATATATGTAGTCGACAACGCTAATATAAGTTTACCCCTAAGTCGTATTTCTTGATCTACGACCTGCTTGATCCCCTACGCTAAATCTTTATATATATATTTATTAATTTTATGCAAAGTTATAAAAATACAAAATCATCTTATAATAATATTTATTAATTATTTAAAAATGGACTATTTTTAGTACTTTGATGGATTAAATTAGCATCAATTTGACTTGTAATGTCAATTCCATCACTAATTCATCTAAACATTTAAATAATAGAAAGTACCCAAATTATTCGCCTGCTTTTCCCAAGCTTTTAACTTTGGCCAATGGCAGCCCCGGAATCTGCTCTCTTTTTATCTTTTTCCACTTCTTTTTCTTCAATCCCTGGCCAGACATCGAGGGGTTTTTTTTTTTTTTCTTCCATGACTGATAAAGAAAGGGAATAATATGCATATATATAAAGCTGAGAATCCTATCCCTAAAACCTCAGCTTTTGCGTACAAAATGCAAGGCTTGCTATTCACTGTTCATTTTTAAACCTGATTAGCTTTAGTTATTTTATTTAAAAAAACCACAATTTAACTCGATTGGTATAAATATTATTGTCAATGCAGGAGAACGTGGTTCGAATGTGTTAAAGCGCATTATCTTTTTATTTATTAAAAAATAGATATGATAAAAACTTATAATAAAATTATTATAACAAAAAATCACTTTTCGAGCTCTAATAAATGAATCACTTTAATCCTTACTGATAAACTCTCTATTCTTGATAATATTTTAATTATACTTAGAAAATAACATTAATTTTACTATCAAATATATAGAGAAAGATTGTCAGTAAAGTTAAAAAACAGTACTTTAATTATATATGAAATGTTGTCATGTCTCCTAAAGGAATAATAAAAATAAATTAAAATAGACACGTGTCATGTATTAAAATTTGTTTGTGGAGTTGAAAGCCTCCACGGGCAGTGGACAGAATACTAACCCATATATATATATAATATATATGAAAAAATATTTGGTACATTACGAGCGGAATTTAAAAAATGTATTGCCAGTGTACTTAATATTCTTTTTAAGTTTGAAAAAAATCTTATGAACTCACTCGTTTTTTGTCGCACCCCAAAATATATAAGGTTAGAGGAAATAAATAACGAAGAAATGACCTTGGCCTAGTGGTTAAGTAATTAACACACTCCCCATAGGTCCTAGGTCCTATCCACTTCTCTCCATTTCTTTTCTTTTAATTTTTCAAGCAAACTAAAATGGAAGTCACCCTAAAATATATATCAAATGAAGTAAAAGATTATCAAGTATGGGTAATAACCAATGGTTATGGGTAATAACCAATGGTTAATCACTCTCCTCCTTTGCACCTAAGTCTGAGCCTCTCTCACCCCATTTCTCTTTTTATTTTCGACAAAATTGGTTAATTACTCAAACAATCCCTAAAGTCTGAAAATCCTAGATATTTAATATCTTTTTTTAATCACAATAGAACTATGGTTTTCTTTTTCGATTAAACAAAAAAATTGCTTTCTTTTTCCCTATTTCTTTCTCCTTTTCCTTTCCATCTTTTCTTTGCAAATATTTTTTTCTCTTCAATTGCTGAAATTGTTTTCGTTACCCGAATCAAAATCAATCTCAAGCGTGAATCATTTTTCATTGATTGTTGAATATATAGTCGATAATATTCGAATTCTCATCAAATTTTCGGTAAGTACTCTAGTTTGAAATAGTAGAACCCATAAAATCTGAAACAACACCGTTTCTTGTTAATCTTCCAATTCGATTACGAATCTTTTACGAATTTTGCCAAAAATTTTGATAATCTTGGTTAATCTTGAAATATGTTATTGATTCATGTGTAAATCTCATTTGAAAGACTCATTCTAGGTACCTCGGATCAAATCTAAGCGTAAGGAACGATGTTTGAGATCCTGAAGATATGTGTGTGTTTCTTTACAAGCGAATCGAGGCAAACTGTGCCTAGGGATACAGTCATTTGGCCAGCAACATAGACGTGTAGGATACCCATGTGGACCACACGGCCCCATCGTAGGACCATATTCCCCTTGAAACCCTAGGAGATTCGATTCTCACATGGCCTAGGACCCTCGACCTGACCTACTACACGGTTGTGTCTCCCTTGTAGGTTGATTTTACGAATGCCACACAACCACAGTTTGTTACACAGCCTAACCACATAACTGTGTACCTCCTCCACACGGTCTAAGGCTTTCCACACAGTCCGATCACACAGTCGTGTGTCCCCTGTATATCAGAATTTATAATTTTACCAAGAATTTTATGTTTTGTTAAATTTAGTCCTTGATTAATTCTTGAATTGTTTTTAGTATATTATCTCGTTCAATTAACTATTATGAATAATCTGGAATCCATGATTTAATTGATTAGGTTATTACTATATGTGCATGCTTTGTGACTAATACATCTGAATCACCAATAAATTGTTACTGTTACTAGTGTAACTGAATTATCGATTGCATGAATTGTATGCTTATTATGTTGATAAATCGAATACATGACAAACTTGTCTACTGTTACTATTGATATAAACGCTTGTTAAACATGTTTACTGTTTCTGTATTGTATTTATACTTGCATGACATACTGCATTGCATGGGGATGAATGCTTTGAAAGGAGGAAGTACTAACAGTTTTAACTGCAAATACTGGTGGCTTATCCATAAATTGCTGGCAGCTTTCATCTGTGAAACCGTTGTGTATTCAAAACTACTGACAGCGTATTAACTTGCAACATTGGCGGTTCATCCACAAACTAGAGTGTCCAGGAAATAAGAGCTCTAGGGAACTCTTACTATGGAGTGTAGCGGTGGGGTAGGACTTATCTTTACTGTTAAACTAAAATTGATATGCATTGCCTCATCACATATAAGCATGCTCGAATGAACAATCAATTTCTACTATGATATATGATTGTTATGCATTGTAAATTGTTATTACATATGCTTGGGTTATTGTTTGGCACTGATTTTCTTGTGATGGAACTCATATTGAGCATCATAGCTCACTCCCTCTTTAATTTTCATCCTTATAGATAACCTACCAGGTTAGGATGCAGACACTGCATCCAGAGGGTCTCGACTCAATTTTTACTTTATCAAATTATTTTAAGCTTATTATTTGATTATTATTATTCAAGACTGTATTATTTTATTTTTTACTATGGTATGAGACTTAGGATTTGGATTTTATTTTATAGCTTGCATGACATTTGATTTGATTTTAGGTTATCGAAATATGAATATTAATTAATTGCACATGAACCCCAATTTTTATTAAAAACACAAGTAAATATCACTTTTTCCATTACTAAATTATAATTAAAAGTGTTGAGGAATAATTAATCGACAATTAACTAAGTTTTCTACTAAATTAAACAAATGTTTTAAAATGAATGTTTTAAAAAACTTTGATAGCTTACTGGGTCACTTCGGCGGCTAATGTGATCTTCCGAATTCGGGTCTAACGTTTAGGTCGAGTTGAAGATGTTACATTTTTACTAAGCAAATTTTAAATAAAATGACCATTATACCTTATTCATTATTTATTTAAGTATTTTTTTATTTCCTTCATTCATTTCTCTAATTTTAATTACAAAAAAATGCAAAATTAATTACTTATTTAAGTGCTAAAAAATTAAGCATATTTGACTTTTTTATAAGAAAAATTACATTTCACTTCTATTAAAATTAAGTATTTTATATTTATATTTAATTAGGTTATATGCTAATTGGAGATGTATTCATTAAATTATTTTTATCTAAACTTAAATTTAGAAAGTTTTAAAGGAAAATAAATTGATGAATATAAAATTAAAAGGTAAAAGGTAAAAAAAAACAAAAATGAATTTATTTCAAATTTAATATATATAGTTAAAAGTAAAATTTAAATATTCAACATATATTTACATAAAATATCATTAAAAAAGTAAAAAAAAGTAAAAAAAGTAAAAAAAAAATAATATAACAATAATTTATAACAATATTTTTAAAAAATAAACTTATCGAAGATGAGCCCTAACTTAATCGCATGGTTAATCTCCAGAAACTTTAAAATCTCAAGTTTAAGTCTCACATCGTGTAAACTATATGTGGATTAACAATCCATATTTTTTTGGTATATGTTCCATCATATTTGGTCCTATATAGATTTATAAATGATTAATTATATGATTATAATCACTTGGATTTTTTTTTATAATTGTAATTTTGTACTTATAACTTCAAAGAAAAAAAAACTTATATAAATTAATTGAAAAAATAATTTATCTTTAACATATGATTATATTATAATATAATGTAATTTATAATTTAATAATTAAAATATTCTTATAATTAATTAGATTTTTGTTATTTTTAAATGGTCACCCAATTATATTTGTGTTCTTGTTTTGGTCACCCAACTTTAAAAATTTTTAATTTAGGCACTCGCGTTTGAATTCGTTCCTGTTTTGGCCAATCCGCCATTAAATTGGTAACGGAAAACCTTTTTCTAACTGGTATAATAACATATTTAGTCATCAATACTTACATATTCTATAAATTTGTTCCTAAATCTAAATAATTCAATAAATTTAACCCTTTTTATTTAAAAATTCTATCAATTTGATTCTTAAAATTCTTAATCAAAACTTTCAGATTTTAAAACAGAGGTTTTCCACATTTATAAATTTGTAAAACCCAAAAGGAAAAAAAAAGTTCTCTCAACTAATGAGCTGTTTTTCGAGTCAATTCCTGATACCAATGAGGTTATCTTGAAACTTTATTTTCTTTTCTTTTTTTCATTAGTTTTCTTCTAAATATAATATTTTATAACCCTTTGATTGATAAAATTTTTGCTAAAGAAAATGGAAAAACCTTTAAAAAAAACTTTAGATTTACTCTTGTTGTTAACAATATGATATTTCCTTCAAAGTACATAGAAATAGTCCTCGAAGTTGGTCCTTGAAATTGGAAATTAAATCTAGAGCTAAAAAATATGGCTTTGAAAAATCCAATTGTTCAACCAATAATTATATAAGAAAAAATTATGAACATTTAATTTTTCATAAGAAAAAAAAATGTGAAAGAGTTAATTTTTTTAATTTTCTTTTGTTATATTTTATTATATATTATATATTTAAATATTTTTAATGGTGTTTAGTTAATTTCTAACACTAAACTTCTTAAAAATATAAACAAAAAAGGGTTATCTACTGAATTAGATAATTTCAACCATAAATAAAACAATTAATAGATGTGAAATGCCCTTGTTTTAAAAGCTAAAAGTTCTGGTTAGGAAATTTGAGGATCAAATTGATAAAATAAGCAAGTATTGATGACTAAATATGTTATTATACCTGTTAGAAAAAGGCGACGAGTGACCAAAATATGAACGAATTCAAACGTTAATGACTAAATTGAAAATTTTTAAAGTTGAGTGATCATTTGTATAATTTACCCTATTTTTAATTAAAAAGATTAAATATAAAGATTGAATATAATAGAAATAAACAGAATAATAATTAATTAATTAAGGGTAAAGTTATTATTTAATTTAAAACTCAATTAATAAATAAAGTTCATGAAACAATGGGGAGTAAGTAGGTATTTGGGGGCAAATACCAAAGAGAAGCTTTGCTTTCATTTGTTTGAAACATGTATGACTTCAACAGTTGTAAAAAGCTTTGAACTAACCCCATGGATTAGGTTTAACATACACATATAATATATATAT
The DNA here is from genome assembly GCA_025698465.1 of Gossypium longicalyx. Classification (NCBI taxonomy): domain Eukaryota; kingdom Viridiplantae; phylum Streptophyta; class Magnoliopsida; order Malvales; family Malvaceae; genus Gossypium; species Gossypium longicalyx. Next base: position 90,453,915 of record CM046998.1, read on the forward strand.
ATATCTACTATAATAATATTAAAGAATGTAAAACCCTAAATCATCAAAAGATATAGTTTGATCAAGTGGTTATAAATCTCATTTCTTACTTCCATTTACAACATGGATAGGGCAAATTCTTTGAAGAATTTCTGGTAGGAAGGCAATAGACTGAATAAGCATCAAATCAAAGGGAGCTGGGGTGGGTTTTGGGGGGGGTGGGGGACATAGAAAGAGATATTAAGATTAAATAAGAAGATGAAGTACCTTGAGATTCTCCTATATGGTAGAGGTAAAAAAAACCTGGAAAATTAAATAGGTGGTGATGAGCCGGGAAAAGAAAGAAAAATCCTGCAAAGGAAGAATATTGATGGAGAATATGTAGTATATACAGACATGGAATATATGCTTGGCTCCTCATACGCCATCCACGGAGGCCATCGATGTTCGATGGGTTCTGCAAATGGCATACAGGGAGCCAGGCATATACATATATGTGTGCCATGATGATGATGTGTGCGTGCGCATATTGTTATGGCATCACGCCGCGAATGAGGAAATGCATGGGAAGTGCAATGCTTTTAGACGATGATCATCATCTCATCATCTTCTTCAATCCCTTTGCACAGGCCAAGCTCATATTTACAGGCACAGGCAAAGCGCGTATACTTGTGAAGATCTGAGTGGCAAAAGAAAAAAACTGGGTTCCTTTGATTTGGCACAAAACAAGCAAAGAAGAAAGTTTGGGCAAAGATGAGAGGATGTTTAGCTCAAACAAAACCCTCTTCCATTGCCATAAAACAAGCAAAGAACTATAGGGTTTGAGCTCAAAGTAAACCCTGTTGGGAAAGGGAAAGCAAGAACCTGTGGGGGGATTCAAGGTTGAGGCCGCCCCCTCCCCAAATTTGCGCACTAAATATAGACAAAAGAAAAAAAAAAAAAAGAAAAAAGAAAGAAAGATAAAAACTTATCGATGGATTGTGAATTAAGTCGGTGGTGTAATGGTAAAAGATTTTCCATATTCTTAAATATATTTTTATAAATAAAAACTTACCCATAAATTCTTTTCATGTGTTTTATTAAACCATAATGATATTTAAAGTGTTTTGTTTATATATTTTTGTATTATTTTATTGTATTTATGTTCGTGTTCGTGTTCATATAATCGTGTCGTGTTATACAGGAGAGAAAAGGATGGTGGGTTGGGTTACTAACCACGCAATTTCCTAAGCTAACCTTTATGGTGTTTGAAATCTCCTTTTCTGGGTCTTAAAGCAAAGGTTGCTTTTCGATTCTGAACCTCATTTTGTCTGGGAGTGCTTGGAAATACTTGGATTCCTCTCTCTCTCTCTCTTTTTCTTCATAATTTATCATTTTTTTTCCTTTATTTTTTTTTTAAAAAATTAACTTTTGCTTTTAATGCATACCATAATTTTCTTTTATATTAGTAATTGACTCAGATTCTCACTTGACCAATTTTAATTTCCATTTGGATTTGTGGAACAATCCATGTTACTTTGCTACCTAATTCTCCAACTCTTTTAGGTCTATTCCCCAACTATTCCCCATTTGCTTTACATGGATATCCCTATCATTACATATGTCACTAACCTAGCTTTATAAACCTTGAGTAGAAATTTTGATAAAACCAAAGGTTCAACCCATTTGATTTTATGCAATCATATTTAAAAAATGGTAGCATATATCTAAGTTTGGAATCTAATTATTGCATTGTGACCCCCTGTTTTTTTCCAATTCTTTTTATCTAAAAAGTAGAAACTTTGATGAGTTTAATGTTTAAGTCAAGTAATTCATATTCGAGATTTATGTTCTCACACTTATATGACGTTGGTTCGCGTCGTTGAAGTGTATTATTCTCTTATTTAAGGGTTAGGAGGAGCTGTGAGTAATTTTAGTCATTGTATCAAAAAACAAAGACTAAGAATTGTGGTGCTATACTCGTATTTTTTGATGTCACATGCATTGCATGTAATTTATCACTGATAACGATAATTTCTCTTAATTTTTTAAATAATATACAAAATAAAAAATTAAGTAAAACAACATGCGTCGATTATAGTAGTTCATGATAAATAGGAAATATATTTATACTAAATTAATAAAACACATTTAATGATGGTGATTAAAAAAATAACGGTTGAAATTTGACTTTCTTTTTAAAACAAGCCCACAAAATAGCTTTCACTTGCATCAAATAAATAGCAAAGTAAAAAAAAGAGTGTTTCGTTCTTCGAAGAATCGTTGCTTTAATACCATTTTTTATCGGTAATTTTTCTTAGATGATACTTAGTTGAATATGTCTAAATAAGGAAGGCTATTTATAAAGCTAAGCTTAATTTTTAATCGATATATAACTCTAATATTAATTAAGTGATAATTAAGATACTTATAGTTCTATTCAAATAATAATTCTATTTTACATCAATAAAATTAGCGCAATTTAAAAAAAAATTAAACCAATTTTTTAACTAATAATTATAATTATTACAATTTTTTTTATATTTTTTGAATAATCTCATTGTAAGTTCTGATCATATATGCTTTTTTAGACACAATGCCTAGAACTACCCATAGCTCCTCCTCAACCCATAAATAAGAGATTAATGTACTTCAACGTACTCAAACCCACATCCTTATGCACTAGCAATAATACCCATGCCAATCGAGTTAAGACTCAATCGACATTTTTTTTATATTTTATACTTAGATTTTTATTCAAGTAATAACTTTATAAGTCTAAAATTAATTATGTGATAGTTAAGATGCTTAGAGTTCTATTAAATAATAACTTTATTTTACATCTATAAAATTAACGTAACTTTTTTTACTTCAAATTTGTTAACAAATAATAACTTTAATTTTAAAATTAACACAATTTTTTAACTAATAATTCTAAATTAATAATTATTTTTAAATTTAATTTAGTAATATGATAGAAATTAAATAAAAGGTATTCTCGTCAGTTCAAAAACTTTTCCAAACCCGTGTTTTATATATATTATAGATAATATTTGATGCATTATCAGTATATGAGTTACACTGTTAATAGATTACAATACGACACATCATCCATAACTAAAACAAAAAATAGTATAATTCATTTCATATGAGTGTAGCATCACGGTTTTTAGTTTTTGTTTTTTGATACAACGTCTAGAATCACTCATAGCCCCTCTAAAACCCTTAAATAAGATGATAATGCGCTCCGATACACCGAAACTCACGTTCTCTTACAATAACAATAATACCGGTACGATTACGAGAGTAACTTTTCATGGTTTAACTTATTTACCCAACATTGTGAATATCCACATTTGTATATGACCGACTAGCCAAAGTTTTCCAATAATATTTCTAACCTTATGTGATCCTTCTACGAATAGTCAATTTCTTCGTGAGAATCTTTGCTGTCATAATAAGGCCACCAATAGTATTTTTTTTTAGATATATACACTCCTTTTTATATTATTATTGCTTCAAAAAAAATCTATTTTTGGAAGTGTACTCCAAGTAAAGTTTCAAATTGATTTACTATTTTTATCGTATTAACAAAAACAATTTTTATTAAAAATCTTTTGCATCAATCAAACAAATAGTTGTAAATTTTGTTTTATTCCATATATTATCTATCTATGTCCAATATAATTTGTATAAGATTTTATGATATATATATATATATATACGAAATTAATTCAATTTTACGGTGAAATTTTATTTTTAATAATCGAAATAGATGAACTAATAATGAATTGATATTTTAATATTATTGAACACGTGTTTAGATAATGCAATGTGTATTTTCCTCTTTGTTTGGCACCTATAATCTATGATAGCACCAACAAAGGACTACCTATATTCAAACCCAAGACATCTTGGTATAGGTATAAGCTAACAATATAGCCTATTGAGCCAACCCTTTCTTCAGCACATGCTACTTTGTTATTAATTATTAAAATAATTTAGAAGTTTGAAAAATGTAATTGAATTGGGAATGGGAATGGGAATGGGAATTGGATTCTTGGGTATAACGGTTATTTGGGGAAATATTTAGGGTTTTATGCTGAATTTTGGGTTATTTTGGATGGATTAATTCTTTTACAAAGATATAAGGGTATAATGTGGTGGTGATTCAATCTAATAGCTTACAAGTGGTCATAGCTATCCAAGATAATACATCGATGGATTTGAGGTCTGTTTTGCTTAGGCAGAACAATTTTGTTGCATGAAGGATTTGTTATTAATTATTAAAATAATTTAGAAGTTTCAAAAATGTAATTGATTTGGGAAGGGAATGGGAATTGGATTTTTTGGGTATAACGGTTATTTGGGGAAATATTCAGGGTTTTATGCTGAATTATGGGTTACTTTGGACGGACTAATTCTTCTACAAAGATAAGGGTATAGTAGGGTGGTGATTCAATCTAACAGCTTACAAGTGGCCATAGCTATCCAAGATAGCAGTTTTGTTGCATGAATGATTGTTATTTCTAAAACATATTCTTAGGGAGAATAATCAAGTTGACTTCTGATAAAAAAAGTTTAAGAAAATCATTATTATAATAAACATTGATGGGCAAATGGCTTTTTTTTTTCTGTCTGTTGTTTCCTTTGGAGCTTTTCTTTCCATCATTCTTTTTCTTTCTTTAATTAATGCTTATTATGATGCTTACAGAATAAGATTGTTCCTTTTGATTGTCAACATGAAATAAACAGATAAAATTAAAGAATTTCATAGAATTGACACAATCATTTATTTAGGGGACCAATCCTTTTGAGATGTTGAATTTTTGTTGGGATGGATTTTGGGTGTACTTAGGGAGCATTTTTTTTTCTTTTTTCTCTTATATTTATTGATTTATTATCTTGATAATTAATTACACCTACATGGAAAAAAAATTGATGATATTGGAAAATTGTTGGATTTAGATTTCCTTTTCAAACTTTCTAACAAATAAAAATGTTATAATATACGTTGACGATGATAGTAGAAATGATCGTAAAGTAATAAGAAAGAAAAATAAGAATACACATATTTTACGTGGAAAATTCTTATCGGGAAAAATTACGGGCAAAGGAAGAGAAATTCACTAATGTTGAAAAAACAATAATACAAGAGGTTTTTAACTATACGCAATTTTTAAGGGTTAAATAACCGGTCTAATAGAAGAAGTATAGTCCTATACGGATTCAACTTGTGCGGTAAGGTCCAATGGAAAGTTAAGAATTGTATAGTCTTATTTATTTCGGATAATTTTCCTTTCAAATTATGTTATTTAAGTTCTTAATTATTTCATTTTGTCTCATGTTCTATTTTTAATGTATTAGGTAAAAAGACTAAAGAAAAGTGGATTTAAAGATTGAGTTTGGTAATTTTTTTCGGATTGGACTTTCAACTTACACTACTTCAATGTTTCGTTTAAAAGGGAATCGAAAGATCTAACCGAACTTAACCATGAATTAGACCTAAAAACTATCAAGAAGAAACCCAAAAATTTGCCAAAAAAACTTAGAAAAAGTTCTTTAATGGACACTTTTTGTCTTTTCTCTTTTATGCTAATTTTATCCTATAAATACACAGTTTTAGGTTTAGAGCCACATATAACCACATATTTAGCCCCACTAAATATATGATGAACAAGTCTATTGCTAGTGTTGAACGGAATAAGTGTTAAACATGCCTATGTATTTTTGTATTATTATATCATAAAGCATGCCATATTACATTGCATGAAAGCAAAAATAATACAACTTCAACAATTTACAAAGGAAAAGATTCAAACTTGAGTCTCTAAGCCGATTAGACTCTCTTCTTATTTTCTCTTAACCATCAATCCAATACTCATCATTGTCATAATTTTACAAACTTTTAACTAAAAGTCATAGCGTGACAACTCTTGGTCTATTAATTCAATTTCTTCTAACTCGATTTTCAAGATGTGACATATTCCTTTACTTGATGCAATTAAACAAATACTTCGATATACTAAATTTATTAAAGATTTTTGCACAATAAGAATAAGAAAAAGCTTGAAGGTAATGAGAAAATAAGTGTGGGAGAGAATTTTTTTTGCTGTTCTCCAAAAGAAATTATCTCTTTATTAAGTGTGAAGACCTAGGTATGTTCTCTATCCCTTGCATGATATGTAAAGTTAAAATTAAAAATTCCTGAGTCCTAGAGAATGTTTTGGTGCAAGTTAATGAGTTGGCCTTTCCTTCCAATTTTAATGTGCATGATATGAAAATTTACTTATTTTTCTCTTAATTCGGCACAAGTTATGTTATCAAATTCCATAGATATTTATTTTTCTCTTAATTCGGCATAAGTCGAAACAAAAATATTTTGAGGGGTAGAGTGTTGAGCATTGGCCTGCAATGCAACATGTGACCAGCAGCTCACCAAGCAGACCAGCAATGGAGCAGAACCGAGTGCAGCGGCTAGTTTGATCCATTTTGTTTTCAAACTCTTTCTTTTTGTTTTTGCTTCAATCTCTTTGTTTTTGCATCTGTTTTTGGCCTTGTTCTACTGCCCTTGTTCCAACATAGAGGCATTCTTCCACTCGATACAATTACTCAAAAAAGTTTGAAGAGCAATGTCTAGCCAAAGACGTTAAATAACGACACTTAGAGAGAGGCAACTTTGTGTGTTTTGTTTGTGTAAAACCAAGCAAGGGGAGCAAAACGATCATTAAACAAAGTCTTGAGGTTGAACTGGGTTAAAAGTAGATTTTAATATGTTTTTATTCTTTCTTTCTTTTTTAAAAAAAAAAAAAGGAGAAAACTGGAGTTGAAAAAATGCATTTATAGTTGAAAAAATAATCTACACACTTAACAGGTGAGAGCGCTATGGTCCTTCCCTCTGTATAATGCATGCCACAACTCCCCATCCGAGTGCTGCAGCCTCCGTCAAACATGCTAAGCAGCTCGAAACGCTGCAGCTTCTCCTTAGCGTGCTTCTCCCGACACGTCCTTAGCACCCTGCTCTTGGTTTCTTACGCACCGTAGTGCCATGCTTGCATGCAGCGACATTCCTGACACTTCCTGTTCAAATTTTCTCCACGTTTTTACGAGTAGACAACTAGAAGTCAAGGTTTAAGGGTATTTTAGTATTTTAAATATTTATATATGAATTTTGTAACCCTAAGTTTGACCTTTTACTTCTAATAAAAGCTGTTTTACTTTCTATAGTCGTATTTCTATTATTTTCTTTGAAATCAAGTGCAAGGAAGGAAAAGTTTCAACTAGAAATCTATGGAGCAACTTCGGAAGTTGGGTGAGACAGTTCTAATTTATTATTTAATTTTTATTCTCAATAAACGTTCATTGTTGTTGGACTTAATTGTTGAACATATAGAAAGAGGATGGAATGAGGCAACTATTCTTGAACTACACTTAATTGAATTTGTAACACCCCTTACCCGAGCTCACACCTAAACTCGAGAAAAGAATGCTACATTTTCAAGGCGATCAATTCACTTTTGTTCTATATTATTCAAACTAGTTATACTAATCTTTTAGGTCTTTATTAATTCATTTTAAGGCACATTGAATCTTTTCTAACCTTACTCTAAGCTTAGTTGGAATTGGGGTTCGTTCAAGACTTTTTTGGATCAAAACAACCCAAACAGAGAATTTGGGATAGGGGGTGCGGTACCTTTGTGTTCTAAGGTGTATTTTTGGTTACTGACTTTTAGGTGTTGATACCTACAGGCTAAGGTGCGATACCTAGGTGTAGAGGAGCCCAAAACAAGCCTAAAACACATCTAAAACATGCATAAATATTCTTATTTCATTTCCATTCATTCATAAACATTTTCCAACCTTAAAATGCACCAAAATATCAATCTAAACATCACAATTTCATTAACTAACAATTTCCCCTTTGATACTCAAACAATTCCCCTTTGATATAAACATGCATCATAACATTGCTACCATTTACACACCTTAATACACTTAAATATAATTTGCTTAAATTACCAAAAATTCAATTACACTTTTAGATTCTCACTTTCGTATTTATTTCTTGATTTATTCATGAAACTTAATTTAATGTTCTTTATATTTTTTTCCTCCTCTTCCTCTCCATTTCACATCCAATATTCATATGGATAAATCTCCAAATTCAAGCACAACATACATATTTGAAACTTTAATCAATAATAGATTATATTCATATATCATATCTTCTTTCTCATATAAAACATGAGTATGAGAAAATCGCTAAGCTCTTACCTTTCTTCTCCAAATGTTAGCTATAAGTCAGTCTTTTCCTTCGCTTTTCTTTAGTGTCTCTCACTTATTTCTTACTTCTACATTGTTGAATATGTTTTTTAGAATCTCTACATTTCTACTCTTGGGTGTATAGGGAAAATCTCAAGAATTTAAGTTGAAATAGAAGAATGGAACAAAAGAAAGGACCAAATTGCATAAAATAGCAAAGTTTCTCTCCCTTGTATTGGTGGAGGACGTTGGGGTGAAGAAACATCTTAAAAATATCTTCATTTAATTATCTAATAAAATATTTTAATATAATATAAAATTCCCAATATCATCATTACCATCCAATGGCTCATATTTGTTCTCAATTTCCGATTTGATCCAATGGTTCATATTTTACCAACAATCATGATATTTTCTCATAATTATTTCATTTTCAAAATAACCATTTTACCATTTTATTTTTTCTACAATTCCATCCATAATTCATGACATTTTCTTGATATAATTACACTCCTAGTCCTTCCTCTTTTTTCATTCTATTCAATTTAATCCTTTTATACTTTTAAAATACTCACTTTTTCGTAACACTTTTCACTTTCTTATGATTTAATCAATACCTCAGATTTATTTCCCTCAACACATGAGTCTTTTCGATGTTCTTCGGTTTCCAACTATCTTCAATAGTAATACTAAATATTTCTATTTTATTTACCACGAAAAATCTAACATGTAATTTTCCGAATTTACACTAATTATGACTAAGGGAGGTTTTAGGATGTTTAAGAATTTTTGTTAGTTAAAATTTTCAATATTTTATTCATATTTTAATGTTTTTGAAATTTGTTAGAATTTTTAATTAATTATTGATAATTATTTTAATTTTATAATTTTTACAACATGTTAAAAAGTTTATAATTTTTATAATATTTTAAACTACATTTAGAATGAACTAAATAAATAAGTGTCTAGATTCAAATAAATTTGGATGGTCATTTATCCAGATTCATTCTAGATGTGCATTTTTAATATTCCTTGTAGGATTTTAGTTTTTTTAAATATATAGAACGTGGCATGTGACATTAATATACTTGTCCAATTGGCATTTCATGTGTTAGCTTATCATTGATTTTGTGAGTCGTGTAAGTGTTTGTTAAAAATCAAATTAGTCAATGACGGTTTTCATTATTGGAATGGCCTAGTTGATTTTTTTAGTCATTGATGGCTCAATGAAGTACATTCTTACGGGCTTAATTGATTTTTTTTACTAGGGACCATTTCTACCCTTAAACTTAAATATAATAAACAATTTTCAATTCAAAATTTATTAATAAAATAAAAGTTATTCAGATGTCAATTTAATAGTATAATAAATAATAAAGACTATTTTTATTAATTTAAAAGTTTTTCTAAACTCATATATGATATATATACAAATTTGAAATATATATTTATTTGTAAATAAAAAATAATTGAGGGGATTGACTGAGATATTGAAAGGATTATGATAATGTATTTTGATAAATCTTGTCATCAATCTTAATCCCAAATCGAAGAGGATGGTTCTATCAATTACACAAGATGGATCAAGAGCCTAAAGGGCATGCATCTTTCATTACTAGTGTGATTTCATAAAGCACAAATCAATTTTTTTAGGAATGTTACTAGTGCTAATGGGAGAATCTATAGTTTTTCTTGGTGAGTGATGAATCTTTTTTTTAGTAGGAAGAGTTCCGTAGGAGAAAGAGGTCACTTTAAATTTGTAAGATTAAGCCTACAAAAATTCTTGAATTGGTTGAGATTATATTATTAATTGTACTGAGATTCATTTAGTGGCAAGACCCTATAAGTGTAGGTTATTTGTTCAAGTGTTCCTGTTTGAAGTACACTATTCCACACCTTATTGCCACATTTTAGTGTAAAAAATGTCACAACCAGAAAGATTCAATTAGAACCATAGACTATCAATAGACATAATTGGTTTGGTTTTGCTTTTGATTGTTAGACATGGACTCCATTAAAGAAGGAAGCTCATTCTCATGACCTCCATTACTAGGTGGCTTAAATTATTATTTTTAGAACACATATAAAGGCTTTCATTAAAGCTATAGATGAAAATGCTTGTAATGCAATTTTGACTAGTTGGGCACCATCTATTACAACCATACAAATGACATTCAATCTATCAAATCAAAGGAGACATTGATATCAAATCAAAGGAGACACTGACCACAGAGGAGGACACAATTATAACTAAAACATTAAACACAATCTTTAATGAAGTAGATCCATAAGAATTCAAACAATGAAGTAGACATGTCACATCTCGAAATTTGGATTAGAAGAAATTGGGTTAGTAAAATCAAGAGTTCTAATGCTCTAAATTTTGAGTTAAGATTGTGAAAATTATGTAAAGCTAAGTATCTGCTTCAGTGGTTTAGTGCTTTGGATGTGTGTGTTCGAGATCATAGGTTTAAATCTCTCTCTTGGAATTTTTTTTGATATTTTTATCTTAACTTCTATTCCTGGTCATCTAGCATAAGTAATATTTTTTCTCAACTTATAACAAGAATGAGTCTTCTAGTTTAGTGGTAAGGTGTTTGTTAACTTACCTTAAGGTTTTGTGTTCGAAACTTGTGTGTGCAAATTGTTGGGATTTCCTCCCTTTTTTTCTCACACGTTTCCCACTCTCCCCCTCTCTCTCATTTGCCGTCCCTTTATTTTTCTGCCACTTTTTTTCTTTGTTGTTCTCTTTTCTTGTTCGTTCTATTTCCTAATTCTTCTCTCAAATAGTCCATTTCCATTCTCTTTGAATACATCTTTTGTAAGGTACTACGGTTGTTTATACCATCTGTTGCCAACTCTTCATCTATTTTTTTATTCTTCTGTTGGTAAGTGGTTGTGGTAAATTCGTTTTAGTAGTATAATTGTTCTCGTTTCTCTTGGTTGGGTATATTTTTCGGTATTGTGATTAATGTGAGCATTGCTCGTTTTGTTCTTCCAATAGGAGAAGTTTGTGGGGCATTAAACGTTTCTTCGGCGAGTTCGGGGATTTTTTGAGCGATTGTTCTGTTTGGGTGAGTAATTGAATGCCTTGAAGCGGGTTGAGTCGTGGTGTTAGGATATCTTATTTGATGGTTGTGTTCAAATCAATAAATTAATTACTGGTCTTTAAAGCTAATTGGTTCATTTTAATTGTTATTTTAAGGTTTGGAGGTGTATCACATCATCGTGTTTCAAAATCAGTAAGGTGTGTCACGAAAATTTGAGAAAACAACGAATCAACAAAAGTAAAAAATTGAGGCTGTCGACACCACACTGCTGTGTGAGCCACACGGTCTAGGCCAATTGGGTTGTGTAGGCCACACAGGCATGTGTAGGTCGTGTGCCAGACCGTGTGAGCCACACGGTCTAAACCAATTGGGTCATGTGGGTTACACGGGTATGTGTAGGCCGTGCAAGCCACACAGGCTGGCTAGTTAGGCCGTTTGGGCCACACGAGCATGTGAGCCCATTTTTTGCAAAATTTCACCTAGTCCCGTTTGACTCTGAAATCCATAATTAGACTTTCCATAGGGCCCATATTGCTTAATTAGGGCTTGAAAACAAGGTGTCTGTCAATCTGGTTCTGTGTATAATGTGTTTAAAATATGTGAAATATATTTGCATGATCTAATACTGTTAGTTTTGATGGTATATTCTGATTCACTATGTTTATATATGTGTGTATGATATGTGATTGTGTTATTTCGTATTTTTGAATCAGTTATATGACCATGCATTTGATATTGTGGTGATTATGGTGATTTGTATTTCTGATACATATACCTACAAAGCATGAAATCACATACTTACTGGTTTCTGTTAAGAATATGAAACCATGTTCAATATATTTATCATTCTGTTCAGTTTATGCATGCCATATCACATTGCATGGGGTTGGGATATGAAAAACATCACATTGGCATTATGTTTTTTTTTTAAATACTGCATTGGCATATTCATGCATTATCAATTCTGTTTAATTGATCGATATGAAATTTTCTGTGATACTCTGATTTGTATATTGTGATTGCGTGTTTCATATTCAAGTTTCGTTATACAATGGGCTATATAGCTCACCCCTTTGTTTTGTTTCTGACATTTTAGGTAACTAGTAAAATTTAGCATCGGACGGCGTGCGAGAGCTCAGATTGTTTTCTGTTTATTTATTTGAAGGTTTACGTTTTAATTATTTTGGTTTGTAAACTTGTTCAAACTTTTGTTTTTAGTTTTTGTTTTGTTTGTTTGTCTTCAGGTGTTTTAACATGACACTGTGAAACCACACGGGTTAATAACTAAAAATTTAGTTTTCAAGATTAAAACCCTATAAATTTTCCACTAAAAAATTAAGTGATCTCTTAAGTGTTTTTTCTGAAAATAATCAAATACTTTTAACGTTTGTTTGCTTTCAGGCTAGAAAGGATTTGTTACAGGGTTATTTATCGATAATGTAAATAATTAATGGTGCTTGTCTTGATTATTGAGAAAGTAAAAAAAGATTGGTTGTTAGGCGTTCATGAACAACTATAACTAATTTATTAAAGAATATTGAAAAATATATTTGCATCAATGATCAAACTTTTGAATCAAACAGAAATTTTACCTTTAGTTAGAGTTTCGTCACGTTGATTTTCTTATATTTTATTTTACGATCTCTTTTTGTATTGCTTTAATTTCTAGCCTTTAATTTTAAACCCCTTATTTTTTATTTTACTTATTTATTAGAAAAATAAGATTATCGTCGATCTCTGAGAATCTGGTCATACTCACTACTATCTACAAATTTATGTTTTAGTAGGAATTTATTTTTGACGATTATAATATAATGTAATTTTCTTTATTCACATATTATAATGAGATTTATGATATAATTTAAAGTTTATAATATATACAATATAACATTATATAATATAAGATTGTAAAATATCAATAATTGTATAATATTCAATATAATATATATACACATATAATTATTGATATATTATATGCTATAATTTTAAAAAATAATCTTTATTCTATTGTTTTAAATTATTATATACTATTTTGCGTAACATGTAACTTACACTTCAAAAATAGTGTTGGTGGTTAACACATGATGTTATTCGGACAAGGCTTGGGTTTGAATTTACTTGAAAGCAAAAGAATAATCAACTTGACTCTCCTATTAACGAAACTCGTTAGTTGATCACTTTGATCGTTAAAAGTGCTGACGTGATTGACGAAAGCCATCAAGAGATGTCATGTTTCTGGGAATGAGGTGAGCATTGTTTCTGAATTTTAGGTCCCATCTTTCTTCCATGGAAGCAAGCATCACAGTAATTTTTTTTAACCATAACTCTTGTATAATTAATTTGTACCGACTACAGATATCTTCATACAAAAAGCAATACAGAAGCTTGGGCACTAGAAAAGGATACTGCAGGTAGTAAAAAAGAGAAAGACTTGCTAAAAATGGTGGATCAACATAAAAATAGATTCAATCAAAGCATATAATTTTTCAATAATAATTACTAACAATTTTCAATATTTTTTTAATTCACGTTGGGAAGGTTAGATTCTAATATTTTTAATGATAATTTACATATACAAAATTCGAATATATATAAAATTATTAATAAAAATTAAAAATATTTTTTTTCATTTTTTAATTTATAAATAATTTTTATAATTTCTGAACTTTTTATACTTTTGAACTCATCTAGAATGAATCTGGACGAAATATTGTCTAGATTTAAATGAATCTGGACAAATGCATGTCCATGTTCATTCCAGATGTAATTTTATTATTTATTTTTTAAAAACTTTTTTAAAATATTTTTTAATTTACTTTAAAAAAAGGGCAAACTGTAAAAATAGTCACTTTTGTTTACCTTTAGTTACATTTTAGTCACTTATGTTATTATTGACTGAAGAGTTGTAGCTTTGCTTTCTGAAAGAGTTATTTTTTCGTTATTAGAGAGAAGTAGAAGCCTTTAGAAGGGAGCACTTTGTTATGAAGTGATGACTCTTCTGTTAAGTTCCATTATCTCCTTAACGGTAATCCTATGTGACAGTCTAACTAGATTTTAAGTATATCTGTTAATACATACTTCATTCGGCTAAATTATGCATTGTAAAAAGGAGAGTAAGAACTTTACAAATAATACAATTTTCACTCAAATGCATAATTTAGCCGGATGAAGTACGTATTAACAAATTTACTTAAAATCTAGTTGGACTGTCATGTAAGATTACCGTTAAGGAGATAACGAAACTTAACGGAAGAGTGATCACTTCATAACAAAATAATAACATAAGTGACTAAAACGTAATATTTCAAACATAAGTGACTAAAATGTAACCTGAGGCAAACAAAAGTGACTATTTTTGTAATTTATCCTTAAAAAAATTGAACTTTTTTTTATTCTTTTCATATGGCAAGTCATGTGTCATCTCTTGTTAACTGTTATCAGTCTCATCAATGCGTTTAACAGTTAAATCTATCAATTAAATTTTTTTCGTTAACAACTCAATAGATATAAGCATGGTAATAATAGATGCAAGCTTGACAGTAGAAATCAGAGTGGGATTGAAGCAGTTGTAAGTGAAATTGAAGGGAGAAGGCAACAACCATGACACTACAAATTTACAACTATTCAAAAAAAGGAATAAGGAGAAAAAAACAAAGGTGTGGGAAAGAGGGGAAGAGCTAGAAAAGGCTGCAAATGAAGGGAATTTGCTTTTCCCTTGAATGTAGAAAATGGTAGAGGAAGAAAATGAAGAAAGGGGAAGGAACCTCATTAACTAAAATGGAAATTAGAATATTTTAATTTTATTTCAAATGGTAGAGTGTTGGAAGCAACAAGTGTGGGATTCCTGCTCTCACATTTCTAATCACACCTTCACTTTCTTCTTCTTGGACACTTTCTTTCTTTCTTTATTCTCTCCTTCTATTTCCACTCCTCTTTTCATATTATTTTTTTTTTCTTTCTCTTACATTTTTTTGGATTAAATAGTATTATACTTTATCGATTGAGTTTTAGTTCGATTGGCATGAATATTTTTATCAATATAGGAGGATGTGAGTTCGAGTGCGTTGAAGGGTATTATCCTCCCATTTATGGGTTTGTGAGGAGTTATGAGTAGTACTAGATATTAACTTGTTCAAAATAAACATATATGCTCAGAACTTTTACTTTTTTTTTCTTTTATCTTTAATATATATGAATTTACTTACATATACAAGTGTTCATGAGTTGAGTTGGGTCAGATCGAGATCCATTTTAAAAAGATTTCTAAATTTAACCCCAAGTTTAGTCAATCCAAACCTGCCCAAATGGCTAATTTTATTGTTAAAAAATAGTAAAATGAGTTAGGCCAGATCAACCCATGGTTGAAAAATGTAAATCCAAGCCCTACCTATAGTAAATTGGGTCACCCGACCCATAAACACCTCAATATTTTAATAATCCAAAAGTCAAATTTCATATTTTTATATTTATTTTGTGTACATTAAAAGAAACTTTAGGTTTTTTTATAGGCATTGAAAGTTTAATAATTAAGTAGTTTTTTTGGCTCGGCAGAGAACATGTCCACAAATAATCAACAAAATGGTATAGTGTAATCAACAACACTTCCGACAGAGAACATGATAGAGTGCTTCAGCTCACAAGGAAATGGCTCCAAATAATCTTCACAAGTGGTCACCTTTTTGCCTCACCAATACGTGAAAGACCAAAGAAGCCTTGTGGCACATCAACAGTTTCTGCATGCTTGAGGATTTGTTTAAAGATCAAGGTAGCAATATTTACCTTACACCAGTTTTATAATGGAATATACCCAATCCTTTCCCAATAGTAGCATAATGAGATGATGGCATCTAGTTGCACATAGCAAACTTATCCAAAGCCACATAAAATTTGTTCAATAAAGAGCATGGTGTGCATCTCTTCTTCTCTCAAGTGTTCCTCATTTCTCAACAACCATCTTCTACTTCTTTCCCTTTGCAGGGGATGGTGATCTTGTAGGCCTTTTTCCTTCTTCTTGGCGGCTCTTATCATGAGACTGAAAAGAGGCACATTGCCATCTGAATCTTTTTTTAATTTTAGAATGTGAGGGACAATAGAAAATGCCCTCACTTGTGGTAGGTGGTGTGGGCACAGATTCAGGAACAACATCTAGTTCTTCTCTAATTCAATTTTAGCCTCAGCATGGACTCTTGTATTAGCTTCCTCTTCTACTTATATACTAGCCTCAAATGCACCAAAGAAGGAACATTTGTTTGAGTCTGAATCAACGTGCAACCCAAGCGACAACTGCCAAAGCTGTAGAAGAGGCCTTCTTCAACCATTCCTGATGACGATATACCCTTGTTAGTCTTTCTGCCTCACACTACAAGAAAGAGGACAAAGACACCTAATCTTCCTTTGACGGCCAAGGATTGTGTTGCAGAGATGTCCAAACATATAGTGTAACACCGCAAACCTGGTTTCAAACTTTGTTCAAATCCGAAGCATCACAACAGTCACTTGACAAACCTACTCGATTCATCGTTCATTTATTACACATTAAAATATAAATTTTAAGTATCTATACGTCATTATAAGCTTTATCATAAAATAAAAATAATTTAACATATCTCAATCAAATAATCGATAAGTTCCAATGTAAAATTTCAAGTAACTAAATTGACCAAATAGTAAATATTTATAATTGAGAGAATTTATGTATATATATTAAGATTAGGACTAAATTGAGATAACTTATAATATTGAGGGTTAAATTTTTAAAATTATGACTAAATTGACATAATATATAAAAGTTGAGGACTAAATTAGGTAGGCGATTATTTTAAAAGTTTTAAAAGGTGAGTGGCCAAGGCAAACTAAGATTTAAACTTAAATTGTCCAACAACCTCTTAATCTAGTGATAAGTGCTTTATGTTGTGAAGCACGAGAGTTCAACTTCAGTATCTTTAAGAGAAAAACCCAAGCTTATATTTTTTCAACATTTATACTGTACTATTCAATCAAAACCTCACATGTTATTTATATCAATTTTTTATAAATATATTTATTATATAATTTTATTTTTCATCCACAATATGGGTTTGAGATATTTGAATTGGATCAGTCAATTGGACCAGTTGAATCTAGAACTAATTGAGGTATTGATTTAGAGAAAGTCATTAGATTAATTCACTTGAGAATCAATAGAGACATTTGAACCGATTTTTTAAATTTTTTAATGATTTATTTAATCATACTAATCGAAATAATTTAACTGACGAATTAAATATCTTAACCGATTTGACCACCGAACCAATTCTAAAAATATCGGAATGTCAAATATTTTTATAAAATTTAAAAAATTTACTATGTTTGGGCTTATTTTCACCTTTTTCCTAACATATATTTTTATTTTATATACGATTAGGATTTATCAATGGTTAAAACTTAAAGCCCGAGTCAACTCGGTTCTGAATGGTGAAAAACTCAAAAATTATATCAATTAAAGAACCCGGAAGAAAATAATTACTTCCATTTTCACCTAGATCCATCCGCTGTTCACTGATTGAACAAAAGAAAAGCAAGATCCCGCCGTTCACCGGGAAAAATATCAACTGCCTCAATTCACTAGCTCCACCATGAGCTCCCCGGTAATCTTATCTTGTATAAATTTCCATTTTAAAAATTAATTTTTTACAAAATTCTTAGTTTTTGTTTTATTTTAAATTTGTTGAATTTACAGGGGAGTGGAATATTCAGTGGATTTACAAAGCTATGCAAGGGACTAACGGTGATACTAATCGGTGGCCACATTGTTGTTCGGCTTCTCCCTTCTTCTGTTATTTACCTTGCTCTTATTCCAGCCAGGTTCTTTTTCCCATTTCACTTTCTTTTTTCATTTCTTTGATACTAATTTTATCCAATTTCGTTTTAGAAACTTGGGTCGTGATTAATTTTGGTTTTGGTTGCCGTTTTAGTGAATTACCCAAATAGGATTCAGTAGAATTCGTTGCTAATTAAACAAAATCGAAGAAACCATAGCAGTAGAATTTTTGGGGGGTGTTTATGTAATGATGGGTTGATTCTAGCTTTGATTAACGGTTAATGTTTCAACATACTTGATGAACTGACTTCAGATTTTTCTGTTTGAATGTTTAGATCTGGATTTTGGGATAATGTTAGCATTTTTCTTTAACTTGGATAGTCATCTTTTGATGGGTTTCTTTTTCTAGTTAAGTGAAATGCCTATGCTTTTTTACTCATGTTATTCGGATTTGGGCGACAATGTTAGATCTCAATATGTGTCTGATGCATGTAGTTTTTTCATATATTTGAATGCTCTTATCTGCGAACTCATGTCCGAACAATGACTCAATTGCTTTTCTTCTACTTTTAACTTATTTTGCAGGACAATCCCTTTTGGTTGGAACCTCATAACAGCTGGTTATATTGAACAATCATTACATGGGGTATGGCCATCTTTTATATTACTATTTATTTTCCCAATCTTCCATTTCTTTTTTGTTTTCAATATAGTTATACTGATGAGTACTGATTTCTGCAGGTGGTTGTCAGTGTTATCGGTCTTCTTTTCATGGGGAAGTTGCTTGAGCCTATATGGGGTTCTAAGGAGTTCTTGAAGTTCATCTTCATAGTTAACTTTCTAACTTCTGTCTGTGTTTTCACTACTGCTATCGCCTTGTACTACATATCGAGGGAAGAAAATTACCTGTGAGTGCTACAATCCCCCTATGTGTTTAAGAAGCATTTATTCTAAGTTACTATGTCTCCTAAGGCCCTTTTCTCTTGTGTTCATTCTTTTTTCCACCATTCTTCTTAATCAAATGTTTGAGAGCTGAAAGAGAATATATGTCAAAATTGAACCACACTTTTCTGTCTTCCTGGACTGATTTGTGGGAATTGGTTTATCTATCTCTAAGTTGTTGAAAACTTAACCTAATTTCGTTGTCATCATATTCTCAACTTCTATGCATCTTGTTATTTAGACACTATTGCAAGTGCCGGGCATGAGTATGTGTTCAATATGGTTATATTTACTTTTAGTTTCAAATTTTCCTTATTTGGAGGCTCCTTGAAAATGAAGAATCGGTGTGCTTATTCTCTTTTGGTCTTTTTGCTAGTTACATGCCTCTTTCCGGCTTCCATGGGGTGCTGGCGGGCTTCTTGGTTGGCATCAAACAAATTGTACCTGACCAAGAACTGTCTTTGCTGAAAATAAAAACAAAGGTAAAACTTTATATTGCAAGTGCCATTTGATTGGGTTCGGTGATAAACTTTTCTAACTGGGAATTTGACCCCATTCCCTCTGTTTGATGCTTCCTATGCCATGCAGTGGTTGCCATCACTTATGCTGTTGATTTCGATTGCCATAAGTTTCTTCACTCCAGATTCGGCAACATATCTTCCAACCTTGATATTCGGGGCTTATATGGGCTGGATTTACCTCAGATACTTCCAGAGAAAACCCGAAGCAAAGCATAGGGGAGATCCGAGTGAAGATTTTGCATTCTCTACATTCTTCCCTGAATTTCTCAGGTATTATATGGCTTTCTTTTTAGCTTATGAAATAAAATGAGAAGTTTATTTTAATATCTCTCTCTCTCTCAAGTGTGCCCCTGTGATTTGTTATAGGCCAATCATTGATCCCATCGCATCTGTGTTTCATCGGATGCTTTGTGGAAAATCTGAAGCTTCCACCAATGCTCAGGGTTATACCGTGGGAGGTGCACCATTAATCGGTTCTGACCCCATTGAGGCATCGCGGAGAAGGTACTTTTTTTTCTTTTCGTTTTAATTCTGCCATACTCATTGGATTATTGAAGGGTTCTTATCTCTATTGTAATGGACTATCTAATTAATTTTAACATACAATCGAGACACCATGTGTTTGAAAAGAAACTCTTATCATGAATGTGTGCTCTTTTGTTATGTTGAAAAGTAGTTAAACCCTGGTCCAATATAGTGTGGCAAAACTATTTAATGCAAGAGTTGGGTGTGTTATTAGCGAAAAGATATTGTTTACTGCAATCTTGAAATACGAAAGAATGCATTACTTTAAGCCTTCAACTGCATAGACTAAACTCGGGCTACTACTAATTGAAGTAGGATAATTTAGGAACAAATATGAGGGAAGCCAATTCTAGGTCAAAAGTCAAGACAAGCTTGAAGACAAAAGGCTCAAATTCAACCCTGTAGAAAAGCACCATATTACCTGGTTTTTTTTTTTTTTTTTTAAAACCCACTTGACCTCAGCAATGACGATATTAAGCCAAAACCACTGCATTTTTCTTGAGGTGCCCTGTCTGGCACTCATACGTTACCTGGACATGACCTTCAAAATACATGAAACAATTTAGAAAAAAACTAAACATACCATGTCCAACAAGTCCAAGTAACCTAGTTGCTCAGTTTCCTCTCAGACATTTATTGTAATCTGGTTGAGTTTTTTTTTTAGTGTTATTGGGAGCTTTTGAAATATCGGTTGTGTAAGATATCAGGTTAAGATAGTAATCATTATCCTTTGCTATAAAACAATGGCATTTTTATGATTGACAAATCGGTTTGTTACCTGTGTGACCTTACAGAGAAAGAGGGGCCAGAGCACTGGAGGAGAGATTGGCAGCTGAGAGGTTAGCTGCAGGAAAGAATTCAGAAGAACCACAGATAGATGAATCTGATAATGTTTGATCTCTCAGAAACGCTACCATTCAACGTCGATGACCACAGAGGTTATACAATCTCTTGAGAAGTAACTTTCTTCTGGAACTCTGCTTGACAGTTTTGTTTTATATAGATACATGTGTGTTCTTCTGTGGACTGTGATTCTCATAGTATACAAATTGCTTTTCATTTTTCATTTTTGACCTCTTTTCTTGTGTTTTCCGCATTATATAAAATATATATTTGTATATTATAGAGTAAAAAATGGGAAGAAATGCTAGCATTACATTAAAACAGAGGGAAAATTCATTCTCAAATTTAATTGTGTCTTATTTGGGGCTTGCTTGTAAATTTCAAATTTTGACTAATTTCATTGCATTTTCTTCATATTAGGTCCTTTTTCCCTGGATAAGTCATGTTGTTAAATGTCCTTACTATCTCACGTTCAGGTTAGACCTATATATATATTTTGAAGTTTTTTCTTCATGTATTTAGAAGATTATATTTAAATATGAATGTTGTAAGTATGTTTTGGATACAGATAGTTTGAAAAAAAAAAAAGAGTCAGCATGGCTTTAATTATTCAAAATTGTATATTGGAATCTCATAAAGTATTGAGTTTAGTTTAACAACTCAATATCAGCTTCAAATTTTGTTGATTTAATCATGTTTAAAACCTCACTTAGTACCCCAAAGAGAAATAAATCAAATACTTGTATTGCATCAACATAACATCATTGTTTTGAATCTACTTTATATTAGGAAGGGCTTTTCTTTCTAATTTTATTTATTTATTTTTATTATTCCTTGAATATATATATATATATATATAAAAACCAAGTTAAAATGTAAGTAAAAAGCATAAGGTATGATATTTTCTTCTTGTATATTTTGCTTTCATTTTCTTTTTGTATCATTCAAATGCACATTTGGACAATGGATCTAATGCTAAGGTTTTCTTCAAACTATGAAATATGTAAATATCTTTAAGAGTTAGGTTACTCGTCTAAACTCAAAGGCACAACAAATACGAATACAAAATTTGGATAAAAATCTTGAGTTTGATAATAAAATTGGCTATCTAACTCACTCCATTCTCAATTTTCAATATATTATGCCATACAGATTTGCCTAATCAAATGTCAAAAATATGAAAAATAATATAATATAATTAATGAAAAGAAATACATATCATTTTCATTTATAGTAATACAAATTTCTTTTCTCTCTAGTAATGCAAAATTTGGTTTAATACCTTACAAATTAGGGGTAAGTAGTTTGACTATCAAGACTCGAATCCTAATTTTTTAAGTTGTTAAGATAAAACTTTAACCACTTATTTTATAGTTTGTTGACGGAATATGTCATTTTAAAGTTTATTCTTTAAACCGAAATGAAATCTAGTTTGTTGTATTAAATTAATATTATTATAGTTTATTCATGATTCGCGTTGGGTTGATTATTTGTTTAAATCAAATTATAGAGTAAAATTTTAAAATCTAAAATATACTCTAAGCAAAAGTTTCAAAACCAAACCGGTGATCAAATTGGTCGAACTAGTTTGCGAGTCAATTGGTTTGATCCCCCTCTCTTAACCGATACCCCTATCAATAACAACCATGATTCTAAGTCTCTACTCTTCGTACATTTGCGATTTAATCCTCCTACGTTTATTTTCAAGAATTTACTCCCTGTACTTTTTGGATTTATAAATCTACTTTCAATTTATTTATAACCACAAAACATTTTAATTGAAAAAAAGATATTAACTATTTGAACAAATTAATTACATCATAAAAATATAAAGACCAAATTATGTTAGAAATTAAAGTACAAGGATTAAATCTCAAATTTAATCATATTAGAAGGACCAAAACCAAAAACTAACCATTTTTATATGTTAGAGATTAAACTATAAAGATTATATCTCAAATTTAAGAATATTAGAAGGACTAAAACTAAAAATTAATCACTTTTATAAAATATATAATAATAATAATAATAATAATAAAGCATGATGGGTGTGTGCCATATGTCAGCATGGGGAAAATCCTTTGAACCTTACTTTAATTTATAGGTATATATGCTTCTTTTACCTTTAGAAGATATGTAACACTTTTCATCTAATCTGATAATATATCCGAGCAAGAGATATTATATTTAAGTACATAATCATCTTCTGAAATCACATTCATTCACTTGCTTTATAACATTTTTGTTATACGTTTATAGTTCATATTTACACTACCAAACTTAAGTACATGTCATCTATGAAATTCAATATATATATATATATATACCAAAAAGAACTTGTTCTTGTAGCTTGGATTAATGAGGTGATCCAAATTGAAGTAACGATCCTCTTAAAGTAGTCCACGTACCTTCAATTTACTTTCTTTCACTTACGCGTTTAAACAAACGCGTTAAGCTACGTGAATAGTTTAGTAAATACTCAACTGAATTTAATTTCATCATTTTTATATATATACAATTTAAATAAATTTTAATAACATCTATTTATACAGTTTCTTTCACTTATATACTTAAACTTTTAATTCATTTTCCAAAACATAAAATTATTTAAATTAACTTTACGATTTATAGTTTTCACATTAAAGTATATTATCACCAATTAACTTTCACATTCACGTATAAAAATTTTTCTCTTAATTCACATGTTCACTTTTATCTTTGTTTTCACATATTATTTATTACAGATACACATGTACTTTTACTTTCACATATCACTTTTGCAGTCCTTAGTGAACTTCAGAGGAGTTAAATAATTTCAATACATTGCAAAGATTCAAACCAAACACGAACTCCTGACCTATAATGGAACTCTGGAAAAAATATATGAGAACTCCAGTAAACACATCACATAACCCATTTCTCCTCTCCTAATCCCTTTTGAATCCCACAACACCAACCCAGTTCCTATTCGAACCCGCAACCCCTTTCAACTCCAAAATCATTTCATTATCACATATCGTATATCCTCTGAGCTCATTAAAACATTTATTCACATAACATTTTAGTCGTTCATTTTAAATTACATAAGCATATACATATTATTTTCATTCCACACATTCACTTTCATATAACATACTTGACATATCACATATGCCACTTCGTATCACGTTACTTATTCTCTTTGAATTATATAACCACACGCACTGCATCTTCACTTCATACGTTAATTCACATGAACATTAACATAACGCATATTTACAATATTTTACGCTTTAGATTTTACTACACTTTCATATAATACTTTGCTTTCGTAAAACACTTCACTTAAATATTTACATCACTATTTTATCACACTTAGTATTTTTTGAACATTTTACAATTTAATTCCTAAATTCATGAAAATTCAATATTTACTTTTATAACACTTTAATATCACTTTTTAACTACATCTGAACCTTTAATCACACTATTTATTTCACATATCAAATTTTACACTTTTTACAATTTAGTCCTCTCTATAGTAATTTCACTATTCTACATCTATTCAGTTATCAACGAATAACAAATATATAACTTTTCGCTCTTTATAATTTAATCCTTAGTTTCATAAAAGTTCATTGATTGCTAAATTATCACTTTATACACCTTTAATTATATATTCACTACAAAATTCAATATACATGTTCAATAATTTTAATCATATCTTATTTAATTATTTCATATTAAAATTTAAATACTCAAATATTCAAATTAAAATAAACTGACTTGAATTCAATTAAATACTTACCTATTCTCTTCACTTGAACTTAACCTTTTTTCTTTTCAATTTTCAATTCAAAGCTTTCCTTTATTTTGATCATCTTTCCTTTATTTTTTCCACTCTCTCGATGCATACATATACAAAACATAACCATTCAATTTAGTCACTTTAATTAAGATAATTGCTCGAATTTATCATTACTTTAAAATTTTCATTAATCTACTACAAAGATACGGGACATAATTAAACCGGAAAATTTAAAACCATATTCGATAGGATTATTATTCTATCAATTTCCATAAACTTTTTAACTCTATAAGCAAAATTTTAAAAAAAATGAAATGAATCCTTATAAAAATAAATTTTTTGTCCACTCCTCAATCAATTTTTTTAAAAATAATCATAAATTTAATTTTAGCAATAACAAAAATAATATTATTAATATTCATATATTTAATCTATACATAATTTGTTTTTTTATTTTTTTTAATGTATATTATTGCCTCATACCATGGTGTGACTCAATACATCAAAATTTCAATTGATTAAACTCCACAAAGATTTTATTGATGTACAATTTGAATCAAAACAAGAATATGGATTCCCAATTTCAATTGAGTTCCCCAAAAAAAAAAACAAAAGAAAATACCAACATTTTGAAGACATTTATTTTGTAATCACAAACAAATTTATCTAAAGACGAATTCATACAAATTCTCAGTATTTCTTGCGTAACAAATTATATATGTACCTTTGATCAACTGCTATTTGATATTTCTTCGTAAGTTCCATCAAGAAATTCTTTCACAAAATGGCATCCCACCAACCCCCATTCTGCCAATCAGCTCTCTAATGTTTTTCCACCAAAATACTGTTCTTGGACCATTTTTCTGTAATCTGGAAAAAATATATCATGGTGAATTTGTTATCAATTCAGTTTACTTTCATAGCATTGCGCAAGTTGTTCATCGCTATGTTGTTCGGACTTCTCATTCGTTGGACACTGAAATCCGACACATCCGGATATGAGTATGAAGATATAACTCTCAAATACAAGCAAAAAGCCTCTAAAGAAAATCAAATCTATCCATGCTAAAGACATATCATTTCCAATAGTCACAATTGAGTTCGAATAACATAAAGTACCTCCACTGACATTTTAAAAGGAAAAAAGAAAAAGGCACTTTGCAAACCCTAGATTTGCAGAATAGATTCTCACAAAATTGGTTAGTTACCTCAGAAATATCTTAGCGCATGTTAGAAGGAGAAATGTTAGAGAGACGTAAGTTCAGTCATTGAGGGAATTGAGAAGCAATAAAATCTGTTGACTGGTACTATCCCAGTTCTTAATAATGCTTCACTGCGTTATTTTCAGTTTTTTTTTCTTAAAATACCTGTGCCCAACACTTATTCTGACATGAACATAGATATATGACTTCCAAAGATCTTCCAAACACATGGAAAAACTTAATTTAACAGTCACACCTAAGTCTGACTTAGGTATATGCTTCGGCCACAAAGTAACTAAACAAAGGTGCGGATGCAGCATTTAAACCAGGGAAAAAACATCGAAATGGGTTTTAGTTCTGTAAACCTCCTTTTTTTTGGCCTTAAACATTTAAAAAGAAAAATCAGAGAGCATATTATGGTTTTGAAATTTTACCTTCCTTATTGTTCCACAGTGCCGCAGCATAGGTGTTGAGAGGGCTCTCCGGATTCGGCTCTGCATGTAAGAAAATTGTTAAGAATTAGGTTGGACTAAGAGTTATTTGTTTCATAGATCAAATACATAGGGAAGAACAAGCAAACCTCCTAGGAGACTTTGAATTGACAAAAGAATGGTTCTACAATCATAAGCAGATGACCATTTATCCTGTAATGATAAAAGTGAAGAGTTTTGAGTATTGTGAAAAAAAAGGTAATACGAAACTATAACTATAATTCTACTACACAGGTATGCACGACTGCAATTAGAAGAGGTATCAATCCAAGAAAGGGAAACTTCTAGCAAATTTGGTCTATGTCACTTGGACTCAAATGTGAGTAACGGATACAGGTGCGTTCCAACAAGAGCATGTTTAATACCCCTATGTCTAACATACATACTGATATAGCTATTCGGTTGTTTCTTCTAAGTACATTGAAAAATCAGAAAATTGTGTCAGAAGCATAACTATATATAACACTCACACTCGAATCTGAGTAACAGAACGCTTAAGGGTAGCTCTATTCAATCTATAACATCAGCCAATTCTACTTGGTGCAACCACAATTAGAACAAAATGGATTGAAGATTCTTTTTTTTTTAAATCCCATCATTATAATCTTCAAAAGCATTTAGTTCTATTAGAAGCTATATACCAAGCAAATTGATACCTGAAGAATGTCAAGGCAAATATTGCCGAACTGATCGACATTAGGATGAAAGCACGTTGTCTCAAACTTTACTTGCGGAGGCTTGAAAGGGTAGTCCAACGGGAAACGCAAGGAAAGTTTGTACGATAAACCCTCGTACATAGTTCCCTCTCCACCCTTGATCGTCCCAATCCATGTAAAAATGCTTTCACCTTCAGGAAAGGCGGACACTCCGAGATCTCCACTGCTCATCTGCAGCAAAAGACAAAATCGGATGTTGAATGAAGAGTGTTCTAAAGAGTTTTTCCTTCATAGGAGTTTCTCCCATGCTACCAACTTGAAGTTTAATCTGTTACTCAATTAAGTCATTTGACTGCATTTCTTTTCTTTTCTCAAATTAAATTGAACACAGTTGCAGGCTTGTTATATATGTAACTTCACATAAATGTGGATGTGTGTGCTAGGGTGCACATCCGCATGCATTCAAGTCTATCAACTTTTTTTTAACCTAAATGTCTAACCCTTATCTAGTGTCACATTAAAATCTATATTTCAAGTTAGACCAATTTATTTTCTAGATATCAACGAGACAAGTGCATTACACTTAATCATACACGAAACTCTTAAGCTTTGCTGGGTATGAAGGATGGAAAGGAGCGAGGATGGAAGATTTGATAATCAAATACCAGAGATTCATAACTACTTTCCTGCTTTGTAGCATAGCCTTAACAAAGTTTTCCATCCTATCCCTACTCCTTTCCATCCTATCCCTAATTTCCAATCAGGAGAAAGTAAAAAGAACCAATGCCATGAAATAACAATGAAGCTGATATTCTTTAAAACTAGGAGCCTAGTTCCTTGTATATAAAACCCTTAAAAAAACTATTTCCATTAGCAACACTGTAAAGACTGGGTTTTGGACATTAGCTCAATTGATACTCGTGCAGGTAAAATGACTCTTAAGGTGGAGGTCCTTGATTCGAACCAAGGAAGATGCACCGTTGGATGACGAAACTTTAAGAGACCTATAGGTTCCCAAAAAGGATAATACTTTTGATATAAGCATACATGAGGGTGACGACCAAAAACCAATACATGCAGGGACGTCCGGAGACACTTGAAACCTGGTCATTGTAGACACTCAACCAAGGTTCAATAACAATGTTGATAAACAAACAATCACCATAAATAAAAATTTAGCAAGCCTTGCTTCCACCATAATACACCATTCAATGAAACTAGAAAAGACGATTCAAATCAACATCAATTGAAACACCAAATAAATAAATGAAATTTCAGAAACAAAACAGTGGAAAAGATTCACATACCATGAGAGCCATTAGTTCCTTTTGGAGCCTGCAAAAATATCATTGTAATAAACCCATATTAATAAAAATAATCCTAAAATTTCACAACAGCAAATAGAATAAATTTCTTAATAATTTTCTTATCCTGTCCATAATTTTATGAGCAGCCAAACAAATACCAGAAAAATATTAAATAATATAGAAATTTCAAGAACAAAATACACCTTGGTAAGCTGAACTCGGAACGTTTTATAAACACTATGAAACTAAATTAAATTAAACCCAAAAAGGAAAGAGAAAAAAGGAAAAGGAGTTAAAGCACTCCTCCACTGAATTAAATGTCAAGCTAGGGCCAAAATCCAAAGAGAAATAAAATTTCCCCAGAAAACGGAAACAGAGAAAAAATTAAAGAAAGGAAAAAAAGAACCAGCAAGGAAAATATTTTATTTCATTTCCAAGAAACAACGGCAAAAAGAAGAAGCGAGAATTAAAAAGATTTCTTTTTCTTTTTCTTTTTCTTCGTCAAATTTCCGCGGAAACAACGGGAAAAAAAGTGAGAATTAAGAAAAAAGTTGGTGTTTTACGTTACCTTTGAGTAACGGAAGTGGTATCAACGGCGTTGGTAGCGGAAACTGGTGGTTTAGATGCAGCGGCAGCTGCACGGCGCCGATGCTGTTGAGGTGAAGTTGATGAATTGTCCACCGTCTGATTTGGCCGGACTTCCATCACGACGATCACGGAGAAAACAACCGATGAAATCAACGGTCAGATTTGAATGTTCGAATTTCAAATCAAAATTAAATAAATCACTTCCTTTTTCCTTTTAATGAAATGAAATTGTTAATCGCTCAATTGAGAGCCGCATATATTTTCAAAGTTTCTTTTAATTACAAGTAGCTTATACCCCAACACCTCCACAATAATATTCCCACCCCTTTCCGTTAGTAACAATGCTCGTATCAATTAAGTTAAGCTATCTTTCCCTCAGTAACAATGTTCGTATCAATTAAGTTAAGCTATGATCGATATAATTAATTGTTGAGTTAAGAAAAGTTGGCAATAACCCGACCTCCTAAAATATTTTTTTCTATTTAAATCTTATATAATTTATAAAATTTTTAAATTAATAATGATAAAATTATATTTTAATCCTTTAAAATTAATAAAAATTTTATTTAATCCTTTAAAATTATCCTATATTTAAAAAAATTATTATGATATATAAAAAGGGATTATTGTTAATATTTTTATTTATTTTATGTAAAATATATTATTATTATTATTATGAAATTTTTTTATCATTGACCAAAATAAAATAAAGGAATGAATCTTATCTCAAATATATATGTGGGTCCATTTAACAGGTGTTTATAACCACTGATTAAAAACTATTTATTAATATTTTAAAATATTATTGAAAATTTAAAAATAAACAAACGTGATAAGCGTAACTTTTATTGAATTTAATGTCCTTTTTTATATGGATGAGTTTTGATTAATATTTTTTTTATTCGAGTCTGGTCCGATCTAAATATATTATGTTATAAAAATATTATATTAATTATATATATTAAATAATAATTTTATTTATTTATATTTATATTAAATTATTAACCCAATAACAATTAAATTTATTACTTAAAATATGAAAAAAAAACCCAAAGTATAAAAATATAAAAATTATATTTAATACAGTAAAATATTTATTATATTTATTTGTGACTTTTAATATAATAAATTTTTTTAACATATTTTTAATGTGTTAGAAAATTTTTATTTTAATATTTTTAGTGCATTATATTTTTTAAATAAAAACTAATAAAAAATTAAATATAATGGTCGGGTTAGGCTTAAGTTTATCTTTTTTAAATTGGGTTAGGCTTGAACAAAAAAGGTGGCTCATTTTTCGGGTTGGGTTGGACTCAAGCTTAAAAAATTTATACATATACTTTATATGGGTTCGACTCAATCTATGAACACATCTAATTGTGATACTTTAATATCATTTAATTCAGTAAAACTCATTGAATTACAACTAATTAAACCTTAATAATTTTATATTTACAAAAAGATAAGCATCCAACTGATGAACCAATAATTGGTCTTCAAATAATGGAGGAATGGAAATGATAAGGTTGGTGGCATGTATTCCTCTTCCACAAATTGATTAATCAATAATTAATGTCAACCAACATATGGCTTTTAGTTTTGCTTCTTTTGTATATAAAGAAATGATGGTATTTATAATTAATTAAAATTTTTAGTTGGAGTTTTGGTTGCCCTTCAAATGTCTTACTAAGATTGCTGCAATTATCCCTCCATGCAAGGATCGACTGGGTTGGAGATGGCATAAACTAAAGCTGTTCACAGTCAAGTCCGCATATGAAGCAGCTGTGCCTATAGTTGCAGTTGATGACTTGGTTGGAAGCAACTGTGGCTATATGTTAACTTGACCAGACCTGGATATTTCTTTGATAATGTTGATGATTGGGATATATTCTTTGATGTCATGCTATGGAAGATCAGGAGGAATGCTATGGTTTTCTCTGAAGAATTTACTGATGCGAGTAGTTTCTTTGCTAGGTGCATTTGGTACAAAGATGAAACTTGATTGGAGAGTAGCAGCTTAGGGAATCAGGTGTGGAGACACATCTCATGGAGTGCGCCACCAATGGGTGTTTCAAAGGTTAATATAGATGGTGCTTATAGTGCAGGGACCTCGAGGACTGCTGCTGCTGGTACTTGGCTGTGGGGCTTTGCACACAACATTGGATGCTGCAATAAGTATGAAGCAAGCTGTCGGGTGTGCTTAATGGGCTGGTGCAGGCTTGGAATTATGGATGCAGGAACTAGATTGTGTGGAGATTGTGCATCAACTTCGCCATTTAAATCAGCCAAATACAACCATTAGAGCTATGGGGGAGATGCTTCAACGAGATTGGGATGTGACCATAACCCATGTGTACCGGAAAAGTAAAAGAGCAGCGGATAACCTAGCGAAGTATGTTGCTAGGTTACCTTTTGGAATGCATATCTTCTCCTTTCCACCCGATGCTACGGGGCGAGCTATTCCTAGCCTAATTCATATATCATCTACAGTGATTCAAGGATTGGTCGAGGAGTAGCATTTCACTCTTCAAGTCAATTAATATCCATCGATATAGTAACAAAAGAGGTTAGAAGATTCAAATATAGCTAGCAGGGTCAAATTACTTCAGATCGGAGCGATTCAATACCGATTTTAAATATCTAAAGCAATATATGGCATGTGGTGCGGGTTATGAAAAGAGAGAAAAATTGTTTAGTTATTGTATATTTAGACGATCGGGTTACAATTATTTTTATTGTCTAACAATTTTTTTAATAATAAATGCATGTCGAATGTAAAAAACATTTACCCTATTAACATCTACTTACTAAGCAAATTTTAAATAAAAATAATAAAAATAATTATTTTTTTATTTTATTTTATTTTATTTTATTTATTCATTTCTCTAATTTTAATTATACAAAATGATGTATTTGACTTTTTTCATAAAAAATATATTTAATTTCAATTTTATATTAAATTTATATTTAATTTAGTTATATATTAACCTTAAAATGTATTCATTAAATTATTTTATGTAAAATATTAATTATCATTATTTATAAGATTCTATGATTAAAATGTAAGAGTAAAAATTAATCGCAAAGTTAATAATAAATTAAATATTTAAAAGTTAACTCTAAAAATGGAGACCATTTTCATTACATCATCTATGATCCATTTCCATTATTTAATGATATTTCATTAATTTTTTCATATCATTGATACATCATTGGTATTTCTTTTACCTAGTAAATTTTTTTACCCAGAACCTAAAATCAGGGTTTAGAGTTCGGGGTTCAAGGTTTAGGTTCAAAGTTCAAGATACAGGATAAAAAAAAACCACCAAAATTATGTATCAAAGCAATAAAAATTTTTTGATGAAATGTTATTAAATAATTGAAAATGGATCATGGATGATGTGGTAGAAAGGGTCCATAAAATAATTTCTCCTAAAAATGATAAGTTACGAGGCAAATCAATGTCCATTGTTGTCTCAACAGAAATAACTAACAAAAATTAAATTGAAACAGTGTGATGTGAAGTGGAGACGAATGCATGCAACATCCATAAAGGTAATAGTAATGGTTATATTATACTTCCATATTGAAATGGAGCTAAGCATACCAAATGTGGAGCGAAATGGATCTAACAACATCCACCTCACTTGCTTTAGTGTCATTCCTTTATGCATTTGAAGTAATGTCGATTCATTAATTAAATTTAAAATTTTAAAAAAATCTTTGTTTTCATAAATTTCTATTTTATAAAGGGATACATCCTTCAAATTATACTTGAGCTTCGATTTATTGTGCAATTTGATAGACGAATTTTGATTTGATGCAATTATAGATATGAAACTTTGAGTGTGATTCAAATGTATAAATATAAAACGATACTATATAAAAAATTTATATTAATAATTTGTGAGAATCAGATCAAAATAAAATTTTATGTAAAAAAATTACACAAAAGTAAATTTATATATATAATTTCACATTAAACCAAAGTACATTGTGGATTCGACAAATCAGTTCGGATCATTTCTTCTGGAGCGAGAAAACCGACGAAGCAATATCGATTTCATGTTGTGTTCGTGTCGCCTGAGCCATCGCAACTCTTTGCAAAGAGTTGGATTCTTCAAATGTTGTATCAA
This sequence comes from Gossypium longicalyx, assembly GCA_025698465.1. Taxonomy (NCBI): domain Eukaryota; kingdom Viridiplantae; phylum Streptophyta; class Magnoliopsida; order Malvales; family Malvaceae; genus Gossypium; species Gossypium longicalyx. The sequence continues at coordinate 90,486,982 of CM046998.1, forward strand.
CTTGAGCAATTTCCTTATGTAGTGATCTATCATCAACATCATCTTTGATTCCATGCTGTCTCGGGGAGTGGAATACCAATCGATTGTTCTCAGTGATTGAAAGTGTGGGAGATGTCGGATAACTCTCAACGCTTCGTGGATAGTTATGAAGGAGATGAACTGGAGACATCCCATGAGTTGGAGTCGCAGGCCTGCTTGAAAGCGGCGTGGTGTTTTGAGAATGTGACTGTTTGTTTTGTTTAGTGTGTTTCTTCGCTTGTTGATGCCAGTTTCTCAGTGCAGTGGCGACCCTTTCGTTAAAGATCGTCGGTCTCATGTTGGATCCCATCTGTAGAAAAAATTTAAGTTAAATCTAATTTTTCTTTGATTTGCATTCAATTTTCCTGCTTGATTCGAGCAACGTTATTACCTGAGTCACCAAAGCATAGAGAGGAAGAGTCACGTAGCTACAAATGAACTGTGTAACGACCCTGAAAAATTGCAGATTTATCAGCAACCTCATCACTTTCTCAAATCAATAATCTTAACCTAAAAAGATTACTTGAAATGTTTCAAACTCACCCCATTGAGATTCTAATGATGATATCTTCAAGATGCTCATGGTAGCAAGATCTTATGGTGAATTCATACTGGAAAAAGGATGAATTAATTAAACAGTTGGGATATAATAAAAAGTTACAAGTAGGGATTGCCTACCGTGCTCCACACGAAAAAGGCCAGTTGAAATGCATTCTGCAGAGGAAATCAAGAATCAACATATGATACTTACAATGATGATGACGACAACGAGGACGAAGAAGAAGAAGAATTATTACCGTAAATAGAACAAGGTGAATGAGAAAAAGAAGGAAGCGGGGACGACCGAACCAGAAGAGGTCATTGCCGGGTCGAACCAATGGTGCACCCTTCACTACACCTCCTCTATCTTGAATACTTACCGCAAGTTCCGTTATGATCACTTGTAGCTTGGTTCCTACCATTAGAACTACCTGCAAAATCTCCCCCAATTTCAGCTATATAATTCCATCCTATTTCTTTCTCAATCACATATATGGCATTGTACTTACGATTAAAGGGACAAAGGGCAGCCACAAATAAGAGTACCATCCTGTTGATTAAGAGAAAATTGTTTTCTAGTCATCAATATGCATTTGAAGTAATTAAACCAAAAACCCAAATCGGCTTCGGCTTCGTCTCCCATCTTAATTTTATTGGAAGACTTACCATGTGTATAGGCAAGTAAGAAGAGGACAGCAATGAACCAAATAATTGGGCTGCAAATGCAATAAAATTGAGAAGAGTGAAGTGAGTTATATTTGGATATCTTTAATATTTGTTTAGTACATAATATTTTTTTTTTAAAAAGACTCATATTTGTAGTTAGCAGTAAAAAGAGAAATTATTTTATGGACCTTTTTCACCACACCATTTATGGTTCTTATAATTTTTTACCTAAACCCCGAACCTAAAACGCTGAACTCTAAACCTGAATCTTGAACCCCGAACCCAAACACTAAACCCGAAACCTAAATCTTGAACCTCAGACTTTGAATCTTGAATAAAAAACCCAAATCCTAAACTCGAGAGTTCGGGGTTTGAGGTTCATGATTCGAGGTTCAAGATTTATGATTTAGGATTTAAAATTTAGGATTTAAGATTCAGAAGTCAAGGTTATCTTGAACTTCGAACCCCGAACCCGAACCTTGAACCCTGAACCAAAAACTCAAACCCCGAACTCGAGGGTTCGAGGTTTGAAGTTCATGAATCGAGGTTCGATATTTAAGATTTAGGGTTCAAGGTTATCTTGAACTTTAACCCCCGAACCTTGAACCCGAAACCCGAACTTTAAACACTAAACCTCGAATCTCAAACCAAAAATCCAAACCCCGAACTCGAGGGTTCGATGTTTGAGGTTCATGATTCGAGGTTCAAGATTTACAATTTAATATTTAAGGTTCAAGGTTCAGAATTTAAAATTCAGAGGTCAAGGTTTAAGGTCAAAGTTTAAAGTTTAGAGTTCGGAGTTTAAGATTTCAGATAAAAAAATTATTAAAATTTTGCATCAAACATAAAAAAAATTTACTAAAATATCATTAAATAATTAAAAATGGATCATAGATAACGTAATAGGAAGGGTCCATAAAATAATTTCTCGGACTAAAACTGTACAAACCTTATCCCAACCACTACTTTAAAATCATCTTCTAATGATCTCTTGATGTACTTTTGAAAATCAAATTTGGTTTCATTTGCAGGTGCCAAATGTGCCTGCATTCATATTATTGTACATTGAAGTTTGAATTAGCATCATATACTTGGAAACCATTTGCATAATATCAACATTCCATGGCTAAGCTTACCATGATAAATCCATGCCTCAATGTCAAGTAATCAACTTTTGTTACTGATCCAAAAAATTGTCTAAAGAAACACATCTGATAATGAATAAACAAGTAAATTAGAATTCAGACACCATGATCAAACTTGAAAAACTCTGCTATTAAATTAAACTGGATTGATACAAGGATTACTTACAATCCAAAGGGTTAAGGTTGAACGACTCCAACAGTTCAAATGTCTTCGTCCAAATGAAGTATCCCTTGCAAATCTGAATCTCTCAGGATCTGCATTCCAAAATATTAACTTCATTCAACTAATAGAAAAATATGGGAAAGTTGTCGATTGAGTGGTAGCTCGATTAGCATTGATATTGTTATTAGTGTAAGAGGATGTGAGTTTGAGTGTGTTGAAGCGAATATTTGAGGAAAGAGTAGATATTGGGAAAGCTTAACAATTTTCCAAGTCAAAAGGAAGAAAAAAATACCATTGTAGTATTGATATTCAATTGTCTTTGTCTCATTTTCCCAGGATTTCCATTTCCTCATCTGCAGTCCAATGAATTATTAAAAAAAATGTGTAAAAAATTGAAAATTTTCACATAATAGATATTATACCTTAGTTCTTCCCAAAGCATAGATGATGATGCAGTAGAGAATATGACAAACTGCTAACATAAAGATGAATATATGGAGTTGATGGATACCATAAGCTGATACAAGTGCTATTTTACCCTGCAACCAAATATTTAGTTTCCAATAAGATTTGTGCATCCAATTTCTAAAAATGATGCCTAGAATATAAACTAACCTTTTCTTGACATTTATCATAATTAGAAGTTGCAAGACTGCGTCTTGGAATATAAGTGGTGTCATCATCATCATCATCATCGTAGAATTCAACAAGTTTTCTACCAGAAATTTGACCATATTTGTGAGCCTCAGCTTGTTGATTACATGGATGCCATGTGTTTGCTATGCTTCTTGGTATGCAAATATCAGATATGAGACTTTGAGTTACTGTTAGCAGTAATGATATAAATCCCATAAGCATAAGCTCTACACAAGAAAAAAAAGGTTATATTTTTCAGCATTTTTTTTAGTTTAAAATTGAAAAAAAAAAAAAAAACCCCATATAGAAATTTAAGTTACCTGCTTTAACCTTCTCAAGTGCTTCATAAAGAGCTGTTTTGTGTCTTCTCTTGAACCACTGCATTTAAAAACATATTATTCATGGAACCTAAGTTGGAATGGTAATAGTATGGGGTATGGTGTGTGTTGACAGACACATGCTTCTATGAATGGAGTGTGAGTGAGTAGTAAAAGAAGAACATATAAAACATTAAACCAACCTTCCCAAGCATATGAATGGCATGTTCAATGATGATAGAAATGACAACCAAGACAAGACACACCACTGCAACAGCCCATGTCGGTGTCTGTTCCAATGAGCGTGCTTTATTTGTGGCATCCGCCATGCTTTTGTTGTTCAATTCTGTGTGTTTTTTTCAAGTAAAAAGCAAAGTGTTTTGCAAGTAAGAATGAAAAGATGACGAAGCTGAGAGAAAATATAAGAGAAAGTTGAAGGAAAATATTAATAATGAAAATGTAGGAGAAAAGGAGGAGTTATTTATAGAGAGTTAAGTTTGGGTGAATGGAATACAAAGTCAATAAACTCCTTACCAAAAGTTTTGACTTTGACTTTTCCCAAGGAGAGATGTCTTGTTCTTGTGGTGACTCAATCACAACCACTTATCATAGCCACCTTCACTAATTAACAAAACAAAAATTACAAACTGGTTCAACGATACATCGAGTCGTTTAAAAAAATTTCGAGTTAATTGAATCGATGAGTCTTATTTTATCATACTAACTTGATTTGAGTAAAATAAAATTCAAGTCGAGTTAAATTAAAAAATTAAAACCTTATTCCAATATAACTAATTAACCTTTTTAAGTCCCAAGATTATTATTTTAGAAAATTTTAAAAATATTTTTTAGAATTTATTTTAAAAATTTTATAATTTTTTAAAAAATATAAATTTTGAAATTTTTATAAATATTTTGAATTCTGAAAATTATTTTAAAATTTTTTTTTTTGTAATTTTTGTTGAAAGAGACACAAATTTGCTAGTTTTCAAAATTGATAGAGAATAAAGGGGTATTTGTGCCAATTTGTTATTCAAGTTATTGTAATTGTAAAATTCAACTCTGCTCGAACTCAAAACTCGAATTACTTATTTGAGTTGACTCGAAGAAATTGAATAACTCGATTCAATCAGCTTGGAAATTTAATTATTTTCAAACTGAATCAAGTTTTACTCATCTCTAATTACGAATAAATAACATAGAGTTGTAGGTAATTAAATTATTCCGATTGAGTCTTGACTTAATTAGTATTAGCATTATTGTTAGTGCGGAATGAAATGGATTTAGACGTGCTAAAATGCGTTTATATTTTTATTTAAAGGTTAGAAAGGTAATATAAAAATTAACTAAATTATTCTAAAAAATAATAAATGATTGAGTAATTTTAACCCAAATGTTGGATAAGGTTATTTACTATTTACTATTTACCATTGAAATTTTTATATGAAAAATAATTGCAAGTAAAAGAATCTTCACTTTATAAGAAAATAAGAATGGAGTCTATACTTATCATCTTTAACTGTGACATAGTAAATAATTTTATTTTTTTAATGATATAAAAAATATATATATATATATATATTATATTTTAAATAATAAAAATAATTTTAATCAAAAGCATTATATAAAAATTATTTTTATAAAAGATACTATGTAACAGTTATGAATTATCTTTATTTACTTGAAAATTATTTTAAAAATATTTATAAAAAAATAAAATTCAAAATAATCTTCAAAAACCATAAAATAGAATTTATTTTATCAAAATAGATCTAACAAAACTCAAAATTAAAATAGGTTTTTGGCTGAGTCGGTGTCACTCTCAATCAGGTCATTAATGCGGTTAGGAAGTTACGGGAATGCTCTTTCGTAATTAAAATAAGTATTATTATTCGAGGGTATTTTAATCTTTTTTACTTTAAAAAGTAATAACATATGCATATTGTGGGATTTGAACTCACACGAATTATATTAATAAAATTTTTAATTAACCATTAACTATAGTTTTCTTTTAATTTTATTATGCACACTGTATTATTTTCATCAGTTGTATATCTATATTATTATTTAAGTTCTTGACTGAATTGATGACACCCTTAACTGGGTCGCCAACTCAGTTAGGAAGTTACAAGAATGTCCTTCCATAATTAAAATAAGTAATATTATTCGAAGGTATTTTAGTGAGATTTGAGCTCATACCAAGTGCATTAATAAAATCTTTAGTTTATCATTTTTTTTATATTTTTATACATTTTAATTTTATTACGCACACTTTAGTGCCTTAATCATCTATCTATATTATTATTTAAGCTCTTGATTGAATTGATATCACCCTTAACTGTGTCACCAATTCAGTTACGAAGTTAAGAAAATGTCATTCCATAATTAAAATAAATAATATTATTTAGAAATATTTTAGTCTTTTCACTTTAAAATAATAATAATATGCATAAAATGAAATTTGAACCCACACCAAGTACATTAATAAAAACTTTAATTTACCATTCAGTTAAAGCTTTTTCTTTTAATATATTTATATATTTTAATTTTATTATGCACACTTTATGACCATCAGTTGTACATCTATATTATTATTTAAGTTTCTGACTAAATCGATGTCACCCTCAACTAGGTCATTAACTCGGTTAGGAAGTTACATGAATGTCCTTCCATAATCAAAATAATTAATATTATTTTAAGGTATTTTAGTCTTTTACTTAAAAAAAACCAATAAAAATATGCATATGGTGAGATTTGAACTCATGCCAATTGCATTAGTAAAACCTTTAATTTACCATCTATACTATTATTTAAGTTCCTGACTGAGTCAGTGTCACCCTCAACCAGGTCACCAACTCAGTTAGGAAGTTACAAAAATATATTTTCGTAATTAAAATAAGTAATATTAATTTATGGTATTCTAGTCTTTTCACTTTAAAAAATCTAATAAAAATATGCATACGATGGGATTTAAACCCCACATCAATTGCATTAATAAAACTCTTAATATACCATTTAGCTAAAGCTTTTTTTTTAAAATATTATTATACATCTTATTTTTATTATGCACACTTTATTACATTTATTAGTTGTTTATATTAGTCATGTATTTAATTGAGTTGATATCACAAGTTAAGTCGACACTGACTCAAGATTGAAAACAACACAATGATAAACAATTTAATTTAATTTTTTATTTTAATAAGATACATATTTAATGTGTTATTATTAATTAATTCCAAACTGATAGAGTTGTGTGACCCAAATTCCTGTTAAAGAAATAATACAGTAGTAAAACTGGGTGGTCCACATAGAACTACACTTTCTCTATTTGACTGTGATTAGAATAAGGTTTTTCAATTTTTAAATAGATGTAGTCGCAACTCTTCGTATATCATTCGATTTGCAATACTAGTGAATTTTCTTCTCCTCTGCCTGTGGTTTTTTTTTTCCCGAAAGGGTTTCCACGTAAAATCTGTGTGTTTTATTTTTCTTTCTTATTGCTTTGCGATCGTTCTATATTTTCATTATTGATGTTAGTTTTTTCACAAACCATACGTTTTATTATTTATTGCATGTGCTTTTTTAAATAGATATTTACGTTCTAAATTTGTGGTTTCCACATGTATACATGTGTGACAGGATTTCTGGTATTAATTATTTTTTTCTTTTATTAAATAGTATTGATTTGGGTATAAGTGAACCACTGTCTCAATATTATATATGTATCAGTAAATAATAAATAGATTATACTACACATATATCTATTAAAAGAGTTTGGGAATTTTAAGTTGAATAAAGGTTAACTTTATTTTTCGAATTTATCGCCTAATGATTGGAATTGGATCAAATAGACCGATTAGATTGAGAATCGATTGAGACATCAATTTAGAGAAAAGAGAGTAAATCAATTGACCTACGAATCGGTATGGATTAGTTGAATCGGACTAAAAAATCGCTTATACAAGTTGTTGAAAAAATAAAATTGACTTTTTTTATAATTTTTTAATAATTTATTTAATAAAAATTGAACCGAGAACCGATAATCTAATCTATTGATTAAAAAGGTTAAATTCTGCTATTAGTCAATGTACTTTTCAAAAGTTATGGATGTAGTCATTATACTTTAATTTGATAAGTTTTAGTCCCTGTATTTTTTGAATTGGTCAAATTTAGTGTTTGTAATTTTCAAATTTTCAAATTTTAGTCCAGACCCAAACAATAGCTATTAAATTTGTTTGTTTAAATTCAAGTATTAGTCATGTAGTATATGTGCAGTTGTAGATTTTGTTTATATTTTTCAATTGGATCATTCTAAATCGTGAATTTTGAAATTTTAGTCTTGACGCAAATGACAGTTGTTAACCTATTACTTGAATTTTTAGTAAGTAAGATGTGAAAAAAATAAGGTGACATGTCAATATTACACATATGATAATACATTTGACGCATCAGATTTTGGAAAGAACAAAACTGAGTTTAATAAATTTAATAGTTATCATCTGATGAGGATTAAAAGTTTAAAATATAAAATATATAGAGATTAAAAATAACTAAATTAAAATACAGGACCTAAATCTACAAATTTCACAAAGTACAATGACTAATAACATAATTTCACAAAGAACATTGCCCAAAACCACGTTGCATTTTCTTCACTTGCGGGTCTTTTATTGTGGCTTAATGGATGCCGTTTTTGCTAAGTCGTCCTTCTTGCTTGACCGCCGCTCAAAGCTGTTTGGTACGTTGTAACGAGCCATGTAAGGACGCGTGATTCCACGGGTCCACCCTATTTTTGGTTTACAATAATCACTTATATCGGTTTGCACTATTTTTCTCTACATGCTTTTCCTTTCATCTCAAATAGAACTCATTATGTTCATATTATTTGTTTAGATTCAAAAACTCACTTGAAAAATCATAATTTCATGGGCTTGGGCTTTTGTAACTTACATAAAAGCACCTCTTTTCATATTTTCGGATACAACCCATAAAGGCTTGCACGTTCTTTATATATAAACCCTTGTGAAGCTTTCGCGAAGTTTCAATAATTCTTCTGTTTGTGCCTCATAAGAAGAACTAGCAGGTTGATGGATCATTACCTTGATGATAAAGAGAGTTTATCTATAGTGATGAGAAATATTTATTTTAATAAAAAAAATCGGTCCTGACACGACCCAAATCATTTGTCTATAGTGATGAGAAATATTTATTTTAATATTTTTCAAGTCGAGTCGGACTCGAGTTAACATTTTTAATATTGTACTACAACATTCCTTTAATTAGTTTAATAAAAAAATTTGATAGCGATTGATGTTTTGGGGATCTTTTTTCTTTGGTCGATGGACTTCTTCGTTACATGGAGAAGATAACGAATCATTCTTAAAACCATTGAAAATGTTATCATAAGACAAGACCTTCATACGTTGATTAATCTATCACTTTTCTTATATCCCCAAGATTTTTTTTTAAAAAGTTAAAGGACTAAAAATGTTATTATGCCAAATACATAAATTATTTTTGGTTGACATTAGTCCCTGGACCATTTATTTTCCATTTCCTTATCAAAGAAAAGTTCTTAGTAATTTAAAAGTCTTATTTTTTTTTTGGTTTTGAAAAATTGAAAGGGACTTGGATTTTATGTGAAAATGAGTAGTACCCACAATGGAAAACTCCTACATATTGAGGATTAAATTGTGATTAAGCCTACAAACTTCAACTTTTCTTGAAAATTTCCAAAAAAAAAATTGTAGACTATTCCCAAGCAGCTCATATTGAAAATTGTATTTCCTTTTTACGTATTTCTTGAATATAAATGCTCAGATGTAGACTTGTGGGAAAGGTAGGGTTATTTGTCCCATCCATTTTGAATTACTGGTTAATTAATAATATATTTTTATTTAAATTTAATTATAAAAATATTAATATTAATAAAAAATATAGATTTTTTATATAGAGAAGTGAGGTTTTTAGTTTTAATGGATGGGTCAATTTCAGTTACACTTGTCCATGGTCGGGTCGGATTTGTTCGAAGTGAGAAGATTTGGGTAAAAATATAGGCTTAAAAAATAAGTTTGCGTAAAAAAAAATAAGGCCCATCTTCGGGCCTCGAGTAAATTTTTTTTGACCTGAGCTCGACTCAGCCCGAATTTGTAAAAATAAAAAATGTTGCTGGTTTTTTTTATATATATTTTCTTGTTGTTTTATCATTATTTTGCTACTATTTTGTTGTTTTTGTATAACTCTTATTTTATTGTTAATTTTGTTACTATTTTAGAGACATTTGCTTGTTAAGTTGCATCTATCTTAGTCTTCTTTAAGTATACATATGTACTTTTTAAAATTTATTCTCAAGTTGTTGGAAAACATTTATTTTAATATTTTTAGTATTTTTAATGTATTATATTTTTTTAAATAAATTATATAAAAAATTATACGGACAAGCTAGGTCGGATCCACACCTAACAAGCGGGCCTAACCCGACCCATGGACATCTCTAATTTTAGCTTTGTACTTTTCAAATTTTGAAAATTTATTCCTGACCCAAAAAATAGCAGTTATTAAATCTGTTCGGTTCAATTCAATTCAGAGGCGAAGCTCGGGGGGAGGGGGGCTAGCAAGGGTCTCGACCCCTAATGACAATGTCATTTAACATTTTTTAGTTGGCACATTCTAATCTTGTATACCAGCTTTTCAAATGTTGTAGCTGGTAATACTTTAGTAAACAAATATGCTAAATTATCACTAAAACAAATTTGTTAAATTTCAATATCACATTTCTTCTCAAGATTATGAATAAATAATAAATTTGGTGAAGTATGTTTTATTCTATCTCCTTGTATGAACCCTCCTTTGCATTATTTTTGTATAAGATAGCTGGATTTTTTCGCCTGTAGATGTGAATTACATATCTTTTGGGTATGTTAGGTTGTTAGGCTTAGGCAAACATGCTTTCAGCTAGTCTCATGCATTGCAATTATTATTGCATTATTTCAAAAGGTAGTCGTTAATGTTTATTTCGCTGAATGTCATAATATGAATGTACCTCTACACATAAATAAGTATCTTGTTTGAGATAGTCATTTATGTGGATCCGATAAAAATCTAACATCAGCATAACCAACTAATTGAGATTACGAATCATTTGAGTAAAATAACCTCATACCAATTGTCTTTTTTTATTGCAATTTGATATTTCTAATCTATTTCCCTTTAAATGTGAAATTAACAATATATATATATATATATATATGTATAAGTGTGTGGCCATTGTTTATGCTCACCTACCACGCAAGGTTTTCTTCTTTCAAATTTTGCTAAATTCTTAACACGTTTACTAAACAAATAGAAGTATTATTAAGGGGTTGAAAATGAAGATTTTAAAGTAAAATTGTATACAAGATTTATAAAATTATTTAATTTAATTTTAATTATAAATATATTTAAATTTTTTGAAAACTTTACAGGCTAGATTCATTTTAGACTTGTCCATGGGTAGGACCATTTTGCCCGAAAGCCCGCCCAAAAAGTGAGAGGGTTTACATAAAAATATAAGCCCAAAAAATAAGCTTAGAAAAAAGACCCATTTAGAAAATGGGCTAAGTCTCGAGTAAGATTTTTTTGGCCCGAGCCGAGTCTGAATTTGCAAAAAAAAAAAATGATGTTTTGTTGTTGTTTTCCCATTATTTTATTGTTGTTTTCTCATTGTTTTGCTACTATTTCACTATTATGTTGCAACTATTTTGTTGTTATTTTATTGTTATTTTCAATTTGTTGAAAAATATTTATTTTAATGTTTTTAATGTATTATATTTTTAATTTTTTAAATAAAAATAAAATAAAAAATTAAAATGACTTGACTAAGCCGTGCTCAGATTTTAAAATTTTAGGCCAATTTTTTGAGTCAAGCCTATCAACTAGGCATAAAATTTTATTACGGCCCGACTTGAACCTGACCCAACCCATGAACAACTCTAATTATAAATGCAAATATTTTACATGAAGGATGCAGTGTCATATTCAAGAAAATTAAAAGAATATATATTATATTAAGGGGAAGAGTATAAGTGCGTGTTTTGATGTAATTTTAAAATTTTAAAATTGTATTTCTAATTAAAAATAATTATTATATTCATTAAGTTATTATTTAAAAAATTGATATGTGAAACATATTATCAGTTAATACATTTAAGGGCGTTTGTTTCTGAAATGAAAAGAAAGAAAAAGTAAAATTGAAGGTTTTTTTTTGCAGAAAAGAAATAGAAAAAAAAAAAGCTGCAATTTCATACATAGAAAAACAAGTGCATTGTCCCATCTTTACATGACAATTAGAACATTATCCAACAAAGTTTTATGGAAAATGTTAAAAAAAAAGAAAAGAAAAGAAAAGGCTAATAAAGCTGCTCCTTTTTGTCATGCCACCATCTCCACCTGCCAAAATATAAAGTAGAATAATTAAGATTTACCACTGCTTATATAGAAATAAAGAGATATGTGTGTGAATGGCATACCAATAGTAATCCCATCTTGGTCTAACTTTGGACATCCTGTTTTGGCCATATGGGTAATCAGTTTCAGCCCTTTTAGTGTTTTGGAAAGCACAGCAACCTATTGAATAAATCCCAATCAAAAGCAAGAGCATGACAATGTTTAGCACTGAGAGTTTATGCCAATCCCTTCTCACTGATTCAAGCACTCCTGCTTTGCATGAATCACACTCATAACATAGCACTGTTGGGGCATTGTTCCACCTATAGCAGTCTGGGTTTTGGGCTACCATTGTCGTCATCTCGTAATTGCATGATGTTGGTGGTTTACAGCAACCCGACTGCATGCCCATCATAACCAATAAATACTATCATTCTTAATGAAAATTGAAAGCTTTTTCTATGGAGTTTTAAGAGTTAAATAAATCTTTGTAAAACCCCAAGAAGGAGAGGGGAAAGAACAAGCCTCCTAGAAAGAGAGAGAAATTCATGAGAATTTACATACCTGGACTGGAGTCATATCATTGTTAAGATAATCAAGAGGAGTCCAAAGGGCAATTTTCCCACAAGTCTTGGAATTCAACAAACAACTTCTAATAGTATTCCAATACTGAGGATCTTTAACCCTATTCCTCAACCATGGTGAGTAATCTTCCAATCTATATTCCCTGTAAACCCTACCAGCGATTTCATGCCCACCACCTTGGCTTGTCACCGCAAATCCAAATATAGTTAACCCCATCAAAGCTGCAATAATAAGCATCATGACAAGCAAGTAAACCCAAAGTGCCCAAACCACATTGAAGCAAGCTCCAATGAAACCTGCCAATGATATAATCAGTATCACAAACCCTAATATCAGCAATGGCGTTTGCAAGAAACTTTCACATGTGGTGCTACTCTTCGCCATCCATAGCCCTGCTCCGATGATCGGTATCGATGCTAGCAGTGTGAAAAGGTTCAAGAACCCTATCACTGTGTTGCTAAACCTATACATCTTTATAATATCCCACTGGATTTTTGTTCTGGGAGGGGAGGGTTTTGCACTACTTGAAATGCTCTACTTATTGGGTATGGATCCTTATCTTTTCTCGTTATATGGTGTCTTCTTCTACTTTTTCTTTTCTTTGGTGTTGATTGGTGAATGCCATTGCTTTTCCTTTATCTTCTTTTCTTTTTATATATTTTCAAGCTGCTAAAATAAAAGCTTTCATGAATTCAAAATGTTTATCCCCTTTGTTGGTTTGATCACAGACTTTATTTATTTTGATTTGATGTCTGTTGAAATGAATGATGTATGCTTCTTAGTGGCTAAGGAACTTTAATTTAGCTTTAAAGTACTTTCTAGGGAATGCTTTCTCACTATCCTCAAAATGGTATCTATATTTGGGTCCCCAAAACCATAATGGTTGGGAAAATTTTTGAAGATGAATTTGGATTTAAAAGTGGTGTAATTTAAAGGGGAGAAAGTACCTAGTCGGTCCCTCTTTATGGAGATTTGCTCAAATTAGTTCATATACTATTAAATGGATAATTCGATATTTGTTCTATTAAAAAGAATCAAATAAGACTGAATTTTAATAGAGTTAACATTTTTCTATAAAAATTCTAGTTTACTATTTACCATAATTAATCTTTTTAAAGATTTTATGAGTTTGCAAATGAAAAGAAAAAATTAACATCCTTTTTCTTAATGGTAGATATTAAATCAGTTAAAATTTAATCTTATTTTATTCTTTTTAGGGCAAACTATTGTAGAGGCTACCCAACTATGAAAAATTACAAAATGGTCATCCAACTAATTAATTTTGTCCTTTTTGGTCACCAATTGGCTAACAGAAAAATGAAAACACCCAAAAACCCAAGATAATTGGGTGATCAAAACAGACAAAAATGAAAGTTGAGTGACCATTTTATAACTTTTCATAGTTGGGTGACTACTAATGTAGTTTACCCTTCTTTTTACTAGCATAAAATCAAAATCAATCCATTTAATAGTAACAGAACTTGGTCAGTATTTCCATAAATTAAATGATCAAACACATATATAAATGTAACATTTATAGTTATTTATTAAATTTACGTCTTCCTGCACTAAAAATAATACCAACACCAACAGAATTAAAACTCAATCTACAAAAACAACTTAATATGCAACATTATTGAGAGGCAAGATATTGGAATAGACTCGAAGTTGGAATCATAATAGGATAAGATAAAAATGAGAAGCTCATATTTATTGTCTTACAAGTCGAAAAAGTTTCAGTTCTTGCAATCAATCAATACATTGTTTCCTTTGGAATCTGATCAACAACTCGATCGCTTTGTCTCATCTTCAAAAAAATTTAAAGCATAGATTCTGAAAATCCCATCTTTTCATTATATATATATATATATATATAGGGTTGGGTATGAGATTCCAAAGGCATCACCAAATTCCAATTGAGAGATAGAAACACAAGTGGTCTCCAAGCCGAAAGCATCAATGCACAATGCAATGCTCAACCCAAGCAAAGAATAAAATGTATGGTAAGTTTTTTTCCTTTCTTTTATTTATGAAAATTATATGTAAAATTAGGTTAAACTATAAAGTGTTTAAAAATTTGTATTCTTCTCGAAAGTGTTTTTTTTGGTCATGTATATTTTTCAATTTTGGACCTACCCACCTCAAATAAGTTTTAAATAATAAAAATTATTTAAATTGAATTAAAAATATAAAAATATTGATATAAAAATATTTAAAACATTTATATATATATATATTTTACAATTTCATCATACGTTATGCCTAGAATTATCCATAGCCCCTCCTAACCCATAAATAAGAGTATAATGCACTTCAGCATACTCAAGTAACAATGTCAATACTAATTGAGCTAAAACTCAATCGACTATTTAAGAATTATATTTGTTATAATAAGCGTCGATAATGGCAGTAGAACAATCGCAAAGCAATAAGAAAAAAATAAAATAAGAACACACCGATTTTACGTAAAACGAATAATACAAGAGGAATTTTGACTACATCTATTTAAGGGTTGAAAAACCTTATTCTAATCAAAATCAAATAGAAGAAGAATAGTTCTATTCTGATTCAACTTGTGTTGTATGGTTTGTACATCCCGGTCGCAACCCTAGACCGATTTTGTGCTTAATAGAGTATGTGGCAGTATAGCCCACTGTATTTATTTGTTCAACAAGTGATGAAATTCGAGTCACACAATCTCTAACCATATTTATAGTTTATTTCTTTTATATAATAGAATAGGTTTATAACTCGAAATTTACCCGATTCAAACTTAAACACAAAATTTATTGAAGAATCACATTACAACAGGAAGTCCAGAAGAGACCCATTGTTTCTTCATTCCAAAGCAAAGATCAAAACCCAGAATAGTATAAAGAATATAAAAAATAAATGGATGCCTCTCCTTTTATCTTCTCCAATATTCTTTTATTTAGTGCCTACTTTTGATTCTCTTACGGCTCCACTAGATAATTTAATATCTTAAATTGAGAAAAAAAAAAAAGATTCCACCAAAGTTTCCTATTATTCCATTTTCTACTTTTTTGATCACAATGATAGAAAAATAATTACCAAAAAACTAATCACTACTTAAATCATTATTCTTTTTCTCATTGCTCACAACTAGTGATGTTTATTGACCACTTCCTAGAGATTCAAATACAATAATTTGATTGTTTAAATGGCTACATTTTATTATGTACCCAATAAATATTAAAAATGTTCTCATAAAATAATTTAAAAAATTTATTAAAATAGTTAAGGGATGATGAGGATTAGATTGTAAAAGATGAAAATCTTAAGGGTTGATAATGAATAAAGGTTGTAGAAGGTATTTGTATTATATTTATTAAGTCGGATTTAAATTCGATTGAGTAAATTGTGAGGAATGGGTGTTTCATATATTAGGGTATATAGGGACTAAATCAAATAAAATGCATTTATATATTTTATATGTTGAATTGTGCTTAAAATGTGTGAATAATGAATTTTCTGTATTCAGATTTAATTTCGTAGCTAAAGACGATGCGGGATCATCCTAGGACAAAAGGAAATCTAAAGTTGTCGACGAATAGATATTCTTGTTTTTGCTCTCATAACTCGAGCTTACTAAATAATTAAATATATAAATTTTTTATCCGATATGTGTTCGAGAATGGTTAACTATCAATAAGAATGTGTTCAATAGGTATGTATACACTTGATCGAGTGATTTGTGATCAATTGGTTGAATGAATGTGCATATGCTTGATGATATTATACGATTAATAATGGTGATACTTTCCCTATTAACATTGTCAAATAGAGTCACGAGTATAGTTGGTGTAATGGCCCGATTTTTAGTGGTACCAAAAAATACGGTTTTGGAACCTCATTTCTATAAATTGAGTCTATAAATATTAAATAGGAATATTTGCAAAGTTACTATAGAAATATATTAAAGAATGACCGAATAATTTTGTCGATTAAATAGTTAACTAAGGATCAGAGACTAAATTATAAAAGTCCAGTCACTATTAAATTTTAATTAACAAAAGGCTTGGAGACCTAAATGAAAATTAACCAAAGGTCCCAAATGATAATTAAACCATGAATTTCAAATAGTTAGTGGATGATGATGACACTACTTATTAAGTATAGTTAATAGTTAAATTAAGTTAATACATCATGATTAAGTTAATTAATTTAGATTAATTAAGGATTAATGTATGTATAAAAGGGAAAGTTAGTGGAGAATACATCATCTTCTTTCCCCTTCACCATCCACCATAGCCAAGGGTTTGAGAAACTTCAAAAATTTTCATTTAACTTTCGACGATCAATTAGGTGTGAAATTCAAGTCCTTTTCTTGTAATTTTTTTTTATTTATAAATTTGTGATCATGGGAGCTTGATTTAGCTAGCCCATGTACCAATTTGATTAATTGTTGAAATTTTAGGGAGTTTTCATTGTTGATAATTTGATGAATTAGGTTTGAAATTGATAGATATTGAGCTTAGATTATGAAAAAGGACTATATCGTAAAGTTAATCTATCTTGTTTGTTAACTTTGTTACATTAGGGACTAAATTAAATAAATATAAAATCTATCATGAAATTTTGTTAGAAATAGAAAGTATAAGGTCCCCAATAAGAATATGTAAAAGCGAATTCTAATCCAAAATTAGGAATTGAAAGTTATGCTTATCTCGAGTTTAAGGACTAAATTGAATAAAATGTAAAATATGTGGGAAATTGAAAATAGATTTATTTAGGATCATGCATCTCATGAAAATGTGTGATAATATTCGGTATTGATTGGTATATATACTATTTTTATAGATCAAAAATTGGATCAAAATGGAGCTAATAGGGGAAAAACTAAACTTGCGGATTAGTCCCTAAAGAATCCACTCGTTTTGTGTTTTGAATAGGCAAGATCATATGGAACCTACTATCTTATCTTGTGTTATATGTATGCTTCTGTTTACATTGATATATATATATATATACATATATGTTTGAGTATAATTTGAAATACTAATGAATTTGGCATACATGACTAGTAATGGATTGAAATGAAATGATTTGTGATAATTGACTATTATGAGTCAGTACATGCTATAAATGTGAAAAATTGAATGATTATAGGGTATGGAAATATAAATGTGATCAATTACAAGGTGTGATATGTAAATATGGATAATTACAGGGTGTAACATGTGAAAATGATTGTTTATAGGGAGTGATAATGCATATATATAATTGATGCCCATGTGAACTTAGTAAAAGATTAAGATACGATTGACATGCCAATAAGGTCATATGCGTGCTTGTACGAGATATGTGATTGTATGAAGATTTTTGCAGGTTATATTGAGATCCAACATCTATTGTGGATCATCAAGTAATATATATGTCTCTATGGAGACTTTAGTGTGGTGGAGGGATGTATTTGAAAATATTTATACATTTGATACCTATGAGCTTTACATTTCAGTGCCTTGATATGGTGTAGTTTAAGCTCTTACGAACAATCTGGTGTGATGTAGTTCACTCGTGTATCTAAGTCCATTTTACTATGGTTCCATTGAGGCAAACCATTATAATTGAAATTGGAAACTTGAAAATGTAATGAAATGGATTCAATAAACCAATTTGATACGACATTGAAATGAATTATGTGAAATTGGTATAATCTTATGGGTTGACGATAGAATATGACATTGATGTGAGTTCTGTGAAAGTGGAATAAATTGGTTTTGTTTTGAGTTTTGCTTATAATGTTTAATGTGTATGAATACTTATGCTCACCTTCTTGTTATTTTAAATGTCATGTCCTAGCCAAATTTATGCCAAAAGTATGATAGCTAACATGCTTATATATGAACAAGGTAAGCATTATATTTTCAATTTGAACTTATTAAGCATTTATATGTTTACTCTAGTTGTCTTTCCTACTTATAGATTATTAACTAGTGGCAAAGCCAGAGGGGCTGGCAAGGGTCCCAACCCCCCCTAAAATGAAAAATATTCCATTTAGGTCCCTTTATAATTTATAGAAATTTAAATTAGTAATTGTAAAATTTTACTTTGGCCCCCTTCCCCCAAAATGATAAAAATTTTATTTAATCCTTTAAAAATTATAAAGATATAGGCTATTAAAATAGTAAAATTGTATCTTTTTACTATTGTAAAAATATACAATTTAATTCCTGCCCTAAAAATTTTCTAGCTTCGCCATTGTTATCAACTTACAGAACTCACTGAGTTAGATTAGCGTGAAGCACACACTATCATCAAGACGGTAGAACTATGCTCATTTTGAGTCTTAAAATTGCAGCATGTATATAAAGTCTTTGGTTATGTAAATGGTCACTTGCTTGATGTGGATGCCATGGTAGAATTTGCGGCTAATATTGAACTTGCATGATAAGCTTGGTTTATAACTTATTTGATGCATGGTTTTGGGTCATGTTTGATTGCATTAGATGTGATGATTTTAAGCTTGCATAAGTTAGATATATTAAGGGTTGCATAGCGAGGTAATTTGGCAAGTTAAGTTGGTGAATGGTTTGAAAATGGTTATGTTTTGGTCATGAGTTTTTATGCCATTGGGAATGATTGTTTTCAAAAGTGTTATAGACTTGATTTGGTGTGGATTGGCATGATTTTGTATTGGTAATATGGGCATATACATAGGTGAACTGAGGATGTGCTTGTTGGAAGCGTGAATTATGTATTTAATGTAATTATTGCCAAAACAGGAGTGACGTCGCGACCACAGGCCCCCAATGTCTCGACATAGATCGACAGTGAGTGATGTTACGACATCAAGATTTTCGAAGTCGTGACATAACTCACTGACTGATGATGTTGCGACATGAAAACCCCAATGTCGTGACATCAGCTCATAGATTTTGAAAACTATTCACTGAAGTCCTTAATTGACCTCGAGTTAGTAAAAAAGTTTTCCAAAACTCGTATAAGACTCGAAAATGATTTTACGTCATATTGAAATATATAATGACTTGAGACTGTTCTACTGGTTGCCAGGTTTAAAAATAGAGATAACCAAATAGGTGGTCAAGTGTTTAGTATGTCAACAAGTAAAGACAACACATCAAGTTCCTTTGAGATTGTTGCAACCTATAATGATTCCTGAATGGAAGTGGGAGCGAGTCATTATGGATTTTGTATCAGTAATTCAATTATTGCCGAAAAAGAGAGGTTCAATTTGGGTGATAGTTGACAAATTGACGAAATCCGCTTATTTTATTCCAGTGGGAGTTGATTATTCGCTGGAGAAATTGGTTGAATTATATATCTTCAAAATTGTGAGTTTGCATGGAGTGCCATTATCCATCATTTCACATCGGGATCCAAGATTTACCTCCAGATTTTGGGTTAAATTGCACGAAGTTCTAGGCACTACATTGAATTTTAGTACAACATTTCACCCCCAGATATGTTGCAATGTTGTGTGATTGAATTTGAAGGAAACTGGGGGAAATTCTTATCTTTGACTGAATTTTCATACAATAAAAGTCATTAATCAAGCATCAAAATGGCACCTTACGAAGCCTTGTATGGTCGTAAATGTTGAACTTTCTCTATGTTAGACGGAGTTGAGTGATAAAAAGTTGACATGAAATGATTTGGTAAGAGAAACTAAAGATAAAGTTGAGGTTATTCGAGATTTCCCATAGGTTACTTCTGATAGATAAAAGTCTTATGCTAATTTGAAAATAAAACACATTGAGTTTGAAGTTAACGATAAAGTCTTCTTAAAAGTCTCACCTTGGAAGAAAGGCTTGCGATTAGACAGAAAAGTGAAACTCGGTTTGAGGTTTATTGGACATTATAAAGTTCTCGAAAAGGTTGGACTTGTAGCATACCGATTAGCTCTACCTCCAAAATAAGATAAAATCCACAATATTTTTCATGTGTCGATGTTGAAAAGATATAGATTCGATCTCTCCCACATCTTAACTCCCGATGAAATTGAGCTACAGCGTAACTTGACCTATGGCAAGGAACCTATTAAAATCTTAGCACGAGAAGTGAAAGAACTGAGAAACAGGCACGTGACGTTGGTGAAAATATTGTGGCACCATCATGGTGCAGAAGAAGTTACCTGGGAACTAAAAGAGTCTATAAGATCTCAGTATCCCCATTTTTCTCAAGTAAATTTCGAGGACGAAATTTCTCAGGAGGGAAGAATTGTAAAGGCTCAATTTTTAGTAGTACTGAAAAATGTTGTTTTGAAACTCTATTTTCATAAATCAAGTCCGTAAATATTAAATAGGAATATTAATAGAATTAATATAGAAATATATTAAAGAGGAATTCCATATAATTAGTGGATGATGATGACACTGCCTATTAAGTATAATTAATAGTTAAATTATGTTAATAAATCATGATTAAGTTAATTAATTTAGATTAATTAAAGACTAATGCACCTATAAAAGGGGAACTTAGTGAAAAATACATCATCTTCAAGATAAGAAGAACTACTTCAATGTAATTTTAGATTGTCAATTTCCTATTTAAGTCATGCTACTGTGAAGAATTTAATGATTACCTTAACTGTAGAATCTCAAAACAATCCAATATACAACTCCTCCATCGTTATACAAATTTTGAAAATCTCCAGGCATTTCCAACTACCACCCATTCACAGAACACAACAAAAAATGCCCAAAGATTGATGGCAAATGGTTCATGAAATGGATTAACATGTAGCCAGAGAACCTTCCTCAAGGCATGATAAACAAATGCCAGATGTATACTTTAAAATATATGTCAGAACACTCTGTAGGAGCTCTGGGGTAATGGTCAGCATTTCTTTGTACAAGGATCCCATGCCAGAGCTTTTCATCTTGAGCCTACCCCATATACAAGTACGAGTGGTAGTGGAACTCTTGTATTTTCGCTGAAGGAGCTTTTGGCATAACCAAATTTTCACATCTATTCATGGAGAAATCTGCTGATAGAAAGCATGAGATACACACATTCTAAAAATTAAAAGAAGTATGTGAACTGTTGCTTCTTCCTTGAACCTCCTTCTCCATACAACTCGTTCCATTGCTTCAGCTCGCTCATTACTGATCCTTCAGAAGCAAAGCTGGCGGCAACCTACATTGCGGCATATGAAATAAGCTTTTGTGCATAAAATGCCAAACTTTCCAAGTCTGAAGATATACCAACAGTTTTTGTTAGACAACCAATTATTTTTCCGTTATCACTAATTTCAGAAAATCGAGCTGTAAGGATAGGTGAAAATAAAGAGAGAACTACAGTATGAAGAAAGTAGTCGGCTAGATTGTATAGCATGGTCCATTGACAAATAGACTTAAGGTTCATAAAAGTTCTCTCTTCTCAATTTAGGTTACACATAGATTGTAATTTAGTAGCAGATTAATCTCCTTGGTTGAGTAAAGTTCGGAGAAGTTTCCAAGGAAAACTTTTGATTAATGGCAGTGACAAGCAAATTTGCCAAAGGGGACACACTGCAGCATTTGAGGCAAAAAGAAACTAAGACTAGAATTTACCTGCTTCTTCGCTTGTCTCATATCTTCCATGTTTAAAGGCCTCAAAGTAATTATTACTCTTTCCTCATTCTCTTCTTTTTTCTCTGAAGAATCTTCCGAACTCTGGCCAGATTCTTCTCTCCTCCTCGTTTCCTAATGAAAGTTATTGAAAACAGAAATCGATAAGGTACAGTTTCCACACCTACTAGTGCAGGAAGATAAAGGCATCAGAATGGCAGTGCTTTAGAAAAGAAAAAAAGATTAGTAGTCACCATATCCTTCAACCTCTCCTGCTGAATCAACTCCCCAACAGGTCGATAAGCTGCTGTCACGCACAAGTTCTGTTCCAAGTAGTTAAAGCCATCAGTTGAATGTAGTTAAATACAAATTAATGGTGAAGAAGAGAATGAATTTAGCTAAATGTATAGATTTTAGCCCGAATACAACATTGTTCTAAAGGGCTCTGACAGGTAATAGACTAAGGCCATTAGTTCTATGGTGTGTCCCTCTTCATCTATTTATAGCATGCTCTAAGACGTTAAAGGTTTTCCAGAAAATTAAAATTACAAATAAAAAGAGAAACACGAAAATTTACTTTGCTTATTAACTTTGCCTTTTGCCGTACTCGTCCGCTTATCAATTAATAATATAGTTATGATAAAGCACATCATTCCCTCGATTATTACATAATAATTATCATTTTTTATTATTTAACTTAACAATTCAAATGGTTAATTAAAATTAAAAAATATATATCTAAATTAACTAACAATTGCACTAGAGAATAAAACACGAAAATAATCAAATATCAACCGATTGACTAAACAATATCCAGATATGAATCCACTTATAATTCATCTAAAATTCCCAATTTAGTTTATGCAATTTATTTCCTTAGTTTCTTTGATCCGTAGAAATCTCTAACTTATATTATTTTGAGCATAAAAGCAACTAACTCTAGTTTGATTAATTGAAATTTATTTCTAATTAAAACTTCTATTATCGCATTATTCCTAGAATTGAGTACAACTCCATTCGACTATGTAATATCTAATCACAAGAAAAAGTCTATTTAACCTCAAACTCATGCACATCAAACATGGATTAAAATCTTAAAAATATTAACCCAAGAACAATTTAAAATTCATGATAAAAAACAAAGAAACTAAGGTTTTATTAGATAAAACTAGAAATCAAATAATAGAATCCATCCTATGATTTATCTCCCCTAGACACTTAGAAAATTAATTCATACTTGCAAAAATAAAAACTAAAACCCATAATAACTTCCTAAAAAATCAGCTTAAAATCTTGAATATTTATAAAGAACTGCTTCGAAATCCACTTCAATGATGTTCTTTTGGGTCAATTTCATACTAAACTATGACGGATGTTGTCTCCCCTTATTATTTCTATATATATATATATATATAAAGTGCCAAAAACCTAAAAATCAAAACTTCCCCCTATCATTAATATTATGCACTTTCTTCTTGTATCATCTTTTCTTTATTATATTTTAATATCAATTAGTGTTTAATTAAATGTGGTTTTTATATAATTTTAAGGTTTAGAATTAAAGGTTAAAAGTTGCATAAGATTTTAAGATTTAAAATTGAGGTTTGAGATTTTAGAATTTTATAAAATCAGATTAATTTAATTAAATCTCAATTCAATTTAATTTATAATGAAAATAATTAAATTCAAAATTAAAGGTAGAAAATAAAATGACCTCAAAAAAATATTAAGCTTTAAAAATAAACACTGCATAATAATGCAAATCTACTTCGTGACCTATTAGAAGCAAAAGAATTTGGAAGGAATCCTCACAGATCAGTTGTATAATGGAGTGGCCTTGCTTTTTTTTGTTTGAGCCAACGAACCACTTATATATGATGCAAATAAATCAATAAAAAATAAGTATAAACTTTTATCAAAACTATACTTTTTCATCTTTGTAAACATTCAATCACCTTGAAAGGGCACACCGCTAAAAGGGCGGGCCTAGGACATTCGGTGTCAAACAACATCAAATAAAGTACTAAATATGAACTCAGAGGAATGATTGAAGAATCAATGCTGCAATAGAGCTATGATCCTCATCCATATTAGAAATGCAGAAGATGGGGTCATCAGTACTAAATATGAACTCAGAGGTTGGTAATGATTTTTATAAATGTCACTTTTACGTTACACAGTTCAAAATTTTCCCCCGCAGATGGGGTAAAAAGTTCAAACAATATATGATTTCACAAATAGTACACGATCTAAGCTGGCTGTTTCTGAACTTAGGGCTGCATAGGACAGGGGGACCTCACTCTGATAGATGCCCAGTCCCCCCTGGAGATTAAGCACAGTTCCCATAACATGTCTTGCGACAATGGTAGGGGGCAATTGCATTTTTGCAACGAATAATTTAAATAATTATCTCTAGTGCTTAAAATACACTGTACAGCGCTCCCTACAGATGTGAGTTAAAGCTTAAGCCAATGCGAGCTCCCCCTCTTCCTGTTCTTGTTGCTCAGGCAACCTTCCTTCCCGATAAGGAAGAAGAATGCGCTTTATTTCTTCCGCACTAAGTGTTTCATACTCCAAAAGTGCATTTGCTAATGCATGCAGTGCCTTCTCTTGCTGAAAAAATGTCAAATAAAGTGTTGAAGTATACAATTTGCAGTACAAAATAGATTTACCCAAAAGTTATGAGTTTTCCACTCACAGTTGGAACTAATACCTAAGGTATAACTTTTATCTGAAAATTCATCAATGGATGAACTTACAGAATCAAATATTCTTCATACATACTCTGAAATCTTAGAAACTAGGATCCTACCATTCAGATTTCATTTTATTCATTGTTATATGGGTATAGTTGCTTATTCCTTATCAGTAAAGAAAACTACAAAACAGAGGGGTTTAATGAACATACCTTCTTTAACAGGGCTTTCACGCGATCATATGCTTCTCTTAGAAGCTTCACCACCTGGGTAACAACATAAAACAAATTAAGATTGAAAAGACACTAGTGCAAACCAGAACTCCAGCTTAGAGGAACATACTTCAGCATCAATGCGAGATTGCATTTCTGAACTTGGTCGCTCTTTAATATGCACTGGTCCAATTGTATCACTCATCCCACAATTTGATACCTGGAATAGACGTTAAAGCTATTGGCAATGAAAAAATAAATAAAAGGAGCAGCACTTTCTAGAGTAATGAAGAATTGAAGAGCACATCTTGCCCATAGGTATGAAATTCACAGTTTTATTTCCTGATATACCATATATAAATAATGACAAACTGGTAACGCAAATATAGCAATGCAGAATTAAAGATTCAGAAAAAACTGAAACGTTTTGAAATGTACCATATATTGAGCAAGCTCTGTAGCTGTGTGCAGATCACTACTTGCCCCAGTTGTGATATGGTCTTGGCCAAAGATGAGCTCTTCTGCAACTCTTCCTCCCATACAAACATCAAGACGAGCTAATAATTGCTTCTTACTAGTTGAAGTTTCATCACTTGAAGGCAGCTGCGTAACCATTCCTAGTGCAGATCCACGGGGCATGATTGTTGCCTTGTGGATTGGATGTGCACCCTCAGTGTTGAAAGCAACAATTGCATGGCCACTCTCATGATAAGCTGTGAGCTGAAGTTGTTTGATAATGTCAGAAAACAAGGATTATTATACATTTTGGATAATGATACAAGTTTATCTTGAAAATATAGGACCTAATGTTACACACTGTAAGCTAATAGAAAACTAGAATACTACCCGGTTGCTGCTAATTAGTAAACAATTGGCCATTTATCGACATGGGTTGCATCAAGAAACTTTAAACATGAAGAGCAATCCTTAATCCTTAACTGTGGCCATTTATTTGGACATCCCAAATTGTAAAAGATTTTCTGGCAATCTTTGTTATCACAGTTGGCCCTTTTATATCTTTGTTTGCACTGATTACAGAAAATGATTCAACACATTCCAAGCAAACCCCAACTTCAATTCTATCTTAAAGTGACAAATAAAAAAATGCCAATACCTTCTTTGACTCTTCTGTTAAAAACATTGTTTTACGCTCAGTACCCATGAGTATCCTGTCTTTAGCATATTCCAACTGTGCAGCAGTCAACTTATCTGCACCTTCAACTGCAGCTTTAATTGCAGCAATATTCACCAAGTTTGCTAGATCTGATTGGCAGAACAGCAGGAAAAAGTTAAACACAATAAGAATATTTGTTGCCAGGAAGTAGACTTGTTTCACTTTATTCATAAAAACTTACCTGCACCATTGAATCCAGGAGTACCACGGGCAATTGCTTTAACATCTATATCATCAGACATTGGTTTATCTTGTAGATAGAGCTCCAAAATCTCTTGACGACCTCTAACATCTGGATTTGGGACAACAATCTACAAATGGGATTTATAAGTCTTTATATAAAGGAGAATAGAAGAAGAAAATAGTAAATGCCCTGTCCTAGAAGAACAACAATAGTCCGCTGCAGAACTGTTGATACTTATATAGGTCGCACATATGAGAGGAAAAAGGCATTAGTTTAAATCTTTAAAGTAAAATTATTTACTTTTTATTTTACGTTACTTTTACTTTAAGTTCAGTTTATTTTAAGCTATTTTTAATTAGAGTAAAGTTGTTTTATTTCCTTCTAGAAACATCTTTTTATGTAACTAGTCCCTATTTAAGGACCTATTGGAGAATAAAAACATAAGTAAAATTGCTATCTATTTTTCAAGAGATCTAGGTCTCTATCTAAATGAGTCCTAAAGATAATCATCAATCACCATAGGTCATTCTGGGAATAGTGATAAAGGGAAGGCAATCATTTCCAATGTTTCCATTAATTGCCCAGTGACTAGATCCTATTCCCACGTTCTCAATAATTTGGCATAAAGGCCTCTCAGAATAGGCAATGAAATCCAAACATATGCAGATTTTGTAGTGACAGCAAAATTATCGATTTGCAAAAGTCAAATAAACAAGCAATTTCAACAAATACAAGATTGGATAAAAGCCCTATTTTCTGATTGCCACCAATCGCTGCGGGAGGTGCAACGCCACAACCACTGAGTGGGGCAGCTTTGACAACTAGAGGATCTATTCCTCAGTATGCAAAAAGGGATTTCCCTACTTTCGATGGATCAAAGACCCCTTGATTTGGTTGCATCAATGCGAACAATTTTTCGAAAACTACCACACCCATGAGGCAAACAAAGTAGGGTTGACAGCCTTTCACATGTTGGGCAAGGTGCAACTTTGGTATTATCAAATGAAGTTGGAGGGGCGAATGAATGAAGTTACGTAATTATTGCTCCCTTTGTTTTGGTCCTTCAGTAGGCAGCAACCCAAAGATTTTGTTAATTTGAAGCAGACAGGAACTGTAGAGATTTATCAATGACAATTTCAGGAAAAATTGGCAAGAGCTAGTCAATATGTTTGACCAGATCAACATGTTGGATTATTTTTAGCTGAATTAGACGATTCAATTCAACTTAATGTTCAGATGCAAAAGCCCTCAAATTTAGCCATGGCTATGAGTCTCGTCAGAAATTTTGAAAAAAAAAAACAATTATTACGTGTCAGAAATAATCAACTAGGGGCATGACCGACCGCTCGAACAAATTCTGGGTCATTGATTTCAAACGCGTTAGTTCAGAAGGGTACCATGCATACTGTAGTTGCACGTTCTTCAAGATCTACAACATCGACTCCATTCATAAAGCACTTAAGCAGAAAAAAGATGGCAAAACGTAGATCAAAAGGGTTATGCTATAATTGTGATGAGCCTTATTCGGCCACTCATCAGTGCAAAAAGTTATTTTGGTTAGAATTGGATGATACAGTGACGAAGAATATCGAAGAATCAGGAGAAGTTAAACCTGAAATCTCCTTACATGCTAAGACTATGCAGTTACAAGTCGTAACAAACAGACAACCCTTGTTGAGCCCTGATAGATTCGGGTAGTACACACAACTTCATTAGTGCTACAGCTCCTCAGTGCCTTGCACTTCGGGTAACACTCTTATCCAATGCTAGCTCTCTTTCCAATGGTGAAAAGGTAAAAAGTATAGGGATTTGTTCTCGGTTACTTTTTTCTATTGCTGCCCATAAATTTTTTGCAGACTTTTATGGTATTCCTTTGGTTGGGTTCAATATCGAGTTAGGTATTAAATGGCTTCAAACATCGGGACCTATTATCTGGGACTTTGGTGCACTAACAATGAAATGCGCAGTGAAAAGGAGATAAGTTATGCTTCAGGGAATACAAATGCACTCTAGGAAATGATTACAATTGATAGGAAACTATAGTGGTCAGACAGATGGCTAAACAGAGGTAGTCAACCGTCCAGTGGAAATGTATCTTCAATGTTTTGTGGGAGATTTTCCAAAGAGATAGATGGCATAGGTACTGTGGGCTGAATATTGTTATAATACTTCTTTCCAATCAGTACTATAAACTACTCCCTTTTCGGTTGTCTATGGTTAGGATCCACCTCGTTTATTGTCTTATGAGGTTGGTTGTTCCAATGTCGAGGTTGTTGACACTACATTGATGGATAGGGATGAGGCATTGCACGAAATTAGAGATAGACTGTTTCAGGCTCAACAACGCATGAAGACTTATTATGAAAAGGGTCATGGAAATGTGTTGTTTTCTGTTGGTGACTTGGTTTGGCTTCGGTTAAAATCCCACCGTCAGTGTTCTCTTGGGCCCTCGAATTCTCATAAGTTGCCTCCCTGTTTCTATTGTCCTTTTCCAATTATTCGCAAGATTGATCTTGTGGCATATGAATTGCAATTACCTTCGGACATCAAAATTCATACTGTTTTCCATGTTTCTTTAATGAAGGCTTTTAAAGGTGATAACTCTCCTACGTTGGCTACACTTCCACCAATAGAAGAAGGTCGTGGTGTTCATACTCCTGCTTCTGTCAAACTTGTCTCAATCGTGGTCACTGAGAGCTCTTAGTTCACTAGATTGGTTTGCCTAATTTTGATGCTACCTAAGATGATTTGGGTTAGTTCCATGGGGCATATCATGACTTTGAGCTTAAGGACAAGCTCTTTCTACAGGAGGGGGGTAATGTTGTGGACGCTTTTAAAGGTCACACATATGAGAGGAAAAAGGCATTAGTTTAAGTCTTTAAAGTAATTATTTACTTTATTATTTTACAGTACTTCTACTTTAGGTTCAATTTTAAACTATTTTTAATTAAGGTTAAATTGTTTTATTTCCTTTTAGAAACATCTTTTAATGTAAGTAGTCCCTAGAATTTTTATCTATTTTTCAAGAGATCTAAGTCTCTCTCTAAACGAGTCCTAAAGGTTTTAGTCTCCCTTCAATAAGCTGGTCATCAGTCACCAGAGGTCATTCTAGGAATAGCAATAAAGAGAAGGCAATAGCTTCCAACGTTCCCGTTAATCGCCCAGATACTTGATCCTATTCTCATGTTCTCAACAAAGACTTCACTAGTATTAGAACAAAAGGTTTAAGGATTCACACAAGAACTATGAAGTGATTATTTAAGTCAATAGTGACACCTTGAGAAATTAAAATTTGTTTTCTGTCACGCTTTGAGGACTCAAGTAAACAACAATCTGGAGCACGATTTTTGATAAAGGGCAAAACCCTGCAGGGATGGTTGGTTGGGGGACGAATCTGATTAAGGAACGAACTATAAATTTTCATCTTCGGTTCCTCGAGAGTAATTTTCAACATGAAATCTGTAAACACAAAGATTTAAGAAAGAACTAATGATTGGAGCACTTACATGCCTATCAAATCTACCAGGTCTGGTCAAAGCTGGATCAAGAATGTCCGGCAGATTTGTTGCTGCCATTAGAATTATTCCCTATGAGATAGACAGAGGTTGGACAAATTAAAACATGCAAAGCAATTATTATATTGCAAACTTATTTAAATATACCTCATTCTGTTCAAAACCATCCATTTCAACAAGAAGCTGATGTAGTGTTTTTTTTGTATGGCCTTCCCATTGTTTTCGTGTGGATCCAACAGCATCTATTTCATCAATAAAAATGATGCAAGGGGCCTATAAAATATGAAATATTATTAATGGCATAGTTAGACAGTACGAGACATCAATTAAGCAATCAAAGTAATCCACATAACTCAGTAGTTTGAATACCAACCTTTTTCTTAGCAGCTTGAAAAAGGGATCTCACACGCCGAGCACCAACACCAACAAACCTGCCACAGAGAGAGAGAATTTCAGACTCAGAACATAATCTTAGAACTCACATTAAAGCAAATGAATGTCTATACCAAGTGTTGCCAAGCAAAGATGAGCAGATGATGGCTTACATTTCCTCAAATTCAGATCCTGCTCTATAGAAGAAAGGTACCCCAGCTTCCCCCGCAATAGCCTTCAACGTTGAACAAATCAAACCTATCTTAATATGGACATATGCACATGCAACATGCTTCAAGGGAAGCCACTAATAGCTAGAGAACTTGTATGATGGTTAAGATGTAACTTGCAAAAATTCCTAGACATATGTAAGCAGTCATAATGAGAATTAGAAGGAACAACTAACCTTGGCTAGCAAGGTTTTTCCAGTTCCAGGTGCTCCAGTCAAAAGGATTCCCTGCAATTTGGTTGTGCATAAGATAAAAAAAAACTAGAAGAATATCACAAAAAACCCTTGTACTCCAAAATGAACCATGGCATACCAATTTCAACAATCATTATTCACATAAAATGCAGAATTACTCACTATAGACTTAACAATGGACAAAAACATCAAAACTTGTTTTCTCCCTCCTCTGTAAGGAAGTATGTTGAACTGAACCTAGAATCATTAGTAAATCCCCTTCCCCACCCTACCACTGAGCTAATGCTTAGATAACAGGACTTCAGGTCAGTTTTTCGTATATTTGGTTCTCCTCACACAGAAACCATTGATATTTCTTTTATTTAAGTTCTATTTTCTAGCATGCCCTTGAGAAATATACAACTTAGAGATCCAAAATATTCCATCATAAGGAGTATTCACTAAAACAGACAAAAACGAAACCAATTTCATACACCATGCACAAACCTTTGGCAACTTCCCCCCTAGGCGGGTGAACTTTGATGGGTTTTTGAGATACTCCACTACTTCTTCAAGCTCTTGTTTTGCATCATCACAGCCTTTGACATCTTTAAATGTCTTAACATTCTGCACATGAAATAATTAATGAAGGGAAAAAACCAGGGTTCAGGAATATCTATTTTGTTTCCAATAAATAGCCCTGGCCCATCATACCAAAACCAAAGTTGCATTTTCACTTGCATGTCTGCAAAACAGGTTCTTGATCAGCATTTTTCTGATGAACCATGAAATTTTACCAAATTATAATAGTTTCCCTTTAGTTATGAATAATTTTCCAGTAAAATTTTGTCATTGCCCAAAGTTTTCATCTTACCAAAGATGTTGTCAAATAGAAATGCAGTTGTCAAATGAAACAAAAAGCCGTAGTCATCATTAGACTGCAAGAAGAGGATTCGAGTACTTGCCTTCTCTGGCATCACTTCTTTGTTCAAATCTTTGGGGGCATAAGAGGAACTTGATCCAACACCTGAAGCTCCTATTCCACCCAAGCTTCCTACATATTTCTGAAGTGCAGCAGCACCCATTATCCTGCACATAGTTTTCATGGTTTAAAATATTATAACAATGGGTTTATAGCAAAGATTGCTTGAATTTGACAATGAAAAGGTGTATGTTTGCGATTTGTGGAATTCATACCAAACCAATCCAACAGCGACAGTGAACAAGATAGTTGAAATAAGCTCTTGCGTAAATCGTGATTTATTTGAAACTTTAGGATCAACCTAATAAAGAAAACAACATCACTATCAAAATAGTTGACAAAGCATTCTAATATGAAGAGAAGAATAACCAAGATGTGTATCGTCATGATAGTCCATGTATCAGAGCACAAGTATAGACTACACAAGAAGAATGTTCTATGCATAAGCCATATTGGCACCCACACAGAACAATGAAATATAAAGGCTTACCATCACCACATGCAATGGCTGCTTTTCCGAAATTCCAGGGTTTAAAAAGGACTCATCAATGTTTCCTGATGCTCGCTGCTTCAATTCTTGCAACTAAATTTAAAATTTAACGGATCAGATATCCTTAAGTCTTTTTGGTGATATTAAAGCATAGATTCATATTGAATTATTCTCAAGCCTACTTATCCACCAATTCAGAGGTCCAGCATACCTCGCAAGTGGAAAGAGATAACATCGGTTCAACCAAGTATTACAATTTTTAATGTAATGAAAAATAATTGAATGAAACCCATATAGAAAACCAAAGCGGTGAGGCAGGGCCTTGTTACCAAAGTAGGAAGATTAGAAGGCTTTCCAGACTGTTCATCCGGAAGATATTCAGCAATGGCATTAGTGACTACTAGAGCTCGAAGATATTCAGCAACTCCTCTACTGTCTACTGCATGATCCCTTTCTTCAAATCGCTTAATCACAGACTCAGGACTGTTTAGAAACATTAAAAATCAAACACCAAAGAGCTGGAAAAGAAAATTGCGTTGAAATGAATCAACAATAGAAAAAGTGAAAGCAAACCTGTGCTTATTAAGCTCAGCCAACAAAGCGCTTTGTTTAGCGGCGTCTTTGGGATTGGCGTCGGCTTCTGCAATGAGGCGATCAAGGCGTTTTTCCTGACGCCAAAAGGGCCACCAATTGAACCAACCCGAAGCCACCGCTTTGTCCATTCCCTTTTTAATCATTGCCCAAACTCCCATTAAAAACACCACGGCAGGGATTTTGCTTTTGAGCTCTTCTTTTTCCACCAAGTTATCATTCAGCCTATCAGTCTCCACCACATTCTCAGTTTCCCCATCGATGTTATGGATTTCAGCTCCCTCGCTAACATTCACGAACTCATCGATGGCGGTGGGGTTTTCAGAATCCGAAATTAAAGCTTCGGGTTTGGAATCTTCAACATGGGTATCGAATTTGGAGTCGGAGTTAACGTTTTCGGGAAGCAATGTGCAAGCGATTGAAAAAGGACGTGCATAAAATCGGGAATTCAGAAAAGTAGAAGGGAAAGACTGTTTGGGAACAGAAGAAAGATTGGAATGAGGGGAAGAAGAACGGCGAAAGCGTGGTTTAGGAAGAGAAGGCGAAGGATTGCAGATAAGGGAGGCTTGGAGGGAAAGGGTCATTGCTTAGGGTTTAACGGAAGAAGAGAAGTTGTTTGAGTTTGAAGTTGGGGAAGGGAAGGGAAGGGAAAAGAGAGATGGAAGGAGGGAGTTAAGAGCCACGAGATTAGCAGATGAGATTACAGGAGCCAACCAACGAACAAGTGAAAAACCTTATCTCCATTCGAATTGGCGCCGGCTTGTCACTACACCTGCTTCTGCCCATAATTTTTTTTTTTCAATTTTCCCCCTTTTACACGACCAAGTGGATATTTTCGCTTTTTTTATAAAAATAACCCCCAAATTTTGATTAACTATTTTTTTATTATTTACGTTCATAATAATAAAAAAATTGGTGATTTTTATAATTAATAAAAAATTTTAGGTTATTTTATAAAAAAGTAGCATATTTTCTTAGAAGGTGAAAAACATTTATTTATTTTTCTATATCTACATTAAAAATATATTATAATTAGTTTAAATTTTATAAAGATAGGATTGCCACTCCGATAAAATAATCGTGAGATATGAATGCACATTAAATACTTTACGACTCAGACTTCACTATCTCTCCGGTATATGGAATAGTACAAATTCGTCCCTTAAAGTTGATTCAATTTCAATTCAAAAAGCGCACATTGAGTTGGAATCATTTAGCGTACAGTTGGGAAGTTAAATTGGTGATCGAATTTAAACGACCCACACGGTTGAGGTCGTTAATTCGAGTTGGGCTTTTTCAGATCGTAAAGCTGTCGAAGTCTTAATTACGGGTATGTGTCGCGTGGTTAGAAATTCAACAAGGGTCGATTTGTAGGTTATACCGGAATCGACTACAAGAGGAAGAGTTGGTTGTTTAAGGCGTCATCGATTGTTATAACCAACTTATCGGTTGGAAGGAAAAAATCAATTCAAGTTCGGAGTATATTGAGGCTATGGCTAAGCTTTAAAAATATTTTATTTATCAATTTATTTTATTTCACTTAATTTCACATTTTTTTGCTTTATTTTATATACATATATTTTTCTTTTCTTTTAATATTATTATCTTTATCAACTAAAACCCCTTTTTTTTTTCCAACATTGTAACGCACAGGTCGTGAGCACTACTGTTACCACGATAGTAATTATGGTCATGAGAAAAGGTGAAATTGGATAACCAATCCCTATGGATTTAACCTTACTGCTCTATATTTCAATTTACTATTATTTTGTTGTAGAAATTTATATTTGGTGGTTTCAATGCCCATTAAGGAGCCTAGTGGGAACCTCTAGAGGGTGAATAAGTTAAAGCAAATTTTGATGCATAAGAAACAATTAAGGGTTTGTGATGGGTTCATGTATTTACCCAAAAGAAAATATTCGAGATCCAACAATGGCAGAAGCACACGCATGTTTACAAGCTATTATTTTTGTAGATGAAATGGGTTTCAGCGATGTATGCTTAGAAGGAGATGCACTCACAGTCCTGAAGAAACTAAGAACACTAGGGAACAATAGATTAGTCATAGGTAATACCATTAGTGAGATAAATAATAGAGCAACCAGGTTTAGAAACTTTACCTCTCGATATGTACTACAAACGACAAATGAAGTAGTACACGAACTAGCAACATGGGGACCAAGGTGCGAAACCTCGATCTGTTGGATGGAAAAAGTTCCACTAGATGTTGAGTCCATCGTCACGAAGGAGCAACGGCGATAAGAAAACTCTGAGGAAGTCAGGAGTGAGTTAGTGAGTTAGTTAGTTTACGTTTTATATAGGTTTTAAATAAATTAAATAGAAATTAATTTGATGAGAAAACTCTTAGGCTTTTTCTCAAACTGAGTCCAGAGTGAGTTAGTTTATGTTTTCAAAAACTCCGAGGAAGTCAGGAAAATCTTAAGAGTTGGGACAAAAGGATTTAATTTGATGAAGCGGGTGAAGGCAACTAGCTCCCATAGAAGAGGTTTTCTAATGCAACTAAAGTAGAAGCGTTCTTTCAGGGAAAGATTTGAGGGTTTAGGTTTTTGGTTTGCAACTAGAAATTAGGAAATGTTTTGTTGATTGAGTTGTTTCTTTTTCTTAGTTGTTAAGTGTTTTCTTGTTAGTTTATTAGGGGTATTCGAGGCACTGCCCAAAGGTAGCAATAGGATAGTGTCAGCTAGTTGGTGGGCTGAATAGGTTAGAGTTTTAAATTTTGTAACCAAGCCTTTAATCTTTCATTATTTAATGCATTGGTCATCTTTGATTCAAAAAAATTACAATTTTAAAACATTTTAAATAATTTCGTATTTAAAATTTATTTGGTACATTCAAATATAATTGTAAAAATACATTAAAAATATAAAATTTTATATATAATTCTAAAAATTGACAAATAAATAGAAAATTAAATTTATTTTAAACAAATTTTAAAATTGGGATTTAAATATTTTATATAGGTTTTAAATAAATTAAATAGAAATTAATATGTTTTTTTTAATCCATAACAAAATATGTAGTTTTATATAGAAATATCTAATTGAAAGTACAAATCATAATAGATTGTGACGTTAAATATTTTGGATTGAATTTATTTAAAACACTCTGACATATTAATGTGGTGGCACCCTTCATTACTTGTAATGAAATTTGCCTACTCCGGAGCGATGATCTTAGAAAATACCTTTTTGAACCGATTAGCGATAACCTTAATTACCAGCTTATAGAGGACCAAACATAAGCTTATTGGTCTAAATTGTAACTGTCCAGTTTAGACCCTAGTCGGAATAGTAATTTTGGGACCACAAATCCGAGTCTAAAAAATATTTTAATATTATTTTTCGTGCTTATGATATGTGAATTAGCATGTGTGAAAATTTCGTATGAAAATTTAATTGTTTGTGTGTTCAATTTGATAAAATGACCTAATCGCATAAAATGTAAAAGTGGCCTTCTAATTGTTAAAGTTCCTATTTGATATGTCTTTGTAAATTAAAGGTCCTTATGTTGATATTTGACCATTGTAATTTTGAGTGGACATTAATGACCTTGTATATTAATGGTTTAAATGTTAATATAATAAGGGTAAAATGGTAAATGGATTATTTATGTATTATTAATAAAACCAAAATGATATTTTGGTGTTATAATCATCCATATAGCCGAATGTTGAGAGAAAAAGAAGAGAAAAATATGGTTTTAGGGTTCGACACTCATTTTGCTTGATCAATGTATGTAATTTACTCGATTTTTTATAATTTCTACGTTTTTAAGATCATTGTTTAGTATACTATCAAGCCTATGTCTCAATTTTGAAATTTGATGATGATTTTGAGTTATGCCATTGATGAAACTATGAGCTTTATGAAGTTTGGTGATAGTATATTAAAGATATGTGTTAGATTATTAAGTTTTGTCTTTGAATTTTTGATGAATTTGAGTTAAATGGACTAAATTGTGAAAATGAGTTTTTGAGGGACTAAAATGTGAAATAAATGAAACATATGGGCTTATATGAGTGCTATGAATATTTGGCCAAGCTTATGTCTAGGGAAATTTTGTGTATTTTGTGATTTTTGTGATTAAGGACTAAAATGTAAAAATGTAAAAATGTGAGGGCTAATTTGTAAATTGTCCTAAATATGTGTTTGTGGATTGATTTGAATTGTTTGGTGATAAAAGGGTTAAATTTGAATGTGTTTCGATCAAGAACCAAAGAAAACGGATTTAGATCGAGGAAAGTCAAAAATCGTTGAATAGCCGTACATTTCTGTTCATTTCCGTACAAGGTAAGTCTATATACAAATAGACATGTCTGAATTGATTTGTTTATGCTTATATGATATTGAATAGTGTTTGATAATACTCTAGAACGTCATATTTTTATGTGCTAATTGCATATTTATTTTGAGTATGATTCTACTAATTTGGGCTATTTATGGTCTTTTATCCTTTAAGGACTAAATTGAAGGCAATAGTAAATTTAAAGGCAAAAAGTGTAAATTTGAAAATATAATGGGCCAACATGCAAAGAAAGAGAGAAGTGGTGCCAAAAATGCAAACATGGAAGACCCAAGGACTAAAATGCAAAAGAAGAGATTTTATAGCACAAGACTCTATTTTAATTTCAATTATATTAGGATAATTATTAAGGATTTTTATTTAAATTTAATTTTAGGATTTAATTTTATTTATTTGTATTTATCTTTTAGAATTTCATTAGGAATAGACCAGGTTTTCTAGTACTATAAATAAGGGATGGAGTGCCACATATTGATCATCTTCTTTTTTCTTGTAAACACTCCCTCTCCCAAAAACTCTGTCTTTTTGTTTTCTCCATATTTTCTTCAATAAAAATCTCATTCATATTATATTTATTTCTTTCCCAAAAATCATGAGCCATTAAACCAATCTAGCTGAAGGTTGTCAAAATTCCCCAAAAAGATTCATGAGGCTTAGAATCCGCGCTTAGCCTTCTCAACAGGGTATTCATCGCTTCTCCACATTACAGGACTGACTCTTCCGTCCATGTCCCTTATTAGGTGATATTTTCAACTTGTGCAAAGAACGGCCGCTTTGTACGTTTTGGGAAGGTTGCACAGTCGGTTCGTTGGCTTTCTGTGTTAGAGGTTGGCGAATCCAAGAGACAAAACGGCGTGGCATTCGCTGTTAGGAAAAGGTGATCTAGCAGAAGATAGTCCCACAAAAGCGATTATTGGCTAGAGTCAGGCTCCGCCAAATCTTAAGTTCAAATCCTTGGAGCTGGTGGTCGTAGGCGTCATCTTCCACTATAACTGGCTTTTTCTGCTCGATAAGGGTTACTTTAAAAGCCAATGATTGAACCCAAAGCGGAATGAGACAACCGGAGGTTGGAATCTCGTCACATAAGAAACTTTATCTTTTCCCAACTCTATTTATTTTTATATTCATCTTTTTAATTTCTGCAATTTATTTAATTTCGTAATTTCAATTCACTTTAAATTCTGTTTTTATTTTTCCAGATTCTTAATTCTTTTTTATTTTTATTTTTCAGGAACGCAAGTTTTCTTGGCCAAGAAATTATTTAGGATTTCAAGAAACGAGCTTTCGTACAATCCAATCCCTGAGGATTCGACCCTACTTCCCCTTTACTGTTATTTTTACTATTTTACAGGGAATAGGATATTTTTGGTGCTCTCAACGACACGTCAGTGTTGGATGAATATGGAAGATGAATATGTGAAATCCGAAGAAGTATTAACAAATTTTTGACGTCCGAAAAGCCCCGTACGAACCATAGGAATAGTTAGGATACATATGTCATGACATATGGTCCGATATGTGTTATCGTGTAAGACCACGTCTGGGACATTGGCATAGATTTGATATTTGCGTGTAAGACCACGTCTGGGATGTTAGCATCGTACCTCATTTCGTGTAAAACTCTGTCTGGGATAGTGGCATCGATAGCATTGGCTTTGTACGAGCTTTCCGAGCTATCCGCGTATCCTTATGATTCCGAACAGTTCAACGAGCATTTCGATAAATGAATGGTTATGTGAGTAAGTACTCAATTCAGGTATGTTCGTGATGTACATTATAATTAAGAATGAAAGGTAAGTATATGTTTATATGTGTACATATGAGATATGTATGAATTATATTAGTAAAAGATATGTTTTGTGTAAGTAAAATAAGAACAAGTGAGCCATATGATACTCATAGAAATGTGGTTATGATTTGCCATGAACATTATGAATAGTTTGGTTTATATTTGTGTTATATGATAATTTTATTTGTATATGGCTTACTAAGCTTTTGAAAGCTTACTCTGTGTGTTTATTATCTATTTTATAGATATCGAAGCTATCGGGAGCTCGAGGATCGTTGAGGATTGTCACCACACTATCAAACCATATTTTGGTACCTTTTGAAAATGTATATATTGAAGTATGGCATGTATAGGCTAGAGGTGTTTGAATATGTTTGGTAATATATATATCTAGCCATGTGATTTGGTTTGGTTCTGGTTGTGTAAATGAATGAGTTTTTGATGTGGTTTATGTGATGCAATATTGTCTATATGATGTGTTTTTGGATGGCCAAGAGAATTGGTCAAATTGGTAAATGGTATGTGCTTATGTGAGATTTTGGTAAGTTCATTACATGAGATTGAATGATATGTATTAATATCATGAATCATATGTTTTTGACATGATTTTGGCTTGAGATATGGCATAATTTGGTAAGGTTTATATGTATGGATTTGGTTGGCAATGATATTGCTTGTATGATATATGTTTTGGTTGCAAATTGGTTGAAATTGTGATATAAAATGATGTTGTTTTGATGCTTGTAGGGATTACCCAAAATGGGTGGCAAATTGGCTATCCAAATGGCCTATTTTTGTCCACAGGGTAGAGACACGGGCGTGTGTCTCAGCCGTGTGCGACACACGGTCATGTTGCACGGCCGTGTGTCCCCTGGGGTACCCTACTATTTTAAGTCAGTCTCGAGCATGGCCAAGGCTCACAGGCGTGTGGCTAGCCGTGACCCAAGTCAGTTTCAACCACGGCCAAGGCACACGGACATGTCTTGTGGCCGTGTGAATAAGTCAGTAAATATGCCCCGATTTGACACGGTCTAGACACACGGGCGTGTCTATAGCCGTGTGAGGCACACGGCCTGTTCATATAGGCGTGTGGCCTGTACAACTTTGAAAATGTATAAGTTTTGAAAAAAATTTGTATGAGTTCAGTTTAGTCCCGACCCCTTTCTAATGCATGATTTAGGTTTCGATGACCTATGTAAGGGACTTAATAGTAATATTTGATTATGATTTGTGAATGATGAATATGAATTGTTCGTGTAATGTTCAGATTTGTCCAGTAACCCTTTAACCCTAGCCTGGCGATGGATACGGGTTAGGGGTGTTACATAAATTGTGCATAATTCTCCAGATTAGCAACCTTCGGTATAAGAACAATAAGCAAATTGTTGAACTCTAGGTCAATGATTTGACCAGCAAAAATCGTCTGAACCCATTCACAAACTGCCCCATCAACCAAGTCCCATTGAGTTTAGAAGAAAAGTACATGAAAACCATCACTTCCCGGTGCCTTAAAAGGAGACATGTCGAACATTGTTGTCTTGATTTCTTCCTTTGAAACCTCTTTTCCTAAGAACATAAGATCACTATGGTCCAACATTGAAAAAGAATTTATAGGTAACGCTGGCATTTGATTTGGTCTTTCCCCGTACATATTCTGAAAATACTTAGTCGCCTCATTCTGAAGATCCTCTTCATCATATAGCCAATCTCCGTTCTTATTTTTTTAAACACATGATTCGATTATGCTTCCTTCTTTGCAACGCATGGGCATGAAAAAACTTGGTATTGCGATCTTCTAAATGGAACCAATCGCATCTTGCTTTCTATTTCCACAATAGCTCTTCATGGTGTAAAACATTCTCAATCTCCTCTCGAATCTAAAATTCCAATTGAACCAAATAATTCGAATTCAAATCTTCTAGAGCTTTCTGAGTTCGAGCCAGTTTCTGTATCAACTGTCTTTTATGAACATCTAAGTGTCCATATACTGTCCTATTCCATTTCCTAATGGACATGGTAAACCATGACATAGATTCTACCATATTTCCGTTAAAGTCTTAATTATCTCTAACAAAATTATTAAAATATGGATGTTCCACCCAACTAGCCAAAAACCTAAAATGTCGCCCTTTAGGCATAAGGACTCTCAATTTAAGAGACAGTAATAAAGGTGTATGATCACCGTAGTCACTCTCAGAACCCCTTTTGGTTAAACTTCCTAGAATGACTCGGTTTAAGAAATATGACCCAAAATCAAATTTTTCAACACCAGCGAGAAATGGGTCATTACATTAGATTTTTATTGCTTTTAATTAACTTTAATATTTGGTAAAGTTAGAATATGGATATCTGCACTGAGATGTGAAAAGCTTAGCGTTTGGGTTTTTAATTCTGTGCGCAAGTCATAGTTGGACCGAAGAGTTTGTGATCGGTCGCAGCATAATCTAAAAGTTTTTGCATATTTCCTTAAATTTGTAAGGATCCTTAAAACAATATAGTTTGACATGTACTTAAGATCTGTTAATTGGTTGATTTAGTTACTTTGGTTCTATTTTGAAACTAATTGATTATTCAGTTTAATTTTCTGAAATGATTTTATTTTTACAAGTACATTTATAATGTCATATAGTTGTTTAAAATTTATGTTTTTATGTGTAATAATTGTAAGAAAGATTGAACATATTGCTATGATGATCAATGTGGTACTCCAAATTCAAATGAATTGTCGAGTCAGATTTTTGGAGTGTTACAGGAACTCTTCAAGTTGCTTCATCGGTATTGTCTTCCCCTCCAGTTGTTGGTAATTGAAGTAGAATCACTGAATTCATCTTAACCATTTCAACAGAATTGGTCTCAACCTCCTCATACAATAGTTCATCCATATCAAGATCATGAATCAATCTTCAGTATTAGGTTCCACTACGGCTTTAAACGAGGCTTTAGTACCAATTTATAGGGAATCAAATCTGGATACTAAAGAATCCAATAATAGACTCAATTAGTATGATTTGATTAGGGAAGATTTATTTTACAAATGGTCACATTCTAGAAACCTTAACTTAAAGTCACAAGGTCACACTCAACACGATGATTTAAAAATTAAAAGATACAAAATATCACCACTTTTAAATGCCTCATACTAATAGAAACTATATAAGGTTGTTTAATTGTTGTTGAGCCACCAAGAACAAGAAAATAAAGGAAATTTGTAAAAAAGAACAATTTTTTATTCAAATTCTCATATCACCTTTTCATTTACACCGTTAATCTTATTTAGGCCACTTGAGACATCCCCCAAGCATAGGCTGACAAATTACATGACAAAAAGCATTGAACAGAAGAGTTTATTTATTAACTTGTTCAGATTCAATCCTCCTAAATAGTTTTCAATAAAACAATCATAACTCTTTGTAGAAAATTCTTGAAGTCACATTATTTGTTTTGATGAAAACTAGACTTCCAAATCTTTCGCACTTGTCCAGATACTTTTAGGACTTGTGAGTCTGTACAAACTTTAATTTTAATTTGATGAATGAATCTTGGGCTTTTAACAACTTTGAATTTTGACCATCTTTTGTTTCTTCTTCAAAAGTCTTCTCATCTTGCGGTCATTAGGCTTTCCAAGCTCTAGATTCAACCCTTCAGTTTGGGCCATAGTAGTTAGCAAACTCAATATATGCTCCTGCATTAACTATGCACAGAGTTTACGGCAGGTGTGGCGTGGTCTTGCGCCACCCAAATTCAGTGTTTTTACTTGGCAACTCCTCGAAGAGCGCATCCCTATTAAGATGAAGCCAGTCAAGTGAGGCATCAATATTGACAACAACACTTCCTGTCCGATTTGCAATAAAGCAGATGAGTCTATTTTTTCATTTACTTTTTGCTTGTGATGTGGTTGTGCCCGTGTAGCAGTAATGGTGTTTCGCATGGTAGGTTAACTCACCCAATGTTGTTGTCAATGCTCAGTTTGAGGTTCACAAAGAAATGAAAGCATTTTTAACTATAAGGTGGTGGATCAGGGGCAACATTTAAGGCTCGCTTGGTGAGGGGTAGTTCTAAAATGGAAAGATCAGTGTATAACGGTTGATAACATTTATGAAAACCTAAGCCTATTTTGGTTCAAAAAGGCTCCATGGGCACGTAAAGAGAATCTGCCCCTCCCAAAGGATCCATCAAGTTCAATGCGATGGAAATGGATTTGTGCTGTGTTCTTTTTCAAGCATTCTCACGAGATCGACTTGCAATTTAATTGTACAGTGCAACACCAACAACGCCATTCAAGAAAGATGAATGCGACTGGAGGATGTTTCCAAAGTCAACAATAAAAATGCCAAGTCAATAATAAAGATGCAAACCAGCTAGCAAAACGGGCGCTTAGTTTGGTCAGTATTGCTACGTCTATGTGTTTGGTTGCTGTGGTGAGATACCATAAATTTTCTCATAGTCACCTTTTCGATTGTACCTTGGGGCTTTCACTCATTAGCCCTTTCAAAAATAAAAATGGACGCAGCCAATTCAATTCTTGTAAAACCGAATCCAAATAACTTACGAGCTCCATATGTCTAGTTGATCGCCTCTCTTCACCCCAAAGCCGAGATGCAGGGACAGCATTAAAGTGAGTGATCTTACGCCAGTTATGACTTAACCTTTTTCTGCTTTCAACGGGAATGCCTGTAGGAAGCAAATAAACTACTCTGCATCGATAGCATTTTCTACTAAACTTCGACCAAATCCGCTACTAAAAGCTACTACCCTCATGACAAAACCCCCAAAGCCAACTCTTTTGAACTCCAATATAGAAGACCCATTATATACCCAAATTAACAAAATTTGGTTCTGCTGAACAGCAAGCACTCCCCTTTTTGTTCGACTGAAGAAACTTTTATAATATTTGTGGTTATTGATCAAGTAGAGACAGGGAATCCAGCACATAATGTTAAAATCAAAGGAGAGAACAATAAC
Organism: Gossypium longicalyx; assembly: GCA_025698465.1. Taxonomy (NCBI): domain Eukaryota; kingdom Viridiplantae; phylum Streptophyta; class Magnoliopsida; order Malvales; family Malvaceae; genus Gossypium; species Gossypium longicalyx. The sequence continues at coordinate 90,530,705 of CM046998.1, forward strand.
AAATGGATGGAATGCAGTGTGAATGTATCTAGAAGATGGAAGACCAAAAATTGCCAGTCCATCTCTCAAGCCTCCGAAGATACGAAAGCCCCGAAGCTTCATCCATGGCAACTATGGCCACCACCTTACAACTGTCAGCTCCCTGACTTTCAAAGATCAATGGGTTCTGTCCGGTCCTGCACTGCTAGCCCTTCTGAAACATCTGCAAGAGATTTGAGATTGCACTTGATCAAAGCTTCAACAAAGTAGCATGTCTCATCCTTTGTGTTTCCCTCGGGCACATCCACCACAAAGGATTCAATGACTAGAGTCCCAGGTCTGCCATCTATGATCTCTGGATGGAGTGAGATGATTGACGAGTAGTTCTGGATTTAAAAAGAAGAAAACGTTCAAAGAATAAGACACGCCCCAAATCTTCATTTCACCATGGTAAGCTTAAAATTGAAACTTCAACCTTGACTAACCACTAATGAACTAAAGCTCATCAAAAGATAATTCACCACCAGTTTTTGCTGCAACTAACCCGTTGATCAGACATTCACATTGTTCTTTTACCAGACTTTCACAATAAAAAGCTTCCTATTTGAATATTTGAACATGCATATTTTTATGAACCTTGACGAATCTTACAATCATCATGGAGGATGAATCATAAAAAAAAAAAAAAAAAAAAAAAAAAACAGGATAAAATGGTTAAATCAGGAAAAAGAAAAAGAAATTCCTACCTTAAGTCTATGATCCCCACCAATAATCCGGATGCTCAGGATATGCTCATCATCATCAAGGAGTTCGAGTCTTTCGGTGCTTGTAGTAGCCGGTAGCCCTGACTTGACATCAACTTCTCTAAGACTCCCAATTTCAAGGCTTCCTTGTGCAACACACCGGCTGACAAAGGGTTTATACTTTTGGGGCTGGTCAAATCGCCTCACCAGAGACCAAACCTATAAAAGGACAAAAAGCAATACAAAATTCAGATTCAATCAAGGTAGAAGATTACAAATTCACAGAAATATAAGAATCAAGCTAGTGAGGAACCCATTGTTTCTACATGAACTGAAAATAACTACTATAAGCTATGTATCTTCCCCCTTTTGTCATATTCTTCCTCCAGTACAGAACACCTCTAAATTACTAACCATTTATTTGATATGTGCAAAATGGAGAAAGAAAAGGGTGAAAAGAAAAAGATAAAAGAAAAGGTTCCAGCATATGCCTTGCGGCATTCCCATTGGTAAGAAATGCAACAATCTGGAATATAAATTGAATTTCATTCAATTAAATCTTAACCTCATGGTTCCTAAACAAAGCAACTATACAGTATAAATGTATTTATCCTACAAATACCTTTAAACAACCCAATCAAAGAAACACAACAAATTTGTTCAAACAGTTTAAGAGAATAGTGAAGAGACTGATTTTGTTAACAAATAAAAGGAATTAATAATATAAATCTCAAATTTAGGATTTATTGATACTCAAAATATCAAAGAAACAAACGACTTAATCTAAATTTTGAGTAGCTCCTTAGCATTTAAACTAAACAACATGATATCTGTTTCGATCTCGAGAGATAAGTCTTTGGCTGCCGTATTTAAAAATAATCTTATTTAACTCAACAAATCAACCCATACAAGAGATTCTTCATCTCAACATCAATGCAGTGAGTAAGAGTTAAGGAAGTTTATGTAAACCAGTACAGCAAATGTAGAAAATTAGATTCAATCTTCTTTCTTCTGTTTCCATGAATAAATAAATTCAATCAAACCAATCAAGATTCAAAGAACTATAACAGAAAATCATCACAGATCAAGATTAACTTCTTCAAGAGAACAAAAATCGAACATTGAAATACGTATACATATCACTCAGAAAACATGCAAAAATAAAGATTAAAAAGAAATCACTAATCAAGAAGGCCATAAAAGAAAAAAATATCTTCGTAATAAATAAAAATCGCAAAGCCAATCGGAAAGAAAAGAAAACGAAATAGCTATGCCTATGAGTGAGTAGTCAGAAGAGAATTTTCTTGAGAAAGATGAGTTAAAAAGTAAAAACCACAAAAAAAAAAAACGTAATCAACGGGAAAGAGAGTTACGAGAGGAACAGGAGCTTTGATCCGCTTGACGACGGCAGAACTACACTGATTCTCTCCAGTCTCATGTCGATGACGTCTACTTACAAAATCAGTCGCCGCCACCGCACCGGCACTCCCAAATCCATTGCTATTCCCATTCATTTTCTCTTTTCCTCTTATCAATCCAAACACGCACACTTTCCTCTTACACTAACAAACAAAGATAAAGAAACACTCTAACTCGTCTAGTCTCCAGCGATCACGATTCGGTGACCGACCGGGAAGAGTCACCGACGAATCTTCTAGAGCCTATTAAATCTGGTTTATCTCAATAGAGAGAAAAGAAGAAGCAGCGTATGAATCAGCAGCATAAAAAGAACGAGAAGGTACCTGAGTTCTTCCACCTCTAAGTCCCCTCCCTAATCCCTAGCATCTACCTCATCACCTGAAATCATAAAATTATTAACAATAAAGACAACCCGATTCAATTTATTACTGGATCGCCTCTTATAAATTGACATTGGATTAGGTATGTTATTACGATAATTGCCACGGATTTTGTCCGCTTCTTCTTTTGTCTTTTCCTGCTTGACCAGACTGCCCGCGTTAGTTGTGTTAAATGAGGGAAATCTAAAGTGGCGGTTGGAATTTTAATTGTTAGTTTGTTATTTTAATTAATATAATTATTTTTTTATTTTATTTTTTTACATAATTTCAAGAGTTATTTATATTTTTTCTAATATTTAAATAAAAAGATAATAAATTTCAACGCACTCGAATTTATATTCTTTTACACTGTTAATAATATTGATGTCGATTAAGCTAATTCTCAATTAACAATTAAAATAATTATTTAAATTAGTGCCTACCATTAAAAATTCGATTAATCCATTAATAAATTATTGACGTGATTTTGTATTTTTCTTTTGACAAAAATTACACATATTTCTATAATTAGTTTAAAACATGTTTTTTTATTTGCAATAATTTTCTATTTTCCTTCTTGTTTGTTTTTTTTTTTTGAAAATTAATAAAGGAAAATGATGGTAGTTTTGGCTTAATTGTTTGACTTGTTCAAAACACCTCGTTTCCAAAGGAAAAAATAAAAGAAAACACTCAAAAACTCCTTTAAAGAAAACCTTAAAATCTTCTTCTGAGTACCCTCAAAATCATTCTTTCATTATTAATGTTCAGTACCCAATAATGATAACATAATTACTAGAAAAAGAAAAAGATAAGAATTATTTATATCAGAAAAAAATTATTTGGGGAATTATCGTTTTTTATCAGTAAAGTTGAACACGTAACAAAATCGGATTTGTTAATAAACCAAACACACACAAAGAAACGGAACACAATCCAATTTTGAAAATTTAAGAGTTAAAGGGGGACAAAAAAGAGCTTTCATAAAGAAAAACTTATCATACTAAGATCGGATCTTAAAGAAATTGTTAAGGATCTTTGAAAAGCATATAACCGAATCCAACCACAAATCATTGTGTTCAAATAAACACTATGAACACAATACTCATTGTAAAACTATGGGTCAAACAAATAAATCAAAAGTATCATCGTTTAAAAAACAACAAACAAAAAGAAGAACAAAAGAAAACTTACAAGCTTTAGTCTTATGCTGTAAATAAACAAAAAAAATATTTTTGACTAATTACAAAAAGATTCCTAACCTTAGTCAAAAGTAAACAAAAATGACACATCAACAATCCGTTAGTGGATTAATTGAATTTTTAATGATAATGACCAATTTAAGCAATTATCTTAATTATTAGAGTGACTAAATTGACAAAAAAAATTAAAATAACTAAAACAGTAACAATGCTATTTTAAAATAACCTGCGATATAGTTTACCTTATTTTTAATTATTGCTAATTTTTTAAGGCTTAGCTCATCCCATCTTGTCATTTTTTTCCTTCGAAGATGTGTCTAAACAATTATTTTTAAAAATTGTCACTTAAAAAATTTTCACGAATAATAAACTGTCATGTCATATAAGCTTTGTAAAAAAAATAAAATTTTAACTTTTTTATATCATTTTTAATTTTTACATTATTTATTACTCTTTATTTTATTTTTTTATTTTTTTCCTTTCTGTTTTTATTTTTTATAATGTTTGACAATATCAATTATCCTCAAAATTCATATTTCTAAAGTTGAGTACTGAAAATTAATTCTATTTTTTATTTTCATTACCTACTTGCTTAATTTGACGGGATCTAAAAAATTCTTTCATCAATCAAAATTAATATTTTTATAATAAAATTAGAGCAATTGAGATACTAATTCGAAGATAGGAGTTAAATTGATTGAGTTACAAACCGATTTTATGGTGCTAAAAAACAGTTAACCCATTTTGTACTTATCATGGATTAATGAGGTCATTAAAAACTTCACATATTTTATTTCATTGTTAGGATTTATTTTAGATTCCAAGTACTTTGATGGAATTAAAGAGATTTTATTAAAACAACATTCTTAAGGTACATTCTAAAATTAATTAAGATATTATATTCATAATAATCAAATTAAATATAAAAAAATAGATAGTTTTATTTACAACTTTGCAATAAATTTATAGCGACATATAACTACTTTAAAAAGTCGATTGAGTTTTAGCTTATTTGGCATAAACATTGTTATCAATGCAGGAGGACGTGGGTAAGCTATAAAAATAGTCACTTTTGTTTGCCTCGGATTACATTTTAGTCACTTATGTTTGAAATGTTACGTTTTAGTCACTTACGTTATTGTTTTATTACGAAGCGGTTACTCTACCGTTAAGTTCCGTTACCTCCCTAATGGTAGTCCTACGTGGCAATGCAAATTGATTTTAAATGTCAACTTAGATGTCTAGTTACTAGGATGAAAATAAGTTTTTAATTAAATAAATTTAATTTGAACGATCATGTAGGACATACAAGTTGGCATTTAAAACCCATTTAGACTACCATGTAGGACCGCTGTTAGGGAGGTAATGGAGCTTAACGGTAAAGTGATCACTTTGTAATAAAACAATAACATAAATGACTAAAACGTAATATTTTAAACATAAATGACTAAAATATAATTTAAGACAAATAAAATTAACTATTTTTATAATTTACCTTAAAATTATTAAAAAATATATTTTAAATACCCCTTGGTAGGGAGGAAAATGTCGGCTCCTTTATGAGTCCATCTACTAGGAGGCCAACCTCATTTATGGTTGGGTAGCAGGAAGTTGTATTAGGAGATGCCAGTTTTGAACTTTTTGTTATATTTATTGCTTTCACATTTGTGGTTGCCGACTAGAAAATGGACTACCTTTTCTTTCGGATTCCATAAAAAAATAATGCAATAATTTTTTTTCATATTAGTACCTAAATTTAGTAAGTTTTCTTAATTTTGATGTCGACACTTTATAATCGTGTCACATCTTCTTTTTTTTAATTTTTATAAGAAATTATAAATTTTTAAGTAATGATGTGACATAATTTTAGTGTATCATATTATCACAATAATCAAAATTGGGACCCAAACAAGAGTTCAGTTATTGAGTTGAGAAAAATTGTCAAATTCAGGAATTAAATGTTGCTTTATCCTTAAAAAAAAATTAAAATTGGTTTTTAAATTTCAAATTTTTTTAATTGAGTTTTTGAACTATAAATAATGTTTTTATTAAGTTCTTAAATGATAAGTATTTGCTGTTACACAACGAGGTTATGAAAATTACAGATGGTTCACATGATGGTATTGAGAATTGTACAAGGTTGTTCAAAAGGCTCTAAAGAATGATAAAAGGTTTTGAAGAGGTATTGGTTAAGGTTGAATAAGAAAATCAAAAACCAATCTGAATCGAGGGTTTTGACACTTTTTGGAATACAAATTAAACAATCGTGATTATACGAATCGAAGTAGAGTGGGTGAGATAGAGAACAATATTTTACTCTAAGTAGAGTGGGTGAGCGGCTCACCTTAGTAAATAATACTAGGGATGTTGTCCCCTTATTACGATGAGGGGATTCGGGCCTCTCCTGTATTTGATCCAATTATATGTGTTTCTTGAACTTTTAACTCAACAATTTATAATTTAATCAACCCAATACATGTTTTCTATTTCCCAAAATATATATTATTTAATTAATTAATTTAATTAGATAAGTTAATTTTTTAATTAAATAATTTTCTCAACCAAATTTTAATTCCGTTAAAATCATTACAACTTTACCGTAAAAAATCTATGAGGAAATATATTTAATCTGTATATTGAATGGATTCATAATGGCTGATTACTTTAATTCCATTTTTGAACTTCAATTATTTAATCAATTAAATAATAATTCTAAAAATTAAATTAATTCTCAAGTCATTTTTATATTCAGTGAGAAAACAAACTCACCTGTGAATGTGACCAATTTATCTAACTTCATCATTTCAATCCATTTTGTTCATTTGGTTCTACATTCAATTCATTTATGGTTTCAACGAGCTAGCGGAGGGGCTGATTGGAGATATGTAATTAGTGTTCAAATAATTTATAATTGAGTTCCAACTTTTGACCTATTAATTATAAACTTATTTAGTTATGAAGTCATTCTACAATAGTATCATGATTGAGTTCTCCCATGTTACATACCATTATGAAAGCTACTTAATCAGTGCTCGTCCAATGAACTTCTCATCAGTGTGTTACCCTCATGGGATATCCTTAATCTCTTTGAGATAAATTTGTTCTTCCAATGTTATCCTATATTATCTCATGGTAACCATTACATCTTCCTTCATGAAAAGTCAATTACTATCAAATAATAATTAAGTCATTTATCACAATGACAAATAACTCGTGACCACGTTTACTTTTTATCTATCATGTAATATCGATGAGAGGATATCATTTTACCCATTAGTTGGGATATGAGTTCTACTATTATGAATAATGCTACATACTGTGGAAGTTGTACAACAATTGCACCAACTTTTGATTCATTATCTATTTAAACTCTGACTTTTACTTACATCAAAGTATACGAGTCACGCATACATAGTCCATCATACACTCAGGATTAAGGTATGCTACATTGTGAATGTCACAAGTGAATAATACAAGTCACATTTATGTCTCTATCTTTTGGGAGTCATTCTCTTTGTTAAACCAAGTTTTATTTGATAATATGTTTTAATATAACAAATTAAAGTGTTTTTGAATAAAAGTTAAAGTTGAACAAAATTGGAAAAATGATAAAATCAAGTTAAAACGGTTTCAATTGAGTTAAACATTTTTCAATCATGTTAAAATTGTTTTTAAACAAGTCAGTATTACTCTTGGCCAAAAAGTATCGATACTTTTTGGCCAAGTATCGATAGTTTTTAAAATATCGACACCCATTCTAAAATTGATACCAAATTGACATTATGTTTTCAATCAATTACAAAAAGTATCGATACCTTTTCAAAAAGTATTGATACATTTTATCATATATCGATAAATTGCCTCTGGTATCTTTGTAAACTAACTTTAACAGTCACTGAATCAAACATTAGATGCTAATAGTATCGATACCCGTAGAAAAAAGTATCGATACCTTTTGTTGTAGGTGAATTTAATGATATGGTATTTTCATCCCAACGGCTCTATTTTTGTTTCCAACAACCACAATGGTTGGAAATGAATTAGAGGGTATAAATACCATCTTCTGAAGATCCTATAACGAAAAAGAGAGATCATCAAGCCAAAAGTTCAATCAATACAACCTCAATGCTTAATTTTTTCATACTTTTCGTATACACACTTGTGACCTTCATTGTTATTCTTTAGCTCAAGTGTATTCTTGTTTATTTGTGTTTAATTGGCTAACATTTTGATCTTGTAAGGATTACTTCTTAGTTTGCTATTTACTCTTTGAGAGGAAACCTTAAGGGAGTTGCAATATTAAGATTTTGGGTAGAAATCTTAAGGGAGATTGTAAGGTTAAATATTGTCCTCAATATTCTTAGTTGTGAAAAACTAAGGTAGTTGAGTAGGCAATTGGAGTCAAACCACTATAAATCAAAGTATTCATTAACTTTATTTTTTCTTAACAACCATAAAATCTTTAAGAAATCAATTCACCCTCTATTGGTGATTTTGAGTTGATCTTTCAAGCTAATAATTGGTATCAGAGCTAGTATTTAAAGATTGTTTAACAACCAATAGAATATCCTTGGAGAAGCTCAAACGATAATTAACTCATTCTACATCAATGACATCTATTTTCTGGTCAATTTTCTTTGGTGAAGCTCAATCTATCTCTAAACCCCCTTATTTTAATGGCACTAACTATTCCTATTGGAAGACAATGATGATGTTGTTCATCCAAGCAAATAATCTTGCTGTATGAGACATTATTATGGATGACCCGTCAATTTCATCCAAACAAGAAAGAGAGTTTTTAGTTCCAAAAAGCAAGAAGGAATGGGATAAGGAAGATAGGAGAAACATTCAACTCATTGCTAAGGCAATGCACATTCTATTTTGTGCACTTGGCCTGGATAAGTATAATAGAGTTTCATCTTGTTCAAACGCCAATGAGATATGGGACGAGCTTGAAGTCACCCATGAAGTCACTAGCCAAGTGAATAAGTCGAAAGTTGGAATCCTTACACTCAACTGCAAAACTTTCAAGATGAAGCTCGAAAAGGATATTAAGAAGATGTCTGATCGATTTACAATCATCATAAATGGATTGAAGTCTTATGGGAAGACTTATCCAAATGAAGATGTGGTAAGGAATATGCTTCGAAGCTTATCTAAATCATGGGAAGCCAAGGTGACCATAATTGAAGAAGCAAAGAATTTAGAAACATTGACATTGGATGAGCTTTTCAGTTCTTTGCTTACACATGAGATGAAACTCAATGAAGGGGCTGAAGAAGAAGAAGCTATGAAGAAGAAGGTTGGTGTTGCTCTAAAATCCACCACAAATGAAGATAGTGAATCAAGTGAAGAGGTTCATGAAGACAAAAAGATATTCAAAAGGTTCATGAATTCCAATAAAAGAAGAAGATTCCAAAAGATAGAGGCATTGAAGCTTGAATCTACTAATGAGAAAGTTCTCATTATTTGCTATGAATGCAAGAAACCAGGACACATCAAGTTTGATTGTCCTCAATGAAAGAAGAAGAGGTCTAGCAAACAAAAACACAAGGTTTATATTACTGCTTGGAGTGATGAGGATCCATTTGATGATGAAGATCAAGAAGTAGTCAACCTATGTCTTTTGGCCATCAAGGTAACTTCTAACTCATCTGTTTCAAATTCTTATTCTTTTGATGAGTTGCAAGATGACTATGATGAATTAGGCTTGGAGTTTGAATTAATGGTTTCAAAATGTAGGAAAACTATTTCAAAATTAAAAGATGAAAATAATTCACTCTCCATAGACAAGCATGAACTTAAAAGTAAAATAAATGATATGCAAGTTATGATTCCAAGTATATAATTCCAACTTCACACTTAAAAAAAAACAATTATTTAATTAAAATTTATTACATTTTTTCAAAAAATTATTATTTAAATTTTTTATATAATCATTCATAAAGTACACTAACTAGTCTTATTGATGTCATAACAAGTTAATAAAATTTGATAGAATAATGGTTCAACAAAATACTAATTTAAGTTAAAAATTCTATACCTGTTTTACACTAACTATTCGATATAATGATAAAACACGTTGTACGTTAAAAAAAATACATGAATTAAAACTTTTAAAAATATTAAAAGAAACCACGAACTCTAAATACCAATAATAAATAAGCATGGAAACATAAATAAATAAACAAATTGCCCCGTCTTAAGGAGGCAATATAACCAAAGCACCTTTCTTGATCAATAGGGCTTGATGACGGTCGAAAGTGGGGTTTTTTTTTATTTAAATAACCCAAATAATTTAATAAAGTACCAAAATGACTCACCTTTTTAATTAAACACTAAAATGACCTGAAATCTACAGTAAAAGTTGGTGGAGCCAAATTATATGGCGCCACCAACTTGCCACGTCAGCACGGAGCATAAAAAATTAATTTTTTGGTGGAGCCATGTAAAATGGCGCCACCTATATAAATACTATGGAAATACTGCAAATTTTGAAAAAATGAGAGACTTCAAAATAATTTTCTATTTTCTGGTGGAGCCAACTTAAATGGCGCCACCAGACCTGACCTGACACCCTTCTTTTACTTTGTTATTAACTTTTGTCTTTTTCTTTAAATTTTTTTTCTTTTTTTAAGTTTTATATTTTTCTTATTTTATTTTGTTTGTTTATTTTATTTATTTTTTGTTATTAATTTTAAAAATTTTGAAATGTATATTTGAAATGTTTTATAATTTATATTTTAAAATTTTAAATATTATTTTTAAATTATTTTTAAAATTTTAAATATTATTTTTTTAAATTATGTCTTATAAATTTTAAAAATATATTTTTGAAATTAATTTTTATAAATTTTAAATTTTAGATATATTTTTAAAAATATATTTTTAAACAAAATAAAATAGTTTCAAAAATATATTTTTAAATTTTAAATATATATATTTGAAATTATTTCTTATAAATTTTAAAATATATTTTTGAAATTATTTTTTAATTTTAAATATTATTTTTAAATATTAAATATATTTTTAATAATATTTAAACATTTAAAATTTTTAAATAAATTTTTTATAAAAATTTTTTAAAAAGGTTTAAATATCTTTAAAAATAATTAAAAATCATAATTTAAAATATTATAAAACAAATTAAATAATATTTAAAATATAAAAACTAATAATAAATTTGAAATGTCATGTCTTTAAAATATTTAAATATTTTATATTATTAAAAATATATATTTAATATTTTAAAAATAATATTCAAAAATTTAAAAATAATTTAAAAATAATATTTAAAATTTTAAAAAATATATATTATAAAACATTTCAAATTTTTTAAAATTAATAACAATAAATAAATAAGCAAAATAAAATAAGAAAAAATATAAAACTTAAAAAAAAAAGAAAAAAATTTAAACTTAAAAAATTTAAAGTAAAAAAAAAAAAAGTAAAAGAAGGGTGTCAGGTTTGGTGGCGCTATTTAAGTTGGCTCCACCAAAAAATGAAAAATTATTTTGAAGTTCCCTATTTTTCCAGAACTTGTAGTATTTCCATGGTATTTATACAGATGACGCCATTTTACATGACTCCATCAAAAAATTAATTTTTTAATGCTCCCTACTGACGTGACAAGTTAATGACGCCATATAATTTAACTCTACCAACTTTTACTGTAAATTTCAGATCATTTTGGTGTTTAATTAAAAAAGATAAGTCATTTTAATACTTAATTAAATTATTTAGGTTATTTAAATAAAAAAAGCCTCGAAAGTGATAATCGGTGACTATATCTAATAAATTATGCATTTATATTGTACTTTGTACATGTATTTGTTATATATTTATATATATTTTTTAAAGGATATTTTGATATATTTACGTGTTTATTTTCATGCCTTTTAAAATTATCAAGTATCAAGATAAAAGATTACCACACGCAAGTATTATGGACTTAGAATTTTAGTTTGGCAAACTACGCAACCTTAAGTAATAATTTTATTTCAAATTCATCTACCAAAACTTAGCGGAAGCTAACTTTCAAACAAAAAAAAAAATGAACAAACAAAAAATAACACAAAAAAGCAATGCACACCGAGTGTTTGAATAAATATTCTCAAAAGTATTTGATTACTTTAAATGGAATACAACTAAGTTATTACAAATGAGGAACAAAACTTATATTTATAGTTGAAGTCCCTTAAATCCAACAATGATACAGTTTAAATTACATCAACAATTAAAATTAATATCTATTTACAAGATAAAGAGTCCTAGAGATTTAAACACTATACATTCTTATCCTTTAAGATTACAATATTTATCATGCTAACCCTAAATTATTAAAATGCTTTCACTAAACCATCAATGCTTCAACTAAATAGACTTCCTCTCTTTGTTCCATGAATCGAATCAATCCACAGCCCATGATACAAGAACATGTGAAGTGAAAAAAATTGTCCCGGATTGGAGTATAAGAACAGAGAGAAAAGGAAGTGAAAAAAAATTATCCTTCTTTAGTTTAGATGAACTTTTAAATTTAGACAAAAGAAAGTGAAATTGAATATTGATAAAATAAAATAAAATAAAATAAAACAAAATTTTAAACAATAAAATATATTTTTTACCCACTTTTTTTTATAAATAGTTTCTATAAAAAAAATTATAGTAGTAAAACTTGATTATAATTAATGCTTTCCTTTCCTTTTCACTTTTAGAGAAAAATTATTAAAATTAATTGAGAAATACTAAGTAACTAATAATTTATTTTTCATAGCTTTGCTCTCTTTTTACTTTCTTTTCCTTTCCAAACATAATGTTAATGTAAACAATAAGCAGCAGTTCAAGATGCAAATCCTATTAATTTCGAGTGTTCTATATTAAGCTTTTACCATAGTAAGTAAAAACAAAAGCATGGACCTCACTTGGATCCAACTATGGCACAACAAAAAGAAGCAATTTCTACAGTTCCACAAGCTTACAAAAATATCAAAAACTCACCAGGTTGGTGCAGTCAGCATCTTCATATTCCATACTTTTAAACTTTCTCAGCATCATCTACACATCAGCATCCTATGGTCCTCTGGGCAAGCACCATTAGTTAATCATCCTTGGCTTGTTCGCTATTTCTCTACAAACTACCCTTCCCGGGCATTTTCATCAATTGTCTCCCCCTGTCCATCAGCCGCAAGTTCTCTTGGACACTTTAAGGACTCTTTATCAGATTTCAGAGAATTATCTTCCACAGATGTCTCATTGGCTTCATTAATTACTTCAAGTAGCTCCAAAGGGGTGGCTGCTGGGTCTAACTCACGACATCCCATTGGAGCATTATGAGCTTCTCGGCCTGTAAGCAAGTAATTAGGAACCTGATGTGAAAAGCGAAACATCTCCCCTCTAGGAATCCTCCTGACTTCCTTGGGGTCCATATGCTTACAAAAAACTGTAGTAAAACCAGTAACCTTAACTAGAGGGACCACAGAGACTCCTTGTTCCCCATTATAATCATCAAGCACTTCCACCATGTCATATTTGTGTATCACTTCATTCGGGGTATGTTCATTCCAATCCGGAGACCAGTTCCTGTAAAGAGCCCAGACATCCCCCTTCCTAGGAAATATTCTAATTACTCCACGTGTACCTTTTGTCCACTGAACCTTGTGGGAGAAATAATTTAATGTTTCACTTATTTCATGTCTGCCACTTCTGAACTCCCCACAAGTTTTGGAGAAACCAGAGCCTATCCAGTCTAGAAAACCAAATTCACTGTTGCTTCTTGAATTAAGCCAACTAATTTTCATCTTAAAAGGCTTTAACGAGATCACCTTGTGAATTCGAGCATAGAATCGGGGCATTCCATCATCATTGTCATACGCAGCCCAGACCTGGTCTTCTTCAAAAGAATTTTCACTTCGATCCAAGTCAAAATTGTGGAAATCAGGATCTGGAACATTTATTGTTAATGATGCAGTCCCCGCATCTGATTCATCAGGAGAAGAGGCAGGAAGAGACTGCTTGCCATGATATTCGTTATTGGTATCATGTCCATCTCCATTTGCCATGCTCCTCTGTTTCCTATTTTCTTTCTCTCTGACCTTCACTTTAACTTTATCAGCAGTTCTGACTTCAGTTGCTGATCTCCACTCCTTAAGCTTATTACGAATAACAGTCTGTGCCTTGTGAATCAGCATGTTTCGAATTTCAAACAATGACAATTCTCTCTCAGTGATGGGCTTGTTATAATTTCCAGAGTACCCATAGATACTTCCTTTTTCGAAAACACCCCTAGATTCAAATGTGTTCCCCGAGCCAGGTACATTTCCCATGGCTGTTTGAGTTGCCATGTTACCTACATAACCATTACCACGAATATCATCTTTTCTCTTCTTCAGGAGTTTCTCTGCTTTAAGAGCTTCTTCATGCTCCCTTTTCACTCTCTCTTGACTCTTCCAGAAACTTCCATCATGTACTGAATTCTGAGAACTGGAAGAATTTGTTCCATGGTTAAATAGATTATTATTTGCAGCATGATTCCCTGAAGACTGCTGTTGTGTGGACCAATTTGATGACCTGTAAACATTTGGGGGAGGTGCCTTTTCTAAAGCCAAAAAGGCCTCATTACAATTAGGGCATAGAAGTGTTTGATTCAGGTAAATCCTGAGGTATTCATACTGTGTCTTGCATCTATTGCAAACAGTCCAAAAGGTAGCAGGCTTTTTATTAGAAGCAAATGAGGTTTGACCAACTTGGCTATTACTGTTCCGAGTCCTAGCATTTGACGCAAGGTTAGAACTAGAACTGTGAGAGCCATTTGCCCTAGGTGGCACTGATGAAAGCCCACTCTGTACAGGAAATTTCTGTTGAGTTCCCCTAAAATTTATCTTCTGGTTATATGCCAACCTCTTAGCCCTATCTGATAATAAGCCCCAGGCCTCAGAAACAAGCTTAAAAGCACCATCTGCACCTACCGACTTGTTTTTATCTGGGTGAAGTATAAGAGCCAGCTTTCTGTATTGTTTTCTCACAAGCTCATCATCTGCAGATGGGTTCAACCCTAGCACACCATACCAATCTGCCTCCCCACTTACTTTATTCTCTGCAGAAATATACACATCTAGTGTTGTCAACATCTGAGCAACACCATCAAGCCCAGGATACAAATTCTGAGCCTTCAAAGCAAACTTTTTAGCTCCAGCGTAATCCTTCTCTGTAACCTTCCTTTCGGCAATACCCTTTGCCCTGAGTGCCTCATCTTTGTTACACTCCATAATTCTGATGTACTTTAACGTGTTTCTTCCTCACCTAGATATTATGAATATGAAAAAGCTCCAAAACCCACAACTTGTATCTTAAGGCTCTTTCATGCCTTAAGACAGAGGTAACAAATCCAAGCTTCTGAAGCCTGATTCAAAGGAAGAAAAACTCTTAATAAAAATACACATCTGATTTAGAAAACTAACTGAGAAATAAATGCATTAATTGGATAATATTCTATTAGCATATGCTTTGCTAAAAACGAACAAGACATCTTTTTTTTGAAACTTCGAGTTTTGGTTTCTTTATAGAGAAGTCCATATTACTAAACAGAGATTGCATATTTCTTTATCAGACACACAATCTTACCTAAATAAGAAACAGTTTTCACCATTATTTCAACAGAAGCATGACTGCAAATTCTTACAAAATTCCAATATCACTCCAAATGCATATCTAATGCAGCAATGTGTATGTAGAAAATAACTGCAATACAAAATTTTTCATATTACTTTCTAAAATTATAAAAGTAATACCATATCTAGTATTCCTTAAAAAGTGAAAGCACATTCCATTTTCATTTCAAGTGGTTTCAATCCAACGCAATTTGACCTATAATAATTAGTAATATAAGATATCCTTCCAAGAAATCATGTCAAGGTACATTTAGTATGTGTTATCTCTCCATCCCTTGAGCACAAGTAAGCTTAAAGTGAATTAAACACAACCACAAGAATGTCTTTTTATACAAAAAACACAAGCACATTCCATTTTCATCTCAAGTGGTTTCAATCCGAAACAACTTGACCTATAATAATTAGTAATATGAGATATCCTTCCAAGAAATTACGTCATGGTGCATTTAGTATGTGTTCCCTCTCCATCCCTAGAGCACAAAGAAGTTTTAAGTGAATCAAACTCAACCACAAGAATGTCTTTTTATACAGAAAGTCCTACAAGGCAAGGATAACATTAGTGAACAATTCATCTTACACTCACAAACAGGAACTCAACCGACTTGACAAAATTAGGTACCATAAATAAGGAGGGGAAGATGGATGTCATATGAATATGATTAACTGTCAACAAAGCCAAAGCTCCATCGTTATTTTTACACATAAGAAAAGATGCAACTACCATCTACTTGCTTAACACATGAACACTGACCAAGATGTAATTCCAGGTATGTGGAACCTATAAAAGTTTTGTTCTTTTTTTTTTTTTTTTTGGGGGGGGGTGGGGGCATCTGAGAAACTGGTTATGCAACAAGAAAAGAACCAGAAATATTGATCAAAGACTTCACCCAGCACCAGATGAAACACGGACAAGCAGTTTTAAGCCACCCAAATGACATTGACCATCGTAGGCACATACCAAGTTTTACAAATTTTATCGTGACAACCTATATGCATCAACCAGACAAACTTAGGTTTTGCTATCCAGACAACTCTTACCATCTATGAGAGAGCTTTTCACTTTGCAAACCTGACCAAATGTTTGCATCACACATTGTTTTTATTGATAATTACGCAACAATACTGAGCTCCATAAGAAAGCTTACAGAACATTGGCAAAATGAACTATCAGTAAACGCCTAACCATCCATGGACAAGCAGTTTTAAGCCACCCAAAAGACATTGACCATGGAGGCATATACCACATACCAAGTTTTATGGTGACCCGACCCATATGCATCAACCAGACAAGCTTAGATTTTGCTATCCAGACAACTCTTACCATCTATGAGAGAAATTTTATTTTACATACCTGACCAAATGTTTGCATCATGCATTGTTTTTATCAATAACTACGAAACAATAGAGCAAACAAGGCTTACAAAATACTGGAAAAAACGAAATACTCAGTGAACCATCCATCTCATGAACTTGATAACATCAGTTACCATTTGATACAAAAACATATATAATATAAAATAATTGTATGTTTTTCCCCTCCTCTAGTGTCCCTCACCTAGTTCTGTCTAGAAATAAATGGGCACAAAAATCAAGAAGCACGCGGCATTAATAATTTTCCATCATAATTGTAATGTGCACAACATATATAAGAACTAACACTTCAATATCTTTGAGACAGATTGCAACTTCACCGACTTGTTATGAAGAACAATTACAATACCATCATATTACAGATTCTTGACCTTTGCACCTCACTTACTCAGAGTCTAACTTAACAATACTATTTCATCTAGAGGATACCGAGGGCAAACACAATCTCTCAATCTTAAGAGCATCAAACACATAATCACCATGCAACAAGGCCGCCGCATAATTCCATCAGTATTTTTTTCTTTTAAACAGCCTAAAACCTAAAATGCAAATTTCTCAAGTTTGAAAACTAGCAATACTACCCAAATAACGCTAAATAGTCAATCTCACGAGTAACAGCTCCAAGAGTCAAGACTCACGAGTAACAGCTACATGAATTAATTTAAAAGGAAAAAAGAAAAGGAACGCTTACACACGCTGTCATCAGCATTTCATTACTTATAAACAAAAACAATGAGATGAGCTTTAAGTCATAGTGAATAACCAAAAACAGAAACACTGCTGAAATTCCAACTACACGGAAGGACAATGAAGACTAAAATTGAACTTTCCATGACTCCCTGGATCTACAGTTAAACGAGATTTCGACAAGCTGCCTAGCAGTCAAAATTTAGCCCTTCGAATTCGACCCGGTAGAAACTGAAAACCCTAGATTTTATAAATTCCAACGAACAGTCTACAAAAATTATTTAAAAAAATGTTCTTTTGTAATTATGGAAACAAAAAAATTGTAGAAAAATATACCTTTCTAAGGAAAATATGTTTGAGGCGAAGCAATTTTGAGCCTGAAGCAAGCAAGAATCGGAAGGGTACAGTCAAAGCCCCTTGAGGACCTAAAGGAATTTTCTTTCTTTTTAGGACACCAAAAGAAATGGAAATGAACTAAAATAAAAATTAGGAAAGTAAGGGATTGGTTTTATTACATAGCACTACTTATTAATTCTGCCAACCCGGATTCAACCTTTTTATAATGAATTTTGCTATATAATGACTTAACCAGGGTTAGTTTTTAACTCTTGTTCTTAAATGGCATAATGATATCTTTGGACGTGATGAAAGTTTTTTAACTTTGTTGACGTTGCTACTAGATGTTAATATGACAATACATATGTATGTCACGTCATTAATTGATTAATTTTTTAAAAATAATATTTAAAAAATTGTTAAAAAACTTAATATTTTATTTTATTACTCTTAAAATGTAAAGCTGCAAAACTTTCTCACCTCAGTTGATAATGAGCACAGTATCTTGAGCGGTGCGCACTAAGATGTCGCCTTCGACAGACAAGTAGAGAACGACAGACAAGCAACTAGTTGAGTTCATTAATACAATAAACATTATTTCAAAGTTTTTTGAGGAAAGACAAACGTTAACCTGAAGAGACGATGGTTGTAAGTATTTGACAACTCATTTGGGTTGAACTACCCTTAGAAAATACATTACCCATGAAGGGGGTTTGTGATGTGGTCCCAAATTGACCACCCGAAACAGACATTAAGATAACAAGACCAAATGAGATTCTGACTTGCCCTCCATTAGTCACACTAGACGTGGTTGTGAAAGTTGAGGGGACAATAGGTTCTTAATTTGTTATAATTTAGGTTCTTTTTGGTATTTAAAGAGCTTGTAATCAAGCATTTTTATGTCAGTTTAGTCGTTTTATGAATTATATATTAATCATCTTTGATTGAATAAAATGTGTCTTTTTATGATGTTTCTTGACCAATTAGGCCAATTTAAGCCTAATGAAGTTTAATAAGTTGATGTAGTGTGCAGGAAATGACTTGAATTAAACTAGCGAAGGAGTTAGTGGACTGTGTAACAAGTCACGACATTGAAGTTGCTCCAATACTTAGAAGAATTTCCGACTAACATCGACAATGCCTATATTTTGAAACATAAATCTATAAAAATTACAAAGAAATTGTTTGATTACCTTAGATAATTGGATGGCCGAATGTTTGCTTTCAAACTTGGAGTTTTCATTCTTTTTTTATTAACTTGGACTATGGAAGAAGATGAACTTCATCTTTCATTTCACTAAGTTGCCTTTTATGTTCAAAAAATACAAGCATACAAAATGAATATACTATACTTAGAGCACCAGATCCAACATGTTGAAATTGATACAATTTCTGTTGTTTCTATTATTTCTACTACTTGCTCAGATTTGTCTTTGCTTACTCTGGTCATGGATTGCAGGACTATATTGGTGACCTTCCTCCGTAGCAAACTGAGACATGTATTTCATGAAGGGAACTACTACGTTAATGCACTCTCTCGTTCAAGCAGCAACCCAAAACACCTTACCAATCTAAAGACATTTTGAAACACTTTTCCATTTTTTATGAACTTTCTAGCTTTACATTTAGTTTTGTTCATGTATGTGTCGTGCAATTTCTTAGTCTAATGCATGCTCCTTTATTTACAAAAAAAAAAAATGTGCCCTTGATGTATGCAATCATTGGCCATTAAGTAGTAGATGAAGGCAGGCAGAAATTGGATGCAATAGTATAAAGTGATTTCCTTTATTTAATCACAATGCATTGAAAATTCCAACCAAAGGTTATCTTTTGTTCCATTCCAATGAAAGCAATATTCGTTAACCTTTTAGCCGCTATCTCAGCTTCTTCAACTCGAGCAAGTGCAACTGCCTCCTAAAAACATAAACAAGTTGTTGGGGATCGACTTGTATAAACAACGAAGTAGTAAAAGTGGAGAAAAATGAATACAAATATTTTACGTGGAAAACCCTCAAAGAAGAAAACCATGGGCAAAGTAGGCTTTGACTTTTTATTAAATGAATAAACACACAAGAGTACAATACGGAGAAAATAACCTAAATCTACTAAACATACATTTCCCCAAACCCTAAACAAAGAGCAAATCGGTAAGCAAAACCCTAAATCTCATAAGACACTTACAAAATGGGTATAAAATACTCTCTATAATTACCACGAAACTTTCACCAAAACTCATATGCTACTATATCTTGTCGCCCTAAAAAAACCCTTGTTGATTAGCATAACCAAACATGGATACAATGACCCCTTTAAATAGGCTTAGATTAGAGTTATAATCATACTAAAAATATTCTTGGAGTAATCAAAGTGTAACTGGGAAAATAATATGAGGCACACTCCACACAAGTAATCATGCATGCAGAAGAAGAAGAAGAAGATGAAGAAGAATAATCTAACTTAGAACGTAACTTAATATGTGGATGGACATTATGTGAAACAAGCTTTACCTCATTAGATGCATAATCCCAATATCCTTTACAAGCAAGCACAAGCAACTCTAACTCTTGAACTATCACTATATCTTGCGAGAACTAATTCATTAATGAGATGTAGCAATTAATACTATGAAATACTTGTAGCTTGAGGATCACCTGGATCTCTGGTTCTATAATAACATATTTCTTCACTACGCGATTACCGAAAGCGCGAGTTATACTTATCATGCTACAAACTGATCCACAAAAAGATGATGGAGTAGCATATATCAAGTAATATATCTTTAATGTGTCAGGTAAGCTACAATTTTACTTACCTGTTCTTGTACTATCATTAATAAACCTTTCAGCATATTCTATTCTCTTCTGTTCATCAGATCTATACGTATTATGTTCTTCTAAAAGAAGGATTGCTTTACAAGGAAAAACAAGATGTTTTCAATGTTAGGAATCCTCATTGCTATGAAATCTCAACTTTCATTATCATGTCACTTATTTTAATAAAATATAACTCTCCAACAAGTGTTGAGCGCAATGATAAAACGTATTATATAAAAGAATTCAAGTTTTCTTTTTGGTGAATTACAAGAGGAGAGCCCTAACAACAACGCGACTAGTGCGACTTAAACCCAGGTCACACCTATGGCTGTAAACATCTTAACCATTAGGCCAACACACAGGTTTAGAGAATTCAAAATTTTTAAAAGGGCTAACCCCGGACAACAAAGTTATGTTCTCAAACCTCTACATATATTTATATTATTCTCGACAAGTGTGTTATTAACAACTTTATTTTATTTTAATAAAGTTAATTTAATGCAAGTAGATTCTTCAACAAGGTTTTACAAAACACAAAAATATATAATTTTCTTAACAGAATATTGGTGACAACATTGTTTTGAAGAGTAACTACGAATCTCGAAAGAATTAATCTCCATGAACTGTAAAACGAACATATAAGCATTACGGCGTATTATAAAATCATAATATAATAATTTAATTTTTATGAAATTATAATTAAAATAATCTACATTATATCATATCAATATAAAATTTTAAATTTAAATTTTAAGATATAAGTAACAAAAAATTAGTGTAATATCGATAAAAATAAGTATATAATATTTCTCTAGTTTAATTTTTTTATTTCCATTTATATGTGAATTATTTAAAATATAAATACTAATTTATTAATTACTTTATTAAATAATAGTAAATATATATAATCCATAATTTAATTGAAAATTAAAATCAATAAAATTAATTATTTAAATACAAGCTGAATTAAGAAAACACCTATTTTATAAATATATAAATTTTTATTTTTATTTATTTAGTTCATTCATATTTAAATAAATTTATAAAAAAACATATTTAAATTTTATTAATTTTAATGTAGATTAATATCATGTAACATCTATTTTTAAATATTTATTAAATTTAGTTTAAAGAAAAAATAAAACCTTTCCCTCGTCTCGTTTTATGTTTCCACTTTTAATTTTGTTTAAATTACATATAAAAATTTTATGTGAAAATTTCTACTCCATAAAAAAGATAGCCTTCTTCCTACTTTTAGCAATTTGGCAGAAGCGTATGGATTAGATTGAAATAATAGTATTTAAAGAGAAAATATGCTTAACCATGTAATAATGCAGTTGAAAGTAAGATGTTACCATTTCCAGCCTTGGATGCCTCTACCCCTTGATTCGCCAACATGGGCAACATATAGATGGTTACCAACCATGCACCACTGCTGTAATAGCAGCTGAACCATCATCTCGATAAGTAAGTCGTTCCAAATCCAAGAAATCTACATCAGTCTGTTGAAATGTTTCAGCTATCCAATGCAACCAAAATGAGAAATGTTGGGGTTTGTTTAATATTGTTTTGAAGAAGTATTTTTAGGGCGAAAATATTTCTAATAAACTGTTCTATTTTAGAGAAAATTTGCTTTTTTCAAGCCAAAAATTAGTTGAAAAACACTTTTTCTAGAAGTCAAAAAGTGTTTTCGTTCCTATAGGCTGAAATGGGCTAGTAATTCGACCCCATCTCTAGCAACACATCATTAGAGATGTTCAACATACTTATGGCAAATTTGGTGCTGGTCATCATTTGTGGATGCTTCATTAGATTATCAAAAAGGTGTAGCTTCAAATACTTGGCAGCAAGAGCACCAAAATGCCCTGCAATTGCACATCATGGTGGTGACTGCCATCATCATAATGTATTATAGCATAGGCAAATAGATGATAAGTCAGACGCTAACCATCAAAGATTCCAAACATGCACACACTCTGCCCATTAATGGTGGAAATCTTAATATCGTAGGTTCCATCCATGGTTACTCTATGCCCTCTTCGACATGTGTAGCCATAGCTTAATTTTCCATCTTCGCTACAAATCAAACAAACATCTCTAATAGCATCAGATATAAAAATAAAAAGAAGAACACTAATATTTACCTTTTCCCTCTTCCGCTAACACCACCATCATCTCTCAGTCCAGACAGATCAAGAACAATGGCCTCATCCGTTCTTACACCTTCTACCAGATACTGCTCCCAGTCCAACTCCTGCACCCAGTCCAACTCCATCTGCCTATGAATTACAAGTCTTTAACTTATGCATATAATTAAAGTGTAACACAATAATTCCTCCCTCTTACAACTCTTCAAAAAGAAAAAAAAAATAGAGAGGAATCCAAATCTTACATTTTCCGAAATTTTCTTGAGCAGATGAAAGATACAACCAACGAAACTAAAAGAGGCAATATTTTCGATCAAAAATTTTCTTTTAAAGGAAAAAACTTTGGAACACGTGGAGGATCGAGGGCAAATGGGCAGCAACAATCGGATTTTGTTAGAGACATGAGGCAGGAGAGAAAGGGCTGGCAATTTCTATTGTTTGGAGTTGTGACCAGAGAGAGATGGCATTCTGGCAGTGGCTAGTAGTTTCTCTTGGCAAGTCCATGTCCAGTTTGCAAAATAATGATTTAATTTTGTTCTATTGGCTAACACGTCATTTCCTTCCTAAATTTCCAACATTCCAAAATGTCCATACAATTTGTTGGATTTTTTAACATAAATAATATAAAAAATTAATTAATTATGAAAATAGGTTGTTTTTGTGTCATCTAACACATGGGCGGTACCACCTCCTTTTTCCCATAATCATCACTTAATTATCAGATTTAAATAAAAAAGAATTTTTTTGTGCCGTCATTGTGTCAAATAACACTTTTATTTATTTTTCAACATATCGATGAGAAATATTAGTATTTACGATGAAAAAATATGGGTATTTCAAAAAATAAATACGGGTGCCTCCTTGCATAATGGTGGCACCAACTTTTTTTTCTTTTTTAATATGATGATTGAGTGATGTTCAATGGAAAAAGGAGGATGATGCCACCGGTGTGTTAGACAGTACCGACGGATATTATTGAAAATAACTTATTCTAGTAAATAATTTTTCTCCTGACTCATTTTCGTAATTAAATAATTTTTTATATTATTTATGTAAAAAATCTAATTTATTGATTTAACTAGCAACCCAACAACAATAACAATTACCAAGGTGATTATACATATATTGCACGATATCATATAATTTTTGAAGTACATTTTTCTCTTTTTTTTTTTGAACAATCTCTTTATAGTTTCTGATTTGTCATAATGCTTAGAACTATCTATAACCTCTCTCCAACCCATAAAAAAGAGAATAATACGTTTCAACGCACTCGAACCCACGTTCTCCTAAATTGACAACAATACTCGTGTTTAAAATAATTTCCAAATCAATAAAATTCATTAAGACTTTTAAAATAATTTAAAAATATTTTAAAACAATTTCTATGAGTTTAGAGATAGTAAGGATTGAGTACGAGTCTTTGAAGGTCGAAATAGCTCAAACTAGGATAAGAAACCTGTTCTAATCTAGTTGTACCGGTACAATCTTAGGCATGTAATAATACAATTTGACTAACTTGTACTGACACAGCTAGCCACCTATATTGAAACAACTCTGCTAAAACCCAAAACACACCTATTTTAACCCAAAACAATACCTTAATGAACACATTTAAACACTATTAACACATTCCCGATGGAAGATTAAGAACCCAAATGACAAATGAGTTGTGTTTGTCTAGATGATCATTTCGACAAAGAAACTTGCGGGCGACTTCCCAATGGGTGACTTTCCAATTTGGTAAGAGTCCTGAGGTGGGCATTGGATGCAAATAACAGCTACAAATAAAAAAATGTTCATGAAATCGAAAGAGAAAACAAAGTTACGGACACAGCCAAAGGCATAGGAGGCAATAGTCGTTCTTGATTAGTGTGGGATTCAGGGTCAACGACAAGACTCTCTTTGGCTCTGCCAACCAAGTTGACTCCAATTTAAACATCTCACTAATCATGTTCCGCCACATCACCACTCTCGCAACAGTATCCATGACAATTAACCACACGAACAGCGATGTCAACCATGCAGCAGAAGAAACTGGACAGGAACTAAGGACTTTCTTTTACCCGCAATGGTATTATTGTGCTTTCCCATAAAAAAAAAAAAACACAAAGGTAGAGAGCTTTTCTCCAGTGGGACCCAAGACCCAAGACTTTATTGCTTCCCTAACATCCCCCTCTTTGTCTCTAATTTATTTACTATTTTCCGTTTAAAAAAAACATTGAGGTGGCCCTACCCTAGACGTTTCCGGGAAATTTCTTCCCCTTTCTCCATCTCTTGCTCCTGAAGGGAAACAGAGGAAATTTTAAATGCAATAATCATTCATCCCCAACCTATTTGTTTACACCACTTAGATTTGTTAGTATGTTCCCTCTTCCTTCCTTCCAATCTTCTTTTACTTGTTTGTTTGCTATTTCGTTGTTTAATATTCATAAATTTTTATTTTCTCTATATTTTGTTCTTCAATTTCTAGAAGAATGTTTCGAATTTAAAATTTTCCCGACACTTTAGGGCTCTACTTATCGAATTCAAAAACTTTGATTTTGAAGAAACTGAAACTGAAGCTGAAGGAATTGCTTGCTTGCATGTATGTATGTATGTATGTATGTATGTATGTATGTTGTGAATCATTTATAAATTGTTTTCTAAAATTTGGCTTTGTTTGTTTTGTAATTATTTCTAATTCACTTCTTCCATTTTGCTTTTTCTTTTTGGCGAAAATATTACTGTCAAGTACGTCATGCCTTTCAGATATTTTTGGCAAGTTGTTGGAGGTAGTGGCTTATCTGCAACTCCATGAAATGCGCCATGTCACTTTTTATACTTTTTTTCTTTGTTTCCCCCTAGTAATTATTATGCTTATGAAACGATTTAATCGAAGTTATGCTTTGATCATCGTCCATGTTGAGGGAGAGTTGTTGACTAAGTTATTGTTTCAGCTTTCTTTCTGATTGGATGTAACTAATTTGATGACTGTTTCCAGTTGTCTTTAATATATGTTGTTTCACTGTCTTATGTTTGTGCAGTACTATCTATTTTTGCTTCTGTGCTTGTTTCCAGCTGTCCCTGGTCTGCAATTGTGATTGGAATGGTCTAACATTTGGTTTCATGTATTTTCTTCTCCTTTTAGGGTCGGGCAATCAGATTTTTGCTGTACACGAACAATTTCCTTAAATTTCTGTGTTCCAGAGCTGATACTTCTTCTAGAAATGATATCATTTAAAAAATTATAATTATGAATTATCCACCAGAGAAGGTTGTGAGGTCAGTACACTAGCATTTCATTTCATCCATTGATTTTCTGCTGCAAAAGATGATTACTTTTTCTTTAGTAGATGCTGGGCTTGATTCTAAGTCTTAGATGTACCTTTTTTTAGAAAAAAGAAATTCAGAATACCATTAAAATAATATTAGATATTCAATTTTGCAAGCAAAATCATCAGCTGTTATTCTTCATCCTTTTGCTTTATGCGATGACGCTATCACTAATACTCGTCACCTTTAGCTTCTGTTACTGACACCACTTTGTTTTGAATGAGCTTGCCCTTCATCTGCTGCCACCATGTCAGTTAATTCTCCATTTATCACATGACAGTTATTATATTGTGCCTGAAAATGTTATATATGTGCGATTATTCTTGGGGTTTGGTTTTTCTATTATTAACCTTCACCCTATTTTATTTTAATTTATATGAAATAATAGACTGATTTTCTTCAATTGAATTGTCTTCCAGGTTCCAGGACTGGAATTCAGAGAAAACCTGCGAAGGACATTATGCTAATAATAATGGGATAAATTCAGGGAAATTTACATTTGCAATAAATTCATTTTCAGAAAAGTTTCAAAGAGGGGTTGAATCTGGTTCTGAGAGGATTAAAGCGATTAGAAAGTCATTTAAATCTAGTTCATTCAACCATGTTGTTGCTAAAGGCTTTGGTTCTTGTAAGAAAGTTCTTGATCCACAGGGGCCATTCCTTCAACGCTGGAACAAGATATTTGTATTATCATGTATAATAGCAGTCTCAATTGATCCACTATTCTTTTACGTTCCAGTGGTTAATGATGACAAGAAGTGCCTTGCCTTGGATGAAAAGATGGAGACCACTGCTTGTGTGCTGCGTTCATTCACTGATATCTTCTATATAATCCATATTATTTTTCAGTTTCGTACTGGATTTATTGCACCTTCTTCTCGTGTATTTGGAAGAGGTGTTTTAGTTGAAGATTCACAGGCAATAGCAAAGAGGTATCTGCGGTCATACTTTTTAATTGACGTTCTAGCAGTTCTTCCCCTGCCACAGGTAAGCAAACCTTTTAGGCCTATGAAATGTTCTTCTCTTGTATTTAGCCGGTTTATGTGTGACAGATCATACTCTTAATCTTTAAAAGTTAAAATAAGTTGCATGAATGGATCTTTTAACTTATTGGGTAAGAAGGAACTTCATTCTCACTTTGAACTGTGAATAGTATTTAGAAATTTCATTTCACTTGAGTTTTTAAACCATTCGATAATCTGTCATACCAATAGTTAGTATCAAGCTGTCAAAAGAATAACTTTAATTGTTCTAACCATTCTTCACTTTTTTAATGGAAATATGTTATTTTATCACAATTCGTTGTTGTAGGAACTCCCTTCTCTACATTATCACGTAGTCCTAAATCCTGTACTAGTATATGTGATATTTTGTGGAAGTCAAATTTTATGATCATTGAGCTTGATACTATTTGCTTGGACTTTTAACTTGCTGTTATTTTTGCAGCTGGTGATTTTAATTATCGTACCTGAAATGAGTGGTTTGAAGTCATTGAATACGAAGAACTTGTTGAAAATTGTTGTTCTCTTCCAATATCTTCCAAGAGTTTTTCGAATTTATCCACTGTACAAGGAAGTTACAAGGACCTCTGGCATACTAACTGAAACTGCATGGGCTGGTGCTGCATTCAATCTGTTTCTTTACATGCTAGCAAGCCATGTAAGTTCGTTAGACTGGTAGTAGAATATTTTTGACAATAACTATGTACCTTTTCTTATATTTGCTTTTGTGCATGTATGTTTTGTGTTTGCCTTTGGCCCTTGAATGGTTTATTTGCTTGTTAGACCAGACATTTCGAATTAAAACGGCATAAAAAGTATCTCTCTTACCATTTGAACTTTGGTTTGTATGGAGGAAAGGTTTATGCGTTTTTGAAATCAATCTGTCCTATTTTACTGACTATAATTTCCGGTAAGCAAGTGATATATGTTGTTTCAAATAGAGGTTGAAGCTTGTGTTTGGTAATTTGAAATCCATACCTAGTTGTTGGTTAAGTTTTGATTGAATGGGTGGAAGAGTTAAGCATAATTGTGAAATATGAAAGGTTCTCTATTCAATGTCAGAGCAAGTATATGCATAATGATCAGGCATGTGATAGTTTTTATAAGCATAGTTTTCAATTTTTAACCGTCTGTAATGTTCATTCATTGTCCCCTTGATCCTCGCAACAAATTAGTGTCAAAATTTTGTTAAAAAGTTGAACTTGTTCAGAGTACTAGTGCATTGAAATGGCACTCTCCTGTCAAATATATAAGTTTCTTCTTGTCCATATATATAAGTAAAAGCTTATTACTTCTATTTTACAACAAACTGGCATCCTCCTTCATGACTTTAAGCATGCTGATTTTGCTTTTGAATTAACTCGGGGGTAAAATGTTGTATGGTGTTCTTATCTCAAATGCATTAGATAAACTTTGCAATGGATCGAATGTAGGTAACTGCATATGTATAAGCCTGGAGTAGTTACATTTCCTGTTTAAAATATATCTCTTTCTATGACTTACAAGCCTATTTCCTTCTCCTGCCATATTTTTTACTGGTAAAATGACTAGCTTTTTTGTAGGTTTTTGGGGCTTCTTGGTACTTGTTTTCCGTTGAAAGGGAATTCACATGCTGGAAAGGCGCCTGTGGGAATAATACTGCATGCCACCGCTCATTTTACTGTGACAATGGTGATTCTTATTTTAGGACATTGCTAAATCAGTCATGCCCCATACAAACACCCAACACAACGCTTTTCAATTTTGGAATATTCCTTGATGCCCTTCAATCTGGTATTGTGGAGTCAAAAGATTTTCCAGAGAAATTTTTTTACTGTTTCTGGTGGGGCCTGCAAAACCTAAGGTTTGGTCAAATTTGATGCTTTTTTTTTTTTTTTTCATGAAGTGTTCACTGGTCATTGCTTGTTTCCTTTTACTAGATGGGCTGATTTCAGCTATTTTTGACTAAATCTGTGATACCGTATTACATACATTCTATTCTGTCTCTAGCATGCTTGTTGGCATACCATTTTTGAGTTCTTTCACACTAATTTTAGTGTATGACCATGTGTCTCATTAATCTGCCAAATATCCATCAATATAATATATTGAGTTCGGATTGACAAGATTTATGAATTTAATTAATTAAAATTTATCCAAGCATTTATTTACTCTTTCAACATTCTTTAACTCTATTTCAGTTATCTGGTTAACTCATACGTCATGATCTCTCAGAATCATGATAATAATAAATGAAATGGTCTCTTGTTTTCATTAGTGGTCTTTGCTTTGAGGGGGTTGGGTTGAAAAAGTAGACATGCAGCTTACACAGAACATATAATGTGATCAACCCTCATAATATATGTGATGATCAGTGGGAAAAGTAAGGGTTTAAGCATTTCTCCTCTTTCTATAATATGGTTTATTGTTTTCCTTTCTTGGGTAGTGTGGAAACACTATTAGGCTTAGTTTGATGTATTGATGAAATTGAGATTGCTCGCTGACAAAGCAGCACGATTCATTAGCTATTGTGCTTCAAAATACTGTGGTTAAATGGTTTTAAGAGGACTTTGAGTGGTGGTCTTAATTACGACCTTCTTTATTTTGACTTGTTGAATCTATGTCTATCGTCACTCCAACTGCGCTTATTCTAATTTTGGCATATAATCATTTACTTCCTATTTCCTTGTTTTCTTGAGCACATTGCCGTTAAGTTCTGAGAATAGTGTCTAATTTCTTTTTGCAGTTCTCTGGGTCAGAACCTTGAAACTAGTACCTATGTATTCGAAATCTGCTTTGCAGTTTTCATTTCGATCTCAGGCTTGGTTCTGTTTTCATTTCTCATTGGAAATATGCAGGTTTGTACAATTTATCTCAGTCTTTGACTTTGTATGTGGAGCTGTTTGTTTTGTAGCATTGGAACTGGTTTCTAATATCTAGGACGCGATATTTTTGTTGGTAATTCTTTGCACTCCAAAAGGATTTTTCTAAAAAAAATAAACAAAAAAAAAGTTTCTATCGTTAGGCTTTTTGAAAATATTCTGCATTAGCTACAAGCTATTCAGTATTAGCTGAATTGTTGCTTCTGGATCCCCTAAACAATTCTTCTGAGAAGCATAAAAAATATTTTTTCAAAGGTAATAGTTTTTCTGTTGTTTTCAGATAAGTCCAAGATCCGCATCTTTGTCACTTTCCTAATTACGAAGGGGCAAAAAATTTGAAACATCACTCATGCGGTTACTAGTGCAATTCCTTCCTCTGTTGCTTTCTCCAAATATTCAAAAGGAGATATCGAACATGTTTAGGATGTTTAGCCTTTTTGATGCTTTGATTTCACTCTTACATAAGGACCCTTAATTATAGGTTATGACTAGTCAAATTTTCTGTGGAACAGACATATTTGCAGTCCACAACTACCAGATTGGAGGAGATGAGAGTGAAAAGACGTGATGCAGAACAATGGATGTCCCACCGCTTACTACCTGAGAATCTGAGGGAGCGGATTAGACGATACGAGCAATACAGGTGGCAAGAAACTAGAGGAGTTGATGAAGAGAATTTACTTCGTAATCTCCCCAAGGACTTAAGAAGGGACATAAAGCGCCATCTTTGCTTGGCTCTGCTCATGAGAGTAGGTGCATTGACCTTCTACTCATTTGTTTTAACTGGGTTGCATACTTTTTAGGAATAAGATTGGTATACGTTATTATTTGACTTGTCTTTTCACTGTGAACCTATAATTTTAAGGTTATTTTACTCCTTTAAGGTGCCAATGTTTGAGAAAATGGACGAGCAATTACTGGATGCAATGTGTGACCGTCTCAAGCCAGTTCTCTACACAGAGGAGAGCTACATTGTTCGGGAGGGAGACCCAGTTGATGAGATGCTCTTCATCATGCGGGGCAAACTATTGACAGTGACAACAAATGGTGGAAGAACTGGCTTCTTTAATTCTGAATATCTGGGGGCAGGAGACTTCTGTGGAGAGGAACTTCTCACATGGGCTCTAGATCCTCATTCTTCATCGAACCTCCCTATCTCAACAAGAACTGTCCGGGCCCTTACAGAAGTTGAAGCTTTTGCTCTGATGGCTGATGACTTAAAGTTTGTTGCTTCTCAGTTCCGTCGGCTTCATAGTAAGCAGCTGCGCCACACTTTCAGGTTCTATTCACAGCAGTGGCGAACTTGGGCTGCTTGTTTTATACAAGCTGCTTGGCGCCGTTATAGCAAAAAGAAACTAGAGGAATCTTTGAGAGAAGAGGAGAATAGATTGCAAGATGCTTTAGCCAATGCTGGTGGGAGCTCGCCAAGTCTGGGTGCCACTATTTACGCCTCACGGTTTGCTGCCAATGCGCTTCGTGCTCTACGGCGAAACCGTTCTCGTAAGGCAAGAGTAACAGAGAGGGTACCGCCTCTGCTGCTTCAGAAGCCAGCAGAGCCTGATTTTACTGCTGAAGAACAGTAAACAGGTAGGCTTTCGTTGCTTTTTTTTTCTTTTGGGGACTTTTACACTTGCTGGCATCATGTAAAGGGTTGTGTTTGCCCTCCCTAAAAAGGAAAGATAACTTGGCTGAAAGCTGCCATTTGTTGGGTGTGAGGTCTGTATATGATATGTAAAATCTTCAATATTTCGTTGTTTTGTTCCTTAATTTTCAGCAATCAACAATTTGTTGTCATGCAGTTTACTTTACATACGTGTATATATCTTTGTGTTTTACTGTCAAATAAGTAGTCCGCATAACAAATTCAAGAACTTTTGCGAAAGGAAGCTGCATAAAGCAAAGGGTTCATAAGTGCGCCAACAAAACAATTTACAGCAACTACTGTGCTCCAAAACAACAGGTCCTACACTTACAAAAATCTGTAATAAACATGCAGCCAAACTGACTTCGGCTGCTCCTGCATGTGGAGAACCATTTATTTACTGCTGATTTCCCCAAATGGTAGTATTTTCATTTCAACAGAAACAATCGAGATTGCTGTAAATATTCGGTTGGGGGAGATTCATATTTCTGGTGTTTTGGTTGCAGAGTCGCAATGTAGCATCACCTCCCCCATTAAGAATGAAGGCAATGCAAAGGCAGCCTTGTGTATTTGTCAGTGAAACAATGCAAATCATATGGCTACCGCAATACTAACCACTAACATGCATCTCTCATCTCATTTAGAAGAAGTGTTTATTTCTGTTCTTATATTACTCGAATTTAAGTGAATAACTAGATAGTTCCTTAAAACAAAAATGGGGCAACAGTTTGGGCCTGCAGTTCACTGCCTACAAAATTGAGTGAACATTTTGCAGGAAGCGTTAGAATTGGGGTTGTCAAAAGCGTTACTATTTCGATGATGTTTAGCCTCCACCGGAGCGGAGTCCTTCCCATTGGCTCCTGCTCCAAACTAAATTTTAATGGATCAGACCGGTCATTGTATAAGGGAAACTTGCTTCTCCTTCTCTCACCATCTTCATGTTTTTCATCTTCATCGAAACCAACCAAGCTGCCATTTTCATCTGAGTCCCATACCTCAGTCTTATTCCCATTCTCCTCTTCTCCACTAACTGCAGCAGCAACATTGTCCATCTGATGTTGCAAAATCAGCAGCATTTTCATTACAACAAATGATCCACAACCACTATCATTATCTTCTCTAATAGTTGATCCTAAACTAATTTGTCCACCACTTTCCCACCACCATACTCTTCTGCCTTAGCTTGTACACCTTCTACATCACCCTCTTCATCAGTTTGTACCCCTTCAACATCACCTTCCCCATCTAAATCTAACCCTTCAACATCACCTTCCCCATCAACATCACCCTCCCCATCAGCTTCTACACCTTCAACATCACCCTTCCCATCAACTTTATTCTTTCAACATCACTCTCCCGGGTAGTCAACAGCAACATATCATCTACAATTATAAGGTTATCCACTTCATACTCAATATATAGTTGAATCTCCTTAAACTTGACCCAAAAGTCTAACATAGTTATTTTAAAAATGTCATCATAAATACTGTATTAGATTCATGAAAATTTATTAACAGGATAGTGTGAAACTTTAACGCAATTTCCACTATTTTACATAATTCAAAATAAGATATTATGTCTTGATTTTCTTTAAGCCTAACCACTTTCCCACCTATATATCTAACATATGAATCTTTTACAAAGTGCTCACTCACGTACAAAATAAGGTAATATTCCTCATCCTATGACATCTGCAAGCATAAACAAACAATTTACTCAACAAAACCAGTATTTGCATATATATCATTGAATAAATTTATTATACAATAAGTATTTTAATTATTTTAAATAAAAGAACTCTATTACATATATATAATTTATGTTTTTTATAAGATAAATTTGAGTTGTGCTGTCATTGTATAAAATTAAAATGAATTATTATTACATTCCAAATTAAAATATTTATAACTTAGAAAATTTAAAATTATTTGAATCTTTCAAAACTCGCCCAACTCGATCGAAGCTTAAATCTGAAAAAGATTCAAGCCTGAGTTGATCCAAATCTAAAAAGAAATTAAATTTAAAAAATCTGAATATGATAAAAGTGAAATCCAAACCAGCTCGAGCCCGTCTATTTACGACCTCTAATCTTGTGTTATTTGGAGCTATTTATAATTTTTCTATACTGTTTTGTTTTGTTTTGTATTACTAGAACTTAATCCTTTTAGAATCTCAAATAAAACATTATCAATGCATTAAAAAAATATTTGTAATTGTCGATGATGTTTAGCTCGATTAATATCGGTATTATTGTTAATACAGGAAGACGTGGGTTTGAGTACGTAAAACATATTATCCTCCTATTTATGAGTTGGGAAAGAGATTTTGAGGTAGTTCTAGACATTATATTAAAAAGAACAAATATGATCAGAATCTATAATAAAATAAATTTAAATTAAAATAAACAATAAGTTTGAACCCTAAATAAATTTTTATTTTGTATGATTATTAAATTTTATTTTCCTTTTCTCATAAATTATAAAAAAAATTTAACAATAATACAATTAATACAACTCGAACTTAAGCTACACCTTTATACCATTTGGGAGTTTGTGAAGTCTTAAAAAAATAAATGAATTACTTGTGAATGTTTTCAAATAAAAAAATAAGTCATGCTTTCATCTTTATCATCGGTAATTTAACTCCAATCAATCTGATATTTTTCAATTTTTAACTGTTGCTAGTAAATGGGAAGATGCTCAAGATTTGGACACGACACCACATGGCCCAATGTTCGAGGACCAAATCCCACAAGTTACCGACCATAATCCACCACGTGTTCCCTCAGGTCAACATTCGTTGTCAGACAAAATCACATTAATCACGAACGAGATGCCACGTAATACGATTTCTAGAGATCACCGGTGGGCCCCCGACCGAATCACTAACCGTAAGTTCCATCCTCCACGTGTTTCCATCCGAAATCTACACCGTCCACGTCTCTCGCTTGAAAAATCCCATTCAGTGGTACATAAATCCCCATGTGGCTACCACCCACCCCATCGCAGAAAATCCAACGGCCCATATTCAATGCTTTTTCACCCTACCCTACTTATATCAACTTACTTTTAATTTTGTGTTCTCCAGTTGTCGCCTTGCCCTTCGATTCCATGCAGAAAAAGAAGAAAAATAAATAATCTGCAATGAAGAAGGACAAAAAATCGAAGTTTCAATCTCTATCGACCAAATATCCTCGGAGAATGACGTCAGATACCGGCGAAGTCAGCCGTCTTACTGTCATCAGGACCAAGGATGCTCGCCGGAGGAGGTTGGAAATTAGAAGGTTGAAGTATACATTTGAGACGATGATGAATATAACCGTCACAGAAAACAGCAACAACGGCAATAAAGACAAGGATGATCTTCTTCATGGATCAAAACCAAGCAACAGTTTAAAGGAAATATCGCTTTCATTGTCCTCTCCATCATCAAATCAATCAACTTCGGCGGAGAACGGCATCGTTTTAGCTGGTTTTGGAGAGAAAACTTGCATGAGAAACGATGATGCGTCAACCTCAACCTGCACGTCTCATGGGTTGCTTTCAGTTATCGGTCGGAGATGTGAAATGGAAGATGCAGTGAAAGTAGAGTTAGGGTTTATGGCGAAAGGAGGGGAAACGTTTGATTTTTATGGAGTTTATGACGGGCACGGCGGGTCCAGGGTGGCGGAGGAGTGTAAAGAAAGGTTGCATAAGCTCTTGGTGGAGGAAATAGTAGAGGAAGGAAGCGGGAGTGAGATTGATTGGGGAAGAACAATGGAGAGATGCTTTGAGAAGATGGATGATGAGGTGAATAAAGGGAGGATGGCAGAGGAGATGGTGGGGTCAACGGCGGTTGTGGCGGTGGTTGGTAACGAAAAGGTAGTAGTGGCCAATTGCGGGGATTCAAGAGCTGTTTTATCGAGGGGCGGTGTTGCTGTGCCCTTGTCTTTTGATCACAAGGTAACACATATTTCTATTTTTATTTTTTTTTGAAATTATATACACATACCATGCTCCGTCACAAGTTTTAGTTTTACTCTATGTTGTGCCAACGAAATTGAAATTCAATGCGAGTTTTGATGAGTTGTAAGCCAAGCCCTTGATGCATAAGAACCTTTTCAAGCAGAATGTTCTTAAAGGTTTAATTGGGAACTATGAAACCATGAGATCTTCACTTCAATGGAGGTGTAACTTCATATATATGGAAAATGAATGGAAGTATCTGAATCTCAAAGCTAGACTGAAGCTCTTCGTTTTCCACAAATAATGTCTAATTAGCAATAAGAGGTTTAAGCTCGCCATCCCTTTAGGGTAATCAAGGATGATGCTTATATTTATATACTAATTTAACTTTACAACTCTTTCAATTTGCCCCCTTTTTCTTTACACTTGTTTTTTTTGCCTCTACTTTGACTTATATTGATGCATGCTTAATCATTATGTTTATATACTATCTATTGTCGCTCCTTCCAAACTGTTATTATTGCGATGCATAGCTTTTATAAGTAGAACTTGGTCCTACGAATTTTATTGAAATGAAAAAAAGAATTTATTCAATAGTATATTATACTGAGTTTGAGGACGAAGATAAAGGGGCAGGTAGTGGTGGCGGCCTCCCATATTGACACTTTGTTTGTGCAAAGCCCGACAGGCCTGATGAGTTGGAGAGAGTTGAAGCTGCTGGTGGAAGGGTCATAAACTGGAATGGATATCGAGTGCTTGGAGTACTGGCCACTTCAAGATCCATAGGTAACCAAATATTCTTGCAATTACGTGCATAATATTCTATTCATATGTAAATGTAATTTGGAATGCATGAAGGTGATCAATACCTCAAACCCTTTGTGATATGCAAACCGGAAGTGACCGTACGAGAGGTAACGAATGGTGACGAGTTCCTGATACTGGCTAGTGACGGACTTTGGGATGTGGTATCGAATGAGGTGGCGTGTCGAGTGGTAAGGCGATGTCTGAACGGCCAAATAAGGAGCAAAACAGCTGATGTTTTGAATCAAAACCGTGCTTCTGAAGCAGCGGCGGTGTTGGTTGAGCTCGCAATGTCTAGGGGTAGCAAAGACAACATTAGTGTGATTGTGGTCGAGTTAGGAAAAACGTAGCACAGTCGTGTGTTGTCTGAATCTGGAATTGCTAACTGAAGGATTTGGTTTAACCATTGGTTGGGGATGGAGTTGGTTCAGACATTTGATTGCATTTTTCATGGTGTTTTTACTTGGAACACCACATTTATGAAGTTTCTGTTGGTATATTATAGATAAAATAAAAATAATTTTATAAATATCGGTACAAAAGCTGTTTTAAGGCAACTAAAGCTAACAACTTAATTTGCATGATTACAGCAATTTGATATTCCCAATTTACAATATGGATTGTTGATACAGTTTCTGGTTGGGTGGAGTAGGGAGAAAATAGATGTTCATGTGAAGAGGAAGATATAAGGTATTTCCTCAGGAGTATATTTAGATATGTATATAAGGTGGTTTCTTCCTGCTCGGATTTTGGATCGGATTTTATGTCAGGTTAAGATATATTTTATAACAATTTGTCCTTTTGCCTTGTTGAATAAGAGTTATAAAGCGAGTCTTTTGAGATAAATTTACAAGCATACAACTTGTAATTAAGAGCTTATTATGTAAGTTTGAATTCAAAAATTTATTGAGTAAATTTTATTATTCAATAATATGGTACAGGAGTTAACCTTTGATTGTAAATTAGTTGATTGTGAGATTTATAAAATACGGTAAGTAAGAGGTTATGATCGTAAATTAGGAGATCATGAGATTCATAAAATATTGTAAGTAAAAGGTCGTAATCGTAAATTAACAAACGGTAAAAAAGTCGGAGGTCGTGATTGTAAATTAGTGAATAATAAAAAAGTCAAGGTGATCGGATTAAGATATATTTTATAACATAGATCATTGAATTAAGTTTCAACTTTGCCAAACCTTTAATTAATGAAAGGTTAAAATGTGGTTATAGTCTTGTACTTTTCGAAAGTTAAGAATTTATTCTTCGTATTTGTATTTTTAGGAATTTAATACATGTATTTTTTAAAATTTAAAATTCAGATTCAATTGTTAATTTTATTCATTTGTTAGTCATATAATTAGAAAAGATGTTGTAATTAATTTGAATTTAATAGTTGAACTTGAATTTTAATACATTATCTAGAACTATTCAAGCCTTATCCCAACTTATAAATAAGAGAATAATGCGCTTAACCTCACTCCTACATTGCTAACATACCCATGCCAATCGAACTAAGATTCAATCGACTTAAACTTTTATATTTTCTGGCGAACATTTGTTTCGGTCTTTAGGTGTTTGCTGCAATATTCCATTTTTTTTTTCGATAAATTGCTTTGTGTTCATCATCCAAAAAAAAAACACTTCACAATATTCATCCTAAACCTGAACAAATATTTCAAGTAGTTGAACATTATAGAAGGATGAATGCTTAGATAATTGCGGTAGGTTGAAGCAGTTTAGATATTTTAAGGAGAGAGGCAGGAGACATGAGAGGAAAAATCCATAATTTGATTAGTCAAAGTCTGAACAAAATTTTAAATGGGCAGTCCATCTTGTTTCATGAATGAAAAATCCAAAATCTATGGCCATAAACTTTTCTCATAATAACACTATTAAAATAAAGTCTATAATTTTCATCAAAATATCCGTGATAAGTCCCAAAATAACTTTTTAATAGCGAAATTGCACCTTTAGTCCCTTCACTTATCACTTCTCTTTAATTAATACCAAATATGGCACTTAACACTTCATATCTTCTCATATCATCATAAAAGTCCAAATTAATCCCATACATTGAAAATATCAATAAAACAATATTCCCATCATAAAATACTTGATAAATAACTAAAGTATCCGATTATGGCAAACTTACCATATTACTCTTTCTGTTTCTTTGTACAATTTTTTTACAACAATGAGCACTTATCCAAACCAAAAATCAAAATTCAAATATATCCCTTAAATAAGTCCATAAATGGTGAAACTTACACTTTTACCTATGTTCTAGTCAAAATGGGAAATTTGTAATTCGGTCCCTATAGTTTTCATTTTATTCAATTAAGTCCAATTTTGCTTTTCCTTGATAAACACATGTCTCATGTCGACTTAATATTTAAAAATCATTATCAATCCATAATTTCTCAAATTAGTCACTTTACACTTTAGTCCTCATACTTTCTTAACTTTACAATTTAATCAATTTTTTTTTCACATGCAAAATTTACTTCTTTGATTTCCAAAAAAAATACTTATAGTCCATTCTAAAAATTCTCTCTATTTTCTCATTATTGAATTTTCTCAAAAATTCACTATAGTAATTTTCAGAATAGTGTTATTTATTGTACTGTAAAATTTAAGGGATGTTACAAAAGCTTGAACTGTTTAAGGACTATTAATTACCTAATTTTTTTAAAAAAAAGAATGAAGATTCCAATTTGATTGTAATTGAAGATGATTTTTTATAATGATAAAGAATAAGACATTTAAAAAAAAAGTTGGGATTGAAGATAATTCTCTAGAATAATTAAAAAAGAAAAAGAAAAAGAGGGAATGAAAAGGACCTAAAACTAATGGTTTTAGAAAAGGTCATTGTAATTGATCCATCACTTTATTATAGGGACTTCTATTATTAAATGGATCAATTTAGTCCATATATTATTAAAAGGAATTAAATAATGTCAAATTGGAATATAGTTAGCATTTATTGTATAAAAATGTGAATTATTGTTTACAGAGTTAATGTTTTTAAAGTTGTTATGATTTTGTAAATGAAATCTTTGTTTGGAACTGAATTGCAATTGAAAAAATAAATTTCAAGGCATTTTTTTTTTACAATAAATATTAACTCTATTACAATTAAACTTATTTGATTCTCTTTGACTGAATTGATACATTTATAGAGAGACTAATTTGATCCAATCCCTATAATACAGGGGCCTCCCAAATCCACTTCTCATTATGTGGTTTCTCATTACCACCATTGTCATTTTTAACTTGTCCTTCATCTCCCACAACAATACCAGTCTTCTTAGTCTTGAAAGACTCGAACTTATCTTTCCTCAGAACAAACTTGATTAAGGACTCCGCTACGGTCATTGTTTTGGTTAGTTCTTTGACCTCTCAACATTGCAATTGTTGTTTCGCCCAAGGTTTCAACCTATCTATAAAGGAGAAAAATGTCTCTTTTTCACCCAAATAAAAAATATGGAGCATAATTCAATGAACTCCGTCATATACTCCCTGATTATGCCTTGTTATGTAAGTCGACGCAACTTAACCGAAGCCTCATCCTCGACATATTCTTAGTAAAATTGCCCCTTTAATTTCTTTTAAAACTCCTCCCAATAGTCCTAATTGTGGCTCCACCTTGTTTCTTATTTGTGGAGCTACAATGTCACTATAAAATAGTGGCATCAATAAAATACTTAGATGCATTATTTAACTTAGTAACAACATCCTCGATGCCTCTAGCACGGAAGTATTGTTCCATTCCCTATAAAAAGTTGTCCACATCCATCGTGAACCTCATCCCCTTAAATTCTTTCTGCTTGAGGACATCAACCTTAGGCTCTACTATTGCAGCCAACACGCCATTACTTAAAGCAGCTTTATAGATAACAAGCTCCGCATTCAACTCTTCAATTTGTTCCTTCAAAGTTGTCACCACGACCTCAAGAGTATCATCTCTTTCTATCAGCTTACCACAGAGGTATTGAGAACCCCTTGCATCGCGTCCACACTAGTATCGAGAGCCTCCACCACCTATCCCTTGAGTTGCTTTTTCATTGAGTCTAGCTCTGTGGTGCGTCCCTTAACTACTTCGAGTGTTTCCTTCATGCTATCCACGAATTCCTTGAGGTTGGTCACTCAACCTTTCAAACCTGAAAGTATGCCCCTCGATCTACTAGCTTTCTTAGACAAACGCTAGCTCTTGATCATTTATTTCTTTCTCCATTTCAATCAACGCCTTACCAAACACTAGCTCCTGATACCAATTGTCACGAGGCTAGAACTTTAGTCTGACAAACCGTGCAGTTTTGGGCAAGAACTTAGCTTCAAATTCGCCTAAGTCGGCCTAAATCTCGAAAATTGACAAATCATAAGGAAATTCTCTAATGCACCAAAACTTAGCGGAAGCAAACACAAAAGCGAAGAAGCAATGAAAAAACTAGAAAAGCCACAATAAAGCAATGTACACAAGGTGTTGAGTAAATGCTGTCAAATATATTTGGTAACTCTGAATGGAATACATTGAGTGATTGCAAATGAAGGGGAAAACCTTTATTTATAGTTGAAATCTTTCAGATGCAACAATTCAATTTTAATTACATCTACAATCGAGATTAAAACCTATCTACAAATGAGAGTTCTGAGGGATTTAAACTTTATACAATCTAATCCCTTAGGATTACAAATATTCACCATGGTAACTCAAGTTTAATTTACTGGAGCGTTTCACTAAGCGACCACGGCTTCAAGTGGATAGGCTTCTCCATGTGTTCCACGAATCATGCCAATTCAAGTGGGTTAAAAGAGCCACATTTGATCAATTGACCTTATTGGGCGATACTGTGCACATTGATTACAGGCTTTGATTCACAGATTTTATTGTTTCAGTTTATTACTTAAATGAAATATTTTGGCTGATCTAGTTAGTTTTAATACAAAATTGGTTGTGATGATTTAATAAAAAAAGAAGACAAACTATTAAGCATCAATAAGGATGCAATTGAGCAAGATAGGTTAAATGTTGTCAAATCCATCACCGCTCCATACTCATGTGAAAAAATTATCTCATATTATCTTATATCCACTTTTAAAATTTTTGTTCTATCTAAAATAAGTGATTTAAAAACATATAACGGTTCGAGTTTTGCGGTTTCTAATTAAAATCTGAAAATAAAAGATAAATTAGAAAGAAAAAAAAAAAGAGCGAGAAAAAAATCACCTACATTAGAAAAAAAAACGATAGACATTAAAAAGAACCCATAAAAGTCAGTCAACTTCTTAGACATACCAAACAAAATGTAGTAAAAACTATAAAGGGGAGGGGAAACTTCAACGAAGGTGGAAAAACAAAAGTCAGTCAAGCTGACCCCACTATGATCACAACAACAAATCGGTATTCATTCTCATGTTCAGTGTTTTTTTCCTCAAATTTTACTAAACTCCAACTAACGGGGATAAAAGAAAATTAGTAACAAAGTTAGAAAGGGTTGCTAACAGTCAAACATGTCTAACATTTATTTAGAAAAGAGAACAAAGAGAGGACGAAGAGTTGAAGACCCTGTTAAACGAGACAAAGCATTATAGTAAAGCAGCAGCTGCATTGCGTGCATAATTGGAACTCTCAAGGGCTGAACCACCTATGTCAATGAAACTATTTAAAGCCCGTTTCACTTCAGGGGCTCACAAGTTAGTACGAACAATGTTAATTTACTCGTTATTTTGCTTTATCTTAGCTGTGAATGTTGCAGAAGCAGTGTCCATCCAAGACGACTGCAAGGTGCGGCGGTGCAACCACCAGGATCCGCCTGTCCGTTTCCCCTTCCGTTTAGAAGGCCAGCAGTCACCCCACTGCGGCTATCCTCATCCTGGGTTTCAGCTTTCCTGCTCAGAAAACAAACAGACCCTGCTGAAGATACCACGTTCGCTGAAGCTGTTGGTGAAGCGCATAGATTATAAAGCTCAGCGGATTGACTTGTACTTTCCCGGCCGTTGCCTCTGGCAGCAGCTTTTAGATCTCAATTTATCTGCCTTTCCATTCGTGAAGGAACAACCAGGTTTCAGCCGCCTAAAAGTTCATAGATCCCAGCCAGCTGAATCCTACTACACCTTGTTTGAGTGTTCAAGCCAAGATGAGGATTTGTATAAACCATATAGGGTCGCTTGCTTAAGCACCCCTGGCTCCCAAATTATGGCTTTTGATTCTGACTATGCTTATAACAATAACCTGTTGAATTGCAGCTACTTTCGCAACTTCTCAACACCCATTTCTCCTGATGATATCCGTTTTCAATTACGTTGGTATAAACCAGACTGTGGTGATTGCGAAGCTCAAGGAAGGGGATGTAGATTGAACAACAATAATAGCACCAAGGAACAAACCGAGTGTTTTTATATTCCCAAACACCATATAGGTATGTTCTAACTATTATAATTGCACAATATACGTTAAAAAAAAAATCATTAGCCTGCATCAACGTGAAGCTTAATGTTTTAAACTTACAGTGAGCCCTTTTCTTAGATTTCCCATGTATCAAAGCTGAATAATTTTTAATGTTTGGCAGGTTTGGGAGAAAGGCTAATGGTTGCAGGTAAATGGAATTTTCCTTTTAGCTTCAATTATTTAAGACAGGATATAACAGAGGGATGTATGCTGATTTGCAGGTATTGTGTTGGGTTCTTCAATTGCTGCAGCCATTGCCATTGCAGTTGGGTGGAGATATCGGTTAGACAAAAAGGAGAAAGAAAGTCAAGTCAAGATTGAAAAGTTTTTGGAAGATTATAAAGAGCTTAAACCCTCAAGATACTCCTATGCTGATA
This sequence comes from Gossypium longicalyx, assembly GCA_025698465.1. Lineage (NCBI taxonomy): Eukaryota > Viridiplantae > Streptophyta > Magnoliopsida > Malvales > Malvaceae > Gossypium > Gossypium longicalyx. Next base: position 90,573,816 of record CM046998.1, read on the forward strand.
TTAAAAGGATAACTAATCATTTCAAGGACAAACTGGGACAAGGAGGCTATGGAACTGTCTTCAAAGGCAGACTTTCCAGTGATGTTTTAGTTGCTGTCAAGGTACTCAATAATTTCAAGGGAAATGGTGACGAGTTCATCAACGAGGTGGGTTCGATGGGCAGAATCCACCATGTGAATGTGACTCGCCTGGTTGGGTTTTGTGCCGATGGATATGACCGAGCTCTCGTTTATGAATACCTACCAAACGAGTCATTAGAGAAGTTCATATTTGCAGCCAAGGGCAAGGATCGATCCCTTAGTTGGGAAAAACTTCAGGATATTGCTGTCGGTGTAGCCAAAGGCATCGAGTACCTGCATCAAGGTTGCGAGCAACGTATCCTCCATTTCGACATCAAACCTCACAATATTTTGCTTGATCACAACTTCAATCCTAAGATCTCTGATTTCGGCCTTGGTAAATTGTGTTCCAAGGAACAAAGTGCTATTTCAATGACAACAGCTAGAGGTACCATGGGCTATATTGCACCCGAGGTACTGTCTCGCAACTTTGGAAATGTATCGTATAAGTCTGATGTTTATAGTTTTGGAATGCTGTTGCTTGAAATGGTTGGGGGGAGAAAGAACATAGATGTTACGGTCGAGAATACAAGCCAAGTGTATTTCCCAGAATGGGCATATGATCGTTTGGATAAAGGAGAGGAGTTCGGGATTGGAATTGAAGATGATGCACAAACAGGGATAGCAAAGAAACTCATGATCGTTGGACTTTGGTGCATTCAGTGGTATCCTGTTGATCGTCCTTCGATGACAGTGGTGGTTCAGATGTTAGAGGGAGAGCTTGACGTTCTTACAAAGCCACCAAATCCTTTTGCGTCGACAGATCCAACGAAGACGATGGGTGCCACCATACCTAGGAAGCCGGTTAACAGAGATCTACCCACTATTGCAGAAATGGAATAGGAACAATCTCGAGCCTCATTGTTAGTAGTACTAGAATCAGTTGAAACTTGAAATCATCTATTAGCACACTCATATTACACCAATGCTAAGATTTTATTTGAACTCATAAATGAAATGCTGCATGGCTGTTGTTTGATTGTCAAAATTAAGGTATTCATCGTTGGTAGGTGTTCCATTTCTATATCGAACCCCTGATTACATGATTAAAAAAATGAGGTGAACAACCGCCACATCATACTCATAATTATTACAATGATTACATATTACGATAAGAAAGTAAAAACCCTCTCATGAGATCACGCAATGTTAAGAGTCACTTATATATTAAATAATCGTAAATGAATTTGATATTAACTCATTATATGGTCATAAGGAGACATTTTTATTAATTAAAGCATGAAGCGAAGGAGCTAAAGTCTAAAACACACATCCATTAATAGTTGTATTACATGATGCTGGATATTATACAACTGAACATGAAATGCTACAAATTAAAAGCTTACAGTTGCAGAACTATATGTATAAAAGGTCCGAATAAAGTAGAACATTACACTTAGAGGTCCACACAACTTTTTGACGTAGATGGTTCCTCCGATACATTCTTACTAACATGATCTTCAGTTGACTTTTGGAGAGTGTTAGAATTAAGTGACCCAAATTCTTATAGAATATGATGGAAAATAAAATAAAAGTAAAATCCATATAGAACTAGATTTCTTTTATTTTATTTTAGAATAAGGTTTTTTAAACCTTATTAAACTTCATCTATTTTATATTGATTAGGATAGGGTGTTTCAATCCTACTAGAATATGGCTTTACAAGCCTATAAATAGACATAGTCTATTCCTCTTGTATTGATACAAATTTTTCGACATAGTGAATTTTCTTCTCCTCCGCCTCGTGGGTTTTTTTTTCCGAAAGGGTTTCCACGTAAAATTTGTGTGTTCTTTATTTTATTTATTTTATTCTATTTTTTCACAAATTGGTATCGAGCTTAGGGTTATTCATCTCGATCACGGTAATGGCGTCTTTGAAATATGAAATTCCGCTGTTGGATCGCAACACTAGATTTGCGTTGTGGCAAATTAAGATGCAAGCAGTTCTTGCACAGATGGATCTGGAGGATGCCCTGCTAGGGATAGATAAGATGCCTTCGACATTAACAGATGAAGAGAAAAAGCGTAAGGATCGAAAGGCATTAACACAATTACATCCGCATTTGTCTAACGAAATTTTGCAAGATGTGATGAAAGAGAAATCACATTGCATTATGGAAGAGGCTAGAACAAATATGTATGTCGAAAACTCTAACAAGCAAGTTGCATATGAAGCGGCGTCTTTATGCTCATCGTTTGGAGGAAGGTGCGTCAGACACGAACACTTAATGTTGTTTAAAGAAATTCTCTCAAACTTGGAAGCCATGGAGGTTTGTTAGATGATAAGGAAGATCTAGGGTTGATTCTACTTTGTTCGTTGCCCCCGTCTTATTCAACCTTTAGAGACACGATTTTATATAGCCGTGAGTCTCTAACAGTTGATGAGGTTTATGATTCTTTAACCTCGTATGATAAGATGAAGCATCTTGTGGTTAAACCCGACTCTCAGGGAGAGGGTCTCATTGTTCGTGGGAGACAAGATCGGAATGCTTGATGATGATCGTGGTAGGACACAGAACGGAATCCTCGTGGTAAATCTAAGGGTAGATCAAGTCTTCAAACAGAGGTAAAACTTGTAACTTTCGCAAGAAGAAAGGGCACATTAAATCTGAGTGCTATAAGCTACAAAATAAGATTAAAAGGGAGGCTGCGAATCAAAAGGGAAAACAACCAGAAAATTCCGGTGAAGCTGATGTTGTAGAAGACTACAGCGATGGTGAACTTCTAGTCGCTTCACAATGATTCTAAAGTAAGCGAGGAGTGGATACTTGATTCAGCTGCACCTTCCATATGAGTCCCAATCGGGATTGGTTTACAACTTACGAAACAAAGGTCCAAGGTGTTGTTTTGATGGGAAATAATACTTCGTGTAAAATCGCAGTGTTGGAACAATTAAAGTTAAGATGTTTGATGGAGTTGTCGTAACACTTAGTGACATACGGCATGTTCCGAATTGAAAAGAAATTTAATTTCGTTGAGTACTCTTGATTCAAAGTGGTACAGATATACAAATTGAAAGTGGGGTTTTAAAGATTTCCAAAGGGTCCCTTGTTGTGATGAAAGGACAGAGAAAGATTGCCAAGTTATATGTTTTGCGTGGTTCTATCATATGGTGATGCAAATTGCCGCGCTTCCTCGTCCTTGTCGATGATGATATTACTAAACTTTGGCATATGCGCCTAGGGCATATGAGTGAGAATGGCATGGCGAGAATCGAGCAAAAGAGGACTTCTTAATGGGCAAGGAATTTGCAAGTGAATTTCTGTGAGAGCACTGTGTGTTTTGGAAAACAAAAGAGAGTTCGATTCACTAGAGGAATCCATAACACGAAGGAACATTGGAGTATATTCATTTCGACTGTGGGGGCCATCTAGAGTGCCTTCTAGAGGTGGAGCTAATTATATGCTAACCTTTATTGATGATTTTTCGAGAAAAATTTGGGCGTTCTTCTGAAGCGAGAAAAAGTGATGTGTTTTCCGCATTTAAGTCTTGGAAAATTATGATTGAAAAACAGAATGGAAAGCAGATAAAATACCTCCGCATGCATAATGGCTTAGAGTTCGTTCGATGAGTTTAATAGATTGTGCAAGTCGGAAGGAATCATAAGACACCGACGATTCGTCATACTCCACAACAAAACGGCGTTGCAGAACGAATGAACAACGATCATGGAGAAGGTTCGATGTATGTTGTCAAATGCCATCTTACGAAGTCATTTTGGGCGTAGAAGCGGTTTCATCGCATGTTTTTGATCAACCGATCTCCATCCGCTGCCATTGAGAAAAAGACTCACACAAGAGGTATGGTCCGTAATCCCGCTAATTATTCTAATTTAAAGATCTTTGGGTGTCCCGCATATGCTCATGTTGATAATGGAAAATTGGAACCGAGATCCATTAAATGTGTTTTTCTTGGTTATAAAGTGGTGTAAAAGGGTATAAGTTATGGTGTCCTGAAAATAGAAAAGTTGTGATTAGTAGAGATGTTGTTTTTGATGAAACCGCTATGCTACCTAACTTATCTCTTAAAGACTCTTCCAATAAAGAAAATCAAAAACAAGTAGAGCATCAGTTAATACAGAGTCAACTCCTCAAGCCAAGTACAAAAATTGAGAATAGAGTTGCTTCTTCACCACAATACTCTATCGCCAAAAACAGTAACTAGAAGAGAAATTAAACCTCCAAAGAAATATGTCGAGGTCGATCTAGTTGCTTATGCTTTGAATGTGGTGAAGATATAGATGCGAATCAAGAGCCATCTAATTATTCCGAGGCGATTACTGTGAAAGGCTCGTAAAAGTGGATGTTTGCTATGTAAGAAGAGATGGAATCACTCCACAAAAAGCAGAACATGGGACCTTGTGAAACTTCCTAAAGGTAAAAAGGTCGTTTCGTTGTAAATGGGTATTTAAAAAGAAAGAAGGGACTCAGGAGTTGAAGAACCGAGATATAAAGCAAGGCTTGTTGCAAAGGGTTACTGATCAAATTCCAGGAGTGGACTTCACAGATGTGTTCTCCTCGGTTGTTAAGCATAGTTCGATTCGAGCTTTGCTTGGTATTGTGGCCATGCATGATTTGGAGCTTGAGCAGTTAGATGTAAAACCGCATTTTTGCATGGAGAGCTTGATGAGGATATTTACATGCAACAACCGTAAGGTTTTCTGATTTGAGAAAAAAGAGAACTATGTTTGCTTGCTTTGAAAAAGTCCCTTTACGGTTTGAAACAAATCACCAAGACAGTGGTACAAGAGGTTTGATTCCTTTATGACTTCTCATGATTTCAAAAGAAGTAGTTTTGACAAATTGTGTTTACTTTAAGAAAAATAGTGATGGTTCTTTTGTGTATCTACTTCTTTATGTTGATGACATGTTGATAGCAAAGAAAAGATAAAGAAGAGATAAGAAAGGTCAAAGCCCAACTAAGTAAAGAATTTGAGATGAAAGATTTAGGACCAAAGCAAAGAAGATACTTGGTATGGAGATTCTCAGAGATAGAAAATCAAGTAAATTGTACCTAAGTCGGAAGGGTACATTGAGAAAGTTCTTTGCGGAGTTCAATATGCAGAGTGCTAAGCCTGTTAGTACTCCTTTAGCGACCATTTCAGACTTTCATCGATTTTGTCTCCACAATCAGATGATGAGATTGAGTACATGTCACATGTTCCATACTCTAGTGCAAGTGGGATCTCTCATGTATGCTATGGTTTGTTCACGCCCGATTTATCATATGCAATCGAGTGTAGTTAGCGAGATACATGGCAAATCCGTAAAGAACATTGGAAAGCGATTCGGTGTATTTTAAGATACTTACGAGGCACTACTCGATGTTTGCTTACGATTTGGAAGAACTAAAGATGGAGTAATAGGGTATGTTGATGCTGATTTGATTTTTGGAGACCTTGATAGAAGAAGATCTCTCACGAGTTACGTCTTTACAATCGGAGGTTGTGCAATTAGTTGGAAAGCCATTTTGCAAACTACTGATCGCTTTGTCTACCATCAAGCCGAGTACATGGCGACATCGAGGCTTGCAAAGAAGCTATTTGGTTGAAGGGACTATTTAGTGAACTCAATGAAGGCCTTCAAATCAGCATGATTTTTTGTGACAATCAGAGTGCTATATTTCTTACAAAAGATCAAATGTTTCATGAGAGAACAAAACACATTGATGTTCGGTATCATTTTGTTCGTGATATTATTGCTCGTGGTGATATTGTTGTGAGCAAAATTAGTACTCATGAAAATCCTGCAGATATGATGACTAAGTCACTTCCTAAAACCAAGTTTGAGCATTGCTTAGACTTGGTTGGTGTTCATTGTTGAGTTAAACCCTTAAGGGGTTTTATGGAAGAGGTGGAGAACTTGTTTATTGAAAGTTCGCAATGAAGAACTTGTTCATTGAGAATTTGTGTCAAGGTGGAGATTGTTAGAATTAAGTGACCCAAATTCTTATAGAATATGATGGAAAATAAAATAAAAGTAAAATCCATATAGAACTAGATTTCTTTTATTTTATTTTAGAATAAGGTTTTTTAAACCTTATTAAACTTCATCTATTTTATATTGATTAGGATAGGGTGTTTCAATCCTACTAGAATATGGCTTTACAAGCCTATAAATAGACATAGTCTATTCCTCTTGTATTGATACAAATTTTTCGACATAGTGAATTTTCTTCTCCTCTGCCCGTGGTTTTTTTCCCGAAAGGGTTTCCACGTAAAATTTGTGTGTTCTTTATTTTATTTATTTTATTCTATTTTTTTTCACAGAGAGAAAATAGTGAAGGTCTCGATGGCAATTCAAGGTGATCAAGTTCATTTTCGAGCATTTCCAAAACTTTGCTCATTGAAGGACGGTTAGTGGGATTCATTTGTATGCACCAAAATGCAACCATTATCATCTTCCTTGCTATTTTGTCATCAACTTCTGTTACATCCCCTAATTCTATGTTATCTCTTTGTTCAAATCGATCATAAATCCATGACGGAAAATAGATTTGACTAGAATGATCATCAAATGCATTCAAATTCTTTCTTCTTCCCACCATTTCCATTAATAACATTCCAAAACTATAAATATCAGCTTTATATGATATGCCTCCAATATTTCTGTAAAATAATTCAGGAGCAATGTATCCTAATGTACCGCGAGCCGCTGTGAGAGAAATAATACTGTCATCCACTGAATATAATTTTGCAAGACCAAAATCAGAAACTTTAGGGATAAAGTTTTCATCCAAAAGAATGTTGTGCGGCTTGATATCAAAATGTAAAATTTGCATCTGACAACCCCTGTGCAAGTATTCAATCCCTCGAGCCACACCCAGTGCAACCTCAAACAGTTTTTGCCAACTTAAAGTGCAATTCTCCTTTGAAAATATAATTTTATCCAAAGACCCATTCACCATGAAATCATATACAAGAGCTTGTTTTGATCTCTCTACACAAAACCCAATAAGTTGCACTACATTAATGTGATGAATCCTTCCAATAGTAGCAACTTCATTGATGAAATCTTCTCCATTTGCTTTGGATTTATCCAACATTTTTATTGCGACTAGCCGACCACTACGAAGCTTTCCTTTAAACACAGAACCATAACCACCTTGACCTAATTTAACTTTAAAACCTTCCGTAATTTTTTTTATTTCGGAATATGAATATCGAATAGGCATTAAATTATTTTGACTTTGAAGAAAGTTTTCAATATTATCGTCCATCGATAAATGCCTCCTCCTTAGTTTGCGTATAACAAGTGTAATGAGGCAGAATATCCCCAACAAAGTTCTCGCTAACAAGTGCAAACACAAGGATAAATCAGCATTCATGATTATTTTATAAAGATAACATAAAAAAAGTGGGGCGGGGAAGGAGATTTACCTGGTAGTAATGCAAGACAAACGAAGGTGACTCCTGTTTAAAACGCCAATTGAACAGTAAGATTACTAACTCGAATACAATTCAAGGGCAAATCCAACAAATAAAGATACTTATGAAATCTGAAAGATTAACCTTTTCCATAAGGATAATCAGGGACTAAACTGTCCGGATGAAGAAAGGCCGCAATTTTTACTATGTATGTGCGAATTGGAAGTAGCAGATAGTACACCAACTGTAGCAAGCTAGAATAACCCCAAAAAAGGAAAAAAAAGCAAACAATCAATAAATAAGACCTTGTAAAGTTATAGATTGAAAGAATCTAAAGATCGAAGTCTCTTACACTTTGAGAATCGGGTTTGAAAGCCACTCAGTATCGCCCATATACCAGTACACCTCGACGCCTTCCAACAGGTTTTTGTAAATGTTAGAAGGGGATAAGCCACTAATATTGGAAAGCATGACAGGAAACTGGGCTATAAATCTGCACGAATGATGGAAATCGGATATATTTGAAAACGAGACCGGAAAGTAGAAGTAGGTCCAAGGAGAAGAAGAGCTATTGGTTGGGCAACGAGAAGCATCGACATAAACTGAAGAAGACTTCATCCTTGTCGTGCAATTTACCAGATACATGGTGTCTGCTCTATACCATATTATGTTTTCGACAATGGAACTGCGAGGAATTGAGCAGTTTTCATCGACCAGACTCACATCCACAAGTCGAAGCGTTCGGTTAACATAAGAGATGTTTAGGACATAAAAGTTTCCGTATTCCGTGGGAAAACTGGTGCGGTTTCTCTTGCACTCTAATTCATACCAACTGTAACCGCATCCACGAGGCTGACCTTTTAGTCGGAAAGGGTGACTGATATTAACGTTTCCACACAAAGATGGGCCGCAGTGGTTGCTTTTGCCTGCTCTACCATCGGAAACATCTGGAGATAGAGATAAAGTAAGGGCAAAGATGCTAAACAAGACAAGTCTGGGTCTTAACATCATCAAGTTCCGGTGGAGCTCCGATGAAGAAATAAACAATGGGACGTTCTTTAACGTAAAATGCCAATCATTCATTTATTTCATGGCTGCAATTGGGAGCAAGTCTTTCTTTAAAAAAGTGAGTCCACTAATAAAGCTAATGTGGAAAATTCTTTCATACAAGTCGTGGGTCAGTCAATGGCGATGCTCATAAAAGTCTTGGATGTATTAATTCAGATGCAGGCAATAATCACCAGTCAGCAGTAGCAGTGGCTCCAGTGATATTAATTTTGATGAAATTAAAAATAATAAGATTAAAATAAGTGGTCAAATATATATTTAGATACATTAGTTTTTAATGTAATGTATGTGATTTTGAGTCAGAGAAAACATCGACACAGAGTCTCCACAATTCTTATTTTGGGTTAAATTTATTCTTGTTAAATTTTTGTTTATGTAATTAATTGTAAAATCTTCGAATTTTAATGCATTTTATTTATGTAGGTGGAGTTGAATATCGTGTGACCGAGGAATCTTTGATGGATAGCATAAGAACAGACATGCATGAAGTATTGATTCTTCACTAATTCATTGAGCAAGATTTAGACGTCAATGTCAAATGAACATTAATACTAGTATATGTTATTTGTGCTATTGTTCACCACTCTTACATACAGGTCTTATGGGTCCATGGATCTGCTGATGAGATAATTTCTCTTGAAGATGCATTGGAGTTTGCCAAGATTATACCTAATCACCAATTACATATTATAGAAGGAGCTAATCATGGGTAGACCTCACATCAAACTGGGTTGGCATATCCTGTTGTGAAATTTATAAAGTCAGCCTCAGAGCAAGACAAGGTTTCTTCCAAGTAGGTAGGCTGTAAACACAAATCTAAATTTTTCTACACCAACAAATGAGATACTTTCAATACTAACTAAAAATAACAGGTTTTTTTAACTGCTTCACTAGTCATAAATTATTGATTGCTGAAGCTATTTCACCTTATACATTGATGTCATTTTGATGCAATACTTTCTAATTAATTATCATCATTGGGTACTCAAATTATGATGCTCCTAGAGTTTAGACAATCTTGTTAAGAGTATAATTGGATATTTCTTGCCATTGTATAAGATTATTGGGTAATCTAAATTCTCGTTAAAATAAATATAAGTGGCAAGATAGGGGATTTATGAGGGCAAAGGCTGCAGCTCATCGTAGATCACCAATAAACAAAATACTCCGGCCCCTGCGGTACTGTATAAGTGCACAAGTGAAATCTGTATAGAAGTTTACTTGGTGTTTTAACCTTACTGCATTACTTCTATTAGATTTTGATTAGAATAAGGTTTTTAAACCTATAAATGCATTCACCTATCTTGCCACTTGCTGTATTTTATTTTAATAAGAATTTGGGTCACAACTCTAACAAATTGGATATTTTTCAACTAAAGTTATAACTTAATTTGTTTAATTAGTTAATTAATTTAGGATAATTTTAAAGTGTAAAAGTGTTTTGAGTAATTGGATTTTGGTATAAAATTTAGATATTAACTCGACTAGGAATAAATGAAATTTAGTTTAAGATTAAAATGGATTAATTGGCATGAAATTGATAGCTTAGATCTAATTTTAATAAATCCATGCATTCTCTTATGTTGTGGATTGATTCTTTCTAAGCAACAAACACTTAGAAATTTAGTTTGTGATCCCTACGTTTTAAATTATCTTAATGTTGTAATTAAATTATTAGCTTAAAGACTGTGATTTTTTTATTCCTTGCTTATGACTTTTTACTTGTATGACAATTTATTAAACTGATTTTAATTATGGTTACTATTGTTAAATTTTTATTTTTATTAAGTGATTATTTTTCGAAAATCATTGTTAAAAGTACTACTTTAATAATTGATTAAATGTCTAGTAAAATTAGTTGAATTTTTTTTTTGGATATAGTCAACATGCCGTAGAGTGTAGGGGTCTCCATCATTGCTTATTGTTCATTGTGGGAATTGCCTTGAGTGTCCAGGAGCATTATAATTGTTGCACTTTGCGCATTTAGTTTGATGGTTGGTTATTGATTAAGTCATGTTTATCGTGCAATGGAGTATTGTCATTGTTGGCGCTTGCACCATTTCATTGATCATTTGATGTTATGTTGGACACTCGTGTGCCCAAATATCTTTCCTCCTTGTGTTACTTGGGCAAAATGATTTAATGAACTTGAACATTGAATCGAAGCACTATCTTTATTTATTTATTTATTGAATGTCTTATATTTTAAATGTTATTTTGTGATTGATTCATGATTGTATTGTGTCTGTCAATTTATATATATATAGTTGAATTTGATATATTAGAATGTTTTTATTTTTAACTATATGCATTAGTAGTTTAAAATATTTTGGATCTCCACCTAGATGTGAAAAGCTCAGCGTGCGGGTTATTAATTTCGTGTGTAGGTAATATTTGAATCAAATAGTTTGTGAGTTCAAGTCAGAGCAAGCATCATCTTAGAGTCTCTATAATTCTTATTTCGTAAAAACCATTGAAATAGTATAATTTGACATGTACTTAAGATTTGTTAATTGGTCAATTTGGGTGTTTTGATTTTTATTTTGGAACTTAATAATTATTTGATTAAGTTTTGTTAAATGATTTATTGTGTGTATGTTTAATTTTTATATTTTAATGTGATTGAATGAATGATTGATCAAACGAATCGCTATAATAACCACAATAATGCTCCAAATCCAACTAAACTTCTAGGTTGGGTTTAGAGAATTACATTTTGCCTCTTTTATACGGTCACCATCAATTATCACTATCCAATCCTCATAAGTCTTTATTACTATCTTCGAATACTTATATTTCTTCTTCGCACTTCCTTTGTGATACACTTTCTTAGTGTCAACGATGGACACTTAACTTTTTTTCTAGCCTTAATAAATACTATTTCCTTCGTAATGTCTACTTCAAGATAATCTTACTTCACTTTCATCCTATACAAATAATTCATTACTAAACATTTTCGGAATCTCATTTTACTTTTATTGGATTGACAATATGTGTCAATCTCTTCTCTTGAGAATTTCATTGTATTAGTTGTCTCTTCGAGTAACTTTTCCTTTAATAAAAATATCTCTTCAATCCTTACTAGATTCATTTTCCTTAAACTATTCATACTACATTTCTCTTCGCATATGATCGCTTAACTTTACACTTTCACGGCATTTGATATCGTTCACTTCACTAATCACTATCTTTATCATGAGTTTCAAACTTCCTTAAAAATCCTTGTAGATTATTCCTCTAACACTCTTTACTCTTTTCTTTTCTAACCATCCAAAATCATTTCAGTTTCCTCAAATAATTACTCTTATTTTCTCTTGTATTTGTTTTCCGTCAGACCTCGTCAAGAATGCCTCAAGTCCTTGTATTTGAACTACACGAGTCTCAATGTTTTCTCTCAACTTTTCTTAATCAAGAACTCTCTCGTTTGCACTTTTTTTAGACTTTGTGTTTATCACTACTATACTTCCAAATCCTTTATCTTTACTTCTATCATCATTTCATAGTCAAATCTTGTAAAAAAAAAAAAAAAACATCTTCAAATTAAGCACAAAAAAAAATCTCTTTTACTATAAACAAATCATGCGAGTGACTAATGATTAGTTGATTACTTATATACTAAATATATAGAAAAATAATACTCCTACTAAACGAAAGAGTAAATGAAAAAATTGAGTTAATATAATATTTTTTTTTTCTCTAATCCGAGCTTTCAATTCTAAAGTAACAAGTAATTGATCTATAAATTCTATTAATATGACAAATTGATTTAGTCTCTTAAATTTAAATATCTTATTTTTTTTAAATAAATTATACCAAATTAGTTGCGAATTAACTTGGTGTTTATTAATCCAAACAAATTGTCAAACAATATAACAACAATACATCTACTCATCAATCATGATCAAGTGAATTATATTTAACAAGATTCAGTTCATCATTGGATAAACTGAAAATCAATAAATAGATCACACAAGTTTTTTTTTTGGTACATCATCAAGGAAAAAAGAACATTATGAGACATTCTAGATGGGCTATTTCTCATCCAAGATAGATGCTTTGAGGCGTCATAATTCGAGCAGATAGTTTAGAGGTGATTAAGGTTATTCAGGAATCTTCCTTGACTGACTCAAACTCCACTCTTATTAGAAGAATTCATCAACTTTTAGTGAAGGTTGGACATTGGGACATGCAACACATTCCTAGGGAGTAAAACAAAATTGTTGATTGTTTGACTAAATTGACTTTTAATACAAATCAAAATTTGAAAGTGATTTTTATGAGATCCCAAGAGAGGTGTTAGCAATATTTTCTATTATAAAAGCAAATGTTAACCTTGATCAAAAGGCTTCTAGTATATAGATTGTATTAAGTTTTCTTTTCACCAAAAAAAAAAAAAAAAACCGGGAGTATCTAATGAAAGCTTTCAAGGCACATCTTACCCATTGCATTTCTTCTCTTCTTAGCTTGTGATTGACAGCTGGTTGGGTCTAATAATGACGAATTGAAGGAGATTTTGGAAGTCTTCGAATGTTGGTTAAAGTTTTTGCCCTACTTTGGTGCCTTCAAGTATGATGTTGATTCATTTGTTGTCATTGTTCAGTAACCTAGAAGAAGTAATATTGTGAGACTTAAAAGGGATAAAAGAATAGCGCGAAGGATAAGAATTGTAGCCTAAAGTTTGCTAGCAAACTTGAAGCTTCAAATGAACAACAATTGGAATCCTTTTGACTTCTGAACAATAGCAGTCCCTCCAGTCATGTCATTTTATCAGTTTTGAACAATACTTAACAAAAGAGACCATTAGATAAAGTGCTATCTAGGACTGGGAGAAGAATTGAGTCCTTGATTGATTAGTCTGAAAAATATTAGCAAGATAGGCGTTGACAATCAAATGGTAGAGATAAAAAATTCTTTTAATAGCACCTATAGGATAGGGATTAGATCCTTGGAAGATGAGTTCATTTTTCAATTTCCATATAATCGAAAGGGTGCAGACCATAGCAATGCAGAAACTTCTTGAATCCTGGGAGTTGATGTTTACTTGGAGCCATTGGAGGATCCGATTGGAGATGGATGAGTTCGTAAAAGAGTCGGAGCACGAGAGGAGTATCAAACCAAAGTGCCCTAGCAAAACTACAATTTAAGAAGAGAAGTTTGAGGGTTTCCCTATTTTCTTTGAAGAGAAGACAAAAGTTATCATTGGTAAAGAGCCTCCTTGAGAGGTCTTTTGTGGGGAGGCAATTATTACAAATCTTCCACAGGAAAATAATGATTTTGAAAGGAAATTTAAGCCGCCAAAAATTGATCTGAACACTTTGCTGAGATTAAGGGAGAGTGGTAATGGAGCTCCTCTAGAAAAGAATGGAATAAGCATTTTTAACCGCAAAGACCTCTTTGTGATCTAATTTCCAGACTAATCTCCCTGTATGGAAAGTGTTCTGCTAAAAAGAAACGAGGCTCTATTAGTACCAAGAGATCTAAGGGACTTATTTTGATCCCAATTGTTGATATGATGGTGGAGGTAGGTTTGAACTTGGAAATCAGAATCATAAGGTTCGACTGTGTCAATAAGGGGCAGATCCAACTGTTTTACCTGCCCTAAAGTTGAACATCCCTAGGCTTTGGGTTAACAAATTCAAAGGGAGTACGATTGCAATACTTAGCTTTTAGAACTTTTGATAGCAGACAATTTTGGTCCGTCATTATTCGTCAACGGACTTCCGATGGGACGACTTCATTGAAAAATTTAATTTTACGAATTCCCAAGCATCATTGTAAACAAAACTGTACATTATTCCCTTATGACAATCATGACATTGAGAGACAAACATTCAAACAAGCTGGATAAAAACTATAAACGAAGATGATACAATATGAAACACATGATTACCCCCCAATTCTATACCAGCCCCCAAAGAGAATATTTATTGATTTTTGCTAAACATTCCTCAAGTCCTTTACCCTACTAAAACTTTACCAAATCCTTTATCTCTGCTAAATCAATTCCAAGTACTCTGGTACGGGCTAACATCCCTTGGTGGTTATCCACAGGCTGATGCTTAGTTCCCGCAGTCTGCTGACAACTCACTTATGAAACCATTTCTCTATTTTGCATCAGATAAATCTTTCCATTTCAGCTCATTGTCACAAACAATAACATCAAAGATTACCTATGTCATGACTGTTTGCTGCCTTTGAGCAAGGTCTTGATGTCTCTTGACAAGATCTCGGCTTCGCCATTCTCATCATTGCTACTCAGGTATTTGTCAACTTGCACAGCAGCTTGCCTTCCCTCTGAGATTGCCCACACAACCAACGACTGACCTCGTCGACAATCTCCAGCTGCAAAGACCCCATCCACATTGGTCGCAAAGCGGCCATATTCTGCCTTAAAGTTTGACCGGTTGTCTTGCTCCACACCTAACTTGCTTGCCACTGTCTGTTAAAATTAAAGAACACAATTGATGAGGCAAGCTCAAATCATGCAACATAAATTTTACCTTTATGGAACTAGAAGAACCGGATTCGGTAGCAACAAAAATAAAATCAAGTTACTAAATTCTCAGTTCTTTCGTGTGTTTCAAGTGTACTTTTGGGATGTTTATGTTTCTTATTTAATCATATCAAGGTTTATGTCAGATAATTTGTAAGACAGAGGTTTGCCAAATATGGGGTTCTTTTATTTTTATTGGGTTATCATTAACTTTAAGTTTTCACTTAAAACTTCACATTAATAAAACTTGACTCTTTCAAGAAGAAAAGTTGGGCATCAATCAGCATTAAAAACTTCTTTACCACAAAAAGCGTTATAAAAAGGGAGTGATCAAGATACTCACTGATTCAGGCCCGAGGAAACCCATGGCTAGCAGGACTAGGTCAGCCTCAATTATTTCTTCAGAACCCTCAACTTCATTGAATTTAAGCTTTCCACTTGCATCCGTTTCCCAACGCACATGTACCACCTCAAGTCCTTTCACAATTCCATTCTCATCTCCGAAAAATCTCTTAGTCAAAACTTCATAAGATCTTGGGTCTTTTCCAAACTTGGCAGCAGCTTCTTGGTGCCCATAGTCCACACGGAATATGCGAGGCCACTGCAGTACCAACAAAAACAGTGGAAACAGTTGCATAAGATGTCTAGACCATTAAAATGTAACTCTGCTATTTCAAGTACTATCTCTAACTGAATTTTCAGTTTGTCATCTACTTCCAATGCCAAAGCAGATTTTTTTTTTTTTGGGGGGGGGGGGGTGGGGGCAATTCTACTCTAAACAACAGCATGAAATTATCAAGGAATAAGAAGAAACACTGTCAAACCTGTGGCCAGGGATTGCCAGGAGCTCTAGTTTGTGGTGGCTGAGGAAGTAACTCTAGATTTACAATGCTACTACATCCATGGCGGATAGATGTCCCTATGCAATCTGTCCCAGTGTCACCACCACCAATCACCACTACTTTCTTGCCCTTAGCAGATATATATTTACGATCTTGGAGATCACTATCAAGCAAGCTTTTAGTATTGGCATGCAGGAAATCCATCGCAAAATTAACACCAGATAATTCCCGTCCTGGAACAGGTAGGTCCCTGTATTAATCAGATAATGCATTCCATTATGCAACCATGATATAATGAATATTAAATATTGTTTATCTAATACAAGTATTTTCCTTTCTGGTGCCAACATATCAGATTGTTAGTCAGAACCCACATAAAGATTAAAACATTATCAGCAAAAATAAACAAAAATCTCCAAAGATAATAATCAACAGCTCTTTTCCCTCTTACGGTTTACCTTGGTTTTGTGGCTCCTAGTGCCAGAACAATGGCATCATTATCCTCTCGTAGCCGATCAAGGGTATAGGAAGGATCAATTCCAACATTTGCATTGACCACAAATTTAACCCCTTCATCAGCCATAAGGTTAACCCGCCTTTGAACTACATCCACCTTATCAGCCTTCATATTAGGCACACCATACATCATAAGACCTCCAATTCTGTCAGCACGTTCATACACAGTCACTGAATGACCCATTCTATTTAGCTGATCAGCAGCAGCCAAACCAGCTGGTCCACTTCCAACAATAGCAATGCTTTTGCTGTGGCCAGAAAAAACATAATCAAGTATTACGTCTTTAGTGTTAAACTTCTAAAATATGCCGATCTTGCAAAGAAGCAGAAGTCCATGTTGAATCATGCCACAAGATTTGAAATATTAACTTGAACCCTTAATGAATGAACTAATTTTTAAATGTTCAGACCATTAATGAAAATAAAATGGAGTGGCTTAAAATGAAGAGCTTGAAAATTAACATTGTCCTCTGGTTAGCATACACAGAATAACAAGCCATACCCTGTTCTCTGGGAAGGTGGTCGTGGCACCATCCATCCTTCCTCAAATGCCCTGTCTATGATAGCACATTCAATGTTTTTTATGGACACAGGATTCTCAATAATACCCAGAACGCAAGACCCTTCACATGGTGCAGGGCACACTCGGCCAGTGAACTCTGGAAAGTTATTTGTCTCTAGAAGACGATCCAATGCTTCACGCCACCTGTTTTGATACACTAGCTCATTGAATTCAGGTATTTTGTTTCCAAGAGGGCATCCAGATTTTTCCTGCATTTATGAATGTAAAAGAGATTTAAATTTATGTTCTGTTTCACATAATTCATATCCAAAATGACAAAAGAACAGTAAAAACAATAATTAATACCTGATGGCAGAAAGGAGTACCACAGTCCATGCAGCGAGCAGACTGTGTCTTCAAAAGTACAGCAGGTTTTGATTCCTCCATGACCTCCTTCCAGTCATTCATCCGAACATTAGGGTCCCTATATGGAACACCTTCACGTTCATAAGCAACAAAACCACGATGCTTCACAGCATTGGAAATCCGAGTCGGCCTCTTGGCTGATTCAGCCTCTACTTTCTAAAAATACCAAAAGTCAAATTAGATCTTAAACAAATAACGCACAACAACAATAGAAAGTACAATGAGGAAAGCCATACATCAGAATGAAGTGGGAATAATTCACAAAGGTGTGATGCAAGTTCAACAATTGAAGATTTGTTGAGATGAGCCAAAACACAATTGAAAAGGGAAAAAAAAAGAAAAAAAGAAAAGAAGAAACAGGAAGGAGGCACGCTTAGCTCAGCAACATGAATTTTTATATAAAAACCAAAAAGATATATGGGGAATGAGAGATTTTGGTTGGAAAAGGTCGAAAGAGGAGTTTAAACAAGAGGCAGAAGCATAGACCCTGTGAAGAGATACATGATTTGATAATAACAAATACTACATACCTGAATTGATTTCTCATTCAAAAAATCTGCAGCCAACTTTTTGAGCTCTTCAAAAGCATCTTTTTCCATCAACTCCGGCTCATCTTGCTCCTCAGCTACTTTTGCAGAACTAACAAATGCCTCCTTAGAGGCTTCGTCATCCTTCATCTTTGCTAGAACACGTTTATAATCCCTAGGGAAGACTTTAATGAATTTGGGCAGAAGATTCTCAAAGTCAGCAAGTACTTCTCTTGCCAATTGGCTATTTGTATGACGCTGATGTTGCTGAATCATCATTTTAAGAGTCAAAATATCCTCTTCTTCCTCAACTTTATCAAGGTCTACCAGCTCAGGATTGCATCGAGAATGAAATTTCCCATCCACATCTAAGACATAAGCAATACCACCACTCATACCAGCAGCAAAATTCCTTCCAGTTTTTCCAAGCACAACAACAGTCCCACCAGTCATGTACTCACAACCATGATCACCAATGCCTTCTACAACTGCTTTGGCACCTGAATTACGAACACAAAATCTTTCTGCTGCCATTCCATTGAAATATGCTTCCCCAGTAGTAGCTCCATAGAGAGCTACATTACCGATTACTATATTTTCCTTCGGATCAAAACGGCTTCCTTTTGGAGGATAAACTACAATTTTGCCACCTGATAATCCTTTGCCAACGTAATCATTGCTATCACCTTCAAGTTCCAGCATGATGCCAGAGCAAAGGAAAGCTCCCAGGCTCTGCCCGGCGCTTCCCGAGAGTTTGATATGAATAGTACCAGCAAGAAGCCCTTCCTGGTTGTAACGCTTAGTTACTTCATGGCTAAGCATTGTTCCAACTGCACGGTTCACATTACATATAGGTGTCTCTATGTATACGGGACGACCTTTCTCAAGGGCAGCTTTAGATAGTTTAATGAGTTTTTGGTCCAAAGCCATATCCAAGCCATGATCCTGTTTTTTACTACAATATTGAGCAGCTTCAGGGCGAATATCAGCAGCAGGTCTGAGAAGCAAGGAAAGGTCAATAGTCTGAAGCTTCTCATTATTACTAAGGACTTCTGTATCAACTTCAAGCATATCTGAATGACCAACCATCTCATTAAGCGTTCGGAAACCAAGCTGAGACATTATCTCCCTGACCTCCTCAGCAAGCATAAAGAAAAAGTTAATAACATGTTCAGGTTCTCCGGAAAACTTTTCTCTAAGCACAGGATCTTGAGTAGCAATGCCCACAGGGCAGGTGTTCTTGTGGCATTTTCGCATCATGATACAACCCAGAGTTATGAGAGGGGCTGTGCTAAAGCCAAACTCCTCTGCACCAAGAAGTGCAGCAATGGCCACATCTCTTCCTGTTTTAAGTTGTCCGTCAGTCTGGAGAACTGTGCGGCCACGAAGATCATTGGCAACCAGAGTTTGGTGGGTCTCCGCTAAACCAAGTTCCCATGGAAGCCCAGCATTTTTTATACCAGTCCATCGCGAGGCACCTGTACCACCATCATGACCAGATATTAAGACATGGTCAGCATGCCCCTTGACAACTCCGCTAGCAATTACACCCACTCCAGCTTCAGATACTAGCTTCACACTGATTCGAGCAGATGGGTTTGAATTCTGAAAAACAAAAGAAAGCATCAAAAAGACTTATCATAGAACATTGACATCAAAGAATTTGCATCTTAAGAAGGAAGAACCATAAATCAACTCCAAAAAAGAAACAGGGGAAAAGGGCTACTTTAAGAGCATACATAGTCATTATGAATGCAGAAGCAAATAAAAGAGCAGAACAGGCAAAAAATTGTCTGATCTGTTTGTAGTGATGGACTCTTAGTTGCAATCACCAGGGTTCAATCCCTCAAATCAAAAGAAAAAGAGCAGTACATGCTCCTACCTTAAGATCATGAATTAGTTGGGCAAGGTCCTCGATTGAATAAATATCATGATGGGGAGGTGGACTGATAAGTCCCACACCAGCTGTAGAGTTTCTAGTGACTGCAATATCTCCAATTACCTTATGACCTGGAAGTTCACCTCCTTCACCAGGCTTGGCTCCCTGAGTAAGGAAGAAAAAGAAAGTTAATCAACCACAGAAGAATTTAGTCCAGTTCATATCTTAACCTCACCAAATGTCAATTGTAGGTATCAGTTAAAGATGCAAAGTCACTCGGAGGTGCTTTGCAGACATCATCTGGCATGAACATAAAACCATAAACAAGAGGAATCTCTATTCCAATCAGAATAGTGGCACCAAATACAAAATAGACAAGCAGTGGCAGAAATAACAAAAATAAATGTAAATTACCAAATATATTATGATAGACTAATACCTGAGCCATCTTTATTTGTAATTCATCAGCATCTGAAAGATAATAACTTGAAACTCCAAATCTCCCACTCGCAACCTGCTTGATAGAACTTCTTTTTGGATTTCTTGAGCCATCAGGAAGAGGTTCCATACGAGATGGTTTCTCGCCTCCCTCACCTTTCAGCAAAGATGAATTAAGAACATCATAATTAGGTTCTCTAACAAGAAATAAAGAAAAGCAACAACAAAAGGTCATGATTATAGACAAGCCCCAAAAACAACAGCTAAAGAACTCTAATAGAATGGAAATATGAGAATAAACAAACAAGTTTGAGAACAATTGTGTGCCCTTCAAGAAAAGATATTTCGAAATTGACCAGGACTTAAAGTGCAAATTTCCCATAATAGGTTCATAACAATTTTCAAGAACATACCTGTATTTGATTTCCCCCCTATTGCATTCATAGCAATAGCCAGTGTTGTGTGTGCCTCCAATGATATTGATCCATAACTCATGGCCCCAGTACAAAACCTTTTCACAATTTCACTGGCAGGTTCAACCTCGTCCAGTGGAACTCTTACATCTGCCTCTTTGAACTTCAACATCCCACGCAGATTACAGATTTTGTTCAATTCATGGATCCTTTTGGCATATTCCTTATAAGCAGCAACACTATTGCTTCTGGCAGCTTCTTGCAGCTTTGCTATAGCAAGAGGATCATTCAGGTGGACTTCACCACCTTTCCTCCAGTGATAATCTCCAGGATTGGGCAGTGCTACAGCTTCTGCACTTTTGGGGGCGATAGGCCGAGAAGGAAATGCTAACTCGTGCAAATGAAGCGCATCTCGAGCTAGCATCTCAAATGTTGCTCCTTCAACTCTGCTTGGGGTTCCTGCAAAGCATTTCTCTATCACTTCTGAAGAAAGGCCAAGAGCTTCAAAGATCTGGGCACCCTTGTATGAGGCTAAAGTAGATATCCCCATCTTGGCAAGAACCTTCATCATTCCATAGTTGCTTGCCTTGAAATACTTCTTGACCAGCTCATCCTTTGAGTGGAACTCACTGCTAGATTTCAGAGGAATCTTCCCATCTACCTGTAATCTCCAAATAGCCTCTATGGCCAAGTACGGGCATATAGCATCAGCACCAAATCCAACCAGTGTGCAGAAATGGTGCACTTCACGTGGTTCTGCAGATTCAACTACTAATCCAACCCGCGTGCGCTCAAGTTTCTTAACAAGATGATGATGAACAGCACCAACAGCCAAGAGGGAGCTCACAGCAACACGCTTTGATGAGAAAGCTACACATTTAGAGGGGAAAGTTAATACCTTAAAGCATGATTCATGAAAAGAAAAGATGGTATGGGCAATAGATGAGGCGTAATGCGATCCCACATATTTCAATCAAATGAGAAAACTCTAGTTTTATATATAAAGTATTAGGAACAAGTACCCCTGTCAGAAAGCACCAATAATGTATAACCCTCCTTAATTGCATCTCGTGCTTCAGCACAAATCCTGTTCAAGGTTTCCTCTAATCCCTTCCTCCCACAGTCCTTTGAATAAGTTATGTCAAGAACTTTACTCCGCCAACCTCTGTAATTCATCTTTTTAATCGCTTCTGTCTCTTCGATTGACAAAAGGGGCCCCTTTAGGGAAAGACGATGGCATTGCTCTTCTGTTGTTTCCGTTAGATCTCCTTCTGGACCTACCATGCATTCCATGGATGTTACTATTTTCTCTCGAATAGGGTCAATGGGAGGATTGGTGACTTGAGCAAACATTTGTTTAAAATATTCAAATGTAAGCTTCTCTCGGTTGGACATAATTGCCAGAGGGGTATCATTTCCCATTGATCCAAGGGCCTCTGTACCGTCTTTAGCCATGGGAAGAAGCAGCATCTCCAACGCCTCAACAGTGTAGCTGCACAAAGAACAAAAGTCAAATATAACAGAAGGTTCCATAAATGCATTGCAGTTAAGTTAGTAGCAGAGACGGACAGATAGTTACGTACCCAAAAGCCTTCAATGGAGCTAATAAACCATGAATTCCCATGTTCTCCAAGTTTTCATCATCATTCAAAGCCTTCAGATTTAGACATCAATGAGATTTGACCAGAATGAAAAGAATGCTTGGGGAAGATGCAACAAACAATTATAGTAAGGAAATGAATCACTTACTGGCAAAGTTCCAGCTATTGCAGGAATGGCCCTATCAGATTCCTGAACTGAATTAACTATATCTTTGAGTTCAATTTTTTGCCTCTCAAGCCATTTGCCATAAGGCCTAGCAAGTGAATATCGTTGCTTCAAGGCTTCATCATCAACAACAATATGCTTCTCAAAATCTACCAGAAGCATCATCCCAGGGTTTAGTCTTCCTTTTCTGAGCACATCTTCGGGTGGAATATCCACAACTCCAACTTCACTAGCCATGATGACTCGTCCGTTATGTGTCACATAAAACCGACCAGGACGGAGTCCATTGCGATCCAAAGTGGCCCCAAGGTAGCGACCATCAGTAACTGCATATATGGTTTTCATCAGTTGAAGCAGATTAAACATCATTTAAGTTCCTTAGACAAGTGTAATTACATGATATTAGAGCAGGTCCATCCCATGGCTCCATTAGAGCCGAGAAATACTCATACAAGGCCTTCCGATGAGGGTCCATATTTTTATCATTTTGCCAGGCTTCTGGGATCATCATCATAACTGCTTCTGGAAGACTTCTACCGGCTCTAACCAGAAGCTCAAGGACACCATCAAAAGCACCTATCAGATAAGGGGAAGAAAACAAAACAAAACAATTAATAATCATTTAGACATCAGTCAAGTGGACACTAAGTATACATGGCACCCAAAAGTTTGAAACAGGAAGAATAAAAAACCTTCAAGTAAGACGCAAGAGTACATTTAAGAGATGCAATTACACAATAAGAGATGAAGAGATTTACCTGAATCAGATGAACTGGCATCCACAATGGGCACAAGTTTTTTCATCTCATTCTTTGATAGACCAAGCTCCTTGCACTTCAATGATCCTTCACGCGCCTTCATCCTGATAAAAAAAAAGAAATTCAGCTAACCACCTTCAAGGAGGATTCATTTAGCTTTGCACACACAAAAGCTTATCAGCAGAAAATTTTTTAAATGTGGATTCATTTAGCACCCAAGTTATGGAGCAACAAGACAAAACTAGCTTCTTTCACATGTAAATACCACTTCTCAGCACTAACAGAGCAAGTAAAACTTTCTGAAATTAACAAAAAAAAAATTTACATAAAAACAATTTTAAACACAGAACCAAAACTATCAGTTACTGGCATTATTTGTGTTTTTTGCCAGTTGTTACAATAAAGATGAGCAAGTATGGCATGTGATAGATAAATCAAATAGTAGGATATAATCTTTGACAAGTACAGAACTGAGCAAGAAATGCAATTATCCAGTTGCTTCAATTTCAGCGAAGAGGAGAATCTTTTCTCAGCTTTATATAAGTTCAAAATTTTTAACCCAACAATTCCAGTTAAAAAGGAGGGAAATAGTAGATTGTATACACATACACCAAATAATCCAAAATTTGTGAAATTCTAAAATGCATACCAGTTTACATTGCCTCTTAATGTATTAATTTCCCCGTTATGGCCCAAGACACGCATTGGTTGGGCACGGTCCCAGCTAGGAAATGTATTTGTTGAAAATCGTGAGTGTATCTGCGTCAATAAAAGGATCAGAATTGTCATTCACAGCCCTCTCTACTCTGCTAAGGTTCTGATTTGAAAATTGCACATACAAAATGTTGGGAATTTCAACAATGTTCTATATTGCAGTGCCCGGAGGTCCGGACAAAAAATCACCCAACCCTAAGCTACCTGATTAGGCACATATTTCCTTTCCTCCAGTAAATAGAAATTTCATCCTCACACAACCGATCATAGAGAGCATTGCAGCAAGTTTCTGCAAACATGATTTACTTGCAATGAGGTTTCTTACCAACTCACCCAAGGCATCCACTCCAGCATCCAAATTCATATAGTTATCAAGGGAGTGGAAGAACTTAGAGACCATTAAAACTTCAATGCCTCAGAAGTCATCCCTCAACCTTGCATTTCTTCAGTTACCGGTGGTTCCATGCTGTTTGTGAAGTATTGAGTTAGTGGTGAAGGAAAGAAAGTGAATGGATAAAATATTTACCAGGGCCATGTAGCTCGTAAACCTTTCATTGCCAAGATCTGCATAATAGTAGTGTTGCAGTTGGTCAGGCTTCAACTGCCCCTTATAAATGACAGTCCTGCCAAACCCAGATAAAGGTGTAAATATTCTTCACGTGCAAAATTTTGGGGCAAGTTTTCTTGTTATAAACACAACAATCTAAAGCACAAACCTAGATGAAAGAGAACATATATAAAAGTCCCTAACACCACCATGTTGGAGGTTTAGTGCAGCTCGGATGGCAACCATTGAAACCCTCCGTAATATGTACATCTGTAAACAAATTCCTTGTTAGCAATCTAATCTGAAAACCAACTTATCATAAACCTTGCATTTCCCAGGAAAAACTCCATTTTCATATACAATACTCTATCTAATCTAGAAATAACTTAGCTTTATTCCTTCTAGCAAATTGATGAATGTGCACTTGCAATATGTCAACAAAAAGAAAGGAAAACTTACCTGTTGTTCAAGGTCAGCCTTTGATCTGGATGTGGGTGCAAGAAACACTTGCTCAATAACAGGCTCTGTCTGCAAAGCAGCATTGCCCAATCCTGAGTTATCCGTTGGTACAGGTCGCCACCCAAGCACTCTATGCCCGAGAGATTCAGCAACCTGCAAAAACCAACCAAATTTTCTGTCAGCAGCTATTGCCAAAAGATCTCTATTGATATTAAGCTACTTAAACATGAATTGCTGCCAGACGACAATCACTATGGCTGTTGGTACCAATTAAGGGTGAAAAACATGATCAACCCCAGAAATTATCTTTCAAGATACTGTGAAAGGATACTCATTAGTCTGTTGTATCGAAGCATCTTAGATTTACATAAATAATTTAAAAAGAAAAAGGAAAAGACAACTAGCAAGCTATCGCTCTCTGAAAACGTAAACATGAGAAGAAATTTCATTATTATTTAAAATAAATACAATGACACTAGGACTGCAATTCCTGCTAGAAATGCATAACATTCAGCTGGCTTATATTAATTATAAATATAATAGTGAACAACTCTGAGTGTATAAATTTACCTTAGTGAATACATTTTTGCTTTCTTCCCTTCTGCTCTCAGATGTCGGCAAAAAGAACATGCCCACCGCGTAATCCCCTGGCGGGGGTAACTCAAACCCAACATCCTTTGCAACCTGATCAAATATGCTAAAAATATATATTCAAAAAGTTTGAGCATATGTTCACTTTACACTGTACTAGTAGAAAACAAATAAAATATGGGCGTTAAGGGGCACACGCCATTTATTATTCCATCATAATTCACACACTCGCGAATAAAAAGTAGTTAAAACTTGAAAGAAATCCGAAATGGAAAATATTCCAGGGGGGTTATTTTAAAAGTAACACAAAAAGATTTTTTTTTTTCCTTAAAAAAAGGTGGATAACAAAAACAAACCTCCTTGTAAAAATCATGAGGAAGAGCCACGAGAATCCCAGCTCCATCACCGGTATTTGTCTCACATCCACAAGCCCCTCTGTGTGACATCCGTATCAACATCTCTAAAGCATCCGTTATCTAAAAATGTCCATAACAAATCAGAACAAAACTCAAGCATCATCAAGTACGTACATATATGTACGTACACACATAAAAAAAATTACATTAGGCTACACGTGTCCTAAAACGTACAGTTTTCCGAGTTCTGTCACTGGATAGCTCAGCGACAAAACCAACCCCGCAGGAGTCCTTATCAAAAGACGGATCATAAAGACCGAGTGGCTTCTCAGGCACCCCGGACAATGAGGACCGCACCACAACCCGGAGTTTAAGGGCCCGACTCGGCCCATCCGATTGCCATAAGTGTAACCTCTCCAATCGAGACCCCCGCAATCGAGTCCCTAAAAATTTCTTCTCCAAAGCAGCGGAGGAATTTTTCGTAACGGAGCATCGCACTGTTCTTGTTTTGCGGCGGACTGAGGGAATGACATTCAGTTGAAGAGCAAGAGAGGCTCTGTTGAGTGAAGGGAGAGCGCAAGAGCTATTTCGGAGTTGAAGGAGAGAGCTAGACGTCGACGCCGACGCCGACGACATTATTCAAATCGTGTTGTTTCAAATATTTTCTTTTTCTTTTAAGATTATAATTCACTTATATTAAAAGTAGAGATTGTTTTCGGATAAGAATCAGAATATATTTTGGAGTCGAAGTCTCTCTCGTTTTCAGACGAGTAGATCTATAGAGATATGGAGAGAGATCTGAAATTCAAACGAAAAATTCGAATAACATTTTTTTTTTCTGATTGGTTCTCCAGAAAATAAAATGAAGCCCTGGTTGATTATTTTTAGCTTCAAATTCCAATTCAATGAAAGGGAAGTCCTTCAAATAGGTTGTTATCACGTACGGAATCACCGAGATGGAGCTTGGAAGCACTCGACGAAACTACGAACCACGAAAAATTGGAAAGAGACGGTCAATTGGAGAAAAGGACAAGAGGCAGGTTTTTGAAGAGATTAGCACAGAATTTATAGACAGAAAGAGTATCACCCTTTTTCATTTTTTCTATTTTTCAAATAAGAGGGTGTGGGACCACAGCTGGGAAGCTCTAAATTTACCAAATTTCATTTTTATTTGCAATTTGTACACTTCTCCTTTTATTACGATACATCAGTAATTAGTATAAAAATAATTAAAAATGATGAAATTAGATATTATATAATAAAATAAAATAAAAAAGCTAAAGAAAACTCCTTAAGGTGTCTTTGGATGGCTTTTATCGTCGTTGTTTTTTAACCTTATCGAAAGTAAATGCATAGTCTATTCTAAATAAAGGTGTGCATGGACTAGGTTAAGCTAAGCTCAACTAAAAATTCAAGCTCGTTTTCTAGGCTTAGGCCTAGCCCGACCTAAAAAATTGGTCTAAAATTTTGCCCAAGTTCAACTCGAATAAAAATGCTAAAACCCGGGCCTGACTTGGTCCACCCATATTAAATTTTATATTATTTTTTTATATAATTTTAAAATATATATAATACATTAAAAATAAATTTTAAAAAATATGTATACTTAAATAACACTAAGATAAATACAACTTGACAAGGAAATACCTCTAAAATAATAACAAAATTAACAAATATCTTTAAAATAATAACAAAACTAATAATAAAATAAGTTTTTATACAATATCCAAACAATAATAACAAAATAATAGTAACATAATAGTAAAATAGTAGTAAAATAGGGAGAAAATAACACAAAAATAATATGAAAAAATAAAAAAAGAAGCAAACTTTTTTGTCCTTTAATGGATTTGACTGGGCCAGGCCAAATATGTCTTACTCGAGGCTCGACCTATTTTTTAAACGAGTCTTATTTTTTTGTCTAAACTCATTTTATGGGCTTATATTTTTACTCAAACCCTTCCATATTTTGGATAGACCTTTGAGCTGGGCCAGGTGGCCTGACTCATGAACATGTTTAATTCTAAAAGCACCCTTAGATGCTGATCAAATTTAGATATTATTTGAGGCTCAATGAAATTATTTTTTAGAAAATTGATTTTTTTTGTTTAACTTATAAATTGGTATTTAAATTATACAAAAAAATTTATTTTGGTATCTAATTTTTTTATGTCATAAGTGGTACTTAAATTATTTTTTCTGTTGGTACTTTTGTTAGTCAAACTGCTAGTCAAATCGTTAATGAAGCCATTAAGATTTTGTTTATCATTGAGATTGAAATACTTTTCAACCCAAATATTAATTTCAAACCAAAAAATTTGATAAACAAGTACATTTTTAAACCAAACTTTGATTTAAAACTAGATTTTAACCTAAATTAAAAAGTAAAAATTTTTAGCTTTTGGCTTTTGGAAAAGTAATTTTCAATGAATTTATATTTTTCCCGTTAAATTTTTTATTTTACAACATCATATCTAAAATTGATATTTTATCTTCTCAAAAATACTTCTCAACACCACTAATAAACTAACCTTAAGTTTATTTTAAAAGAGGCTTAACCCACAAATTAGTACCTAAACTATGTCTTTTTTACCATTTTGATACCTAAATATTTTTTTATCACAAGTGGTATCTAAAATGTTCTTTTTCCAAGTTGGTACATATATTTTCTTTTTCTTTTTTTTTTTTTACTTTTTTACTTTTTTTCTTCCTTCAAAACTACATTGATGGTCTAACCGATCAAGCCATCAGTTCTCAATTTAATCAACTCACCATTCAGTTCAATCAAATAAGTTATTAAAAAATTCATAAAAATATTTTAAAAATAGAGAAAATCGGTTCAATTGGTTTTTTTACCTTAGTTCAATCAGTTTATATTGTTGGCAAGTCAACTGGTTCAACCCCTATCTTTAGATCAATACCCTGATCGATTCCTAGTCTAGCTCTAAAAACATTGACTTTAATCAATGAAATAGTTTTTTCGATCCCATCAGGTAGAGCAAGCAAGCAATGAAGTTTGAAAATAGAATTAATTAGTAACAGCCCGATTTTCAGTGCTGTAAATATTAATAATTAAACAAGAATAGTATAGAAATATATTAAAGTTTGGTCTAGTAATTTTACTGATTTGATAGTGTTAATTAAGGTACAATGACTAAATTGTAAAAGTTTTATCACTATAGTTTTTTTATTGCAAAAGGTTTAAAACGGTAAATAAACCATTTTAATTCATCAATTAGTGGAGAAGTATGTTAATATCCACTAAATTTGATTGATTATTGATTAAGGATTAGTTAATTTAAGTTTAACTAATTCACTTTGATTAATTAAACTTAAATTAAAGTATAAAAGAAATATTAATTATTGATCAGCTTGGGGATCCTTAACTACATATTACTATCATCTAAGAGCATGTACTAGAGAAGTCATCTAGATATACATATATACTTGTTCTATATTGCTATAAGTTGTAATGGTGATATTGGTTACTACTATTTTGTTTATTTTGGTTGACTATCTTTTGGATGAATGTATGCATGATTAGCTTTTCCATTTTTTAAATGGTTTTATATATGTTTTATAATGTTAATATAACTCTTGAATGTTTTGACAAGTTTTACTTCACTTTAACTATGTTTCACGGATGATGTTTTTGGCATTTAGTCATTTTTAAATTATATTTCATAATACTAGTTGGGAGATGCTTTGGGGTTGTTTTCGGCTTTTAAAAAGTTATTTCTAAGCTTTGATATGGTTTGGAGCTGAAATATGGGTGTTTTAAGGTTGAAATGCACTCCAGGTGCTCGAGGTTCAGCATCTAGGCTTGAGGTACCGCACCCTAATCAATAGAATGGTCCTGATGTGAGCATGGGAACACCCTTAGTTCCAAACGTGAAGGTTCCAATATTTGGAGATGCGTTGCACATACCTATGGGACCCATTACGAGGGCGAGGGCTAAAAGGCGCTCAATGTTTTCGTACAAGCCGTTTGAGATGAATTGGAACAATCTACATTTTAATCTAAATTAAATAAGGAGTATCAACTTTGCAATGTCTTATACATTGATCAATAAGCATTTTAAAACATACTTACATTCATAAATAAAGTTTCTTTATTTATGCTTCATTCATTGTTCTGTTGCATTCATAAATAAAATGGTGTTGTAGTTATGCTTCATTGATTGTTTTGCTGCATTCATAAATAGAGTTGTTTTATTTATGCTTCATTCATTATTCTGTCGCATTCATAAATAAAGTGGTGTTTTAATTATGTTTCATTGATTATTTTGTTGCATTCTAATGATCATTTTATGAATACTAAACTAGACTACGATCACGACTACGGCAAGCGCACCTATCGAATGGTAGTATAGCTACGGTGAGTCCAGAGTATCGTATCCACAAGGACTAAAGATACTAGTATTAACTTTCTTTCTATTATTTAGCCTAAAATATGAGGGATTTGTTTTAATCTAAAATTAACTAACTAATTAACTAATGAACGCGACAAAGAGTGAAGAAAGTAATCGAATAAACCAATAATAAAGACAATACCCAAGGAAGAATCCACCTAGACTTCACTTATTATACTGATTCTGAATCTAACGATTTATTCACTTATCTTGATCCGTAAAAATCCCTAAATTATGTTAATATTTCTTTCGAGACTAAAAACAACTGACTCTAGGTTGATTAATTGAAATCTCTTTCTAATTAAAACCCCTATTGTCGCATTACTCGATCTATGGATTCTCTTATTAGATTTAACTCTAATCCAGCAGATTTAACTCTAATCCAGCAAATTTATGTCGCCCTATTTCTAGGGTTGCATGCAACTCCGCTTAATTATGGGAGATCTACTCTTAAATAGAGACTTTTGCTCTACTGAATAAGCACATCAACTTGAATTAATAGCCTGAAAATATTAAAACAAGAATTATTAAAACATAATTAAGAACAAGAACAAGTATTTATCATTAAATTCAGAACTTTAAATAACAAGATCTGTCTTAGGTTTCATCCTTCCTAGGTATTTAGGGAGTTTAGTTCATATTGTAGTAGGAAAACATCTCAAAAATAAGAAAACAACAAAACATAAAGAAACCCAAAAACTTTGAGAGAGAAATTAAAGGGAGATCTTCAGTCTTGAAGTCGATCCTACTTCCAAGCTGAATCCGTTGGCGTTCTTCGAGTAATTCTTGTGTTCTACTCTCCGTCTCCCCTTTGGGTATTCTTCTAGTGTGTTTATATAGACTTTAGAATGTTCAAAAACCCTAAAAATTGTCTTTTTCCATGTGTTTGGGAAACAGGGAGCGATATCGATACGGACTGGCACATGGGCGTGTGGCCCACCCGTGTGGATCACAAGGGCGTGTGTGGATCCTGAAAACTTCGATTTTGGCCCCTTTTTCGCTCCTTTTGCTCCCAAATACTCTTCTAAGTATAGAAACATGAATTTAAGGGATTAGGAGCATCAAATTCACTAATTCTCATCATAAATCATCCAAAAATATTCCAAGCATGGAATTAAAAAATGTTACATTTATGGTTTATCACATTCATACAGAGAGTTATTTTATTTGTGTTTCATTGATTGTTCTGCTGCATTCATAAATAAAGTGGTGTTTTAATTATGTTTCATTGTTTGTTTTTTTGTTGCATTCATATCGACTATGCATTTGTTTGTTTAATTATGCATTGAAGCTTTATTTATATTATTTTGCAGGATACTTTTGTTGAAAACCTTTCATCTTCAAACTAGAACTCAATGGAGGGAAGACAAAAGAAACTCAATCATTCAATGGTGATTTAATAGACGAATTTAATTGAGCTTTCAAGATGGAAGCTGAACATGACCTTTGGAAAACAAGTGACTTTTCAGCAACTTCATAACTATTAGAATTTCAACTTTGAATAGATGCATTCAATGGAGGGGAGATTTAAAGACACAAGCATTCATTGGCTAAATTTAGTAGAAGAATATCAAAGGGTTCACATTCATTTTAAGTGACCCTTCAACTAGCCAAAGTCCATTTAATTGCCAACATTCAAGATGGGAGTTTTGTGACTATTTATATGCTTCATGCATTCATGCATAGTTAAGACATTCAATTTCATGTTTGATACTGGTTGTTCATATGCCTAAATATTAACTATAAATAATTGTTTAGTTTGTACTTAAGACTATGATAAATGAATATACATTTTGTGAGAATTTTCTCTTGAATTCTTTAAAACATAAAAATTGAATTTATCAAGGCTCTTTGCTTTGTGGCATTCTTTTTCATTTTTTTATACCTTCAGTTTTTGTTTATTTTTAAACAATGGGTCGGGGTCTATTAAAATCTATTCTTGTTTTCGATTATTTTTCATATAGAAAATGGTTCACATTCCAATAACATTGGTTCTTTTCTCGTACAAGTCGTTGATTCAAGATTCCTATCATATTTCTTTAGTTATCAAGTACCTATTAAGAAACGGTCGAGTAATCAAGTGACTTGTAATTTTAAATCGATTACGAGCTCACATCAAGTCCTAGGAATAGTACAAGGACCTACTAGCAGTACCTTTCCTAGGTATCGACTATGGTAAGTGGCTACTGCACTGTTTTGTTGAAAAAGGGCCCTCTAAGTCCCAAGATTGGTCCCAGACACCTCCAAAGATATACAAATTGATTGAAAATGACTTAAACAAGAATTTAGAACTCAAAAATTGATTTTATCTATTTTTTATGATTTTATAAAAATGTTTTATTTTTTTATTTTCTTAAATAAAGTTTGCATTTTGTATTGAAAATGTTCCAATAGCATCTCTCATATGTATCTTTCATCGGGACAGGTGAAGGTGTTACAAGATCTAACTACAAAGTTAATAATTGGCACCATTTCTCAACACCCTTATCTTTACCTTAGTTTAATTGGTTCAATTGGTTTTTTTACCTTAGTTCAATTAGTTTATATTGTTGGCAAGTCAACCGGTTCAACCCCTATCTTTGGATCAGTACCCCGATCGATTCCTAGTCTAGCTCTAAAAACATTGATTTTAATCAATGAAATAGTTTTTTCGATCCCATCAGGTAGAGCAAGCAAGCAATGAAGTTTAAGAATAGAATTAATCAGTAATAGCCCGATTTTCAGTAGTGTTGGAAACGGTGATTTCAAAACCCATTTTCGTAAACCAAGCTGTAAATATTAATAATTAAATGAGGATAGTATAAAAATATATTAAAGTTTGGTCTAGTAATTTTGTTGATTTGATAGTTAATTAAGGTATAAGGACTAAATTGTAAAAGTCTTATCACTATAGATTTTTTTATTGTAAAAGGTTTAAAATGGTAAATAAACCATTTTAATTCATCAATTAGTGGATAAGTATGTTAATATCCACTAAATTTGATTGATTATTGATTAAGGCTTAGTTAATTTAAGTTTAACTAATTCACTTTGATTAATTAAGCTTAAATTAAAGTATAAAAGAAATATTAATTATTGATCAGCTTGGGGATCATTAACTACACATTACTATCATCGAAGAGCATGTACTAGAGAAGTCATCTAGGTATACATATACACTTGTTCTATATTGCTATAAGTTGTAATGGTGATATTGGTTACTACTATTTTGTTTATTTTGGTTGGCTATCTTTTGGATGAATGTATGCATGATTAGCTTTTCCATTTTTTAAATGGTTTTATACATGTTTTATAATGCTAATATTTGACAAGTTTTACTTCACTTTAACTATGTTTCACGAATGATGTTTTGGCATCGGGGCAGGTGAAGGTGTTATAAGAACTAACCACAAAGTTAATAATTGGCACCGTTCCTCAACACCCTATAGACCACTGGAGTATCAAACCCTGCGAGAACTCGTCAATGAGCCCTCACAAATGTGAGTTCAACTTTGCCACTTCACACATAATCAATCCTCGAAAAGGTATCGAGATAGGTTGCTTTATAACCTTCCCCTTGATTGGGGAGGGGGCAATTATTATACCTTGCCAACAAGGGACATGTGGCAAGACCCACAAGTGGTCCACATTGAACCCCTCAAAACGGCCCTTGTCGTGACCCCTTACAAGACACCCTCGCTCAAAGAAGAATGGTCTCAAAGACGAATAGACTCACCTATCATCTCATGCTTAAAGACAAAGGACAACCTCTATATAAGCTCAAGCACACAAGAGAAAGGGGATCTCTCCAAGCCACTTCCTTTTTCCTCATCCCTTCCTTCTTCCTTACCTTTATTGACTCTCCACCCTGCACGAACGAACTAGGCCTTATCCCCTCCATTTTCTCCTCCTTGTTAATTCTAGTTGTGAATTTTTTATTATTCTATTGCCAATACATAGAATAATAATCTTATACATAAACAAAGTCACATGTTCAAGTAACCTCCCAATACCATTAAATGACATCACAACAATGTGATGCACCAGTTTGATGACCAAAATATTAAATTTCGATAACGTTAGTGACTAAAATAAAATATTTGAAATTTAGATGATCAAAACAGAAATACACTTATAGTTAGATAATTATTTTGTAATCTAATATTTTTAGTGCAATAAGTTACCATATTCTAATTATATCTCTTGGATGTATTTACATAGTTTTCAAAATCATAACATCTAATTAAGTAAGCTAGATAAAGAAATATAGAATCTTTGAAACTGAATATTCAAAAAGTTTTCATGAAATTCTAGTAACTGTAATTTGAAGCATATCAGCCACATCTATTAATAAAGAAATTAAACTTGTAATTTACAACTTTAGAAAATTTTATGTTAATAACAAAAAAAAAAAAAAATCAACAAGAAACAATTTGAAAAGTCATTTGTTGAGTTTTTAATTTTTTATATAGTGCTTTTATAAGAAAATAAACGTGTTTAAATCTAATTTTTTGTATTGATAACAATATCGATGTCAACTGAAACGAACTCAATGTCTATTTCACCCTTATTATCTCACCTAACCCCTATAGTTAGGTGAATTAAATAAATTTTTCAAATTTTGAATTAAATAGTTCGAGATATTTGAGTTAATCAAGTTATTTGGATCAACTCGAATAAAAAATTAAGTTTTCCGGTTTAACTCGAATATGAATTACACAATTTGAGTTATCCGAAAATCCAAATAAGAACTAGTTAAATAATCGGTTTATGTAAACGCAACATTGAGTATAAATAATAAGATTTGTTAACTCGACTCGACTTGATTCGAACTTTTTTGACTTGATTCGATCCGATTCGAAAAAAATTCAAATTGAGTTCAGTTGATAAAATAGAATTTGTCAACTCGACTGACTCAAAATTTTTTGACTCAACTCGATCGAATACTCACTACTATCTATAGTTACATATGGTTAAACACACTTACAGAGTTGAAAAGATTTCACTATTCATGTACAAAATAATTATTGTTATTCTATTAATAAATTATTATAATATTATTTTTTCAACATTGATCTCATTATAGGTTTTTATAATATCTATTCTTTTTTATTCAATGTTCAGAACTATCCATAGCCCCTTCCTACTCCGAAGGATAATACATTTTAGCGCACATAAACTTATATTCTCCTACACTAATAATAATACCTATGCTGATCGAACTAATATTGAAGGGATGAATATGGATGGAAAGAGAAAGAAAAGACATAGGTGATGGCTCCCTTGACTTTTCAAGTTGAAGCTGGATTACGATATTCCTTACATTACTTTTATCGACGAATAAAGAAGTAAAAGTAAAAGCTTCTGTCTCCTACACCATATTTTGTAAGCTCCGTTTAATTAATTATTTCATCACATTCAAGGACAATAACAGCAATGCATAAGTTGTCTTACCATTATTTATTTATTTAACAAACTGTTTGTATTCGATACACGAGTTTTAAAGTTATTTCATATTTAGAGTAATAATTAAACTCTTAACTATTGATTAAGGTCTTATTCTTATTATCGGTGAATTGGGTTTTACTTTATTAATTCATTTTAATATTTAATAAATGATTATCAATATTTTCATTAATTATTTGGTGGTCCTTGTGTTGCTTGGTATACGTGACACAAATCAAATTCAATGGGGAATCACCAAAATACATTATTTTTTCCTTTTATTTGTTTTATCTAATTGTTCGTCGCTTAGCTTCTGGGGCCTTATTAAATAATTTATGTAAATAAAAATAAAAATATTTAATAAAAAGATAAAACTTGTTGAACAAATTCAAGCTATTTTTTAACTCCATTCAATCGATCTATATCGGTTTGTGGGTTAAGTAATTCAACCCCTATTTTTAGATTGGTACTCTAACTGACTCTTGGTCCAATTAGTAGGTCTAATTTTGAAAATGACTAATTTGGATCAATAAAATAACTTTTTCGATCTCATCAAGTCGAGCAAGCAAGAGATGAAATTTGAAAATAGAATTATCTCTAGCGTATTGATCTTGGGAGGGCAAATTTCGAGTATTACTTTCTTTGTCAGACATTATAAAGGAAGAAAAGGAAAAAATAGAATAAAAAAATAAAGAGTGAAATAATGTAATATAAGAAAAAAAAAGAAATACAAGAATTAATTTTTAAAGTGTAAAGGACGTGGCGGTTTTTAATTGTCTGAATTTTTTTATGGATATAATATTTTGGTATAAAATGAGTAATAGGAGAATAGTTTACGTACCTCTTTTGACAAAAAAGTTTAGGCAAAGGTATAGCTTAGGTTCTAATTTGTTGGCTAAACATTTTTTTAAATAAACTTTACAATTTGATTAATTGTTGAACTAATAGAAGACTAACTTGGAATAAAAAAATAATTTAAGTATCACTTATGGCAAAAAAAATTATATATTAATTTGTGGGTTAAACCTTTATATATTCTTTAAAAAATTGTCTCAAATTTTTATAAAATTTGAAATAAAAATTATAAATTTTAGATAAAAACAAAAAAGATATATAATGTGGGTAAGTTTTCACAAATATATAGATTGAATCTTGGCTCGATTGGTATAGACATTATTGCTAATACAGAAGAATATGAGTTCGGGTGCATTGAAACATATGATTCTCCTATTTGTTGGTTGAGATTTAATCACGCATCCTAATTTCATGAACAAAGACAATAGACTTTTATTTTTTTCAACAAAACCAAATTAAATACGAGTTGTTAAAAAATAGAAAAGAGACGAAAGACTTTTTATGGTCCAGAAGGGAAAACACACATGCAGATATTAAGATTGGTAGTTGATAATATTTGTAATTTTGAGGTGTGAGCTAATTCCACCATGTGTTTGTTTTAATGTCAGAAAGATGATCTGAGAGATGTGTTAAAAAGGGTCCCAACTCCGAAAGGATGTTAGCCAGTTGCCATCCAACTTGGAGGATAGGAGGAAAAGAAAAAGACAATTCCATGATTCGTGGTCCCACGTTAATTAAAAGTCTCACTTGCATGTTTTTAGATTTAGAGTCTT
The DNA here is from genome assembly GCA_025698465.1 of Gossypium longicalyx. Classification (NCBI taxonomy): domain Eukaryota; kingdom Viridiplantae; phylum Streptophyta; class Magnoliopsida; order Malvales; family Malvaceae; genus Gossypium; species Gossypium longicalyx. Next base: position 90,611,061 of record CM046998.1, read on the forward strand.
ACTTCATTATTTTAGGGTTTTTTTCGTAACACATTTTCTTAATTGATAATGCTTTGTTCACTGTTGAAGAAATAAAAATGAGAAATTCTCTTCACTATTGAAAAAAATAATCTCTTATATTTTAATTTTACTTTTTTTACGATTTTGTTCCTAAAATCTAAATTTTTATTAATCTACAATTTAATTCCTCATAAACAAATTTTCTTATTCTAGAGTTTAGTCCGGAACCTCGTTTTATACAGTTTTACAAAATAGTCCATTTTCTAAAATTTTCAGATTTTATAATTTAGTCTTTACAACTAAAATTGTCAAAATTTCCAAAAATTAGTCTTCGATTTTTGAAGAGTTAAACTTTTATATTCTATTTTTCAAAATTGTAAATTCTCAAATAATGTAAATTAGTCCGAAAACTCAAGTTTTGAAATCTTTAGAATTTAACCCCTATAGTTTCAAAATTTACTATTTTATGCTCAACTTTCGAAATTTTCATATTCCATAATCATATAATTAATTACTACATCAATGTTTCAAATTTCACTACTCAAACCCTTACAATTCGAAAATTTACAAATTTTACAATTTGATCCTTACTTCAAATTTTTTTTATCAAATTAAATCATTTTTCAACTTACTCATCCAAATAATATTCAAAATAAATATTTACCACTTTCAACGTAATTAAACATATATTTATATTCCCTAATGTACGAAATTAACAATTAAACTTAATTAAGTAAATTAATATTAATTAAAACTAAAACATGATTAATTAAAATATAAATAAACTTTGTAAAATAAACTCAATTAAATAATAAAAAGATAAGAAAATATTAAATATATGTTTATTTAATTAAAAAATTCTTTTATGAAAGTACAAAAACTTAAAAGATAATTATATTACTTTAGCACTATATCTTTGTTGTCAACTCATTTAACAAAAACCAACATTCAGGTGAGGGTAGAAAACATAAAAAGTAAAGGCAAGTTGGCGGTTTGATTAAGTTAAAAGGGACCTTGGCAATACTCTTTTACATACTCTAAGGGTCAAGACTCATTTTTGGGTACGATTGAGTTTGGGTAGGTTTTTAAGCTCCTTTTTTTAATATAATTGTGTTTTTTTTTTTTGTTATTTTTCTGAAATTCTTTGTAATTTTTAAAACTTTTTGTTTTTAAATAATAGAAGGAATATAAATGATGAATTTAACAAGGCAATTTTTTCACTGCTGTTTATAAAGCATTCCATTGTCGTCCAGTGGTTAGGATATCTGGCTTTCACCCAGGAGACCCGGGTTCAATTCCCGGCAATGGAATAATAAATCAAATTTCCCTTTTAGTAGTTAATAATTGGGCTAACAGACCATGATAGCATTAATGCATTATTTTGAATGGGCGACTAAATTATTATAAAATAATTATTAACTAACCGGACTTTTTTTTTTCTTAATTATTATAAGATAACTATAAAATTACTGTTTCGAACTCTTTACTATATTTATTTTGAGATTTAGTATTTATATTTTAATTTGACATAATTTGATCTTCTACTTTGTAGTAGCATTAATTAAGCATTAATTAGTTCAAATACTTAATATTCTTAATTATTTCGATTAAAATGATTATGTGAATTTCTCTTAAAAATACTTTTCTAACAGAAATATATATTTCAACAAAGTTGGAATGAATATTTTTAAGAAAGAATTCGACCTCAACATTTTGACCATAATAATTAATGGTACCAACTATTTTGATATTATATAGAGGAACCAAATTATATTATATCAAAGTATAGATATTATATCTTAAATTTAGTAGAGGAACCATAACTATAATTTGATCTAAAATAATATATGCTTAATACAATAATTTGTAATTTGATTTAATAAAAAGCTTAGTAACATTACCTTAATATAGTATAGATAAATAAGGGTTGAATCGTACTAATATATTGCGTGCTTCATATTTTCATTTATAAGTGAATTTGAGATCATCCATACTTCGAAGAGTACATAGAAGAAGAAGATCTTAAAAATACTAATTATATTGATCCAAATAAAAATGAACTTGATCAACGACCAACATATGATAAAAAAGAAACTTATGCTAAATATTAGAGAAAGAATAACCTAACAAATATGGAACACTAGAATAATTAAATAAAGTTACATATGAGCTTCTTCTTCTTTTTTTATTCTATTAGTAATCATACTATCAACCACTTTTTTGGACTAACATATACATATGATAATTTGTTATTTTAATTTTCAAAAGACAAAAATATAAATTCCATTAAATAAATTTTTAATTTTATTTTTATTTTTAAACTAAGTTAACATCTGATTATTTTTTTAAACTAACCATAAATTCTCAAAACTTCAAATTAACTAAATTAAGGAATATTACATGTTTATGCAAACCAAGTTTAGACTCAATCCACATTCTTTATTATTATTAAAGAAAAAATATATATTTTAAAAAATGGGTTAGCATTCAACAATATGGCGAAAGTAAGCATCAACAAAATATACACAAGTGCTTGAACAGCAACTGGGAAATCTCTGGTTTAATTAAACATAAAATCTGTTATTAAAAAAGAAGGAAAGAAAGATACATTTTCATATTTTTTTTTTGGCAAAAATTTGAGAATTGGTGTATATGTAATGACAGAGATTCTCCTTTGCTATGGGGAATTGAGTTAGCGGTCCTTGCGGGGAAACAATTGATGCTACGCTGTGTATATATACTACTAATTCATGAATTTTCGACAATTTGGAGCCTTACACAGACAGGGAACTTTGAATTCCTCTGGTTCATCAGGATCAAACAAGTAGTCATACCTGCCAATGTGTGAACCAAGCATTAAAAAAAATTAACCAATAATCACAATACACCTGCAAGAGAGAAAGAGAGTATGTGGGATAGATACGTTAGCTCATCTCCGGCAGACACATTAGTCTTGGCGATAAGAACAATCCGACTCTCATCATCACCCACACTCATAATCCTCGCATAGCAGTTAGGCATGCACTGCAAGAGTGATATAGATTATAACGCAGTAAAAGAGCGAAAAGATTCAACTCTAGGCTAGTGAAAGCTAAAGAAAGTGATTTACCGAATGATTGATCAATCGTGCTATGTTCCCTTTGTCAGTGGCATCCACCACTACTTCTTCACTTATCTTGAATAACTGCAACATATGTTGTTCCCACAATTCAGTCTCAAGAATAACATAGGTGCAAAGAGCTAAGGTACAAGTGATCGGAGGAACTAACACTTCTAAACGCTTCAAAATAATAAACTTGGTAGCATTCAGCACCAGAGTTGCGAAAGATTTTCAACTCAATATTTTGGACTAACCTAAACCCATTTGCATGAAAATTAGTAGAAACATTTCCCAACTGTACAAGGAAAATCATCTTACATAGCAGTCCTTTCCTTCTATTCTGTAGCGTGCTTCTCTCAGATCAGCAATACTTCTCCTCACTTGTTCCCCACGGTATTCAAGAACCTGAAGACAAAAAAAAGAAAAGTTTCACTGCCATGCAAATATTTATTTCCGTTTTCAGACAACCAGAAAATGCTAATGTTCCCATCGTTCAAAAATACAAGGTTTGCAGGGATTCTCTACAGTGTAAAATGTCACTGCCCAATACCAAGTTGTCCAGGATCCTGTTTGAATGATTTAGTTGCTATCTAAAGATATGTTGTGTCTGGCAATTTTAATTAGAATCCCATTCCACATGCAAGATAAAAACAGAATCGCAAACATTATTTTAAGCTTTAATCTAATTACTATGATACCCACTTTACTCACATGGCTTATTTTGGGAGAACAGGAAAAGTTTTTGTTTAGTTTGAAGCAGTCTTATTTTTTACAACAGTTTTACTCATCTTTCTAATTTCAAGTTAAAATTTGTACTAACTATTCTTTATTTTATGTCTAACTATTGTAATACATATGTAATAAATAACCTTATTCCTTATATTACATGAGTAACCAAACGAGTCATTAAGGTTTTTTATATCAGTTATCAATAAACTCTTGAAATCAAAAACCCAATGCAACCAAAACAGAATGAGGCATATGTAAGTCCATCCACAAGTCCGTGGATCTTTGTATAATGAATTTATAAGGGGAACCCTAGACAATAGCTATCAAAACCCTGAGGAATTAAAAAAAATTTAAGCAAAAACAAGTTTTTCATTAATAATACCATTTCCCCTTCTTGAATATTTCTACGGGCAAAGAGACCCCACCCATGTATACCAGATCTACCGAAGCAAACTCGATCATTTTCAGTTCTCTGCATGTATTATATGCACGCATTATTTAGCAAACTGATCAGACTATTAAGTGCTTAGAAGAAAAATAAAAATAAAAAGAAAAGAGATTTGCCTGCAAGTGGTAGAGTCGATCCCTGAAAGATGAAAAACCTGTAGGCTCTTCAACCATCTGTTAAATGAAATGACCAATCATGGATATTAACAAAGGATTTATTTCTATTGGAATTCAAATTCAATGGGCAAAAACTGTAAAAAAACCCATAGATTTTAGGAAGGAGAAAAATTTACCCTGAACGCATTCAAACTCTGTATAGTGCTTAAAGGATGATGGCAAGGTCTCATTAATCGGTGGGCAACAGCTTCCTCTTCAGTTCTCTAAGTAAAGAAAAAATATTAATGAGATCAAAATAATACAGCGAGAGAACTTGAGAAGCTTGAACCATTTTTCTGGCTGTGGTTCAGAAATGAATACATAAAGCAACAGTGAGGGAAAAAATTGACTTGGGAAAGAAGCAAAATCTGATGCTTCTTTTTGCTTCCTCCTCTTTTTCCGTTTACATTAAAAACAGAAGGCAGCCTTAAAAGTTTTGAATCATAAACCAGCAGATTTCAAGATCATTCCACTAGGAAAGGAAGAGGAGGGGAATCATCTTGGCAAAAACTCAGACAACTACACATCCCAAGAACATACCAGGAATGAAATCAGGCAAACCGATACCCCCAAGATAAAATGCATGAACATTTCAAACTTTCTTGTAAGTTTACCTTTCTATTATTGTTTGATCTTTTGAAGACCCGGCACCTAGCAGCAGAAAACGGCTCAACATCAGTAGTTTCTACAGTTGGAACCTCTTCAATTTTCACTCTTTTTGATGAAATTAGCCTTGATCCACTCTTCTTCTTGGCAGAGAAGACCCCCAGAGGGGTTTGTATGATTAAAACAGTGTCTGGATTTGGAGCACTTCACAAAATTGAAACGAGTAGAAAAACAAGAACCAAAGATTAGCATATAAGAAATTGCTCAAAAAGAGAAACTCAGCAGATATACTTAAAGCATACCGGTGATATGCACAATATGACACCTTTTTTGTTATTTGTCTGCCATTTTTCTCCAAGCAATGCAACTGCAATTTAAACAGAACAGAAGAAGCTATGAAGTGATAGCAAGTGAACAACTCGATGATCTTGACAAGTTAAATCCCAAGTACATCCACATGAAAACAAAACAGACTCAATATACTAATTGAGCGGAATTTTGACAATACCTATCTATGTAAATAAACATAATTTTATAGGATTTCCAAGTTCTCTCTCTATGATTATTGTTTAATGTAATGAATTTGAAATTCTAATGAGAACTTGTGAAGTTTTTGAAATTCTAAGGCTTGATCCAAAACCAGCTAGATCTTGTACAAACTTGCTAAACTATTGATTTGCACCAAAAAGGATTTAAATCTTGATTTGTAAACTTGAAATATCTTTTCTTTTATGGCATGAATGGACGAGATAGCTCAGACATACATAAACATTAGAATGATATCATAGAATCAAAGGAAATTCAAGGTAGATGCCAACAGGGAGCATATTACGTTGATTAAAGAAAATGACACTGCAAGTATTAGGTGGAAAATCAGCTAAAAGTAACTTACCTCCATGCAGTAACCAGCCCTTGATGCACACATGGCATGGTAATATGTTGAACACTTGCAACATTTTGTGCAAGAACCATGGATTTGCTTGCAAATAACACAAATCTGTACTTCGTGTAAACAAGTCATATTCACAAGTTTATGTTAATGATAGCAATCAGATAATAAATCCGTCTTCATGCCCAAAAACGAAAACAAAACAGAACCACAATGCAAATAGTTACAAATAGCTGGGATGCTTTAGCAGATTTAACACTGATATATATATATATATATATATATATAAAGATCTAGTCAATTTACGCCAAAAAAAGATTATACTTTCAGAGGACCCCTTCTCAAGCATGCATGTGTGGTATAGGAATGCAAAAGATTGTTTACTCTACCAACAAATTTTATATAAAGAAATGGTAGAAAAAATTGCAAAAATATCTCATAAAATAGATTGATGGTAATATTATTTACTCAATTGGTTAAAGTCTCTGCCAAAAGGAAAACCCTGAGTTCCAGGTTCTGATGACTATTTAATGAATATGAACTAAAACTTCTGCACAACAATAAATCCTTCAGTTTCTTGTGATGCAGCAGTCCCAACCACCACGCCAAGTGTGAAACAAGGAGCTATCAACTTGCCTAAGATCATGCTCTAAAAAGAAATGAATATGGGTATTTAATATCTTAATATACCTTCACAAAGGAATCTGATGGAATGCTCAAGATTCCAAGAGCAGGTTCCATCTTTTCATCACTTGCAAAAGATACTTCAGGTTGAAACCAAGCACAAGTAACATGAACCCACAATGTTTCAATATCAGTTGGCTTCAAAGCACCTCCTAAAATGGGGGAAAACCGCATAAGTTAATAATAATCAACAGAGACTACATTGAACAAAAACAGGTATGGAAACTAGCTCCTAGATTGCAATTAAACCACCTGATGGTAAGAACTAAAGCATAAGAAGCTCTAAAAATAAGTTTGGAAATGCATATCTAAGAGAGTTGAAGGAAATATGCAACTATCCACACAAACATCACTTTTCACAAGAAGTGAAACAGGGAGTCTGTACCAGCTGGAACCAAAAGACAAGAAATGGAGATATCTACAGATTATACCTTTGACTGGACAAAGGCAACATTCTCGAGTAACTTCAGGAGTTTCACAGGCTTTACAAACCCATGAAGTGAAATCCCGAACATTTCTTGCTCCATAACATTCTTGATGCACGGCAATTTGACATCTGATTAGAAGAAAATCAACTTCATAATAAATATGATTTGCTCTGCCGTAAATACCAACAAAGAAATATCTACTAAGCATGGGATTAGAACTCAAATAATGATAATAACTGGATGTTGGAACTCAAATGCCATTCACTGCCCATAAATATGAAGCTGAAAATGGACAATCAAAAGCTAGGACAGATCTTACAGTCATAACAAGGAGATATAAAAGCATGGAAAAGATCAGCATTATACTTTTGACATTTCATTACCTTAAGATCAATGTTATTTTAGAAGCAGGAGACTGCTTTTAACTGTCAATTATATGTCAGAAAAAAGACAGTTCTAAGGAACCAGAACTCAATGCCTTTATACAACAATTTATTTAAGCAGACCAAAAGGGAAAAAACAGTACTTGAAACTACCTGTTGCAAATAATAATTTTGTTGTAATCCCAATCTTCAACCCATCTGCATACAGCACATCGTTCAGTTGTCCACTTAGCACGAACCGGTTCATATTTTTCTGTCACAACAAATGCAATAACTACCATAACCCCACACCCATAAATGAAAAAAGTAAGCACACATGAAATTACTATTTCAACGCCAAAAAGAATACCCTGCAAAAAGGCAAGCAACTTCTGCTTCCTCTCTCGTAGTGATGGTCGTTTAGGAGGCTTAGCAGAGGAGGTAGCATTTGCATGGTACTCTGCTAACTGAAGCATCTGCAAGTTTAGACATGAAGCTATCAATATATAATTTGGAAGGATGTACAAACAAAGCCCAAAAAGATAACAAAAGGAAAATAATGACACATCTTTCTGGGAAGTAGACTCCTTTATTAGTAGAGGTATAAAAAGCATGACGTAAAAGTTTCAGAACTTGGGGCCAGCATTTTCCCTTCCAGAATAAAGTTCAGCTTAAAGTCCACCAAAAGTTTCTTTCTTATGTGAAATAGAATAGAATGGAATGCCATCTTCTACACGGATCTCAGTTATGTGGAATCCATTTTTCTAATTTTTTTCTACATCCAAAGACATGGAGTATGAGGACAGATAAGAAACGTAGAACTGAAAGGAAAAAGAAGGGTCCAAAGGTTGCACAAACCCATTGTTCCAATGGCAGCAAGGAACCTTTCACCTTCACGCTAACCCTCCAATTTCTTTCTCTGGAACCAGTGTGTCTTTCCCACTCACTAAGAGCTTGCTTCTCAGAGCCACAGGACCCACACTTGCAAACAACTCTGGAATAGAAAATATCATAATCAATAAAGACTCCTAGTCAAAATTCAGAATGGCAAATTCTTTTTCACAGGTAGAACTAGTTAAACACTCAAATAAAATTCTCATAGGGCATTTTGACGTTATAGTATGACAATAAAATTAAGCATTTTTAGTCCTAGTTTAGATAAAGATCCCAGTTCAGAGGACTGTAAAGTTACTTGTTATGAAATGTACAATTTAAATGAAGTAGCAACCTCAAATTTGCTTGAATGGAATCACTGACTATTAAATGGAAACGGTATCATTTCAAATGCATTCAGAAAATAAAATTCTAACAACACATTGCTATTGAACAATTTGTAAAACAGACCAAAGACATCCATGCACGCTGAAGATTTTAAAATATATATTTGTATATATATGTCATTCCAAGATGGGAAAAGAAAAGAGAAATTTTTTCACTAATAATAGAATTTTCTTACAAGTGGAGGCTTGGGTAATATATGCCTTCAACACCACAGCAGACAATGGTAACCTTATTAGGGAGAAGTAGTTGACTGTTGTTATTCTTTGATCTGCATTAAAGGTTTTAAAAGCATTAGGCACACAGAGGTGAAGAAAAAAGGACCAGTCAGAATGCCTTGAAATAATTTTCTGATACATATAGTACTTCTAGCAGTAATACTGCCCTAGTCCAAATACACTCACACGGAGACAAATATTGGTTTCAAAATAGAATAGACTTACTTAGCTTTTGGCTGCCACTTCTCTGAATTGGATAATTCGAAGTTGAACTTTGCTTTGCAAGCAGGACAGTAATAGTCAGTGCCCCCCAGATCCTAGAGAAGCAAATTTGACTTGATCAGGGAAATCCAAACTTCATTCATTGGCTTCACTAGGTCAAAATAAATAATGAATTACAATAAACAGTATGGCATATGAACCTTAAAGTGACGGCTGGAAATTTTGTCACACTCTGCATGAACCCAAACCTTACAACCATCACATCGCACCTAACTCAGTGTAAATGAGCAATAAATTAGTATTAAAAATTAAAATCTGCTCAATAGCAGCAAGAAAAGAAATCAAAACTCAAGTTTCTATGTTGCCTTACCCAACTCCCACTGTTTGATTGATTCCAAATTTTCTTGCAAATGCCACAATAATGTTTAGATTTTGTTAACTGCAATAAAAATGCATATGGTTCTGAAAAGTAAAAAAAAAAAAAAAAACAAAAACAGTGGAAACATAATTTAAGAAGCAGAAAAGGTGTAGCCACAAACCCTAGCACATGTTTTACACAGGAATTGGCCTCCAGGAGTTGATGCTTTCATTTTCTTTCCCATTTTAAATGGGAGTGTCATGCCACAGCTTTCACAAAATCTTGCATCCTTACATTTCCCAAACAAGCCCTGCAAAAATTACATTCAATAGACTTTGAAGACTAGAAGGAACAACTTCAACCCTGCACCTTAACCTATATGATCCAATTGTTTTAGACAAACAGATAAAAATAAGTTATTGAAATTTATTTTTATGCAAACTAAGTCAAACAATAAGGAGCTCAAAATTGTTCTAAACACTAGTACCAAAAGAGAGAACTAAGGTTACACTAAAGATAAGATGCAAACGGATTCCCCAAGACAAGATACAAACAAATAGCCTTTCTTTCCTGAGAGTGGCTGGAATTCCAAAAGTTAAGGTAAGTGAAGGCCTTTGAAATGTCATAAAATTTGTTCCCAAAGAAAAAAGATAAGAAGTAAACAAAGCCTGAACTTTTTTACACAGCAACTTGCCTGGTTAGGAAGGCAATAGCCCAGATCCTGGTTTGACCCAGTAGCCTCCTGACCCCATCTAAGGACAGATTCATCATAAGCTGGATTCCCAGCTGCAATGTTTATATCGTCCATCAACTTCTCAGTAAATCCCTCTTCTGCCAGAAGAGCTTCTTCCATTGCCAACTGGAAATCGCTAGGCTTGGACCTAGCCAATTCAGGCTGCTCGTGGAACCTACACTAAGCAGACTCTACCTAAGCACATACCAGCTACACAATAAAAAATCAATTGCCTCAAGAAAAAAACAATCTACAGACCTGTCGAGAAAGTCTGCAAATGGGAAAATCATCCCCCGCCTGACCCATGCATAATCCTGTCCAATATCATTTAAAGTAACATACTTAATGACAATCCCACAAGTAAACAAGTTCCCAAACATAAACTGATAAACAAGCTCTAATTATAAAGTAATCAGTACCCTCTGATTCTCATTTCCAGAATGTCCGAAGAACATCACACAAGCTGCCTCAGGGATACAAGACCTCAAAACCAGCTCAGGAGCTTGTGTCATTGGATCAATAACAATAGCCGGCCAACACGGTTCCCTCTTCCCTGGCCTTGCCCACACTATATCCCCCGAATAGAAATCCTCTGGCCCATACAACCCATCTTCCTTCTCAACATTCTCCCTTGAAGCTTGGCCCTGGGCTGTTAAATCAACAATGAGAACCCCATTCGCATTCTTCTCATACTCTCCAACTAACTGCTCATGCACTGAAGTTAAGGAACTCCGGAAACTTGAGTACTTCCCAATACCAGAAGACCTACCATACCCTGCTTCTCTGTCATCTTCCTCACACAATGTAGTATATTTTCTCCCTTTATAACCATTGGTTTCCTTGTTTCGCTGGTTTTTCACGTTTTGCTTACAATTTTTAGATGATTTAAAACTGAACTTATCCTTTTTACATTCAAAATCATCGTCATCTTCATCTTCATCGAAACAATGATCATGCAAGCTAGTTTTACTTTCTTTCTTCCAACTCTCAATAACAGAGTCGTTAAACCGTGAAGGAAGTACCTGAACTCGCCCTCTCGATGTCCTCACCAACGGAGGCCGAGCAATCTCCCCCGTTCGGTTCTTGGGCTTGGACGAATCTGAGCGTTTGGATTTAGACTCCACTTCATCAGGAGAGCACGAGACTTCGGTGTTCCATGAAGCAGCGAAACCCTTCTCAAGCTCTCCGGAGGCTATAATATAGTGGACACTGACCGGAATTATGCCTGCGGCGACATCTCCGAGGAGAGTCAGAGGATAATAATAGTTGATTTTTCGCTTCTTGCGAGTTGTACCCGAGTTATCTTCATCTTCACCAACAGAGTCGCCGAGTTTGCATCGTTTTAGACTCGGCATTTGGGATTTCAGATTGCGCTTGATTATCATATTTTCTCTAATCAATCAATCCTTTCTCATAAAAGAACACCTCTCAGTTCTTCGTTCTTCCAATTTCGAAACGCTTAAACCAAACTGGATTTTCACATAAAAAGCTTAAGTCCCAAAACACACATAAACCCTAATTGCAAACTCAATTTTCCACCAACAAAGCAAACAATTAGACCACCACCATTTCTTTCCTTTCTCTTTTCCTTCTATGTAAACAGAGGAACCCAAGAAAAGACAAAGAAGAGAAATTGAACGAGAAACCGATGCGAAATTGGAAGAGAAAAAGAAGAGTGGGTCGAGTTGGATGGAATAGAGATCTGTTTCGATCAAGCTTTCTCTCTCTAACTGCTGCAGAGTATAGAGAAAGAAAGAGACAACATATAATATTAAATTAAACTAAATTCCCCTAAACCATTATATTTAAAGATAAATAAAAAAATAAAGCTTGAAGCAAATTTCTTTTTCTCCCTTGAAAATTTTCTTTTCTCTAAGAAAGCTGAAAAAGGGAGAGAGAAAAGGAGAGGCCGTCGTTATCTATGTTTTCAAAGTGTGGGCTGGTGAGGATGGATCGTTAATAATGTGAGACAACACTCGTTTTTTCTTCATATTTTAGAATTTCATGTTACGGTTCAGTAGAGGGGATTTTCCAAGAATGTTGGAACTTTACTGCAATTTCTACTTGTTAAAGGAATTTTGTGGGGAAGTCCCGGAATTGTTGGCAAATTTTTGAATATGGCGCTCCATAAGAGAAGCTATTGATTCTGTTCCATTTGTTTTTGGAAGAATGGCTTAATTTGTACTTTATGCTATTTATTTATGTAAAAACTAATATGGGTCACTGCTACCCATTGACTCATCTTCAAGATGAGACTTGGGTTGATGGGATGCCCTGTTTTCCACCAATTTGCAGGGCAACAGAAAGTGTACAAATGGAGGGTTCACCCTTTTTTTACTACTTTGGTGCCAATAGCATATTTAAGTTCCAGGACTCGTGGCATGAAGTTCCCAGCCTTGCAGTTTCCAAACAGGACCATGGTTTCACTTTATTCTTTTGTTTCTCATATAATCAAAGAGCAGACCTCGGTGTGACTCAGACATGCATTTTGCAGAACAAACATGAACATGATTTATGTGGCTCCTTACTAAACTAAATCATTTCCTTCGCCATGGCTGTCACACCTGCTTTCTTCAGAGCAGACTCCAAGAGCTGCAAGTGTCTGAAATAAACCCACTCGCTTCAAGCCTCAAGCGAGAGGCTATGCCATACGCTCGAAGGCAATGTCCCTCGTCATCAATTCTATAATATATTTATATAACATATATAACTAGAAATTATATTTGAAAACCACATATTTACAACATAAAATAAATAACATATTAAATATATACGGTATTAAAATAAAATATTAGATTAAATTATGAGTAAAATAAAATTTAAACACATAAATACATAAGATAAATAATATTAAATGTACTACAGTTATTTATCACGATTTTATCATCAATTGTGAGTTAATATTGAGTCGGTGTCACATACCAACTCAATTAACAATATTTTTTAAACATATACAACTATCGGAGATAATAATTAGTGCATATTAAAATAACAGCGTATAAATTATATTAAAATAAAACTTTAATTGAGTAGTAAATTTAAAATTTTACTAATGCAGTTGGTATAGGTTTAAATCTCACCATTTGCATATTTTATTTAGTTTTTATTAAAATGAAAAAGACTAAAATACTCTCAAATAATATAACTTATTTTAATTACGAAAAGATATTTTTATAATTTTCTAATAAAATTAATGGCCCAAATTAAGTATAACTATTAAACCCTAAAATAAAATATATGAGTGTTTACTTGCAAATTCAATCCTAATAAATTCCTTAAAGAAATGTCTTTCAAAATAGTAATAATAATAACAACTTTAGCTTTCATGCCAAAATTTTCAAGTGGTCCACATTTAATCCATACTGGTCCTCAACTATTTCATGCATTCATAATCCAAGCATACTATAATCATCCAAATCAATTCAATTTCCACAATTCTTAATTCAATCAAACAAATATATCGATTCATAATTTAATTAAACGCACAATTACCAAATCATTACATAATTAAGCTCCACAACGTCAATTTATGCTAAATTGTCAATACATTAAAATTGAACAAAATTCACATAATTCACATGTCATACAATTAATGGTTAAATTAGTCAACTAATAATTTCCATTAACGGAAGGGACCAAGTGATTTTTTTAGTCATTGGGGTTCAATTGGGTGCACTTTTTTCATAAGGGCTTAATTGGATTTTTTTATTTTTTATTGAGATTTTTTTTACCCTTTACCCTTTTATTAATTTTTATTTTATTTAATACTTTTGTAAATTTTAATAGTGTTTTTACAAATTTATAAAATTTTAATTTTTAAAAAAAATTAATTTTTTATAATTAAAAATATTAAGTCTAAAATCAACTTGGACAAAGTGTTGTCTAGATTCATTCCAGTAAAAATGTTTAAATAAATTTTTTTTAATTTTTTTAATTCTTTATTTTTTCTGACATGGCAATTAACTTGGCATTGCCACATCAACAACTATCGCAAATATGGAGTGCCACATCAGCATTGTAATAGTAAAAGACGAAAAACATTAATCGAAAGGCTTTTGATGTAATTTGAGAGTTTAAAGACTTAATCGAGTACCTTTTTGCGGAGGGACTTAATTGAATTTTTCCCCAAAATTCAAGTACTCATATACTCCTTTTGCCTTTTCCATTTCTAATCTATCAATTACACTCAAAATGTATATTCTTTCCAACTTTTTATTTTCATATTTTAAGTTTACAAATAAAATTTAATTATTATTAAAAGTTAATTTTACTTCTAATTAATAGATTAATTAAAAATTTCTAGTAATATATAAAAACACATTATTTATACGTAATTTTTTTTATAAATATATAATTGCAAATTATTTATACATATGTCAAATTGTAACTTTCAGCTCCGCTAGTAACGAAACACAATCACAAATAATTGGTTGATGAAATTGTAATATTTTTATACTTGAATGACTAAATCAGAAATTTGTGCACAATCATTGATTTATTCTAAAAAAAAAAAACATTATGTCTATTAGGGGTCAAGTAAAAAAAAATTTTGGGCAGCTAAAATTTAATTATATATTTTTATTATCATAAAAATATAATTTTATTATTTTAATAGTTTATATCTTTATAATTTTTAAAAAATTAAATTAAATTATTATTATTTTTAAAGAATAAAATATAATTTTATTATTATTAATTTATAATTTATATAATAATAAAATTTCAATTTATAGAATCTAATCCCTATCAGTTCTTAGATCTGCCCCTCGTAACTGATGTGTACATGTATATACTTTTGTGTCATTATAGGAAAATCCAGACCCTTTGTACATGATATAAGATTGGCCCTGGAAAGTGATTGGCAGCCATTTTAGTCCACAAACAAGTTGATTAGACATGTCAATGAGCTCATGCTGGAATACACAAGCATTTCGGCACTTCAACTTTGTGCTCTTTTGTCATCAACCCATTTAAGGAAAGGCCAACTTTTAGTTGAAATTATCTATTTTTGTTTTTATATGGTTTAACCATTTATATTATATATATTTTTTATTAGAATTAATACTTAGATTATACTATCAATACTCAAATCATCTTTAGAATATTACATCGGTTAAAATTTTTTTTTATGGTATAACTTGACAAGAATAGGGTAATCTCTTCTTTTCTTTTCTTTTTTTTTTCTGTTAAAAGTAAATAGAAGTAAACTTCTAATTATATGATTCTACTGAGAGTTTGTCTTTATTTCAGACTGTTGAATATCATTATCTAGTGAAGCTCGAACACACTCAGGTGGCGCACCAAAATAACACTTCACATTCAAAGCTCCAGTCGACATATTTGCTATGAAGTTCGCAACCTTGTTTTGCTTACTCGGCACATGCTGAAATCTAACTTGCCATTCCTTCAAAATCATAGCATGTATAAGTCGAACTTCTGAAAGATTACTATCAACCACATACCCATTGCTAACCACATCGATCAAGATAGGGTAATCCCTTTTAATCTTATTGATAAACCACCCCTTTAGATAAGATTTAATAGTGATAAAACCATCCCTTTCAAACAGCCCAATTCGAATCACACCACCCCTTTAATTAAGGACAAATCGCTATCAAATCTCAATAGAATCCCTTGGCTAGGAGAGCTTTTCAAGTACTGGACAACACGCAGAGTTATGTCCCAATGCTCCTGCCTTGGTTCATGCATAAATTGAGATAAGATATGAATCGAGTATGCTAAATCAAGTCTGTTCACTGCCAAATAAATCAAACAACCCATTAATCATTTGTACGACTTAGGATCAATCAAAATCGCCCCTGTAGCATGCATCAATCTATGATTTTGCTCTATTGGAGATCCTGCAAGCTTTGCTGCCAAAAGACCCATATTTGAAATAATATCAAATGCGTATTTCCTTTGACAAAGAAATATACCCAAAGAACTACGAGCTACCTCTATCCCCAAAAAATATTTCAAAACACAAAGATCTTTCATATAGAAGCAAGAACTGATATACCCCTTAAAAGTTTTCAAAACAGCGAAATCATTCCCAGAAATAAGCAAATCATCAACATAAAATAGCATATTAATGTGTATAGATCCCTTAGTGTATGTAAAGAGAGAATAATCAAAATATGATTGAAGAAGCTCATACTCTTTTAGTGTAGTAACCAGTTTAGCCAACCAACACCGATGAGCCTATTTTAACGCATACAAATACTTGAACAAATGACAAACCATTCCAGGCTTATCAAGGGCAAAACCTGAAGGAAGTTTCATATAAATCTTTTCATCGAGATCACCATACAAAAAGGCATTATGTATATCCATCTGCTGTAACTTCTAATTTTTCGAAGTTGTAATAGCTAAGAAAGCACGAAAAATTACCATTTTTGCCACATGAGCAAAAGTTTCATTATATTCAATACCTTCTACCTGGTGATTAAAAAAAAAAAAAAAAAAAGACGAGCTTTCTGTCTCTCAATACTTCCATCTGAGTTATATTGAATCTTGTACACCCACTTACCACCCAAAGCTTTCTTTCCCGGAGAAAGTGTCTCCATAGACTAAGTGTCATTATCCTTCAGAGCATGAATCTCTTTTTGCATAGCATTACGCCATCTTGCATCCTTTATAGTCTTTTATGATGGTATGGAGTGAAAAAATCTCGAAGCTTCATTGAGGGAATTTTCTCCCTATGCCTTCGTCTCAATTCAGGCGTATCATAATAATTTTGCTAAATTGATCAGTTACCCTATGTTGGAAATAATTGCAATGGTTCACACTCAAATACAAAAGTTCTAACCCTGAGGCTTGGCTTCAAGGTCGCCCACTATATGCATGTTATAGTTGAGGAAAAAAAATCTGCATTGGCTTGGCAAATTCTAGCTTAGTCCCTCTCTGGCGCCTTGTAACCCAATATATCTGAAAGCATAACAAAAAGATAACTAAGTTTGGATGAACTTAGTAAGTTATTAATGTAGCGTATTCATTTAATCTAATAATATGATTGGTCTTCATTGGTCTGGTCTTCTGATTGACTTCACTTGAACGAGGATAGTTCACGCATCTTCCTGGTGTAAACTTGTCAACTTTTGATAAACTTTCTCTATTGACATAAGCCTCCATTTCCATCGCTCGTACAGTAGAATCTCTTACAAGATGATATCACTTACCCATTCGCCTTGGTTCTATAAAAGACAACTCATCACCAAATTTATTTTAAAAGTTGATCATATGTAACTTATCTTAGTAGAAAATACCGTTGCAGCAAGCCAATTCCTGAGAATTAGTGCATGAAGTTTCACACTTGAAAAACTTTTATGTAAGGACTCAAACATGGTGACTTCACGCATGCGGTTTCATAATGGTGCAAACTTATATGCAGATTCATACCTGCAGACTCTTTCTTACGTAGTAGTCTTCAAAGTCTCGTGTATAAAATATAGTCATTCTCAGACTCTTCCTTAACAGATAATTACTGCGGACTCTCACTTAAGAAGTAGACCATATGTCATTCGAAATCTAATCCATGCGAACTCTTACACGGAAGAAATCCATACAAACTCGTTCTTGAAAGATAATTTATGCGGACTCTTACCTGGATGAAAATCTATACAAACTCGTGCTTGAAAGATAATTCATGCAGACTCTTACATACAAATTCCTAGATGCGAACTCATACATACAACATATAATCTTGTCATGAATCTTAAAAGATAAGTCTAATAGACTGTCATAACTCACATATGCTATGACCATAGGACTTGCTTTCATACATGAGGCTTAAACCCTTAAACTTTGCAAAGTTTCTTACTTACATAGAACCTTTGTAGAGTTTTTATTTACTTATGCGCATATATCTCTGTACAGCCCAACCGAACTTCCACAAAGCCAAAATATTATACATATGTATATTTTTTGTACAATCCGTCCAAACCTCAGCAAAGCTAAATATCATGCAATACTTCAATTTTCATCATCAACCTTACATACTTTCTTACTCAGTGTATCATTCATTTCACCAGGTTAGCACATATCAAATAGCCAACAATTCTTACAATAAGTTAAACATATATTTTACATACACAAACATAACATTCTTACATTTCACTACAGTCTCTCATTCACATTTCAACCATCGAACCTTTCAACAAAATAACATAATCAACAATACATTGCCCAGTACAACTCATCAACAACAACAAGCTTATGCATGCAACAAGACATGCATTTGTACAACAACACAACATGCATCAACATTTCGGCAAACATGTCACAACATAGCAACCCTTATCATCAGCAAAACACTAAAACAACTTAACCTGGCAACACGATAATGAAAACACACAAAACAACTAATAAAGATTTTGAGTTTAGAACTCACCGACAATTTACCTCAAAATCGTAGCACCTAAACTAGCTCAACAATCCCTTGTCGTTTGGTTTTGTTCCATCCAATTCTCTAATTTTACGTTTTATGAAGCTAATTTACTATTCATCCCTAGCATGCAGCTCGATTCATCGTTTCTTCTTCTTCTAATCGAAATATCTAGAGAAAAATGATAGCTATAAAAAATTTGGAAGAAAGAAAGGTATTTGTTCACCGGCTTCCTTTTTTTCTCTTAAATACCCGCTCTCATACTGAACGTTCATCACTTTTCATGCAACCACCAACCTATAATTTTAATAATAAAATTTTAAAGATAACTCTTTTATTTACTTTTCCAACTGGCCCTCAAAAAAATTTAAATTCATACTACTGCCCTTAATGATCTGAGTTTATCATAATTTCATACGTAATTTATACAATAGGAGCAATTTAGAAAGCTTTGAAATGTTAAGAGATCGAGATTTTAATATGACTAAATCTTTAGTCTGAAATTAGGGTGTGACAGGAGGAATGTCATAAAAACCCCACAAATCATAATGAACTAACTCAAAAATACGAGTGGCTTTCTGTTCACTAATTGGAAAATTATTTCTAGTTTGATTAGCACGATGACAAATTTTGCATA
The DNA here is from genome assembly GCA_025698465.1 of Gossypium longicalyx. Lineage (NCBI taxonomy): Eukaryota > Viridiplantae > Streptophyta > Magnoliopsida > Malvales > Malvaceae > Gossypium > Gossypium longicalyx. The sequence continues at coordinate 90,630,291 of CM046998.1, forward strand.
CTTTATTTACATGATCTCTAGAGTTACTAACATAGGGAAGTAACTTTAATACTTTCTTAGAAGAGTGACCCAATCTTCTATGCCAAAGTTCTAAAGAGCATGAAGCTTCAATCGAAACTACTTTAACCGTTGATACCTATTAGAAGAAGTAAAGTCCATCCCGTCTCTCACTCGCTCCAATTAGCTCCCTCAAATGAAGGTCCTGAATGCACATATGTTAGTAGAAAATAGGGCAAAATAGTTCATATCATCATTCAACTGTGAAACCGAAATTAAATTTCAGTTTAATTTAAGAATGTAAAGAACATGTTTTAAGTGAATTTTGCTTGCTAATTTAACCATTCCTTCTTGGGTAACCACCACTGTTTGGCCATTAGGAAGTCCTACGGAACATGCTACAACTTCTCTAACATTTGTCAAACACATAAGATCACTCGTAACATGATTTGGATACCCCATATCAATAATCCAATTATTTTTGGACTTACAATTCAACCGATTGTTAGTGGATTATGTATTACTAAACATCGCAGAAGAGGCTGTCATTGCTCAGCGATAAAACCAAGAAGTGTCACCTCCTGACGATTATGTTAGCCCTACTGTGTTCTACTCTGGTGTTGCTCCATGGTTGTTATCTATGGTAGTAGCATTAGCTCGCATATTGCCTTTACCACGATAAACTTGTTTTGTGGAAGATATAACACATATCTTGCTATCGCGACCAACACTTTTCATCTCTAGCTTCTCATATTTTTGTAGCCACCAATTTGGGTGGCCATGCAATTCAAAACTGGTAGCAACCTCATACCCCTTACAATGGCAATAAGTGCACAACAAGGTCGACACGATCAACCCAACCTTTGTCACGTCCCTCCGTGCATATTGCAAAGCCTAAAATTTTGAGCTTATCCTCCTTGACCTGTGTAATGTCACAGACGTGTTCCTCCTAAGTAATTTACTAGAATGCCCGATTCAAGGAAGACAAAAGACCTTGGGAAAGCAGTGTAGACTTAATCTGAGCATAATAATTAGAATAGAGACTAAGAAGAAATTGATGAAGTCGGTCATGCTCACGACATTGTTCATGTGCCTTCCCTAAGTTACATAAACACTTTCCACACTTGCAATAAATTAAAGGTTCATGATTATCTAATTCATCCCATAAAATCTTTAATTTACTGAAATAAATAGCAACACTCATAGTCTTGGTTTGCTTATAACAATTAATATCTGCTTTTAATTATTGAATACGTGGACCGTTGACAACAGAAAAATGTTCATGTAAATCATTCTACAAAATTTTTGCATTATCATAATAAGAAAGCATTGATCTTACTTCCGGGTTAATAGTATTAAAAATCCAAGACACAATCATACAATGAATAGTAACCCAATCATCCTTCAAGTAAGGGGGAACAAAATCTGTAATGGTACCATCAAGAAATCCAAAATTGCATCGAGAAGATAGCGCAAAGCGAATAGCATAAGCCCAATCATCGAATTTGTCGAGCTTTAATCGAATAAAAGTAATAAAATCACTGGGTCGATCTTGAGGACACAAGGAAAACAAGAGTTAGGTTTAATTTTAGGTGGTGATGGAGAAGTAGAATCGCTGCCATTAAAAACGATGAATTTTTTTTTGTTAAATACCAAGCTCAGATACCATGACAAGAGTAGGGTAATCTCTTTCAATCTTATTGATAGACCTCAAGAGTATACATAATATTTATATAGTAGTAGTCACGTAGTAATAGGAAATATATATAATATATTATTAAATATATGCCTAAAAGATATACAATAATGTACAATATATTTAGATATTCCTAAAAGATAATATCCCATAATAATATTCTAACATAAATACATGTGTTTTCAATAATTTTATAATCAAAATTTAGTTTTGTTTTAGGGTTGGGAGTAGATGTAGATAAAGTCCTCCCAACAATGACAACTCTAAGATTTGAACTTGATTTCAAATGCATGGGAAAGAAAACAACTCCCACTTCTTCTAACCACTTTTTGGTATCGTTTAAAAAGATTCTTAACTAGTTCATGTAAACATCAAGAGATAAATTTATTGCTATACTAATCAAAATTATGTATTAATTGACTGAAGACATTAATGTTGTGATTAGATATCCTTAATTGCTCACTTTTGAAATTTTTACAAAGATTAAATTGCTCCTATTTTTTAAAAGGGCCAATTTGCTCAATTTTAAAATTTAGAAAGATTGGATTAAAAAAATTGTTCTAATTTTAACTCTTTATACATTTAACTCGGAGAGAGTTAGAAGGGGTATTGAGCAGGACGCGTCGTGTCAACTTTGTGGTCATCCCATGGAGGATGCTTTGCATATTCTTATAGACTATTCTTTTGCGAAGGAAATTTGGCATCAGATCATTCCTATTTCCTAACTTAGGAATTTTTTCTCTGCTTCTATGACTGATTGGCTTACTTCGAATTTGCAACTTCATTCTTCCAATAGGCAGAGTGATGGTTCTTGGCATTGCCTCTTTGGGATCATTCTTTGGCGCATTTGAAAGAATCAGAATTTGACTATTTTTCAAAGAAACGACTTGAGTCCGAAGGATATTATCAGTGCTTCTTATAGTTGGGCAAAACATTTTCTTTACTCTTTTAATGAAGGGATGGATTTGCAGTCGAAGCAGTTTCCAGTTCGTCAGAATTTAGGTATGTATGTAGTTCTTAATACTGATGGTGCTGTTCACTCTGTGTCTGGTCTTTCTGCTGCAGGTGGTGTGTTGCGTAACAATAAAGGGGAGTGGATCCTAGGTTTTACTCGTTTTTTAGGGAAATGCTCTGTCGCGATTGCTGAACTATGGGGTTTGCTGGATGGTTTGCTTATCGTTCAGAAACAAGACTATAATGAGGTCATCATTCGTTCGGATAATCTTGAAAATGTGATCTTGATTAGTGAAAGCAAGGCTGGTGGTTCAAACAATGCACTTATTAAGAGGATACAACAAATTTTGGCCTCGGAAGAAAATTGGTTCTTGACTTATGTTCCCAAAGAAACCAATCAGGTTGCTGATGCTTTGGCTAAAATATCCCTATCAAGTGGTTCCTCCCTGCGTATTTTCGAGTCTCCTCCTTCCAGGATTAAAGACATTTTGCAGGATGATAATTTTGTTGATAACTCCTTCATGAATCATTTTATGTAACGGTTTGTTTTGTTTACCAAAATAATAATAATAATAATAATAATAATAATAATTTAATACAATGTGTTTATACATTTAAAGCACGTGTTGCATGGTATTGATGGATCTTTTACCCCGGTCGGAGGCTATGGGCGAGGATCGACTTGGTGGCGCTGGGCATTGGGTGGTCATTTTTCCTTTCGGAAAACGTTTCGGTCCTTGCAAGGGTCTGTTATAATGACTTCTAGAGATGATTGGCAGCACGTATGGAAGGCTCCACAAAGGGTCCGAGTATTCTTTTGGTGGCTATGGCATTATCGTGTGCCTCGTGGAATGGCGACTGAGGGGCACTATGTTCGATGTGGCAGGACTTAACAGACTGCCTTGCATGTGTTATGTGATTGTGATGCAGCCCATGTGGTTTGGGACAACCTTGTTCGTCATGAGATTCTGGGTCGTTTTTTCAACGGTGGACTCGCAAGCTGGTTGCGGTAGAATTTGGATATTTCTGTCCTCTTACATTCGATTCAAGTCCATTGGTGCACCTTTTTTCCAGTGGCTTGCTGGTTGTTGTGGAAAATCCGCAATGATTTCGTCTTTCACAATTCCAATTGTAGCAATAGGGATGTGGTGGTAGCGAGTATTGCGTGGGCAAGAAATTATGGGACTATGGATCTTTCCAACCGTCTCTTTAGTTACTGTTATTCTCGTATGTGCTAGCAACCACCGAGTGTGGATCGGGTCAAGGTCAACGTGGATGGGTCGTTTTCCAAGAGACGGAACAGTGCTTGCATTCCGCGGTTGTTGTGGGGAATGGCTAGGTGGCACGTGCGTTGTACGTCGGACTTCAGTTTACATGTAATAGGAGGTTCCATGGTGTGGAGGTGGAGAGTGATAATTCCCTTCTTATTGGCCTTCTCCGGAGTGGTCCTGCTGTGGATAGCAGCCTTGCTGAGCTGCAATTAGCGCATGCGTTGTGTGAGCGTAGTTAGAATGTATGTCTAAGACATGTTGACCGTGCTTTCAACCAAGTTGTCGATCGTCTGTCGCGGATTAGTTCTGCCCCCTTGAATGAGTTGCATGTTTTCCACTGTCGGTTGAACCTTTGTTGGCTGCGGATGCTCGTTGTTTCTTCCAGGAAGTTAGCTGGGAGTTAACATTGTTTAGTAGTTAGCTATGCTCCTTTTTACCCAAAAAAAATTTATTATTTTTATTTAATTTATAATTATTTGCTAATTTTAAAATATAATTATTATTTGAATTCAAATGCTTTAATTATAATTTCAGATTTTTATTATTATATTTGAATTGCTAAATAATATAATATATTTTAATATGTTCAATAATTCAAATAATAAATTAAAAAGATATTATTTAGAAAATTAATTAAAAATTAAGCGTATAAAAGCATATACAACACGTGGCTTAAAAACTAATCTAAATAAAAGTACTGAGTTTAAAGAAATTTTCGAATTGACTAATATAACTTTTGTTATTTATTATATCATTAAATTTATCATTTTAATTTTTCTATTATTTATAAGAAAATTTATTATCCTTATAAATAATAAACCCGATTTATTAAAAGACTTTTATTAACCGAATTTAAATAATAATAAATAATTAAATTTGATATGAAAATATTAATTTATATTAATTTAATTTTAAATAAATTTATTTATTTATTTCCATAATTAGTAATTTTATATTTTCTATATAAAATTTTATAAAAATACATTTATATAATCTAATCTAATTTAATATATTATATTTATATTTATATATATTATCTATGATAATAAATTTATTAACTATATAAAAATAAAATTTGAATAGAGAAGAGTTTAATTTACAATATATCAATTTTTATAGTTTATACAAGTACTTTAATAATTATTAAGAAATTTTTTATTAACACTATATTTAAATGATAAAATAATTAATATAAGTTAATTATATTTATTGTTATTTTATATGAAGTAAAACTATACATTAAATATAGTAAAAATGATTTAATTATGATTTGAAAATTTATTATTATAATATTTAAATTGTTAAATAAATTAATATATTTTATTATGTTTAAACAGTTCCAATAATATTGAATATTATTTTACACTAATTATTGTAATTAAAAATATATTATTAAAAAATTAAACACGTATAGCATATAACATTAAAAACTACTTATCTTTTAAAAACATATATGAACAAGTACAAATTTCAGCTGTGCCATTTTATTGAACAAACACTATGTACAATCCTAGCTGGCCACTTCCATTATAGGGGAGGTGATTACAGCAAATAACATGGAACTATTTCTGAGGAGCTGGGTTATGGTTTATTTAGCATTTTAATGTCATAAGATGATCTCCACAAAGGCTAATATATGTCGAAGTTGACACCACTACTCGAAAACTTTCTTTTCTTAGCATTGCATCATTCAATCTAGCTACTTCATTCCCCCTTTACTTGGTACTGCCTTGATTAATCAACAGCTATTGCCTCTTTGAGTTGTCGGATTCTTCAGTCTTCGCAAACCTTCCACGGATCCTTGGTTGACTGTCAGCAAGAGCCTTCCTGCATGCATACTGAGAAAAAATATATATAAACACATGAGTTTCAGCTACAAGAATATGAAAAATAACCATGAGTTTCAGTTACCTTGATTTTCCTTCCAAAGTTCCTCTTTGTCTTCTTATTCCTGTATCTAGAGAGTTTTTCCCTTCGATCCTTGGTAGAACAGCTGCTGAAGATTATCGGTTGCTCAAGAGGAGAATGGATGACAATCACATTACCATTGCCAAGAGTCTGTCATAAAAACTCAGTATCAAATGACCCACCCCATCCTGTGGAAAATGGTCAGAAACATCTAAAAGTTTCTTAGTTGCTAGACGTTAGAAAGACGATACCATGCTTAGTGCTCAACGATAGTTTGAAGAGTCACTTGATTCTGGTAAGAGTTTAAGAGGGTAATGACAAAGACAATTGGAGGTTATTAAGACGGAAGAAACAAATATGAATTTTAGAGACCAGTAGAGTTACGTCTTAAAGCAGGATCCCATTCCTTCTTGGTGTGATTTCGATGATAAGGGAATGAAGTCACAAACATTGTTGTGTTCAAAAGTCTGGTAGAAGAAGAAAATTGATAGCAGACCAGTCATGTATGAAAAAACACTCAATAAAAGTACCATAGAGGTCCTGTACTAGGAGGCAGATTCAATTTTGCCATCTTTACAAAAAACATGGACAAATTAATCCCTGTATGTCTGTATGTTAGATCGAAGAGTAAACTAGTCCTCTTACTGTTAAAATTCCATCCATTTCTACTGTTAAAACCTAAATTGGCTGACAGAATAATCAAACAGTTACATGTGGCATGCCATGTGTACCTCATTTTGATGTACAATGACCAGTTTTTAACAATAAAAATGAATGAAATTTTTAACAGAAATATCAGTTTGCTCTTTGATTTGATGTATAGGGACTACTTTGCACATGCTTTTAGTAGAGAAGGCAAAATGCAATCTAACTCCTAGTACTTTTACCAAAAATAATGCTCTAATCAGATAAGGTCCATGTAATTCAAAGGGTTGGTATGCACACAAATGCCAACAGAAAACTAATAGCCTTTATATCTAACAACAACAAAAGCAAAAATAATTAAGGCTGACCTTTATATCTCCTTCACTAAATGCTCTCCTCATTCCATAAGCAGAACCAAAATCTATTCCAGGGAAATCCAGAAAATTAGGCTTCATTGCAGCCCCTTGCATCCCTTCCATTGAGCTTAAACAATCCGAGCTGACACTTTTCTGGAACGGTACATCACAGAGCACTTCATTTTCATGATTTTGGTTTTCATCCGTCTTCAAAGGAATCTTTACATCCAGGACCTCGGATAGTGGTGATTCTATGACTGCTCGTGCCATCAGATCCTTCTCGCACTCATAAAGAACCTCTAAAAACTGCTCGTTTTGAATTGATTCAATATCAGCAGCTTTAAATCCTTGTGAAGTAATAACATCTTCACCACAAAAGCTTAATGAGATGGCTGCAGTCATGGGATTAAGGTCCACAATTGGTTCTTCAATGATAGGCTCTGGAGCTTTGAATAGATCACCTTCACCTCCCAGGTAATATTCAGATATTGCTGAGGTCTGAACCATGTTGTTCTACATTAGACATGAACAAATATTATTAACTTTTCGAATAGGATATCCTGCTGAGTGAAACAAAGTAGGAGAGGCTAAAACAATTAATACAGGCAGAAAAATGATCTGCTTTATGTTGTCCGAAGAAAGCACGAATTGCATTGTACTCAACTATATAAAAGCTTTATTTTCCCTAAATCATTTGTGCCTAACATATATTCGGACAAGGGTATGGGGTATAGTCCTCAAAATATATGAAGAAACTTTATAAAATTGAATGGAACACATCTATATTTCAACACTCACCCTCAAGTCAAAGATCACATAGTATGATGTTAGCAATCATATTCAGAACCCTTCTCAACAAACAACATAACCTCCAAGCCTACACTAAGAAAGCAGGAAAAGATCTATAATAGCCATTAAAAAAGGGTAAATTCCATTTCTCCTACTTTCCCCAAAATTTAATTCATTTTTGAAACCAACTAAAATAAAGCGCAATACAAGCAACCTTGGTAAAAGTACCATGGAGGCCCCTGTATTAAGAGTCAGATTGCGTTTTGCTTCATCTACTAAAAAGTTGGGCAAATTAGTCAGACTAAAGAGTAAATTGGTTTTTTCTATTAAAATTTCATCCATTTGTATGGTTAAAAACCGGTCTGGCAGACCGCATAACCAGACAGTGCTACGTGGCACTTGTACATCATGTTAATGTATAAGAATCAATTTCGAATACAATTACTAATTTATCCATTTTTCTTAGTAGAGGAGGCAAAACATAACCCAACTCCTAATATAGTACTCTCCATTATACTTTACCTAATAACCTCTTGTACTTGCCAAACATTCGTTCCCTTTATACTGAAAAACCTAAAAGAAAAAGGAAAAAGTGTAGACCTTTTCTTATTCTTTTCTAATCTCTCTGTAAGTGGGCTAAAAGTGAAAAACCCAATAACCAAATTCACACCAAAAAGTTGAAGAGAAAGGAAGAAATCTTGAACAACACGAAACTGCTGACATGGAAATTATTTTCCAGTTATATTCCAACATTTCCTGATCCGGCATGTAAATACTTGCTTTCTTTTTTTTTTATTTTCGCCATTTCAGCCTTGTTTGGCTGCTGAGAAACTGTTTGGAGAATAACTTATGGAAGTTCCCTTCTCAAGAGAACCCAAAAAACATTTTTCCCCACTGTTTTTCTTCGTCAATAGAGGGGAACACAAAATAAATTTTTTCCCAAAAATTAGAATGAAACGCAAAAATTTCTCCATTTAAAAACTACAAAAACAAAGAATCATTACAGTACAAGGAACAAAGTGAATACTAGAGCGTAGATTCAGATGCATGCAATCAAAGCTAAAACCCACATCAGAAGTAAACCCAATCAACCAAATGCAGATCATTCAAAACAAACCAAAGCAAGGAAAATGAACAGAAAGAAAAAAGAAGCAAAGATTAGATATTCAGTACCATTGAAGCATTGGGTTTCTGGGTTTCGCAGAACTCTTCAAACTGGTGAAATTCTTGAGAAACATTTTGCATGTAAGGGAAAAATAGCCCAGTTTCTGCATACATTTCTTGACTCACGAAAGCACAAAATTTTCTTTGATTCTTGAGAGAGAACAAAACACAAACTTTGGTTCTTCCCCCACTCTTATGTCACTTCTCTTGGAAATCAGAGTCCCCAAAAGTAGTGCAAAATACTAACTCAACACAGCAGCCAAAAATGCTTACAATAAGGACAAAATGTAAAATGACATGCTATACTGTGGTCCCCAATTGTCCCATATCATGCCTCTTTTTATTTGAAAGTTCCCTTTTTTTATTATATTATATATGTTCGTTGAATTCAATTGTAAAAATCAATATTTTTTTCTTCCATAGATGTACTAATTTACATTTATTTTAAGTGAAATAAAGGAAATGTATTTTTGATTCGAATTCTATTATTCTTAATAATTTAAAGATATAAATGACGAAAGGCTCTCTATTTATAGTTGAGGTTTTTTTAAAATTGACGATCAAAATTAAATTATGTCGACGGACGAGATTAACCTATCTCTTATTTTTAAGTTCATAATATTTTTAAAGAAAATAATTTTATTTAAAGATTTATTTCATTAGTTAGTAGTAAGGGTGAAAACAATAACTTGATAGCGACTTTTTATAATTTATAAAATTTTAAATTAATAATTATAAAATTATACTTAATCTCTTAAAATAATAATAATTTAATTAAAATTTTTAAAAATAATAAAAATATAAATTATTAAAATAATAAAATTATATTTTTACTATTTTTAAAAATATACAATTTAACACCAATTTCTTATTATTATGATATAATTACGGATTATAATAATTTATAATAAATATGATTACTTTTGTGAAGAGTGGGAATTATAAAGAAAGAAAAACAAATTTGTATTATTATAGTAGCAAGTTGCAGAGAGTGGGCTTGACAGTGCTCATCACTCACTCTCTCACCTATTAATCTCATGTCAGAGGTGAACAGTTGTCCTCACGCGGTTTCCTTGCGCGTGTATTACACTTGTCATGAATGTGGATGGGGATAGTCGGTTGATTAATTTTCTTTTTCTGTTTTGGTTGATAGTCAAACAATGAGGGTGAATTTAAAACGGAGGCCACTTGCAAAATGGGATTTTTCCTTCTTAAGGGCTTTTCTAGTTTTTTTTTTTTTTCCTAAATTTTTAAAAATTTTCTTCTGATCTTTTGGGTTCTTTTACATAAATAATATTAAAAAATAATTAATTACAAAAAAAATATGAGAAACAGATTAATTACGAAAATAAACATTTGTTATAGTATTTTGATGGTTTCACTTAATATATTGACAGTATTACATTAAAATGTAATGACTTAAAATATTCAGAGACTTGATACGTAAATTTTCCATTTAAATTAGCTGCTAAAAAGAAAAACTTTAAGGTGCCGACCATTTGGGGCACCGAATTTTAAATAGGTTAAATTGTTTTATAAAAGCTTTATAAAAAATTTATTACGTATAAATTATAATTATTGTTTATATTTATATTTTTCAGGTATAATGTGAGAAAAAAAAACTATTATCAATATTGTTAATTATAATGTCAACATAATTTGAAAAAAAAATATTTTTTAAGAAATAAATAAAATTTATTTTCAGTTAGAATTAAATTTTTTTATAAAAAAATTTTTGTAGAAAAAATAATAATTTAAAATTTGGTGTTGTCAAACTATCAAAGTCAATCAGAATGAAAAATTTACATATCAGGTCTCAAAATATTTTAGATCATTATATTTTAATTTGGTATCGCCATTATGTGCAACACCGATAGAACACTATAACAAATTCCTATTTTCGTAATTAATTTGTTTTCCAAACTATTTTCGTAATTAATTATTTTTTATATTATTTAGATAAAAAATCTATCTTTTGTTAACGTAAGTTTAATATGATTATAAATATATAAAGGAGGCCTGCGCACAAATTAAAGATTCTTTTTTACCATAAAAAATATATTTAATATATTCTTTTTGCTAAATTCAATAATGATTAATATGGTCTATTCACGTTTTGTGCTTCGTGTTAGGTTAATTATTTGTTTATATTAAATTATAGAGTAAAATATTAAAAATTAAAATATGTTGGAATATTTTTAATATATATATAATATTTTAATAGTTGCAAATGAAAAGTTATAAGTAATCAAAAGTTATATCACTTAATTATTAACAAATAGTCATCATTATTCAAACATATATCTATTGAATAATCATATTTATTACTAAAGAAATGACAATTCATTTGAGTAGTTATATCTTTATGAAGAGACACGAGACCTCTTATAAATAAGAGAGAAATTTCATTTGTAAGATACACCAAAAAACATATCAAAAGTTTCTTTTTGTTCTCTCACTATCTTTTATATTCCTAGATTTTTCTATAAAGAATTTCTGCAATTGATATTATTATTATGCTCTGCTCAGTGGACTGTTTCCGTTAGTGCAAAATATAGACAGTCATTGGGCTTTATTGTATCTTCGAGGTTCATTTTTCAGTAACTCTTTTGCATATCGTACTTGTCAAGTTTAAAAACTAACTTGGAAAAAAAAACCAAAGATAAAGCCCCAAAATGGGAACAATTACCAAGTTCAATGGCTAATTTAGAATGAATAGTAGTCTAAATTCAAATGGATATAGAATGAATATGGATTAATGGTTGTCCAAATTCAAATGAATAGTAGTCTAAATTCATTTTGGATGAGTACAAAATTAAAAAAAAAATATTAGTATTTTAAACATAATTGAAAATCACACATATGCTTTATTTTCAATACTTTCATAAATTTCTCTTCATCCTCTATTTTCTTGATTTCTCTTATATTTTCTCATTATTCGTTTTAAGCTTTACACATTTTTACTCAAAAAAAAAAAAAAAAAAAAAGCTTTAGTCCACCTACAGAACACAGAACATAACATACTTAACCTAATGTCCACTGTAACGCCCCAAATTTTTTATTTTTCAGCTTTTTGCGATTTTCGGGCTTGGAAGTGTCTGAATTTGTGGTTCATATTGTTTTGGCTTAAATATATGTGGGTTAAGTGATAATAGTGATGGGGTGTGTTTGGGAGGTCCCAAGTTCAAGCTTTAACTTGGGCTAAATTTGGGTTTTATTTGAATAAAGCCTAACTTGAGGTCAGTGGGCTTATAAGGAATGGTTAGTAAAACTTAACAGAATGGGCCTGTTGGTTTAGTTGTTAAGTGACAAGGGAATACGCTTAGGGTCAGGGGTTTGATTCCTTGCAGTAACGATGAGATTATTTTTTGCTGCGAGTTTCAGTAAGCGTTGGGCTTTAGTAAATTCTGAGTTGTGAGCTTAAGGGAAAACTTAGGGTCTTCTTCTTTTCCTCTTTTCTGTCATCAGTTACTTTTCTCTACCATTTTTCTTTTTTTCCTAATTTCTCTTGTGCCGAAATTCCCTTCTCCTTTTTCCCCTCTCCTCCGTTTTTCTTTCTTTTCAATTATTGGTGACGTAGCGCTAGTGGGTTCGTCGACTCGGTAAGTATGGTTTTATTAAATTACGTGATTCCATTTAGAGATTGTTTAAGAGGGATTTTATTTGTTGTTTAGGGGATTATCAAAGTTTTGTGGATCGATAATCGAGTTCTAAACAGTGAGGAAACAACATTCTTCGTCGAAGGTAAGTAGATCTCGTGTTTTAAGATTTGTTCGTTCTTAGGTAAATCATTTTAAGTGACTGTTTTGGGCTCATTTTTGTCAATCTTAGGCTTTGGAATGCTTGTGGTCAGATTAGCAGCAAAAAAGAACTAGATGTGTACTTCGATCGCGTAGAAAATGAGTTTCAGCGAAAGTCAAAACGCAGTCTGTCGACGCCACACAAGCGTGTGGTCTGCCCGCGTGGTAGCCTGCGTCGCGAGACACGAGCGTGTGACAGGCGAACCAGGCCGTGCGCGGGCCACTTGGGTGCGACGGACACGTACGTGTGAGGCCGACGAGGCCGTGTGCGAGGCACGGGCTTAGGCGAATGGGTCGTATGGGCCACACGGGCGTGTGACCTACACGGGTTAACCACACGGACATGTAGAAATTTGGGCCAGGCCGTGTGATCCACAAGTGCAAGGCCAATTTGGGCCGTGTGACCCACATGGGCGCGTGGGCCCACACGGGCAGGGCGCACTGGCGTGTGAGCCCAATTTGTCTGAAATGTTCTGTAAGGTTGCACGGGTCGCCTAAGTCGACTGTGACCTGTTTATAGGGGTGGTAATGTTACATAGACCCTATACTCTGACTGATTACTAATATCTATGCAAGTATGTGATTATAAGCATGTATATTTGTTCTACCATATGATAGATTTGATCTGTTATCTGCATTTAAGCGTGCCATGAGATGTATGATGCATTGCATTAGGGTGGGGTTATTCTAAAGAGAAGGAAGTCTGAAAAGCAATTAGACTGTTATCTGGCAGCGATGCTGCACTTATCTTTATATATTGTATTTCGGTACCACTTGGTGTGTAGGGCTGAATGGGCCGATTTTATCCCCATACTTGGTGTGTAGGGCTGGGTGGGTTAATTTTATCCCCACATGGTGTGTTGGGTTAGACGGAGATGGTGTGCAGGGTTAGTGGGCATGATTTCTATTCTTTGATATCTAATTTGATCGGTATACGCTATCTGTATGGCTAAGGCCGAGTATTTGAATTCTATTATCTGTTTGTATACATGCTGTTTGTAGGGATGTACACACTGAGTTTGCGAAAACTCACCCCTTTATTTATTTTATGTCAGGTAATCCTCAGCAATAGATGGATCGGTGTGGCGGAGGGCTCGATGGTAACCACTGTTGGACACTTTATGGATTTTGAGTAACATCCATTTTACCTGTTTTATTCTAAATATTAAATTTTGGGATTATCATTATGTCTTTAGACTTGAACTATTCTTTTAAGATATTTTGGGATTTTAAACTATTAAATTATCGTTATATGAATTAATGATGTTTTAGCTTTCGCGTAAAAGAACGGTTTTCAAATAATTAATAGAATAAAGATTTCACAATTTAAATAAGGTATTAATCTGAATGATTTTGACTTACTAAGCTTTTATTAAAGCACTCTCATGTGACGCCGCCCGATTCGGGCATAACGTCTAGGCCGGGTTTGGGGTGTTACATCCACGATCTCCACTACAACAGAAGAAGTGTGGTAATCCCTGCAATAAGACAAATGGATTGTAATTACACATTTTTTATTTGCTTTGAAGGAAGGTCATGAAAGGCACATATTTTACAACCAATTCCATCATCTCTATGTGCAGCATCTGAGAGTCTTACAAGGTTAAACCTTATATTATAATTTAGTTTACTGTGCCTATGGAAGTAACTAAACTAAAAACATCTAGATTGTAATGCTCTAATAATCAATATTTTGTAATTTCTATTAAGCAAAAATTGTTAATATTTGTGGGGTGTGCCTCACATTTATCAGATACATTGCGAGCACTTAAGATGAAATTCAACGAAAGGGAGCAGAAAGTCACACGATATCGGGACAAGGAGGTCCTGAACGTCGGGACAATGTGACGTCTTTGGTAGCCAAGCAAGGCTGCGATGTCGTGACGAGCAAGTAGGTGACGTCACAACGAGGCAATGATTTCTGCACAAATATAACTATGTTTTTTTTACTCTCAATAGGATTTCTTCTCCCAGTCGAACTCTAATTCCTACAGGATTATTTTAGTCTTATAGGACCCACATTCCAAGCCTATTTAAAAGGCCTTTAGACCCTATTTAGATACAATTAGATCCAGAGAATTAGATTTGCATTAAATATCTCTTGTATGAGATTTGTTAAAGAGTTTTGGAGGAGAGTTTTTGAGAGAGCTTTTGTATTTGAGTTTCTTTTGGGATTTGCTATTTGTGTTCAAGTTGAATACTCTCTATCGTTGTACTCTTTGTTTGTTGTTTAGTAAAAAGTCGAAGCCTCCTTTGCCTGTGGTTTTCCCCTCCATGAGGGTTTTTCACATAAAATACTTGTGTTTGTTATTCTCTATTGTTACTATCTCTTGTTCATACATGATGAATCTCAACAATATCTTAAACATAAATAAATCGTTTAACAATTTTTAATATACATTCTTTTAATAATTTTTGAATTTTTTTTAGTTTTGCACTCATCTAAATGAATTTAGACAACTAGTTGTCTAGATTCATTTTATATGCACATTTTAATTATTTTTTAAAATATTTTATTATTTTTAAAAAAGTAATTTTTGAAAAAAATATTTTTAAATAAATGAAAAAAATATTTTTTGCTGACGTGACAGTTTCTAGTGGCTTCCGTCAGCCATGTCAGCGATGTTAATAGTCAAATTGATCAATTGACGATTTCCATTAACGGGAGAGGCCAATTGAATTTTTAAGTCACTGAGGACTCAATTAGGTGCACTTTTTTCATAATTGCTTAATTGATTTTTTTTTACGAAGGACTTTTTTATCCTTAAGCTTTTCTTTTTTTAAAGAACCAAGTTACGACTCGATACAACTCATAGTCACCTTAAACTACTCTTAAGCTATAAACCAAAATATGCAAAAGTATTGTTATATGTTTCTTCAATGGCAGATAAGGTTTTCAGAACATAACTGATGATCGAATCGATCAATCTGTCTGATCGATTCAGACGGTTCACAGATAAACCAATTCGGCCCCTCAACTTAAACTAGTACTCCAGCTGATTTTCGATCCAACTAGTTTGACAAAATGAAAATTATATTAAATGCAATCATTCAACATAGAGGTTAATGTCACTCTATGTAGGCTTTTTATCACACCCTGAAAATTGAGTTAGTAGAATCAAGTAATTAAATCGGGGATTCAAGAGAAAAATCGGGTTTAGTGTCGTAGAAATTAAAATAAGGTAAAATAATTAAGTAGTTACTAATAATTAAATAATAATGGTATTAATAATCAAGTTATTAGTAAAGGTTAGTAGAGAGTAATTTGGAACGGTTGTTAAATTAGAGGTCAAATTGTAAATTAATACTAATAATTAAAAAGTGAGCTATTAGAACAAATGAGATTAGGAGGGGCTTAGAGGGTAAATAACCCAAAATTTTGAAATTTGGTAGGCTATATAAACCACCCACCGTCCCTATTTTCCCTCCCAGCTTTCTTCATTTTAAAAATATGCTAGATCTAATTGGTACTTTTCTCTCAAATTTTCTGTATCATTTTGATTTTCTTGACATTGAAACACATCTTACTCCAGTTTTGTAAGAAAATCACTTTTTCTTCTCCAAGGAAAAAATTAGCACAAATTCGTAGATGTCTTCGAACTAAAGGTAAATCTATTATTTTCTTATGTATTAAACATTTATTAAATGTTTTCAATTCGAATTTTTATAGATCTAACAAAGAAAATTTAATATCTGTAGTTTTAAAGCTTTATTTTGCATAAAAATGATGAACCTTGTATTTAAGAGCTAAATGATGATATTATAACGATTTTCAACATATTTTGACAAGTTTAAAAGTTTTACATATTCAATTTAATAAAATCTTAAGGTGATTTCATAAATTAAATGACTTCTTTTAAGAGAATGGGGAAGAACAATGATTTTTCGGAAAGTTTTAATTAATAGAATTGAGCTAAAACTAAAGGTCTAGATATGTAATTAGGCAATAGATAGGAGGTTAGGAAGTAAAAAAAATTACGAATTAAATTAAGATTTAGTGTAAGAATTAAGCAAATTAAAATTTTGACAAGGTAGTTTGTCAAATGCGAGTGGCGAGCTAGGCTATGTTAAAATAGCAATTATGTTTTAGATTGAAAAGTAAATTGTATGTTTATGTGACATGCAAAGCCCGTATTCGCGAGGGAGAGTCCACGAGTAAGGACAAGGGCAAGCAAGTGGCGTAGGTTCACCAGGAAACTGTGGCTCCCAAGTGGGTGCTTCTATATATCGCATTTAAAATCAAATTTACGTGACTTGAAGGGTTAGGTAAGGCATGAGAACTCTCTATGTAACGTACGAGCTCTGTTGTTTTTATGTGAACCCTTTTGAGATACATGTGAACCTGCTAAATTCATTTGCGAACACTACCACTTTAATGCATGCGAGCTTATAAACTATGCGAGCCTTAATCGTAACCTGTGATTTCTAATATAATTAGTGTGAGCTATGTATTTAAGTATGATGCGTGCGAGCATAGTGTTTTATATGAGTCATTATATTACGAGAATATATATATGTGCATGGACCTTATATTGCATACGAGCTTATAAGTATATATTGCGAACCCTAGTGATATGTACGAACTATTGTAGCATGTCAACCCTACTAATATGCACCTATGCATATGCAAACCTGTATGTGCATTGCAAGCTCAGCTTAAGGCAATTAATGTTACTACGATCTGTTATGTGCGAGCTCAACAGTAATACGATCCTTGTAATTTTTGTGTAATGTGAAAATGATTAACCAAATATATTGACAAGTGAACACTTAAAACCGTTGGATATCATTGACATGTCATAGGATTGTGAGTACTCACCTTTTTATCATGTGTTAGGGCTTTGTGGCTTGAAGATAGCGTTGGTGAGATAAGAAAATGTTGAGCTTAGCTCTATTTACTGTAAATAGTGTGGTGTGTTGGGAGAGTGTGAGCATTCATGTTACACTTTATTGGAGATAGATATCGACTCATTGAATCATTTGATGTGTTTTAGAGATCTGTCTATCTAACGTATAAATAGTTTGATTGTGTTTCACCTTCACTATTGCCAATATATCATATTATAGCATGTGAAAATTTTGTTATATGCGAACTATTATTACATGACTAGATATTAGCATGCTCAATGAGTTTATTTGTATTGTATGCATGTACACTCACTGAGCTTCAATAAGCTCGCACTCTTTACATTACCTTACAGGCATATAGTTCACGGGCCATGAGAAGGGTGGTAACCCGATGATCCAACCCAAGGAAAATCCTTTGTGTATATGCCATGTTTACAAACCCCAAAGTGAAAGCAATGTGGGATTGTTCCAGGGGTTTTAGAACTTAAAACTAAATCTTAGACATTTTAAATAAATTTTTAACGGGTTGTAAATAGACATAATGGACTGTTTAAATTTGGGGTTTTAGACTTTAAAATTATTTGCTTGAATGCTTGTTAGGACGGTTTATATTACATGTTGGCCATATTAATAACTGAATGAACTAACAAGCTTTTGCAGCCAAAGGAGATCGTCGAGTTGTAAGGTACGCCATTATACCATTTATTGATTGAATAGATATATTAACTTGGAAAGTATGTGAACGATTACCTACGAGGCGGCTTAACGTAGTGCGAGCTAGGGGTCGCAAGGTGATAGGACCTCACCATAACGTAGCGTTTCCTGATTTTAAAAGTCCGCCAACTATAGTACTCGTCAAGTGAAGGGTTCACCAAAAACCATGAATTCGCCAGAACGAGTGTTTGCCATGTAGGCTAGACTGCCAGTTAGGACAGCTCACCAGGGTAGCTAGGTTCGTCAACATGAATGAGAACGCCAAATAATTAAGAGTTCGCATTAGACAGTGAGTTCATTGGAATAAGAATAGTAGAGTCCACCAACAAGGAGAGCACCAGTAGGTTTGACTAATTTTGGAAGGGTTCGCCAAACATTGGGTATTTGTTTATCTTTAAGTTTGCCAGAGTCAATTCACCCAACAATAAGGAGTTCGCCATTCTGTAGGGATTGCAGGGTGTGTTGCGAGCTGGGTTCACAGATAGGTCGTGAGCTGTACGAGGTGGGTTCGCAGGTGGCTTGAAAATTGTATGTTTGGTGCTTGCATTGGTGATATGTTTAGAAAAGCATGCAAATAGGAATATTACTTGTATGATTTATGCTGCTAATGTACGGTGTGTGTGGTTGATTGGTGTGGTTCGAGATGTTTTAATGGAAAATCACTTCGGTGGCTAATGTAACGTTCAAAATTCGGGTTGGATTGTCCCGGTCAGGTTTGGGGCGCCACACTTTTGATATCTAGAAAATTTTACTATAGACATTTCACCTTCATCCATGTTCAATCAATATGACTTGACTTTTTGTCAGACAATAAGAGGCGTAGCGAGTGGCATTGACCCTTCATTTTCCTAATAGTGAAATTCCTATATAAGGTCCTTCAATAAATAAAATATTAAATTTAAGCATTTTAAGTCTTTAGTTAATAAAAAAATCAAATTTTGGTCTCTAAAAAATAAATAATTTAAATTAAGTATTTTTAACACAATATATTTAGTTTTGGACCCCCAAAATTTTATAATTTTATTTTGATCCCCTAAATAAATTTCCTGACTTCACCTCTACATGCAACCAATATTGATTATCTGTGATATGTTTAGCTTTGGGCATATTTCTTCCTTTGTATTGGGAACCTTTTTGGGATTCTTTCTTTATTTTTTAATGCTTTCCATAACAATGAAGTTTGACATCTAAAAAGGAAAATCTTATATTGAATGAAATCCTAAAAAAGGAAAATTATGTTCTTATTAATGAGATTTGGAAATCGGTATATTTATATTATATTTGTGTATTTTACATGTTATTGTTAGATTTTTCATATACTTATATAAATTTCAATAATTAATAACATATTATACCTATTATTAATATCACATGCATTGTACATGATTTACGTATGTTTTTTTTTTATTAGATGAAACATTTTTATTTTATGTAATTAATGTGAAGTGATATTATTCGAATTATTCAATAGAATTAAAAGATATTAACTATTTTGATAATTAACATATTATAAAAATAAAAATAAAAACTTTAAAATAGAATTATAGTTTAAATGAAAATAGTAATAAAATTCAAACTTTTTTTATGAATTATTAAAGTTATTGATTGAATGAAAATATATAAATAAAAAATGCTAATATATATTATATTTGTATAATTAAGGTATTTTTCATATTTGTTTTACGATCCATAATGACTAATCCTTTCAAGGTTCATTGTTATCCTTCCCAACAATGTCATCTCTAGGGTTTGAACTTGAGTTCTTTCTATAAGTGTGCAATGTGTCTTACCATTGCTTGCACCCAACACTTTCTACAAATTTATGGCCCATGCGAGTCTCCAACTTGCAGCAAATATTATTATGCAGGTATTTATGTCTTTGTTAATGCATCTATCTTATAGTGGTAAGTTTTATTTTTATATTATTGAAATATTAGTAAATGTATAACTCAGAATCAAATAATTTAAATCATAATAAATGTCTAATTTAACATGAATATAAAAATATAATTTAAACTTTAATGAAATAATTTCAATATTCAATATTTAATAATAAAAACAATATTATTCTAATGATAATTTAGTAATGTAGTGAATAATAAAGAATATTTTTGCCGGTTCAAAATTTTTTTAAAACTCATGCTTTTACATACTAGTTTCTTACATCGCATGCATTGTATGTGAATACACTACAACAAATTGAGGAAATTGCAACGTCTTTTTCTTTTTGGTTTTTGTGGCGTTTCAAAATACCACCAAAAACAGTTCGCAGCATTTACAAACTGTTGCAAAATAAATCGTAGAAAAAACGTCAGTAACATATAGCATCATTTTTATACAAAATGCTTAGCAGCATTTTACCCATCCGTTTCTTTCTTTTTAGAGTTAATTCAATAAACAATTTATTCTTAAATGCTTGCTTAAAAGTTGAATATTCCGATGGTTGGATAGCTCGAAACTCTGCCAACTTTTCTTCCCCTTTCTCTTACAATTTTAAATTCAATAATCCCATGAAGATGCAAACAACTTGATACCAAAAAGACTCCTAAACACCCAACAAACAAATAAGCACAATAGAATAAAACTAGTGTTCACATTATCCCTTAAATCATTGCATTAAATACTAATAATTTTTTGTATATTTTACTCATTACAACATTGTATATCCTTACAATTGTTAAAAGTTAGAGAATCATACCACAATTTGGTGTGTTTCCGTATTTAGATGTGATTCATCTTTCTTGATATGTGTCAATTTAAATAAATCAAATCTATCAATCTTTTTCCCTTTTTCAATCTCCTACAACATAAAATAAATTAGAAAATTAAAAATAATGTCAAAATTTGCAAATGTCATACAACTTAGGTGGAAAATAACTAACTTTTATGTTAGCCATCCTAGCAAAGCTTTTCAATCCACTAGTGTGAGTGCAATTTTGTTTGGCTCTATTGGAGGTCCCAATTTGTTCTCATTTGTTTCATATCAAACAAAAAATAATGTTATTAAAAACAAATTAATTAAAATAAAAAATATGAATTGTTTTCATTACCTCTCCCTTTTCTGAGCCCCAAAAACTTACCAAAATCTCATATTGCTAACACCGCGTTGTACGTTCCACTTTATGACCATATGATCAACATCTCGCTTGAAATGGTCCTTTTTCAACTTATAATCTTTCCATTTTTTGGCCAATGATGATTCAATATACGAGTTCAAGAGCTCAAGCAAAAACCTAACTTATGATAAAAGGTCATGCTTTTGTTAATATTATATGAAACCAAATTTCAAGAGTAAAAAAACTTACTAAATGCAAATACCTTTGCTAATACCAATGCCTCCTCTTTTTTTTTTTTTTTTTTTTTTTTTTTTTTTTTTTTGTATATGGCTCCATGATTCGTAATAGATTAGACAATGAAATTTGTTCGTGCCACCATACCTAAAACCCAACAACTGTTTATGCTTTTGGTCTAATTGGCTGTCCATATTCATTTGATGAAACAACAATATGCTCTTCGAGTTCCATTGTAAATAAAGCCGTCAATATCATACGCCCTCTAGTTCTATGTTGGTCGTTGCCATCAACTATGAAGAACAAAATTTTCTTTAAGATTGATGAGTTCTTTTTTTAATCCATAAAAATGAAATTAGTTTATAAATCTCACAAAATATGGTACCTAAATTTATGTTTGTTTGAACTCCACTCTCGGTAGCCTCATTGGCGTTTAGATTCTCAACTCTATTACTTAAGCCTTCAAGGCCAACACCTTGTGATTGTGAAGGTGTACAAATAATATTCAAATCATCTAATATTCTCCTCGA
Source organism: Gossypium longicalyx (assembly GCA_025698465.1). NCBI lineage: Eukaryota > Viridiplantae > Streptophyta > Magnoliopsida > Malvales > Malvaceae > Gossypium > Gossypium longicalyx. Next base: position 90,652,253 of record CM046998.1, read on the forward strand.
CATAATATCTACAAAAATTTCAAAAAAAAATGTAAATAAAATAAATAATATAAACAAGCTCAACCATTTAGGACCATAAAGCAAGACTTATCAACACAAACATCACCACCAACAATAATGTTAAATAAAACTATAATATCAAAATGCAAATTATGGAACATATGCACATAAGCAATAATAAGAGAAAGGGGAATTTTTTACATTCCAACTTAATCCTATGTACACACTTATTGGTCATGAATATCTTCATCAACATCTTCACAAATCCATTGAACTTTTGTACTAGTATTAAGGATATTTTCATCCAAGTTTTGATCAGAAAAAGGTAAGCATTCAAATTGCGACACATCATTGTTTCTGCTCTCACCGTCCATGTCAAACAAGTCACTAAGAGTGTTCGAAGTACAACAAACCAACCATTATCAATTAGACCTTTTGAATAAAAAAAAAACTTGTTTCACTTGAGATGAAAGAACATAAGGCTTGTTAATTAATTATTGTCTAGTGTGAATTAAATGAGAAAAATTCACCAATGTAAAACCAAACTGATTTTTTCTAATACCTCTAGTAGTAGTTACATCAGGCCAATTACATCGAAATAACATAACCTTCCACTTGCCGTAATAAGCCAATTTACTTTTAAATAAGTAAGTTTGGGCTAAGTTATGATGCGCGAGCCTAAAATTTTTGCTCGATCTATTTAATCTTATTTCAACATCTCCTAAATATCTTAAGAAAAAATTCATACACTCCTTTGCTAAATATCCTTCAGTATTTGAGCCTTCTGAATATTGTTTGTTATGACAATAAGATATCAACTTTTCCAAGAAAATGTGGCGCAATAATTTCAATAGGTAAAAAACAATCATATACTTCATAACATAATGAAAATAGTTATTAATCAGTACCTCTCTAATGGGTACATCCATCGATAAAAAATAGGTCCATTGACTTTTGCTTCATATGGGAGATGGATTACCAAATGCATTATTATAGTGAAAAATAAAGGTGAAAAATCTTCTCCAAATAGAATAATGTTAAAGCTACTCGATCTTGAAGTCTTTTAAGTTCCTCAACCTTAAGAACTTTGCAATTAATAGCTTTCATTATATTTGAAAGTTCAAATATAGAAAGAAGTTAAGTTCTTCGATATAAAAGAACGTAAGGCAAATGGCAATACATCTTGCGTCAAGATGTGATAATCATATGCCTTCAAATAATAAATTTTTTTATCTTTCACATTTACACATCGTGATATATTTGAGGCATATGCATTTGGTACTTTGATATATTTCAACACTACACAAAACAAATCTTTCTCTAATTTATACATCCTAAAAAAAGAAAGTGACAATTGTGATTTACTATTGAAAGTAATTGTGGATGAAGATCATGTTGAATTCTAATGTCAACTAAGTTATGATGACTTTTAAGTTTTCCTTTAATTTCTTATCAACATTCAAAATTGTTCCAATAATATGCTTAAAAACATTCTTCTTAATATGCATAACATCAAGATTATGCCATAATATCTTATGCTCTTAGTAAAACAACTCAAAAAAAATACTTGTTTTTTCCCTCATAAATTTGCCTCATTTGGATTATCTTTTTCATCAGATTCATCACCACTCTAACGATCAACATCACCACCTTCATACACCTTTTTCAATCTTTTCTTTGTTTGTGTGTTAGGAGGTTGATTCATCTTTCTATATGTGAAGTTGATGTATTTCAATATCAATAGGATATCAAATCCCACAATTTGCGTTGGTGCATCTCTAAACTCTTTTTTACCATCAAATTTAGTTTTCTGAAATCTAAATTTATGGTTTTTATCCAACCACCTACGATGTCCCACATATGCCCCATTAGAATTTTCAAAATTTGGAATTTTATATACAAGTTACCATGTATTTTAGATTTGGTGTCTACATTGTATAATATTCACCCCCTTGGCCAAATTGTATTTTATACAAAGTTGATCGAGGTCGATCTCGCATCCAGAGAGATAATCTCACAATTGAGCATTATTATCGGTTTGATATATTCATTATTGGTATCGATTCATTGCTAACAGAAATGAATTCTTGCTTTAATGATGAAGTAGTGGAGTTACTTGTTCTTAGCTCTGCTTTGGATCCACGCGATAATTATAAAGCTTTTTTGTGTGGAAGATATTTGCAAGCCTATGAATGATTTTTATCCAAACAATTTTACAGAGTAAGAAAAGCTACATATGAAAATTCGATTAGAGCATTTTCAACTTAATGCTCATCAAAGCACAGAGTTGCAGAAAGCTTCTACAGTTGCCAAGTTGTGTCAAGTGCTAGCTAAGACAAATAAGTCAAGTATTTATCCTCTTCTTGATAGAATTATTTGTCTTGTGCACTCTTCTCATGTCTATTGTAGGTTTGATATATTCATTGTTGGTATCAATTAATTGTTAACAGAAATAAATTCTCGCTTTAATGACGAGGTAGTGGAGTTACTTGTTCTTAGCTCCGCTTTGGATTCACTCAATAATTACAAAGCTTTTTGTGTGGAAGATATCTGCAAGCTTATGAATGATTTTTATCTAAATAATTTTATGGAGCAAGATAAGCTACATAATTTTCAACTTAATGCTAATCAAAGCACAAAGTTGTATAAAACTTCTACAATTGGGGAGTTGTGTCAAGTACTAATTAAGACAAATAACTTAAATGTTTATCATCTTCTTGATAGAATTATTCATCTCATACACTCTTCCCGTGTCTACTACAACAACCAAACAAGTATTTTTAGCCATGAAAATTGTGAAGATAAGGCTTCGCAACAGAATGGAGGATGTTTTCTTTTAACTTACTTGGTGGCATACATCAAAAAATGATAGCTCGAGAATTTTCAACAGATTTTATCATTGATGAGTTCGATCTTATGAAAAAGCAGAGGGTGCAATTTAGGATGTTTAGTATTGAGAAATAAGATTAAGGCCAATTTTTTTTAACTATTTAAAGTTTATGAAATTATATTTGTTTTATCAATACTAGGCATCCTAAATTGATGACATTTTAATTGAAATAAAATAAATACTAAGGCCAAGATAGGTGAATTGGTATTTTAAAAATCTGTACAAACTTTTCTACAATGAAAGAGCAAAAGAAGAAAAGTTTGAACACTTCGATTTATAGTGGTTCGGCTTCTATTGCCTACCTCCACCAAATTGGTATACATCAACTAAGGGTTTCCTAAATCACTGTGCTTGAATTTTTACCTTTAAAGGAAAATATATAACATTTATAATCCCTATCTTTTTTATAAAGCGAATTTTCCCCTTAGTTTTTATGACTTAACTAGAATCTTCTAGCTTTTATAAGATTCAACTAGCAATTGATTGTAGTTTAAATGTATACATCAAATTTTAATTTTGATTCAATCATACACATTTTAAAGAAATAAATACATCAATTTATTTTTATATTTTATAAATATAATTATATACGCATGCAATATATAAACATGAAATGATGTTAAATCAACAATTGTGTTAATAATTTGTGAGAATTGTATCAAATCAAAATTTCATATATAAAATTGTACAAAATCAAAATCCATGTATAAAACTGTACCTTAGATCAAAGTTTATGTATAGTTTTGAGATTTATCCCATGTTAACAACAAATTAGACCTCAACCGTTACACATTTAATTAATTTGACCCCTACTCTTTTATTGGAAGTAAATTAATTTTTTTAACTAATAAAGCTAAAGGATAAAAAGGCCTTAATAACAAATTAAAAAAAAACTCAATTAAGCCCTTTTAAAATTTAAAAATTATTAAAAAATCATAAAAATTATAAAAAAAATTTATTTAAAAAGTTATAAAAAAATTTAAAATTATAAAATTTTCATTAGCAATAATAATACCGACCCAATAAAAGAGTAGGGATCGATTTTTTTTAATCTTATTACCATTAGCTTTTAATAGTTTAGTATTTCTATTTTTCAATAAAAAATTATAATTTTAAAATTTTTATAAATTTTTGTTTATAATTTATGTTATTTTTTAAATATATTTTTTAATTTTAAAAGGGCTTACTTGAATTTTTTTTAGTTTGTTATTATGGCCCTTTTGACTCTTTAAGAGCCAAATTGAATAAATATATAAGGGTTGAGGTTTAAATTTGTTATTATACCTTATATATAAATACCAAATTTTAATGTAGTTCATTTGCTCATTTATCTAACGTACAAGAGTTAATGTGCCCATTTATTTAGTAGAGACGTTAAAATGAAATCTAAAGTATAACACAAGAGATTTTGTGGTACTTTTACATTGAGATGTCAATAAAAGTATACCAATTTGTTTCTATTTTTTTATATTAATAATTAACATAGAAATAATATGCGGTTCATTTGACCCACATGAATTGGCCCGATTCGAAGAACAAATGATGAAGATCGTCCACTTGAAGCCTTGGTGGACCAGTGAAGCACTTATGGGAAATTAGGGTTACCTTAGTAAATAGGGAAAGTAATCTTAGAAGATTTGTAATCCTATAAGATTTGATTTTGTAATCTTGGAGATTATGTAAATCCCTTAATTATAGATAGGCTTCGATCTGGTTTGTCAATGTAACTCAATTTATACCTATCAATTTTGGGGGAGCTCAACTATAAATAAAGAGTCTCCCCCTCATTTGTAATCATCAATTGTATTTTATTCTTTTGAGTTAAAGAATATATTGAGAGCATTTACTTAAACACCTTGCGTGTATTACTTTTTTGTGGTTTTTTTGCTCTTTCTAGCTTCTTTTTTCTTTGAGATTGCTTCTGCTATATTTTGGCGCCTTAAAGGAATCCTGTGAAAATCTTTACTTAGTGAGAGAGAATTTAACTTAGGTGTATTTGAAGCAAAAGAATCGCCCAAGATTGCACGAATTACGAGATAAAAGGTCTAACCTCGTGACAGTTGGTATCCAAGCTAAGATTGTGAATGTGCTGATCAAAATGTCAAAAGAAATTACAGATCAAATAGAGCCAATGGAGACTCGTGAAAGGCCAGGAAAACAAGTCGATTGAGGAACATGTTGTTGGCTTTGGAGTAATAAGTGGTCAATCTTGAGGAGTCCTAGAGGATATGAGGGAGACACTTGAGGAAGTCGAGGGATGCAATGCGGAGTTAGACTTGAAGGAAGAGTAACTTAAGGAAGTGGTGTTGGAGTCTCTCGGTTCCAATGTAAAAAAGATGCGAGGGATGCTCAATTCCACTACAGATAAAGCTAATAGTGAGAGACGATGCTCTTGAGGCCATGGTAATGGCTTTGAAGGAGGAAACAATGGCCACAACAAGAGCTTTGAATAAGAGGATTGTGGAGCTCGATGGAGAACTTGTCATGGGCCGAGTTGTCGTGGGTAAATGAGTGTTGGGTGTCACACTCAACCGTCAGATAGATGTCCCCAAATCAAAGAAGTTCAAGGGGAAAGGTTAGTAAGGAAATGGACAACTTCTGGGAGATAAAACAATACTTTCGTGTCGTGGGCATCAAGGATGATGATGATAAGGTAAATACTACTACTCGATATTTTACTAATTTTGCTCTTTTATAGTAGAGACATAGGTCCACAGGTGAAAAGCATGGTCAAGCTGAGATTGGAACTTAGGAAGAGTTCCAAAATGAGTTTAATGAGCAGTTTTACCCCCAATATGTTGAGAAAGAGGCTAGGTCTAAGTTGCATCGATTCTCGTAATATGGCACAATCCGAGAGTATTTGAAGGAATTCAGTAAACTAATGCTCTAAATCTCTAAATTGAGTGAGGATAAGGCATTCTTCTATTTTATGGATTGGTTGAAGTCGTGGGTTAAATAGAAATTAGAATGTCGAGGGATCCAAGAACTGTTAAAATTCATGATCGCAATGGACAAAATCTGACGTATGGTAAGGAACTATCCGACGAAATCCATGTTCTCAACTACCAAAGGGGATGATGAGTTGGAAGAAAAAGCCATGAGCTTGGTTCGATCATGAAGGTTGTTGAAGCTAGGGAGGCCAAAGGGAGCGTGAAGAAACCAGTGAAGTGCTTCTTATGTTGTGGGCTGCATAGGTTGCGGGACCATCTAGAGCGATCTAAGCTATCCACGATTAGTAAACGAGAGAAAGTGAAGCTCGATGAAAGTAAGGCTTCAAAGCTTAGGTCAATGGCACTTATTCCTACAAAGAGGAATAACAGGTAAGTAAGGTTGATGTTTGTGGACATCAAAATTGCAAGCCAGAGAAGTAGTACTCTTGTTGATATGGGAGCATCAAACTTATTCATATTAGAGAAAGCCACGAGCAAACTTGGTTTCTCGGTTAGAAAGTCTAATAATAAGATCAACACGATACATTTGAAAGAGGTCCATACTGTAGGAGTAACATGAGGAGTTGAGCTACAAATCGGCGAGTGGAAAAGAAAGGAAGATTTCGAGATAATCCACTTAGATGATTACGATTTTATTCTTGGCTTAAACTTCCTTGACAAGATTAAGGCGTGTCTTTTTCCTTTTACCGATTGCATTCAAATATTTGATGATCCAATATCACAAACTGTTGTGCTAGTAAATCAAGATATGAGGGTTGGGACCAAGGTATTGTCGACAATCCAGCTACTCGAGGATGTTTCGTATGGAAAGAACATTGACTCGATAGATCAGAGTGTTGAAAAAACCCCTTTGAAAATGCTAGTGGAACAGAAAACCAATAAAAAGCTGGTTGAACTATTTATGGAGCTATCACCTCTGAGAGAAGTGGATTGTGCATCAAACTTTGGGGTTAAAATAGTGATCCAAACTAAAAAGTTGAGACAAGTAAATACAACGAGCGAGGTATATCTCAAACACCTTAGTAGTGTTTTTCATTTTGACTTACCATTAGCTTTGTAAAAACATAGGGGCCCGTAAGCTGCGGGGCTTACAAACGAGAGTTAACAAGAATACTCAAGGTTAACTCGGTGTTCAATGTGAGCATGCCGAAGTAGATGCATACGGATCAAGGGAATCTCAATCAAGGCAAGTCACAATGTGGGCGAGTAAAAGCGGCGTGCTCTTGAGAACGAGATGTACCAACGAGTTAAAAGACGACGAAAGTTGAGACAAAGGTTCCGAGGGACAGGACTAGTGAGACTAGTCGGGAAGGGCTAAGGCGTGGAGAAAGTTTTGAGGCGAATCAAAACAATGTCATTTTGAAAACGCAAAAGGGCTTTACGAAAATGGGCAGGGGAGAAGTCACGAGTCGCGGTTCAAAGCCCGTGACCAAAGCACAAAGAGCGTCCCATGGAAGTTTACATATTAAATGATATTCATTTAACCCGCTTGAACTGACTCGATTCGAAGAACAAGTGACGAAGCACATCCACTTGAAATCTTGGTGGCCCAACGAAGCACTTTTGGGAAATTAAGGCTACCTTAGTAAATAAAGAAAGTAATTTTAGAAGATTTGTAATCCGATAAAATTTGTAATCTTGAGATTGTGTAAATCCCTTAATTATAGATTGGCTTCGATTTGTTCATCGAAGTAAATTTATACTGTCTGTTTTGGGAGAGCTCAATTATAAATAGTCTTCCCTTCATTTGTAATCGTCAATTGTATTTTATTCTTTGAGCTAAAGAATATATTGAGAGCATTTACTCAAACACCTTGTGTATTGCTTTTCTGCTCTTTCTAGCTTCTTTTATCTTTGAGATTACGTCTGCTATATTTTAGTGCGAGAATCATCACTTTACGAGAGTTAAGCTAACTTAGACGCATTTGAAAAGAAGGAATTACTTAAGGCCGCACGAATTGTGAATGAAAAGTCTAGTCCTGTAACACTAGTATATCCTATATACTCGATAAATTATAAATAGATTTTGAGAATAGTGTCATATTTATTTTTTGTCACATCTTCTATTACTTGGCCCTATAATTTAAGTTTGTTATGTCATTTAAAATGATAAAGAAAGCTCGAGCCCTGTGTAATATATCCTCGATCTATAAACTTTCATCATTCAAAATTCAAAACTACTCTTTTAATGGCATTTTAATAATTCTGTCCTTCACCTTTGTCAAAATAAAATATTTTTAAAAAATTGTTCCTCTTGTAGAGGCTTTGCCCCTGTTATTCTCTCCTAAAAATCAGTAACTAAATTAAATTTTTAATTTGTACTTAAATGTAAAAAAAAAAAAAATCTATATTTTGGGTTCTTTAAAGAAATTTCAATTTAGGTTATTTTAGCACACAAATTTCAGCTGTAATTCTCAAATTTTTCAGTTTTATCTCGTCCATTAATACAAATTTCCTTGGACCCGACCAAGAACTTCATTAAATGGATTTCTTATTTCAGCTCATGAAAGCAAACAAAATTTGCCGAAAGTCTAAAACCCAAATGGCTTTCAACCCACACTCCAAGTACAAATCTTCTTCATTCTAACCGCTCACCTAACCAAGAATTTTGAGTATTATGTGGAAAGCACCTTTACATATCTTATTAATTTGATAATTCACAAAAATTTTGGCATTCATCTAATGATCTAATGATTGTTGTACAATATATACAAATTATTATATATTCTTAAAAAAAATTAGAATACTATATTCCTAAAAGATTGTTCAATACCTATGTGTTGTTTTAACTTAAAACATATTTAAAATTATTGAAAGATCATGATCAAAATTTGTTATAATTATTATTAAAACTCTTCAAGAAATTAAAATATAATTTCTCAAAAGAAGAATGACTTGACAAATGTTTATCAAAATCCATTCAAATGATCTTGTGATGTTATCATGAAAGAAAGTAGATACACACTATACCTTTCTTTCCCTTTGACTAAAGTTCTGCCTCACTAAATCTTTTCGATGAGATTTTTAATGAGAATATGTTTACTTTTTATCACAAGATTTTTAGAGTGTTATTATAAGTATTTTATTTTGAAATAAACGTCTATCAAGAAAAGTTTACTCTAATGTCGTAAAATTTTATTTCATTTGAAATTTTGTATTGATAAATAAAAATAAAGACTTCTCTTTACTGTTCTGTACCTTCTTTACATTATATTTTATACCAAAAATCAAGATTTTACAAGTCCAAAACCAGTTTTATAACGGTTGGTTCATCGGTTCTTGATCTGGTTTTTTCCACACATCTAATAACTATTTTATCTGAATTCAGATGCAACTTTTTTGGGGAAGTTGTTATATGGATGTTGAGACGCCACATGGGTTAAAAAATAGATGTTTCTTATCGAACTTGGGCTTCCTATATCAGTTGGAAGTTGGGATGTAGAATGTCCACAACCAGCAATAAAGATAATTGGAGAAACACGCGGCTCACAAAATTGATACTACACCAATAACAAATTATAACTACGAATGCAATAAAACAAACCTCGTCTCCCTGGCATTCGACAAAACAATACCCGTAGTTGGAGCATGACCCACACACTCTGCTGTACCGATAGGGACACCAGAAATTAACTATGCAAGCAAAGATCATAAGATTTGGAAGATATAAATCAAGCCACTTCGACTGCTAACGTGATAAAATCTCTGATATTCGATCTTGTGCATCAGGAGGTATCTCCCTTCCAGGGACTTGGACTTTTAGAAGATTAGCATACCTGTCAAAACGAAGCATAATTTGTCACTTAACTAATGCCAAATATTTTGCTTCAACTAGAAGAAATTAGTTACGCTACTTACTCTGCAGCTGTAAACAAGTGCTCATGCTCGGTAATGAAGGCAAGCAAGGCCTGCAACCAAGGAAAGTATGAATCAATTGGAATGGCAAAAAAGTTTATTCACCAACAACAAAATGGACTATGAGTTCCAATAGCTTGCCTCGAATGGCATATTTAACAGTTCATAATAGGTTCGGACATGATCAAGTCTCTGTTGTACAGCTTCGCTGTCAATTGAAGGGATAGCTGCAAGGGCCTGTAATGACAGCAGAGATGGTAAAATCAGGATCATTTCATACATGCAAAACCTAAATCAGAAGGATACATCTGAACCAGTTGAATTTCGAAAAAGCTTTGGAACTTATTTTCATTCAAACTCTCGGCAAAAAATTAAGACCATAAAGCAAAACAAAGCAAGGCTGCATGGAAGGATAGGGTTATGCGACTGATGCTAGAATAATGTATACCCTTTTTCATAAGAACCAATTATCCTTTTGTATGAGAAAAGTAAAGGTAAAAAAGATGAAAGCGAGGAGAAAGAGTAAAATGATTTTTGCACATACGGAACTGTTACTTTCTCAGACAATTTTTACTGCTTGGAGGGTCACATTCGCATGGCCAAAAATGTGTATGACTTGGGTGTCAGACATGGTTCAAGAAAAATGAAGAGTCGGAGCAACATAAGAAAAGATGAGAGTTTGCTTGTAAGGGAAAATTCAAGACTGTAATCTTCATATAAAGAAAACTTGAGAATGGACTCAACAGACTAAAAAATCACAACAGAATTGCATAGTAAAGCGGATGAGCTAGAGAAAAAATGGGAATACTGTCATTATTTCAAGCACCTTCAAAGATAAAATAAATGCCATCCCACTACCCCACCCCATCCCATCCCATCTGAAAATAAAAAGACATACTGACCTGTCCTAGAGCAATTGAATTCCGACATATCTGCTGAACTCCAAACAAATTGATCGATTTCATGTCAGCCAAAGCCTAATCAGAAGTAATTTCACATTGTTAGAGGAATAGAGATAATACACTAAATAAAAACTAATCTGAACAATGATCAAATTAGAATCAAAGTTAATAATGAACTCCAACCTTAAGTGATGCATTTGCGGCAATGCTACATATTCCACCAAAAATATAATTACGCTTCACTCCAGCAACAAAAGGAGCTATTTCCTCATCCCTGCGTGTTATCTATACACAGAGAAAATGGAAAGTCAAATTTAAATGATGCTTCTCATTAATAGTCATCAAAGGTTAAATCAAGCAGCTGACCCAAGCTGCTTTTTATTTTTAAAAGAAGTTACAAGGAAACGATGCCCACTACTTACCAAATAACCATAAAATTAAAAAAGACTATGTAAAAATAAACAAATAAATAAGATACCAAACAAACAGCTGAACATGAAATGGTATAAGAATCCTTCATATTAAGCCAACATTGAAATTGAATTTCCCCCATGAGGTTTTACCCACTAAGTACATAACAACTTGATAGATTATAGGAGTCCATATTTCCAGACGTGGGTGTCAGTGTTGGATGTTGATATCCATCTTTCATGGGTATGTTTAATTTATTTCTAATTTTTTCAATGTATTTGAAGATTCCTTGGAAAGTCATATTCCCCATACCCTATTCAACTATATGTTTGAACATAAGTATTCGATGTGGGTACTTCAGAAAAGGAAAAGATGGAGCAACAGAGTAAAGGAGCATGGACTGATGGACAATTATCATTGGAAGTTTAAAACTGAAACAAGCTACAAAATAATAAGTAATGGAGAAAATAACCTGTGCAGTAAGTGAAATAACAAAGTCATCAGGCTCTTCCGCATCCTGGTTGTCCAGGTATTCCCTAGATGTCATTTCCTGTCGGAGCCATAATGCTTGGTTACCTACAGGTGCCTTCGCCGCGTAGTAATTCTTTAGGTATATCTAAAATTAAGCTATTTGGACAAACCTGCAAGTGGAAAATTGTCTCCAGCTGCATCTCCATGCGTAAAACTTTCAAGCAATCAATAGCTAGTTTTCTGTACTCATCTGCAAATGATGCCAGATCCCTAGCTGGTGAACTGCTTGTTTGTTTATTGCTAGGCTTGCCACTCTCCACATTGTTTGGTGCTGCTAGTGGGGTCGACTGTACAAGTCTACATATTCAATACATATTTTTTAAAAATGTATGAGATAGCAGAAAATACATTGGATAGGAAGTTACTCAAAATCATATTTGTCTATCATGACATCATTCTTGCAGAAGGATCTATTATTGAAATGATGTACATTGGATAGGAAGATATTATTCTTTGTATATATACGGCAGGAAAAAGAAAGGGGGAAAAGATTGTGAAATTAATGCTCCATAACATATTATTTTCCTTTGATGCAAAGATCTATTCAGTTGCACATACAGCTTTAGGTTTAGAAAAATCAATTTCCTATCATGACTCCTATATACAAAATATTCGGTTACAAATATTAATCTCATTATCTCACCAATTATTTGGATCTAGAAATACGTGCTTGAATCACATAGAAGAACAAAAAAAGCTACTTTCTAAACTTATAGGGGTATCATAAAGCTTTGGTACATGTAGGTAAACATCAAGATCCATGTGCTAGAATCCAGGGAATAGATCTCAAGCTGCGCATGTCAATTTTATTAATAACTCCCTATATCCTCATAAACTACTGCTTAACACCCACTGTTGCTTCACTAACATTGCATATTAATTCCAATACCAACTCAAGCCAGATGAAAGAACTTGCCTTTCGATGGAGTCTGCAACATACTCCAATGAATCACTCAGGGATGCCAGCAAAACAAGTTTATGGTCATCACGGATTAGATTATCCTGCAGAAAATTTGTTAAGAGAGAATGACTACCTTTCCTTTATACTTAAACAACATCAAATTTCAATTTATACAAAAGGTGGCACCTAAGTTTCATTAGCAAGTCAAGCTCAGACGCATAATAAGTTACCTTTTTCTGGGATTAAACAGTATATAGCTATTTACTCGAAGGAAATTTTGAAACAGTAGGGCATAAGTCATCACCCAACATATGTACCTGCCTAATAGGACGCAAATTTAAGAGGAGTTCATTTAGTTCTGATTCAATCTCCATACTTTCCATATCAGAAACAATATTTCCCATATTTGGCTGACCAAGTGCATTCGGTAAGCATGCACTAGCTGGATCACGTCGCATCAATTTATCAATATCATGCCTTCCAACGACCATATAACTCTGCTTCTCAAGAACTGCCTGAAATATTAACAAATGTTTATGAATGAAAAATGTCTATTACTGTATACAAGTACAAGATAAATGTATAAAGGCCAACTCTCTACTAGATTCACATTAATATAATGACAAATAGGGCAATAGTTTCAACAATCTCAATCAAATAATTTCAACAAGCATGAACATCACTGCTTCTTGGTTTACACAACGTCATAACATTTTAAACATTAGAGGAATCAGTTTTGATAACACCAAACATGCTTTAGCCTATTTTGGATTCTTTTAGGACATTTCTTGGTACTTATCTTTTGGAAGCTTTTTAACAGTCGTAAAATGCCATTAACATTTTTCTATCGGTCAAATTCTTTGCTTTTGTTTATGCATTGTTAGTCTATTTCCATTTGTACCTTATAGATTAGAAGAGCTGCTATGACTAACCTGTCATATTCACACCTTAGTTTACATGGCCTACAGCAGACAGAAAAATCATACATCTTATCCCTTGTTTGACCATTTATCTATGCTAATAAATGCAATTCCACTTACGCACTGAAAAATATATCTTCAAAAGTTGGATCCATCTTAAACACAAAGAGAGAGGGAGAGAAGAAAAAAAGCAAAAATCCTCCCCCCTTCTATCCATGCCTCCCACCTAAGGCTAATGTCTTGCACAACTATAAACAACCTATCTATTAACAATATCTAGAACAATAATTAATCAGGTAAAGACATCTATACATTCTTATGTAAAATTTTCTTTCTTAATAATCTCACAGGTTATTGATCTGACCAAACACTTCGAAAATAGAGAGAACAACTGATGAGAATTAGTTGGCAAAAAAAGATCAACAACAAATGAAGAGCATGTTAAAAAGCATATAAAAGCAACCTTAAGGAAGAACATGTATACGGAAGAATCCATACCTCCATGTATGAAGTTCGACATCTTTCAAAGGTTCGTTCAAGGAAAGTTTGCACAAACTTCACAAGTTCAGCTGCAAATTTAGGCATTGCTTGAGCCCAACCAAGCACCTAGTTAAAATAAAGTTCATTGTTATGACAGAAAGAACAGCTGTAGATGGTCCAGAAACATGTAGGGAGAACATTAAAGATGAACAAACGAAAATGATAAATGAAAAAAACCTAATATGCAAAATAATGAACATAATATTGGCACAAGTGTTTTATTGTTAGTAACTCAAACAACAATTACCCAACCACGTACAGCTAGAGCATTGTTTCCCTCACCTACAAAATGAATGACCAACCATTCCTAAAACAATATCTATAAACCGAAACAATTTTTTATTACATGGCTCAACTATCACTCACATCCACTCCAAACAGTTTCAAACAAGCTAATAAACGCCCTGAATGGCAAAAAAGTAGAGAAAGATGAATTTGATGCATAAATGAAAAACCAAATGTGGGAATTGGTACCACATGATCCTACTAAAAATATTGTTTCTTGAAAGTGGTTGACAGGATCATGAGGAAAGCTCATCGTTTTATAGACTGTTACAAAGCTAGACTAGTGGCTAAGGGGTTTACTCAACAACCTAGTGTTGATTTTCAATTTACATTCAATCTGGTAGTCAAACCCACTACTGTTGGTTGGGTGCTCTCAATTGTCATATAGTTCAATTGGTCTTTGTGACAACTAGATGTTAACAATGCCTTTCTCCCAGGCCAGGTCTATATGGTCCAACCTCCGGGGTTTAAAAACAAGGCATACCCCTCCCACATTTTCCATTAAAAAAAGCAATCTATGGACTCAAGCAAGCTCCTTGTGCTTGGTACCTTGAACTCAAGACTCATCTACTATATCTAGGATTTGTAATATCTGAATATGATGCTTCACTCTTCATAAGTCGTGGGTCCTAGACAACTATGTATTTGTTAGTCTAAGTGGATGATATTATAATAATTGGCAGCCACACCTCAATTATTAACCAGGTTACTTCCCTTCATGATCGTTTTTCTAAAAGATCTTGACACTCTAAACTACTTTCTAGGTGTTGAAGTGCTACGAGATGTAGATGGCATTATCCTGTCACAATCTAATCATATAAGTGACATATTGTGTGAAGAAAGTATGAACGACTGCATTGGTGCTAAAACTCCATTGAGTGCCACTAAAATATTGCAAACCAACCATAGTTCTTCACTAACCGATGCAACCCAAAATAGAAATGTTCTTGGGAAGCTACAATATTCCTTCACCCATCTAGACATCTGTTTTTCTCTCAACAAATTGTCTCAATTCATGTAATCCCTCTCTGAGATTCACTAGAAAGCACTAAAGCAGTTACTAAGGTCTCTTCGAAGCACTATTCAGTTTGGTTTATGATTAAACAGAAGTAAGGATTTCAGTCTCTATACATATTCTGATGTGGATTGGGCTGGAGAATGTCAATGATTAGCCTCTACTTCTGCTTATCTTTATAAGCTGGCCCTAAATAAAACAAATAACAATAGCTTGATCCTCGACAGAAGTTGAATATCATGCTGTTGCTAGTGACCTTACTGAAGCGGCTTGGGTAAAGAATCTTTTCCTTGAATTGCATATACTGCTTTGCAAAACTCCCACCATCTATTGTGATAATGTTGGCATCACATATTTTGTGATAATCCTGTCTTCCATAATTGAATGAAACATACTGTGGGGGATTTTCCATACGTGCGAAAAGCAAGTTGAAGTTGTTCACATCCATGCCATAGATCAACTAGCAGATACTCTCACCAAAGCTCTTCCAAAACCAGCTTTGACCGTCATTTGTTCAAGCTAGGCATTGTTGTTTGTTGCCTATCTTTAGGGGGGGGGGGGGTTGGCACAAGTGTTTTCTTGTTGATAACCTTGTATTTATGCTTATCTTGTTTTTTTGGTTTGTTTCGATTCTTTTAGGATACTTTACAAGTTCGAATAATTCTTCTTCATTTGTTGGGTTGTTTAGATTCTCTTAGGACATTTTATAAGTTTGAACAATTCTTCTTTTAAGGAAGTTGGTTACATTTCACTTGTAATTGAAGGCTGCTCCAGCTTCAATGAAAGGCATCTCAGTAATTCACAATTTCCTGTGTTTCTTTACATAATATAATGAGATTGAAAACGAGGGAAGGAAAAAAGTTTCTTCAGGAAATAAGAAAATAAGATAAACTTGCCTCTTTTGCTAAGAAATCAATAGCCTGAAGCCCCTGCAAGACAGGTCGACCTTTCTCAATGGATGAATTATATGAAACATAGGGATTTGCCCGTGGCCGAAATGCAGCTGGACCTGTAAGAAAACATTTTCAGGTTAAGAGCATGAAAGGAATCCGACCAAAAAGTTCTAAAGGAGAAACAAAGATGGAACAAAAACTGGAGCATCATATATTGATATAACTGATGTATAACCAATTTTTAACCTTGCATTTCCCTATACAACCCACCTCCAGTCTCTTGCAACATAGATTTCAGTTCTCACAGAAATTTCTTCCATTATTCTCAGCTTTCCGAAATGAAATTACTACACTACATCACTTAGAAAATGGGCATGTATATTTTCTTTCACTCAATCCATGTAAATAGGTAATGAATGCTCCATTAATCTCATTGCTGCCTTATTTATGGCTAATATCTCATGCAGGTTTTTTTCTATTTTTAAATTATATTGTGCCAACCATCTTTTCAGTGTACACTCACTAATATTCAACAAACAAGATCAAACCCTTCCTTCTTTCTTGTAATAGGCATCTTAAGGTGCTAAATATTGAAAATACCAATAGTATGACTAATATAAAAATGAGATGGGAAGTTTTGATAGACAGTTTATCATCTAACAAAAACTATTAACATGAGGATGGATTGAAAAATGACTATTAATAATTGTGGGAGCCATATGGTTATAGAACTTGCTTGATATAGCTTGTTGTACACTTTTCCGGTAATCAACAAACATAGTTGGCAAAAGGTGGTCTTTCACAAAGTTCTCCACAAAGGCTAGCAACCCATCATTCCTGCAATTATAGAAATTTTAGGACACAAAAGAACATTAAAGTCAAAGTTACAGTCCACTTGCAAATGAGTTAGCATATTTTACAAATCACAGAGCTTTGATAATACAGAGAGAAATTTAAGGGTTTTAAATATTTTCCCCTTCCACATGTCACTGCAAACCTGAAAACTTTGGTAAGAGATTGACAACAGTAGAGCACAGCAGGATATGAAAAATACTTGTGCTCTTTGCCTACCAGCTATCCTTAACTACTTTTCATATCATTCACAAAAGGTGTCACTTCTTTGTGCCACACACAAGCCTGGAAAAGAGACTTACCCAAGCTGGGAATATTTTTTTGGCAGCATAGAAGCAATCTTGTCTGTAAACTGCACCACATATCAGATTACAGAAGGCCATTTGCAGACCCATCAATGAACGTGTAACAAAAGACAAGTTTGAAAACATAGGTATTTGATTCTCATGGTCCCAAACCTGATGAACGGGCCGGTATAAAGATGCTGCTAGATAAATGCCTTGCTCAGGTAAGACAGTTGCAGAGCCATAACCTTCTTGTGAAACATTGGGACCCTTCTTATTCCATCCTTGGCGAATGAGATCAACGCCTATACGGTAGACGTGCGTACAACAAAATATGTTGATAAGGAGATGATTAACAAATTAAACATGTCAAAGAAGTTACATATATAAAATTTGCAACTCAACAAGGAAATGGAAAACAAAAGTTTCGAATCACCACACTTAAAGAAAGAAATAATGAATGGCTATTGCAAAGAAAAAGCATTATATAGAGAAAGAGAGAGAAAGAGAGAAAGAGAGAGAGAGAGACTATATTAAATCAGCATAACAAAAATTCTCCTACTCAAACTGCTTGCTGAATCAAGCAAATTGGGTTAGAAAAATGGCTAATACACTAAAAAGCCCTTAAACTACTACACTTAGATAGCGATTGGTGCTTTCCCATGTTATGATTCCAATGTAATGTGATTCTTTAGAATGTGATTGCTGGGAATGTGATTGCCGAGAATGTTGCTTTACAATGCTTGGTATACATTAGAAGGTATTGATTAAAATCACAGGAAAGTTACAATATCACATTTGGTTCACTAAGTACTTGCTTAGGAATGTAACGATAACTTACAAATTGAACCTTATTGAATAAAAGCTAATATTCATGTATTTAATTTTTATAATAAATTTTATTCTTAACAAATTTTGGATTAAATATTTAACAATTAAATTTAATTGATAGTTTTTAAATTATTTTTTAATTTATATTTTTAATTGAATGTAAAATTGTTTCCAATTTGTCTTGCATATATTTTCTAAATATAATAATGCATATATAAAATTAAGTATATATAAAACTTGTCTTGGAATAAATTAAGAAAGTTACTTGAGATCATGTTTTGTTTTAGCTAAAGGCTAAAACATAGGAATACAAAAAAAAAAAAAAAAGTTAATTCCATGTATTGCTATGTACAAAACTACAAATAATTAAATCATATGAATATAAAACTATAGGCAGTCTAACCCACAATTCCTACATAGCTTAAATGGAACAATTTTGACCATATTCTACAAAAAAGATAAGTATTTCATATAAATACAAGTGCTAAATCAAATTTGTAGCTGAGAAGAGTTGGTTACCCTCTTTTGGTTCTTTATTGTTCTTTCTTTTAGTGCTAAATCTCAAAAAGAATAAAGATGTTCCAAAGAAGCCCCAATTTTGTAATGAATTAAACCTAAACTATGACCTAATTCTCACAAAAGAATTGTTGTTTTGGTTCAAGTAGATATCAAAAAGTGATTTTTTTTTTAAATCAACAAGAGAATATAATAAACTTATAATGTTATAAATAAAATGGTTATGATCAAATCAGTCTTAGAGTTAAACCTAGACCTTAATTTTTTTTTTCTATTGCTCATAAATATTCATAAATGCTATAATAAAGTTGAATTTTCAATTAATATACCAAAAAGAAAAGAGGGAAAAACAATAGAAAATAAATATAATTTGTAAATGGTATACTATATAGATGATTAAATATGCATATAAAAAATAAAATTAGGAAAAAAATTTCTTGCGAAGAATCTGTTGGAGTAATAGAGAAAATCAAGCAGAAGGAAGGAGACAATAGCTTCTTTTTTTTTCGTTTATTAATATTCTAATACTATAAACCAATATAGCGTTAATTTTGTCTTAATATTTTTTTTTAACTTTCCAATCTACATGAGAAAGTAACTTTCCCACCTTTTATCATGATTGCTATGTTCATGGGAAAGTAACTCCCAAAATGAATGTTAGATTCCAAGAAAAGTAAATAAAATTTAACATACCAAACGTTGGAATCACTTTCCAACCGATTAAATTCCTAGGAAAGTGACCACTTTCCATCATACTAAACGCTACATTTGTTTAAAGAAACTCTTATACTATTTTCGTAGTTAAATAAGCCTCTAACCTATGAGTTTTACTTATAAAAGCCCTTGATTTTAATGTTAAAGTAAAAATATTTTGAATTTCAAGCTCTTATCTTAATTTATTATCGATGCAATGGAAATTATATACACTTAAACAAAAAATTTAGAAGTGTAATTAGAATTTTCAAAAGAGTGATTAAGTGCATTATGTATATAAGCACTTTCAAGAAAAATAATTCAAATATTCTTTTATTTTACTTTCAAAAAATATTCTTTTATTTTACTTTCAAAAAGTATTATTTTATTAATATTCTCATCAAATTCACATCAGCATATGAAATTAGTTTTACATTTTCAAAATATTTTAACTTTAATATTAAAATCAAGGGCTTTCATGGATACAAAAAAATTGTTAGGGGCTTAGCTACAAAAATAGTATAAGGGTTCCTTTAAACAAAGTGGTAGTTTAAGGGCTTTTTTAGGATATTAGCCAAAAAATTTGACTTCATTTGAAAGATTCAAACCTGTGAATTTCACATTTAAAAACCAAGTGAAAAATCTCATTCTACTCTCCCCCTGGTAGCTAGACATAAAATACTTCAACTGAAGAAGTATCACCGCCATACATACTGTCAGTTAGATATAAGCAAGAACTTTAATTCTAAAATGTTTACAGTGAAGAAAAACAAGCTTCTACCACATACGTTTAGAAATGAAATCTCATTCATTTATGTTTCATTTATCATTTGCCTTTTCCTCCAAAGAAATGCCCAAGAGGGGGTGAACCCTCATTCTTATAATACTAGACATTTGCTAAAGTCATTACTCTTCAGGATTTACACTCAAAAGGTTAAGTTCACAAGATAGACTTTAATTAATTGGGCAGACATAAATCCCTCCTTGGCTGATTCATACTAATAATAAAAAATAGGGGAACTTCGCCAATAATAACTGAAATTCCTTCACCAAGGAGAGCTCATTAATATAATATCAAATCACATTAATAATATACGGATTATCACAAAAGAACCAAAAACAATTCAATGAGTTTTGCAATAACTTGACTTTATCATACCCTGGTTCGGAACTGAAACGGTAGCATCTGTGAAACGGAAAGCAAAAGTGAGTGTGTCTTCTGACCCATCCCTGTAACCAACACTATCAACTTTCACACTTGTCGAACAAAATTAAGGGAATTTAGTAGGCAAATTATCACAGTTATAATGGTAAAACCAAAGAAAAAGTGCTAGCAATGGTACATAATGTTAAGCACCCAAGCAAGAACCAATATACTAGGCAAGAAACCTAATTTGAATATCGAGCCACAGAAAACTAAAGACTTAACTAATGATCAGTGAGACCAGTTAAATTATCACAGTTATAAT
Source organism: Gossypium longicalyx (assembly GCA_025698465.1). NCBI lineage: Eukaryota > Viridiplantae > Streptophyta > Magnoliopsida > Malvales > Malvaceae > Gossypium > Gossypium longicalyx. The sequence continues at coordinate 90,672,992 of CM046998.1, forward strand.
GGTAAAACCAAAGTAAAAGTGATAGCTACGGTACAAAATGTTAAGCATCCAAGCAAGAACCAATAGACTATAGGCAAGAAGCCTAATTCGAACATCAAGCCGCAGAAAACTAATGACTTAACTAATGAACAAAAAGACCAGTTACTCCCCGTAATCTTTAAAATTTAAACCAATACCAACAACAGATCTAACATGTCAAAGAAAAAATAAGGGGGAAAAACAATGAAAAACACAACAAACTTGGGCTCTATTTCTATATTAAGCATCCAACCTAAAACCAACTGGCTACGGTGAGGCCCAACTAAATGCAAGCACAACAAACTCAAACATTAACTGATGTGGGATAAAACCACTTAAGGAAATAACCTCAAAATGTAGCCTGTAAAAAAAAGAAAATCAATTTGATATTTATTTTTGCTGTAATTAAGGAGAAATAGTATAGCATATTATCTATAATTGCAATTCCATGGATAAAATTATTACAACAATTGAAGCCCATATAGAGGAATATGGGCTCTAAAATGGTAGGTCAGTATTGATAAAAGAAAACTGCCCAAGCTACATGAAGATTCAACCCAGGTAACCCAAATATGAAAATATGGTAGCAAAGTAAAGGAACATTGGAAACTATTACTGGATACTTATTTTCCTGGGAGTATTATCATAAGAGATTCCAGTTACTTGCCTCTTTTCATTTGTAGGAACCTTGCTTGCAAGCCTGGCAGTTTGCGAGGCATCTGCTGATGCAGCCTCAGGGGTTGCTCGAAGAATCTCGCAAATGAGTTGTTGGCATTCACTCTGTAGCACATAATGCAAGAAATATTGAAAAATGAACATATAAAAGTTCAGGTTATTATGCAAAGATCAGTGCCCAAAAGAAATAACAAAGCACAAGAGAAGATAGAAGACCTGTAAAACTGTCAAGGAAAAGCCAATACTATAGCCTCCAGTAACTTGAGATGCTTCAGAATCCAGGTTTACATTTGTTGACATTGACTTTTGTGCATTTGGGTCACTTTGTAGGGAAGATTTTGACTGAATAAGCTCTCCAACAACAACATGATTCTCTGATCAATTACAGCTGAGAAATTTAGTTTCAATTTTTAATATAAGAGTAAACAAAATAGAAAAGAATAAGAGTAATAAACAAAAAAGTCCATATCCCACCAAATATCCGAACAACAGACTCCAAAATTGAATCAAGAAGTTCTTTTGCAGCAGCTTGTGCTTTTCCTGTAGGAGCCATCACAAGGGAGACAGGGCTCACTGCCAACAGAGTCCCAGCCAATGACATCCCATTCTGACGCTTCTGTTTAGGCAACTGGTAGCTTCCTAACTGTCCATTTATAAAGTGCAGAGTGGAGTTACCAATTCGAGTGGCCTTATCATTTCCAGACCTTGACGAATTAGCGAATTCTGCATGCGCTTTAATCTTGGAAGTGATAATCTCATGAATTGTGGGTCGCAATCGTTGGCTGTTACATAGACAAACCATCATGAAGACAAGTAATATCAAGAGCAGAATGAAAATAATAGAACTTAAGAAAAAAGAAATAAATTATTATTTGAACTTATCATGTAATTAATTTGTTACGTATGAACAGTTATCAAAGGAAAAAATGGCTCAAGACTACTTTCCATCATGCTCAGTACGTAATTTAAATCCAGACTTATTAAGTTCATATATCATATTAGAAAACCCTCTAAAAAAAATCATCAGTAGATGAGTAGATAAAGGAAAATTATTGTATACTAGAATAGTTATAGAAAACCATTTTCAGATTCTATCTAAAAGCACCAATGAAAGAATATAAGTTCTATCAAAACATGCTACTACCTAAGCAAAGCAACCAACCTTATTACAGCCCCAGCTGCAGCTACTTTGTTAAGCAAGCAGAGGCACTCCACCATGGTCTGCAAATACTTCACATGAAGTGGAGCATCACTCTTTTTAATTGTTTCCTAGAACACCAAAAAGAAAACAGCATTTGAATGCTAATGGTGAGAAAAATTAATGAAGTCAACTTCATGAGATGTGGTAATGTTAAGTGAAGTACTCATACAACAAATTCATCGGGAGTCGAACTTGAAAGCCACAATGGGATTTGATGGGATATGACTTTGGCATCTTTTGCATCACCAACATTATCATGTGGCTCCAAATAGCCATCCTCATCATGGCCATCATATGATGAACTGAGAAAAGAAAAAGGTGATACAAATTCAGAAAACTGAACAAACTGAGAAATATAATATTTCTAAAAAGCATGTAAAAAAGAGAAGCCTAAACAGAATTTTTCTTAAAGGAGAAAAAAAGCCTAATGACTTTCTGCATATCTACAACACCAAGCAGTATAGACATCTGATAATTAGTTTATAATAAAAACTTAAAACCCATGAGTAGGCATTGATAATGGGAGAAAATTTATGCAACAAAATCCGTAAAAGAAAGCATTTTAGAATAGACAACAGGTTCAGAGATGAATACTTAGTAGAGGAAATCACTTAATCACATTTCATGTTGCCATAAATTTTAATACTGTATGATTCAAAAGAAAGTTTGGCATCCAAATCATTCTTCCATAAAACTCAACTAAAACAGAAGTGAAGGTTTGCTCTCCTATATTCTGAAAGAAATCTGTTTTCAGCTAGACATGGTCATACTGTAACTGAGGAAAGAACCATTCCGAGTCATTAACACTTAGTAATGCTAATAACACTATCATAACTGTTAAAGCATGAATTATATGATGTTTGAAACTCATAACATCCTTCAAGAGGAATGTACAACAGAGAAAAGCAAATATAATCATAAATTTGTTTCATTTTTAAAATGAGAGACTGGGAGAAGTCAAGAGTACACAAAGAAAAATATTTTAAAAGGAAGGAAAAATCTAGACTTACCCCCCATCAATGGAACCTGGCCTGTATGACCCATCTACAATTCCCTGACTGCCAAACATACCATCACCTCTCACTGACCTGGTTCTTCGAGAGCCAGGATGCGAAGTATTTGCAGTGCATGCAACAGCTGTGGTTGTAGGCACTTCATCATCCTTTTCATGCAAGCTTGACGTAATTGAGCTGCAAAATTTAGTTGGCGTAATGACCAAAAGTTCTGTAAGAGGGAAAACGTTCTGAAATGCCTTTTACTGGCATAGAGAAAATGCAAAAAGTGTATAGAACCAGATAAGACATTTATTTCTTTCCAATTGAATGTCAACAAATGAAACGATGAAATGCAAAAAGAATATGCCATGGAAAGTTAAAAGTCCTTCATAGATAAAAATACCTGTATTCACCCTTATTGTAAAGATGTGCATGCAAATCCTCCAAAACTTTATAGAACAGAACACTTCGCAACTTTGACAGATCAGATCGAACATCTTGAAGAGCACCAACCTAGATTATATTAGGTTAGAATATTTAAGTTCAGGCATCTAAAGTTATATATATAGTTTCAATTTCACAAAAGTGAAGTGGGCATAGAAAAAGATGAACCTTTTATAAGAGTAAGATTTCTTTTGTCACTAGGTTGATTGATTGCTATTGTGAGCCTATGTTTTATGAACATATGAAATAAGACGTCACTCCAACTTTATTTGAATTTATAAAATTACAACAAACATAACATAGACTAAGCTTCTTGCTTTTAAATGACATGGCTTCCATTTTTCTTTCTGTACTTATTTATATACCTATGGATTACTTTCCATAAGAATAGTTTAGAAATTGTAATTGTTCCATTTGGTTTGTTGTAATTGTGTGTAGTCTATCAATGTTATTCCACCACAAATAAAGAGACAAAAGAAAATGATTTACAATGATAAGAGCGAGCAAAGAGAGAACATTGTGTTAGCATCTCTTTGGAACAGCATGTGCAGCCCAAATGACAATTAAAGGACTTGTTAGTTGAAGGTTAAAACTGTTCATATTTAATTTAGAGATCAATGTCTAGGCTTTCAAAACTGTAGGGTTCAACCTGAAACTGGGTCAAAATAAGGCTTTTTTTGTGCATTTTTTCCAGATATTTAACAAAACCCCTAGCCATAATCGTGAAAATACGCCCAATTAATTTGGGAGGTCTAACAACTTTAAAACAGACAGCTTATCTGTTTATGTCAAATCAACAAGCCGCTCTAAAAGGTAAAAGAGTAAGAGAAGTTGAAACATTTTAATCCAGTGCAAATTTAATCATGGAACTGGTAGGAACAGGAGCTAAACCAAATTTTACCTAAATAAAGCAAAGAATATAAAGGTATACACCACTTGCAACATTGTATAAACAGCACTAGCTAAACCAAGGTTTCACTTTCTTCTACGTAAAGCAAAGAATACACTATAAATACCGTTTGGAGGCCCTCTCGCTCAAGCATCAACACAGACTGAACAAGCGATTGAGCTGCAGCATAAAGTTGATTATCAGAAATGAGCTTCTCAATACGAGCAGGAACCTGATCCATGTAACAAACAAACAAGGTGGTGCTTCAGATTTACTTGATTTACTGCAGCAACATAGGTACATGAAAGGAAGTGAAGTGCCAAATTCTAGAGGAGATGAAGCATTTCAATACTAACAAAATAGCATTTGAATGGATGAAATAATAATCAACAAACCTTAGCTATGCCCTCAATCTGATCTAACAAGGAAATTATGTGACGCAATGTAACTGATCGATACCACAACTGATGCAATTGTTTATTCCGTACACCTAGACATTTTTTAGCCTCAGACAAGTCAACCTTTAAGACACCAATACTTTCAGAAGATTCACTGAATAACCGCAAGATCTGAAAAGGAATGAATAGTCAGTGATAAAACATGTAACAGCTAACTTTCCACTTCTAATTTCAACAAAAGAAGGAAAACAGAATGATAAATTGACATTGACATCAGAAATGGCACCTATACCAGAGATAATTAGTTTTGATTGTAAATTTATTTATGTATTTTGTATGGCCAGTTTGTTCAAATATTATAGTATGGATCTTTCAATTCCCTCAAATCTTACCCATTATTTTATCTTAAGTGGGATTTATTACCATGAGTATTTGATGGACGTCAGATTGATAGAGGGCTCTCTAACACATGACTGATGATCAATGGCATAACTAGGGATTTAAATACTTGATCAATGGACATAGTTCATTCTATACTAGATGCCCAAAAAATGAGTGTCTTGATTTAAAATTCTGAAGAAGAATGAACAGTTAGGAACCAAAATTGTAAAAACACACTTTCCTCTTCTCATTTCTAAAAAGAGAAGGAAAAGAGAGAGAAAATGGCACCGACATGAGAAATGGCACCTAATGGAAGTGTCATATCAAACTAGTTTTGCAAATTTATTTACTCATTTTGTACGACCTATTTGTTCAAATATATAATAGTATGGATCATTCATGTCCCTCAAACTCTTATCCATCCACTATTTTTCACCCATAGGATCAGACCGATAGAGGGCTCTATAACATAGGATTGATGATCAAAGGCATAATTAGAGATTTAATGGTTAATTCATGTGCATATTTTATACTTCTATATTAGAAGTCCAAAATGAGCGTCTTGGTTTAAAATCAATATTTTATTATTTTATTTTTGCACATTATCTTAATTTCATAGCCAAAATGAAAAAAATAGTAAGAAAAAAAAAACCTTCCTCTTCCCATATATTTAGCCATCTTTAGGGTTCCTACATTTTATGGGCGCATCATTTATTGTACTTACATTGGTCTTAGAAAGCATTCATTTTCAAAATTTTACCTAGCAAATTCGTGCGCATAAACAGAGAAGCAGCAAGTGAGGCTAACTTTGTAAAGTTTACAAAGCATTCCAGGACATCTCGAACTAGACAAAATATTGTAGGAGCAAAACGAAAGGATATGTTTTGAAGAGAAAACTATTTGAGAATATACAAAAGTAAAACATACAAAAATAATTACTGCATCCCTGAAAGTTTTGGAGATTCAAATGGGACAATAATCATGGGCCAGAAGAGCGACACAAAAAAGGTTAAGAATCCATAAAAACAAACCAAATATCATATCTGGAAGAAAAAAGTATATAAAATTATCATCCAAGAGGGCAATGATGAATTGCAACTTTTCTCTTCCTAGTATCAGATCAGCAGAACCATAAGACATAAGTGCAAAAACTATAAAAGAGAAAACACAGAAAGAAATACTTCTCTTAGTTTAGTAGCATTTGGAAAAATATCCATAGTTTGAGGGAGTGTTAAACTTTATTACCCCTTACTTTCAATTGAATTTTTAAGTTAAGCTATTTTGTTAGTACTATTTAAAATGGTTTTATAAATCAATAGAGTTTGTTAGACCATAAAAAACCAATAAAAGAAGTGCAGAATCTAGATAGTGATTGCTAGAGTTAATAGTTAATATAAAATTTTTTAGCACTAAAATAACTACTAAATAGCATTGTTTTCCTTAAAAGAATTAACATAAGAGAATACGGTTCACTTGCAATGAACAAAATGCTAATATCAATAAAAGAAAAAAAATTCCATCAAACCTTAAAAAACAAGACAAGAAAAATTAAAACAAAATTCTCTAAAACATATGTTTGACCCTACCCATTTCTAACTCAGCAAGAATCCCTCTTGAAGCATAAACTATGACACAATGAGACATCTGTTTGTAGAGTAACACCTTTGAACCCACTATTATGTTAACATCATAACTACTTAAACTTATCAATCTAGGTAAAAATCAGACCAAAGGTCGAACAGGTTAAACCTCCTATTCTCCCTTCAACCTGTTGGGCCAGTCTGTTTAATATAATTAGATACTGTTAAGCATCCAACATAAAACCAATGGGCAATAGGTGGAGTGGCCCAACTTTAATATAAGATCATGAGAAACCTAATACTTAACATATGAGGGATGACACCACTTAACACTCCCCCTAAACAATCACCATCCCAACCTAACCCATTACAAGGATAATCTTCATAGCAAATTAATAAACATAACAATAATTACCAAAATTCTGTTAATTTAAAAAATAAGCAACAGCTGTAGCGTTCCTCAGTCTTCTGAGAGTTTTGCTAATAATTTTAGTGTCACCATATCTAATAGTAAGCTAATAATATAGGACTGCAGAACTTTTAGTTTCTAATTTTTAGGGATATTCCTCAGTCTTCTGAGGTTTGCTAATATTTTCAGTGTCACCACATCTAATAGCGAGTTATTCATATATGACAGGGGAATTTTTTATTTTTACTTTTTAAGGATATAGTCCCTTTCTCAACAAAGTATAATAGTTATCCTGAGAAGAAACCATGATTTATCAAAGGAATATGAACTAGTTGTAGTGGCAGTTATAGTATATAATTATGGTTAATGACATTTTTTTCCCATTCATCCGTAATTTTCCAATAAGATTTAGAATAAAAATCAAATGATTTTATGATTCGAAACTACAGAGAACAATGTTCCATACTCCCTGTCCGAGTGAGGACCCAAAATTACCTGAAAAAGTGTCACTGAGAAAAATATGAAAATAAATTCATGTGCTCAGCAGCAAATCACCACAATGGTTTTGAAGTAAATTAATTTTCCATTTAACACCCCCCTCCCCCGGGGGGAAATATCATTAGCAGAAAACCAAGCAATGAGAAACTTGAGAAGCACAATGTACAAAAGTTTAGCTTGGGAAGAAACTAAAGAACCTGAGAATAATTTTGAATTGCTTTGTTGAATCCCCCATGATAAGCATGCACAACTTCATCTACAACATCCTCGACAACATCACTTTGTTCCTTTAAAAACTGGAGCTCGCCTTCACGATCTTTTGATGTCAGGATACGGACAACATGAGGTAGTGAATCAAAACGTGCACTTGCCCAACTCTCATCTATTCTAGAAAGTTCATCCCTTAAGTGCTGCAATTAATCATAAGAAATCAGAAGAAGAACCATGAAAAAAACACTAAAACACATAGGGTAATCTAAGAAATGCATCATTATGTTCTTCACTAATTTTATCAAATTCTTCACCAAAAGCAGGTGCTTGATAACAGCAAATGAAGCTGCCTACCAATCAAAAAAATAATACCATCCAAGTAAACATCCTAATCTAAACCATAGCAACAATCAGAATACTATTCGAACTCCACCAGCCTCAAGATGATTGCCAAATTTTGCAATAATAATGACACCATTTTGCTGTTACTTTTATTGCTTAGTTTTTGTTTCTGAACGGAAAAAAAAAAGTTGTTTGAATATGAGAAGAGTGTTGCTTTCAAGAATAATTATATATTATATTACTACTGCATTTTTTCCTCAAGAACAAAGCACATGACATTTACATGTATATAAGAAATCTATACTAGAATTATGTGATTTTATGGTCATTTATTCATGGCTAACCTATCACAATTCTGCTTGTTGGCAATCTTTTTACAAGCAATAGCAAAAACAAAGTAGTAAAGCAACAACCTATGTTGCTCATACTCTTAAAACTTTCTGATTTCAATTTGTTTAAGTATTAGTGTCCAACACATATTCAGACACTGGTATAGGAATTAAGCTTAAACTCTTAGGACCAGAAGAAGAGTGAATTAAGCTTACTTCTTTATCTGGAGGAATGGGAAATCCATCAAAAATCCCCATCACAAAAAGCCTTTCACTTCTCCCACGCTAAAACCCCTCCGAAGAACAGCGTGAACTCAACTAATGGCAACAATGCCTCTAATCCACCTGAAAAGAAAATTCCGAACAAAAATAAATAAAAAGTAAACATTTTATTGCCTCTAAAAAAAAGTAGACATTTTATCATTGCCAGCTACGTTCTTAGAGCTCAGTGCAAGAAAGAGAACAATTGGGAAGAATTTTTTATACTACTAATAACAATAAGGAATTACTAAAAAGAAAAGTATAAACTTCAGAATTTCCTTTCCAATCAATTTTCCATTATTATACTGTTGACCAAACAACAGACAAAAAAATAGTTGAATGAAAACCGAAAATCAAGAGAAACGAGTTCAGATCCAGTACGCAGAACACCAGAACAGACGAAATATCAAGCAATGCGAAGTTTGATTAAAATCACCGAATAAATAGAAGAAATCGAAAGAAAGTTGAAATTTCGAAAATCATGCGATTCAATGAACTAAAACAGATCAAATCATTTTGTCAAAAGTAAATAAAATCTATAAATCAAGAACGACTAAGAAAAAGAAGAGAATTGGAACTGTGAATCAATGAAAGAAAAACAAAAGGTAAAGTGAGCTTCAGTCATCTCCCTGCAGGTTACCTGCCACAAAGCGCCAAACGTTTTCAAAGGGCGTGCCGCAGTTGACACGCCGAGCTCGAGTCAAATTCAGATCCCTTCAATGGCAGAAGAAGAAGAGAAAGAAGAAAGAAAGAAATGTCAAAATCTTACAATAGAAGAAAGACGAACAAGAACGATTTTTCAATTGGAGCTATCGAGTATTATTACTTCTCTTTTTTCCTTTTATATTTTAAAATGGATAAAAAAAGATATAAAAAAATCCAAAAGGGTCGGGTCGAGTACTTGATTAAAAAATGAGTGATATAAAATAAATAGAGACGGAGATAATAAAGAATAAGAAAAATACGGGGAGTAAAAGAAAATATATTTTATTTATCTCATATTACTATGCTTTTTTAAATCTCTATTTATTTATAAGTATAAGAAGTATAAAATTTATCTTGATATTGATAAATATTTATTTAATAAGATATTCATAATACTCCATTTAGATGTTCATGGATAGATAATATGCCTTATTAAAATTTTATTATGAAAAAACCATGTGGAATAAAATAGGAAAAAAGGTTAAAGGAAAAGAGTACAACTTGTTTTAGACTCCCTTTATAGCAACATTAAACTACATATTTGAGTTGACACATTTCAATCTTGTGTAGAAGTCTTTCAACTGTTGAAGTTAGTAATGCATGTTAAATTATTACTAGAACGAATTTATTGAATATTTATATCACATATTTTCTCAAGATCATGAGTGAAGAATAATTTTGGTGAAATATGTTTCGTTCTGTCACCTTTGATGTAAGCACTATTCAATTGAGTTATACATGCTGCATTATCTTTATATAAAATAGTTGGCGTCTTTTCCTTTAAGGGCAAATTACATATCTTTTAGATATGTTGGGTCAATAACCTTAGTCAAATACACTCTCGACTTGCCCCATGCATTACAATTATTTCTGCATGATTTGAAAAAGCGGCAGCTAATGTTTACTTTGTTAGACGCCATAAAATGGCAATACCCCCACATGTAAATAAATATCATATTTGAAATCGACTTTTATGTGGATCTAATGAGTATCCAACATCAACATAGCCAACTAACAGGGATTTTAAATCATTTGAATAAAATAACCCCATATTAATGGTCTCTTTGAGATATCTAAATACATGTTTAATTCCATTCCAATGTCTATGTTTTGGAAAAGAAGTAAATCTTACTAACAATTTTACAGCGAAAACTATATCAGGTCTTGTGTTGTTTGCAAGATACATTAATGCCCCCATGACACTTAGATATGGTACTTCAGGACCAAAAAACTCTTCATCATTCTCGTAAGGATGAAATTTATCTTTACTCACATCTAACGATCGTACAACCATCAAAATACTCAATGGGTGTGCTTTATCCATGTAAAATTTCTTTAATATTTTTTCCGTATAAGTTGATTAATGAACATGAATTCCATATTTTAAATGCTCGATCTATAAATCAAGACAAAAATTTGTTTTTTTCAAGATTTTTCATCTCAAATTCTTTCTTTAAACAATTTATTGTATTTTGGAGCTCTTCAGGAGTTCCAATAATATATAGATCATCAACATAAACAACAATTATCACAAAATCTTATCCAAACCTTTTTATAAAGTCATGGACAAATTGAATTATTTTTGTAACCTTCTTTTAACAAGTATTCACTAAGACGATTGTACCACATACGTCCAGATTGTTTTAATCCATATAAACTTTTCTTTAATTTAATCGAGAATTTTTTTCGAGAAACTCTATATCCTTCTGTGTTGGAATGGAACCATCACCTTAGAAGCCTATTGCATTGCAACTCAAGCTCCCAATTCATAATGATTATACGGTTATGGGTTAAAGTATAACTAGGGCTCTTAGTTGACAATGGTTATGCGGTCACGAGTTTAAGTTTCACAACATCGGAATAGGGTGCTTTATAAACTCATACGTAAGTTTGAGACCATAATCATAGGGACAAGCAAAGGGGTTTTTCAATATAATCAGTTTATTCTTTTTATTGATCTCCACCAAAGGTAGTATCCTTAGTCTTATTATCATAAGCTGTGACAGAGTTGGATGTAAGAAGACTTTTAAACGGAGGAGTGACTGTGACAGTAGAGAAAAGCTAAAACGCGACTCGGGACGGCAGCGATTGTAGTTATTAATGAGATTTTTAATCACAACAATTGTTGCTGCCCTAATTCACGTTCACCTTTTCTCCACAGTCACAGTCAGAGTCACTTGTCCCTCTTAAAGCCTTCTTGGCCCTAACTTTATCACTAGTTATAGTTACAAGAAGGTTAAAGATACTACATTCCCAAATGTAGATATATTTAGCATGGAATTTCATCCAATATTCGTCATTTCTCTCTCACAAGTCGACCCTATGTTGTTCTTCGATGATTTAGTGTAACATCTCGAATTAGGGCTTAGTTAGAATAGTAGTTTCGAGCCCACAAATCCGACATAGTAAAATTTATTTTTATTATATTTCTATGGTCCAAAATTTCATTGGATGATTTCGTGAAAATTTCGTTCGAAATTTTTGACGTTTCGGCACTCAATTTGGTCAAAAGGACTAAATTGTAAAAAGTGAAAAAGTTGTGTTCTACATGTTAAAGGTGTCTAATTGTTATGAAATTTTAAATTGGAGGCCCTTAAATGGTAATTAGACCATTGGATAATTTTTTGGACAAAAATGGACATGAAATGGGCGAAATAGATCATTTTTAAGTTAGGGGCATTTTGGTAATCTAGTAATTAAAATGAATTAAAAATAAAATTAAAAGCCAATTTTTGTCCATCTTCTACCCCATAGCCGAAACTTGCACGGAGAAGATATATCTAGGACTTTTCAAGCTTCCAAGCTCGATCGTAAGTCCGTTCTAGCCCATTTTTAATGATTTTTGCGTTTTTTAAATCTTCGTAACAAGATCTACTCATTTCTACCCATATTTTGAGCTAGGGTTTGTGTTTAAAAATTTACCCATGGATTACATGCATGTGTCTTGATTTCGAATGGTAGAAAATGAATGCTCGGTGTGTAATAAACGACTTTTACTAAGTGATTTTCGGTGAAATTATCAAAAAATGACCATTTTGCAAAAGTTACAAAATTTGTCATAAAAGTGTGATTTAGTGGAAATTAGGGGAGTTATGAAAATGATTTGGCTAGGCTTAAAATGCAAGGAATTTGGACAAAAATCATTTTACGAGCCTTGAGGTAAAAGCACAAATATGTGAAAGTTTAGGGGTCAAAATGTAAATTTGTAAAAATATGATTTTTTGACCCATATGAATAATGTGACTAATTAGTAAGCTAAATGTGATATTATAGATCAAGGAAAATGAGATTCGAGCATAGATTGGAAATGAATGAGATTATGGACTAAATCGGAATATATAGCTGTGCTCGCATTCAAGGTAAGTTCGTATGTCAATAATAGTGCAATAATATCATTGTTTATGCTTGAACTTAAATTGATGTGTGAACATTATGTGGTGAATGTTTATATAGTTGATATGATGATTGTATTATGTAAAATACGCTTAAATGTAATTATGAGCCATACCGACCATTTTCGATGTGAAGCTAAGGCAGTCGGGTAAAGTACAGTTATGATGAGCCTAAAATCAGAAAAGTATGAATAAAATTTCATGATATGTATGTGATAACATGTGAGATGAAAGTTCATGTTACGATGAGTTCCTATGTTTGTTTGATCTTCATATGATATTGTGCACTTGACTTGTTTGATTAAGTGAATGTATGTATTTGGGTAACTCACCAACCTTATTGATGGAATGAATGTTCGTATATACTTGTTTGGACAACTATAATGGGCAAACTCGTATAGCTTAAGTAAATGTGCTAAATTGATTGAATTGAGTTACATGATTGTAATGATATGCATATGATGATGTACAAGATGAAAGTTTAGATTGTGATATGCATGTGTTTGAAAAGTTTTAATTTTGGACGAAATTTTTTAACCCAGTTTTGCATGTTTGTTGAATGTTTAAGTCCGATAACGCCTCGAACCCTGTCCCGGCGTCGGATACGGGTAAGGGGTGTTACACCTAGGGTGATAGCAGAATATTTTGCCTAAACCTATAACCTCCCCAACCTAGTCCAAAAGTTATGGCCGAATTTTGAAAGTCACAGCAACCACCGAAATGGCTTTGCAAAATCGATTAGGTTTTTAGAAACTTATTTTAAAGTAAGTGCTTATTTTACGGAAAATCGGAGTGGGCTTTCCTTTATTATTATTATTTTTTAAAAAACTTTAATTTTTCCAAGATTAATTAAAGTTCAATTAAAAAGTTGTTTTTTTATTTTACAAACATATTTGATTATTAATTTTTATTCAAAGTTTCAAAAATCAATTTTGTAGTGGAAAAATCCAGTCTATAATTTTATTAATAGAAACCATTACTTCTAATTTTCAAAAACCAATTATTAATTCAATCCAGTATTTAACTTGCCTAGTTTTGACGTTAATGCATGCAAAATACCAATTAAACCCAAAATACCAATCCCATGTCACAGTTCGTATAAATAAATTATTACAAACCTAAATAAATTAACTTATAAAATTTAAGTACCGAAAATCCAAGTTGATATCTTCGAATGCCACGTCTGAGTCCTAACCTTGCAGAATACCTGAAAAATGTTAAACTAATAGGAAGAGCTATGAAACTCAGTGTAAGTCTTAATCAATATCAAACAGTATACCAAAGACCATAAAATCATCTATGAACACATAAATATCAGATACAACATTATCACCAATCATCGTATTATCAGAGTAAATCATATCTCAGAATTTATGCACATGTACAAAAAATTTTAACGTAGTTTTCCTACCCATCCATCCACTATACACCATATTTAACCAATTGGACTCGATGTGAGAGAGGCATAAAATCACCTCATGGAATATTAAGGGGAGACAACCCTAGTAGGAATACTAGGGGATGTCGTCCACCTTAGTCCTACTCTAAGTAGGAAGTTGTTTTTTTAGTTGAAATAAACTTCTACAATTCAACAAGGGTTTCATATTCTCTTTCTATAAATAGATGACCCCAATAGAGCTATTAACACAGTTTTGAGAGATTTCTACTCTGCCGAAAAATAGAGAGAATTTGTTCTCAACTATTAAATAAAATTTTCCAGAATAACAATTCTACCTGTTTCTATTAAAAAAGAGAGAGTTTTTGTTTTCATCTAAAAAGGAAAAGAAAACTTTTTCTAGTTTTGTGTTTTGATTCAATTGGCTCAAGCCCACTCTTAAAGCAATTCATGGTACGAGAATTAAGAAGAATGTCGTTTGGTTGAAAGTCGAAAAACATTAAGGATCCACTTATTCAAAAATATAGGTATGATTTCGGTCTAAGGTTTATTGCTATAAATATCACAAACTAGGTCGATTTTCAAAATTTTAAATTTTCACTTTGCAAGAAAACCATTTTCAAACTGAATTTTTTCCAACATGACTGGCCTCGTTTTCCTGGCGAGCTGCATTCTCTTACTTGAGGATCTCCTGCGCAACTCTCAACTCAACAATCAACTACTCATTTTGAATGTTTCTTTGGTCGAGAATATGTTGTTGCTCTTGTTGCTTTTTGAAGTGGTGTCTTTGCTAAGACAATTATTCCTCTAATCACCGCAACTTCTCTTGGTTCTTTGAATCACGAGGCTGGCGCTTAAAAGCTTGTTGATAAGAACCCTGGTCCAATAGAGTGGATGTTAAAGTCAGTGGAGGTGGTGTAGTTGTAAGGCAAGCTACAACTTGCGGTAAGTAACAAGCTACCTACTTCTTAGGCCTACGAGGAAATGCACCAGATGATGGTTGATGCTTCGTAGTGGCCAGGGGAGATAAAGTTGTTGGAAGGATAGGGTCAAATGGTGCGGTTAAGATAGCAAGTCCGAAGTTCAAGGGTATGTTTAAAAATTTCATGAACTGCTCTAGAGTGGGGAGGAATACATGTGCATATTGCAAAGACGATCTTGCAAAAGAAAAAGAATAAGGAGCTTGAGTAGAGTTAAAACCAGAGGAACTGGAGGTGTCAATTGGAACGGAGGAACTGGTTAGGTTGGTCGGGTCAATAGGAGTACTATTCTAATATTGTGAGGTCATGTCCATGTTCATTGCACAAATTGTTGATAGAATGATACAACAAGGAAGAGATATGAATGAAAGTATGGTGGTGTCTATGGAGGTCGATTCACCCAGCCAGGGCAGAGAGCTGAAAATTATAGAGAGTGAGAGTGAAAAGAGTACGAAGGTTAAGTTTTGAGGGTATGCTGGCAGAATATAGGCTTGTATGTTTGGAGAGTCAATACTTCCTTTATTGTTTTGGAGGTATTTTGTTGGAAAAAAATCCAGTTTGAAAACGATTTAATTGTATAGCAGAAAAATAAAATTTTAAAAATTGAGCCGGTTTGTAATATTTATAGCAATAAACCTTTTACCAAAAAGTATCTGTGTTTTGTACGAGATGAATTACTAGCATTCTCGACTTTCAATCGAATAACTTTCTCCGATATTCTTGTAGCACTAATCACTTCAAGTGTGGGCTCAAAAAATTATGAATCAAACACAACCAAAAATAATTTTCTTATTTTTCAGTAGGAAAGTAAATCTTTCTCTCTTATAGAAACTAGTAGAATTGTTATTCATAGAAAATAGGATTTATACTTATAAATAAGTTCTCACTATTTTCAGGCAGAGTAACAATATGTCAAAGTTGTGTATAACTTGTGTATTATAATACCTATCGGTGTCATCTATTTATAGGGAGAGATAGAGGAACCTTAGTTGATTTAGTATAATACAAATAATACTTATTCAATAGAAATCAAATCCCCTAGTTGAATTAAGAGAGAAGGACGACTAACCCTAGCTAAATACATTAGGTTTGTCACCCCTCATACATATTATAAGGGTTTTGGGGCTCTCCTTTATCGAGTTCACTTATATGTGCTTCTTGGACTTTTAACCTAGCATTTTATAATTTAATCCAACCCAATACATGTTTTTATATTTTCTAAAATAAATATTATTTATTAAATTAATTAATTTTCTAATTAAATATTTTTTCAACCTAATTTTAATTTTGTTAAATTCATGGCAACTCTAACGTAAAAGAATTTATAAGAAAATATATTTAATTTTGTACACTTAAAAAATTCACAATGACCAATTAATTTAATTACATTTTTTATTTTAATTTTTACCAAATTAGACGATTTAGTCTGGCTTATCTCTTGACTTCACCAAACTAACTCGACCTAAATAAATTTATGCTCAATAGGCTCTCCTTTCGGTCTCGCCTATCTATATGTTCCCTTAAAGGCGTTAATTCTAAGTTTTGAAATTTATTCAATTTAGTTCAGCTTTTACAATTTAGCCTTTGTACAAAAAACTAATCAAACAACATTTACATCAACCAACCACCATAAACTTAGTTACCTAACATCATTTCCATGCAAACAACCTGATAAACAATCAAAGCATACATTAGATTAAACACAAAAGTAGGGTTTAAGAAAACATAGTGATTTCTTTATGGTTGCTTGGAGGAGAGAATGTTGGTAACAATGGAAGTCACAAATACTATTCAAGATCATATTTTTAACTAAGAAAAAAATAGAGGTGAGTTATATTAAATGTTATGGATTAAGATGAAAAATACAAAGAAGGTTTGAGTACTAAACAACAATTAAAATAAAGCTACAGGAAAAAAATAACTAACTGCCAACTAACTCAACTAAAAACCAAAAAATTTTGAAACTAAACCCTAAAAATATGAAGAAGAAGACAATTAGAAATTAAATATATTTTCTCATAAACTCTTTGTTTTATAGATTCACGATCAGACTTGTTGAAAGCGATCAGATTTTTGAATTCAATATTGATAATATCAGGAACTTATGTTTTTGAAACCATCTATGTGTGCCAAAAGATTCAGAGTTGAAATGAGACATTGTACATGAGACTCATAGTAGTGCTTTTCAATCCATCCGGGTAGTAACAAAATGTATAATGACTTGAAACAATTGTACTGTTGGTTAGGAATGAAAAGAGAGATTTTAGAATACATAGCAAAGTGTTTGATATGTCAAAAAGTTAAATTCGAACATTAGATTTCGTAAAGTTTATACAACCTATAATAATTTTGGGATAGAAATGTGAGTGATATACTATGAATTTCGTATCGAGTTTATCTTTGTCACCGAAACAGAAAAATGTGATTTGGTTAATAGTTGACAGATTGACTAAATAAGCACATTTCATTCTTGTCAAGACAAATTACTCACTTGAAAAGTTAGCTGAACAATACATTTTTGAGATTGTCGGATTATACAATATGTCACTATCTATGATTTTAGATTGAGATATGATATTTACCTTTAGATTTTGGGGTAACTATATAAAGCCCTGGGCACGAAATTGAATTTTAGTATAGCGTTCCATCAATAGACTAGCAAACAATCAAAACGGGTGATCCAAATATTCAAAGATAAGTTGTGATATTGTATTACTAAATTTGAAGACAGTTGGGAAAAAAATTCTACCATTAGCTGAGTTCACATATAATAAAGCTACTAGTGGAGTATCAAAATGGCACCGTACGAGTTTTTATACGAACGTAAATGTAGAACTCTTCTATGTTGGTTAGAGTTGAGCTATAGAAAGCTGGCAGAAATAGACCTGATTCGTGAAGCTGAAGAAAATGTTTGGATTATACGAGTTTTTTTAAAGCTACACTAGATCGATAGAAATCATATGCTAACTTGAAAAGAAAAGATATTGAGTTTCAAATCGATGATAAAGTGTTTTTGAAAGTTTCGCCCTGGAAGAAAGTTCTATGTGTCGGCAAAAAAGGGAGACTCAATTCGAGATTTATAGGGTCATACGAGATTCTAGAAAGGGTTGGTCTGGTAACTTATCGATTAGATCTGCCTTTGGAACTTGAAAAGATTCATAACGTTTTCCACCTATCGATGTTATTTCATTATGGCTTTGATCATTCTCATGTGTTATCTTATGATGAAATAGATTTACAGCCTGATTTGATGTATAGTAAAGAACCTGTTAGAATTTTGATTTAGAAAGCTAAAGAACTGTTAAACAAATGAGTATCACATGGCAATGTCACGACACATAATAGGCTACGTGAGAATCAAAAGAAACCATAATGTTATAGTACCCTAACCTTTACTCAAATAAAAGTTTTGGGGATGAAATTTCTTAAAGGGGGAGAGTTGTAACGACCCGAAAGTCAGTGGTGTCAAAAAATACAATTTTGGAATGTTTGAGTCCTTAAATATTATTATTTTATATTTACAATGTTAGTATAGAGTTTAATTAAAGTTTGGTCCCTTAATTTTGTCAAATTGATAGTTAATTAAGGTACAATGGCTAATTGTAAAAATGGTAAAAGTTAATCGTTATAGATTTTTAATTATTTAAATGACCAATTGAGCAATTGGTCATATAGACTACATCTAAACAGTGGTGGATGTTTGGTGTAGTCCACTAAACTTTGTTAATTATAAATAAGTTAGTTAATTATAGTTAATTAAGCTAATTATTGATTAATTAATGATTAATCTTAATATAAAATGAAAAATAGAACATTTCTTCTTCCAATTTGTCATCTTCATCAAGCAAGAAAGAATAAATAGGTTTTGACATTTTCAACTTTGGTCCCTCGATTGGTAAGCATTTTCAAGTTCATTTCTTATCATTCTTATGTTTTTTAGGTTCCAAGAGTTTGATTTAGCTAACCTGTGTACCAATTTCCAAAACCACTGAAGTTTATAGAAGTTACCATTGATGAGTTCTTTTATGAAATTGGTGTTAAATGGTAATATTTTTAACTTATATATGAAAAAGGACTAATCTGTAAAGTGAAAATTATTAGTTTTGAACATAGGGACTAAAATGTAAATAATTCCAAATTGGTATTAATTCTCTATAATTATGGATGATCGAGAGTCTTAGAAGGATGTAATTGATATCGATTTCAAAATCAGAGCTCAAATTTGAAAGTTATGGCAATTTCAGTTTTAAAAACTAAGTTGAATAAAATGCAAAACTTTAAGGGCATACGAATAATAAAATTGAGCTGATATATGCTTATAATAGGATGAAATAAGATAGTATTGGAATTGATAAATTGAACTGAATTATTTTATAGAATGAAAATTAAACCAAACCAAAAATAATCAAGAAAAAGGCAAAATTACTGATTAGTCCTTGAAGATTTGGTTGTTTGTTGTTTTGATTAGGTAATTTCATATGGTATGATTGTATTTAAATTATTATATACTTGAATTATGAGTTTGAGTATGTTTGATAGTAATTTAAATTATTTGCAATTTGATACAAAAGGTAAGATATGGACTAAATCGTAAAGAAATGATAAATTGACTGATAAATTGAGTTATTTAATGAATTGATAGTTGATTATGATTGATCGAATCGTATTATTATGTTTGTGAATGATTATCGAGAAATAGGAAAAAACTGAATAAAATTGAAAATAATATAACTTAGTGAAATTGCGAAATTGAGATAAATTATACAATATATGTATAAAATGGTAACGTGATTAATGAATTGGTGATATTGAAATCAATAAAATGAGAGTTGAACCTATAATGAAATTGGATTATTGATTACTCTATTAATTGTTCGGTTAGAGTCAGATATAGTTGGCATGTCATAGGATAGATAGAGTATGGGTTACTTAGACTATGTATCGATAAGTGATGGGCACAACTTTTACTTTGGTTATACCGATGAGTACGAAGCGCAAACTAGTTACTTCGGCATTGTTCGATGAGGCATTGGATGTCAAATTAGCGCGTTGATTGAATCTGTGTATCTATTCTTGTCTCGAGTCGGAGTTAATAAGGGTATGAAATGTGATATTTGATAAATGATATATAATTTGGATTGATAATGTGATTTGGTATTACAAAGATGATTTATGATATATGAATATCGATAGCATGGAAAAGATCATGCGAACCAGATATACGAGCGGATATGGTCGATCTGAAATGTGGCGAATATATAAATTCGATTCGAAATTCGAACAATGAAATGAAATAGTGATTTTCATTAAATTGAAATTGGATGTATTATTAATAAATAAATGAAATGGTATGAATTTGATATTAAATTGATTAAATGTTGATTGATTACGTGAATGACATTGAACTCGTTGATTATAAGTGGATTGGAATATTGTATGTTTGAATCAATATATGATACAATATATATTGAACTCACATTGTTGAATTGTGGTTGCCATGTTTAGGCAAACTTATCAAGTTAGTAGCTTATCATATTAAATTGTTATTAAGGTAATTTATGATTCAATGCCTATGAACTTACTAAGCATTCGATATACTTACTTCGTTGTTTTCCCTTTCTCTCGTAGATTGCTAACTTGCGGAACGTGTCAAGCAAATCATCGAGAAGCTCACGCTATCCCATTGCTAATTTGGTAATCTTTTAAATGTTTTAAAGTCCAGGTTATGTGGCATGTACATAGGTGTTATATATGATTTTACTTGAAAATGATAGTTGGTTTGAAACTTGGTTAATGGTTGTTTTTGAGAAAGTTGAAGTTCATGTTATATGTGTGTGTGTGCTTGGTATTAGGTTAAGCTTTAGATGAAGCATTTGAATGACAAATTTGGAAGTGAAATGATTTGGTTAAATGATGGAATTGAGTGGTTGTAAATGTTTGAAAGGTTTGTGAACTCATAGGTTAAAATGCTATGTTTAAGTACCTAATTGATGTATAATGGTTTGGTTGATTTTGGAAATGGTAAAATGGATGTTTTGGTATGTGTTTTGGTTGGCTTTGTGTAGGTTTGTGTGTGCTTTAAGCACCATTTGAGTAATAGAGTTGGTTTGGCATGAAAAAGGTACCAAAATATTATTTTTGACCATTTTGGCTCAAATGTATCGATACCTTAAGTAAATGTATTGATACTTAGTGATTTTTTTCAAAATTTTCAAACATAGAATCTTAAAATGGTATCGATACAGAGTTAAGGTATTGATACCTTGAAAGAAGTATCAGTACTTTAAGTCTAGTATCGATACCTTTAGTTTTAAATCAATTTTTTTGAAACACCGAAGCTTAGATTGGTATTGACACCTAGAAGGGGTATTGATACTTGATCTGAAAACTTTGAAAATATTATAATCTGGTCATTTTTCAAGCTCGGGTTAGCAAATGAGCTTTAGTAAGCTCATATAATCTCGAAAAAAATTGTATATATTGATACTTGATCTGAAAACTTTGAAAATATTATAATCTGGTCATTTTTCAAGCTCGGGTTAGCAAATGAGCTTTAGTAAGCTCATATAATCTCGAAAAAAATTGTATATCGTGATGTGAATGTATTTATGTTATGATTGGATGTTTGAATGATTTATTTGTTGATTATTTTATGGTAGTTGCTTCGATAATGGTTGTTGCATCTGGTAGCTCGAACTCGACGATTGAGTTAAGAGAGGGATGTTACAAGAGAAATCATCTGGGGTTTGATTTGGTGGATTCATCGAGAGTTTTCTTTCACACTAGTTAATATGAGAAGAGGAGTGGGAGAACAGGTGGCAATGGCGGAAGAAAATACGGTGTTTGTATCCTTAGAAAAAAAAATGACATAAACAATTTTGATTATTGAGTCTCAGTTCCTCTTTTACCTTCAATTACTTTATCAGCAAGTAACAATATCCTATTCCAAATGAAATTAGAAAACTTTAACTTTAACTTTATCTGATCAATATTTTCATTTAAGATTGTAATTTATTCATATATACACTAAACGAATATAAAAAAAATTATAAGCTCATCCTTTTCCAAATGGAATTAGGAAATTTTTATCTATTCTGGTATATATAAAAGCTAAAACTATAAAGCTTTTAATGTTCTATACCGTAACATGTACCCAAGAAAACAAATTTTAAAGTTAAGAAAAAAGAATGGAGGTTAAAATAGTAAAGATCAAGATTCTTGGCAAGGGTTCTTATGGTGTTTGGGCATTAGTTCAAGATCGTGAGGTCCTGTTTATAATCATATTTATGGATGACTAAAATGAAAAGTTGGATGACGAAATTGCAAATTTTTTTTAAGGTGATTAAAATAAAATTGCCTAAAAATTGGACGACCAAGGGGTAGTTTACCTTATTTTTAAAATGAAAAACTAATTTTTTTAATTGAAGGAAATTTCTTTGGTGTTGTTAATTGGATTAAAAATCAAGAATTAAAGTAGAGGGACTAAAGTTTAAACATATAAAAAGTAAAGTGAGTAAGAGCAGAAATAGACATTTTGGTTGCCATGAATAGAGAAAGGAAGTTGAGCGTGTCGTTGATGTGTGGTTAAGATGCATTTATAATAATAACCATCAGATAAACAAAAAAATATTTATACCCAAAATAAGTAAAATTAGTTAATATTAATATTAAATTAAATATAGCAATTGGTCATATAGACTACATCTAAACAGTGGTGGATGTTTGGTGTAGTCCACTAAACTTTGTTAATTATAAATAAGTTAGTTAATTATAGTTAATTAAGCTAATTATTGATTAATTAATGATTAATCTTAATATAAAATGAAAAATAGAACATTTCTTCTTCCAGTTGTCATCTTCATCGAAGCAAGAAAGAATAAATAGGTTTTTGACATTTTCAACTTTGGTCCCTCGATTGGTAAGCATTTTCAAGTTCATTTCTTATCATTCTTATGTTTTTTAGGTTCCAAGAGTTTGATTTAGCTAACCTGTGTACCAATTTCCAAAACCACTGAAGTTTATAGAAGTTACCATTGATGAGTTCTTTTATGAAATTGGTGTTAAATGGTAATATTTTTAACTTAGATATGAAAAAGGACTAATCTGTAAAGTGAAAATTATTAGTTTTGAACATAGGGACTAAAATGTAAATAATTCCAAATTGGTATTAATTCTCTATAATTATGGACAGTCGAGAGTCTTAGAAGGATGTAATTGATATCGATTTCAAAATCAGAGCTCAAATTTGAAAGTTATGGCAATTTCAGTTTTAAAAACTAAGTTGAATAAAATGCAAAACTTTAAGGGCATACGAATAATAAAATTGAGCTGATATATGCTTATAATAGGATGAAATAAGATAGTATTGGAATTGATAAATTGAACTGAATTATTTTATAGAATGAAAATTAAACCAAACCAAAAATAATCAAGAAAAAGGCAAAATTACTGATTAGTCCTTGAAGATTTGGTTGTTTGTTGTTTTGATTAGGTAATTTCATATGGTATGATTGTATTTAAATTATTATATACTTGAATTATGAGTTTGAGTATGTTTGATAGTAATTTAAATTATTTGCAATTTGATACAAAAGGTAAGATATGGACTAAATCGTAAAGAAATGATAAATTGGTGATAAATTGAGTTATTTAATGAATTGATAGTTGATTATGATTGATCGAATCGTATTATTATGTTTGTGAATGATTATCGAGAAATAGGAAAAAACTGAATAAAATTGAAAATAATATAACTTAGTGAAATTGCGAAATTGAGATAAATTATACAATATATGTATAAAATGGTAACGTGATTAATGAATTGGTGATATTGAAATCAATAAAATGAGAGTTGAACCTATAATGAAATTGGATTATTGATTACTCTATTAATTGTTCGGTTAGAGTCAGATATAGTTGGCATGTCATAGGATAGATAGAGTATGGGTTACTTAGACTATGTATCGATAAGTGATGGGCACAACTTTTACTTTGGTTATACCGATGAGTACGAAGCGCAAACTAGTTACTTCGGCATTGTTCGATGAGGCATTGGATGTCAAATTAGCGCGTTGATTGAATCTGTGTATCTATTCTTGTCTGAGTCAGGTTAATAAGGGGTATGAAATGTGATATTTGATAAATGATATATAATTTGGATTGATAATGTGATTTGGTATTACAAAGATGATTTATGATATATGAATATCGATAGCATGGAAAAGATCATGCGAACCAGATATACGAGCCCAGATGGTCGATACAGAAATGTGGCGAATATATAAATTCGATTCGAAATTCGAACAATGAAATGAAATAGTGATTTTCATTAAATTGAAATTGGATGTATTATTAATAAATAAATGAAATGGTATGAATTTGATATTAAATTGATTAAATGTTGATTGATTACGTGAATGACATTGAACTGTTGATTATAAGTGGATTGGAATATTGTATGTTTGAATCAATATATGATACAATATATATTGAACTCACATTGTTGAATTGTGGTTGCCATGTTTAGGCAAACTTATCAAGTTAGTAGCTTATCATATTAAATTGTTATTAAGGTAATTTATGATTCAATGCCTATGAACTTACTAAGCATTCGATATACTTACTTCGTTGTTTTCCCTTTCTCTGTAGATTGCTAACTTGCGGAACGTGTCAAGCAAATCATCGAGAAGCTCACGCTATCCCATTGCTAATTTGGTAATCTTTTAAATGTTTTAAAGTCCGGTTATGTGGCATGTACATAGGTGTTATATATGATTTTACTTGAAAATGATAGTTGGTTTGAAACTTGGTTAATGGTTGTTTTTGAGAAAGTTGAAGTTCATGTTATATGTGTGTGTGTGCTTGGTATTAGGTTAAGCTTTAGATGAAGCATTTGAATGACAAATTTGGAAGTGAAATGATTTGGTTAAATGATGGAATTGAGTGGTTGTAAATGTTTGAAAGGTTTGTGAACTCATAGGTTAAAATGCTATGTTTAAGTACCTAATTGATGTATAATGGTTTGGTTGATTTTGGAAATGGTAAAATGGATGTTTTGGTATGTGTTTTGGTTGGCTTTGTGTAGGTTTGTGTGTGCTTTAAGCACCATTTGAGTAATAGAGTTGGTTTGGCATGAAAAAGGTACCAAAATATTATTTTTGACCATTTTGGCTCAAATGTATCGATACCTTAAGTAAATGTATTGATACTTAGTGATTTTTTTCAAAATTTTCAAACATAGAATCTTAAAATGGTATCGATACAGAGTTAAGGTATTGATACCTTGAAAGAAGTATCAGTACTTTAAGTCTAGTATCGATACCTTTAGTTTTAAATCAATTTTTTGAAACACAAGCTTAGATTGGTATTGACACCTAGAAGGGTATTGATACTTGATCCGAAAACTTTGAAAATATTATAATCTGGTCATTTTTCAAGCTCGGGTTAGCAAATGAGCTTTAGTAAGCTCATATAATCTCGAAAAAAATTGTATATATTGATACTTGATCTGAAAACTTTGAAAATATTATAATCTGGTCATTTTTCAAGCTCGGGTTAGCAAATGAGCTTTAGTAAGCTCATATAATCTCGAAAAAAATTGTATATCGTGATGTGAATGTATTTATGTTATGATTGGATGTTTGAATGATTTATTTGTTGATTATTTTATGGTAGTTGCTTCGATAATGGTTGTTGCATCTGGTAGCTCGAACTCGACGATTGAGTTAAGAGAGGGATGTTACAAGAGAAATCATCTGGGGTTTGATTTGGTGGATTCATCGAGAGTTTTCTTTCACACTAGTTAATATGAGAAGAGGAGTGGGAGAACAGGGTGGCAATGGCGGAAGAAAATACGGTGTTTGTATCCTTAGAAAAAAAAATGACATAAACAATTTTGATTATTGAGTCTCAGTTCCTCTTTTACCTTCAATTACTTTATCAGCAAGTAACAATATCCTATTCCAAATGAAATTAGAAAACTTTAACTTTAACTTTATCTGATCAATATTTTCATTTAAGATTGTAATTTATTCATATATACACTAAACGAATATAAAAAAAATTATAAGCTCATCCTTTTCCAAATGGAATTAGGAAATTTTTATCTATTCTGGTATATATAAAAGCTAAAACTATAAAGCTTTTAATGTTCTATACCGTAACATGTACCCAAGAAAACAAATTTTAAAGTTAAGAAAAAAGAATGGAGGTTAAAATAGTAAAGATCAAGATTCTTGGCAAGGGTTCTTATGGTGCTGGGCATTAGTTCAAGATCGTAGGTCCTGTTTATAATCATATTTATGGATGACTAAAATGAAAAGTTGGATGACGAAATTGCAAATTTTTTTTAAGGTGATTAAAATAAAATTGCCTAAAAATTGGACGACCAAGGGGTAGTTTACCTTATTTTTAAAATGAAAAACTAATTTTTTTAATTGAAGGAAATTTCTTTGGTGTTGTTAATTGGATTAAAAATCAAGAATTAAAGTAGAGGGACTAAAGTTTAAACATATAAAAAGTAAAGTGAGTAAGAGCAGAAATAGACATTTTGGTTGCCATGAATAGAGAAAGGAAGTTGGAGCGTGTCGTTGACAGGTGGTTAAGATGCATTTATAATAATAACCATCAGATAAACAAAAAAATATTTATACCCAAAATAAGTAAAATTAGTTAATATTAATATTAAATTAAATATAGTAAAATATGGTTTATTTATTTAAAACAAAAAACAAAAAGGAGAAAACTTTGTGAAATTGTCTTTATGAATTGTCTGTTAATGCCACACTGTCGAAGGCCGTTTTTTCCTAAACTCTCTCTCTCTCTTTTGTTCCTTTGAAGGGAATAAAAGAGAAGAGGAGGGAAAGTACGTGAAATTTGTGAATTTGTTTTACATCTTCGTTAATCTGCGTTGAGGTAAACTATTTCCTTTTTAATTTCTTCAATATTTTCTTTTTGTTGTATTTCTTCCATGTTTCTGTTGTATTTTACATGATCTAAGAATCGTCAATGTTGGTTGTTCAATGGTTTTTAATTGTG
This sequence comes from Gossypium longicalyx, assembly GCA_025698465.1. Lineage (NCBI taxonomy): Eukaryota > Viridiplantae > Streptophyta > Magnoliopsida > Malvales > Malvaceae > Gossypium > Gossypium longicalyx. Next base: position 90,700,131 of record CM046998.1, read on the forward strand.
TGTGTTATTATTATTTTATTTCTTTTTTGGGTTTTGTGTTGAATTTTCCCAGAAAAAGAAACGAGAAAGAAACCCATGAAAAGGGAATGGCTTTTCAAAAGTTTTCGTTTTCTTCTTAAATTTGGAGAGAAAAGCATGAAAACAAATTTTAGAAAAGGAATTTAATTCCTCTACTTTTATTTCAAGGAATTTAGTTCATGATAAGTACAGAGACTTGTGGCACATTTTCTTGACTTTTTTCATGAAAAGTATGAAATTCATGTATAAAGCGTCACCCTTTTTGATGAATAATGGGAAACTTTGGTACTACATCTTCGCATTTCACACAGCCTTTGTAGAGGATATATGGAGAAACAAAGAAAGAAAGAGAAACCGGCCTCTTCCAGACAAATATTCTGCCTTTCAGGTCCTTCACACCTCACTTCAGTCGACTGGTAAACACCTTTTCCTTCATTTATTTCATTGAGAATCTCCAATGTTTACATTAAAATTTTTTTTTTTCTCTGGACAACATTGCAAGATATATGGTAGGGTATTAATGGAGTTTGTCAAGGAGACTTATATGAAAAAGAAAAAAAAGAGGGGGGGTCTCAAATGGCATTTTAATTCAAAAGAGTTCAATGAATGAGCATTTTCAAATTGTGGAAAACCGACTAACCATTAATGCTAAGAATGAAGTAGACATACAATTAATCTAGTACCTAACATTTGATAGTAGTTAATCCTCAGCTAAAACTTTGTAAAAGTATCATGGAGGCTCTTGTATTAAGAGTCGAACTACATTTTATCCCCTCTACTAAAAAAATGAATAAATTAGTCTCTATACTTTAGATCAAAGAGCAAACTGATGCTTCTGTTAAAAATTTTATCCATTTCTAATGTTAAAAAATTGGTTCCTATATGTTGGCATGAGGTACACGTGGCAAGTCTCATATCACTGTCTGGTTATTCAGTCAACTATGCTAGTTTTTAATAGTATAAATGGATGAAATTTTTAACAGAAATGACCTATTTGCTCTTTGAACTATTGTACAAGGAACAATTTGCTCATTTTTTAATAGAGAGAGCAAAATGTTATCTGACTCCTAGTACAGGGGCCTCCATGATGCTTTTACCACTAAAATTCCTTGTCTCTATGACCCTGAATTCATGCTGAGAAAATTATTATGGAATAAGTATGAACAACAGATAATTCTACTTTCTTTAAGCAAAGATCAAAATTCAGGGGATTTGTTGGTGCACAAAACTCTTAGGGCCAAATTCAGTGAATTCAGCAGCCAAAGCTGCAGTAATGAACATGCTTTAATTGCAGTTTATGCTTTTTCTGTGGTTCTTTGGTAGGGATAACTTTCATGACCGAAGATCAGTTGCTGCAAGCTTGGTTCAGGGAGTGTACATCCTAGAACGTGATCGCCAAGAGAACCGCAAAGACCCTCTGGCTCATGCACCAGCTTGGTGGGAGTTCTTCAATTTCCAATTGTTCCATATTCTTGTAGATGATGTTGATAACTCCATTTTTGGTGCCATTTTTCAATCCAAGCCTTGTAATTTCACCTACAACCATTCATCTCAAAGTTCTCCACATTATGTTATTGCATTTCGGGGTACTATAAATACGTCAGACACCAGGTCTCGTGATCTCAAGTTGGACTTCCTCTGTGTCCGCAATAGACTTCATGAAAGCTCTCGTTTTGAACAAGCAATGCAGGCCGCAGAGAGCCTCTTTTCTGTTTACAGAAATTCAAGTATTTGGCTAACCGGTCATTCACTAGGATCCGCTATTTCACTGCTTATAGGTAAAAATATGACTAAGATGGGTTATAATGTTGAAGCTTACCTCTTCAATCCCCCATTCTTGTCTGCTCCTGTAGAAGGAATCAAGAGTGAAAGGCTGAAGCATGGGATTCGTTTTACAAGCAGCGTAGTCAAAGCTGGCCTCGCTTTTGCTGTAAAGGGTCGTAATCTTAGACACGAGCAAAATGATCCATTTACTTCACTCTCTTCTTGGAGACCATACCTGTTTGTGAATCCTTCAGACCTTATATGTTCAGGTTATATTGGATATTTTGAACATAGGAAGAAAATGGAGGAGATTGGGGCCGGGAAAATCGAGAGGGTCGCGGCACAGGTAGGGAGCTTACTCTCAGGCTCAGGTCTACAAAGAAGCGAGTCAGAACCACTGCACCTGATTCCTTCTGCCTATCTTACTATTAATTTGCGTCACTCTCCGGATTTCAAACATGCTCACGGAATTCACCAATGGTGGGATAATGGTTTTATTGGTCTGTCGGAACTACATGAGTACAGGCCTTTTGTAACGGATGAGAAGTATCTTCTAAGATAACTGCACAAGGAAAAGTTACATCACTTACTTACATTGATGTAAGAACTCAGGGAGATTATAATTGACTTCCTATTTCCCGTTTACCATGAAGACATAAAACCGATTTGTCTTCATAGAGCAAACTAATGTGGTAGGGCTTGAAGCAGTGCAACTTCTAGGGGTTATGTTTTTGTAAGGCAGAGGAGCTTTGATAGACTTGAAAACCATGGTTGGTCATGTTGGTCTATTACTTCGGCCTTCACATTGTATTTATTCCATTCAATACATTTTTATCTATCAATGAATCTGAAAGAAAGAATACTATATTGGAATTGTATTATACCTTTCAATGAAATGGATTGCAGATGTTTATCACTAGATAGTAGCTCTTTTTCTTGGACAAAGATTCGATCCCATATTCTAACATTATCTTGTTTTACTTTTGTTGTTGTAAATATTATATATATATATATATATATATATATATTCTTCTGAGATGTGCTCGTCAATTTCACGCCATCATGATTGCAGCTCATGTTCCGAAAATGCTTCAAAAACTTGCAGGAAATTGCATTTACTATTGAGCTTGAAAGCTCTTGATTTATTGGCCTAAAGGTTTTCTTCTTTACTCATTAATGATTGTTTTATTAGATAAAATTTTACACTTTCAAGCTTAGTGAATTATTACAATCTCTCTTGCCAGTGAATTGTCTAGTTACTAAATAGGTAATGGCCTCTGGTCGTGCAAATTTTAGTCTTTCGGGACCTTCACAACTCAAAGCCATTGACTGGTAAGTGCTTTTGGCAGCTATCATTTCATTTTTGAGGGATTCTAGTGGTAGAAGTATCATGGAGGTCTTTGTATTAGGAGTTAAATTGCATTTTACCTCCTCTATTAAAATAAGGGACAAATTAGTCCCTTTACATTAGATGAAGAGTAAACTGGTCCTCTTGTTAAAAATTTTATCCATTTTTGCTGTTAAAAATTTGTCGTGTACGTTACAATGAGGTAAACTTGTCATTATTTTGTTGTTCTGTCAATCATGCCAGTTTTTAATAGTACAAATTAATGGAATTTTAAAAAAAAAACAAATTTGCTCTTTAATCTAATGTGCAGAGATTAATTTATTCATTTTTTGAGTTAATGAGACAAAATGAAATCGAACTTCTAGTATAAGCGGATACTTTTACCAATTCTGGTCCATTTTATTGGATCCTAAATATGTAATTATTTCTTGAAAATATTTGCTGGATTTCTTGAGTGTTAATCGGTATATACATATTTGGTTTTAATTTTGGAGGTTAAATGAACATCATCGAAGATCGATTACTGCGAGTTTGGTTCAAGGAGTTTATGTGCTAGAACGTGATCGGCAGAAGAACAGGGAAGGACACCAAGTTTGTTGTGCTCCTCCATGGTGGGAATCTTTTCATTTTCGACTAAACCATCGTCTTATTGATGATGTTGATGGATCCATATTTGGTGCCATTTATGAATTCGATATCAACACCTCCTCTGCTCACCATTCTCAACTCCAAAATGCCCCCAACTATGTTATTGCCTTTCGTGGTACTTTGAATACTCCACCCTCCATTTCCCGTGATCTCAAACTGGATCTTCTTTGTGCATGCAACAGACTCCATGGCAGCTCCCGGTTTAAGCTGGCCATGAAGTTTGTGAACGATACAGTTGAACGAGTTGGACCCAACATTTGGTTAACAGGGCATTCACTTGGATCAGCCATGGCATTGATTGCAGGGAAGGAGCTGACTATGAAGGGTTATCTCATTGAAACTTACCTCTTCAATCCCCCATTCTTATCAACCCAGTGGAAATAGTGAAGTATCCAGTATTAAAAACTGGGATTCGTTTCACCAGCAGTGTGGTTAAAGCAGCACTCACAGTGGCTATTAAGGGTCGAAATCCAAAACCTGGGAAACAAGATCCTTTCACTGCATTATGTTCATGGACTCCTCACCTGTTTGTGAATCCGAATGATGTTCTTTGCTCAGAGTACAAAGGGTATTTTGAACATAGGAAGAAGATGGAAGAGATTGGAGCTGGGAAAATTGAAAGGATCTCAGCTAAGAATTCAATTGTTTGTCTATTGTCAAGTCTTGTATCCAACATGAGCTGTGAACCCTTGCATTTGCTTCCTTCGGCTTACCTCACTATTAATCTACGTCCATGTTCAGATTTTAGGACAGCTCATGGGATTCAACAGTGGTGGGACCCTAATTGTTAGAATTAAGTGACCCAAATTCTTATAGAATATGATGGAAAATAAAATAAAAGTAAAATCCATATAGAACTAGACTTCTTTTATTTTATTTTAGAATAAGGTTTTTTAAACCTTATTAAACTTCATCTATTTTATATTGATTAGGATAGGGTGTTTCAATCCTACTAGAATATGGCTTTACAAGCCTATAAATAGACATAGTCTATTCCTCTTGTATTGATACAAATTTTTCGACATAGTGAATTTTCTTCTCCTCTGCCCGTGGTTTTTTTCCCGAAAGGGTTTCCACGTAAAATTTGTGTGTTCTTTATTTTATTTATTTTATTCTATTTTTTTCACAAATTGGTATCGAGCTTAGGGTTATTCATCTCGATCACGGTAATGGCGTCTTTGAAATATGAAATTCATTGTTGGATCGCAACACTAGATTTGCGTTGTGGCAAATTAAGATGCAAGCGATTCTTGCATGAGATGGATCTCGGAGGATGCCCCGCTAGGATAGATAAGATGCCTTCGACATTAACAGATGAAGAGAAAAAGCGTAAGGATCGAAAGGCATTAACACAATTACATCCGCATTTGTCCAACGAAATTTTGCAAGATGTGATGAAAGAAAAAGCGCCATTGCATTATGGAAGAGGCTAGAACAAATATGTATGTCGAAAACTCTAACAAGCAAGTTGCATATGAAGCGGCGTCTTTATGCTCATCGTTTGGAGGAAGGCGCGTCTGTACCACGAACACTTAATAGTGTTTAAAGAAATTCTCTCAAACTTGGAAGCCATGGAGGTTCGGTATGATAAGGAAGATCTAGGGTTGATTCTACTTTGTTCGTTGTTCCCCGTCTTATTCAACCTTTAGAGACACGATTTTATATAGCGAGTGAGTCTCTAACGGTTGATGAGGTTTATGATTCTTTAACCTCGTATGATAAGATGAAGCATCTTGTGGTTAAACCCGACTCTCGGGGAGAGGGTCTCATTGTTCGTGGGAGACAAGATCGAATCGTCGATGATGATCGTGGTAGGACACGAGAACGGAATCCTCGTGGTAAATCTAAGGGTAGATCAAGTCTTCAAACAGAGGTAAAACTTGTAACTTCGCAAGAAGAAAGGGCACATTAAATCGAGTGCTATAAGCTACAAAATAAGATTAAAAGGGAGGTCGCGAATCAAAGGAAAACAACCGAAAATTTCGGTGAAGGCGATGTTGTAGAAGACTACAATGATGGTGAACTTCTAGTCGCTTCACAATGATTCTAAAGTAAGCGAGGAGTGGATACTTGATTGTTTGCACCTTCCATATGAGTCCCAATCGGGATTGGTTTACAACTTACTAAACATTAATCCAAGGTGTTGTTTTGATGGGAAATAATACTTACGTGTAAAATCGCAGTGTTGGAACAATTAAAGTTAAGATGTTTGATGGAGTTGTCGTAACACTTAGTGACGCACGGCATGTTCCGTAATTGAAAAGAAATTTAATTTCGTTGAGTACTCTTGATTCAAAAAGTGCAGATATACAATTTGAAAGTGGGGTTTTAAAGATTTCCAAAGGGTCCCTTGTTGTGATGAAATGACAGAGAAAGATTGCCAAGTTATATGTTTTGCGGTGGTTCTATCTATTATTGGTGATGCAAATTGCCGCTTCCTCGTCCTTGTCGGATGATGATATTACTAAACTTTGGCATATGCGCCTAGGGCATATGAGTGAGAATGGCATGGCGTAATTGAGCAAAAGAGGACTTCTTAATGGGCAAGGAATTTGCAAGTGTTGAATTTCTGTGAGCACTTTGTGTTTTTGGAAAACAAAAGAGAGTTCGATTCACTAGAGGAATCCATAACACGAAGGAACATTGGAGTATATTCATTTCGACTGTGGGGCCATCTAGAGTGCCTTCTAGAGGTGGAGCTAATTATATGCTAACCTTTATTGATGATTTTTCCGTAAAAGTTTGGGCGTTCTTCCCCGGCGAGAAAAAGTGATGTGTTTTCCGCATTTAAGTCTTGGAAAATTATGATTGAAAAACAGACGGGAAAGCAGATAAAATACCTCCGCATGCACAATGGCTTAGAGTTACATTCGATGAGTTTAATAGATTGTGCAAGTCGGAAGGAATCATAAGACACACGGCGATTCGTCATACTCCACAACAAAGCGGCGTTGCGAACGAATGAACGAACGATCATGGAGAAGGTTCGATGTATGTTGTCAAATGCCAACTTACCGAAGTCATTTTGGGCGTAAGCGGCGTCTTCATCGCATGTTTTTTGATCAACCGATCTCCATCCGTTGCCATTGAGAAAAAGACTCCACAAGAGGTATGGTCCGTAATCCCGCTAATTATTACGATTTAAAGATCTTTGGGTGTCCCTGCATATGCTCATGTTGATAATGGAAAATTGGAACCGAGATCCATTAAATGTGTTTTTCTTGGTTATAAAGTCTGGTGTAAAAGGGTATAAGTTATGGTGTCTGAAAATAGAAAAGTTGTGATTAGTAGAGATGTTGTTTTTGATGAAACCGCTATGCTACCTAACTTATCTCTTAAAGACTCTTCCAATAAAGAAAATCAAAAACAAGTAGAGCATCGAGTTAATACAGAGTCAACTCCTCAAGCCAGTACAAAAATTGAGAATAGAGTTGCTTCTTCACCACAATACTCTATCGCCAAAAACAGAACTAGAAGAGAAATTAAACCTCCAAAGAAATATCTTTGAGGGTGATCTAGTTGCTTATGCTTTGAATGTGGGTGAAGATATAGATGCGAATCAAGAGCCATCTAATTATTCTCGAGGCGATTACTGTGAAGGCTCGAGAAAAGTGGATGTTTGCTATGCAAGAAGAGATGGAATCACTCCACAAAAACAGTAACATGGGACCTTGTGAAACTTCCTAAAGGTAAAAAGGTCATTCGTTGTAAATGGGTATTTAAAAAGAAAGAAGGGACTCAGGAGTTGAAGAACCCAGATATAAAGCAAGGCTTGTTGCAAAGGGTTACTGATCAAATTCCAGGAGTGGACTTCATGATGTGTTCTCCCGGTTGTTAAGCATAGTTCGATTCGAGCTTTGCTTGGTATTGTGGCCATGCATGATTTGGAGCTTGAGCGGTTAGATGTAAAACTGCATTTTTGCATGGAGAACTTGATGAGGATATTTACATGCAACAACTGTAAGGTTTTTCTGATTTGAGAAAAAGAGAACTATGTTTGCTTGTTGAAAAAGTCCCTTTACGGTTTGAAACAGATCCACCAAGACAGTGGTACAAGAGGTTTGATTCCTTTATGACTTCTCATGATTTCAAAAGAAGTAGTTTTGACAGTTGTGTTTACTTTAAGAAAAATAGTGATGGTTCTTTTGTGTATCTACTTCTTTATGTTGATGACATGTTGATAGCGAGAAAAGATAAATAAGAGATAAGAAAGGTCAAAGCCCAACTAAGTAAAGAATTTGAGATGAAAGATTTAGGACCAAGAAAGAAGATACTTGGTATGGAGATTCTCAGAGATAGAAAATCAAGTAAATTGTACCTAAGTCGGAAGGGTACATTGAGAAAGTTCTTTGCGAGTTCAATATGCAGAGTGAGTGCTAAGCCTGTTAGTACTCCTTTAGCAGCCCATTTCAGACTTTCATCGATTTTGTCTCCACAATCAGATGATGAGATTGAGTACATGTCACATGTTCCATACTCTAGTGCAGTGGGATCTCTCATGTATGCTATGGTTTGTTCACGTCCAGATTTATCATATGCGATCAATGCGATTAGCGAGATACATGGCAAATCCGGTAAAGAATATTGGAAAGCGATTCGGTGGATTTTAAGATACTTACGAGGCACTCATCGATGTTTGCTTACAGTTTGGAAGAACTAAAGATGGAGTCATAGGGTATGTTGATGCTGATTTTGCTGGAGACCTTGATAGAAGAAGATCTCTCACAGGTTACGTCTTTACAATCGGAGGTTGTGCAATTAGTTGGAAAGCCACTTTGCAAACTACAGTCGCTTTGTCTACCATCAAGCCGAGTACATGGCGACATCGAGGCTTGCAAAGAAGCTATTTGGTTGAAGGGACTATTTAGTGAACTCAATGAAGACCTTCGAATCAGCCATGATATTTTGTGATGAATGAGTGCTATATTTCTTACAAAAGATCAAATGTTTCATGAGAGAACAAAACACATTGATGTTCGGTATCATTTTGTTCGTGATATTTTTGCTCGTGGTGATATTGTTGTGAGCAAAATTAGTACTCATGAAAATCCTGCAGATATGATGACTAAGTCACTTCCTAAAACCAAGTTTGAGCATTGCTTAGACTTGGTTGGTGTTCATTGTTGAGTTAAACCCTTAAGGGGTTTTATGGAAGAGGTGGAGAACTTGTTTATTGAAAGTTCGCAATGAAGAACTTGTTCATTGAGAATTTGTGTCAAGGTGGAGATTGTTAGAATTAAGTGACCCAAATTCTTATAGAATATGATGGAAAATAAAATAAAAGTAAAATCCATATAGAACTAGACTTCTTTTATTTTATTTTAGAATAAGGTTTTTTAAACCTTATTAAACTTCATCTATTTTATATTGATTAGGATAGGGTGTTTCAATCCTACTAGAATATGGCTTTACAAGCCTATAAATAGACATAGTCTATTCCTCTTGTATTGATACAAATTTTTCGACATAGTGAATTTTCTTCTCCTCTGCCCGTGGTTTTTTTCCCGAAAGGGTTTCCACGTAAAATTTGTGTGTTCTTTATTTTATTTATTTTATTCTATTTTTTTTCACACTAAGTTTAATGCTAAGGTTGAACTACACCAGTTCAAGTGACAGAAACTTAATTTGGTGGATGATCAATCAATCAAATAATCTTTTTTTTTCTTTATTTGATTTCCAAAGGAAAAACTTAGATGTTAAACAACGTATGTGTACCCAAACCCAATAACAAAGTTTGAACATTACTTGTTTGCGCCATTTGAGTCAGTTTTCTCATGAATCCATTTCACTAACTCTGTGTTCTCATTTTCATTTAAATTTGTTAGTTCATTCAAAGGTAAAAGAGTTAAATCTAAAATCTTGTGCTTATTGTAAGTAAATTCAACGAAATGTAAATATTTTTTTCCATCTCTATATTCTTACCACTAGCCCATCCGTATATAAATTAATTGGGGAATAGCCTCATACCACCAGCCCATCTGTATGTAAATTAATTGCGAGAGGACGGGAACGGCCGAACAGTTAATCCTTACCAAACGAATAACCTTGAAACCAATTTTCAAGATTTAGCTCATTGACAACCTTACAAACTAGAAGGATCTTGCTTGAATCAACAACCTCAACTTCGTTGGTGGTTTAAACTTGTCTGACGAATCTAACCACTCACTCAATTAGTTACATCAGTTTGTTCTTCGGTAGATCGATTATGACAATTACAGATGTATGAGTTCTTCAAACTATGCTCCATACAACAACGAATCAATGAACTATTTTTGACTTGATGCTATTCTGACTTTGAGAGATGACTGAGCTTATCTCTCCTGAATCGATAATAGGCCTAAAATTAGATTTGAGATTTAGTTAATCATGGAAAATAATAAATCAAGAGAATAAATAGTGTTTGATTAAAATTAAGAATAGAAAATTTTGGCAGGAAGGTAGAAAGTTCCACCACCACCATTGTGTACGAAACAAAGGAATTGAAAAAGTGAAATTCAAATTTTACTTTAGAACATTATTTTTTATTGAGAATAATTTTTGGAAAATATTTTTTTTTATTTTGTTCAATAGAAAATAATTTATAAAAAATAAGTTAATTTTTTTATAAAATGACTTATCCTATTGAAGAACGTAAATTATTTTTTTTAAAATGTTCTTTTTGTTGATTTTATTTTTATATAAAAATTAACTTAAATCAAATTTAATGTTATTATATTTATAATAATTTTTTATTTTTTAAAATATTTAAAATTAACAAAATATTAATATAAAATATTATAAATTTCAATATTATTTAATAAATTATTTAATATTCAATTTTATTTTAATAATAAATTTTAAATAATATTCTTCATATATTATTGAAAAATATTCAATATTAATATTTGAATAATAAATATTTTGTAGTATAAAGGTTAAAATATGCTATAAGTCTATGTACTCTTCACAAATGTGGAATTTAGTCTCTGTACTTTTATTTTCAACAATTTAGTCCCTGTACTTTTCATATATGAAAATCAAGCCTAATTGTTAACATTGTTAATTTTTTTTATCAATTTTGATGATATCACATTTTTAAATAAAAATACTCAGGATTCATGTAAATAAAAAATGATGTTATAATAAACACGAATTTAACAAAATATTTTTAATAATGCTAATAGCTAAACCTGAATTTTGATATCTAAAAAGTAGGACTAACTCAAAAATAAAAGTATATGGACTAAATTTTAAATTCATAAAGAGTACAAAAACTTGTGACATATTTTAATTTAGTACAAAAATATGAATATTTTAATTATATAAATGAGTATTTGTTTAAATAACATTTAGCTTCATTTATCGTTTACAACTCTAATATGTCAATATGTACTCTCATATATATAATATATGTAATTTTAATTAATTTTAATTAAGTATTGTTTATTATTAAAGTTTATATATGACATTGTTTATTACAAAATATTTTTTTTATTATAAAACAAAATTTGATTGTTAAAAGAAAATTGCAGTATAATATTTTATATCAAATATATTTATGTCGTATTTGTTTTACAAAAAAAAAACAATGTAAAATATAAACGGATAGATATAAAATAAACTCAATTAAATAATGAAAAGAAAAGAAAATGAAATATAACTTTTATTAAATATTTTCAGAAAATCTGTCAAATAACAGAAAATATTTTACACAGATTCACCGAACACCAAAAATATTAGATTTTTCTAGAAAAATAAGTGATTTAAATATAAAGATGAGTTAAATTAACAAGTTAATAAATTGGAGCCATTTGAGCAACCCTAATAAATGATAATAAATTCGAATGCTAAACGCTATTGACTTGCGTGTTTTAAAATAAAGTAATTGTTCTTTTATTTTTATATTACTTGTTTTGCAAGTCACCATTTACTTTCAAATTAAATATCTATATGCCTATATATATAAAAAAAGGCTTTATTCACATTTTAGTCCTCACCTTTCTCCGTTTTCCTAAATAGGTGTCTAAACTTTTTTTTTTATATTATTATTAATTAGTTAAAATTGTTAACTTTCAAAAAAAATATTATGTGCTTATATATATTTTTTGAAAATGGAATTTTAAGTCTAAAAATAGAGGGATTAAATTCTTGAAAATAAAAGTAGTATGACTAAATTCCAAATATACGAAGTGGAGAGACTTAAAGTCATGGTTGTTTGAGTTGGGTTGACGGGGTATCGATCTGAAGAGAGGCATCAAACCGATTAACCCACGAACAGATACAGACCAATTGAACCAAGCTAAAAAAAAACTTATTGAATTGATTTTCTACTTTTAAATATTTTATTTTTATTTTTATGTTTTTAATGATTTATTTAAGCGAACCATATGAATTAGTGACGATTCTAAAAATCTTACTTAGGGTGTATTTTAAATTTTAAATTTATATTCTATAATTTAACATAAACAAATAATCAAAGTAACGCGAAACATAAATGATCCTGATAAAAAATCAAAACAGTTAAAATCATAATTTAATATTTTTAAATAAAATCTAATATATATATATATATATACTTTTAAAAAAGTGATTAAATGAAAAGAAAGAAAAATAAAAATGGAAAGGTGGATTAAGTGAGAGTATGAATTTGTGTTTCCATTTTAATCATGAATCTCTTTAGATTTCCAACCATATTTATTGATGGAAAAATCTTAAACATTAATTACAAAATATTTGTTAAAATTGAGTCTATAAATATGGCTTTTCTAAACCCTAAATTGGTAATAATTTTCCAGTTAATTCATTCCACACTCCACCTCCCTCAAGGTAAATCATTCAATTCTATTTTTTTTTACTTAATGTCCGTTTTACGATTTATGTTCAAGATTCGTAGCTATCTCTCCTAACAATACCGTCTCTAAAATTCTAATCTGAATCCTCCCACTGAAAATACAATGTGTCTTACCATCATAAAGTTTAAACTTTTTTTTTGAAATAATCATCTCCTTATTGCTTTGTTTTTTCTTTTAAAAAAAATAGATAATAAAAATTACTAAAGAATGGAACTCATATTTGATATTAATGAAAGATTTGAAGGCAAATCTTATTGCTTTTATGTTATTAATTTAATTAATTTTGTTATATATCCTTAGTATAGCATTAATTCTTGGTTATATTAGAAAAAAGAGAGAGGAAGAAATGCACTTAAATGATCCTACATTATGTCATGTTCACTATATAGGTGAAACAACTTTTTTTTAAATATATATATATATATATATTCATAATTTTATCTTTAAAATTAAAAGGTTGTCTTGGAGTAATAGTTAAGAGTGTTTTTTCTTAAGGTCTAGGTTTAAACTTTAGTAAAATATCTTTAATTAAATTTTTAAAAGAAATAAAATTTTTTTATAATAACATTAATTGATTGTTAAAAATAGTGGCGACATCGGAGGTTGGGAGGAGGTCCGATTCTCTTAAAATGAAATTTTTTTATTTGATCCTCTTTTTAATTTATAAAATTTTAAATTAATAATGGTAATATTGTATTTTAGCCCTCAAAAATAATAAAAATTTAATTTAATCTTTTAAAATTATAAAGATATAGACTATCAAAATGATAAAATTACATTTTTATTATAGTGAAAATATTTCATCCCTGATTAAAAAAATGTTGGGTTAACTAGTGTCAAAAGTTAGCATAAATAGTTTAAGGGCCTGATTAATGGGTAATTAATATCGATAAGCATAATCATTAAAGTGTTCTGTTGTACATTTACCCCCAAAAAAACCTTTAATCACACTGATTAAGAGTATAGGGTTTAGAGGGTAAAATTTAGGGATTTAGATTTTAATATTTATTTATAATTAATTATTATTTAATTTATATTTTAATAAAATTTATTAGTATTTATTTAAAAATATTATAATATTTTTTGTTTTTTTAATGATAAAATATAATATTATTATTTATTGATGATACATGTAATTTTTGCGGAGATAATATATCTCATAAAAAAAATTATTACTCTTATTATAAGAAGGGCATCACATTTTATTAAATTAAGTACACATTTTAATTTATTTTTATATATAAAAATTAAAATTTTAATCAATATTAAATACTGTAATATTGTTAAATTTACTGAATTTAAAATTGGATTATATAAAGCTAGTTATTAAATGGTAAAGACGTGAAAAGTAGAAAGATAGATATCTGTTATGGTGAGTGAATGGTGAGTTTAATGTATAACCCATCCCTGTTCCTCAGTTGCCAATATAGCTGAAAGTAGACCACCCTTGAAGCTTTCCACACTCTTACACCTCCGCCATTGTTTCTTTTGTTTTACAGCTTAAAAGATCAAAGCAATGGCACCACCTAAAAACCTTATTACCATTTTTTTGCTTATTGTCTTTACTATGATCAATGTCTGTGCTGCTGGACGAGGCGCCGCCGTAATCCGCCATAACCCAACCCAAGCCATTTCCAACACCTGTAGCAGAACTCGGTTCCCCAACTACTGTGTCAACTCACTCCTTAAGTTCCCTGATTCGTTCACTGCCAGTGAACAAGACCTGGTCCATGTTTCTTTCAACATGACCTTGCAGCACTTCAGCGACGCTCTTTATATGACGACGTCCGTTTCCAACATCAAGATGGATCCACGTGTGCGCTCCGCATTCGACGCCTGCCTCGAGCTTCTGGTAGATTCCATCGAAGCCCTCTCCCGCTCCCTCTCCGCCGTCATTCACAAAGGCGGGTCCACCCAAGACGTGATGACGTGGCTTAGTGCTGCGTTGACGAACCTTGACACGTGCGCGGAGGGATTCGAGGGAGTGACCGGGGCGTTGAAGGATCATGTGGTGGCGAAACTGAATGACTTGTCTCAACTCGTGAGTAACTGCTTGTCGATTTTCGCCGCGACAGGCGGAGACGACTTCGCCGGTGTGTCGGTAGAGAACAGGAGGCTGCTGGCGTCGTCGCCGTCGAACGAGGAGAAATTCCCGAAATGGGTAGGGAGAATAGAGAGAAAGCTGCTCGACACTCCCTTGTCGGAAATCCAGGCTGATATAATCGTGTCGAAAGACGGAAACGGCACCGTTGAGACGATTAGTGAAGCGATTAAAAAGGCACCGGAGAATAGTAGTCGGCGGATTGTCATTTATGTGAGGGCAGGAAGGTAAATAGACGTTACAATAATTAACATCTAGTTTTACTACAACACCTTTATGCTTTTCATTCCATTTCTCATTATAACATAACACGACGGAAATAGCCTTTGTAGAATTTCTATATTTTAAAGTTGGGCTAATTTTTCCCTTAGTCCCTGTATTTTTGAACTTCTACTTTTAATTCCATTTATAAGACTTTGAATACTAAATTGTAACATATTCCAAATTTAAAAAATTCAAATATAGGTAGAATTAAAATTTTACAATTCATTACTGATTTTTTTGGGGTTGAAATTAGGGTTTTTTTTTTTTTTTTTTCCAATTAATGGTTCTTTTTTCAGCTTCCACCGCTATGATTATAAACTACTTCGTATTCATGTGATTGTTTAGGTGGATAGGCATTTATGGTGAAAACTTTTTTCCTTTTTTTTTTTTTTGGAATTAAACTGAAAAATCTAAATTATTATTTGTTTTAACAGATACGAAGAGACTAATTTGAAGGTGGGGAGGAAGAAAATGAACTTGATGTTTATTGGTGACGGAAAGGGTAAAACAGTCATTTCAGGAGGAAAAAGTGTATTTGATAACGTCACCACTTTCCACACTGCTACTTTTGGTAAGTTACCTGCTTAACCTAGACTCTCACTCCATTATTTTGTAATTTTTTTTAATTATGAAAATTATAAAATGTTGACTCAGTTATTAGTTAATTTTTTTTCATTTAATTATAAAAAATTATAAAATAATCATTAAATTATTCAATTTTTTTAATTTTTTTTTGTTACTAGTTGTCTAACATAAAAATAATCAAAGGTTTAATATAGTTGAGTGATAAAAATATAAAATTAAATAATTGAGTGACTAATTTGTAATTTTTCATAATTAAATGACAAAATTTTTTTATTAATAATTTAATCACCATTTTATAACTTTTTATATAAAAAAATAAAAATAATACCCTTATTTTTTTCCTACACAAATTCTTCGAATTAAAAAGAAAAACTTAATATCATTAACCATGCATGATTTTGACTCCTTTTTTTTTCAGCGGCCACCGGGAGTGGTTTTATTGCAAGAGACATGACATTTGAGAATTGGGCTGGACCAACTAAGCACCAAGCAGTAGCTCTTCGTGTTGGGGCAGACCATGCCGTGGTATACAAGTGCAACATTATTGGGTACCAAGATACTTTATATGTTCATTCCAATCGTCAATTCTATCGTGAATGTGACATCTATGGCACTGTGGATTTCATTTTCGGAAATGCGGCGGTGGTACTTCAAAACTGTAGTATTTACGCTCGAAAACCCATGCCCTTTCAGAAGAACACAATCACGGCTCAAAGTCGAAAAGACCCGCATCAAAACACGGGTATTTCAATTCATGCATGTAGGATCTTACCCACGCCGGATCTCGCAGTAATGAACGGTAGCTTCCAAACGTATCTAGGGCGTCCATGGAAGCTGCACTCTAGGGTTGTGTTCATGTTATCATACATGCATGACCACATTGACCCTAGTGGATGGCTGGAATGGAATGGTTCATTTGCCTTAGATTCACTATACTATGGTGAATACATGAATTATGGAGCTGGTGCGGCAGTTGGTCAACGGGTCAAATGGCCTGGCTATAGAGTCATCACTTCAGAATCTGAAGCAAGCAATTTCACTGTTGCACAATTTATTTATGGAACATTATGGTTACCATCAACGGGGATTGCTTTCTTGGCTGGTCTCCAAGTTTAAAATTAAATTTTCTTTAACCTTTTTCCCAAAAATACATTTCAGAATTTTTTTTTTTAGATATGGTAAATTGTCACTGTTCCTGTTCATTTTGAAAGTCCAAACATGTTATAGGCTCTAAAAGTTACTTTCTTTTACAATATTCATTTTTATTATCTAATTATAAATTCTTTTGATGGTATTAGAGACGTAAAAGTACAACAGAACTACATTAAGTTAAATAGTTGGATTGTATTTTTCCCTCTGCTTAAAAAATAGACAAATAAGTCTTATGTATATTATATCAAAAAGTAAATTAATCTTTTTTGTTAAAAATTTTAACAATTTGCACTGTTAAAAATTAGGATGACTGATAGAATAACCAAATAATTATACGAAACATATCACCTATACTTCATACTGACGCACACGGAGTAGTTTTAACAGTAAGAATGGATAAAATTTTTAATAGAATGATCAAATTGCCCTTGAATCTAACGTACAGATACTAATTTATCCATTTTTTAAGTAGAGGGGCAAAATGCAATCTAACTTCTACAACAGCTGCCTTCATGTCGATTAGAGATTACAAAAAGGATGCAGTTGAATCCAAACTCATTCAAATCCAAACAACATAGTTTGGAAGTCACGTGCTTACCAAATATGGCATCATAGAGGGAACTCTGAAGTAGTGCTTGTTCTCTTTCGGCAAGCAACAAGCTACCCTCAGCTGAGCAAACTGGAAAATACCGGATCTACTGGAATTGAGGTAAAGAAAAAGCATAAATGAAAAACAATTAAAGCTGATGAGATTTGTACTGTTATTCACATAGCTAACAACTAAAACCTCCTCAATACAGTTCTTGGATAGATTACTTAATAGACGTTTCCAAGTAGTATGGTACGGTTTGAGGTCGTTCTGCATAATAGGAAATTTAGATGCACCAACAAAATAAAACAGACGATGGAAACACAAGTTCGAGCAACAATCCGAATACTACACAGAACTTATGCCAAGACCATTTAACAAAAACATGGACTCCCATCATTGTTGTGCAATAAGTATGTGATGTTGAAAACGAAGATATCCAAACCCTACCTAACTAGTTGGTTTAAGAGGTCAATTCATCAAGACGCCTATCCATGATCAATGTCACTGCTTCAAAGAATGCATCGTCACTCATTCCGGGGAGCAGAGCTTCCTCCGCTTCTTTAACAATCTGCTCAATCTCCGACTCCTGTTTCACTGTTTCCCTGCACATGATTCTTCCAATAGCATAGGGTGTGAGTCCTCTCTCCGCACCTTTCTTTAGAAGCATTGTGGAAATGCGAAAAGTGCGAGCACATTTGGGTGGCATGTCCCAACCATGGAACCTTAGAAGTTCAATGTCTTGTTCAGCATCCAGCGATTTAATATACTCGATGACATCTGGGGAATAAGGTTCACGAGCTTGAGGCCAGTAGAGCCAGTCAAACGTGCAATCCTCAAACTGCAGCAAAATAAAGAGAAATAACAAGGTGATGAAAATGAATGCTAAAGAATCTTTTACAATGATAGTTCATTTACCAAAACCAGGAAACAGTTGAAAAATGCAAAGTTAGACTCTTACATTCTCAGGTAAGCAGTAGCCGTGGTCAATAGGAACAAGTGAAAACCGACCTTCCTCACAATTTCTTGTGACCAGTATATTTCCAGCATGCCTATCTGCATTTGCCAACCTTATGTCCAACACAGAGATCTTCTGCACCTCATCCACTGGGAAAGCACGAGAGCCCATATCTTCACAACTTCCGACGTTGTTTACAAACATCTGCAGTGACCCAATCTTGCAATCATAATCATAACCGTCCGGATAATTAAATGCTTTATGCAAGCACTTAACCATCACAGTAGGAGGAACCCCAGCAAAGCCCTTCTCTCCACTATCAAATGAGCGAGGCCCAGTCATTGGATGGTCCAACAGGTAAGCTGCAACTTCTCTCAGTGCACCTTCTCCTACACGTGTGCCTTTCTTCAGCCCTTCACCATCTAGTGACAAGGGGAGGCCACGTGGGTTATTTACAGCCATTGGCTCTTCATCAGTAGGCTTAAAGACGGAGATATACTTCTGACCAGATGAATCTTGCATGAAGTAAGCTCCACCTGACCCCTCTGATGACCTGATAGGCCTGCTGCCTTGCTGTAATCCATCAAAAGTTAAGTCAATTAGTTCTTTAATAACCATTGGCAGTTGAATCTTCGAATTAACAACCAGAGGCTCCAGAATGGAATCTCTTTGGAACAGCTTCCCTGCCAAGATCAGATGTTCCACAGAGGATGTGTCACTCAAGTATTGTCTAGCAGCATGTGGCCCCTCATTCAAACTCAATGCCTCAATAGAAACTTCAAAATCTCTTTCAATAGGAACAGCCCGTACTTTAGCAGAGTTTCGAACTAGCAAGTGAATAACAGCATCACTATTTTTGCAGATATCAGTAATTAGTCTCTGATCTTCAAGCTCCTCACCGTTGCATACCAGTTCTTGATCCTTGAGATTAAGAAATCCTTTTCCCTTCTTAGCAATTTGTTGCTTCACATAACCCACGTTTCTACCCCTTGGAATGTGAAACTCAAACTCCTTACCACATACAGTCCTAACAGTGATAGCCTGGAGATCTGAAAGCTTTAACACCAGATGCAATACATTCCCATCAGCAACACCATAGTCCTGGACACGAGAATTATTCTGAGCCAGTTCTCTACCTTCGAAAACTAACTTCTGCTTCCTCACAAAAAACCCCTTTGAAGTCTGAATCCTTAGCTTCACAGAGGCAATTGAATCATACTCCATTACACGCATGGGAATGATAGATCCCCCAACAGAGAGAAAAATTAAGATTGAGTTGCTCAAAGTCTGACCATATCTATGGGCAAAATTTTCAGGGAAACAAGCAAAATCTTCAATTGCTGAGCTAAAGGCTACACTGGCAATCGACATTGTATTTGTCTACCCTGTAGAAAGTGTTAAGAAACTAGAACTTCTAAAAACCAATTCCACTAAAACTCCTTCAACAAAAAAGCGGGAAAATTCAAAAAGAGAAAAAGAACCTTTAGGCAGAAACAGTTAATGGTCATAGTAAGGTTCCCAGAAACCTAGTTTTCTCCAAGGATAAAAAAGAGCCTTGAATCCATTTTCACTCCCAGGTTTCCTTGGAACATCGAGAAAGTCCAGGACCTCACAGCAATTTCAAGTTCAAACTTCCTTGAATGCATCAAACAATTATGTAATCAGACATCAGAAAAAGCATAAGGCGGTTTTTGATTACTGATAAACAAGACGAAAGTAAAAACACTAACAAACCTCCAAAGGAAAATTCAAAAAGAAAAGAAAATTTTAGGCGGAAACAGCAAGAGCTTCCCATAAATCCTAGTTTTCTCCTAGGATAAAGAAGAGCTTAGGATCCATTTTCACTCCACAGATTTCCTTCAAATTATAAAGAAAACCCAAACCCCCTACAATAATACAACAAATACTAATCACATAACAGGAAAAAAGCATCAGACAGTATTTTATTACTGTTGTAAGAAAACTCTAGAAACTAGAGAATAAAAACATTACTTTAGTTCAAAAGAAATCAAAGAAGATTCCTTTTCCACCAGAAACGACAACCTTGATTCCTTCATTTCTTCATATATATATATAAATTATTCAGATCTTATTAGAGAGAGAGAGAGAGAGAGAGAAAGAAACTACTACAAATAATCAGATACACTATTACACAGAACCTAATTATACCAAAAAAAATTCTTATATTTTATTAATAACTCTAGCTCATAGTTCCCAGTAACCAAAGGGAAAATATCTACAACATATAAACTTGAACAACAAAATTACGAATATTATGATATTTCAAAACCTTATGTACGATCCGATCTCCTTTTTAACCCCAGCAACGTGAAAATCTTTAAGCAAAACTATTTTTAAACATATTAAAAAAATCAAATAAAACAATAAAAATAACCAAAAACTAAGAAGATAAAACGCAGAATTTTTTGTTACCAAAACGAAGCTGAATCTAAGAATGCGAAATAAAATAGGAAAAATTTAAAACGATGATCGAAACCGTACCTGAAGAAAACAAAATCAAAAGACTATGAAAAAAAAAATTCAGGTGAAGAAATGGAAAACTCGAAATGCAAGAAAAAGGAATACGTTGTCGCAGGTTTCTTTCTTTGTTTAATTTTAGAGATTTTCTTCAAATATTAGCATGAAAAATGGTTTTAAGAAAATGGATTTCTTCTTCTTTTATTTTTTTTCTCTCACTCTGGGAAACAGAGAGAGATAGAGAGAGTGACGGTTTAGAGAGAGTACAAGCTTATTAAATGAAGGGGGTATTTATAGTGTCAGATCACGCAGGTTTCGGTGGGGTTTACCGGTTAATTACAAATATTATCTGTACGCAAAAAGACTGAATTACCCTTCTTGCAATTTACGATATACATACATGCTTCCGCCATTTTAATAAATGATTTCTCCAAAACTACTAAAAGACCGTTGACGAGTTTCATCGAAACAACTATACGAGTACTTAAAACGTAAATGTAATGCAAATTTTAATTTTTATTTTTTAAAATATGTAATTATTTTAAATAATTGGAATTTATTAAATTTATTTTTATAAAAAGGAAGGTAAAAAAATGATAAGGTAACAAAAGAGATTAAGTGTTATAAAGTGCATAGGGTTGCTTAAATGTAAAAAATATTTCTCTTATTTTGGAAGGAATTTATAAAGGGGAGGTTTTGCATTAAGTGATGGCATATTTCTGACAAATTCAAAACATGGTGATTATATAATCAATTAGATATATGTAAATTATTTATATGAATGATATTATTTTGACATTTCCTTGATTGAAATAATATATAAGGTTATTACGTTTCACTAATCTCAAATAATCCCCGTTTTATGTACTTTTCAAAGTGGGAATTATAAGAGAATATATCATTTTATACTTACTAAACGAAAAAATGTCATATAATTTTTTTTTCAAATTAATATTCTATTTAAATGTTTACGATAATATATTAATCTATCATCTTATGGGCAGTACATTTTTATTACCCTAAAATAATTTTTTTTTTCTTGCCTCTTAAGCAAGAAGAATTCCAATTTCTTTAACACGTGAAGGGCATTTTTGTAGATATACTTCTTTCGGGATCTTGTGTTAAAGCTATTATGTGTCTTCGTGTCACTCGACCAATGGATAGCTTCCACTTCAAAACCAGCTTAGAGTGGCAAAAGTTCAAATGAAATTTAAAAACAAAATGATATTGGTACAAAAGAAAATTTGTCTTATAAATTGATAAAAAAATTAGAAAGAGAAATGAATCCCAAAGAACTTATTATTATTATTTTTCGAATAAACAAAACTAGACTCTCGAAGAGATGATATATAAACATGGAAGTTTACCTCACAAGCTCCTGTCAATGAATTCCCATATTCTTTCTTCCATGTAAATCCGGTCCCTGTGACGGCGTGGCATGTGGCGTTCATCTGGAAATATCAGTAACTCATACGGTTTGCCAGCTGCCACAAGTGCGTTAACGAGCCTTGCAGTGTGCCTAAAATGTACATTTTCGTCGATCATGCCATGGACCAACAGCAGTCTTCCTTTCATCTTGTTAACATGGTGCATCACAGAGCCATACTCGAAACTTTCAGCACCCTCGGAAGGGAATCCCATGTACTTCTCGGTGTAAAATGTGTCGTAGCCATCCCATGATGTAACAGGAGCACCTGAAATGGCGCATCGGAAAACATCAGGGAACCTGGCCAACACCATGGCTGAGAGATAGCCACCATAGCTCCAACCGTATAACCCGATATGAGCAGGCTTTGCTAGCCCTTGTTTAATTAGCCATTCAGCACCGGTGAGCTGATCCTCAGCGTCGACACGGCCAATGTTGCCTTTGAGATAGCCTTCAAACTTCAGTCCACGTCTAGCTGTTCCTCTATTATCTAACTGCAAAGAGCATATTTCAGGTAGGGGGAGCTAAAGAGATGCATAAGATGTCTGAAAAAGCTACTGACACAGATTAGACATTGGTAAAAGTAACATAGAAGCCTGGATTGCATTTTGGCTCTAGTAAAAAAATAAGTAAATTAATCTTTATACGTTATATCAAAATGCAAATTAGTCCTTCTATTAAAAATTTCATCCATTTTTATTGTTAAAAACTAATTCATGTACGTCAGCATGAAATATACGTGGCACGCTACATGTCGCTATCTGATTATTTTGTCAATGACACCAGTTTTTAATAGTACAAAGGGATCAAAACTTTAACAAAAAAGACCAATTTGCTCTTTGATCTAACATGAAAGGACTAATTTGCTTATTTTTTTAGTAGAGAGGGCAAAATGCAATTTAACTTCGGCTTCCATGATATTTTTACCATTAGACATTATAAATAATAGCTAAATTCTGAAAGTATGAACAAAACAGATGGCTTAACGAATTTAGGAATCACTAGTCCCTTCCCCTACCAATCGTTTTATTGGAGGATCTGAGCCTGTTTTTCAGTCATATACCCTAACTAGAACGATAGTGTATCATGAACTAAACTTAAGGGAAAAGAAAGTTGTGAATGCGGGAAACACAAACCTTCCAAACCAAAATGCCTTTGCTTCGCAAATATTGCGCTCGCATGTCAACTGTATTTATCCAAGAATCATAAACAAGCTGAACACCAGGACCACCATACACACTGATCAAGGTTTTGTACGGTGGGGGTCCAAATCTTGTTGCATCAGGCTTATATAAAGCCCCATATAGTCTGGTACCATCATTTGCCTGTATGTGAACTATCTCTGGAGGCTCAAGTTGAAGTCTTTCAAGCCCGGGAATTGTTGATGGCGGCTCATAAATAGACATTATTACACTTCCATCTATCAAGTTACATAGTGAAACCCTAGGGGGAGAATCAAGAGAATCATAAATATCAACAAATTTCCGCATGTGGTGATCAAGCACAACCACATGTTTTCCCTTGCCATGAGTCAATCTGACAGGAGCTTGCAAAGTTGAATTCTCATCTGGGCATAGCTTAGCACAGTAAAGGTGTGATTCTAAGGGTCCATCAAGAGTTCCAGTGAAATATACAAGCCCTGCAGCCTCATTTATACCAGCAATTTGCTCAACCATCCAATCGCCCCTTGTAATGGGCCCTAAGCATGTCCCATTAGCATCATGCAGATAAAGATGTCTGAATCCGGTTTTTTCACTTGCCCAGATGAACCCCGCAGAATATCTGCTGGCTCCTTTATCCAGAGGTGTAAAGCAATCATGCAAATTAATCCAAGGTTTTAGTTCTTCAACCATTACAACATCTTTTTTGCCTGTCTTGATATCAAACTTAAGGATCTTTAGTTTGGTTTGAGACCTATTTACGACTTGGGCCGTGAGAACATTTGCATGCATCCAATTTACTCTAGCCAAATATTCCTCATCATAGTTGGGTCCTCCACATAGAAGATCCATCCAGGTAACAGGGCCACCGGTGGTGGACACCACCCCAAGCCGAACCTTGACATTTGAAGCTCCTGCAAAAGGATATGCATGGTCTTCTTGTGCCTCTGGACCAACTGAGCTTTTACCTTGGTGCATAATTCTAAAAAGAGGTATCTCAGAATAATCAACCTCTGTAAATGCAATGAATTTGCCATCAAGTGACCACCAATACCCAGTTTTTCTATCCATCTCTTCCTGCAAGCAATCAAATTCCCCAAATATGAAGGAGAGAAATCTATATGCACGAT
The DNA here is from genome assembly GCA_025698465.1 of Gossypium longicalyx. Classification (NCBI taxonomy): domain Eukaryota; kingdom Viridiplantae; phylum Streptophyta; class Magnoliopsida; order Malvales; family Malvaceae; genus Gossypium; species Gossypium longicalyx. The sequence goes on from CM046998.1 coordinate 90,724,583, forward strand.
AGAGCAATTAAATGGGGGAAAAAATGAAGTTTGGCATCATTGTAGCTTTATGGCATTGGATGTACACCTCGCAAAGAACTGTAACTTCTATTTGCTCTCAAAAGCAGTAATCAGTTCCAAATTCATACAAACCAGTGACTAATTTATATAAATATGTGAACAAAAGTAAGGAAATTGAAAGAAATTCTCACCTGAGCTATATATTCAGCAAGTCCATGAGTCTGCAATTCATTAAAAATAATGTCAAATTCAAGACAAGGGGGTAAAAATCTAATTTGCCACACACAGAGTATATTGAAACCAGGTAAAAATCAAACAGTTAGAGCCTATTGCATTTGATATTATTCATTCAATAATTTTTATAAAAGGCAGGAAAAGTTGCCCTATGATTTCTACATTGTATGATGCAGTTAATGGCACTGAAAGCCTTGTAGATTGCATCATTAAATTAAATATGTACATACTTTCTTCTACACCAACCTTCCTCCCCCCCCCCCCCCTCCCCCCTTTCCCCTTCATAGACAGGGCCAGAAAATGAGAAAAGAAGAAAAGAAAACTCATAAAATTATGAACATCCAGAGAAGCAAACAATTACTGGTGATATAAACTTACCACAGTGTTCCCATTGGCACCATATGTTAATTGTCTTTGTTCATTGTACAAAAGATTTAGAACGTGTAGCTCATAATCTCTTATGTAAGCAAGCATGGTACCATCTGGCGAAAGATGTGGATCAATTATTGGTGATGATGACGTGCTCGGAAGCTTGAGCACTGGTTTTGAACCAGAAAAATCCTGGAAATAGATCTGCCCATAGAAAGGAAAGCAAATTATCAGGGAAAACAAAATCCTTAAATTGCATGCAAGGGTTGATAAAAGAAATGTACACACACACAGAAGTAGCATAAAAGATAACACTGCAAAGCAATAAAAAGTGGCGACAGGTTGGCATGAAATAATCACATTGGTGAGAAAAAATGTTATTGACCAGCTAATTCACACAACAGGGAGTTGTTGTTATAAAGGAATCTACTGTGCTGCGGACTCTTAACAGCAATAGCATTCCAGAATGCAACTTCACAAATTGGCAAATTGTGGTCAATGAAGTATCAAGAGAAAGGATCAACCAACACAACCTCTCCCAGTTTAGATTAAACATAAATAAAAGAACATACTTCTTTCACTTAAATCTATATATTATTGCTCCTAGAAACATGCCCTGATGGCCCCAATTAAAAAAAAACACTTGAAGTCATTGGTTCAACACTTTAGTATTTTGCGTATATTTTAGATTATAACAAAACTTATCAACAAAGATAAGTAGAACATGGAAAGCCCCAGTGCTTAAGATTTAGGGAAAGTAGCATATGTAGACAACAGTAACACATACAGAACATCATGCGTGGACTAAATAAGCCATTATTAACAGTATATTCAAATTAACAGATGAGATCGTTCCACATACCCCACCAGGTAAAGGCACCATAATAGTTTTCTTCTTTGAGATAGTCTTCACCCATTCATAACGTGTGACACCCAGCCCACGCTCCCTGGATCTCTCCCTCCTCAACTTCTCTTCTGGTGATATATTACTCTCGTCAAGTCCACCATCCGGGGGAGAGAAGAATAAATCTTGCTTGACAGCATTGAGATCAAAAGCAAAAACCTTTCTACTCAAAGTTTCTTCAGGACTAAATAAATATGCTATCAAACTATCATCTGGACTAAAACTAACAGATGTAGGTGCTACATATCCAGGTAATGGTGATTGAACTATATCTTTAACAGGGAAAATATCGTAATGGTCAAGGGTTTGCGTAGCAGGGCTGTCAGTCACGGGCATATCGTGCAGGGATAGTGATCTTGATCGTTTCAAATTCGTCTTCTTTTCCTTACTCTCGTCAACAGATTGCATTACAAATTGAACTCCTATTGATTCCAATCACAACAGAACATGAACCTTTATGCAAAGATAGAAAAAAGAAACTATTTAAGAAATGAAGTAAAATCATCAATACGAATTCAAGATAGAAAAGTTCCTTCGAATTCAACAATTAAGCTAATTGAGTTCAAGTTATTCTAAAATCTCCTTTCAATTTGATAAAAGTTTGCAAATAATACATTCTGAAAATTGAATTCATTCATTTCAAAATTCATTTCCATAGTTTTCTCGGCAACCAAGCAAGAATTAATTTTGAAAAAAAAACAATTAAGAAAGCCATTACCTGCGGTGGATCCGATCACAGTCTACTGAACTGCAACGAATCCACACTTTTTTCCGTGAAAACTAAATCTTCCTTTCCTTTTCACTTTAACCATAAAACAAAACTCAAATTTAAAAGCAACATGGAAAAAAAAAGTTGACTTTTTTTCTTTTTCCAGAAAGAATAAGATTGGAATATTACCTGTAAAATAAGCAGAACTGATGATCGGCCATAAAAAAATAATTGTTTTCCCTAAATCAAAGAAAATTTAGATTAAGATTGAAAGAAGGTGAAGGAATTAATGGAGTTGGATTGAGTGGGGAATTGAATGAGCAATTGTAATTGGCAGGCAAAGATCTAATGAAGTAAGAGCGTTGGACTTTAAAAATTGAAATGTGCATTCAATGATAAAATAGCTGATAAGATAAAGTCAAGAATGCAATCACTATTTTAATTAATTAAATTTAAAATCCAGGTTTAGGGTTGTTGTATTAATCATTCAGCGTTGGAAATTTTTTGTGCACTTTTGTTTATCTAATCACGCGCCAACTTTTGCGCGTTAAGAGGTAAACGGACAAATATTGGAAATTCATTTTAATAAAAATTTAATTTTTCTTTTTCTTTAAAAAAAAAAAGTGTATGTCTAAATTTGATCTAAACACTAGCTTTAAAATAGATACTTATAAAATATTATGATACCTGCTCGAGCTAGACACAAGGCATTTTTAGAGTGCATTAGGAGGATGCTTGAAGACAGTCCTTCATCTCTTGTCTGTTAAACTATGCTCGACTGCTCAACCTCCTAGATTAGTTATCCAACATGAGACTATTTGTTATTAGAGGGAATGTCCCCTTTCATCAAGATTCCCACTTACCATAGTTTGGCCACCCGCTTTTTAATATAAATATTATTCTAAGAGTGAGTACTTTCTTCAAAAATTATCACGGCTCACTTGAATATAACAACTTTGTATTGCTTCAAAAAAGAACAATAAAATAAACTTCATTGTGCACGTCCTTCGCGTACTCCATGATAACAACTTATTTGTAACAACTTGTCACATCACCACTACTAGATAAGAAGACCATCCCCTATAAATATCATTTAAGACGATGAAATAAGGATTTTTTTCCCCATTAACAACCTTGAGCACTTATTCCCTGCCTTCCCTCCTTACGTTCACAACAACTTTTTTTCTCTTCTTGTACTTCTTTAACTCTCCGCATGTTTAGGTGAATCAGTCCCTCTTGCGTCACCACCCTCTCCTCCATCGTTGAAACTTGTATCAACAAAGGTTATTAGAAAAAAAGTGATTATGAAAATTTTATTATTTATCATTTAGTTTTGATGTATAAAATGAATGTATTAGAACAGCTAAAAGGAACACTAATATTGCGGAAAAAACACCATAAATGTCTCTACAATAAGAGTTAAATTTTATTTTACTTCTTTACTCAAAAAATAGGTAAATTAGTCCCTATACGTTAAACCAAAAAGCAAATTAGTCATTTCTATTAAAAATCTTACCCATTTTATTGTTAAAAATTGACATGGCTAACAAAATAACCAAATAGTTATACTTGGCATGCCATGTGTACTTTATGTAGACGTATACTAATTTTTAATAGCAAAAATGGATATAAATTTTAATAGAATGGTCAATTTACTCTTTGATCTAACATATAAGGACTAATTTACTTATTTTTTAATAAAGAGAATAAAATACAATATAACTCATAGTATAGAAACTTTCATGATACTTTTACCAGAAATTACTCAACTTAAAACTCTAGGTTAAACATATTCAAATATCAATGATTTTATATCTATAACTATATATTAAACAACAAACATAACATTGACATGTTGCTGGGTTTTTTTTTTATAATTTTTTTAAGTTTGGGTGGAAGAAAAATAAGAGAGAGAAATGCCTAATTATTCGTTAATCTCTTTACTTTTAATTTAAAAAAATCTAGTTATTTTATTTAATTTTAATTTAAAAAATAGTCCACCAACTCTAATTTAAATTTTATTTCTTTTACAACTTACTTAAAATTTATTGATAATAAAGTTAATTGATTTCTATTTTAAATCAAACATTTTAAAATTAAAATGTCAAATATTCAAAATCAGCGAAGGTTCAATAGAATTGTTACCAATTGAATTTTAGTTTTTAAATTAGTCAAATAGAGAGATTAAATTCCTTAAATTAAAGCCTAAACAACTAAATTTTAAAAGTTTAAAGAGTACAAAGACGGCATAATTAAACGGAAAAGAGAGAAAGAAAAAGGAAAAAATGAGATAAAAATGTATATTGGTTTTATTATTATCTAAATTATTATATTATTATTACTATGAATTTATATGTGTTATAAAATTATCAAATAAAAGAACACTAAAAAGTAAATAACATTTTTCTCTAAGCCAAAAGTGTCTCAAATGTGCTCAATGAAGTTCCCAATAGGGTAGAAACAAAGCTTCTTCTTAGTGTTGGAAGTTAGGGATTAGGTTAAAAGAATCCTCCCTGTGTACATTAGTTGGCTTTTGGCAAGCGGGAGTTCTCTTGGTTCTTTGTTGTTTCTTCTTGATTTTTTTTGGGGTTTGGCTTGATTTTTTTTTTATTTTCTTGTTGATTTTGTGTTATTTGTTGTTTCTTGGCTTTGATTTTGTGTTATGTCCTCTTCATAAGCTTTAGATTGAAGGAAGCTTTTTGATTCGTCTTCTGAGCAAACCACCAAAAGTCTATGGTGGTTCTATTACTGCCAAACCTTCGAGGGAGGTGTTTGATGAAGGGATTCAGAGGTGGCAACACTCGCTAGTGGCTCAAATTCTTGGGTGACTTCCCAATTTTGGTTCTCTACAAAAGTGGGTTGATATGCTTTGGAGTAAACAGGAGGTTGTTAAAGTTAAGATAGTAGGAGAAAATTTGTTTATTTTTCAATTTTCTTCTTCTATTGCTTGAGATTAGGGTTTGGATCATAGCCCTTGGCACATCCAGAACAAGCTGATGGTGTTAAGGAAGCAGAAGTCTAATTTCTAAAGATTGAATTTCTCCCTTAATAGTATGCCAATTTGGGTTCAGTTAAGTCGAGTCCCTTTAGAGCTTTTTACTCAAAATGGGCTTAGCTACATTGCAAATGTGCTTGGTGCTCCCTTTTACATGAATAACATCACAACTTTGCAACAACGTCTTACTTATACGCAAGTGTGTGCGTTGAGATTTCTGTTGATTTTGAACTCTTTCTTTTTGAATTGCGTGATGGTTTATTTGTTTCTATTGGAGTTGAAGTACCATGGCTGTCGATGCATTGTTTATAGTGTCGATCTTTCAGTCATTCTAGTAAGCATTGTTCTAAGAAGAATAGGTGAAAGTTTGGAAGGTTAAGCAAGATGGTGCAGGCAGTGCTCAAATTTTTGTTCCTAAAAAATCTGCTGCAGTTCGAAATGAGAGTGCTCCTGATGGTGGTGCAGCTTTGATTTCAACTTTTGAAGTCTCCTTTAAAGGTAAAGCCATGGTTTTGGATCTTTCCCTTACTCTTAAACCAAAGCATGTTTATCTTAGGGGATCTAGTAATAGATTTGAAGCTTTGAGTGTTGAGCTTGTGGATTCTAATGATGTTGTTGCTTATGATATTGATGCTGAGCAAGATGTTGTTGATGATGGTAATGAAACCGAACGGCTTCAGTTTTCTCTTTAGAAGCCCAAGTTAGCCTCGCTGGTAGTAGCTCCTCTTGTGAGATCTTTGATGGCTACAAAGCAAGAGAACCTTGACAAAGGTAATAAAAAGATGAATAATTCTCCTGCTAAAGGGCGAGGAAAAGGATGTGATAAAGGAGGTACACATTCTCCTCGTGTTCTATAATTATTATCTTTTAGAATATCAGGGGGTTTAATAATCCTCTAAAGTAGAAACTTGTAGTTGATAGGTTAGTTAGATTGAAAATTGATGTTTGTTGTTTGTTGGAAACTAGAGTTAAGTGTAATAATGCTTCGATTATTTTAGGGAAGTATTTTTAGGCGTGGAACTATGTTTGCAATTATGATTAGCTGTTAAAGGTAGAATTTGGCTTGTTGGAAGAGTGCTTATATTGTGGATGTGTTGTATGTCTTTGGTTAATGTATTACATGCAGTGTGCAAGTGCAACATCAGAAAGTCTTCTTTTCAGCTGTTTATGCTTGTAATGATGGTGTTTCTCGTCGAGAGCTATGGTCTCACTTGTGTTCTATGAGTGACCAGGTTGGTGATGCTCCACAATTGTTAGGTGGTGACTTTAGCTTTTGCCTGATGTGAGTTCTTTTTTCGATAGTTCTCAGTTTTTTATTGTTGATATGAATAATTTTCAAGCTTTAGTTAGAGAGATTGAAGTCTTTGATCATGCTTATTTTGTTCCTGTTTTTACTTGGTCTAATAATAAATTGGATAGGCCGGTTGCGAAGAAGCTTTACAGAGTTCTTGTTAAGGTAGCTTGGTTGCGGTTTCTGCTTCATTCACGGGTTGAATTTGCTGCTCCTAGTTGTTCGAATCATTGTCCTTCTATTGTCTTGTTTGAGCGACCTGTACAATCCTTGCCAAAGCCTTTTTGGTTATTTAATTTTTGGGCTGAGCATGATAGGTTTTTGCAACTTGTTGCTGAATCTTGGCAGCTTACTGTGGTAGGTGATCCTATGTTGAATTTATTTACCTAGCTTAAGAGACTTAAGCTTGTCTTGAAGGTGCTTAACATTGAGGCTTTTGGTAATATTTTGGCTCGAGTTAAGGCTAAGGCTGAAGAGTTGGGGAGCTTGAAGCTTACTTTGTTGTGAGGTGATCTAATTAGAAATGATCATATTGATAATGTGAGAGCTGATCTTTTGGTTTTGCAAGACGCTGAAGCATGTTTTTATCAGTAAAAAGCTTGGGTTTAGTGGATCAGGGAGGGGGATCGAAGCACTAATTTTTTTCATAGTACTGTTGCAGTTAAGATGATTAAACACACTGTTACTTCTCTTTTTGATGCAATTAGTAATCGGTTGGAATCTTTTAATTAGATTTCTGTAGAGATTTTGGCGTTTTATCAAATCTTCTTGGCGCAGTTGATTCTAATATTGTTGAGTGCCCAGATTATTTGCTTCAAGAGTTACTGCCTAAATTGTCTAACGATATTCATCGTATGTTAACTAGCCCTATTACCAATGAGAAGATAAATGCAACTATTTTTGGGCAGGGGAATGCGAAAGCCCCTAGTTCTGACAGTTTTGCAGCTTTCTTCTTTAAATCTGCATGGGGTATAGTGGGGCCTGATTTTCTTGAAGTTTTTCAGTATTCTTTTGCATCCTCCACTCTCTTAGCTGCCTTTAATGCTACTTCAATTTCCTTTATTCCCAAGTATGATAATCCTAGCTATGTAAAGGATTTTTGGCCTATTTCTTGTTGTAGTTTTATCAATGCATAACCAAGGTTTTGGTTAATAGAATGTCTTTTTTTTTTTCTGCCTGCTTTGATTTTAATAGTCAAAGTGCCTTTGTTAGAGGGCGTCGTATCACTAATAATACCATGTTGGTTCATGAGTTAATGCGAGGGTATGGTAGAAGACATATTTCTCCTAGATGTGCCTTGAAGGTGGATATTCAAAAGACGTTTGATTCTTTACACTGTGGCTTTTTGCTTTTAGTACTTAGAGCTCAAGGGTTCCCTGAAAAGTTCTTGAAGTGGATTGAAGCTTGTTTAACTACTCTTCGGTTATTTGTCTTTCATAATGGAAGCCTTGTGAGGTTCTTTTGAGGGAGGAAATGTATTAGGCAGAGAGATCCTCTCTCTCTTTACCTCTTTGTACTTGCAATGGATGTGTTATCCAAGTTATTGGATGTTGCTGCCATAAATGCTCTATTCAAGTATCATCCTAATTACCTTCGAGTGCGGTTGACTCATTTAATATTTGCCGATGATCTTCTTATTTTTTCTAAGGGTACTGCTGATTCAGTGGCTGGTGTTTATTGTGTTCTTAAGCAATTTTACTTACTTTCTAGGTTGTAACTCAATGCCTCCAAAAGTGATTTGTTTGCTGCTAGGGTGCTTCAAGAGGAGTTGGCTCTCATGACTACTTGTACAGGGTTTAAAGTTGGTAGGCTACCAGTGAAGTACCTTGGTGTTCCTCTTGTTTCTTGAAAGCTATCTTGGTCTGACTGTGCTGCTTTAACTAAAAGGATTTTGGACAGGATTCAAGGGTGGTCTACTAAGCATGTAATAACCGACTTTCAATAATGTCGGGAATAGTGGTTCGAGACCACTAAATTAAAAAAATAAGCTCGTAATTTATTTAATTAATAATTATCAGCCAAATGTGATTTTTGAGAGATTTTTAAATTAGTAATTTGTGTTTTATAAAGATTTATTAAGTCAATGAATTGAAGAAAATAGTTATCGAAATCTCAAATTTATAAATCGAGCCGTAAATATTTTTATAAATATTTATGGAGTATCAATAAGGTAGTATTAAAATTTCGTCAGAAAATTTTAACGTTTGGGTGGTTAATTAAATAAAAAGAACTAAATTGAAAAAGGTGTAAAAGTTGCTAAAAGGATTAAATAACTCAATTGTCAAATGAGGAAGGACCTAAAGTGCAAATAAGCCCAAAGGAGATATTTTGGGCGGCAATAGCTGAGAAAAATCAGGAAAAGGGTGAAATAAGGGTAAAATTAGAAAATTGCCAAAATAAACTAAATAAAAATGGGACCAAATTGGAATATCTAGAATTCTCTTCATTTTTCTTTATTTTCACCAGCTGAAAAACAGCCATGGAAGAGGATTCAAGCTGATTTTCATTCTCTAGCTACATGTAAGTTTAATTCTTGCTTTCTCCTTGAAATTTCTATGTTTTTAGACTTTTATAATTGGGTCCAACTTACTATTTCATTAGTTTTTGATGTCATAGTTAATTTTTAAAGATATTATGGATGATTTCTGGAAGAATATGATGAATAAACATAGAATTGAAGCTTTAATTTTGATATATGATAATTTTATCAAGTAAAATTGATGGAAATTGATTTTAGGACCTAATTGTGAAAATGTTTGGAATTAAATTCTAGTACTGAAATTATAATTTAAAAAAATTGTAAAATAGTTTAAAGTGATAGAATAAAGTGTTAATTGAGAAAAATCAGCTCAATTGAGAGGCTAATTGAGTAGGGACGAAATTGTTATTTATTAAAAGCTTAGGGGAAAAATGGTAATAAACAGCTTGCACTAAAACAATATTGGACAACAGCAGTGGACTAACTTTGAAAAATCACCATAAATTGTATAAATGGAATTAGAAGATGAAAAAAATATGAAATTAAATCTTATTGACTCTAGTTTCTCATAGAAGAAATGGTGTAAGCAATGGATTTGTAAATCATGAGATATAATGAATTTTGTGAGACAAGGTCAGAATGAATTCGGGTTCCCCTGTTCTGACTTTGGAAAATCATAAAAAAAATAGATAAAAATAATTATGGAATTAAACTTATATGCTTAGAATTGTGAATGAGTCTACTTTCAAGATAAATAAACGAGAACATTATTTGAATTCTGTACAAGGAGATAATTAATTTTTAGTGAAGAAGGGTTGGAACTGTCAGACAGCAGAACAGGGGTGATTTTAATGAATAATCTGTACTAATTTTCTAAACCAAAAATTCTGAAAATTTTATGGTAAGATGATGTGTGAGTCTAGTTTCAGGAAAAAATAACAAATCTTAATTTGGAGTTCTGTAGCTCAAGATATAAATAATTTAGTGACTATGACTCAAATAGATAGCTTTGAATATACATAAAAGTAAATAGTGAAATTATTGATAGTGTTACTTATAAGCATATTATATAAGTTTAAGGATGTGGAATGGAGAGGAGGAGGAGGAAAATATGTATGAATATTCATCTGGCATGGCTAATTTGCATGTTTTAGGCTTAGGGACTAAATTGAATAAAAGTAAAATTTTATGGGTAATTTTGTAAAAATGTCAGAAATGACCAAATTGCATGAAATGGATTATTTTATTATTTAAATTACAAAATTGAATGAAATTATGAATTTAGTTCAAGATCGGGGAAAAACATGTTTTTAGGGATTAAATTGAAAAGTGTTGAAATTATGGAAAATTTTGATATTTTATAGAATTCATGGGCTATTACTAATATGCATGAGAATAATAGCTGGAAATAAGGATTAAAATTGCAAGAATTTTATTTTCCTGACCTTAAGGATGAAATCGTCATTAAATAAAAGTTTAGGGGCAAAATGGTAAATTTGCCTAGAGCATTAATTAAATACATTAGAATATGAAATGAATGAAAATGATGATCAAATTTATTTATAAAGATCCGGACGACTCAAATAAGAGACTTGATCGTGGAAAAGAAAAGATATCGGATTAATGAAATTATAAACACAAACAAACAATGAGGTAAGTTTGTGTAACTTGAATTATATTCATAAATGCTTGAAATGTATGTTTTTTTTTATATGAATATGATTTGAATGTTCATTATATGAAAATTTATGAAATACTGACATATTTGATAAAAAGGGGAAGAAATCCCGGTTGAATGAAAGGAAAATTCGATGGATCTTTGAAAAGGAATTGACGGTAAAAAGGATCTAGCCCGGACGGGTGATCCTATCTTGATATAGCCCTCCCGAAGAATATGTGGAAAATGGATTTAGCTTGGACGGGTAATCCGAATTAGGTCTGAATTTAGCTCGACTGTAATTCGGATCCAAGCTCATTAGAGTAATTGTCGTTGCTGAGGGATTTAGCTCGGGACTGGTAATCCCGAAAATACTCTATGAGTTTATATTACAGGGGATTTAGCCTGGACTGGTAATCCCACTGTAAGGATGAGGATCGCGGGAGTGTGCTTTCTAAAATGAATTGTGTAAGACCATGGTTGAAAGACACCATGGCAACATGATATGCAATGTGTAAGACTATGGTTGAAAGACACCATGACAACATGATATGAAATGTGTAAGACCATGGTTGAAAGATACCATGGCAATGTGACATGAAAAGAATAAGACCATGGTTGAAAGATACCATGGCAACATGACGGGAATGAATAAGACCATGGTTGAAAGATACCATGGCAATGTAACATGAAATGAACAAGACCATGGTTGAAAGATACCATGGGAACCTAGCAGAAAATGAGTAAGACCATAGTTGAAAGACACAATGGCATCATGTCGAAGATAAATAAGATCGTAGATGGGAGATGCTATGACATCAGTTGAACAATTGATATTCAGGTAATATGTATCAGATGAAGAATGATTATAGGAAATGGTTCTGTGAAATGTGTACAAAAATTGGTCATATGGAAATATATGTACAAAATAGTTGAATGAAATAATTAAAAAGATGGATAAATAAAATAAGTATAGGTACATTGAATTTAATTTATGTTAATTTTAATATGAACTATTACCGAAATAAATATACATAAGATATATGGAAATTATGGTGCATGAAATATTGATATAACGAAATGAATGATATATGCTTTTAAAGAAACAGTAAACAAATAATATGTCTCGTGACATGTACATATATGACTATCTTTGATATGTTGATATAAGGAAATTATATAAGTAAAGACAATTATTAAACTCAAGTGTGACATGTCGAGAAAATAAGTATATCAATGTTGAATTTATATGAAATATGTACTAGTATACTAACAATGTTGCGGTTTGATGCTTATACAAGTGCCAAGCTGTTGATTGAATGATAATATATTTATTTATTTATATGATGCATTGAATCGGTAAGTATTTAATTGAAAATTTTTTTTAGGTGATTCGTAAATTCTAGTAATGCTCCGAAACCCTGTTTCGACGACTGATACGGGTTTAGAGTGTTACAAAGCACTTGAGTTATGCTGGTAGATTGCAACTCATTAAGCTTGTGATCTTTAGTGTGCAAGACTATTGGAGTTGCCAATTTTTAATGCCTAAGAGTGTTTTTAAGAAGGTTTATCAATATCGTCTTAGCTTCTTTTGGAAAAGGAAAGTTTGGCTCCGGTCGAGGGGTTCGTATTTGTTGGAAGGCGATTTGTTTACCTTAATTTTAGGGGGCTTGGGACTAAAAAATGTGATAAAATAGAATCAAACTTGTATTTTGTAGCTTATCCTTACCTTGCTTGCAAGAGAGGGATCTCTTTAGATCGTTTGGGTTAGTGAATATATGTTAAAGGATAGGAGTTTTCTGGATGTGGCTCCTACTTCAATGAGTAGCTGGAATTGGCAAATGATGCTTAAGTTGAAGCATTTGGTTCCTGTCTCTTCTCAACAATTTGCTAATATTAAAGTGAGTACTTCTTGATTGTGGGAAGCAATTAGAACTCGTGGTATGAAAGTGGAATGGCAACGTTTGTTATGGTTCCTTTTACATATTCCCAAACATTCTCTTATTGCTTGGATGGTCATTTTTAATAGACTCTCAACCACGGATCGTTTGCTTGCTTTTGGAATTTCAGTTGATACTTGTTGCTTTTTTTTGTATGGATGTTACAGAGAGACTTAATCATACTTTCTTTTAGTGTAGTTTTTCAAGAAAGATGTGGCAGTCAGTTTTGCGCATTTACTCCATTCATAGGGTTGTGGGAACTTGGAGGCAAGAGTTAACTTAGGCGATATTGCAACTTAAAGGAAAGTCATTACTTGTTGCTATACTCAAGCTTGCTTGGAGTGCATATTTGTATGTGATATGGAGATAGAGGAACAAGCTTGGAGTGCATATTTGTATCTGATATGGAGATAGAGGAACAAAAGGTATTTTGGTGCATCTTTCTTGACTGAAAATGTTGTCTTGTTATAGATTAAAAAGATTATGAGGGCTCGTTTAGGAGGAAGACCAATCAATAGAATTGATTCTGTTAATGCTTCATTTTGTGCTTCTTAGGGTATCATTGGTTAATTTGTTTGTATAGATTAAAGTTACTGTACAATACTTTTTTGTTCTTTTGTAATAATTTAACTGCATTCTTGGATTAATGAATTTCATCATTCATAAAAAAAAGTAATCAATAGAGATTTTTTTCGTATCCTATTTTCACTCACACAAGGGTTCTATTTATAAGCCATTGTCATGCAATGCAATACAAATAAATGAAGCTTACTTAAGTTCTTTATTAACACATACATTAAGCAACTTGCATATTTATTTTCATAAATGAATAAGGGGTTTATCTCATAAATGATGGGGGTTAGAATATGAACTTCCACATTTATATATTTGTAACACTTCCCATTAGATATCTATTAGAGAAAAATGTGTCTCATGAAAACCTTTATTAGGAAAAACCGCTGAGATGGGAAGCTTTGATCTTATTAGTAACAGTCTAGCAATTAATTGGAGGCATTTAATAAATGATTATACCAAACCATTTTGTGTATGAACATGAGCAATAGGACTTTTAATTGTTATTCCAATAAATTTACAATCGTCATTGAAAGCCTAAATATAAACTCACTAGTATTATTAAGACAAATTGTCTTAATTGCATAATCTAAAAACTATACCTTTAATTTAATTACTTGCACAAATGATCTCGCAAACGCTAGGTTACAAGTTGATAATAAACACACATGTGACCCTTTTACACATGCATCTAAGGGTAAGCAAAATCCGATCTAATTCGAAAAACTCGATAAAAAATTTAAATTTTGAATTAAATAGTTTGAGTTATTCAAGTTAATCGAGTTATTTGAATCAACTCGAATAAACAATCAAAATTTTCGGTTTAACTCGAATATGAATTACACAATTCAAGTTATCCAAATATCCAAATAAGAAAAGGTAAAACTATGTTGTTTTGATAAATATTTACTTTTCTAAAGTTAAAAGTCAAAATTATTAAGTTAAAAAGTAAAACTATGTCATTTTGATAAATATTTATCCATTAAGTTAAAAGGCAAAACTATTATATTGCTTATATAGTTAAATAATCTTACACTTCGTCTACTAGTTAAATAATTGGTGTATGTAAATGCAACATTGAGTATAAACAATAGGATTTGTTAGCTCGACTCGACTTGACTCGAAATTTTTTGACTCGATTCGACTCGAATCAATTGAATACTCACCCCTACATACATCTATCAAAACCATAAAATATTTAAATGATCCACATGGTGGATGAATGAGCCCGTATATATCACCTTGAATACATTCCAAAATGTATGGGATTCTATACCAACTTAGTTGATGATGCTCTTGTAATGAATTTTCTTTAAAAACAAGCACTACATGAGAATTCCTTAAATTGAAGAATCTTCTAGTTATTCAATGAATGATCATGTGAATTCTCAATTGTTTTTCACATCATTAATGATTTGGGATGGCCTAATCGATCATGCCAAATAGTAAATGTATTTGAATTTGTAAACTTCTGGTTTACTACAATATGTGCTTTAATTGTACTAATAATTGTTCAGTACAAGCCTAAAGACAAGGCAAGTAATTTTTTCAAAACACATTTCTTTTCAGATGCGACTTTTATGATCTGCATACACTCACAATATGCTTTTGTCTCCCACTTATGGCAAGAGTTAGCTTGTTGTGAGTGACTTGATTTACAATTGGTGAGCGTACGATCACCCACCTGAGGGATGTGGGCATTTCAATTTGGTGGAGTTTTAACCCTATCTTATGGCATATAGGTCACCATGTACAACTTGATTCATTGATGTACTTTTCCTTTATGAACTAAGTCACTTAAAATAATTTAACTCTTGATGATAACGGGAGATAAAATCCTTACACGATCTAAAAATAATATTTAATTATTATTAAAATTTGATTAATTATTTAATAAATGACACTTTAAATACTTTTTTGGAAAACTCAAATCCTCGGGATGAATCTAATTGAAACCAAATATAGGTATAATTTTTTGGATAAAATATTAATTTAAATTGGGGATAAGTTAGGGGCATTTCGGGGTAAGGAAAGAACCGCCCACCCATCTGATTTCATATTGCGGTTGATATATGAAATGAAACCGGTAGTCCCAAGCTCCAAGGCAGAGATCACGTGAAAGAGTTTGTTAGATTGACACGTAGGGAATTTCTATTCCATCAATGGAGAAAGTCCTTTAACTTTAGTAAAACGCTTCTGCCATATGGATCTCCTCAGGTCATCCAATTTTCTTGACTTTCGCGCTTTTACTGGATCTCTCACTCTTCTTCTTCTTCTTCTTCACTATAAAAAAGGGCAGGACGAAGTTTGATTTTTGTTCTCCTTTTTTTGGATATTTTATTTATTACCAGAGTCACAGGCGTTTCTATTTTCCCGGATTTCCCTTTCCTTTCGCTCTTTGCTCTTTCCGGGTCCTTCCTGTTTCACGATTCCTTTCATGTTCTTCTCATCTATTTATTTATTCCTTCACTGTTTCTTTCAAAATTCCCTGTTTTCCAATGGCGTCTAATCAACTCACTCGTATACTATGGTCTTGCAAATTATCTACCAATATTGCATTATCGTCTCGTAAATGTTGCAGTTTTAGGCGTACTAGGCAACTGGATTTCGGTCCTTTGTTGAAAAGAAATTTTCAAAATAGGAAATTGACGGCTATAAGATCTGAAAAATCTGGAAATGAAGGTTCTATTTCTAGTGCAATTGAAGGAGAAGAAAATTCTGATGTTATTTCCAGCCCAGAAAAGCCTGGGCTTATGCTGGGCATCGACAGAGATGATTCTGGTTCTGTTATTGGCTTAAACTTGATTCCTGGTATTTTTGTTACTCTGATTTTTTCCTTTTTTATACTATTCAAGATTGAAATGATGCTCAATTATAATCTTACGATGATCATTTGACGATACTGCTTTTGTTTGGAAGAAGATTTGCTTATTCTGTGTTATTTAATGATTACTAGAATACTTTAGAACTTTCCATATTTTATCATATTATACTCTTATCTTTTTTTCCCTGATATTATCATTAAAAAAGAATCTTGAAGCAGAAATAGGAAAGGCAAATGAAATGAGCAACAAGTAAAATCAGTCACATGCTCTCTGACCCAGGATGGGGTGGAATGGGGCCAATCAAGTACAACGTTGTCAAGTGTTAACTAAAATACTCAATCGTGTATTTCACTTTCATCAGGCAAACTATTCCTTGTTTGCGTGCATTTTAGGTTCAGATGGTCCCTCTCAATCTGTCTATCGATGGACCATGGAACAAAATTGACTACTTTGTCTATATCTGTAACCATCTATAAAAGCTACCCCATGGGACCATCTAATTTATTTCCTTATTTTTTTTATTTTAAATATTATCTTTTTATGTTTTACAGGTTAATAATTTATGCCGATTACATCACGTCTGTGTATTTTGTATTGTGTTCATATTATTATTGTATATGTTCGTGTTCCTATATTTTATCGTGCTCGTATAGGCATGTTGTGTTCGTGTCAATTTGTCTATCGCATAGTTTATTAGAATAATTCAATTTAGAAGATAATTTATGTTTTCTTGTCGTGTTTGTAGTGTATCTTGCTTTATCTCATATTTTGCATATCTTATCATAGTGGTTCACTTTAAGGGAAAAAAGTATGTTCACATTGTATTCGCATTACTTTTTGGTGTTTAAATTGTTATGAACTGATTTAAGTTTTTATGTGTTACTTAGTAACAAATTTTATGTATATTTTAGTGCATTCATGTATCTATGTTAGGTTCATGTGTTTTTTTTTGTGTTATTTCATATTTTAATTATTTTTCTTATTATTTTTGTGTCATTTCTTAGTTTATTGCATGGTTTGTATTATTGTCGTTCAATTTTAACTCCAAGTTCGTTTACTTGAGAATCGAATCATTTCATTATATATTAATATAAATATCACATTCAGAACATTACTCTTAACTTTCTGAAGCATAGTGACTTATAGGTGTGGACACTCTAATATGAAAGTTTCTATAAGATTAGGACATCTATAATAAATTACTTTTATATGGTATGATATAAATGTAAAATTGGTACTTTTTAATTAAATAGTAATAGGCAAGTAGAAAATATTTTTAAGTTTAGAAACCTGAATATTACAAAAATCAAATCATGAGAAGTTGAGAACTGCATTGTTCATTGTTGATTCTATATTGAAAAATAAAATAAATAACTGTGTGTCTAAGTGTGTCTAAATGTATCTAATCGTGTTTTGATCATACTTCGACTGTTTGTTTGATTTGCCTTTTATTTTTTCTTTGACATGTCCTGATGTGTCTAACATGTATTTTGTTACATAATACATGTCCCACACTTGGATGTTCCCTGATAGAAGTGTTCATGTTTCATAGCTTTTATTACTCTTTCGTTATTAAATTTTCTTTAATTAATTGCTATTATGTATCAAAGTAGAGTTGAGTGAGAGATGTTCTTATTGATGAATCTTGAGCTTCTTGTTGGTCAAGATTCATATATGAAAACTTGGATTTGGTAGAATTTGGAATCTATGGTTATTAACAATACCTCATTGCGAGCATGATCCGACGATGTTTGCATCAGCAATACTCATTCTTGCAGGGGCTGTCATATGCAAACTTTTGACTATTTGGAAACTCTTAAAATGGTCCTATTTTCCATTTTGTCATTGCCAAAGTTTTTCTTCTGATTTTATTTCACTTTTCTAGATTATCCTGTGTCTGTTAAACCTCCACATTTTCATTTTCTTTTTATAATGTTGAAATCTAAGGTGTAAATTTATATCTTTTATTACTGTTGTTGTGTTGTTTCTTCGGAGTTTACTTTGACTCTTACACCTTGCCCACTTTAGTTTGATCTTCTCTAGCTGGTATCTGTAGCAGTATTTTGTTCATAAGGAGTAAATGGCCTTCTGTGGCTAACTGCAGTTTATTAACTTGGATCATAGGTGACAATGAAGCCATTGACACTGAAGTTGTGTCAACTGTTACCAAAGTCAAAGATGAGGAAATAAAAAAAGGAAAAATAGAAACCAGAGTAACCTACAATATTGTCTTTGTTACTGCTGAAGCCGCGCCTTATTCAAAGACAGGTGGATTAGGAGATGTTTGTGGTTCTTTGCCTATAGAGCTGGCTAGCCGTGGACACAGAGTCATGGTTGTCTCCCCAAGATACCTGAATGGCACGTCTGCAGATAAAAATTTTGCACGTGTCTTTGATGCAAATCGACGCATCAAACTACAATGTTTTGGAGGGGAACAAGAGATTGCATTCTTCCATGAGTATCGGGAGGGTGTTGATTGGGTAAGAATTAGTCTCTGCTTCTAATCTAAACCTCCTCTCATGAATGTGTTGTTAAAGAGATTATTCATTAGCAAATCATGAGGGAAATTAGTTTTTTATTAATAACTTCCATTCATCTATTTGTCAAGTTGGTTGGTGGGAGAAGACTCTAACCATGTTAATTGGTTTCCCTACATTATAAGGTATTTGTGGACCATCCTTCTTACCATAGACCTGGAAATCCATATGGCGATAGTCATGGTGCTTTTGGTGATAATCAGGTAAAGTTTTGGTCGGTATTTGGTTGAATATGCAATTGCTTATTACTTCTCTATTCACTAATGACAATTTTTTCTACAGTTTCGGTATACTTTACTTTGCCATGCAGCATGTGAAGCTCCATTAGTGCTTCCATTGGGAGGGTATACCTATGGAGAGAAGTGTCTCTTCCTTGTCAATGATTGGCATGCTGGTCTTGTGTCGGTGTAAGATTTTGCCTGTTTATTGTTGCATCTATTTGCTATACTCAGACTTTATTTCAAGTATTAGAAAGCATAAGTTTTACCAATGAATTAGTTTGATACTTCATATTAACTCGATTCCTAAAGTTTGCAATCTTTCTGGAACTGCTGATCTTACATGTTACATTTTTCAGGCTTTTGGCTGCCAAATACCGTCCATTTGGTGTTTATAAAGATGCTCGGAGCATCCTTGTAATTCATAACCTTGCTCATCAGGTAGATAATTTCCACATTGTTATTCCTTTTGCTTTGTTCTTGATTCTCTCATTCTCTCTAGAAGAAGACTGATTTCTTTAGTTCATAAAAGTGGTTAAACTGAACTTTTGTAGATCAAATTGCATGCATTTCTGAAATAATAATTTTAGATATATTGTTTTCTATATGAAAGGGAGTGGAACCTGCAGCAACCTTTAAGAATTTGGGATTGCCTTCAAACTGGTATGGGGCATTGGAATGGGTGTTTCCTACATGGGCAAGGACACATGCTCTTGACACAGGAGAGGCTGTCAATATTCTAAAGGGTGCCATTGTGACATCTGATCGAATACTTACCGTTAGTAAGGTAATTTATTTACATATTCTACTATTTATGGTACATTTATATCTCTCTTGATATATAATGTTGTTAATTCTTTGAATCTACAATGTTACATTTTATTTTGATGGTTATGATCATATATCATGTAAATCTGATTGAAGAGCCACTGAACGTCTGAGCTTCCCGTATGGGAATTAGTTGCAACTAAAATGTAAAAACCATCCTCTACTTAATAAGTTTGAACTACAGCTTGCAGTTTTAGTATTTTCATAAGATGGCTTTAGTTGACTATATTTTGTTAATTGCAGGGCTATGCATGGGAAATAACAACTGTTGAAGGTGGATATGGTTTAAATCAGCTATTAAGCAGTCGGAGGAGTGTTCTGACTGGTACATTTTCTCTACTTTTCAAATAAAATGTAGCCTTTATGTCATTTGGTACAACTCTAAAGGCTTTTAGGCCAAGGCACATGCAAATGCTGTGAAGGTTAATTCTCATACACAACTTAATGTGATATCCCACTTTTAGTGGTATCTGCATTTTAGTATGGCCCTTATCTAGGTCTTAGTTTTGTCCATATGCTTCACTTATATCGAAAATTACATGCATTGATCATGTGTGGGGCATTCGGAACTTGTGTTCTCCAATCATGTTTAGTCTCTGAAGGAATTACAGATATTCTTTAACCCGACTCTTCCTGAACATTCAATGATGATCAGGAATTACAAACGGCATTCATATTGCTGAATGGGATCCATCTTCAGATGAGCATATTGCTTTCAATTATTCTGCTGCTTCTCTATCTGGAAAGGTGGTTAATTTCTGGTTTTCCGTTCATAGTAAAAAAAAGTTGCTCTTCTGAATTCTTATCCCGGACTAATGTAAACTAAAGGTTCAATGCAAGACTGCTCTCCAACAGGAACTTGGTTTTCCAATTAAGCCTGATTGTCCCTTGGTAAGATTTTACTTTGTGTTGGAAGACTTGGTAGTGAAAAAACCAAGTCTTTCCTTCATGTCTCACTAAGCTCGTATTTACAGATTGGATTTATTGGGAGACTGGACTACCAGAAAGGCATTGACGTGATCCACTGGGCAATTCCAGAACTTATGGAAGATGATGTACAATTTGTAAGTGACTTTTCTATTTGTTTAACAACCATAATAAGCGCAAAGCAGAACTACTCTTAATTTGTATGGTGTATTCAAGGATGTAGTCCTTTTAGTTAATATCATGGCGACCTTTTTGGGTTGAAGGGTATTTTTCATATTTTCTAGTGTTGAAGTAGATAAAAGAAGATTTTCCCTTGTAGAAGACCATGACTCTTTTAAGCATTTTAAGCTGGTCCTCAATACTAATATCATTCTTCCTCAAGTTATATTGAATCTGGTGATTTAGTTGAGTTGAAATTGAAATGTACTTGGTAATTTGGAGTATGAACCTAGTTAGTTGCCCGGGCCTTGGTAATTTGGTGCATTACTGATACGCATATGTTCTTTGACAATATTTAAGTCTAGGGTGCTGCCTCGTGGCCTCTCTGTACCTTTTTCTGGTGTTTTTCTAGTCATTCTTTTTGTAACTTACAGGAGAACTAAACTCCAAAATTTCTTTAGGTAATGCTTGGCTCTGGGGACCCACTTTACGAAGACTGGATGAGATCAGCAGAGAATACTTACAGAGATAAATTTCGTGGTTGGGTTGGATTTAGTGTTCCAATCTCTCATAGGATCACTGCAGGGTAATCAGAAACTTCTATTTATTCTTAACATGTTAATAAAGATACTAATAAACATGTTGTTGTTGTTGTATTGGATTGAGCAGCTGTGACATACTATTGATGCCTTCAAGATTCGAGCCCTGTGGACTAAATCAGTTATATGCGATGAGATATGGAACTGTCCCTGTAGTTCATGCCACAGGAGGACTTAGAGTGAGTTAAAAACAGTAGCTATCTCGTGTCATTGGCTTTTATCTGATTGACCTTCATTACATGCCTCTGCCTTACTCTTATTCAGGACACAGTAGAGAATTTCAATCCATACGCTGGAGAAGGTAGAGGTGAAGGCACCGGGTATGCAGTCTTTACCGTTGTATTTTTTGTCAACTTAGTACATGGTGTATAACGTCTAAATTCTTTTACTGAGATGAAAATTTTGTAGTAATCCAAGTGTTGTTTAATCAAAATAGATAAACAAATCCCTAGTTAAGATTTCAGTTGTGGTTCAAACATTCTGTAAAATCATCTACGATGTTTCATTAAAGAATGCAACTGCATTGATCTCAAAAGAAGTAAGACTTAGCTATATTACTTGGAGTTAGGGGCGAGTGTTGGATATCCGACATATTTTTAGTAAGTGTTTCACTTACATGTAGTTTTTCTCTTACAATGGTTTGAACTGTGCTGACAGGTGGACCTTTTCTCCGCTCACAAAAGACTGTATGCTAAATGTAAGTTAAATGCTATTTATTTGGCACCTTTATACGAGTTTAGCAATGGCGGGTCTGCCATTTAACTGCGAATTCTCTTTTTTCTCATGTGGCCTTCTAAACTGACATAATTCGATTTTCACGAGTGCAGGCGCTAAAAACAGCAATAAGGACGTACAGAGATCACAAGTCAACATGGGAGGGATTGATGAGAAGATGCATGCAAAAGGACTTCACCTGGGAAAATGCTGCCATTCAATACGAGCAGGTTTTTGAGTGGGCCTTTATTGATCCGCCGTACATTATGTGAATTCTATACATCTCTCTTGGTGCCTGTTAATGGTTAATGAATCACAGGGGCAAGGACATACAAGTAGGCACTATTATGTTTTTTCCTTCCCTTCTGGGTATAACCTCCCGTTAGCTATTCTTTGTTGATAAGAGTACTTAGTTTGCAAAATGCACTTATTTTCATTTTAATTTTATATGGTTGGTATTATAAAAGCACCACTGTAATTTTTACAAACGGAATAATAAAGACATTACTGCCTTGTAAGATGTTAAAACGTTATGTTTTATTTTTAAAATATTTTTTATTTTTCTAAAAAAAAAAAAAACTTAAAGGAATTATTTGAGATTAATTGATTTATAATTTACTCAAGGTTGGTTTTGTCATATACATATATATTATATATAAAAAACTTGGAGAGTTGACGCGTGTTTAATTAACTTTCTAAGAGTAAATTAATACTTGGATTATTTTTTAACTTCCATATAATGTAACTAAATTACATTTTTAACTTCAACTTTTAGACCACATAAGTTGTTTATTTTCCACTTAACTACTTTTTTTAACCTATTTAAAATAATACAATATAATCATCATCAAATCTTCACTGATTCATAATATCAAGGAGTTTATCCAGCTTAACTGCACAATTCGCTTAATACATGTTTTTAGAGAGGCAAGCAAGATAGCGAATGGTTTAGCAAATGACATTCTCAAGACCTTTGGGTAAATTTATATTCATGCAACCATCGGATGAAGTTCTTCATTCTCTACATGATAATTTATTTAATGTAGGGTGATCTTATTTTAATTTATTTTGGTTTAATCCCTCTTTTGTATAAAAAAAATTTAGTTTTATTTTTACGATGATTTACACCAAACGGTAAAAATGGAAAAAAAAAATCAATTTAGTTTAGTTGATCATGATTTTCTATATAAATCGATACGACTTTTCCACTGTAAAAGAACTAGAAAATCTCCTATATTATATATAGTCCATGTACATTGAATGAGTGAGTAAAATAATTATTCTGTTCAAATTTGGTGTTCATATATAAAGTATAATAACAAATTTAGCTCTCAACTTTTATACATTTATTCAATTTGACCCTTACTCTTTTATTGAAAATAAATTAGAAAATTTTTAAAGTAATTAGGCTAAAGAGTAAAAAAAAAAGTGTTAGTAACAAATTTTAAAAAAAATCAATTAAACCATTTTAAAATTTAAAAAATATCATAAGATTTATAAGAAAAATTATAAAAAAGTTATAAAATGTTTAAATTATAAAATTTTTATTAAAAAGGAACAAAACCGACCCAATAAAAGAGTAGTGGTCAACTTTTTTAAAAAATCTTATAACCATTGAATTTTAATGGGTTAGTATTGTTCAAATATATTTTCAAGTACTACAAACTCAAAAACAAAGTTTCTACTTGACTTAAACTTCCTACAAAAGTTTTTGGGGGCCAAGTCTTTTAAAATTTTTCTCAGCCACATTTTTTAAGGTTCTCAATCTTATCTCGAGGCAGAAGCATATTGTCTCGAGACTGGCCAACATCAAAGCTAAGATATGCTTTAGAGGAGCCTTATCTTGAGACATATGGTCAACTGTTTGCCTATTGTGTCTCAAGACCTCATGCTCCAATGGTCATATTTGTTCTTCCTATCTTCAGACAAGGGTTATATGTCTCGAGATATATTGTTAAATGTGTGAAATAAATTCCTCCAATGGCTCCAAACATCCAAGAATCAGTTAGATGGTATATATTCAAGTCAAGAACACTTGAAGACACTTGAGAAGAACATCAAAACATAGAAATCAAGAGGAAAAAAAAATCAAATTATTTATTTCTTAATTTTCTCTTGTACATATCTCTTAGGTGCTTATTGTTAGATCTTTTTATCATTCTCATTTCAATTCTTTGGGAGAGCTAAACACTTGTAAACACACACCTTTGAGAGGCTTTTATTGTTTACATATTTTCTTCTACCTACAAAAGGTTACTTAACTTAAGGTTTTTGAAGCATAAAACCTTAAGTAATTTGTAGAGAATTTTAGTTGAGCCACAAAAACTAGAAAGGGTTTCGATTAAGCCATAAAAATTAGAGGAAAGTTCTATCTTAGTCTTGTGAAAAAGATAGAGATTGTAAATGTTTTACCTTTTCCTTGAAAGGTAATTCAAGCATAGTAAATTTGGAAAGTCTTGTTTAAGGTATATTAAGTTAGTGGAGGTAGGCAATTGGAGTCGAATTACAATAAATCGAATTGTCCAAGCTATTCTTCCCTTTCCTTATCATTTAGAAAGGTTTATAAAATTTTTTAAAATACCAATTCACCCCATCTTAGTATTTTTAGGCCTAACAATTGGTATTAGAGCTTGTTCTTCATCAAAGGTTTAACCATCAAGAGAAAATATTCGAGGCGAAAAATATCGAGTTTAGATGGAATTTGAGTCAAAGTCAACAACTTTTCAAAAAGGTCATTCCATTTCCACTCTTACACGAAGA
Source organism: Gossypium longicalyx (assembly GCA_025698465.1). Classification (NCBI taxonomy): domain Eukaryota; kingdom Viridiplantae; phylum Streptophyta; class Magnoliopsida; order Malvales; family Malvaceae; genus Gossypium; species Gossypium longicalyx. The sequence continues at coordinate 90,749,301 of CM046998.1, forward strand.
AAACCATTCCAATTGAAAAGTCAGGATGAAATCTTTGTCCAAACATTTGATTATGGTGCTTGGAGGATAATCTCAAAAGGTCCATTGGAGATACCCAATGAGGAAGAAAGATGGGATGAAAATGATAACCAAGGCTCAATCCAATTCCAAAGCTATGCACACACTCATTTGTGCTATGAGTTGTTGGAAACAATAGATTTTTGGAAGCTTTTAGGCATATTCTCGATTAGTAAAGGTGGAGATTTAAATTTTAAAATTATGGTTTTATATTCTACCCCATTAGACCTTTACAACAGTATATCACATGCTCAAAATGGTTGAGTATTGAATAAGAAATTGATGCTCAAAGTAAGCCACTTGTGAATTATGTTGAGGAAAATGAAAAGTTTAGTCCGACATTAGTTAGATATCAAGTGTGGAATATGTTTATATGTATGAACCAACTTGGTGATTATTGAATGATTAAACTAATACTCTCCCTCATGTGTAGGGAGGGTGTGTTGGGGGTGTACTTACACGACATGGGCAACGCAAAATATTTGGATTGATCAAGCCTGTGGGTATTTTAGCCCAATATGTAATTTTTTTTTAGTTAAATTTTCTAAAACTGAAATAATTTGTAGGAAGGAGACGCATGAAATTTTTCTCAAATTTTCTTGCAATAATTTCGAAAATCTTTTCCTACATATTTCGAACCTGTTTTGGTGATAGAGGAAGGCAATGTTACAGTTCGTTGATCACTGCAGTCGTGCTACTGCCGTACTCATCTCGTTGTTGTATCCTGGGAGACAATCGACTAACGTTTCTCCAGCACCAAAGGAGCAACCGAATCTGTCTTAAGGAAACTGTAAAAACAGGCCTCAACTACCAGTCATTTTTTTTGCCTACCTATGAGTATAAAAAATTCGATCTAGCTTTTATTTCCAATTTATGTCTTTTCAAATTATATATATATATCTATATTATTCTAGTTTGATCTTGTGATTTAAATAAATATTTTACATTACTATTTATTTCATTAACGTTTGTGCAACATGAGTGAATAAATCTTCAACAAAGTTTCCTCGTGTAGAAGTGCCAAAGAAATATGGGATAGACTTAAGGACATTTATGGAGACGAAAAGGAAGAAAATGAGACTAAGAGGCCTTGTGAGAAAGAAAGCTCAAGTAATGAGGAAAGCAAAGATGAGCAATCAAGTGAAAGTCTCCCCACGAATTCAAATGTGATGTGTTTTATGGCTCTTGAAGTGCAAGAGGTATCTTTTAGTTCATATGATTTAAATTCATATTCTTTTGATGAGTTTGAAGATGTTTTCAATGAGTTAATATTGGAAATTGAGACCATGAACTCTAAATATAAGAAAATGATTTCAAAATTGAAAATGATTTTCTTTTAAAAACAAAAATTGATTTGAAAAGTCAAAATGAAAAATCGAAAATAAATTTTGAGACTTCCCAAAAGATAGGTGAATTTTTTGAAAAAAAAAATTTTGAGTTGAAAATGAAATTTGAGAACTTAAAAATGGAAAATGAATTCATTTGGAAATCTCTTTTTCAAATATGGCAAAGTGTGAACATTGTCATTGTCATGGTCGTACTAGGCATACTTTTCCTATTAAGAATGGACTAAATATAAAATAAGGCAAGTATATGTTCCTAAAGAAACAAGAGACCTTGTGACTAATGTTCAAGGACGAAAGCAATTTGGATACCAAAATCCAAGTAAATGTATCTTGTAGGTGTGCTGGAGCAATGAGGAGCAAAAGCACAATAAATTTAGATGCTCTTTGCACACAATGGAAGGATGGGTAACCTCTAAACTAACACTTTAATGAAAATGATTAAACTGGTTGCTTATTGATGTTTTGTTTTTAAACATAATTTGGAATTGAACTGATGGATATATTGATATCAAGTCTAGACTTCATATGACGATCAGCTACAAATTGATCAGGAAAATCAGAATCATATGACGAAGGAGAAGACTTCATCAGAAGATTTTGAGCCCATGGCACAATACAAAATTTCAAAAGATTTTAAAGAATCCAGTGTCGAGTTGATGGAGCTTAAAGAACCTGAAATAACGGTTCCATATTCTGAAAAGCTCCTAAAAGGAAGATGCAAGAACAGATTGAAACAAGATTTGGGAAGTGATAGGCGGGTACCATATGAGTTCTACTGAAGGTTATAACAGAGTTCCACCATCCTATCATAAATCAAAGTTTATCAATGTGCATTACAGTGATTGTGTTGGTAAGTACATTCCTCGTGTGGTTCTTATAGATTTTGACCCCGGAGGATGGTACATTTCTCATGCTACTCGAATCAGTCTTGAATTTAGAACTAAGTATAGTATTAGATCAGGTTCTTATGTTCATGTATTTAGTCTTGATAATTTCCTGTTGGGACAATACAATGCTACTAACTAACAAATGGGCTACAGGCCATTACCCTGAAGCTGCTAAGTCGATTGACCTTATACTTGATTTTGTCCATGGAGAAGGTAAAATTTGTGGTTTCCTTCAAAGGTTTCGAGGTTGTCTCTTTAGGAGGAAGAATTGAATCTGAAATAAAGTTAACCTCATTTATGTTGAAGTAGGAATTCTTTGATGGGTCGATGTTGGCTTCTCAATTTTTCAAGCCCTTGGAATCCCTAATACTGTCGTCAATCTTTTCAGTGCTACATGGGTTGCTTTTCAATTGGTGAGGGGCATTTGGTTCTTGACAATGAAGCCTTACCCGGAAATTATTTTTGGACACAATTCATGAGTTTCAGCTTTGGTAATATTGATCATTTGATAGCAACCACCATATATGGAGTTACATGCTGCTTACGAGTGTTTGACAACCCAACTTTGATCTCAAGGATCTTATTGACACTCTCCCTCAACTTCAAAGTATGCTGTTGTATTTTTCTCCAAAGTGTGCAGCAACAATATATGAAGCTACATAATTTTGGAATTCAAAGGTGCCTTAAAAACTTGGGAATTCAAGAAGTTGAGGCAGAAGTCATAGCAACGAATTTAGGCGCAGGATTTTTGAAAGTTGTGGCTACTACCATTTTTTGGTTAATTGTCCTAATTGTGGTTGGATCTCTTGAATAAATGGAACTGTTACCATGATCGTTGCTTCCTTGTCAATGGCTAATGCTGAAGCATTCTTTAATGAGTCCTATGACAGTTATTTTGTGCCGCTGGTAATGACTTATTTTCCACATTTGACAGGTGATATATCTACGATGACATCTCTAATGTTTCATGCATGACTCAACCTTGTTTTTTCATATAATTCTGAGTCCCAAAGTTTGGCACTAAACATTTTCTTAAAGCCTCAAACAATATACTAAGTTGACAACTAGGTGATTACCTACATACAATCAAGTTGATGTATGCATTTTATATATAGTCCAAAGCAAACAAACAAAATTCTTTTTAAGAACAAAACCTATAAGCAAAATAAAATATTTAAGAAACATTCCTAAAACCACATTTAGTAGGCCTTCAAGAATACGTTGCAAGATAAGTATGGGAACTACTTGTCACTTTCACCCGCAGGGAGTAAGCTTTTTATTGCCTGCACCTCGAGGATTGTCATCTTTCCAGTCATCCCATGCTCGTGCCTTCTCTTGGGCAGCATCATCATCTTCATCATCTTCACTTGGTCCCATCTTTGGTTTGTCCTTGTACCATGCTGAGTTAGCTTCTTCAAACATTTTTGCATTCCTCTCCTGCCACTTATTCATCATTTCCATCTCCCTCAGACCAGCTTCCTCGATGCTCATAGTTGGCATCCTACAACAAGATAATTTTATTAGTAATTAAAAACAATGCATACAAGAAACACAATATTCTAGGGAAGGGATAACATGGAAGGATGTTTGAACAAAAACATAATTTGATGCCCAAATCTGTCCTTCATCCCCGACAATAAAACAGAAAGTCAATAGTAGTATTATTTCAGGACAGGGATTTACCTATAAGCAGGTTGGAAAACCTGTGCTGCCATCCTTTCCCTTTCACTTGTTAGGCTCCCACCTATAAGGCTTTGTGGTCCAAAGATCATTGGCTGGTGTTTGTGTTCATGTGCTTGCGATACATTTGCCCTTCCTTCAATAACATCTTGAGCAAATGTAGCACAAGTAATAGGTGCCGCAGGTTGAGTATACCGTGCACGAGCTGCAGCATCACGATGCCATGCCTCTGCTTTCTTGGTGCGATCATCAAGGATAGCCTGAGAAAATTCCTTTTCCCCTTCCTGAAATACAAGAGAAATAACCATCAATCCATAATATGAAAATGGTTCATCAGAAATACTGTCAAAAATTGAGTAGAAATATAAAGAAGCAATTTGATGATTCCTTCAGACAGCCATTTAATTTCTGAAACTCCAAAAAGGAAAAAAAAATATTAATCTTTTCCATCACAAGCTACCGGAAAGCTGGCCATTACTGCACTGGCTAGAGTAATGCACAAGAAATTGAGCATTGTCACCAATTAATGGCAGATTGTAACAAGTTATGGTTGGGCAGCAATGCAATGATAAGATTACAGTAAATCGAGTAACGTTTATCCTTTAAACAACAATGTTCTGCTTCAGTGATTTAGTTAAATATTTCCGAAAATTTGTGGAAGAATTTCCAATTTGCTCCAACGTCAAAGGCCAGTTGGCCAAGTAGCATGCCTAGAGAATGAACTTAAGGGCTAAGATGCCTCTAACAGGGGAAAATGTTTCTTCTATTTATCAAAAAAATAAGTAACCAATTCCTTAATGGGGCCTAACAGTGTCAATCTTGGCACCGGACATTTAGATGTCCCCTTCTGAGGCTTAACATCATTAAAAATTTATCTTAAAAGTAATGATCTACATCTCCTAAGTGAGTGTCAAGTGTGAATCCACAAGCAGTGCTTCACTCAAAGCTTTAAATCTTCTAGTAGAGAATTTCAGCTAACTCATTGCTAAAAATTCAGAAGGCAGACAACTACATTTTTTAGGAAAAATAAGCACAAGTACTGAATACAACAGTTAAAGCTATAGATCATTTAAGCAGATTAATACCTTGAGCTGTTTCTCCTTTATCGCAGAAAGCATTTCCTCTTCCTTCTTCAGCATTTCAAGCAGATCAAAAGCCTACAATTGCAGTATCATGCACAAAGTAGTTACAAAGTTATTGCTATGATGAGGGAAAAAATTAAGCTTTTACATGGCAGATTTTATTGAAATGTATGTAAGACTAACCTTACAAATAGCCAATGAGATAGTAGTAAGCCAAGCCTGCACAAGGAATATGCCATTCTTTTAGGGATACCATATAGTTGTGCCAAATCAATAAGAACAGCTAATATCTTCAATAATAAGCATTAGGTGTATCATTTCAGTTTCAAAGCATAATACATTTATTCTGACAACAAAATAACCAAATTTACAGTATCAGCAGCAGACTTCATGAGGTAAAAAGCACATAATCTTAATTTTAGGTAAAAAGGATGGAGCCGATATTTCCTTTGTATGCATAGTTGCAAAGCATAATTCGGGAGTGGGTCCTAGTAATATCCAGTAGGTAAATATCATATTTACATCAGATTTTCTCAGGGGAACAGTTATAGCATCATAAAAAAGTAAAAGTCAAGTTAGAAAAAAGCCCAATTCTAACTTGGTGAGTATAACCTCACAAGAACATTTAGAACTACTAGATTCCAATCACTCAGAACAGAATCAGAACTCTATTGAGAACTTGCTTATGATAAAACATACAAACACAGGAAATAAATATAAAACAATTCAGGGGAAGCCTTATCAATTAAGGGCCCTAATTAAACCTTCAGTGCCTGATTTATGAGCAAAAGCACAAGAAGTAAAAAAATAAAAGAACAGTTCAAAAGTAACCTTAGAAAATAGCCTTAACTAATGCTTTGCTACATACGATTTTTATTTTTAAAAAATTAATAAAATAGTTGCCAAGAGATTCCTTGTCACCAATACATGCAAACCTTCCACAAGTTCCATGTATTCACAGATTTTCACAAGATAATATCAAGCTTGACGTCTAATGGGGAAGTCTTAACAGTAACGACACATCTAAATTCGTTTAGAAGGTATTTCTAGCAGAAAACTAACCTCTCGTTCCTCCTCCCCATCATCATCAAGCAGATCATCCTCTCCAACCTCCACAGGAGTGGATAAGGCAGCTGCTTTTGTTGAACGTCCACGCCGCTCCTTCCGCTCCTTTATTTCTGTAAGTTTTGCCTCTGCAGCCCTTTGGCGTCTAAAACGAGCAATCTGTAAACAGGCACAAAAGCAACTCATTCAACTCAACTATCTGGAATGAATAAAATAATGACAAATTTTCATGTTGTTTGCAAAAATAAATATTACTACCTTCAAAGCTCTTCGGTCAGGAAAAGAATTTGAAGCTCCTTGCACAGAAGCTTCCAACTCTTCCTGTGGTACAAGTTCCATTGCTTCACAAAATGAAATGAATTCCTAGAAGACACGATAAGTTTATTAAATTCCAGTTGACATACAAGAGAACAAAAGATAAATTAAAACTTTTAACAGAATAAAAAAATAATTACAAGAGCAACATTCGCTAAATATTATCTTTAAGGCAAAACTTTCAAAATGAGCATTCAACCACACTTTGAATTCACGTTGAGAACCAAAATTTACCTTCAACTTAGCTTGCGAAATCTTGAGAATCTGTATCCTTTCCTCCTGCGCAAGCTTTTCCGTCAGCTCTGCCAGATAAAACGGTACCTGAAGCGTAAAACAACAGTTAGAACTTGAGATCCTACTTAAATTACAGCAATTACTACTTTATCAAATTATTCTAAAAATGAAGAATGAATAACTCCCAAGTTATTTAAGGAGAGAGAGAATAAGTAATTACAGAACTAAGAATCAAAATTTCAAAGAAAGCTTAATTGAGATACTAAGTTACTAAGTATAAGTTATATAAGGAAAAACGAAATGAAAACATAGATGATTACCAGAAGGTACTTGAGATTGTTGGTGCTGATATCATCTTTGGTCTCATTGGATGAGAAAAGTCCTAGCTTGCTTATCATGTCCTCGCACTTCTCCAGCACCTCGCATCCTTTCTTTACCAGATCCTGCGGAACCCATGGAATTGGTATTCATCAGATCGGCGTCTAAAGAACAATGAATCAAGCATAAGAAGAGGTCGTACCTGATCAGCACCGGACTCCGTGACCGTAAGATGGATCTTACGAGCTTGTTCGAAGAGAGCTGACAACGACATATCCTCCACTTTGCGTTCACCCATTGGTGACTATCGAAAACCCTAGAATTTATACCAAAACTTCGGGGAAAAAAAGAAGAAAACAAAATAGAAAATCTTGAATCGAATGGGTGACTATGGTTTCGAATTTTAGTAATCTTGAGGCTAAATTGAAGATCACACCCTTTCTACAAAGAAAGAAAAATAATTGATCTGAGAAAATGGAAGTTGAAAGAGAAGTCGAAAGAAACCAGCAAGCAATGAAAGATGGTGTATTTATAGAAGCTAGTGTGTGGATAACGTCATTGCCTAGGCATGGCCATCTCCATCTAAGTTTCGCCACGTCAATTATATCAAGGAATAAGTAACATTTAGTCCTTCAATTTCGTCACTTTTTTTATTCCGGTCCCTGAAACTTTTTGTTTCATATTACTCTCAGAATTTTGGATTTTTTTTCTTAATGTGATCCCTAAATTTGAATTTTATTAAGGCATGTTAAGATTTGAAATGTGATTACCTAATATTTTTTTAAAAAAATATAGTTTTCATAATTTATTAATAAATTTTTTAGATTATATATATTTAAAATTTTCAAGAATGACCAAATTGAGAATAGTTTTCATATATTGAGACTAATGTGGACTAAAAAAATTTAAAAACCAAATTAAAAAAATTGTTAAATTCAAAGGCTAAATAATGATTTATCTCTTATATAAAATGGATTTGAGAAATTCTAGCGGTGCCTTTTCATCTATTTATATATAAAAGATTATATCACACTCATTATAAGCGAAAGAAATACACACTCTCATACGTACTCATTTAACTTACCATATAAATATGGTTTGTGAATTGATCGCACCACCTAAAGGATAAGTGAAGTAGTAAAGTATTTATGATTAAACATTTATTAATGTCGAGTTAAATATATAGAAATTTGAGTTTTATTTATTTTACTCATTTTCGATAAAAATAGTAAAATACCAAACATATGAATATTCATTACTTTCTTAAAAAAAAGTTTTAAGTAAAATCTTTATCCCTTAGTCCATTAGGGAACTCAACAATCACGATCGTGTGGTCTAGGTGTTTGATTTGGAGAGTTCTTACATTAAAACGGATGATATACTCCCTTAAAGTTGTAATGTCTCAATTTTTTGAGTATACTAAATGGTTTGTTGTTTCGAAGGTATTTGGCTTGGAGAGTTCTTGAATTAAAATGGATGATATACTACCTTAAAATTGTAGTGCCCCAAATTTTTCAGTACAGTAAATGGCGTTTGTTTTGAAAATTGGTACAATGAAACATAGAAAGAATTTAAAGACAAATTTTATAAATGAAGTCTTAAAGAATTGTAAACACTACAAAATGGTCACTAAAGTTTGGCTATAAATTTTTTTGCTATTGAACTATAAAAAGTTATATTTTGGTCATTAAAGTTATCGACTTATAACGTTTTGATCACTTGTTTGTTAATGGCCATTACAACTTTAACGAAAAAGTGGGGTTACACATTAATTTAAAGGTAAATATCTAATTTGATACTTGAACCACACTTAAAACATTCAATTTGTTACTTTTACAACATTTTTAACAATAATTCTAAAAAGAATACAAAATTCTAAAAAATATTAAAAATTCTGAAAAATCATTTATTTATTTTTTTGAAATTATAAAAATATTTTATAAAAATTATTATTATGTAAAATAATTTTTTTAAAAATCTAAAAATTATATAATAAATATATTTTGAGAAGGTCTTTTCTTCTCCTCTCTTTTCTGTTTTGGATTAGTAAATTGCAATTTGCGATCATATTATATTGAATTTTTCTTTCCTTAGTCAATTTTGGGTCCCTATTCACATGGTAGTGTTAAAAACACAAATTTAAAAAATAAAAGTGTATACAAAATAGATTTAAATTATTATTATTATTATTATCATTTATAAATTTCATTAATTCATTCATATGAATGAGTCCATATAATTCGGGGGATAACATACACTCGTTGTAGGTGGTAAAGAACAAATTCCGTCAACACAACAAAGGCTTCAGCCTCAGTATCGATAGAATACTATGGCACGTTGACAATTGGCTCTGTCACAACTCGAACATAATATATCTGGAATGATTGCAACACTTAATACAATAAGAAAATCAGTCTCGGATAGTCTAAAGCAGCAAACATAAATCGACAAAAGAACTGAGCATTCACCAAACTAGAGAGGACGGCGACACAACTAGCCCTAAAATCACTCGCAAAAGTAAGATTACATGCATAACAAAGACTAAAAAAGCATACTATAAGAGTAGGTAAAAATTTCTGAAAGTGAAGACTTATTAGACAATGGAAAAACAAACAAAAGAAACATATAAAACTTAAGACAACATTGGTCTAAACCGATTCATGAAATCATTTGTTATTCTAAAATACTCTCAAAACAGAAACATATTAAGAAATTAACAAAGAGTCACACACTTAGTCACACACTTTCGAAAAAAAACATTCAGTTGGTGGTGTTAAAGCGATGATAAGTATTGTTATATGTCTATTATAACTTGCGAAGACAACAAAAATACCCATAAAATAGATTTACAAACTGAAAAAAAAAAAAGAAAACACATTAAGTAAATGAAAAGCAAAAAATAAAAAGGAAATTAATGAAAAAAAGAAAAAGAAAAAGCGGGCGATAGTTAGCACCAAAGCTAACACCGATGCTGGCCAAAACAAAAATACAAGTATATCTAATAAGGGATATTATTTAAAAAAAAAGTATATCTAACGACAAGTTTAAAATACATAATTAAAGCTTTTAAATTTATTTTAATTTGTTTGTAAGAATAGAATGGGTTTCCACATTAAACCGAATACATTCAGTCTCTCCTTACATATTGAAAGCCCATCGCATCCTACGTACTGAAGCCAATGTTTTGATCTGTCAAATGGGACATCAAAATAACATGTATCTAACTCATCGGGTGCAGAAGACTTGGCTAGGTAATCTGCTATGTAATTCACCTCTCTCAAAACATGCAACACTCACACTTGTCATCAATCCCTTCCACAAAGCTCCCAAATGTGTCGCACCATTGAAGCTGAGCAAGAGACAGCATCTAGCTATTTATCAGCTGTACTGCCTATTTATTATCACCTACCACCTCCACTTTCTTAAACCCTTTGCGCTATGCAAGTTCCAAGCCAGTGAAAACTGCCCAAAGCTCTGCATAAGGATCCCTCCCATACGTGTATCTTTCCGAAAGCTACTATCCACAGACCCTCTTCATCTCGTATTACCCCACCGATTAACGACCAGTCGTATTGCCCCATCAACGTTAACCTTTACCCATCCAGGTGGGGGAGCACACCAATGTACCAACAGAGGTGAGCGAGTAAAGCCCATTTGCGCCATAAGGCGGCTTGTTTAATACTAGATCCCCAGCTCAAACAACTAGCGATGATAGCCTCTGTGCTGAATTGGATTCCTGAAATAAACAAAGTTCATGTTCTTCAAATTTTGGAAATCTGCTGTTTGCGGGTACTTCTTTGGCAAATTTGGAAGAACATAAACTTTGTTTTATTTCAGGAATACAATTTCAGCATAGAGGCTATCATCACCAGTTGCTTGAGTTGGGCATCTAGTACCAAACATGCTACCTTATGGTGCAACACTGGCTTTACACTCTCACCTTTGATGGTACAATGGTGTGCTCCCTAACCTGGATGGGTAAAGGTTGACGTTGATGGTGCATGCAATCCATGCAGGAAACGGCTAGTTGTCAATCGGTGGGTAATACGAGATGAAGAGCGTCAGTATAGTAGGCTTTTGGTAAGCTAAGGTATTGATACGAGTATGGGGCCAATATTCAGCCCAACATGTTTGGTTTAACTTTCTATGAAACATATTTGACGAGCTCAATGAAAGACTACGAAGAATACTAATTTGAGTTTAAATCATGGTTGGGTGTATTTTAAAGCTTAATTTTGATGATATATGAGTCCAATATTTTCAATATTTTCAATTGTTTAAAAGTTTCTTATTTCTTTGTTAAATAGAAAGTTTAACTCTAGGTATGATGTTTGGTTATTTTATTATTCAATAACTTGTCTTTTATTCAAGATCCGATTATTTCTCACTTCAAATCTCTTAAATATTTATTTATTGTTCTTGAACTTTTTTTTTTTAGTTTTGCTTGCTATCGAAATACCCTTTCTCACTTGGCTTCTTGTTGTGTTCAAGGTTACTTTCTTATCAATTATAGGGTTCAACTTGATTTGATTCGGTTTTTCCTAACCTCAAACAACTTGAATCTCGATATTATCTGTTGCACCTCTACTACTTATCAAGTATGGGAGGCATCCTTAAGTTAGAGCTTTGGGCAGTTTTCACTGGCTTGTAATTTGCATGGCGCAAAGGGTTTATGAAGTGGAGGTGGAGAGTGATTAATAGTAAGGATGCTGTTTCTTGCTCAGCTTCAGTGGTGCGACACATTTGGGAGCTTTGTGGAAGTGCAAGTGTCGCATGTTTTGAGAGGCAAATTACATAGCAGATTAGCTAGCCAAGTCTTATGAATGCAATGAGTTAGATACTTGTTATTTTGTCGTCCCACTTGACAGATTAAAACATTGGCTTCGGTAGGATGCGATGGGCTTTCAATATGTAAGGAGAGATTGAATGTAGAAACCCATTCTTTTCTAAAAAAAAAAAATTAACAAAATAAATTTTTCGAACAATAAAAATATTATAAAAAATTAACGTCATTCTACATTAATAAAAATATCAACCGAGTTAATACTATTTATAAAATTTACAATCCCTTTTAACTCTTAGTAAAACCCCCCAACTATATTAAACAAAAAGAGACGATCAAAATTATGAATGTTTACTTTGACATATGTTATGAGTGAGAAGTGAGTCGGATATATATATATTCTATTGCTTTCAAACTTTTATTATGTCGTACTAGAAAGGAACCCTTGATATTATATTCCAATACACCATTTCTTCTCCTTTTTAGCTTTTGCCCTCTTCTTTTCCTTATTGCTTTGATGGATAGAATTTGGTGTTTGTTAGGCATATCTTAGAGCACTAACAAGGAAATGAAGAAAAAGTAATGATCATTGAGATTATTTATGTTATTTTGCTTAATAAAAAATGTTATATATGAAAAATTAGAATTTATGGATTAAATAAAAAACTTTACATTTAAGAACAATAACGTTTTCATGTGAAGCTCATATATATATATGTATGTATGTATGTATGCATGCCTCACAGAATTTTTATGTGACATGTAAAAATCTTATATACATAATATTTGTATGAAATAAAAGCATGTAACATTAATTAATTGTATATTAGCATAAATCAATACGACTTTTATATATATATATATATATGCTTGGATGCAAACAAATTAATGGGGAGTTCTATTGATATTTGTAGTTTTTTTATATGGATGCTGTAAAAACGCGTGATCATATTTGTTTTAGTGCAGTTTTTCAAAGAAAGTGTGGCAGTCAATTTTACAGCTTTGCTTCGTTTATAAGACTGTGAGAATTTAGAGGCAAGAGTTAGTTTGGGCAATATTAAAACTTAAAGGAAAGTCATTGTTTATTGTTATATTTAAGCTTGCTTGAAATGCATATCTGTATGTGATATAGAGATATAGGAACAAGAGATTGTGTTTCACTTTATTATATAACTTAAGTATAATTACTGTACAATATTTTTTTGTTCTTTTGCAATAGTTTAACTATTTTTTGGATTAATGATTTCATAATTCATAAAAAAAACAAATTAATAATTATCAATTGGTCATAATGATAATCGATCTCTCAATGATAGTCCAACATAAAAAGCATGAGAATGCTCATAAAGCTACCAAAATGGACGATGAGTCATTTAACATGCAAGTTGATGAAGAAATAAAAGATTCCAATATATTGCATTTTATCCATTGTTTTGGTGTAATAAGATGGAGGAAAATTTATTTAGTATATTAATAGTAATATAATTGTAACAACATCAATATTAAAATAGTTCACTGTTCAGTAGTAAAAGATTATTGAATAAGTAGAATTGAAGTATTACATCAAATATCACTCGTCTTTAATGAAAGGAAAAACCTAATCGGGGCTGAAGTGTTCTGCAGAATTAGTAGCAAGCAAAGGGTGTGTTTGCTGCTGCACAGTCGACCGCTGCTGGCTGTTCCCAAACAGAAATGGGGGCTGCAGGTGACAGAATGGATGCATGGTCGCCCCTCCTCTGGGCTATTACAAATATAATGTCGATGCCGCAAGTCTGGAACAATATGGGGCTGCTGGTTTTGTAGCGGTAATTCAAGATAGTAATGGCCATGTTGTGAAATGCTTTTCCGGTTTCGAAGGAGCCTTGTTGAACCCTTGTATAGTGTCACGGACTGCAAATAAAAACCCATGATTAACGCACAAAAAACATCCTAATTGATTAAATGACGCTCATTTGACTCGTTTAAACTGACCCGATTCGTGGAACATGTGGGAAGTCTCAACTACTTAAAGTCCTGGTGTCCTAGTGAAGCAATTAAGGAAAACTAGGGTTTCCATGGTAATTATGAAAAGTTATATTATAATATGTGTAATCTTAAAAGACTTGATTTTGTAATCTTAGAGAATTGCGTCTTAAGCATCTCAATTGTAGATTGACTTTAATCTTGATCGTCGATGTAAAGTAATTTGCACCGTTGGATTTGGGGGAGCTTAACTGTAAATAGAGAGGTCTTCCTCCTCATTTGTATTCATCTTATTATATTACATCTAAAGAATATTTATTCAAACACTTGGCGTGCTATTGCTTTCTTTTGGCTTTTCTGTTCTTTTGTTGCTTCTTTCTTTTTAAGTTGCTTTCACTTTATTTTCAGTTTCTTAGAAAATTTTTATTGTGAATTCTTACTTTTTGAGAGCTAGGTTGACTTAGATAGATTTGAACAAAGAAACCGCTTAAGGTCACACGGATTGCGAGACTAAAGTTCTAGTCTCGTAACACTAGTGGAAGCTTTATGATCTGCAATGTACTCTCTTGGTTGAAATCGCTACAACTTGATAATATTAGTTTAGAGTTGGATTGTTTCATGGTAGCTAACATGCTTTTGTGCAGATCAAATGATGCTTTTGAGCTAGGAATAGTGATCTATGATTGTTTGTTATTGAAGGTGCAATTTCACAGCTTATCCTTTTGTTGGACTTGTCAATTTGCCAACAAGGCTGCTTATTCATTAGCTCGAGTAGCTTTGTTACATGCAAACCATATGGAGTGAGATGTGTTTTCTTTCTCATCACTTTTAGATAGTTCACACAATGTTTTGTATAATGAGGCACGAAGGGATATCAGACGATAGGACTGGGTGCATGGGGTGAGTCTATTGGCTCAGATTTAGTGATCTGTTTACCCCTCTTGCTTTATCCATTTTACATTTAATTTTACCTTAATGAATGATTTCTTTCCTTAAAAAAAACTTACCATTTTAACGAATGGAATGAATTTCCCTCAAGTTATGAAAAACCATATTAACTTGTGTAATGATAAGTGAATAGTTTATATGCTACTGTGCCCATTTCACATTTTACATTTAGCTTGTTTTTATGAGAATTTCTTAGTGTTTTAGGATTTTCACATTTTCACATTTTATCATTGCATTTTTGTTTTTTTTTATTTGGTAGATTTGAAGACATTCAACATATCATTCATTTTATCTCCCAGCAATTTACCATAAATAACAGGCAACTCAGAAGAGAAAACAAACAATGGGCAAATTGTGCTTCTAAAACCTTAATTAGCTTGCATTCATGTTATTTTTATGTATTTTAAGCATTTTCATTATCTAGTTTTAAACTCTATATTTAGTGTTCGTTTTCTGAATGAAAGACTCTAATTAAAGTAAAGTAAGTGGAACCATCATTGAAGTCATGACACGAGTAAAAGGATGTTGTAGCCTTAACCCTTGGCTAATTCCAAGGACTAAAGAATCCATATGATATTCGTGACACATACAAAGAGAATATCGTGGCTTAAGACAATACAAGCCAATAGCTTAATTTTAACTTCAATGGTCTAAAGTCTCGAGACATGGATCTTACGTCTCAAGACATTTAATTGTAATGGCATAATTTTAGGCCGTGTCGAAAAATGCATTTTGGAAGTTGAATACCATAAACCGAGTTAGTAAATTTTTGAATAGATGATTTATGTATTTGGTATGAAAATATATTACTGAATGGTTGAGTAATTAAATCAAGAAAGTCGTTAATTATAGTACATGGACTAAATTCTAAAAGCATAATTGCTATTAAATTTTAATTTAGAAAATGCAAGAGAAACTATATAACAAATCAATCAAGGACCAAATAACTATTTCACCCTCATTAGTTCATAGTTAGTGGGTTGGTTGATCTCATCCATCCAATCCCACTGACATGGTTACTATTAGAATTATGGCATTTATATTAATCATGATTAAGGTTAATTAATTTCACTAATTAAAGTTAAATATAAAGTGAAAAGTGAAAAAGAAGAAAACATCATCTTCTTTCTCAATTCATGTGGTCCACTACTTGAGAAAAGAAAGAAAAATTATTTTGTTTTCTTTTTCCTTGTAGTCCAAATTAGATAAGGTAAACATGTTCTTTTCATTTGATTTTTATGAATTCTTAACTATCCAAGCTTAGCATGTCATGCCTAGTGATAGATTTCCTAGTTGCTAAATTTATTTCATGTTGTCATTGTTGAGATTTGATGAAACTGAAGGATATGATTAGTATATGTTAGGACCATATTTGAAGCTAGTGGAAAGTGTTAGACTAAGGTAAAAATTGAGTTTAGACCTATAGTTAAATTTATGATATTAAGGACCAAATCGTATAAAATGAAATTTAGAAAATCATGTTATATATTGAAAGTACGAGGTCTTTAGTGGATGAACTCAAAGTCGAATTTAGATTCGGTCGATAAAATCAAAAGATACAAAGTTTTCGAATATTGGGGCTTTGAGGGACTAAAATGAATAAATTGTATTTTATGAATTATTGATGTGTTTCCATGGATTTTTTGTGAAATTAACACTATTTTCGTAATTGATCTTATCATACATGGCTAAAGACAATGTTGAGACGTTGAGGGTTAAAGAGAAGACGAAGATCGTAGTCAAGTAACCCTAATTCAGTTTCTACTAAATTAATATGTTCTTATCCTATGCTTAACTTTTTGTTTAGTTATTGACTCAAAGTTATCATAAGTGAAAGTATGATATATCTCGTATGTTTTTTGGTGATCTTATAGTAGTATGAAAGCTAATGAAAATTCAAGGTGTTAAATAAGAATAACATAATGAAACATATCAAATTACTTGAATGAATTTGAGATGCAATGTTGGAAGACACGTTGGTACATTAATATCTGAATTAGGAATTATAATATATCAAGTAGAATTAATTCGAGAATTAAACTTTGATACTATTGTTACGCTCTAGTATTCTATGTTCATATGCTTTAAATTCAATTCATGATAATATTACTGAGTTTATTTTCTTAGCGTACGATTTTGTTTATTTTCATGCATATGTGTTGATTAGGTCTCGAGGACTCGAGAGGGTTAACAACATCCATAATTCACTTCTTAGCTTAGCAAAGTTTGCAAAAATTTTTAGTATGTTTATTTAAGGTTGGTATGTCCCTAGTGTCAAGTTAGATTTTGGAATTACTCTTATATGTTTTGGTTTTGTGAATGCTAGGAATATGTAATTTGGGTTTGATTATATAAGTATGAAGTTATGCAAATGAGTAATTATATGAATATAATAGTATGCTTGATTATAATGCAATGATGATGCCATGTTTGATGTGTTACTTGCATGCCAAGTAAGTAAAATTGATGGTTGAAATAGGAAATGTTAAGATTATGATTGTAAGCATGTTGTTGAATGTGTTAAACTATGTTTAGATAGTGTTTAAAACTTGTTTTTAGTGTCCCATAGTGTTTAGAAATGATTTGGTATTCTTTTGGATCATACTATGTGTGTTTTGGGATCATTTTTGGGTCATGACAAACTTCTATTGGTACAAATGATTAGATGTATCGGTACAAGTAAGTCAGTAGCCAAAAATGAATAGTAGTAGGAACTTCTACCAGTAGAATTACAAAATTCTATCAATACAAGTGTGGCAGAACAAGGTCCCTCCTTTGTTTTGACCCCCAAGGACCCAAACTGGTCCCGATCACCCTTGAACATTTAAAACTTATTTTAAAATATTTCTAAATTGAATTTAAACATTGTGAATGTATTGTCTTGATTTGATTAATGACTGGTGTTCATTTTGAACCTGATGTACGAGTTAGTTTGAGTTGCTCTAGCAACGGATGTGGTGCTTCACATTTGGACTCAATGACCAAGCCAGGTGTGAAATGTCACATTATAACAGTAACCAAATTTCTAAAATGATAAGACCATGTCTCGAGACATAGACCCGATGTATCGAGACAGACAAGCATTGTCTCGAGACAATGCCTACTAGACTTAAAAAGTTTGTATTTTTAGGTCGTTTGATCAACTAAAAAGGTCATTTTATGTTTTTGCTTTGTCCTAGCACCCCAAAAATTATGTCATATGATTTTAAAAGGTATAATGGTAAATTTAGTCATTAACATTTATATTTAATTTTGACCATTATTCTTTTTTTGAGCTAAATTTGGTCATTAACCTTTCAAAAAGTGTCAAATCACTTTTTAAATTGATATGCTACTGAAATATTAATTATTTAATGATGTTAGCATATTAACCTGCATGGAAGACTATGTGTACTTCATGTTTAAATGTCACTTTTTTTATATGTTATGTCAAATAATTAAAAAAGTATTCAAACATTAAATAATAAAATTTACAAAAATTATTAAAAAGTTTTAAAAAATTCTAAAAATTAGCATTAAGTACACATGAATTGCCATATAGTCTGCCATGTTTAAAATTTTAACATTTATGGTTATTTCCGTTAAAAAAAAAGAATTTGACTCTTTTTGAAAGGTTAATGGTCAAATTCGACTATTTTTAAAATTTTAAGAGTCAGATTTAGTTAAAAAAAAAGAATCAGGTTTAAATTGACAAAAAATGTAAATGTTAAAGGCTAATTTTATCTTTATATAGATTTTAAGATGTGTTTAATTTAAATTGTCAAAATTTATTTTGTTGATTTTGACAAAAGGAAATTTATCATTAAAGCAAATGTTTTGTTAATATGACATCACATATATGTCGTTAGACTAGGTAAGGAGTGTTACAGTTTATCTAACTTAAAAGATTAATTTACATACCATTTTTCAATTTAAGAGTAATTTTAAAATTTTAAGAATTTCATATTATTATATTATCTTACAATTAATATATATCTAATTTAATAAATAAATTTTGGATTTAAAAATTTCTTATGATTACAATTGTAAAAACAATATTATTATTTCAATTTAAGAGATAAATTTAATATTAGATCCTAATTATCTATATAAATCCAAATTATAAATGCAAAAAAATATAAATACTATGTGTTTTATAAATAATGTTGTATCTCTTCGCCTAGTAATTACAACATGATTAATGAAGTTTGGCAATTGGTACCAAGGCCCATAGGTTGTAGTGTCATTGGTATGGAATGAACTTTAAAGAATAAGACAAATGAGAATGGTGTCATAGCTCGCAACAAGGAATGATTGGTGGATATAGGATATGCACAAGTTGAAGGAATATAATTTGATGTCATATCTCTATTTGGTTTTCTTCCTTGATTACCACCACTTCAGTTGTCGATTTCGATTTCCTGGTTCTCTCCCAAATACGATCATTCCCGCTTATTTTTTTTCAAGGAGAACGACCATCTTATGGGTTGTTTTGGTCTAGTTGTTTCCCCTTGCCATAACGTCAAGTTACTCTTTACTGTAGTGGTCTAGATCTCCATAAACGTGTTACAATTGTATTGCCATATCAATATCGCCCCCCAAGTACTATCCGAAGAATTATTTTAAATCTATCCTATGCTTAACCCAATTTTTTTGTTGGATCTTGCTTAAAATCAAATAGTTCATCGTAGGTATGGAGATTGCGGTCACTGGTATGGTTCTGCGCAAGAACAACTGCACAAATTCTTCTCAGGATGTGATAGTCTTTGACGGTATAGCTTTTAACCAAGCCTTGGCTTTACCTTTGAGTGTAAAGGGGATTAGAAATGGTTTGTTCACTTCATTTGAAACCTCAACATACGAAACTGTGTTGCATAGATGTTCGAATCGTCTAAAAAATGTCATTGGATCAAATACTTCACTGCTATCAAATTGAAGGTTCATTGAGACCCATGTTAATAGAGCCGGGTCAATATCAAACTAGGGGCTGATAATGACAAGTATCGCAATGCTAGGTTTGAGCCAGCTCATGTCAAAGGGCGTTTGCCCAGAGAGTGTTGTCATCCTGCATTCAAGTAAAACATTTGTAACAACCCGTTTTTAGTGAAATCAGAACAGTGGTTTTGAGACTATAAATCCGAAATCAAAATAATTATTTTATTATTATTTTGATATCTACAGTATGTTAGTATTGTTGTATAAAAATTTCGTTAAGAAATTTTATCGTTTGCATGCTTAATTTGATAAAAATGACTAAATTGCATAAGGTGTAAAAAATTGTGTTCTATAAGTAAAAGGTGTCAAATTGATATGAAATTGGAATGTGAGTGGCCTTAAATGGTAATTAGACCATTATTATATTTAGTATACAAAGATGGACATCATAAATGTAAATTGTAAGTTAATGAATAAGGTTAATTTGGTAAATGAATAAAATAACATAAATTCAATTAAGGTAAAAGAAAGATATCATCTTTCTTTCTTCTTCATGAACCGAAATTAGAACCTAGGGAAGCCATTAAAGACCTTTCAAGGTTTGGCCATACTCCATTTATGCATGTAAGTTTATTCTTGCTCAGTTTTTAATGATTTCTATGTTTTTGGAGTCGTTGTAGCTTAATCTAGCCAACCCAGGGACTAATTTGCAAAATTTTTAAAAGTATAGGGTTTTAAAATTGATGAATGTGTATGTGTTTTGAAGTTTAATGATAGAAAATGAGTGGATGTTGATAGATAAACAACATTTGTTAAGTGATTTTGAATGAAATTGTAAATTAGGGATTAAATTGAGAAATGTGATATATTGTGTGGTAAAAGTGTGAATATGTAAAAAAATATAGGCTGTTATAGGTATGTTTAATATTCGGTTAGGCTTGGGTAGGGATAAAATTGAATGAATTTCATTTTACGAGCCTAGGGACTAAATTGTAAAGAAGTTAAATGTTTAGGGGAAAAATAGTAATTTTTCTATAATACGAATTTTGGGTTAAATTAAATAGAATGATATTTAAATAAGTTAAATTTGATTATATAGATCAATAAAAGCAACGTTCAGAATTAAATCGAGGGAAAAACAAAGTAGTGGATTGATTGCTCGATTTTCTCCGTATTAATTCGAGGTAAGTTCGTATGTTAATAAGCATTAAAGTAATTGTGTTTTAAATACTTTATTATTTTATTCTTGATGAATACGACTTCACAAAAATATTCGATGAAGATTTGGTGACGTATGAAATCCCAGTTGAACCTTAGGAATAGATAGGATACAAATGACATGTCATTAAGGGTTATCGTGTTTTGGGTTCTGGTCCATATGTTTTACTGGTGGCTGAGTTTTTCAGCATGTGTTACGGTTACTCGTCAGCTTGTGTGAGTAGCACTATGTAGCTACGTCTTGATAGTCAGCTTGTGTGAGCAGACCTAGTGATAGCTCGAGAGTGAGCATTTATATGAGATTGAGATGGTTTCGACCATGTATTGGCACTTAGTGTGCGAGATTATCGAGTATCTGATATTATTCCAAATGGTTCAATGGGTATATTGATGATATGAAAGAGTAGGAGATTGATACGTATCAGTGCAAGTATATACGTAAAACATATAAACATTGAATCTATGAATTTTTTTAATTTCATATTTAACTATATGGATGGATATATGTTAGGCTTGTGATTAAATTAAGTTGCATTATACTATGTTTAATTACTTAATTTGTGATCAAATGGTAAGTTGTACTTATTAGCCATACGAGCTTACTAAGCTTAATAGCTTACTCTATTTACTTTTCCGTGTTTTATAGTGATTTCGAAGCTTGATCGAATTGGAAGTTGTCGGAGACCTCATCACACTATCCAACAATTGTTTTGGTACTTTTGAACTTATGTATTTTGGTTATATGGCATGTATAGGTCATTTGGCTAATGGAAGTCTATATGCTTTGGTTATGTAATTAGTCATTTAATATGGCTTGATTTGGCATATGTTGGTATATGTATGTATATATGTGGTTATTCTCATTTTGTATGTATTTGGATTGCCATGGAAATGCCTTGATTGTGATTTGGAAATTTTGAGCATCATGTGGTTGAGATTGAGAAATGGCATATTGAATGTGTGTTAGGCACAAAAGTGTATTTATGCATTTGACCATTTAGGTAACTTTTGGAAGTGATATTGGTATGATTTTGAATGCCCATTTGTGATGTTTATAAGCATTGTTGGTTGTTGGTAATGATGTTGCATGTTTCAAACTTGAATTTTGGTTAGTTTGAATAGTTATTGATGATATGGACATATGTTATTTGATGTGTTTATGTTGATGCAAATTTGGGTGAGAAATGTGGCTTGGAACATAGCCTATTTTTGTCCACATCGGCAGAGACACGGACGTGTGTCTCAGCCGTGTATGACACACGGCCAGGTGACACGGCCGTGTGTCCTCTGATACTTATTTAGAACCAAGTCAGTAGTTTCACACGACCTAGCAAACGAGCGTATGGCTTGGCTGTGTTGCACAAGTCAGTATACTCTCTAATTTTCCCACGGCCTAGCACACGACCTGACACACGGGCGTGTAAGGCCATTTTGAAGGGTACACGGGCTAGTCACACTGGCGTATGGTTGGCCGTGTGACCCGAGTCAGTGAGTTACACGGGATAGGACACGGGCTGGGACACGACCATGTGATCCCATTTCGAATGTCCACACAGCCTGTGACACAGGCGTGTCTCATGGCCTTAAGACACACGGTCTGGCCACATGGGCGTGTGTCCTCGGCACTTTGAAAATTTTCAATGTTTTTCCCAAAATTTCTTTGAGTTTTCGATTTAATCCCGAACCACTTCTAATGCTTGTTTTGAGCCTCGAGGGCTCTTATTAGGGACTACATGATTGAATTTGAATGACTTTTGTTTGGATATGAGAAATGTATGATTTTTAAGAGATAAGTCCGGTAATGCTCTGTAACCCTATTCCGGCGACGGATACGGATTAAGAGTGTTACAACTTTAGTAAATTAGTATGTAGTAGCAATATTAGAAAATAAATAAATAAATAGAATAGAATGTCGTACCTATAACTTTTGGTTTTCTACGGATTAAGAGTGTTACAACTTTAGTAAATTAGTATGTAGTAGCAATATTAGAAAACAAATAAATAAATAGAATAGAATGTCGTACCTATAACTTTTGGTTTTCTTACTTATCCTATTACTATGCAAAAAAATTAATTTAATGCTAAAACCTCCTCGGCAATGGTGCCAATAACTTGAATATGCCCCGACGTGCATATGTCGGGGGTTGTAAATCTACAATTAAATATATTTAATTATGCGCGGTATCTACAAGTATATAGGTCAAATTGTAATATAGTAAAGTGTTACAACGAAACACTGGGAAGTATTTCGAAGATCGTACCCAATGGAGGCTTGTCTAAACTAAATGGCAAATCAACAAATACTATGTCTAAATACTGCTTACGTACTAATTATATTACGAAAAAGAAACAATAAAAATATGATTTATAAAACAACAGGAAAATAATCATTAACTAAAATAACCAAATTTCAATCAAATTAAATAAATAGAAGATTAACTCGCATCCGTGTTCATGATTAACTTCAGATTCAAGTTTTTGACAAATTAGCTAATAATGAACCTAGTTAATACCTTTCGTCCTGTAACTAAATTAATTGATCAATTTAGCCTACTTATCTTTCGTCCTGATAGCTTAAATAGGGATAGATTAAGTTGGTGCTAAGTAGACTATCCTTTTGGCCTCATCTACCTAAGTTACTTCCTAGGGTCGCCAATCCTAGGGTTTAATTTCACTTAACCTATGCCAACTAATTTGTGGTAAACCCTAAACCCTTACTCAATCACTCCTACTTCCACTCGTCAATCTCCCTAGGGTTCTTAGTTCATGGCCATGCTAGATGTAATTTTCCCTAATTGAATTTTACACATTCAAAGTAAATGTAAAAACAAGGGAAAGGAGAAGAGAATTCTAGATTTGCAAATAATTGTTGAAGCTTTATCCATGAACCCTTGAATGGATGTTAAATTGGATTCGGTTGAAGCAGAAACATAAATAACAAAATAAATTGCTGAAAGAAAACTGAACTGAACTTTAATTGAAATCACAAAGAGTTTGAACAGGAAAGCTAAATTAAAGACTTTAATTCTAAGAAGAAAGAAAATTGTAATCATAAAAAAAGTTTCCTTAACAGGTTCTAAGAGTTAATATTTATAGTGTTGTTGTTAAATGACCAAATTGTGTCAATTACAAACTGTTAAACATATTAACTATGGTTGTGAAGATGAAACCCTTAGTTGATAAATAGGCCTCATTAGACCGGTGTTGCGACATCCTATAGCCATTGTCATGACATCCAATGGCCATTGTCACGACATTGAGAATTGAATATGCCTCATCTTGGTTTGAAGGTGGATGTCGTGACATTGGATGGTTGTTGTCATGACATCAAAGGTTGAATGCTCCCCTTCTAGGTTCGAAGTTTGTTTTCGTGACATTAAAGGTTGAATATTCCTCATTTAGGTTTGAAGTTGGATGTTGCGACATCCTTTCTGAAGGTTGTGACATCCGGGCAATCCACTGACTCATAGGCCCAAAATGTCATTCTGCACACTTAATCAACATGTTAGTTTCCTCCTTAGGCCCAAATTGGCCTAGTAGGTAACAAAACACACTAAAAAACTCATTTTATTGAATTCAAAGGTAAAACTACTAAGTCTATAAGCTAAATAAAAAAAAAATTTTAAATTACTTGTTGTTAAAAAGACCTTAATTTGCCACAACAAAATCTGGCAAATCAACTAGCTTATTGAAACCATAAATGATTTGCACATAGAACCAAACGAACAAAAAATAATATAAATGATAGAATTTAGAGAAATGATTTGCATTCACAAATGAATGTGTTTTCTCATTAAGTATAGAAATAGCTTGAGAAAGAATTTAACGTTTTTGAATTATCATTTAATTAATTATAATTAACTAATTGATGTTCGAAAATGGAATTAAATTAATTAGTCATTATAAATCCATTGAATATGGAAATTAAATATATTTTCTCATACATTTTTTATGGTAAAAATGTCATGGCTTTAACGGAATTAAAATTAAGTTGAGAAAATTATTTAATTGAGAAATTAATTTTTTAAAATAAATATTATTTATTTTGAAAATAAAAAAAATTGAATTGGATTAAATTATAAAGTGTTAGGTCAAAAGTCTAGAACGTACATATAATTGGAATTAATACATGAGAAGCCCAATACTATCTCCCATGAATATAAAGGGGCAGCAACCCTAGTAATATTTACTAAGGTGTGCCGCTTACCTCTCTCTCAGTTAGACTCGAAGAATGTTTTCAATTAAATAAATACTATGTGTTATACAATCAAAATTGTCCTATTTCTTACTATAAATATATGATACTGATAGAGCTATTAACATAAATTTTTTATACAAAAATTTCATATATTATTATTTTCTCAGAAAGTAATGAAATTTATTTTTTAGAAATAAATTATATTTTAATAATTTTAAAAAATAATAAATCGTTTTTGATTCGATATTTAGTTATGGATATGGAAGCAAACACCCAATGAAAAAGTCGTTGGGTTAGAAAAGCTAATTAACAAAATCCAATAAACAAGGCTGTTTTAAGCTAAACTTAGTATCTAATCTCAAGCAAGAAAATGATAGAAAGATCATGAGTCAAAAGTGATAGTGCAAGGCAGACTCAAAACAAACCAACAATCAATTGTCGTCCATTAGCAGGAACAACCTAGAAAATATGGTTCATGATTTTTATTTATTTTATTATTGCTTTTTTCTTTTTTCTTGACTAAGTGCCAAACAAACCATGAGGTCAATAGGATGATGAAACAAACATTTTTACCTACCTACCTATATCACTTCCTACCTCAAACTATTCTATCTATACCTTATCCATTAAACAAACAAGACTTTTAATAAATTTTTTTTTAGAATTGTTCGTGTTTATTTTATAGTTCATGTTTAAAGTTTGTGATTATTTTTATTAACAATGTCATCTCTAAAATTTAAACTTGAGTCTTCTCTTTAAGAATGCAATGTATCTTACCATTACACCCAACTACTTGTTGCTTACTTTGATAAGTTTTTATCACTCAGTTATTTCATATCTAGTAAAACAATAGTACTACCAACCAGACAGTATATTTAGCAGACATTTAATCTGCAGTATCAGTGTATGCAAGTGATTGAGACCTTAAACTAAACTTCAGTATTGATGACTGCAGATTAACGTGTAAGAAATCGGCTTTTGATGATTCATCTCTACACTAAAACAGAAAGCATCCGTCATAGCAATAGTGGTGGGTACAACTTGCTTGCCTCATAAATGTTTCGATAACTTGGTTATCAAAGGTTCAACTTTTAGCTAGTTCTACCCAACAGAACTTTCTGAATAGGGAATACTATACAAATTTCCCTTCCACATATATATATTTGTTACTTCAGTTTCTTCCACCATATGCTTTTTCTTCTTTTCTGTAAATCTTTTATAAGAAATATGTCAGACCATCAATTTTGTTGTTCAAGTTATGAATCTCAGCCAAGCCTCCCATCAGTTCCTTGCATCACTTCCCAACTTCACCTGCAACACTACTACCTTTCCAACATCCAACACCACTGCCTCACCACTCTAAAAGGCCACACCTCCTACGTCTCCTCTCTCGCCTTCGACGGAAAGTTCCTTTACACAGGCTCATCTGATAAGGAAATCCGATTATGGAAGTGCAACGATCTCAACTCTGATTTTAAATTTGAAAATTTAACCAATAACATAGTGGTTGTGGGAAAGGGTGCTGTGAAGTCCTTGGTAGTATTAGCTGATAAACTCTTCAGTGCTCACCAAGATCACAAGATACGGGTGTGGAAAATCAATAATGATGGCCCTGATAACCAAAACTACACTCGGCTGGCAACGTTGCCGACTTTAAGTGACCGCGCCTCAAAGCTTCTCCAGCCCAAGAATCATGTTCAAATCCGAAGACACAAGACATGCACCTGGGTCCATCATGTAGATACAGTATCTGCACTGGCTTTATCCAGAGATGAGACCCTGCTTTATTCTGTTTCCTGGGACAGGACACTCAAAATCTGGAGAACCAGTGATTTCAAATGCTTGGAATCAGTAAAAAATGCTCATGACGATGCAATAAACGCAGTGGCATTATCCGATGACTGTGATGTTTACACAGGATCAACTGACAAGAAAATCAAGGTGTGGAGGAAAATCCCAGGAGACAAGAACCATTCTCTTGTTGCTACACTAGAAAAGCATAATTCGGGGATCAATGCTTTAGCTATAAGTCTTGATGGGTCTACTTTGTACTCCGGTGCCAGTGACAGGTCCATAGTTGTCTGGGAGAAGGACGATGGTGGCGATGGCATGGCAGTGGCTGGTGCCCTTAGGGGGCATACAAAGTCTATATTGTGTTTGGCTGTAGTGTCAGACTTAGTTTGCAGTGGTTCAGCAGATAAAACAATCAGAATCTGGAGGAGAGGGGTGGACGGAAATTACTCGTGTTTGGCAGTCTTGGAAGGGCATAATGGCCCCGTTAAGTGCTTAGCTGGAGCGGTTGATCGTTCCAGCCGTTGCGATACATCCTATGTTATTTATAGCGGAAGCTTGGACTGTGACATCAAGGTGTGGCAGATTGTTGTTCCCCTTCCCTGTGGAGATCTTGAATCTTGATTTTTCTTTGTTATAATGTTCCTCTCCTGGCCTTTTTTTTGTACCAGCAAGCTTAGTGTTTGCAATTTAGTTCTATGGCTAGTCTTGCAGTAGAATTCCATTAGTGAGCTAAAGATCAGTGAAGAGATTTCAACCTACGAGACGAGGTATTAAAAGCTGAAGCTGCATACCGTAGCATTGAATCCAATTTATTGGTTGATATAACATCTTAAGAGATAGTATCAGTAATGAGATTTGAATCTTGACAGACGTAGTCCCTTTCACTATCCACTGCCACCTCTTTAATACTGAAGAAAGAAGAAAAAAAAACGTGGGAATTCTATATTTCCTAACAAAAAAATTACCTGCAACCATTGATTTCATATACAAAGGGCAAAATAAGCAAAAGGTACAACGAAACAAAATCTACTGTTCTTCGGTTTAGTTGTCAAGAAGCTGCCTGTTGCATCCAAGTTGTTTCCTCATTTTCTCACGCCGAACAAATTTCTTGCAATAATTGTTGTAAGTAATTAATAATAATATTCAAATCAAATATATTGGTAGTGTTGAGGGTGAAATGAGCAAGAATGAGGGAGGTAGCGGTTCACGGTGGTGATGCGTTGATGGTTGCTTGAGAGTGAGGTGAAAGTAATAGCATAAGGAGAGGAACTTGAAGAAGAGGAATTGTCCTTGAGGCCAAGGATACCTATACCGGAGGTTGATTGCTATCCTTGCACTTAGGCCTAAACACGTTTCATGTTGGTTTCGTCGAGGTCAACCCTTTAGGGGACATGACAGTCTTCCTAACTAGGCAATGATGGGGTTGAAGGATTTAGCAATCTAGCTACGATTAGAAAGAGTGGACTTGATGAAGTTCCACATGTTCTTCATGCGATGAAGAGGCTCAACACTTGTCTTTGGTGAGGTAGATTGGAGACATTCCACATATTTACCATGCATGTGTTGGTGAGAGTCAAAGTTGGCAAGGTGTTGCCCATATATGATAAGTACTTAAGAGTTACACATTTTGAACCCTTTTCACTTTAGTTATAAGCTATTTTTGTATTTTTGTGTTTAGGATGAAATATAGTTGAAATAGCTATTTGACTTAGATTTATAGCATTTTGATACTATGTTATATGGGAGTGTTTTGGATGTAGGAAAATCTTGGATTGGCTTTAGTGGAACAAAGAAAATTTGATGGAGCACGCTACTGGTAACATTGAGACGTTGTCCTCACAATGTAGAGACATGGTTGGCTTTTGGCAAGAATGGAGCTAAAACTTTGAATGCAACATTGAAATGACCGGTCTCAACATTGAGATGTTATAGTAGGAGAGCAGCCATGTAGCCAAAATTTGAAGCCAACGTTGTCACATTGGGCCCTGGATGTCACGATGTCGACTATTATAACTATCACCATTGTTAGAATTAAGTGACCCAAATTCTTATTTAAATAAAATACGATGGAAAATAAAATAAAAGTAAAATCCATATAGAACTAGACTTCTTTTATTTTATTTTAGAATAAGGTTTTTTAAACCTTATTAAACTTCATCTATTTTATATTGATTAGGATAGGGTGTTTCAATCCTACTTGAATATGGCTTTACAAGCCTATAAATAGACATAGTCTATTCCTCTTGTATTGATTCAAATTTTCGACATAGTGGATTTTCTTCTCCTCTGCCCGTGGTTTTTTTCCCGAAAGGGTTTCCACGTAAAATTTGTGTGTTCTTAATTTTATTTATTCTATTCTATTTTATTTTTATTTTATTTTTTTCACAAATTGGTATCAGAGCTTCCGGGTTATTCATCTCCATCACAGTAATGGCGTCTTTGAAGTATGAAATTTCGCTGTTGGATCGCAACACCAGATTTGCGTTGTGGCAAATTAAGATGCAAGCGAGTTCTGCACAGATGGATCTCGGAGGATGCCCCGCTAGGGATAGATAAGATGCCTTCGACATTATTGAGATGAAGAAAAAAGCGTAAGGATCGAAAGGTATTAACACAATTACATCCGCATTTGTCCAACGAAATTTTGCGAGAATGTGATGAAAGAGAAAAATCGCCATTGCATTATGGAAGAGGCTAGAACAAATATGTATGTCGAAAACTCTAACAAGCAAGTTGCATATGAAGCGGCGTTTTTTTATGCTCATCGCTTGGAGGAAGGTGCGTCTGTACACGAACACTTAACAGTGTTTAAAGAAATTCTCTCAAACTTGGAGGCCATGGAGGTTCAGTATGATAAGGAAGATCTAGGGTTGATTCTACTTTGTTCGTTGCCCCCGTCTTATTCAACCTTTAGAGACACGATTTTATATAGCCGTGAGTCTCTCACAGTTGATGAGGTTTATGATTCTTTAACCTCGTATGATAAGATGAAGCATCTTGTGGTTAAACCCGACTCTCAGGGAGAGGGTCTCATTGTTCGTGGGAGACAAGATCGAATCGTCGATGATGATCGTGGTAGGACACGAGAACAGTAATCCTCGTGGTAAATCTAAGGGTAGATCAAGTCTTCAAACAGAGGTAAAACTTGTAACTCTCGCAAGAAGAAAGGGCACATTAAATCTGAGTGCTATAAGCTACAAAATAAGATTAAAAGGGAGGCTGCGAATCAAAAGGAAAACAAACAGAAAAATTCGGTGAAGGCGATGTTATAGAAGACTACGGCGATGGTGAACTTCTAGTCGCTCACAATGATTCTAAAGTAAGCGAGGAGTGGATACTTGATTCAGTTGCACCTTCCATATGAGTCCCAATCCCGATTGGTTTACAACTTACGAAACAGTGTCTGAATGTGTTGTTTTAATGGGAAATAATGCTTCGTGTAAAATCGCAAGTGTTGGAACAATTAAAGTTAAGATGTTTGATGGAGCTGTCAGAACACTTAGTGACATACGGCATGTTCCAGAATTGAAAAGAAATTTAATTTCGTTGAGTACTCTTGATTCAAAAAGTGCATGATACACAAATTTGAAAGTGGGGTTTTAAAGATTTCCAAAGGGTCCCTTGTTGTGATGAAAGGACAGAGAAAGATTGTCAAGTTATATGTTTTGCAGGGTTCTACTGTTACTGGTGATGCAGCTGTCGCTTCCTCTTCTTTGTCAGATGATGATATTACTAAACTTTGGCATATGCGCCTAGGGCATATGAGTGAGAATGGCATGGCAGAATTGAGCAAAAGAGGACTTCTTAATGGGCAAGGAATTTGCAAACTGAATTTCTATGAGGACTGTGTTTTTAGGAAACAAAAGAGAGTTCGATTCACTAGAGGAATCCATAACACGAAGGGAACATTGGAGTATATTCATTCTGATCTGTGGGGGCCATCTAGAGTGCCTTCCAGAGGTGGAGCTAATTATATGCTAACCTTTATTGATGATTTTTCTAGAAAAGTTTGGGCGTTCTTCCTGAAGCAGAAAAGTGATGTGTTTTCCACATTTAAGTCTTGGAAAATTATGATTGAAAAACAGACGGGAAAACAGATAAAATACCTCCGCACAGATAATGGCTTAGAGTTTCGCTTACGATGAGTTTAATAGATTGTGCAAGTCAGAAGGAATCATGAGACACTTGACAGTTCGTCATACTCCACAACAAAATGGCGTTGCAGAACGAATGAACAGAACGATCATGGAGAAGGTTCGATGTATGTTGTCAAATGCCAACTTACCAAAGTCATTTTGGGCAGAAGCAGCGTCTACTGCATTTTTTTGATCAACCGATCTCCATCCGTTGCCATTGAGAAAAAGACTCCACAAGAGGTATGGTCCGTAATCCCGCTAATTATTCGATTTAAAGATCTTTGGTTGTCCTGCATATGCTCATGTTGATAATGGAAAATTGGAACCGAGATTCATTAAATGTGTTTTTCTTGGTTATAAAGCTGGTGTAAAAGGGTATAAGTTATGGTGTCCTGAAAATAGAAAAGTTGTGATTAGTAGGGATGTTGTTTTTGATGAAACTGCTATGCTACCTAACTTATCTCTTAAAGACTCTTCCAATAAAGAAAAAAAAAAAAACAGTAGAGCATCGATTAATACAGAGTCAACTCCTCAAGCCAGTACAAAAATTGAGAATAGAGTTGCTTCTTCACCATAATACTCTATCGCCAAAAACAGAACTAGAAGAGAAATTAAACCTCCAAAGAAGTATGCCGAGGCTGATCTAGTTGCTTATGCTTTGAATGTGGCTGAAGATATAGATGCGAATCAAGAGCCATCTAATTATTCTGAGGCGGTTAATGTGAAGGCTCGTAAAAGTGGATGTTTGCTATGCAAGAAGAAATGGAATCACTCCACAAAAAGCAGAACATGGGACCTTGTGAAACTTTCTAAAGGTAAAAAGGTTGTTCGTTGTAAATGGGTATTTAAAAGAAAGAAGGGACTCAGGAGTTGAAGAACCCGGATATAAAGCAAGGCTTGTTGCAAGGGTTCTGATCAAATTCCAGGAGTGGACTTCATGAATGTGTTCTCCCGGTTGTTAAGCATAGTTCGATTCGAGCTTTGCTTGTATATTGTGGCCATGCATGATTTGGAGCTTGAGCGATTAGATGTAAAAGCGCATTTTTGCATGGAGAACTTGATGAGGATATTTACATGCAACAACCGGAAGGTTTTACTGATTTGTAAAAGAGAACTATGTTTGCTTCTTTGAAAAAGTCCCTTTACGGTTTGAAACAAATCCACCAAGACAAGTGGTACAAGAGGTTTGATTCCTTTATGACTTCTCATGATTTCAAAAGAAGTAGTTTTGGCAGTTGTGTTTACTTTAAGAAAAGCAATGATGGTTCTTTTGTGTATCTACTTCTTTATGTTGATGACATGTTGATAGCAAAGAAAAGATAAAAAGAAGAGATAAGAAAGGTCAAAGCCCAACTAAGTAAAGAATTTGAGATGAAAGATTTAGGACCAGCAAAGAAGATACTTGGTATGGAGATTCTCAGAGATAGAAAATCAAGTAAATTGTACCTAAGTCGGAAAGGGTACATTGAGAAAGTTCTTTGCGATTCAATATGCAGAGTGCTAAGCCTGTTAGTACTCCTTTTATGACCCATTTCGGACTTTTATCGGTTTTGTCTCCACAATCGGATGATGAGATTGAGTGCATGTCACATGTTCCATACTCTAGTGCAGTGGGATCTCTCATGTATGCTATGGTTTGTTCACGCCCAGATTTATCATATGCGATCAAGGCGATTTAGCAGATACATGGCAAATCCCGGTAAAGAACATTGGAAAGCGATTCGATGGATTTTAAGATACTTATGAGGCACTCACCGATGTTTGCTTACAGTTTGGAAGAACTAAAGATGGAGTCATAGGGTATGTTGATGCTGATTTTCTTTGGAGACCTTGATAGAAGAAGATCTCTCACGAGTTACGTCTTTACAATCCGAGGTTGTGCAATTAGTTGGAAAGCCACTTTGTAAACTACGATCGCTTTGTCTACCCATGAAGTTTGAGTACATGGCGATTACTGAGGCTTGTAAAGAAGCTATTTAGTTGAAGGGACTATTTAGTGAACTCAATGAAGACCTTCAAATCAAGCCATGAGTATTTT
The DNA here is from genome assembly GCA_025698465.1 of Gossypium longicalyx. Lineage (NCBI taxonomy): Eukaryota > Viridiplantae > Streptophyta > Magnoliopsida > Malvales > Malvaceae > Gossypium > Gossypium longicalyx. Next base: position 90,782,276 of record CM046998.1, read on the forward strand.
GTGACAAATGATCAGTGCTATATTTCTTACAAAAGATCAAATGTTTCATGAGAGAACAAAACACATTGATGTTCGGTATCATTTTGTTCGTGATATTATTGCTCGTGGTGATATTGTTGTGAGCAAAATTAGTACTCATGAAAATCCTGCAGATATGATGACTAAGTCACTTCTTATAACCAAGTTTGAGCATTACTTAGACTTGGTTGGTGTTCATTGTTGAAGTTAAACCCTTAAGGGGTTTTATGGAAGAGGTGGAGAACTTGTTTATTGAAAGTTCGCGATGAAGAACTTGTTCATTGAGAATTTGTGTCAAGATGGAGATTATTAGAATTAAGTGACCCAAATTCTTATTTAAATAAAATACGATGGAAAATAAAATAAAAGTAAAATCCATATAGAACTAGACTTCTTTTATTTTATTTTAGAATAAGGTTTTTTAAACCTTATTAAACTTCATCTATTTTATATTGATTAGGATATGGTGTTTCAATCCTACTTGAATATGGCTTTACAAGCCTATAAATAGACATAGTCTATTCCTCTTGTATTGATTCAAATTTTCGACATAGTGAATTTTCTTCTCCTCTGCCCGTGGTTTTTTTCCCGAAAGGGTTTCCACGTAAAATTTGTGTGTTCTTAATTTTATTTATTCTATTCTATTTTATTTTTATTTTTTTTCACAACCATGGAGATGTTGGGCTCTAGTGTCCTTACTGTAGTTTTTTATCGTAATGTACTTGTAATTTTTTGAACATATTGGTTTAATAACATTCCATCATTCATATTGGTATCATTTGTATTTCTCCTCAACAGTTTTTGCACACAAAGCTAAATGAACAAGTAAATACTGTTTCATAGATTATTTAATGTTTAACTAATATAAAGTTACATTATGTCATTAGATCATAATGCGAGAAGATAGCTTATATTCGTAGGTAATCTAAATGAGTAGCTTATATTCGTAGGTAATCTAAATGACCCATAGTCTAATGAATTGAAATTGAGAGACTCAATTCAAGGACTATTATGACATTATCAAGTTCAAATGGGAGATACCTTGTCTTAGGTATTGAAGCGGATGACTTCTAAAAGATAGAGACAGATATGTGATTGTCTTGACTAACAATACATTGGGCAAGACCCAAGTAGAATAAATCCTAGATCTTTTTATCGATTTATTCATTTGTAACGTTCATAGTATGACTCACCTCAATCTTGAGTAAGTGGCGGACTATGTGTGTGTGACTTGTATACTTTGGTATATTGAAAACTTGATTTCAATTGATAATAAAGTTGAAAGCTAGTAAATTGGATATACGATTTCTGCATGACATAGCTGCAATTAAAATAGTGAAATTCATAGCCCGATAAAGGGGTAATAACATCCTTTCATTGGATTACATGATAGATGAAAAAGTAACGAGGCCACATGTCAATTGTTCGGGATGAATGATTTAATTACTACATGTTAGTGATTGATTTTTTCATAAACGATGTAATGATTACCATAAGATAACATAAGATCATATTAGGTGAATAAATTTAACATGAAGAATTAAGAATATCCTATGAGGGTAATACATATATGACAATATCATTTGGCGAGAGCTTGATAAGTAGCTTTTGTAGTATATAATGGAAAAAGCTAAGTCATGGTACTTTAATGGAATGACTCCATGGCTAAACAATGTTGTAATTAATAAATCAAAAGTTAAAACTTTATCCAAATTACTTGAGTCATAATTATAAATGTCCAATCAATCCATTTGCTAACTCTGTACAACCTTGATGGTTTGCATTTGAAACAATGGGATAAAAATATGAAAATAACAAATTAGAGAAATAGATCGCATTTATCACTATCTGCAATGAATATGTTTTCTCGCAATAAGCAAGAGATGACTTAGAGATTAAATTAATTTCTTTGAATTATTATTTAATTTATTGTAATTAAATAATTGAAAATTGAAGTAAAAATTAAATTAATTAGTCAACATAGTTTTGTTGAACAAGATAATTAAATTTGTTTAATGACTATTCTTGGCTTCGACACCACTCAATATCAAACTAATCTTCATCGGGTTTTTTTCTGGCTCATCATCCTCTTTAATGGCAGAAAACACGAATCGTTTTGGACAGTCCTTGACCATATGCGGACATTCACAAAAGAAGAATTTCACTAGCCCTTCTTTTTCTCCCACGGCTTGTCGAGCTTAGCTTTTGAACAGTTTGGTCTTACCATTGTTATTCTTTGTCTGTTTGTCTTTGTCCCCCCCACGATTTCCCTTTGGTTTGAGTTTGGGCTTGGAAGACTCAGATTTTTCTGACTTCTTAAAACCTAGCTTAAGAAGTGACGATCATGGCTTTGGTAAGTTACTTCACCCTACAACTTTCCAATTCCTGCTTAACCAATAGCTTCAACTCATCCATGAAAAAGACGAATGTCTCCTTCTTACTTAGATCAATGATTTGGATCATCAATTTAGTGAACTCCTTTACATACTCCCTAATTGTGCCTTGTTATGAGAAATGACGCAACTTAGCCTGAGCCTCCTTGTAAAACTATTCTTTGAACTCTTTCTGGAGCTCCTTCAAAGTTCCAATTCCGGTCCCATCTCTTTTTTCATTTGTGTACCTATGACGCCACCATAAAAGAACAACATCAGTAAAATACATAGAAGCACTATTTACCTTAACATCATTGTCCTTGATGCCTACGACATGAAAGAATTGCTTCATTTCCCACAAGTTGTCCACATCCCTTGTGGACCTTACCCCTTTAAACTTTTCTAGTTTGGAGACATCAATCTTATGGCTCGGTGTCACACCCAACACCTCTTTACCTACAAGAAGTTGTCCCACAGAATTGTTATTCCAAAAAATAGATTTAGTACTTAGAGAATAAACTCTCACTATTTTCGGGCAGAGTAACAATATCTTAGAGTTGTATATCTAGCCCTACCGGTGCTATCTATTTATAGGGCAATGAGGTAAAATCTTTGTTGAATTGTAGAAGTCTATTTCAAATATAAAAAAGAATTCCTAGTCAAGCTAGAAGTATAGGGGCAGGAACCCTAATTAATTATACTAGGATTTGTCATCCCTTTCTTAAACATGAGGGGCTTTTGGGCCTCTCCCATATTGAGTCTAATTATAAGTACTTCTTGGACTTTTAACCCAATATCCAACCTGATAATTTTTTTTCTATTTCCCAGAATAAACATTTCAAATTAATTTCCAAATTAAATATTTTTCTCAACCCAATTCTAATTTTATTAAAATCATGGCGACTTTTTCATAAAAGAATCTATGAGAAAATATATTTAATATTTCTACATTCAATGGATCCACTATGACCAAATGACTTGTTCTCATTTTTTAACTTCATTTAATTAGAAAATCGAGAAAACCACATTCATTTCCAAATGTTTCTCATTTCTCCATTAAATCACATTTATTTCCAAATGTTTCTTATATCTCCATTTTCACCATTTTTATCCATTTCCGTTTATTTGTTTCAACATGTAATTCATTTCTAGTTTCAACGAGCTAGCGGAGGGACTGTTTGGGCATATGTGATTAGGGCTCAAATGATTTATAAGTAAGTTCCAACTTTTTTCCCATTAATTATAAACTCATTTAGTCACGAAGCCATTGCACTATAGTATCCCAACGACATACCATTACGAAAGCAACTCGATCAGTGCTCGTCCAATGAACTTGTCATAAGTGTGTTACCCTCATAGGATATCCTTAATCTTTTTGGGATAAATTCATTTTCCCAATATGATCCTATTTTATCTTATGGTAACCATTACATCTTCCTTCATGAAAAGTCAATTACTATCAAATAGTAATCAAGTCATTCGTCTCAAAGGCAAACAACCTATGGTCGCGTTTACTTTTCATCAACAATGTAATACTAATGAAATAATATCATTTACCCATGTTGTGAATGACGTTACATATTGCAGAAGTTGTATACCTAACGCACCAACTTTTGATTCCTTATCTATTTGAACACAAGCTTTTACTTACATCAGTGTATATTTGTCACACACATACATAGTCCATCATCCACTCAGGATTTAGGTATGTCACACTATGAATGTCACAAGTGAATAAATCCATAAACAGATTTAGGATCTATTGTTCTTGGGCTAGTCCAATGTATTGTTAGTCTAGTCAGTCATATTTATGTCTCTATCTTCTGGAAGTCATTCATTCTGATGCCCAAGACAAGGCATCTTCCAATTGGACTTGATAGATAACATATTAGTCTTTCAATCGGTTTGCTCATTTTTTATTAGACTAAGGGCATGTTTAGGTTCGTCTACTAATATAAGCTATTTTTTTCATATTACGATTTGACTACGTAATACCTCTTAGTATTAGTTTAAACATTAGACAACCAGTGAGTTAATATTTGCTTCTATTTGCTTTGCATGCAAAAACCACATGAGGACAATTATACAAAGTATATTAATGTAATCCATGAATTGTTTTATTAACCAATCTATTAAAAAAATTATAAGTTTACAAATGAATATACTATACTCAATGAACCAAATCCAACATATCCAACTATACAAATTGAGTTACATCAATAGTTGACATTAGTGTCTATCTAAAATATGAGAGTCCTAAGGGATTTAAACTCTATACATATCCTTTAGGATTTACAATAATTATCTTGGTAAAAATTCAAGTTACTAGAGTGTTTACATTTTAACTAGGATCCAAACAGATGGGCCTCGAGTCTCTTCCAAGTAACGGGACAGTCCTATCGGGCTGAATGACCCCCAATAAACAAGATAGATCATCAAAATGTGCCTTGATCGCGAGCTCCTTTGCATGGCTAGTACATGCCACTAGGAGCCACCTACACAAATACAAAAATCCATTACTATCGTAATCTCGCAATGGTGCGAGTCGGTGATCCTCAGGGTGAGCTAGGCTTCAAGATCAAAATAAACCTATGCGCAAGAAACAATAGCTCGTTAAGTATAAAGCTTAGTAAGTCTCATGAAATATTATCTAAGTGATAAATACGTATTTTTATTAATAATTCTTTCTTGAAAATTTTAAATCAAGTAAAAATTTATAATGATTATCCAACCCATTTAGATAATAAATGTTTAAAAATTTTCATTCATTTTCAATGTCATAAAACACTTGTTAAGAAAATGTAGAACCCAAGCTTTGCCCTTAAAAGAATATTTATGCAGGGTTCAATGGGAAAGTAAGTTAAGAAAAAAGATGGATAATAAAATACAACTTTATATAAATTTTTTTATTTTACACGAAATATAAAATTAATTTTTTTCCAGTCTCGATCTTTGACAATGGTTAATTTTTTTTAGCCGTTTATTAATTTTATATTTCGTGTCAAATAAAAAAAATTATTGTGGTAAAAATACCATAAAACTCTGTATATTATATTTTAGATTGTATTTTTTACTTAAAAAATGAGTAAATTAATCCTCGTACATTAGATGTGTGAGCAAAACAACTCTTCCATTAAAATTGCACCATTAAATGTTTGTTTTGGTATTTATATGCAATATACAATATAAATTTAGTCCTCAACTTTTATACATTTATTCAATTTAACCCATGCTATTTTATCGGAAGTAAATTAGAATTTTTTTGAACTAATAAGGTTTAAGGGTCAAAAAAGTCTTAGTAACAAATTTAAATTATTAAAAATCATAAAAATTAAAAACAAATTTATAAAAATATGTTATAAAATTATAAAATTTTTATTAAAAAAAAGACAATACCGACCTAATAAAAGTGCAAGGGTCAGATTTATTTTTAAAATCTTATAACCATTAGATTTTAATAGGTCGATATTGTTATTTTTTAATAAAAAATTATAATTTTTTAAAATAAATTTTAAATTTTAAAAGGGTTTAATAGATTTTTTTAAACCTTATTAGTTTAAAAAAATTAATTTAGTCCCAAAAAATTAATAGAGTTGAAATTAAATAAATGTGTAAAAGTTATTATCATACCTTATATATAAACATACTTTATAATCACTCTCAGTTGCAATTTGGTTTATTTAACCATTAAGTCATTCATTTTAAGGCTTGCTTTAATCAAATCATTTTTAGTTTTATTACAATTTATCTCTTTCGTATAAACCTTTCATTTTCTAATTGATTTATTACCATTTAAAAAATAATTTAGAGGATAAAAAATAATCAAATATAAAAAAATAAAAAAAATTTCATATCAATCAAATCATCCTTTACTGATTTGCAAAATTCTTTCTAAATAAAACAATCAATTATACTGATATCTTTTTCTTTTTTTTTTTTTGAAATATTGTTAAGTTATTAATTAATATAAAAAAATTCATAATAAATATTATGTCAAAGTTTAAAAAATTTCTAAACCCTAACTTATAAATTATTATGCTTTAATTTCTTAATCATATTATTAATAAAATATTAAAAAAATAAGAAATAAATTAAAATATACAACCAACTTTTGCATAGATAGATAAATCTATTTACACCATGTACAAATCAAAGGTTATTTGGATACAATAAAAGTATGTTTTGAGGATGATTGAATATTCTCACCATGTCTTATGTTCAAAAATCCTACTATACAAGTGGCTGATAAATTAGGTAAATGTCACCATTCTCATCTCTCCATTATCTAACCTAATTTCTTCCCACCAATTGTTGTTTTCAAAACCCACCCTCTTTATTATATATAAATATATTACTATAAAAGCAACTTTGGATCATCTATACAGGTAAAATAGGTATACTATTTGTCTAATGCTTCCTTCAATAAAAAATATTTGTATTATATTCCACTATTATAGTCTATGTTATCCAAACTATTCATTTTATTAATGACTTACGTATTCATCATATATATAAAAATTGAAAATACAAATAGAAATCTACAAATATTCATCACCAAATTCAACATAAACAATACTTTTAAGAATTTGTTTCATGATCTGATGATATCTATGAGCCATATCAAGTGCTTAACGGGAAACTGATTCTTTTTACATACATTATATGGATGAAGATGAGAAACATTATTAGCTTGTGCATAGCTACAAGCCATCAAGATTTCCTTTGCCAAATCAACTTCATATTGACATGATTAATTAACCAATAATCAACAACTTAGGGCCAATTCTGTATCATAAACATACACAGACACTGCCTATGCAGCTATTAGATGCTATACTTGGTAATGTTTGATACAATACGATCGCACGACACAAACATAACATAGAAAGAACAACTACAAAAGCAATACGAAACACAACACTGACACGAAAGCTAAATATATTGAGAGAAAAACTACACAAGTCATTAGTCCCTCCAGACTGCAGAGGATAAAGTCTTAAGCCTATTGTGAAGCCATAACCAAGTTGGTCACTAAAAGAAAGAATAATTTAAGAAAAGAAGTCGTATACATTTGGAGGTGCAGGAAGCTTAACAAACTAAAGAAGACAGCAGAACTGACACCCTAATTATTAGAGTGGTTCTTTTGTTGGTGTACCTGGATCACGTGGATATTTTCTTGGTGTGGGGCGATTTTTTAAGCAAATGATAGCAGTTCTCTGTCCATGTGGGCTGTGTGATTCCACTACATGAAATTGGCCAAGAAACATAAAAAGGTTAATATTACTTCATAAAGGCATGCTATAAATGCAAGGTTTGTTTTGAAAGTTGAACTAAATAATTAAATGAATGAAAAGAGAAAATGATTATAAAGTTTAATAGATCTTATTATCTAAACAAAAATGAAAGATCTTATTAAAAGGACATCCAAAATGAGAAATGTCATTTTGGGAACCAGGAAAAAGGAAAAGGAATTACAAAGATAACATTTCTGTCATGGGGAAATCCAAATTTTGCAAACAATGACCAAACCTTTATACCCTTTCTTTATAAGAATAGCTTTTATACTTCACTTAACTTTCTAGAACAATGGAAAAGCCTGATCTTTGTTTCCAAGGCCAATCTGTAAAATTCAATTGGAAATTTAGCTGACCATTTGGTGCTTGCTATTACATTCACGAGGCATGTGCATGTGCAGACATGCATGTAAGTCTGCCTATGCAAATGTACAATTTGATCTCACCACACAGTCCTTACAAAGCCCAAATCCCTTCACTCTTCCAGCACAGTAATCTGTATCATTTTCGTTTTAACATAAATAACCATCCTCACAGGTCCCTCAGATCCAATCTGCTTACTCCTCTGGAACCCTTTGATACGGATGCCTAAAATTTTGCATCTCCTAAAATTGAATTAACTTCATAGAAATATGAAGTTAGCTACCTATGTTCACATTAGATGATCACCCACAATAGTATCATTTTCTTCAAAAGCTCACCAAGGTTTCTCCATATTTTACAAAAGGAAAAGTAAACACCAAAAAGAAATGGGTTTTATTACTTTTTTATTTGAATCACAATAGCAAGGCCCATTACTCTATTTGTCAATCAGAGATAAAGATCTTGACCGGAACGTAAGGAATGACTTGGGTCCTGCAATAGATCTAGTAAAAGCGCAAAATGTAAATGGATTTTGCATTGAAAGAGAGTAATGAAACCAGAAGTACTAACTTACTTTGCTTACTGACGAAAACAATGAGGCCCAATGGACTATGCAAAGCAATAATGCCATAGGTACAGGCAATTGAGCTGCTTATTTTCATCAAATATGCACTACATGCTACCTATGTTACTCGGACTCTTCATTTTCCTTAACACAAATAATCATCCTCATAGGTCCCTCGCATCCCCTCTGCTTACTCCTTCAAAATCTTCTGATACAAATGCCCAAAATTTTACATCTCCTAAAAATGAATAAACTTCATTGAAGTATGAAGTTAACCACACATGTTCACATCCAATTACCACCGAAAACAGAATCATTTTCTTCAGTCTTGGCAAGGTTTCACCATATTTTATATAAGGAAAAGTAGACAACAGAAAGAAATGGGGTTTATTACTTTTTATTTGAATAACAATAGCAGGGCCCATCACTCTATTTATCCATCAGAGATAAAGATCTTGATCAGAACACAATGAATGACTTTGTCCAGCACTAATCTCGTAAAAGTGCATGATGTGCATGTATTTTAAATTGGAAGAGAGTAATGAACCCAGAAGAATTTAACTTACTTTACTTACTGGTGAAACCAATGGGGCTCAATGGAACCATGCAAGGCAATGATGCAATAGTTATAAGACAAACAACAACCTGCTTACTTTTATCTATTATGCATAACATGCCACCTGTTACTCAAACTCTTCATTTTCCTTAAAGAACCCGTGTTCAATACATATTGGGATATGGCAGTTTACAAGTACGATCATCCAAGTATATGAAAAAAACTTAAAAACATTAATTCTCTGTGATGGACACATATCATATCCTACACGCTCACAAGCTGAAATAACATAGTATACCACTGACAAAGCTAAAACTGAAACGTGACATATTTTTTTGGGGTATGATATATGATAAAAGATACCTGAGCAGAGTTGCAATACTGAAGCACCCATCAATTTGGTTGCTCTTTCTGCACTTTTAACTTCGTCCTGTTACATTTCAGAAAATACAAAAGACAAATTAATAACCAGAGACATATAATTAAGAGAAATTTCAATATACAAGACAACGACAGGTTCATTAAAAATGAATTTCCTTCACAAAATTTTACTTCTAGTTGACTGGAGAAATGATCATGTACAAGGTTTTAGAGAAAGAATCACAAAGCCAACATGGGATAAGTATATAAGTTAAAAGATAAACTGGTGCCTAAAGACAGCTCATAATGAAATGTTAGAACTTTAAAATTTGGGTCAAATCAGAAAATGGATGAAAATTGTTTGGGATTTCTATAAAAGCAATGCGTACCTATTTCTTATCCTAACAACCAAAATATTATCTAAAGTAATGGTTTAATGCTAAGAACAATTACTCCATCGTCTAAGTCATTTCCAAGGTGAAATCTAAATACATACTTGAGGATTATGACCTTTTGCAGCTACAAACAAGCCACCAACACGAACAAGAGGAAGGCAGTATTCAGCTGAAAAACAAAAGAAGCCAAAAGAACCCGTATAAGCAGTACTAGAGCTTGCAGTCTAGGATAAACAAAAATAATTTCAATATAAGAAGTTAGCATATGATAATCACCCAAAACTTTCATCTCTGCAACTGCCCTGGCCACTGCAACATCAAATCTCTCCCTAAAGTTGGAATCCTGCCCCAATTTCTGTCCTATAACAATGGTTGAACTATGCATATTAGCCATGCTTAGTGCACTCAAATAATTACAAAACCCATATAAGGAGTGTTGAGCAATGCGCTGAAACAATTACGGCATGCATATTACCCATGCTTAGTGCCGCAAATGCATAAAGCTGAGCAATGCACTCAAATTCAGGCCCTTTTACAATGATCTTCAATCTCAAATAATTACTGAACCCATAGAAGGAGTACTGAAACAATACCTCTGCTCTTTCTCTCACAACCTGAACATTGGACAAACCGATAAGACTCACTGCATGATCCAAGAAAAGGCATCGCTTGTTCATAGATTCAACCAACGTTACTTCCCAACCTACATATTTTAGCGTAATATTTATATACAAAAAAAAAAATGGAATCAACATGCAAATTTACTAAATATTAGAAACGAATTCAAAGACTATAAATAAATTATAACGCAAATACGTGAACATGTAAAGTGAATTAAGAAGTCAACCTGGACAAGCAACAGCTAAAACCAAGCCAGGAAGCCCCGCACCACTTCCAACATCAACAATCCTAAGGTTGTCAAATGAATTGTTACAGCTTGAGATATAAGAGTTTTGTATAGGAGGGATAATTGCTAGGGAATCTTCAATGTGCCTTTCCATTACTTCATTAACTTCATTGACAGCGGTGAGATTCATCTTCTGCAAAGAAATAACAAACACCCATCAAAGGAAAAAGAAACACACAAATTTCAAAGTTTCGACAGTTTTTTCATACTATTACCTGGTTCCATTGAAGTAAAGCGTCTACGTAGAGATGAATCTGGTCCTTTTGGCGGGAGTTTAAGGTTTCAAAATAGGAAGAGCTGCGTGTTACGCAGGTAGTGGTGGTGGTTAGAGATTTAAAGTTGAGTCTTTGAGGAGGAAATGAGGTTTTAGGTTTGGAAAATGGAAGGTGTTTGACAAAAGTTCCCACAGACATAGATGATGGGAAGTTAACGTTGAGGATTTTGCAACGGTAAAACATCTTTTAGCGCTCGCTCGTCCCCTTAAGAACAGTCTACATTCTATCTAGGACTCGCCTTTGGTTTTGTAAGCACTGAGCAAGAATTTATCATACCTGGAAATGACTGGAATTTTTAAGAAATTGATAATTTTTCTGGACAATTTTTTTTTTTTGGCTTAACTCAGATATTACTCTTTTTTTCTTATTTTTTTACTTATGGCAATTAAATTATTTTTTTAAGCGGATACTTCTCTTAATTAATGCATTGATCAAACTATTAAATTTATTTAAAAAAATTAGTCTACAAATTAATATTTAAATAATAATTTATTTCTCAAATAGTTATATAAACTTTCTTTTTATTGCAAATGGGTAATTAATCCTTTTATGATCTTTCCCTTTCAGGTAATTTTTATACACTATTAAAGACTTTGTTAAAAGATCATATCTCATTTGTCACATTTAAGACTCATCGACTTGTCACCAAATAGATTATAAAAACTTGATAAGATGACAAATAACTTAAGAAATATCTATCAATACACGCGTTAAAAAGATATTATAATTTATCTCTTGAACACCATGAAGAAAACACTTATTTGGGAGTATATATATATGGCTCCCCCTCACTAGGAGAAGGGAACTCTCACTTCACCATTAGACTCTAAGCAGTTACTTTTGTGAACCTTTCATCATTCACCAAATTTCATCTCTCCCCTCCTTTGCCCTACTCATTACATCAACAGCTTGGTTAATAACTCAACAATTAGTTTAGTAGTATGGGGTAGAACAGTTCTTGGTTACTAGTACTACGAGGATGTGGCAGTGGCATAAGCCCAAAGTAGACCTGAAACAAGAAGCAGGAGACAGATCCGAACTTGATTGCTTGCACTGTTGTTACTAGCAATCTAGACAACCATTAGGGGGAAATAAATAAAAAAGACGTGTAGATTTTGACAAGGCATTAAAATAGTTTCTGGCATTGAATTAAAGCAATTGATTGAAAAAAAAAACTATATTCAACCACCAATAAATAAGCCCAGCTGCTTGTCGAGACATTATAATGGGTGTCTTAATAAAATTGATGCAAAATTGATGCCTGCATTCATTCATTGATTTAAATCGTCAATGTAGTTCAATTTCTTTAAGAGGTGTTGAAGTAAATAATGTGGTTGAGTGGTTGAAGGTATTGGCTCGGTGATAATTCACTGTGTAGTTGCAAAGATTGCATTTGTACTTTGAGAATTCACTGTTTGGAAGGTGAAGTATATCTCATGGTTTTGTACCTTGAGAAAGGGAACCTCAGGTTGTAGTCACAATTCAATCTTATTGTGCTTTTGCCCGTGGTTGGTGCTGTATGTTACCTCATCTTTACTAACAAGTCATAGCTTAATATAAACGGATGTTTTTGGAATATATGAACTGGATTTGAAAATAAGTTCACTGAACCTCCAATTGAACTTTTTATTTGTCTTCACCTAATTCAGCCTAATGAAATGAAGGGCAGATTGTACAAGTTGAAAAACTTCCAAAGATTACCTCACAATGAAAGCCTATTTCCAGACTTTGACTTCTAATTTCACTTCCTTTTCATTAATCAAATTCAGAGAGCTGAAGCAAACTCTTTGTAGAAATCATCATCAGATTCACTAGAAGGTTGTTGTAGACATCTTCGATGATATGAATTGTGAACGAAAATTTATTAAGGGGGTTCCTCCTAGGGGGTGTTAGTGGTGGCAATGATCCTGGACTGTGTATCCCATTTGTATGCCGCATTTTCTTGTAATGTCTGCACGTACTCGATCAACCATCTCGAGAAAATCTTTAACAATAACAAAGAGTTGAAGCGGATTCGCTCCTCTCACTTTGGAAGATCCCGCTTGGTAATATTCTGTTGTCTTCTTCACGAGTTCCATGATCCTTACTTGTTCCTCTTGGACTATCTTCAGCTCATCCTCACATTTCTCTAAGAACCCTTTCATTTCCATTACAAAATCAGTTTCTTCAATGTTACCACAGAATGCTAGAAGTTGCTTGCTTTCTGCAACACTGCTTGTCAGGTTGGAGCACAGATTGATGAAACTCTCGTATTCTATGGTAGTTGCTGTCTTTACATTGGAAAATTCGGACCCTAAGGCTGCTAGTGCTGGTAAACCTAGCATCAAATATTCTCGGTCTTCCTCTTCTAGCATCAGCTTATCAGAATTCACTTCACCATTAGTGCAGAAAATCCTGTTGGTCCCACGTCGCCTACCCTCGGACCGAGCAATTTGTTCGACCACAAAGTGTAGAAGCGTTGTCTTTCCATAGGTGCTTTTGACATCACAGAGTTTTTGAAGGGCGCTAAGGTTGAAACCCAGTGCATTTCCTCTTGCTGTTCCTGCATTCATCTTGTTACCGGCTTTCAAGATAGCCTCCAGGAGATTAAAGAATGGTCCTCTGTTTCTTAGCTCCTTGCAGGCCAACTCAAATGTTTGTAGGGATTCCTTGAGTTTCAGAAATTCCAATTCATAATTTGATCTGAAAAGCATCACGTTGATACGTATAAACGTTGAAGGAACAGCTTTCAGGACATGATAAAGGAATGATTCAGCATCTGGAAGTCCCATAGGGTTGCCATTGAAATGGAGGATTTTAGCTTCTTCTTCTCGGGTTGGAGCAATCTTGGTTAGTTTCTCCAGGGTCTCAGCACTCAGTCCCTGACCTTCACGGAGGGCACCAATAATTTCCGTACGAGATATCCCGAGAGACTTCAACACTATTGCACTGTTCTGCGACTTCCGGGGCTCAAGAATGAAAACCTGAGCTTCTGGGGTGTTGCCAGAACTACCTGGAGTAGACGATATGCTATTACTGTCTGGCGATTTGTGGTTGGCAGTAGTGTATCCGAACAAAGTTTCTATTATCTCATCATCAAATCTGAACATAGAATAACAGTCAGTAAGAAGACAATGAATGAATAAGCATGCAAATGTTTTAAGACTATATAGTTAGTCACCTTAGAGGTCCATCTTTGATCTTATTCCAAACCATGGAATGGTCAGAATCAGCTATAACCTTATCCCAGTGCAGAGGCCTCTGCTTCAACTGGCCAAAGCCAGCCCCTTTCCACCTCTCCGGCGATGTGCTTGGCCTATTCGTGTTCGCCGTGCCTCTTGGTGCTGCTGGGGGTTTTAGTAATGGAGCAGAGAGGTCTGCTGCTGGCGGTGCAGGTGGCGTTATCGATGGAGGGGGAGGATTTGGAGTTGTCTGCTTCATTGAAACCATTGCGGGCGATAGTTCTGATGGTGGTGGTGTTGAAACCGGTGGCAGAATCACAGAAGATGGCTCATCGAAGAACTCAAAATCCTCTCCAGATTCTGAGTCTTTTGATCTTTCAACTGTAGTATCCATCGTTTTTTCATCTTCGTCTTCTTCGTAGGCATAGCTAGGATTAAACATAACCTTTGGGAATTCATTCTTTAGTCGTCGATTATCAAGTTTTGTCATACAAAGAACATCTCTACCGTTTTCTTCAACCGCCAATCCTTTCGCTTTTCCACCATACTTCTTGAACTCATCCGGAATCACCACAGCTTCTCGACGAAAGCTTGATTCATTCTTACCACTGGGCCACCATCGCCCTCTTCTAATCCTTCTGAAAAAGAAGAAGAAGAATACAATGAAAGCAATAACTAGAGTACTTGCAGCAGTTGCAACAATGGCCTTCACAACCTTCGCTTTTGAAGATGCTGATGATAATAGAGCCTGCGGCATTTCCATGGGAGAAGGTGAAGGTTCAGAGAAAGCAATAGCATAAGAGGAGGAAAACAAGAAGAAGAATAGAGTACACGGCCATGCCTGAACCATGATATCTCGAGGGAAAACTATAGATAGAGCTGCTAAAGTAGTAGTAGAAAAGTGAACTTTTCTTTTCTGGCAATGTGATGTGAGTAATTCCAGTCCTGCTAACTGTTATTCTTTTGCTTACAATTTAAATGAAGGTAGTTGCTTGCTTGACGATTTATTTTTACTCTCCATTGTCTCTTCCTTCTAAATGCTTACGATCCCCCTCCCCCCTCTTTTCAAAATTGCAGTTTGTTCCTTAAAAGTATGGGTAAACTACAAAAATGCTTCCCCAACTTTTATAAATTTTCATTTTGTACACCAATTTTTTTTTTCTCATTTTAAGCATGCCTATTACCATTTGTTTTTATTTTGATCACTCTAGTCTTTACCATTTATTCCGAGCTGGCATTTTTTATAATTAAAAAATAATTTATAAAATTTTCACATAATATTAGATTTTATTACATGGAAATTTCACCACTCCAAAAAAATTTCTTAATAAATAAAAATGTTTTTCTTCTTCTCAAACAAAAATGTCCTTTCCAACTTGCTGCTGTCGTTGTCTGCTCCGGCAACTAGGCACACCCAAACTCTCCACACTTCTTGTCTTAAATCTCATGTTAGTTTTGTGTGAATAGGCCATAAACTCTTCAAATCTTACCTTGAAATTAGGAGGTAATGTTTTTCGATCTCTTTCTCCTACCGTTAGATTGCCACAGTTCCAAAGTATATTGTCTTTCTCGGTTTTGGCATTGAACCCACCATCTGGATTTGGAAGAAAACCACTGGAGGCTCCAATTCTATTAGATGAGTCTCCTTTTAATGTTTTCTTTACTTTTTATAATTTTTCTCCTTTGATTTTTCCTCTTCTTTCTTCTCTTTTCTGGCTTATTCTATTCTCTTTTCTTTTCAAGCTTTTTTATTTTAATTGAGTAATAGGGATTTGGGTTGGAGAGGCTTTGGGTATAGTTGTTGAACAGGAAAATTGGTGTTTATGGTGGTTGTTATGAGATCTTGATATTGGAGGAGAGATGGTAATGACATGAAGAGTATGACGAGGAATGGTGGTGATGGTGGTACGTGTTGGGAAAAATTCGGTTTAAAAACGGTTCTATTGTACAACGAAAAAAAAAAAAGAGAGTTAATTTGTGATATTTATAAATTAAACTCTTCTAAAAAATACATGTGATTTGTGCGAGATAGAAAACTAAATGATTTTCTCTACTATTATCGTACCACAAATCATTTCGAGTATGAGTTCGAAGAATTATGAATCAAAAACAGAATCAAAATTAATTTTCTTACTTTCAGTAAGAAAGTAAAATTCCCTCTCTTATAAAAACTAGTAGAATTATTATTAGAAAATAGAATTTATACTTAAAAAATGAATTCACAGTATTTTGTGGCAGAATAATAATATCTCAAAATTGTGTTTTACTTGTCTTGTTAGCTCGACTAGTGTCATCTATTTATAAGGAGAGATAGAAAAAACCTAATTGAATTAGCAGATGATAAGTGGTAAAAAATAATAAGTTTTAATCTCATTCTTAATGTGTTTTTGGATGATTATTCGATATAAAATGGTGAATTTTATGCTCCTAATCTTTTAAATTCATGTTTCTATACTTACAAGAGCATTTGAAAGCAAAAAGAGTTAAAAACGAAAGAAAATAAAAAAATCAAAGCAAGTTTCAAGAGCCACACAGGCTAGACACATCGTTGTGTGAGCCACATGGGCTGCCACACGACCATGCGTAAGACCGTGTCGATTTCGCGAATTGCACCCCAAACATGTGGGAAAATGTGTTTTTTAGGTTATTCGGGCATTTTAAGACCTTTATATGACAAAAATAAGAAGAGATGAGTAAGCCATCATAGAGTGCTCAAGAAAATAATTCGAAAAATACCATTGAAGCTGAATCTGAAACAAATTTCATCAAGATTAAAGATTTCCTTTTGATTTCTTTGAAGTTTATTATGAGTTTCTTTATTTCTTGTGGTTATACTGTCCCTGAGATGTTTTTATTTGCGATTATGAACTAATTTACTAAATACCTAGGGGAGATGAACCTTATGATGAATTCTGTCTTTTGATTTTTATTTTACGCAATAAATACTTGAATCTTGTTCTCAATTATATGTGTTTAATTCTTGGTTTAATATTTTCAGACTATTAATCCATGTTTAATGTGCTTAAATCAAAAGAGGAAATTTAAGAGTAGATCTAGCATAATTGAGTGGAGTTGCATGCATCCTAGAAATAGGACGATATAAATCTACTAGATTAGAGTCAAATCTAATAAGGGGATCTATAGATCGAGTTAATACGATAATAGGGGTTTTAATTAGAAAGAGATTTCAATTAATTAACCTAGAGTCAACTACTCTTACTCTCAAAAGAGATATTAGCATAATTTAGGGATTTTTACGATCAAGATACTAAATGAAGAAATTGTTTAATTCAATTTAATAATGACAGATGAAATCTAGGTGGATTCTTTCTTGGGCATTGTTTCGCTTCTTGGTTGTTAATCGTTTGTTTTCTTAATTCGTTCTTTGTTGTGTTCTTTAGCTAATTAATTTAGTTAATTTTAGTTTTTAATCAATCACCCCAATTTATCGGTTAAATCATAGAGAGACGATAATTACTAATACTTTTGATCCTTATGGGAACGATATCTTTGCTCACCATAGCTATACTATTAATTGATAGGTGCACTTGCCTTTGTCATATTTTTAGTTGTTTTACTATTGCATTACTAGAATACAAATAATATTTATTTAATAGGAAAATCGATCCCCTAGTTAAATTAGGAGAGACTTTAACTAGGGTCAGTCGCCTCTTATACATATTATGAGAGGTTTAGGGTCTGATGGTCCCTAAACTGACTAAAAAATTGACTAAGGCAAGCGCACCTATTGAACAATAGTATAGTTATGGTGAGACCGGAAATATCGTAAACACAAGGACTAATAGTACTTAATAATTACTATCTTTTATTATCTAGCCTAAGAATTAAAGGGATGTTTTTAAACTAAGATTAACTATCTAATTAACTAAGAATACGACAGAGATAAAAGTTAGAAAATACTTTTGGAAAACCGATGGAGAAGACAATACCCAAGGAAGAATCCACCTAGACTTCACTTATTACTTTTAAATTAGACGATTTATTCACTTGACTTAATCTGTAAAAATCCCTAATTTATGTTAATATCTCTCTCGAGACTAAAAACAACTGACTCTAGGTTGATTAATTGAAATCTCTTTCTAATTAAAACCCCTATTTCGCATTAACTTGATCTATGGATTCCCTTATTAGATTTGACTCTAATTCGGCAGATTTATGTTGTCCTATCTCTAGGATTGCAATCAACTCCGCTTAATTATGGAATATCTACTCTTAAATAGAGACTTTTGCTCCACTGAATAAGCACATCAAAACCTGAATTAATATCATAAAATATTAAAGCAAGGATTAAAACTCATAATTAAGAATAAGAACAAGTATTTATCATATAATTCAAAAGATAATAAGATTCGTCTTAGGTTTCATCTTCCCTAGGTATTTAGAGAATCTAGTTCATAACGATGGGGGAAAACATCTCAAAATTGGGAAAATAACAAAACATAAAGAAACCTAAAAACTTCAGTAGAAATTGAATGGAGATCTTCGGTCTTGAAGTATATCCTGCTTCCGAGCTGATTCTAATGGCTGTCTTCGAGTATTTTCTACCCTCTATTCTGTGTCTCCCCTAGATCCTCTCCTCCTCTATTTAAATAGACTTTGGAATGCCCAAAATAGCCCAAAATTAGCCTTTTCCGAATAGAATTAAAATAGGTCTCGACAGGGACACGGCCGTGTGGCATGCCCGTGTGATGGTGCTCAGGCCGTGTGTATTTCTGACATGGTTTTAAGTCGACATGGCCATGACACACGAGCGTGTGGATTACCCGTGTGGAAGTGTCTAGGCTGTGTGTAGCACTGGAATAAACTCATTTTGTCTGTTTTTGGCCTTTTTCTTGCACTTTTCGCTTTCCTATACTCATCTGGATATAAAACATGAAATTAAAAGATTAGGAGCATCAAATCCACTAAATCTTATGATAAATTATCCAAAAATATGCCAAGCATGAGATTAAAATATGTTCCTTTTGAGGTTTATCAGGGTCTCTCTTGTATTGGGTCCAATTATACGTTCTTCCTGAACATTTAACCCAACACTTTATAATTTAATCCAACGTGATACATGTTTTTCTATTTCCAAAAAAATATTATTAAATTAATTTAAATAAATAAATTAACTTTCCAATTAAATAACTTTCTCAACTCAATTCTAATTCCGTTAAAGTCATGACGATTTTATCGTAAAAGAATCTATAAGAAAATATATTTAATTTCTATATCCAATAAATTCACAATGACAAATTAATTTAATTCAATTTTCAAACTTCAATTATTTACTTAAATAATAATTCAAAAAACTTAAATCAATTCTCAGGTAATTTCCATACTTAGTAAGAAACCACATTCATTTTCAAATGTAATCCATTTCTCTAACTTTATCATTTCCATTCAGTTCTGTTCATTTGATTCTAAATGGAATTCATTTCTGATTTCAACGAGCTAGCGGAGGGATCGATTTGACATATGTGATTAGGGCTCAAATGGTTTATAATTAAGTTCCAACTTTTTACCTACTAATCATAAACTAATTTAATCACAAAGGCATTCCACTATAATATCATGATAGAACTTTTCGTAATTACATATCATTACGAAGACTACTCGATCAGTGCTTGTCCAATGACCTTGTCATAAGTGTGTTACCCTCACAGGTCATCCTTAATCTCTTTGGGATAAATCTGTTTTCCAATATGATCTTATTTTATCTCATGATAACCATTATATTTTCCTTCATGAGAAGTCAATTACTATCAACTAGTAATTAAGTCATTTATCAGAAAGACAAATGACTCGTGGCTACGTTTAGTTTTCATGTATCGTGTAATACTAATGAGAGAACATCATTTACCCATTTCTTGGGCTATGAATTCCACTATTTTGAATGATTTATATATTGTAGAAGTCGTAAACCCAACACACCAGCTTTCGGTTCCTTATCTATTTGAACTCATACTTTTATTTACATCAAAGGATACGAGTCACACATACATAGTCCATCATCCACTCATGATTAAGGTATGTCATACTATGAACGTCATAAGTGAATAAATCCATAAACAAATTCAGAATCTATTCTACTTGGATCATGTCCGATATATTGTCAGCCTTGTTAATCACATCCATGTCTCTATTTTTTAGGAGTCATCCTAACATTGTTTATACATCTTTCATGACTCTTGCATTTGAAGCAATATGCTACTAAAATTCTAAATGTAAAACTGATAAAAAAAAAAAAAAACTTGAGACTTTAAGGATGAAAATCACAATTATACATCAAGATTATGGTTTTTTGAGATTTTTATTCTAGTGTTATTTTCAATACTTTTATCCTACTATTATGCTAGTAAAATTTTACTAGTTTTACTATTTTTTTTTACATTTATTTTTGTTGTGGTTGGTATAAACATCTTGGCATATACATAAATACTTTAGGATGAAGTTTGTATTTATAACTTCGATTTGTATTTTGAGTCGTTTTAGTATTTTTATTTGAGCTTTCTCACTTATATATTTAATATAAATGTGCTCATGATTCATATTTTGAGCTTAAATGAGTTTAGATTTTGTATTATACTAAATTGAAACTTATTGCTCTGATGTGGAAGTGTTTAGACATGATTTTGAATGTCTTTTGGCTGATTTTTAGCTCCAATGGTCAAGGTTTCTGTACATATACTAAAAAGTATTGAAACATTACAAGTCAATATCTAAAAAGTTACAATATCAAGTGCATATTTTGATACAACATTAATGATGTACCGATACATGGCACAATGTTTCAGTACATCATCCATGATGTACTGATACCGAGAAGCAAAAATGGGCCATTATATTATTTTGGGCTTTTTGAGCCTACTAAGACCATTTTATCTCAAAAGCTTCCAATCACCCGTATACAATTTCTAAATGAGTTGAAATTATTTTTAAAACTCGCATAATAATAAATTTATTTTATAATATTTTTTATTAGAATTCTCAAAATAGCTATTTGTAAATTTTAAAACATCAATTTATTTTTCTAACCCCTCAAACATTTTCTAAATGTTGAAAAGTTTTACAGGGCCATGTATTTGACTTTAATACGATTTAAAGAGTTTATTTTATTTTCTTAAGGTTTTTTCTTTTTTTTAGGATTTTAAAGGTTTTTGTTTTGCATACGTTCAGGTAACATTTTCCATCCGTATTGAGTATCTAGACAGACAACAGATATTACAAATTACCTCAAAGATCCTTTTTTTTTTTTTTGTGATTAACTCCTATTTTCATCCCCAATAGTATTCAATCCGGCATCCTAAGCTCAAATTAACTTATGAAAAAGCCATAAAGCACATATTAAATTTTAAATAACTAGAAAATCATAAAATATTGCTAAAAACTAAGAAAAATGCAGACAATGCAAGTTATGAAGACTATATTTTTTACCTTCAAACTTGGCAATTTATACTAAGTTGGCATTTAAACTTTTTTTTAAATAAAATTGGTAACAAAACTTGGAAACCATTAACTGTGTTGGTGAGTTTTAGTTACTTGATGTCATTAACTCTTTTACTAACATCCAATAAAATAGCACCATGTGTCTTCAAAATAAAAAAAAAATGTATTTAATATGATTTTTTGAATTTCAAAATAATAATAATAATAAAACTTAATTTCTTATTTAATGTGTGTAATGAATCTGAGCAAATGAATGTCTAAATTCAAATGAATTTAAATGTCCATTTATTTAAATTAATTCTAGACATGCATTTTTTGTAATTATAAAAAAAATAATAATATGAAAAATATGATTTTTTTTTATTTCACATGCATAATAAATCTAGACAAATAGATGTCCAGAGTTAAATAAATTGGATATTTGTTTGTGTGAGTTAACATAAATTTTTAGTAACTTTATTTTTTCTAAAAATTAAAAATAATAACATTAATTTTTTTTTCATATGCACGATAAACCTTAGTAAATGAATGTCCATATTCAGATGAATCTGGATGTCCATTAGTCTAAAGTCATTCTAGATGTGTAATTTTTAATAATTTTATTTTTTATTTTTAAAAATACTAATATAAAAGCCTAATATTTTAGAAAAACATCCGAATAATTTTGGAAATATTTTAGAATTTATGCTTTATCTTCTAAAAATATGATAGATTTACCATTAGATAATAGATAAATGAATGACAACAAATGTGTTGTTCTTTGTCATCTTAAATGAAATCAAGGCCCTTTAAAGAGGATCAACAACGAGTTCATTCTAGACAAAAAAGATGTTCTGATTCATATGAATTTGTATGTCTTTTTGTTTAAATTCATTCTAGAGATGTAATTTTAGTAATTTTATATTTTAAAAATTTAAAAAAAATGTTATAAAAACTTGCTTTTTTTTATTTTGCATGTATAATGAACAATGACAAATTAATATCCAAATTTAGAAGAATTTGGATGTCCATTGTCTAAATTCATTATTGACTTGATATTTTTAGAAAACTTCCAGATAACTTAAAGAAATTTTGGGAATATCGTGCTTTAACCTCCAAAGCTATGATAGATCTACTGGACAATTGGATGACAACAATTGTGTTCTCCTCTATAAAATCTCACCTTGATACCTTATATAAAATTAAGATCGTCTAAAGAGAATTAACGATTTGTGTTGAGAGAAAGTGTAGGCTCTTTCGTACAGTGTAACACCGTCAATTCATCGTTTTTGAATTTTATGATTTTTTTAAAAATTAATATATTTATAAATTCAAAAAATATTTTCGTATAATTGTAGAAAATAAATTAAGAATTTAAGGATTTTTTGGACTTTTTACATTTTTATTTTATTTTTTATGAATTATTATTAACAAAAATTCTAAATGTATCAAAATGATATTTTAACTATAGTTTAAGAGTTGAATTAGTTATTAACTTATTGAGCTAACATATATATCATCATTTCGTTAAGTGTAACGAGCGACCAAAATATAACAACTTGATAATATATATTAGTGACTATTATGAAACTTTAAAAATTTAGATGACTGAAATGTAATTTTAATCAAAATTAATGATGGTTGATGTAGTTTGCCATCTCTAATATATCTAGAATATCCGGCATATTGAGCCTTAACTCAATTATCACTATTGTTATTATAGTGATTAAAAGGCCGTAAATTCGAGCGTACTTAAATATATATTTTTCTATTTAAGAGTTTCGAAGCCATAAACAAGGTTAGATTGTAGCTTCTCATATATGATTTTAGATTCGTAGGCTGCACTGAGGCTAAGTAATGAAAGCAATTAACTTTTGATATATTTCTTTCTTTTTTTTTTTTTTTTTTTTGGGGAGGGGTGTCGCATCCCTTGCCATCTGGTTCAGTTGTCGTTGCCGACTGTCAGATGAGCGTGTGCCTGCAACCTGGACTCCTTCAAGAGCTGCATGATACCACATTGGATAGGTTGAAGCTTCCAATCGATTTTGTTGATCCATTTTCGTGATAGGTCCCCGCATATCCCGTACTGGATATGGGGATTCTTCATTCGAAGCAGGACCGATCGAAGAAAGAAAAGTCTAGAATGTAGCTTGGATTGTCCATCTAATGTTCGCCAGATGATAATATGATTTTCTTTTATATCCTAAGACTGGCTGCAGCTCCATAGAGTCCTGTACCTCTGTTGGAGGCAAACCCAAAGTTGAATATGCATATTTGTGCACGAGCAACATGTTCAAGTATGTTAACTACAACCTGCTCCAGCCTAAGAGTTGTATCGATTGCAGCAGGTTAGAATCGGAATGCTTTGGAAAAATTAGAAACCAGTGAAGTAACCTGAAAGATACATTGAATGGGGGTGTGCAGCTTTTTTTGAAATACACGGGTGTTCGTAGATTTCTAGATAGCTCAAAGGACGACCGCATGAGTAGTATATATAAATTGACTTTGCTAACACTTCCATTGTGTGGAACTGAGCCATTCCTGTAGACATGGGAGCATACGTATGCGAAAACCTAGTGGACATCCAAATCACACCACTCTTGCGAAAGGACATGTTAGAAATAAATGATAGTGTTTCTTGTTCACTCTCACACATTGGGCAATCTGTGTTCACAACTATCGAGCGTCTTTGGAGTTCCACTGCAACTAGAAGGTTATTCGTACAATGTTTCTAGAGAAAAACTTAAAGGATAGCTGTTTAGGGGCGAAATCATCCGTACAATTCGAAAGAAAAACAAAGAAAAATGTATACTAGGAGCATAAAAAATTGATAAGTGCAAAGTATATGATTGCATTAGTTGGGACATTTTTGTCCAATAATTTTCACAAGATGGGCCTTACTGCCCAATGAGGGCAGCTAATTACGCAATGTTTGGAAAGGCTCTTAAAACACAATAGCTTGACTGACCGACATTTTTGTACATATACTAAACCGATCTTGAAACTTTAATACAAGTAGGCAAACAGCTGGATTCACTTGAATGGGCCGCAAGAATAACCAGTGCAAAGACCTGTGGCACTGTTGTAAGGGAACAATGAGACGGGTCTACAAGCAGGCAGCTCAGGAATTTGTTTGTCCATGCTGAGAAACTCCACCACTTCTTCCATTTTAGGCCTACCCTTAGACTCATTTAACGTACAAAGCAGCCCAATGTCCAAAGCTCGAATGGCTTGCTCCAAGTTAACCAGCGACCCCATCCTCCCATCCACCACCTTCACCTTCTCATCCTTCACATGCATCCTCCACGCAAAATCTACCAAGTCCCTTTCCTCTTGCTCAACTTCAGGGTCTAACCTCCCCCGTCCCGAAACCACTTCCAACACAAAGATTCCAAATTCGAAAACATCAGCTGTCTGGCTAATTGCCGACTCAAACCTTCTAGAATCCGTTGCTGAAAGCACCATCCCGAAATCACCTAAAACTGCCCGGAAGCTTACATCAAGAAAAACGCTGCTTGTTTTCATGTTCTTGTGGGCGAGCTGCTTAGAATGAAGGAAGCTCAGTGCTTCTGCAACGTCGTTGATGACTTTGAAACGTCGTGTCCAGGGAAGAACCCCTGCGCCAAACAGCCATTTGTCGAGGCTTCCGTTGGCGTAAAAGTCGTACACAATCATCATTTCGCGGTTATCATTACACCACCCCCTTATGGGAACCAAATTCGGGTGACGAACTCGGCTCATGGCACCGATTTCTTTGAGAAGCCGTCGTCTATCCAAGCCTTGCTGTGAGTTAAGAAACTGAGCAGACAGTCTTTTGATAGCCACTTGACAGCCATTGGAAAGCTTCCCTCTGTAATAAACTCCTCTGGCATCGCTACCTAGCATTTCTGTCTCGCTAAAAGCCCGAGTTGCTGATGAGATCTCAGTAAACGTGAAGCGGCGGGGCTTGTTTGGAGGCCTGGGTCGTTGCGTTTTCTCCGGAATAGCTGTAAGTTTTGAATTGTCATTTCTTCCCCTGCGACTACAGAAA
Source organism: Gossypium longicalyx (assembly GCA_025698465.1). NCBI lineage: Eukaryota > Viridiplantae > Streptophyta > Magnoliopsida > Malvales > Malvaceae > Gossypium > Gossypium longicalyx. Next base: position 90,808,003 of record CM046998.1, read on the forward strand.
ATGAAACCGATCATGGTAGCCAAAGCTAGTACAGCCACGGCAATGAAAATAAAAAAACTGCTGGACGGTTCTTTATTAGATCTCTTTTGGGTAGTTTGACTTTGAGCGGCCTCAGATTTACGGAGGGTGATTTTGCTCTCACAGGTTTCCTCCGAAGGGAAACGAAGAAAAGCTTGGCTCGTTGCGCTGAAGTTCCAGGAGAGTACGTTATGAATTTGCGTGTTGTTGCCTGTAGATGCTGAGAATCCAATGAACATGTACTCATTCAGATGAGGAGAGAGATCCAGAGAACCAGAGAAGACAGGTTTTGAAGGGTGGCCATCTGATCCGAGGTGGATGTCCATCCATCTACGAGGACCATCATATGTAATCCAAGCTCGGTGAACTGAACCATCATTAAGGAACACCCCAAAATCTGATGCATCAATAGCCTTGGTGGAAACAATGCTAGCAAGATTAATGCCAACATGATTGTCATTCGGATCTCCAAATTCCGGATTCTGACGAGTATCGAATTCAATACCTACGGCTTTGTAATTTTCCTGGCAAGCATCGTTGAGCATACCTAGCCATGGTCCAGGTCTTCCCACGGTGAACTCATCCGGAACTATGATAAATGTGAGACCGCTGCCACCATGACTAGGCCCATCCCCATCGACGCTTGCGTTAGAAGAATTACTGAATTGAAAAGAAAAGGTGGTTTGAAAAGATGCCGGAGTGTGGGAGTATGGATCAAGCAGCCGGACCGGAGAGGAGTAAATGGCTCTCCCTGCTTGATGTCTCAGATCAAAAGCCTCAGATTCATCTGGAATTTGGATAACACTTTTTTCCACTGAAAACTTGGCACTCCCAAGAAGCTTCACATCTGATAGAACTCTAGGATCATCAAGGCTGAAATGTGTGAAGGAGATATGCTTGGTCACGTTTATCACCGGTCCACTTGTTGCAGCTGATGAATTCACGAGAACCAAGAACTGTATCAAAGCTAGAAGATAAACTGACGATGAACAACAAACAAAATAGTGCCGAGAAAACCCAACAGCGAACCCAGATGAACAACAATCTCTTTTGGCCATTTTCTCTAGCAATTCGATGAAGATAAGTTTCTGCTATGGCGAAATCCCAAACCAGAGAGTTATGTTTTGTTTTTGGTTTGGTTTGGTTTGGTTTGGGTGGGGGACTAAAAGATATGCTCCAAGCAAAGACATAGTTAAAACTTATACGGATGTGGCTATACAATCTCCTCTCGTAACAGTCAAGCATTTCATTACAAAACATGACAAAACACACTCAAACCCAAATACCTAGTTTAAGATGATTACAAATACCGTAAATAAGGATTATGTCCACAAATCCGATAAGGGCCACATACAAACAGGACTCGCGAGTTTAATATTTGCATTATTTCATGGTGGGCCTAATGATGCAGTGATAACAGGTTTTTCTGTCATCTTCCTTGGTCCCCCTTACTCTATTATTGCTCTATTTTTGTTAGAGACCACAAGTTGACTGCTGATTTACCAAATTCTAGTAACACTTATCTAGAATCCTCACCAAAACAATCTTAATAATTCATATCGTGAATAACAATCTCATGAACCTTGGCCCGACATTCCAAATCAAAGCAAAGTTCATCAAACCTAGCTAAGCCTAGTCGACTTAGTCTATCGGTCACATGATTGCCCACATGTTGGAAAGAAATAAAATCAAACAAATAAATAAAAGAATGGGCTTCATGGCTCAATAATGTCAAATCCAAATTAGTAGAGTTAAGTTTAGAAACAAGTACATATGAATCACTCTCTAAAATTACATGGTGGAATTCACAGTGTGAGTAAAGTAGAGACCAAATAAGATGGCATGGGCATCCGCCCAAGTGGGATTATATGCGCTTAGCAATGGTTGTGCAAAGCCCGTAGCACAAGATCTTCCGAACTCAAATAATTGCCCCAAGCTTCATGAGGCTGCCAATGAACAATCCGTGGTGCCCTCGACAATATAGGGCGATGAAGAAAGTTATGGACACGCACATAGTCAATAACAATGTGTGGAGAGAACCTTTACCCCTTTATGACCTCATTATTCTGCACACTCCACAAATCCACACTAGAACTAATAGACTCGTAAAATCTTCCTTGTCAAGCAAACTCGAGCCAATCAATGAAGCTAACTACAACGACAAACAACAAAGAATCATTAATATTTTCTAAAATAAGGGTGTCAAGAGATACCTAGTAGTCACGATGGCATTAATAGCAGTCTCCAACGGGTCTCCACATCTCCTACACCTAAACTCCGTAGACATAGGTGTAAAGGCAATCCGTGCTACTGAAGGAAGCAAATCATGGCCAAGGCACCATGCTAAAAGTTTAATTTTCGATAGAGTCTCGAGCTTCCAAATATGATGCAAAAAAATCGATATGGTCTAGAGCTCAAAGACCTAAATAAGAGCCACAAATATCCAGACTTAGGGGTTTAGCTTCAGATAAGAAGAGTGACCCCACAAAAGAGTGTTACCTGGCCTGCGCAAGTAAAGAGAAATAGTCAAAATACAGTCCATATCTAATGGAGTAAATGCCATGTGCAAGGTTTCCGAATTCCAATCTCCCCTACCCTCAGTCGTAAGTTCGCACACCTTTGCGTCTCATGAAAATGAGCCATTTAAGCTCCAAAGTTGCAGCATTAAAGCCTATATTTCCCGGTCGATCATGCCATACACAAACGTTCTGAGCTAAAAGCCTAACTGCCGCCAATAGATTAGACCAGATAAAATAAAGTTTGTCCACATGTCTTGGCTTTATCACATTACCCTCAAGAAAATATTTCACACTCATGACTTGGAAGCACAAAGAGTCTCCATTATGAGCTACCTCCAAACCTGTTTACCAAATATGGTAATATTCAAGAGTCGAATATGTCTAAAACCCAAACCTCCCACACCCTTAGGCTTGCACAACATATCCCAAGCTATCATGGCCTAACCGCAGTCTTAGCTTCTCCCCGCCCATCGGAATCTATGCATATCACTCAAAATTCTATCAATGGTAGAAAGAAAACACTCATAGCATATGTCGGTAAAGACTTAAGATAGATTTTATGAAAATCTCTTTACCCTAATAAAAGAAGTTGTCTTTTATATCAACTTTGAATTCGTTTATGCATCATATCAACTACACTCTGAAAAGCATTAGTCTTGTTCTTCCCAATTACAAAAGGCAATCCCAAATAGACATCCGAGATAACAAGCCTATGCTCCTACCGAGTGTTTGGACTAAAGCAAAGTGAAGATTTGTCAAAATTTACCTTTTCTCCAAATGAGTTTACATAAATAGCCAAAATGTCCTTCACTGTCACAGCCTTTGAAAGCTATCATCGATAAAGAATAAGTCAAAGAAACTAAGGAAAGAAAGCATATTAATGCAAGAAAAAACATCAGCATTAATAAAAGAGAAAGGATTGTATGAAACAGTGACGTCACGTCATCTGTATCCCTTTCTAATAGTTTTATGCCACATCAATATTCTTATCCTGAAAAAAATCAAATCCAAATTAAAATACTGAAATTCAGGATAAAATCTTGAAATTCAAGATAAGAATACTGATATGGCATAAAACTATTGAAAAAGAATACAGATAATGTGGCGTTACTATTTCATACAATCCTTTCCCTTAATAAAAAATGGCTTAATGCTCATTTTCACCCTCCAATTATATATACTCGTTGGAAATTGGGAATGGATATGGATATTGGTCATAATATTTGAAATGATGATGGATAAAATTTTTAATTATATTTTAATATTTTGATTAATAAAAAAACAAATAGATTATTATGGAAACTTGTAGAGTTTCATCGTTTCTTTCATTGAGAGAAAACTTTGTTTTTTTTTTCATTTTAGTCCTTTTTACTCCATAACCAACCAAATCAAGCTTGAGTTCTTCAATTTTTGCATAGATTTTTAGTGGAAACAATTTTTTTTATTATAAAAAGCTTAATTCCTTGTTAAGACAACTATTACATACATTAAGGGAAAGAGAAAGGTGAAGTTAGAGTTTTCTATAAGAATACAATATAAGAATGATAAGATTTTATCATCTATCTCATGTTTGTTTCAACAAAAGTGTACGGAAATATTATTTGATCATTGTTTTGATATTGAATTTTGGATTTTTTTTCTTTATATGGAAATGAATAAAAAGAGAAGACGGGTAAATCTCAAGTTGATGATAAAGGAAAAGAGATAAGTAAGGAGTAAGAAGAAAAAAAAATTCATTCCAAACATTTGGTTGTAAGTATTTCAAGAATTTTACTTTATCTAATAAAACCTAAGCGAAAACTTGTTAAATTGATTATGGTAATACTTATGTGATTAATCTATATAAGAAAATGTTGATAATTATTATGAAATTTATTTAAAAGTAAAGGTAATAGAAAGAGAACTTAAATAACAAAGTGAATAGCTTTAATGCCCAAACTTTTGATATAACAACATTTAAGATAAGTTTTTATTTATATTTCCTAAGTCATTTGAAGAAAATAATTATCGAAAGTTTTACCATATTAATAAAAAATTATTCATACATACATTATTTAAAAAATGTTAAAATATGCTCCTAATCCTTGTACGTTTCATACTTTGGGAATTTAGTCTTATACTTTTAATTTTGGGGATTTAATTTTTTTCTCTAAGTCGTTTGTTTCTTATCTCTTGTTTTGCTCAGTAGCGGTGCCAGCCTTTAGGCTGGCTATCGCCTACCTTTTTCGTCATCAACCCTTTCTTTCTTTCTTCTTCTCATTACTACACATGTCTTCTCTCTTTTCAGTTTGCAGATATATTTTGTGGGTATTTTTGTTGTCTTCACAAGTTGTAATAGACAAATGACGGTGTCTGTCATTCGCTAAAACTCCACTGGCCACTAGTAGTTTTTCTTGGAAAGTAGGTGACTCTTTGTCAACTTCTTAATCTGTTTCTGTTTTGAGAGTATTTTAAAATAATAAATTATTTCACATGTCGATTTGGATCCATGTTGTCTTAAGTTTTATATTTTTTTGTTTGTTTTTCCATTGTTTAATAAATCTTCAGTTTTAGAAGTTCTTGTCTGCTCTTGTAGCACGTTTTTTAGTCTTGCTTATGCATGTAATCTTAGTTTTACAAGTAATTTCAGGGATGATTTTGTTGTCATCCTCTCTAGTTTAGTAAATGCTCGATTCTTTTGTCGATTTTTGCTCGCCACTTTGGACCATTCGGGGTTGATTTCCTTCTTGTATTAAGTGCTTGCAATCAGTTCAAATATATCATGCTTGAGTTGTGACAAAGTCAATTGTCAACGTGTCATAATGTTCTATTGATGTTGAGGTTTAAACCTTTGTTGTGTTGATAGAATTTATCTTTATCCTCTACGACGAGTGTTTTTTTTTTTTTTTGAATTGTATGGTTCCATTCGTTGAATAAATTAATGAATTTACTTTTTTAATTTTTTTAGAGATTTAATCTCTATACTTTTTTTCATTTAAAGATTTAAATCCAATTAATTATTTTGTTAACTATGCTGAGGGATTTAAAAATAGAATAACTAATAGGGTTGAGACTCTTCTATTTTGATTGCTTTTAGACTTCTCACGTATTTTCATCTATTAATAAACACTATGGTGGATCACACCCTAAATCTACACACCTTTGGATTATACTGTCGAAATTTAAAGAGATTTATTTTGTGAATTTTTAAGTTCTCGATTAAATATTGGAAAGAAATTATAATTATTAATAATCTAAGCTATTATAATCCAAGTGTATTAAAAAAATAATAATCAAAAGGAATTTAGCAGATATATTATTTTATTTAAATATTCAAATCATGATGATTTAATACTAATTTTTTTTAAGGTTAAATAAATTTAAATTAGTTAAATTTTATTAGAAATATTTTGTAATTATATTATATTTTTCAATTCATTCATTATTGTTTGAGAAAATTTATTAATAATTTTAAATAAAAATATTATAAAATTAATATATATATATAATTCACTCGTTCCCACAGAAAAAAGGAATTTATATGAAACTATTATTAATCCACTTGATAAATCATATTTTTTCCCTACACGAATACAAACTAGCTATAAAGTATTGTACGTATGCATAAATGGCAGATTAGGATGGGAAACACATGCACGTTCGGTGCTTCAATAGTCATAACATAGCAATTTATTTTTCGGCCTACCACCGAGCCAAGACAAACTAAATGCAAATGGGACCAAATCTTGGAGAAGGGTCGGTGAGAAGAGTACAAAATGACAGACAATTTTACCAGAGATACAAAGTGGCATTGTATAATGCATGTTATCATATTCATTATTTCAGCCATATCCATGATCCACCAGCCTTGAATGATTTGCAGATAGAAAGCCACATGTTCAACTAATACAAAACGCATTTTTATTCATTTGAGTCCAAGAATTGGTAAATATTGCATGTATATATGTATTTGGAAGAACAGCGGAAGGCTAAGCATTTGAAAGGCATGCAGACTTACCATTTCACCGAGCGGCAAGAGTCACCTTGATTGCAGCTTTTAAATTAAGATGCAAAGCTTCACTAAACTATAGCCGAGATAGAAGAGTCAATTGCTACGCTTGGCTCCTCACAAGCAGTTCTCTACTGAAGACTTTGGCTCCTTAGATGTGCCCTTTTCTTGTCTCTGCAGAACTACTGAAGCCAATTCTCCTCTGCTCTCTTCAGTTTCCTTGCGAATGAATGATGGTCCAGTATTTAACTCTCAGTTTATGCACAAGAGACCACGATGCATTAACAGGCTCTTAAACGAATGGACAGCTTCCTGAAAGGGACAATGTTTCGTGGTTTGTTTATAAAGAACGAATATCAGCTTCTTTCTTTTATAAGGGCTTTTTTCTGACTCGGTTTGGGGGCAATCAAGATGACAGAACTTCTAACAGCTTACTTGATTTATCTCGATGCTCTTAGAAACAAAAAAAAAAACAGTAGTAACTGCGACTGAACTAGAATACAGTGCAATCGATGCTACCGTGCCTGATATTGCTTGGATTCAATCATTATTACAAGGGTAAAGTCACGAATTTTTTGCTAAAACATCGGGTACTATTCTGAGAATTGTGTTTAGTGAATTTAAAGGAAATTCGAAAACGAGTGAGATAAATTAGATTCATAAGGAACCAATTATTAATGTTGAAGATGAAAATCAATTTAGAAAATTGTGAAGTGAAAATGTGGGAAATGGACAAAATAGTAATTTTGGTAAAGTTAGTGGATTAAAAAAACTTAAACAAAATGAAAATGTGAAATATTATTCAATTTTTTGGATGGGGATGACTTCCATTATGTATTAGTCGAATGGAAATCATTTTTGAATTAAATTGGAAAGGATTTGAAAATACATGAACCAAAATTGTAAATTTAATCATGAACCCAATTATCAACCACCAAGAATTACCCACTGCTTGGGTGCTAGACAATAAGAATCCAACAAGTAGTCCATAATAAATTGATGAGGTGGCAAATGAAACCCTTCCTCCATCAAATATAGCGACAGGTAAAATCTCGGTCTTCCCCCACCGTAACGTGGCCCAAACATGGAACTCAAATTGTGCTTCCTCGTTGGAACACTAAACTCATATTTAAGATTATTTGTGAGGAGACCTCTGCATCTTAGGACTTCCTACTCCTTTGACGTACACTGACCCCCACTAACTTATCGTAATCCCTCAAATGATCAGGCATTTGCCCCTTTTGGTTCTCGATCGTCGAATGTCTCCTAGGATTGACTATAGTCGGCCTATTAGTTGTCACCGTCGACTTATTTTTTGTGGTAGAAGATCTACCTCCGCCTCTTTGCGACGAAGGTCTATTAGTTCTTCCTCCTCTCCTCACAAGTTTGACCATTTTCTAATTGAGATCGTGAAAACAACAAAGAAAAGAAAATTTTGAAATAGAAAGAATTTAACAAGAATCTTAAGCAAGAATTTGAAATGACAAAATGGCCTCTGACTAAACAAAAGAACAATTTATAGTAATTCTTCATAAATGCACCGTTTTGAGATTCAAGAAAATAACCAATAGCATTTGGCTAGCTGTAAAATGTCGTATACTCCTCATCATGACCACTATTCCCTAAAAAACCGTTGCATTTATGACAGATGTTTTAAAAATCTTATGCTACTTCACCTTTCCTGGCAAGACAAACCTTTAGGAAACTTCAGACTATGTCTCGTGGAAAACCACTTTATAACCTTCCGCTCAATTGAGGGTTCGCTAAGTGGACACATGTCAACACTAGAAACGTCATTGAACCACGTTGATTTTCTCTAAAATAACGTCCTGACAGGCCTCTCGACCTCAATATCTCTAAGTATGACCATCCGTTTTTGCTTAATGGAGTCATCCACCCTGACTTAAGTGTGAATACTATTCTAATATGAACATACTTCCAAGGCAACAAAATGTCTATTTAAACTTAGCTACCTCGTACTAATAAAGTCTCATGATACGCTTCTATGATTATCCATAATGCATTCAACGTACCTAAATGTATATCCTGATATGTCATACACGCAGACAATGGGACCTCTCCTATAAATACCTTGAGAAACGATGAATAAAGGATTGAACCTTTTAACACCCTAAGGTTATTACGAACACTCATCTTCATAATCAGCTTGTCCCATTATCCTTATTTTGGCTCTCGACCTCCATTGTACTACCTTAGTCTTCTTCTTGCTCCCTCTTATCTACCTCCCTTTTTATATCTTGTATCAATAAACTTACTTTTAAAAATATAATTCACTTTTATTTTTTAAAAGGAATAAAAAGATATGCCACTACATCAATATCATATTTTTTGAAAGAATTTCAAATTACAATTATATATGTTTTAACATTAGATCAATTCTCTTTAATAATATGTTAACCCTAATTAACATTGATTAATTAAATAAAAATAAAAAATAATAATAGTAAGACTAGGTTTATGTCTTTTTTATTCAACTAGATTTATATGATTTATGGTATGGTAGTTTAGAATTTAAAACTTTAAGATTTACTATTTTAGAGAAAGAGTTGGATCAAGATTTAGGGTATAAAGGGTCTAGTACTACTGTTTTAGGGTTTAAAATTTAAGAATAGTAAGAAGTGTTAATTTGACGTTTCTTGATGTATTATATCATTCATGAAATCTAAAGAAATATCATGTGATATTATTATTGGTACCTCAAAAGTGACTTGTTAGGATATCTTAATCAAAGTTAAACTCTTATTTAAATTTTGTAAAAGAAAAATTCTAATTTAAAAAAATATATATAGGGGCATAGTTAGGGGGATTGGCAAGGTCCTGACTCCCTCTAAAATGGAAAATTTTCATTTAAGCCCTTTAAATTTTTTTAAAAATTTAAATTAATAAAAATAAAATTACACTTTACACCCTAAAAATGATAAAAAAAATTATAAAGATATATATTATTAAAATGATGAAATTATATTTTTACTATAATAAAAATTATAATTTAATTTCGACCCCTAAAATAAATTTCTGACTTCTCCTGTTCAACGATAATTTATTAATAATTAATTGGTTCTATAATGTTGGCGTTTCATGTGGATATGAATATTTGTTTATATTTGATTATAACTATCCAAATCTGCTTTAAACAAGTTTTAAAATATTAAAATCAGATTAAAACACATGCACTGCCATCCCTCATTAATTTCTAGCCAAGCTTTAAGCTCCAAGGACTCATCATTTCTCAGTTATTCAGATTTAACATTCCTCATACCAAAACCTTGTCGTACCAAAAAAAGATAATAAGTCCTAAGAAGGCTTCTCTATAAAAGGATGTTCCTCATACCATTTTATGTATAGGATCCAAGTAACTGAGTTCAAAACCCTAAAAACTTTGCTTAACCAACACTCATATTTAGGTGTGGAGTTCACATGATTTATATCGCTCCATGGCAGCACGATGAGATTTTTTATCAAGCTTCCGTTATTGAATTCCTTTTATTCGGAAATTTTCTCAGACCAGATATCTCACTCTTTTTATCTAACTTTCCCTGTGTTCTCAACTAAGAACTCAGACCGCTCACTCCTTTTTGAAGGTGTCCTTGTCCACTCGCTCAACAAACTACCTTATCAAGTACTCGCTTTTTAGGTGTAAACTTTTATTTAAGTGTGACCACACCTCTAACAACAAGTGAACCCCACTAGTGAATAACAACAACCTCGTGTTGTCTGGGATCACTACATCCACACCTTACGTATACACTATGTCATTATGTTTGCTCTAATGACCAGCTATGTCACACTACAATATAAGATGATCTCTCCTATAAATACGTACCTTTCCAAAAATGAAGAAAAGAATAAACTTTTAAGCTCTGAATATACTCCGAGCAATCACTCTTTCAATAATCAGCTTATCTTCTTATTCATTTCAGACTCTTAACTTTTTTAGGTAAATCGACTTTGTTAACTCCATCACATACTCCTTTCTTCCTCCTTACTTTCTCCTTACCTCTTCCCTTATTGTATCAACATGACCAAATACTTTCGGTTATGTTATATTGGAAAAGTCCACGTAAAAAGCATTGATGAAACAAAAGTTTATTCATGAATACGCCAATGACTGACTCAGATTATATATAATATATATGGCATGACATCTGTAACTGTAAGAAACTCTAGCTCTTTGGATTCTCAATATCCCTTGCATTCATTTGTCTTCTCTTCAACCGCTTTTTTCAGCTCTTTTGTTCTCATCGGGAATCAGCAAGAAAAAAAATTACAAAATTCATACAAAAACAAGTTGGTGACAGCCGTTTCCGGTCTTCCTCTTTTCAATTAATTTTAGCCATTTCCTTTTCTGCTTCACTCGATTGTGAAAAAGGAAAAAGCTTTACGATGGCGGTAATGGGAAGAATGAAGAAATGGTCGGGGTGGTCACAGTCACAGATGTTAGCCGCAATGTTGGCGGTGCAGGTGTTTGCAACCGGTCAGCAATTGCTTTCCAAAGTCGCACTGAGTCAAGGATCTTTTATATTCGCACTCATGGCTTACCGGCATTTGGTTGCTTCTCTTTGTGTTGCTCCTTTAGCTTTCTTCCTCGAAAGGTTTTGTCTTTCTTTTCATATATAATATAATTTGATAGTAAGAGTGATAAGTTGTTCCAAATATTGAGATGTGTGTATGGCGAATTGTGCAGAGAAAATTCAAAGAAGATGGGGTGGTCGACTTGGTTGTGGCTATTCATCAATGCCTTAACAGGGTAAGTCACTTGAGTTTCCCGGTTTGGGTTTGGTTTGTATCGAAGCATTGCGTGGAAACTACTAACTTTCTTTTACCTTTATTGTGTTGCACGTTTAGCTGATTAATGATTTATCATTTTATCATCAAAAGTCTCACCATGCCATAGACCATAGTTTCTTATACTGACACGTGGTAATCAATCATTTTTTTCATATTTTACAAAAAATTTAACTTTTTTAATAGGTTTAAATTTGAGATTTTATATATATTCTTTAATTTTTAACATAATTTGATTATTAATTAGTCCAAATAGTTAATAACGTTAATTTTTTGATTAAAATATTACGTGGTTATATATAATTTAAATATCCCACAACACGTAGTTTCACATTTCTCTAGGGTTGCATCGCTTTTTTTCTTTGACATTATAAAATAATGGTCAAATTTCAATTTTGGCCTCTAGACTATGTTGAAAATTGACATTTAATTTATATACTTTAATTTTCGACATAATTTGATCCATTTACTTCTATAGTGACATTAATTAGTCTAAATAGTTAATATTGTTAACTATTTCAATCAAAATGATGGCATTAATTTTTCACAAGAAAACTATTTCAGCAGAAAAATAAGTGTTTTATCATGACGATTTCAGACGAGTGTTTTTAGAGGAAAATTTTAATCAATATTTTCAACGTTATTCTTATTGTTATATGACTATCAAGTAATAGAAGTAGATGGACTAAATTCGAAAAGTATAAGATTATATTCTTGAAAAATAAAAGTAAATGGACTAAATTCTAAATATTCAAAGTATATAGGTATGTAGAGCATATTTTAATATTCAAAATTTTTACTCTATAATCTGACCTAAACACATAATAAACCCAATACGAAACGTGAGCCGAGAACCATACTAGTTATAACAATAAAAGAAAAGCTTCCAAATAATGTTTAATGATAAAAGCGCCATGGAAGTCTTGTACTAGGAGTCAGATTAAATTTTGTTTCCTCTAGCAAATCAGTCCTTCTACATTTGTTCAATGAGAAAATTAGTCCTTTTTTGTTAAAAAGTTTATTCATTTGTATTGCTAAAAACTAGACTAGCTAATGAAATAACCAAATAATGATACGTGGGTTATCACGTGTATTTCATACTGACCTATAAGGAGCAATTTTTTTCCTTATCCTAGGTTAAAACTTAAACTAATTTACTTTTTCAATGAAATTCTAAATTTTAACAAGCGAAATTTATTAAATACTGATGTTTAATTAAGGGCTAATTTATCGATTGTATATCCATATTCGAAAAAAAATTCAATTCATTTTGTTAAAAAGTAAAGTGTTAATTTTTTTAAAAATATAAATTGAGTTAGTAATTTATCAACCAATATGATCAATATTTTCGAGATACAGATAAAAAGGACAATTTTATTAAGACAATAGATTTAAGTTTTTATTTTGGTTGTTGATTAAGTCTTGGTTTGACATACGTATTATTGTTAATATAAAAATATATGGGTTTAAATATATTAAAATATATTTTAGGTATAAAGAGATTATTAAAAAAAAAAAAGTTTTGTTTTTAGTTTGGTGATACACATTTTATATTCCACTTTTTTGAGACGTAATATTAATAGTTGATTAGACGCATAACGAAGGACAAAGGTTGATTTGCTTTTGTTTTATTTCTACGTTTTGCTCATCGCTTTCTATTTGTTTGGTGTTCTCTACTTTGGGAATCATGCGAACCACGAGGAAGCTTAGGTATCTTTCCAATTAGGCATAATATCTTTTTTGTCCTTTTAACTTTAATTTAATTTTTCACTTATTTTAACTTTTAAATATACATTTTATATCAAATTATCTTAAAATAAATAAAAAAAGTTAATCTTTATTAGTTTTACTGACATGACATATACATGAATAAGATGTCAGCATTTAATTAATTAAATGTTGATATGTCGTTCACGTGTAAATCATATGAGTAAAACCAAAGCATTTAATTAATTATTGTTGTTTTTATTTGAAGAAATAAAAGAGCTTAAAATTAATAAAATCATGACGATTCATGCAGGATAACAGCCGCCATGGGACTCTTCTATTGTGGACTTCGAGATACTACAGCCACATATTCTTCAAACTTCCTCAACATAATTCCCATTGTCACTTTTGTTTTCTCCATCATTTTCCGGTAACTTTGATAGTTGATGTTGCATTATGTTATAATATAATTTAAGGAAGCCAATGAATGAGATGTTGATTTATAATGTAGATTTGAGAAGCTTGGATTAGGCAGCAAAGGTGGCAAAATCAAGACCGCGGGTGCAATTTTGTGCGTGGGAGGAGCACTGACAGCTAGCCTGTATAAAGGAAAAGTGTTTCATCTCGCTGATGGTCACCATTTTCACAGACCTGCAGTCATGGAGGTTTCTAAGTCTCAATGGACTCGTGGAACTTTCATGCTTGTCGGTAGTTGCGTCTGCTACGCTAGTTGGTATATATTGCAGGTTTGATACGATCATCTAATTATTAATTAATTAATTAACCTCTCTTCTCTTTGTTTGATCATAATGGTTGGGTTTTGTTGTCTCAAACAAACAGGTGAAGTTGCTCAAAGTTTTCCCATGGAAATACAGGGCAACGCTGCTAACATGCATCATTGCGTCCATACAATCAGCAGCAATAGGGCTATGCTTAAACAGGAGCAAAGCAGCCTGGAGATTGGAGTGGAATTTGCAGCTGATTACAATAGTTTACTCGGTAATGTTACTGATAAAATTGCATCTCCGTTGAAAGACCAAGATTTGAATTAGCAAGGATCTTGAATTTTATGCAGGGTGCATTGAGTACGGCAGCAACATTCTGCTTACTTACATGGTCGATAGCTAAGCGAGGCCCCACTTATGCCCCAATGTTCAATCCTCTGGCCCTAGTTTTCGTTGCCATATCAGAAGCTTTAGTGCTTGGTGAACCGATGAGGCTCGGAATGTATGCTCTATTTTCCTTCTACCAATTTCTTTGCGGACATAAAAAGGCTTTAAAAATCAATAATAGGCTTTACTGACTCATTCATGACTTCAGAGTGCTTGGAACGGTTCTGATAATAGCTGGGTTATACTCATTTTTGTGGGGGAAAAGGAAGGAACTGAAATGCTTGCCTTTATCGAACGAAGGAGTTGATGAATTGGCCACAGCAGTCCCTGAATCCGTCGAGTTGAAGACCTTGGCACCTGTTTAAAGCGTTTAGGCCATGGAAGGAGGAGCTCCACAAAATCCAGTAGGAACTCATTTTTGTTAGGGTCCGTCTATTTACTCGGAATTTAATATAGCTTGGAAAATAAATTCAATGCTTTTCCAAAGTTATGTTTTCGGTCTTCATTTTGGTAACACATTGTTCAATCGGAAGAATTGAAATTAATTAATAATATCACATGAAATATTTATGATATTAAAATTAAAATAAATTAGACTATGAGTAAAACGAAATTTAAATACATAAACATACCATATTAAAATATTAAATGCACTACAATTATTTATTTTAGTGCTGTCATCAATCGTGAATTAATGTCGATTTGATTTATGGCATCAACTCAATTAACAACATTATTAATATATACAACTGATAAAGGTAATAAATTATGCATATTAAAATAAAAATGTTTCCAAAAAATATTGAAAAGAACATTTTGATTGAGTGGTAAATTTAAAATTTTACTAGTTCAATTAGCATGAGTTCAAATATCATAATATGCATTATTTTTTGTTAAAATAAAAAAAAATAAACTACTCTCAAATAATATAACTTATTTTAATTACAAAAGGATATTTTCATAATTTTTCTAATCGAATTGGTGCTCGATTGACTCGTGACACTAACTCATTTAGAGGCTTTATAAATAATATAAATATACAAAATTATGTAACATATATTTATTAAAGTTTTGTATAAAAACTAAAAATTATTTAAATGGTAAAAGAAAAAAAATTATATCCATGACATGATGATGTAGTTTAAATTTCATCATAGACTACTTTTTATATTTTTTATTGCTTTATAAAAAAATTTAAAAGAACATAAAAAAAATAAATTGTTCAAAACAAAAGAAATACGAGATCAATTGTATAAATTTTTTTTTTTGAAATGATGATTTAATGTGCCATGTCAGCTTACTGTTATACCGTTAATGGCAATTAACGGCTCAGTGACTAAAATGTTACAACATGTTAACGTAAGTGACTAAAACGTAACATTTCAAACATAAATGACTAAAATGTAATATGAGATAAACAAAAATGACTATTTTGATAGTTTACTCATAATTTAAAGCTAAGTTATAATTAAACAGGACTAACATTTAATACAATCCCACCGCTTAAAAGAAATGGCGGATTTGCCATTTAAGGCCAAGGCATAATTACCACTTAGGTTCCCTTCAATTATTATTTCATTTCATGCTTCTCTAACAATTTAATCCCTTTACTATTTATATAATAATTTAATCAATTTAATTACTAATTAATTTTACTTAATTAATTACTAAGTAATCTTTATTTCTAATCTAATTGCTGATATTTTTATTTTCTAATTCCGTACTCGTATTGTAAGTACTCAATAAAAAAATCTTTGAACAGTCTGATTTAATAATTTCGGATTTTAAAGTCGACTTCTTCAACACCGACTAAAATCGGGTTATTACAACCATGAGATAAAATAATAACATATCGGGAGAACGGATTTATCCTAAAGAGATTAAAGATATCCTATGAGGGTAACACATTTATGACAATATCATTAGACGAACACTAATTGAGTAGCTTTCGTAGTGGTATATAATAAGGGAGAGCTCAGTCACAATACTTTAGTGGAATGATTTCGTGACTGAATAATATTGTAATTCATAGGTGAAAAACCAAAACTTAATTATAAATTATTTGAGCATTAATTATATATGTCCAATTGTTCCCTCTGCTAGCTCGAGATAACTAGTAACGAATTGTATGTAGAACCAATAGATAGAATTGAGTCGAAACAATGAAGTAAAAGAAATAGATCGCATATATCACTATTCGTAGTTAATGCATTTTCTTGCTAAGTCCAAATATGACTTGAGAATTTATTTAAGGTACTTCGAATTATTATTTAATTAACTATAATAAATAATTGAAGTTCGAAGATGAAATTGAATTAATTAATTATTATGAGATTTATTGAACAAGGAAATTAAATATATTTCCTTATAGATTCTATTATAGTAAAGTTGTTATTACTTTAACAGAATTAAAATTGCGTTGAGAAAATTATTTAATTGATAAATTAATTTTTTTAATTAAATGATTAAAATAAATTATTAAATAATATTTATTTTGGGAAATATAAAATAAATATTTGGTTGAATTAAATTATAAAGTTTTAGGTTAGAAGTTCAGGAATCACATATAATTAGACCCAATACATGAGAGGCCCAATTAGCCCTTATATAGTATGAGGGGCAGCAACCCTAGTAAAGAACACACGCAACATTCATAAATTATTATGTGCCAAAAAGTAGTGATAATTTACAAAGAAAAAGTTCTATTTTTTGGGAATTGCAAGTTTTACTGCTTTATAGAGAGAACTTACGTTCCTGTTGAAAGAAAGTAAATAGTTTATTCTCTGTGATTTGGTTCGTGCTGCTCGAGCCCGCAGTTGATACAATTCGTGGTATGAGAATAAGGAAAAAGGTCGTCCGGTTGAAAGTTAGGATCGACTTGAGTTCGCCTCACACAAAGCACATGTATAATTCAAGTTTAATTTTATTGTTATAAGTAACATAATGACTCAATTTTAAGAAAATTTTTAGACTTCCGCTGTAACTAAATAATTATTTTATTAACCAGATTTTTCCAACAAGCACAACTTAGCCCAAGCCTTGTCCTTGACATAAAACTACTTCTTAAACTTATTTTGAAACTCCACCCAAGTCCCAATCGCGATCCCACCTCTCTTCTCATCTATTCACCTACTATGCCACTATACAAGAGCGACATCAGTAAAATAAATTGAAGCAGTGTTTACTTTAGTGGCATCATCCTCAATACCCCTCGCACAGAAGTACTATTCCATCCCTAATAAGAAGTTGTCCACATCCCTCGTGGACCTCGTCCTCTTAAACTCTTTCGGTTTTGAAACATCCATATTATGTTTGTGTGTTGCACCCAACACCCTTTTTCCCACAACAGTTCTACAAACAACGAGCTCTCCCTTGAGCTCATCAATCTGTTCATTCAAAGTTGTCACCATGGCTTCAATTTCCTCCTTCAAAGCCGTCATCATAGCTTTGAGAACTCCATCCCTCTATGTCAGCTTCTACACAATGGAATTGAAAGCCCCTTACATATCTTCCATGTTAGCGTTAAGAGCATCCAACACTTATAGCTTGAGCTCATCTCTCCCTGAGTCTCGATCCAAAGTGTGCCCCTTAGCTACCTCATGGCTTTTCTTCATATTACCCACAAAGTCGATAGCATATCCCTCGATCTAGTCGCTTTCCTAGCCCCATGGGTCTACATTGAGACATTTTGATCTTCAACTTCTTTTTTCATCTGAACTCGACACCTTCGAATATTGGCTTTAGTACCAACTATCATGGGGCTAGAACTTTAGTTTGGCAAATCGCGTAGCCTTAGGCAAAAACTTTACTTCAAATCTATCTAAGTCAACCTAACTCTTGAAAATGTGAGAATTCACAAAGAAATTCTCAAAAGCACTAAAACTTTGCAGAAGCTTACACTTAAGCGAAAAAGAGGCAAACAATCAGAAAATATCACAAGAAAGCAATGCACAAAAGATGTTTAAGTAAATGCTTTCACAATGTTTGATTACTTTGAATAAGATACAACTGAGTAAGATGGGATGATTACAAATGAGGGGGAAGATCTCTATTTATAGTTGAACTCTCCCAAATCTAACGATATATTTTAAATTACATTGACTGCTAGATTAATGCCTATTTACAAGATAAGAGTCCTAAGAGATATAAACATTATACAATCTTATCCCTTAGGACTACAAATATTCCCCATGATAACTCTAATTTACTGGAATGTTTCACTAAGTCACCAAAGCTTCAAATAGATAGGTTTCTCCATATGTTCCACGAATCAGGCCAATTCAAGTAGGTTAAATGAGCTCCATTTAATCAATTGACCTCTATGGACTATTTTGTGTGCATTCATCGTGAGTTTTGATCTGTGACTCATGACATATATGTATAATACATGACTAGTAATTTAATTTAACCAAACAAATTTCATTACTATTGTTTTGGTCAGGACTAGAATTTCAAATTTCGAAAAGTACTAGAACTAAAATAGACCAATTCATAAATGACAGGGACTAAAATTAAACAAATTAAAATATAATAGCTAAATCTACAACTTTTGCAAATTACAAGGAGTAGTAGCAGAAGCTAACTTATAAAAATCATAATGGAGCAACAATAGGAAAAATCAGGCTACGAAAAGATGCTAAAGACTAGGAGAGGATGGTGACAACCACAAATGTCTTTTTCCTAGCCTTAACATGGTTTTTTTGTTTGCTGTCTTAATTGAATAAAACTAGTATGGCTCCCCACGTTTTGCATTAGGTTAATTGTTCTTTAACCAAATTATAAAATAAATTTTGAATGTTAAAATATAATTCAAGTCTTTGTACTCTTCGTGGATTTATAATTTAACGTTCATACTTTTATTTTTAAGAATTTAGTCTATCTATTTTTCGAATTCAAAAATTTAACATTAAAATTTTCTATTAACTTTGTTGGGGTGACATTTTAAATTTTTTTTTAAAATATTCACATGGTAACCATATAACAACAAAAAAAATACAATGGATGTGAATTTAATAAATAATTTTTATCAAAATAAAACATTTGGGCTAATCAATTACATTGTAAAAGTTGAGGTATGAAATTATGTCAAGAAGTTGAAGTATAAAGATTAAATCTTAAATTTGAGCATTGTACAGAAACCAATATAGAAAAAATACGATGTCATGCTACTTTGCCACATTCATACTCTTTTTTTGCCAAGACGTTTATAAATAGTTGAAAAAAAATCACTTTTAACCTTTCAACTACAAATAACTTTTTTTTATACTTAGACACTTGTCAACATACAAAACATATGATAGTAAAATAATAAGATAACTGTCACATATAAGTATTTAAATTATTTGGACTAATTAATGCCATTGTAAAAGTAAAGGACTAGATTATGTAAAATTAAAATATAAATATTAAATATCAAATGAAAACATAATAGAGAAATCAAAACTACAATTTTATCATTCTCTTATAATGAATCAAAAAGAGGAAAAAAATCATGTCATTAGTTGGTCCAAGTAATCAACACTACTAATAATTTTGGTAACTGATGTAGATTTTTCAAAAAAAAGAGTTGTTCCAAATCATCACGTAAAATAATTTTTTTGTTAGAATATTATAAATTAATACATTGTTAACTTACACTCTAGCCTCAAAAATTAAAAGAATTCAAGTCGTTTAAAAAATAATGTAATTGTAAATTATTACATGATAAAATTATATTTAATCTCTCAAAAATTTATAATTTAATTCTGCTCTTAAAGAAAATGTTCGGATTCTCAAAATTTAACATGATTTCGAAAAATTAAATCGAATTCAAAATTATTTTCTTTTAATTTTAAAAAATGATTTTAAGTGATCGGAATTTGCTTTTTGTTTTGTAATTGTCTATGATTTGCCTCTCGTGTGTATATAAGTGCAGGAAATCAAAGTTTTGATATATAAAACACAAGTAGTTAAAAAGGTAAGTTGTCTACTACACATGAATGGTAGTGGGTGGCACCCAAGTTCACAGATTTTGGTCAGTCTCCAACTTGTGCAAGTTGTGGGTCATTTTGCTTATAATTTATATTCCTTAGGTTTCATGGTAGTGGAGACTGAATCGCGTCTCCTTTCGGCTTCGTATTCCCAAATATTCCGCCTTTCAATTTTTTCCCTTTCCTCAATTCCTCCTCTTTTTGCTTTTAAAGTTAATTATACCTTTGGAAACAAGGTTCAACAAGGAATAAAAATACGAGGAGATGATGGTGGAAAAGAGGTTGACTCATTTATATAAGTGGAAAGCCGACAAAATGATAAGAGGATAGGAAAAAAGTTATGTGAGATAAGAAGGCTAGTTGCAGGAATAAGTATTCGTGGATTGCTTAAAAGGAAGAAGAATCCATTTCTCAATGTATGGAAGGGTATTTACTAGTGTGACATGACAAATTATTATGGAAGAGGTTGTGAGGGATGTGCATAGTGTGGTTTATTTTGTTATTCCTTCATGTAGTACGAGGTTGTTACATTCAGTAGATCTCGGTGGTCCTTAAAGAGAGTGTTCATACTTGGAAAAATGTTCTTACTGAAAAGCGAGTCTAGATGAAAGGAGGATGTCTCATCAATCAGTGAGCAGTTCAACAACGAATGGTTGATCTAGGAGGTTGAGCAACTGAAGACGGCTCGACAGATGGTGAGTAAATGTCTACTCTTAGATGTCGAATTGGAGCTTTCTGAAGGTGCCACGTGTCTAATTCAAGTGGTGGTATAACAATTTTAATGATCCAACTGTCATATTTTATATTTATTCAATTTATATTAAAAATTTATAACTATTTGTATTATGTAAAAAAAAATTTTACCGTTCAATAAATATTAATGTATATAATATTTTTGATTGATATGATAAAGATATCAAATCAGTTTAAAATTTTACATTTATTACACGTATAATTATATAATAAATTTAACCATACAAAATTGTAAATTTCAAAAAAATTCCAATAACTTTTTAATCCTAAATTCGAAAAAGTAGAATAAGGAATAAAGGATAAGAACATAAGGACAGTTATATCAATAAAATAACCGAAAAAAGAAGAGTATAAATATAAGGAGAGGAGTAAGTGGTGAAATGAACGAATTCTATAACAATAACAAGAAGAAGGTGAATATGAGGTTGGGCTTTGTTTTAGTTGAAAGCAGAGCAACCAAAGACCATCGTCCGGGTGGTGGTCGTGGTGGTGCTTTCACTTTCTCTTTTTCATGAATGGGAAACCACCGCTATTTGTTTCTTTCAAAACCATTCCCTTAACCCAAAATCAATCCTCACGTCCGGTCAACTTTCGGGAACGACTCTGTTTTTGAATTTTTTTGAATTATTAATTCATTATTATCATTTTTCGTTCGATTTTGTTGTAAAAATCGAAAATGAGAAAGGATAGGAGAACAAAGATGAAGGGAAGAGTGTCAAGGATTGGAAGCTATGCGATTGCATCTTCCTTGAAGGATCATCCTCACCAACCCTGCATTACCTGCACCACTTTTAACATCCTCGCTCCCATTTACAAACGCCTTTCTCATAAGGTTTGCTTATATATATATATATGTGTGTGTGTGTGTGTGTTATTGTATTGGATTACTCTTTTTCATATTTTGTTTTGTTTTGCATATATTGAATGGATTCAGGACCAGAATTGCCGTGAAAGCGATTATAGGGCATATTGGTTGGCCAGGAACCAACGAATATTGGATTCTTTATTATACGAGAGATCTTCCATTATTTGTCTGCAGGTATCTCTTCTCATTCCAATATTATTGATTGTTGTTATTATTATGAATCTGCAACAGCCTTTTTTTTTTTCTGCCTTTTTCATTATTCTAATTTACATTGCCGTAGGAATTCTGGGTTGGAAATGAAGAGCTTGTAAATATGTATGAGAAGAGGCTTGGTGATGCTGGTTATCTTAAATTCAAGCTTGGACGTACCAACAACCGCGGTGATGGTAACTATTATTATTTATTTATCTAATTCAATATATGATTATTACGAATAGTCTCTCAATATGCAGCCGCCAGGCATACTGTTTAGTGCTTAACCAGTAGGCCATAACTAAGTCAGCCACCGCATAAGTCTTGATTAGGATAGCTGATGCCGACAATCATATAGTATCACTTTTCCACTTGTTGAGGGGAGGTTGTCTTGGACGTATTTTCTCATTTAGGGTTTTGTCTCCTTTGTCTCCTGTATTTCGAGGAGAGCCTAAAGGAATTGACACAGTTTAAGAAATGTTTAGGTTGATGTAGCTATCACCTGCTAAGGTAAGGCATTTAAGCCATGGTTGATGGTTCAATCCCTACAGGCACAACTTGCATAATTAATATTTCGTACAATACTGACACTTCTCCCAATTAAGGCACTATTTGAAGTCTCATGAATTGGGTTTTGAGGTTTAAGCCTTTCTTCTATTTGCCCTTTTTCGAAATGGTTTATAGGCATTGGGGTTCATGCATTTTGAAGGAAATGATAAAATGGTTACTTAAAGGTTAAGCAATGAAGTGGTCTATTTTTCTTCCATCCTAGATTCCTTCTAACTAGACCTTACTTCTGTTGGAGATAACAGGTCTGTTAACTGCGGTGCATAAGGACTACTTTAGGGTTATTAATTATAGGGAATTGCATTTCAATGATTGTGGAGACCGGGTTGCGCAATTGCTACATGTTGAGTTGGTTACCCCTGCTTCACAATGCCGAAACAACGATCCTTGCCAAGAAATTCTTATTGTCAATACCCATTTGCTTTTTCCTCATGATTCAAGTTTGTGTATAGTGCGATTGCATCAGGTAATACACCCTTTCTTACTTAACCTCAACTTTTTCATCAATACGTTTTCTTATCCTTGTTATATACTAATTCTTTTGACAGGTCTACAAAATCTTGCGGTATGTCGAATCTTATCAGAAGGAATATAATCTTAATCCTTTACCAATTATGCTCTGCGGGTGAATATATGCTTCATTTCTTTTAGTTTGGACCAAATGCTAATATCTTGCCCTTGTAGAGCCACACTAATTATTTTCCCTTCTCATTTTCCTACAGTGACTGGAATGGGAGCAAACGCGGGCACGTTTACAAGTTCCTTAGGTCCCAAGGCTTTGTATCATCATATGATACTGCTCACCAGTACACCGATGCAGATGCACACAAGGTAAATATCTTTACGCTCCCACCAGGACTACTATAGGAGGGCATTGATATTTCACTTGATCTTTTGCTAAATCTTTTAATTAAATGTCTAGTAATTTTCTGATACCTGTGTTTTAAGAACAGTGGGTTAGTCACCTTAATCATCGGGGAAATATATGCGGTGTGGATTTTATATGGCTTCTCAATCCCAATAGTTATCGCAAACTTCTGAAAACAAGTTGGACCGAAGCAGTATTTGGCATGTTCAAGGTCAGGAGCTTAACATTGTCGTTCTACTTCTTCGTTCCCCTTGGTTTTCATTTTCATTCTCTGCCCTCTCAGAATGTGTTTTTACTCCTTTGGAACATTTTTATCTGACGGAAAAGTTCTGTTTCAGAATCAACTAAGGAAAGCTTCATTGACAGAAGATGATGCGTTTGCTTTTCTTAAGGCTGACAATGATGTTGATTACATTACCTACTCAGGTTTCTGTGAAGCTCTTCGACAGGTATTAGAACTTCCCTCCAATTGGGATCTCTTTTTTTTCCTCTTGTCATCTTGTTTCTATTGGGATCTCTTTTTTTCCTTTTGTCATCTTGTTTCTTAGTAGGAGAACATAACTACTGCAGTGTTCTGTCTTTCTACAGTTCAATATAATCGGTCATCGCTATGGACTAAGTGTTGAAGAGACAAAGGACTTGTGGGTTCAAGCAGACATTGACGGAAACGGTGTTGTTGACTACAAAGAATTTCAGGTAACTCTTATGTAAAGTTTTCTCAGGTGTTGCAAGAAGCACTATACCGGTGTTGTGTATATGGTCTATAGACAACGCATAAATAATGTACAAAGCATTGAAAATCAGACATTGCTAACTCAAATTCTTATGAATTCCATTAGGCTGACTTATCACACACAATCACACACACACACACACACACACACACACATAATGCTAATGCTAATGCTGCGGAATAATGATTTTGCAGCTGCGAATCTGGAAACCTACATGGTCAGAGCCAAGAGAGGGAGACATCAAAGAAGGCCAAGATAGGGGCCATAAGGTGACTGAAAAATATGGTAGGAAGAAGCAAGCTACTGGTTTTAGTGTGAAGAATGCAGTTTTGTTTCCTCCAGAAGTGGAAAAGGGAAGGTGGCCAGAAAATTATTTTCTCTCTGATCACGCCCGACTTACAGTGGTGTTCTCACCGATAACAATGCCTTGTTCCCAGCTAGCATAATGACAAAATCTGAGATGCAAGGAAACTCAGATGGCAAATTTTGTATGGGGCACTGAAATGAAGAGAAGTTGAAGGATCTGGAGTAGTCTGTGCTGTATGCATGTTAACCATAGGAGTGCCCCAGAGAGAGCCTGAAAATGTTTTATGGTTCTTGTAATACTGTTTGATCAACATCAAGCTGAAGAACCTCAACTCTCTCATACTATCAAGCAGGGGACTCCCACTCCAATGCCTATGATCGCAGGAACATGAAATTTAAGGGCATCACTCCATCGAAGTGGCATTTCGTCAGTGATTGGGCAGATAATGGAATTGCTTCCCCTTATTTGCTGGTTAAACAGGGGAAATGGAAAGGAAAAAAGAAGTGGAAGGTATACATGTATATATTTATATATTTTTCATATATAGGCAGGTTACAGGTAGCAATCAGTCTTTGGGTAGCATGGTGAGTCCATCTTAGAATAGAGCAGTGGCCCACTGAAATTGTGCAGTAATGTAAAGTACTAGACTAGCATTTGAAGCATCAGAATGTATAGAGGAAGACCCCCATGTTAGTAGGTAAGGTGAAGGAACATTTATCCAATAGTGAATCACTTTGCAGACAGATTATATATAAACTCCACCCGGTAACAATATTAAAAATTTATATTTAAGCATCGTTTCAGAGGTTTTTTCCATTAATTTCTATATAAAGCTACTTTTTTACCTTAATTTCATCTCTCTTCTAATTGTCTTTCAAATAAGTTTTTTCTAATGAATGATACTGTAATATATTTTTTTTGCCACCATCTATCTTTTTAATTTTAGAAAAAATATTCATTATTTTATAAACTTCACATATTAATATTTAGTAATTTTATGTATAAATATTTTTTCACAATCTTTGAGTTTTTAATCAGTGATTAATGAGAACAAAAAAAGGAGGATTCTTGCATACCAACATATAAGAAATTTAGAAAATATCTTTGAACAAGAAAATATAAAAGATAAAAGAGGAAATTAGGAGAGAGGTGAAACTAAGGGTTCACTTCACTTTCTATATGCTTATTTGGAATGGAATAACCTCCATTGTTTCAATTATGAAATTTTTACTCTAAGTATTTAACAAAGTTAAAATGCCTTTTTAAAATTAAAAAATATTAAATTTTTTTAACATTATTTTTTTTTTAATTTTTA
The DNA here is from genome assembly GCA_025698465.1 of Gossypium longicalyx. Classification (NCBI taxonomy): domain Eukaryota; kingdom Viridiplantae; phylum Streptophyta; class Magnoliopsida; order Malvales; family Malvaceae; genus Gossypium; species Gossypium longicalyx. The sequence continues at coordinate 90,833,723 of CM046998.1, forward strand.
AATTTCAATATATTTAATTTAAAAAGTTTTTAATGCATAAAGCGTTTTCAATTTATTCAAATAGTTTAAATTAAAATTTTAGCACAGTTTTCAAAAATTCTTTAAAATTTCCAATTAAAATATAAATGTATATATGTTGTTATAGTGCTTAACAAGATATCAAGGTGGTGCTATGGAGGCGGATTCATCTAAAGAGGCCGAGAGTTAGAACAAGGATAAAGGGATAGGCTAACTCAGAGGATAATTGCTCAAAGTAACTTTAGGGTGCTGAAATCCGATCTTTTTGTCACTAATCAAGGTATTTATAGGAGAGATCCTCTGGTCCATCAGCATGACATGGTAGATTGCTATGAGGAAAATTATCCTCATCCAATGCGTGAAAGATGCACACTATAAGGCCCATTCTGTTATTCCTTCCATTAGTACAATGTTGTTATGCCTAGATAGGTCCCACGTGGTCGAGGGTGTTTTCACACTTGAAGAGTGTTCACACTTAAAAAGCGGATGGTTGGTCCTTTTTGAGAAGGGCAGATGGCCCTACCCCAAGGCTTTGAGAATAGGTGGACAGGAACACGGGATGTTGGTGTTCCCTTTGTCCATAGAAAGGTCAACACTATTTTTGATGTTGACACGTGTTCGAGTCACAGAAGGGTATAATAATAGGCCCCCAAAGTCGAACATGAGGTTACAAAGTGGCCTTCCATGAGATATGATATTAATTAAGGATCTAGTGGTAGGAAATAATTTACTCTACGAAGTGCCGAAGTTGTTTTAAGGTAACTTTCATAAATACAAAATTTTTGGGGAAAAATGCTCGTAACATAGAGCATCTTACATTGCACAAGTGGCCAAATGCCTTTGATTATGGCTATTTCCCCAAAACGGCGTGTTTAAGTCTGCCAAGGAGTTCTATAAATGTAGTTTGATATTTTTCCCTGAAATTACTTTTGTTTCTATGGAGTTTCAAAGTTTTTCTTTTCCATTGTTTGGAGTTCCTATTTAGGAGTCAAAGTTTTCGGGTGCGCAACTAAATAATTAACAAAATTTTTGTTAGTCCCTAATATATTTTGATACATCCCTTTTTTTTATTCCTCATGATTTTATGCACCCCTTATAATTTGATATTCTCTCATTTTTTTTTGTATGCTTTCTAAATTAAGTTTTTACATAAGGAATTAATTTTTTTGTAGTAAATTTGCATATTAATAAATTTTGTTATATATATATATATATATTAATAAATATAAAATAAATAAAGCAAAAAAATTTAAGACAAACAATATTTGGTACATCTCCATATTTTCTAGTCCTCTCATATGTTTTGGTAATCTCTCAAATTCTTTTTGGGTGGTACACCCCATAATTTTTTGCATTCTTTCATAATTGGTATTACCTTAAAATTTTTTATACTCACTTGGTAATTTTTTTTGGTATTCTCACATTTTTTCACAATTCATCATACTTTTTGGCACTTCCTCATAATTTTTTGGTTTGGTTCTCTTTCTCTTTCATATTTTTTTTTTAATATGGTGTCGAAATTAAATTTTGATATAAAAGTATTATTTTTGAATACTAAAAAATTTATTTATATATAAGGATAAATTAAAAAATATTAAAAATTAAATAAAGAAAGAAAATTTTTAAGACAAACCAATATTTGGTACTACCTCAAAATTAAAAAAATATTATAATAAATACTAAAATAACAAAAAAAAAAACCTAATATAATAAATATCATTCAAGGAAAATCCTAAGTAATTAAATACAAAACAACAATTAATTTTCAATAATTTTAAAATTATCTTTATATAAAACAAATTTTGTAGCATGCAAATATAATATTTTTTTGAATATTAAATATTGGTTGGCCTCAACAAAATCCTAACATAATTTTTTAGTATGCAAAAATAATATGAAACATACTTTTAAAAACATGCCAAAAAATATGAAAGGGTATTAAAAATATATTTTATTTGTTTAATTTTCAATATTTTAAATTTATTAGTATTTATAAAAAAATTTATTAGTACTAAAAAGAATTAGTGATATCAAAGATTACAATTTTTTTGAGGAAATACTAATACTAAAAAATTATTAGAGAGTATCAAAAAATACCAAGGACTACCAAATATTGGTTTACATTATAAAATTTTAATTATTTATTCTTTTAAAAATATTTATTAGTATATTAAAAAATTTATAAGTATGTAAAAATATAAAATATTGATTTCTCGTGCTAAAATTTAATTTTGAAAGCATTCAAAAAAAATTTCCAAGAGATTGTAAAATTTTTTTTAAGAAAGTGCCGAAAAAATTATGAGTAACTATCAAATAATGATTCGTGTTATAAAATTTTTATTTATTTATTTAATTTTTAAATTTATTAATTCTAACGTGAAAACCAAAAATTCTAAATGCATACCAAATATGATTAGAGAATATAGAATGATTTTTGAGAGATTTTCAATAATTATAAGAAAAAAAAAAAAAAAAAAGATAAGACAAATTTTCAATGTTTTACCAAATTATAAGAAGATAGCTTACGGGAATGTCCCCTAGCATTTGGCATGTCATGGGATCAACGGTAGGTGAGATATTTTTATTTCTTTTATACAATTATGGTTTGCACCCAGTGAGATGAACACCCCACAATTTGGGTTCAGACCTCATCAATTTTTCATTGCCTCCGCCTGCCTGTTGGCTGCTTCAGTTGAATCAGTCTGTTGCCAAATTTGTATTGGCAACTCGTGGCTTCCATCGCTACCGAGATGGTTGCCCGTTTGCACACTCTGCTTTTCTCTCTTGCTTGCCTCTCTGCTATACATGGCAGAGTTGACCATTATTACAAAGATCACCTCCTTAGCTCAGCCCAGCAGGAAAAGGATTGGTTGGTTTCTATCAGGAGGCAAATCCACGAAAACCCAGAACTTCTCTTCCAAGAACACAACACTAGTGCTCTTATCCGCCAACACCTGGACCAACTTGGCATCCCTTATTCTTACCCCTTTGCCAAGACGGGAATTGTCGCCCAAATTGGCTCTGGTTCTAAACCCATCGTTGCTCTTCGTGCTGACATCGACGCTCTTCCCCTTCAGGTCATCCTAAATTTGACCATCCTTTTGTTTATACAGCTGATCATCGGAGAGTCCGTGTTTCTGTTAGCCTGAATTTGTTTTTTATAGGAGCTTGTGGATTGGGAACATAGGAGCAAAATAGATGGCAAAATGCACGCATGTGGGCACGATGCTCACACTACCATGCTTCTTGGTGCTGCCAAGTTGCTTAATCAACGTAAAGATAGGCTTAAGGTTAGCTCTGATTTGGATTTTTCTCAACTGATTGTATGTGCCTTTGACTTAGCTAAAAATGCATTTGTAGGCTTATTGCAAATTCTTTTGTTCCTGTATTTACAGTTTCAGCTTGTTTATACGATATTATACAGGTTTCGTTTGGAACAGTGCCATATATACAGCCTCCATTTGATAAATATAGTTTAATTAGGAACTTGCAAGAGATAAAAAAAAATGCTATTAGTAGTCATTTTTCTCACAACATCATGTAGTAGCATTTGACCCTCTTCCTAATATTGATTCCATAAAACCTCATGTACATATATATATATATATACACACACACACACACACACACACACACACGCCAACATATATGACAAACTAACATGTGCGCATAGGTAAACTTTTATATGTATTTTTCAGAGGAAATAACAAAATGTTCATCTCCTTGCTCAAGTATTAGTGTTAAAGGTTCACAAATTTCAAGTTGGCTCAAGTTACATTTTCCCTTATATGCCCTGAAGGGAACAGTCAGATTACTTTTCCAACCTGCAGAGGAGGGGGGTGCTGGTGCATCTCACATGATAAAGGAAGGAGCTTTAGGTGATGCTGAAGCAATATTTGGAATGCACATTGATTATAATACATTGACAGGAAGCATAGCACTGGTTTCAGGGCCAGCCTTAGCCGCTACATGCATCTTTGAAGCCAAAATAGAAGGAGTTGGTGGCCATGCTGCGCGGCCTCATTCAACTGTAGATCCAATACTTGCTGCATCCTTTGCAATTTTGGCACTGCAACAGCTAATCTCTAGAGAAGCCGATCCTCTCCACAGTCAAGTATGTTCCCATTTTCTTATCTAGATATCCATTCTCAAATTAATTGTGACTTACCCTAACTTGTTGAAGTATAGGAATATTCTATGCCTATTCTTTGGCAAATTTGACATCCATAATTTACTGATACACACAAACAATGCATATATACTGGTTAAAGTATGCAAGGCATCCAATGCAACCTAATGCCCGATGTCTTTGTTTCCCCTGTAAGGTGTTGTCTGTTACTTTTATTAGAGGTGGATCAGCATTAAGTGTAATCCCATCATATGTTGAATTTGGGGGCACTTTGAGGAGTCTCACCACTGAGGGCTTGCATAAACTACAACAAAGGTTGAAAGAGGTACACAGCAATATTTTGCCCTTTTAGGTTTTAGCAATAACCATGAGAATCATGATTTTCCCATTGATAGTAAGAAAACTCCTAGCATACGTTCTGCCCTTAGCTAAGTCTTACCTTTTTGAGCTAATTGTTTTACTAACATATAATATGCGTGTGTGTGTGTGGTTCTTTTCCCTTTATAGAGTGGACAAACTATTGTAACCTTTCTGGTTTGTTCATCTTTGTTAAGACATGTATATATCTTAGACTTTGATTTAGGATTTTAATAGGCTGAAATTTAGGAAATTAGGAGATTACCTTTCCTTTTTATGTATAGTTTCACTTGTATATATTTTCTCTAAGTTTGAGGGTAAAGTATGAAAAATATATTCTGATTTTCTCTCTTTTTCTCCTTTTCTTTCCTTCCTCTCTTTTCCTTTCAGAGCAGTAGCCACTCTCTTTTTCTTCTCTTTCTTTCTTGTCAAATGAACAATCTTCTTTTCCTCCTTCCTTTCTGAGATGCTATTCTCATAAAATAATCTTGTCTGCTATGATTTCTCTGTTGGCCTGCTGTATTGGTGCTCTGGGAATTATCATATGATTTTTGCTATTTTTATGAGAGTATCTCATTGTTCTATGTTCTTTGCTGCATTGCTGATAGATCATTTTTCTACTATCATACATCAGCTTCAGGTCATATTATATTCAACTTAGTCTTTTAAGATCTTGGCTTCCTCCAAATTGTTTTGTTCTTACAAGCTGAGTGAAAGATGTCCTTTATTTTCAGCTTAAGCATTTTTATGTACCGGTAACTTACTGTAGGTCATTAAAGGACAAGCAGCTGTACACCGATGCAAAGCTTTTATTGACATGAAAGAAAAAGATCACCCTTTCTATCCTGCTGTTGTAAATGATGATGGCTTGCATCAACATGTTCAGGAGGTTGGTAGCCTTTTGCTTGGTCCTGAGAAAGTGAAGAGGGGCAAAATGTTAATGGCAGGAGAGGACTTTGCCTTCTATCAAGAAAAAATCCCTGGATTCATGCTAAACATTGGAATTAGAAACGAGGAACTGGGTTCAATTCATCCTCTGCATTCCCCGTATTTCTTTCTCGATGAAGATGTCCTTGAGATCGGTGCAGCCTTACATACTGCTCTTGCTGAACTTTACCTTAATGAACACAAACATTCCATTTTAGATGAAACATTTTAAGGGCTTCTACAGTAATAACTTCCTGTGTAATGATATTTCTCTTGCGTTTTTTATGCAATGAAAGGCAGTCCAACTTTCCCATTGCAGTAGTACATTTGCAGAAGGTTCTATTTTGAATCCCTTTCCATTATGATGGTTGTCTATGCTATGGCATAAATTCAGAACTAAGTTCAGTAAAAGCAATGGATATCTGTCTGGAAAGAGGGGTGTTTAGAACGCGAGAATAGGATCGAGTCTTAAACTTGTAAATATTACAATAAATTCTGACTTACAAACTAAGTAAATAAAGAAAAGACACCCAAACCATAATACCATAAAAGATCTCTAAGATATAAAATACCCATTAATGAACTCTTAGTAAAATAATAAATAAAGACAGACACATACACCTAAATATCATAAACATACTTTTAATTAAAAAACATATAAAACACTCATTAATAAAATCTCCTAATACATCTCTTAATAAAATAATGATAAACAAATCCCCTCTAGAAAAAGAGCTTGTCCACAAGCTCCAGATTGAGTAGCTCCTACACTGTTTTTTCCTATTATTGAAAGTTAGGATATTTTAGTTTGATTTTACGTAACATTGTCAAGATTTTTAATCTCCAACTAAAATAATTTTTTTACGTTGGTGCCAGAACATCACACTTGTAACAAAAAATCATTCTCTTTGTTTTGTCATCTCTATACGAGTCAACCTTTTAACAAATAGAAAGTTTGTCTTGCGGGTATTGGAGTGTATTGTCGATGCACATCCCCATCCGAATTGACTTTTTTCACTGCAACGGTTGTTACTGCAGAACTTCCCCTTCAATTTGAAAACGTATTTTGCCACAATGATTCATGCAAGCCGATAGACCTGGTTAATTGTTGTTTTTCTCAAAAGTTGTTGTCAAGTTCATTGCTTGAATTAAATTCCAAGGTTTTTGCATCTCCACATCTAATCGAATGGAACTTGACAACCTTGTGGTAAGTATGTCATTCAATTGATCTACCCACATAGATTCAGCACGAGGTAACAACTCTTGAAATCGACGTCGATACTTCTCTATCGTTCCTGCTTGTCTCAACTAGATCATTTCTCCAAGGGGGTTATCACACATCGATGGCCCAAATCTAATTGTACAGTACTCTTTGAAGGCAACCCATGAGAGATTGGGTTCTTCCATTTCCGTTGGTACAACCACAACTGTGCTTATCTCGTCAGGTGAAACACTGTCAATCCTAGTTTACGTACTGTCAAAGGTGGGAAAGTCTAACTTTGTATATCGTGGCACTATTCCTAACATGCCAGCTGTCTTGTCTTGTTCTCTTGCCTATTTGGTTGACATTATTATCTCCTCCGTCAAGTCCCTTGACCCTTTCATGATTTTGGTTGGCAGCCATTAATTCTTGTATTTGCAACGACAATTGTTACAATAGCTTATTTCCCAACTTCTCCATGCTTCAGCCATCCTAGACTCTAGTTGTTCCAGATTCACATCAAATTCTTGTAACATCCCGAAATTCCTGATTAGACATGTGGTATTATTTTAGTGTCGGATAAGTGAATTTATAAAAAAATTTGGAGAACAAGTCAGAGAAAGGATTATTATGAGAGTAAATTTGATTTTGGATATGGAAATTAATGAAAAGAATTTTAGAAGTGAAAATGTGATGAGAGGATCAAATCACAAATTGAGAAAATTTTAAGGATTAAAGTGTAATTTAATCAAAATGTGAAAAGTGAGTAAGTATTGAATAGGCATGAGGATAAGTTGGAATATGTACCAATATGATGAGAATTTCATTTGGGACCAGATTGGAAAAATTTTAAAAATATATGAACTAAATTGTAAATTTTCCAAATTTATCGAGAAAAGGGAAAAGAAGTAATTTTCATCATACATAGATATACATAGATTCATATTAAAAGTTATAAGTGAATTAAGAGATTTGGAATTGATAATTGCCTAATATTGTAAAAAAAATTTATATAAAAGAATAAAAAAATGAGTAAAATAATAATTTTGCCATGAAAGGGTGTTTTGGTCAATATCATAAAAATTTTATGATAGAAATATTATTTAGATTGAATATTTGATAATCGGAGTTATTATGAGCCGTTTAGATATCATATTAAAAAATTGGACAAGAACTTTAAATTTTGGGACTTAACTTTGGAGTTGTGCTTTTTGGCCCATATGTTGGCATTTTTAAAGGAAAAGAAAAAGGGGAACTAGCCCCGTTACCAACATAAACAGTTTCCCCCCTCATTTCCTTAGTCATTTCTCTTGAAATTTCTTAAAAATTCCAGCACCCACCTTGATTTTTGATGAAATCACTTGGAAAACTACCTTTTAAACTCATTTCTCCATCATCTTTATCAAATTTTAGCAAGGGTTTTTTTGGTTCTTGAGAGGAAATGGAAGCTAGTGAGAGAAAATTTTAAAATGGTAAGTAATGGGAATATATATCCCTTGTGACATGGTATTTTAGTTTAATGGATATGAGAAAGCTTAGAAAGCCTTGGTATTAATTTTAGATATATTTTTTATGTGTTTGGAAAATGAGGGTGATAGGGTAGTAGAACAAGATTATATTCAAGTTGTTCGACATGAAGAAGATTTGAATCTGACCTAAAAGAAGAAATAAAATGGAATTAGAAAACAATAAAAGTCAAAATAAAAATAAATAAAAACCGGGAAAGAACGATTTGGTTTAGGAGAAGAGCTAGGGTTTGACTTGGATTATAGTTTCTTGAAGTAAAGGAAACCTCTCTTAAACAACAAGAGTGGTCGAACCTTGATATGAAATTAAAACAATCCAAATAGATTAATAAAACTCAAGATCGAAGCAAAACAAATTAATAAGATGAGTAGAAGTAATCGATTAGAAGAAAGAAGAGAGATCTCATCAAATCGATACATTCTTGATGGATTTTTTATTATAAGAAATATACTTTTTGAAGAGTTCTTGAGCTAGAAATCAAACAAATAGCCACTATTGGATAGATTAGAGAAAACTGAACTAGATTTGAAAAAAAAAATGTAAAATTGCAAACGAATTGGGAAATATCATGTTCTTGATGTTTAAAATAGATTTCTTGCAAGGAAATCCTTGGATCTTGAAATTTGAAAGTTCACAAGAATGTGGAGTGTCAGAAAAAGATTAATATAAACTAAATCAAGATAGAAAAATATTTAGGAAAGATGGAAAAAGATTGAATGGAATGTGACCGAAAAGACAATGTTCTATAAAATCCTTTGCAGAATAATCTCCAACAAGCTCCATAAGTTGCTCTAACCAACCCCCTAGGAACAACAACCTAGTAAGTAAATTGGTGGTGAAGAGTCCCCCACAGCTTCAAATAAAAAACCAAGAAGAAACCTACTTCTGAAAAGAACAAAAGAGAAATCTCACCAAAGGAAAATACTTAAAGGAGTTGAAAATTTATTAATGAATATGTGTTCAACATAGCTTTACATAGGAAAAGGCTAGAGGAAAATAAACTCCTTATGAAATTATTATTACTTGCTAAATAGGTTATAAGTCAAGTCCCTAAGTTTAAACATGAAAAAAATAACTAAGTATAGAAACTAAGGCAAATAAAAAAAAGGGAATTCGGTTAACTTATATAGCTAAGGCATGGACTGAATTTTTACAAAATAAAATAACTTTATTGGGCTAAATTAAACATGCCCATACATCCATATTAACAAATAAGACCTAAACAAAATAAAAAGTGTAAATTACTCGAAATGAGCTGGATAACATGATTTAAGCTCGTGGGCTTGCTTGGGCTTCTTCAAGTGTGACGCCAATTGATGTTATCATTCTCCCATATGGGCTCATGGTCACATTTTGAGTATTTAAGTAAATAAACAAGCTTTGACCCTCCTAATTCGTCCTCAATCCATATTGAACTCCAAAATTCATCATTTTGAAGTTTCAACTTTTCTTCTTGATAAAGTCTTTGTATGAATAAGTTGAGTTTTGACTTCAACTTCGAGATTGGACCTTGAGAGAAACTAAGTCCATCTCTATCACGGGGCTCAAATTGGGACGGGTCACTCGTATCAGAAGGTATATGGAGAATAAAGCTTTCAAGCTATTTTTAGCATGAATTCAATGTTAGGGAGGCATGAATTTGTATTTTGGATAAGGTAGTTAGTATTGCACCAGTGAACGCACCATTTTTCTATTGAAATTGGTATGTATCAATACCAATATGTTTTGATGTACTGTTTCAGATTTATCCATATGTTTTAAAAATATTTAATATATGTATATACAAATATTTGCAAATATTAAATAAATTATATTGAATAAATTTATTTGTAAAATATAAAACTATCACGCTTTCTAGCTATAATCATGCATTTGCAAACACCGTACACATCAACCATGGGTACAACATACTTGCATACAAATATAATATGTTGTTATTCAATCACTTATTAATTTGAATTACATAATTAATGTCGTCTACGTATAAGGGGTCAAAAAGGTGTAGCCCCCTTACAAGGTTGATGAGCCGTAGTCCTAACAAAAATTAAGATATTGCAATTTGATTTTTGTGGAAAAATCATTAACATTTGCCAATTTTTAACCAAAACATAAACATATCCCATATTCAAAATCAATGTAATTTCTTTCTTCTTCTTCTTCTTCTTTTTCAACAAAAGCTGATATTTATTAATATTACTAGGCTCGTGGTGGATGAACAAAATCTAAACAGCAGAGAAATGAAAAGATAGAAAAGTAGAAAAAGAAACCCAAACAGCACACAAAGTACACAAGAAAACAACAAAACCACTAACGCACGAAAACTACCCCTCACCAAATACAAAAAGTCTTTAGAAAGTTATCAGCCAAAAATTCAACTTCTCCAAAGCAAATCCTCAATTAAGTCGAAAAAGGAAGAGAAAAAAAAACTTTGAAACCCAACCATGGAGATTCGACAGAACCTTCTCCATCTTCAAAGCGTACAAAACCGTCTCAACAATTTTGAATCCAAGCCGTCCAATCCTCAGCCACCACCTTCCCCACTGAATCTGAAGCTTCATTAACCCAAAAACAAGGGAGTTGTTGTAGGCGTCCTTCTAGTGCCAAAGTATGAGCCATCCTATTTATTGTTCTTTGGACAAAACAGTAAGAAACTTCCTCAAAATATCGTTCAAGTATATGAATACTGTAAATAATCGGTCTAAGAATAGATCTATTCTCCCCTTCTAAGTTAAGTTTTTTGAATATCGACAGAGAGTCCCCTTCTAGCAATAACCTCCTAAAACCCATTTTAGACGCAAAAGGCATAACACTTTCACACGCCCTAGCTTCAGCAACAAAAGTATCGACCACATCCCTAGAAGGGTAAGTACACGCACCCATAATTTTCCCTTCATTATTTCGAGCTAAAACTGCTGCAAAAAAAGTTCTAGATTCTCTTTGAAATGAAACATCAAAATTTAATTTAATAATACCAATATTAGGGGGACACCACAAATCCTTTACCATAAATTTAGAGTATGACTTCAGATTCACTTGACACGAAGAGATCTCTTGACTATAACCTCAAATAAAACCAGAAGATCCTGCATGGAGAACTTAAGATCTTCATGAATCAATTTATTTTTCTATGATATAAAGCCCAAAAAGAAATAATTAAAACCTGTCTATTGATTTCATCTGTTACACGAAAAGTGTTAACAAACCAATCTTTATAATTCGAGGTAATCCCACTCGGAGTAATCATGATGTTAAGAGAGGCCCATAGCTGCTGTAGAATACCACAAGACCACATCAAATGGTCAGAATCCTCCGAAGCTTCCTTACAAAGTGGGCATACTACATTAACATTTAATCTTCTTTGAAAAAAGTTGGTAAAATGAGGCACATAGTTGTTGAAAAGTCTTCATATATGTATTTTTAATTTAGTTTGAATATGCATAGCCCATAGTAAATTGTAGAAATCTCTGTAATTATCAGCTGTAAGAAAGATATAGTCATTGCTCTGTAATTGGTTTGTAATTAAAGCTCAATATCTACTCTTCACGGAGTACTCCCAGTAGCCTCTTGTTTTCAGACCAACGTACTGTGCAATCTGGGACAAGCAAGCGGAATGGTAAGAATGCGGTTCGCTTGGTCTTCATCAACCAATCTACTGATCACCTCCTTATTCCAAGTATTTGTCTCAACACCAATTAATTGGTTTACTGTGATCCAAGAAGGATTTATGCTCTGAACTGATAACCTACTATATCCTTGACCAGGCAGCCATGGATCATTCCATATATTCACACTATCACCATTACCAATACGCCAAACGATCCCATCAGCAACTAAATCCCGAGCACTACATATACTCCTCTAGGTAAACGAAAGGTAAAACCAACCTTAACTAATAAAATATCTGTTAAAGGAAAATAATGGGTTTTCAAAACCTTCCTAAAAGGCAATTAGGCTTGGAAAAAATACGCTATACTTGTTTTGCTAATAAGGCTCGATTAAATAAAAATAGATCTCGAAAATCCAACCCACCAATACACTTGGGCTTGCATAATACATTCCAATTTCTCCAATGAATCCCTTTTACTGATTTGTTATTAGACCATTCAAAAGACCCTCTAACTTGCGACATAGAGTTTTCGGTAAGGCAAAACACTGCACAACATAAACAGGAATAGCTTGAAGAATCGACTTAATAAAAACTTCCTTGCCTCCCATCGAAAGATATCACAAACTCTATCCATCAATTCTTTTTCTAAACCGATCAACAAAATTAGCAAAAGCCCACCTCTTCTTTCTTTCACCCATCATTGACAATCCCAAATACTTCTCCGGGTTTGCAGCTACACGAACATTCAATACACCAGTTACTGTCTCCCTTACATTAAGTTCCACACTAGCACAAAAATAGATGAGAGATTTATCAAAATTCACCCGTTGCCTTGAAACCTGCTCATATTCCAAGATAATGTTTCGAACCGTATGAGCTCCCTCACCCGATGCATCTCTAAAGAGAATATAGTCGTCCACAAAAAACAAGTGGTTAATCGAGAGCATTGGAGCACCCCTCATCAGATCTTTCTGTTTAGCTTCATGAAGTAGTGTAGAAAAACCCTTTGCACATAGTAAAAATAAATAAGGGATAAATGGATCCCCTTGTCTCAAACCTCTCAAAGGAGAAAACCACTCACTCGTATCCCCATTAAGACTCATCGTATAAGAGACAGAACACACACACCTCATAATGAGATTGACCCAGTCAATATGAAAACCCAATCGAATCATTATTCTGGCCAAAAAATTTCACTCGACCCGATCATATGCTTTACTCATATCAAGTTTAAACGCAAAATTCCCTTTTCGACTTCTTTTTATTTTATTTTAAGATAATGTAAAATCTCATAAGCAATTAACACATTATCTAAAATATGTCTTCCTGGGATAAAAGCCCATTGAGCTTTATTAACACAAACTCCCAAAATTGCATTCATACATTCCACTAAGACTTTCGCGATAATTTTGTAGATCACGTTACAAAGGTTTGTAGGTCTGAATTGTGTGAGATTTTTTGGTTTCTCAACTTTAGGAATCAAAACGATATGGGTTTTATTAATTTCTCCTATTTCAGTTTCGCCTTTCAAGATTGATAAACAGTAGCTAGAGATTTCATAAACAATAGCTAGAGATTTCAGGACCAACAATATGGAAATACCTTTGGTAAAATATTACTGGAAAACCATTAATACTCGGAGCCTTTAAAGATATCATCGACTTGACAGCATGCGCAATATCCTCCTCCATGAAAGGTTTGAGTAGCTCATCATTCATACTAGTAGTGATCCACTTCTCTACCAACCCAAACAATAGTTCATCATTACCTGTATCAGAAGCAGAAAATAAATTGTCAAAATAATTCAAGGTAAGCTGTAGCATTTCCTCATTCGTTGAAAACCAACATCCATCTTCCCCTTCTAGCCTCGCGATCTAACTTTGATTATGGCGTTGGACTGCAACTTTATGAAAAAAACTAATATTCCAATCCCCATGTTGCAACCAGTTGACACAGGCTCGTTGTTCCCAAAATAACTCCTTCTTATCAATCTCCAAATTTAGGCCTAATTGGACATTAGTAATTTCGGCTAAAACCTCATCAGATGGATCCCTACCATTAAGTTCATGTAGACATTTTTCAAGATCCAAACGAGTTTCCCTTTGCTCTCTATTTCTTAAACGACTCCAATGTTGAAAACATTGTCTCATTTTCATAAGTTTAACCTGTAACACCCCTAACCTGTATCCGTTGCCAGAACAGGGTTTCGGAGCATTACTACCATTTGCAGATCACTTAAAAAAAATTTAAATGCTTACCGATTCAATGCATCATATAAATAAATATATTACCATTCAATCAACAGTTTAGTACTTGTATAAGCATCAAACAGTAACATTGTTAGTGTACTTGCACATATCTCATATAAATTCAACATTGATATAACTATTTTCTCGACATATCGTACTTGAGTTCAATAATAGTCTCAACTTACATAATTTTCTTGTATCAACATATCAAAGATAATCATATATGTACATGTCATGAAACATATCATGCTCTTACCGTTTCTTCATAAGCATAAATGATTCATTTCATTATATTAATATTTCATGCTCCATCATTTCCATATATTTTATGTATATTTATTCCGATAATAGCTTATATCAAACTGAACATAAATTATATTCCATGTACTCATACTTATTTCGTTTATCTATCTTCATAATTATTTCATACAACTATTTTGTACATATATTTCCATATGACCAGTTCTTGTAAACATTACACACAACCATTTCATATAACCATTCGTCATCTGATACATATTGCCTGAATATCAATTGTTCAACAGATGTCATAGCATCTCCCATCCACGGTCTTATTTATCTTTGACATGATGCCATAGTATCTTTCAACTATGGTCTTACTCATTTTCTGTCATATTGCCATGATATCTTTCAACCATGGTCTTGTTCATTTCATATCACGCTGCCATGGTATCTTTCAACCATGGTCTTACACATTTCATATCAGGTTGCCATGGTATCTTTCAACCATGGTCTTATACATTTCATATCAGGTTGCCATGGTATCTTTCAACCATGGTCTTATACATTTCATATCGAGAGCACACTCGCGAACCTCATCCTTACGAGTGGGATTACGGTCAAAGCTAAATCCTCTGTAATATAAACTCATAGAGTATTGTCGGGATTACCGGTCCAAGCTAAATCCTCGCAACGACAATTACTCTAATGAGTTTGGATCTGAATTACAGTCCAAAGCTAAATTCAGACCTTAATTCGGATTACCCGTCGGGCTAAATCCATTTTACACATATTCTTCGGAGGGCTATATCAAGATAGGATCACCCGTCCGGGCTAGATCCTTTTTACCGTCAATTCCTTTTCGAGAGATCCATCGAATTTTCCTTTTCATTCAACCGGATTTATTTTCAATTTATTTGAGTATTATCAATATTTCATCAAATATCATGAATTGAACATTCAAATCATATTTTCATCACATAACCACATATTTCAAGTATTTAAAATACATGATTTAAGTTACACAAACTTACCTCATTGCTTGTTTGTGTTTATAATTTCATTAATCCGATATCTTTTCTTTTTCACGATCGAGTCTCATATTTGAGTCGTTCAGATCTTTATAAATAAATTTGATCATCATTTTCATTCATTTCATATTCTAATGCATTTAATTAATGCTTTAGGCAAAATTTACCATTTTGCCCCTAAACTTTTAATTAATGACGATTTCATCCTTAGGGTCAGGAAAATAAAATTCTTGCAATTTAATCCTTATTTCCAGCTATTATTCTCATATATATTGATAACAGTCCATGAATTCTATAAAATATCAGAATTTTCCATAATTTCAACACTTTTCAATTTAATCCCTAAAACATGTTTTCCCCCGATCTTGAACTAAATTAATAATTTCATTCAATTTTGTAATTTAAATAATAAAATAATCCATTTCATGCAATTTGGTCATTTTTGACATTTTTACAAAATTGCCCATAAAGTTTTACTTTTATTCAATTTAGTCTCTGAGCCTAAAATATGCAAATTAGCCATGCTAGATGAATATTCATACATATTTTTCCTCCTCCTCCTCTCCATTCCACATCCTTAATGTAGATAATACACTTGTAAGTAGCATTATCCATAATTTTTATTATTTACTTTTATGAATATTCAAGTTGTCTATCTGCATCATGGTCACTAAATTATTTATAACTAGAGTTATAGAACTCAAAATTTATATCCGCTAATTTTCCATGAAACTAGACTCATATATCTTCTTACCATAAAATTTTCAGAATTTTTAGTTTATCCAATAAGTACAGTTTATTCTTTAAAATTACCCCTATTCTGCTGTCTAGCAGTTCTGACCCTTCTTCACTAAAAATTAATTATCTCCTCATACAGAATTAAAATGATGTTCCCGTTTGTTTATATTGAAAATAGACTCATTCAGGATTCTAAAAATATAAATTTAAACCCATAATTATTTTTATCCAATTTTTTATGATTTTACAAATTCAGAACAGGGGAACCCGAAATCATTCTGACCTTGTCTCACAAAATTCATCATATCTCATGATTTAGAATTCCATTGCTTACATAATTTATTCTATAAGAAACTAGACTTAATAAGATTTAATTTCATATTTTATTAATCCTATAATTAGATTTCTACAATTTTTGATGATTTTTCAAAGTTAGACTACTGCTGCTGTCCAAAACTGTTTTAGTACAAGATATTAATTACCATGTTATAACACCCTTATTTTCTTTTTCTACACCATTTCTCATCACTTTCTCTTATTTTCTCTTCACTAACATATCATGAACATAGGACCTTATGTAAGAAAACTCTACTATAACATTATTTCCATGCTTTGTCAATAATAACAAACTTAAAAACATATTGAAACCTTGATATACTTACCTTGTTCTATTGATACTAATCTTTAACTTGATTTTTTCTCTCCTCCAGCTTCTATTTCTTGAATCCAACTTGATATTCTAACTCCCCATGGTCTCCTTAACATTTTTCTCTCTTGGTAGCTATGGAAATTCATTTGATTTTTGGGTGAAAATGGTGAATTTTTGGTAAAAAGGACCAAATTGTAAAGAAAGCAAAACTTTCTTTCTTCCTCTCTTTCTCTCACGTTAGTGCATGGAAATATGGATGAGAATTTCTCATCTTTCTTTCTTTATATACTAATAAAATAATAATAAAATATCTTATTAAAATATTAATAAAATAATATTTATCTAATTAAATAATTATAAAATATCAAAATATCTCTAGCATCGTTATTACTTTCTAGATTTCTCTCTCTTCCAATTGACCATTTTGCCCTTCATTATCTTTTAAAATTCCATCCTTAAGTCATCATTTAATTTGATAAAATTGCAATTTAGTCCCTCATAGTTTCTTCATCTATTCAATTTTGTCCTAATTCATCCATTTTCCTTAGTTTCTAGATTATTCCACTCTTAAAATATTTACACTATTGGTCCTTCAAATTTTTCATATTTACACTTTAACCCTTCAAATTTTGAGTATTTACTCTTGTGCAACAAAACTTTTCTCACTTTTACAATTTAGTCCTTTCTTGAATTAATATATCATAATATACTTCTCAATATTGACATATCTCAAAATTTCTTTTTTTTTTCACTTTATTTCCTTATTTTACTATATCAAGGATAATATCTTACTGTAAATATTTTCAGGGTATTACATAACCGGGACACTATCAGATAAATCATCCCAATTTTGTTTTACCTTATCTTCAAAATAATGTTCTAAACACTATTTGGCCTCAAAACAAAAAATCCTAGTCCCGTATCTTTGAGATTATCTTCACATGCCTAACGTGTCCAAAAGAATCGGACAATGGTCCAAAAAAGTATACCTCAAGTGTTCCATTTGGTAAATTGGAAAAAGAGTCATCCAATCCAAAGACGCTACTCCCCTATCAAGTCTTTCTCGGATATTAGTTGACAGGAATCAACCTCGCTCCCACGTGAACCACCTACCAATAAAGCCTAAATCATTAAGCCCACAATCATCCAACACATTTTGAAATTTAGACATTTGGTGTTTAGATCTAAGCCGACCAGTTTTCTTCTCAAAAGAATTCATAATCTCATTGAAATCCCCAACCATAAGCCAATGGAGCATTTGATCATGTCCCAAATGTAGAAGCAACTCCCAAGACTTATTCCTACTCCTTTCATCAGGATTCCCATAGAAACCCTTTAGACGCCAAGTTTATCCACATTCATTATCTTGAACCTCAACATCAATATGATAAGAAGAATAGCTCTTAAGCCGAATCAACAAATTCCCTTTTCAACCCAAAATTTTGAACCAAGTGCTCCAATATCAATACCATTTTCAAACCCACACTTCAGTCGTACCAATTCCATCTTTTTTGAACTTAACTTTGTTTCCATAATAAACAAAATTTGGGGATTAATGGCCCTCAATTTATTTTTGAGCCTACTCACAGTCCGTGGTCTTCTCAAACCACGGACATTCTAGCTTAGGAGTTTCATTGTAGTCAGATGCTTTGCCCTACAGAGTTAGTCGTTAAATTGATAGAGCCTACTTCAAAATTATTCCTTGAAGAATTAGTTGAAACCTCCACTGTCATTTGTCGTTTCTTTCCTTCCAAAAAAAATTTAGAGGATCATTTTCCTCAATCAACACTAAGTCTATGGAATCGACCCCATTTGATTCCTTACTCCCCATATTATGCCAACTGTCATCCCCCTTAGTAAAAATCTTTTTACCAGATTCCATAGAGATAATATTGAGATTTAGCGACTGTTTCTTCATCTCTCCCCTTAAAATACGCCAAATATCATGCTCCCCCTTGAATTTCAGCTCTTAATATCTCTTTCCATATTTACCCTACTACACTCTGAATCGTCTTGTTCCCAAAGCCATTTACTCACGGTTACATTCCGACGGCGCACCACCACATGCAAAGAAATGTCCCATCCAAAAACTATTTTTGATGGTTCAATTCGGGTTCGAAACGGGTAGAAGCTCTTTCCATGACCTAGCTTACCACAAATGAAACAAAATAAACTCAGTTTCTCATACTGAAAACGAGCATAGACAATTCTCTCTTTTTTGATCTGAATCTTCTTTTTTCTTTTCAATTAGAGTGACATATCCAACTGAACACGTATGCGCATGAATTTATTAATCCCTATAGTTGGAATAGAAGTATCGTACTCAAGAAACTGGCCCAAAAAATCACCAATTTGCTTCGCCATTATTTCCGTCATCAACCCTGGAGGCAAATCATGTAACCCAAAACTCAGTTAAAAATAACGAAACTACTAACGGATCTTCCCCCATCTTGATTTTGTGAAGAATAAACAAATGATTTTTGAAAAACCATGGTGTACCAGAGAGCACCCATTGCACATCCACTTCATGAGAAAACTGAAAAAGAATCCTTTTGTCCCCTAAGTTTGAAATGCAGATCCCCCCAATGGGATGCCAAAGATCAAGCATAGAATTGCGTAAGGAAGGAAAATGAACAACACTATCTGTCAAGCATCGCCCAACCAAACAAAATTGATAACTTCGATCCACCACCGTAGCCTCCTCATGAAATGCTTCCTCCTTTTCGTCAAATAAATTCAGATTGGCCAAACCCTCCTCCATCACTCAAATCGTAGAAAAGACTCCCATACCAAAATATGAAAAAAAACAAGGACGAAAATAGAAAAACGAAAACAAAACAGAAAACCCCGTGTCAAAAGACAGATAAAATCACCGTGTCAAAAAACAGACTAAATTTCTTATTGGAACAACATTTGTTCCATTGTCTTGTTACCATATGGTTAACTACTTACCGTGAATAACAAACTCCCTACTGTTGATAACAAACTTGTTAACAATTAACTAAATAACATACAATCCAATAAGCATCCAGTTTAACAATTAACAAATTAATTAGGTGAATCAATAAAACATATTATAACATGCGATTAACATTTAATCAAATATGAATCATGCTATAAATTAATCTAATCAGTCAAATCGAACCAAAAGACATATATCTTATACAATCACATCATTCAATCGAAAGTAGCTTGAATTTGTATCATACAAGTGGCTCAGGTACCACAAATGGATTACCGATACACCTCTTGGCACAGCAGGAAAATATATTATGATGACTACAAGCTATGGATCCATGTATGAGGAACAAACCAGGATTGAGAAAAGGTAAAAAAAAAATATACCTTACACAAAAAAAAAAATATACCTTACACAATCTAAAAACAACACAACAATGAGGTTGATTCCACTACCGGTGTCGAAAACCTCATCCGCAATGAAAAATTCCCAACCTCTACATTATCCACCCAGAAGAAAACGATCAAAAAAACTCTAAAACTTTTTCTAAAAGAATTGAATTTTGTTGCTAGTCAAAGTTTTAATTCAGGTTACTTTGAGTATGGGATTAGTTGTTCCTTTTATTCAAAACCATCTTGAATAGCCAATAACCACTTAGAGGGAAAATATAATATATATTTCTTAAAATGAGATTTTCTCTTTCACTTAAGGTGATATCGATTTAATTTAAATCCTAACATCCTTTTTTTATTTTCTTAATCGAATTTTCATTAATTACAATATTTAATAATTCAAAAAGGCATATTTATAATTTAATCCTCTCTATATATATGCATAAACTAAATACATATATTATGATTAATTTTAATGTTGTTAAATTAAATTAATTATTAGAATATTTTTATAATCAATTTAACTTTTATGACATGTTAAACATAATCCTAACATTCATTACATTCCCGTCGTCCCAACCAAAGAGTGTGACCCTCTAGGATCCTATAATGTTGGCAGTAATATTAAAACAATTCTAATGTTACAAACAGTGAGCGACATCTAGCAATGCATCACTGCTACCTAAGTCGCAAAAAGATGTGGTTTGACATGGTCTTCTATGATAATATTATTATGTAGTATATCTCTTTGTCCTTTATATTTAGATTGAACACAAATCATAGAATAGTCTTACATGTATAGTCCAATCTCTTGTTTCTTAATTTTCGAGTAAACTAAGATAAACAAATAAGTGCGATATCTCATATAATTTAATTTGAGCATGCTCATGCATTTCTAGTTTCATTAAATCAAGAGGGCTAATATATTTCTCCCATTATGTAGGAGAGAAAAATCTTATCTTGGTCACTCACATTGCACTGCACAAATTGTGGCACACCCAACATTAGTCTTTATAGTAAAACCATGAATGAAATATGTTTAATTATGTCAAAGAATACGACTCGCGATGTTAGAACAATGCCTTGTTGGTTTGAGCACGCACAACCACTTAAACATGCCCATTGTTTTCATTTATGGGGCATGGGTTAAAACTCTACCAAGAGCATATGCTCACGTTCCCTTGATAGGTAGTTGTGTGCCACACACAACTTGATCCAATGAGGAACTCCCGTTCTGATTGAACTTGTTCACTTCAAGCACTCAAGCTCTCTATAAAATTGGGCAGCAAAACTTCAGCTCAACCCGAGGACAATACCGTCTCATTGAAGGGCCCATCGATTCTGGACAAACAACACTTTAGAAACTTCTCTGAAAAAGCTGACCTCCTCTTAATTGAATTGGTTTTCTTTTTCTTTAAAAAAATTCGATGGAATGTAATGGTAGCTAAATCTATTACATATCACTTCATTTTTTTTAATTAAAATATTTTCTATATATGTTTTACTATCTATAAAAACTATTTATTTCGATATTTTTGAAAATACATTGTATGTTACTAATAAATATACAGGGGATCACTTTGTGAAGATAGTTTGAAACTTTCTTGGAACAAGACACGGTTTTAGATAAAAGAAATATTATTTAATATTAATGAATAAATAAATGAAGTGATTTGATTTGATTTTATAAAAAGTATGATGATATTTGGAAAACAAAAGTAATTGGGTGGTTCAGAATTCATTGCTTTAATGATTTTTTTAACCAATCATCCAGATTCTACAAACCGCCCATGCTATTAGTTGGGACACCAAACACCCCTTACTTTTTTGTATCTTTTTCCATTATTGTCATTTTTATTTTTAATGTCAAAAGTAATTAAGTTTTTAATTTATAATTACACTTAAACAGAATTCTAAAATATATATATATATATATATTTTTATCAAAATCATGTTAAGTGCTTATATCAAAATGATGTAACAGTTAATGTGACTGTTGATATGATAATTGACACAGAAAAATAACGATATGACGATTGACATCAAAAAATGTTTTTTAGTGTTTAAAATTATCAAAATTTTATACTTAAAATTATGAGAGTTTTGAGTTAGTGAGAGAAAAAACCAAATATATTTAAAAAATATGAAATATTTTCAGGCCAAAATGGGTGTGAATCACTTACAAGTTAGAAGATATAATTGTTGGGTGGAAGTGGGTGAGATTAATTGTGGAGCAGAAAGAAATAAGAGTCTGAATTCTTGTAATTCCGTTGGTTTTGGGTTATCCCAAATATTTGCCACAAATGCAAGTTAGGCTTTCACTTTCTACAATCGCCAATCTCATCCCTTCTGTTCCGTACTTTATTTTATCTGTCAATTTTGGAACACCAAACCGACATAGCAGTGCGTATTAGCCTTGCGTTCTTCCCGTCGAATTGATAGATTGGAACTGGGAAGGAGAAATATACCAGATCCATCACCTCTTTATAGATAAAAGTTTAGTAATCCGGACTAAAAATATTATGAAGGTTCAAAAGTTAAATTATATTTTACTCATGTTTAAAAAATAAATAAATTAATCTTTGTATATTATTAAATTAAAGAGCAAACTGGTTATTTTGTTAAGAATTTTATCTATTTCTGGTGTTAAAAATTAGTCCATGTACATCAATATGAGGTACATGTGGTACACACATGTTATTATTTAGTTATTCCATCAACTACGTTAATTTTTAATCGTACAAATAGATAGAAATTTTAACAAAAAAACTCATTTGCTCTTTAATCTATTGTACAGAGACTAATTTGTTTATTTTTTTTTAATAGAGGAGACAAAATGCAATCCAACTCTTAATATAGAGGTCTTCTTGATATTTTTATGAATAATAGGTTAATGGAATATTTAACTTCATAACCAGGTTTCAAATATGATCACATATCCATTATTTTTTAGACATTATAGGTTCAAATTCATACATTCGTACATTACTCTATTAAACAAGTAAACTTAGAAATCGAATCTTAATATCGAGCACGGATGAACTCACTTCATCTAATGAATCTACTACTCAAATTCGTGGCATATCCTTTCTTAATATATATATATATATAAAATAATTTACTTAAAAAATAAAAGAAGTTAGATTGAAATTCAAATCAAAATTTTGAGGGATTCGATTTTTTTATATATTATAAACATGAATTATAGTATAATAGCCTTTTGGAAACCTAAGAAAGAAGCAATGGAATTAGGAAAGAAATTGAAAAAGAAAAAGGATGACAAAGGTTTGTAATTTCAAGGTCAGCATCCCATGTGATATCTACTTTCCAATACATGTATATACATCTTTACACGCAAAAACTTAATATTTTTTGATCCCACGTTTCAGCCATCTCTACATTTCTTTTATAATTTTTCTCCAAATTTGGTATATGCTTATCTTTATGATTCCTTCCTAAGCATAACATAACTAATTGTTAACATTTCAATTTTACAAATATACCTAACTTTGGATACGATAGAAATAATATTATTTAAATTGTTATACCCCTACTTTGATCTGAACACGTGGCATCACAATAAGTATTTTGAAAGCATTTTCAGATGGTCTTTTAACTTGCATCACCTGGTTACTATGGACAACCTTTTGAGGCTCTGACTTATACCACCCGACTGGTCACTAAGTGATTAGCCATTAGCCCGCTAAATAATAGACCCTTAATTCAGACACCTAATTCTTAGAAGGTATGCATTTATTCTCTAAGAGGGAACCACTAAAACTAGCATCTTTGTATTATCTAAAAAAAGAGAATGTCAAAATAATACTATACTTGATGACAACCAAGGTATAACAATCTTATCACTTGACCGATCACACATTCTCCATATCCTAAGTTTGTCAACAACATGCCACTACCGAACATGAGTTCTTTTCCCCCTATATATACCACAACACACAATGATAAGAAACTCTTCTCTCCCTTTTTGGCAACTTTTAAGCATTCAGTCTAGCACGTCTCGAATACTTACCTTAAGCTTTCTTTTTCTTTTTTCTCTCACTTTAGCTCTTTGCCTATCAAGATGAACTAAGTTCCTTGTTACCATGATCATCTCCTCCTCTTTTGTTAAACACTTGCATCAATATAAATAATGATGAAACACATTTAATACAAACATGTTCAGTAATATATGTTTTTTTGATCTCTACATAAAAGAAAAAAAATTGATGCAAGTAAAGAGATTGTATGAAAAAACAATGTAACATGAAGCTTAGGAATTTAACGTAAAAAGAGACAAATTTGAAGAAGTTCAAGCATAGAAAATAAAGGTAAAATGAGTGGACATTGTGCTCCATGTGTATCCAACCGAAAGCTAGGCTAACAGTTAAGCAGCGCTTTCATGTCCAGTAGGATATATGGATGATGCATCCGACAAAAACTAATGCTGGCTCCTAACATACCAAACACATGAAGTTATGGTTAAAGATGTGACCATTTTTCATTGGTAGGTGGAAAACCAAAGAAAAAAAACCAACACCAAATTTAACAACCACTTTCGAGGTGGGTCATTGTGTATACATACTTGGCAATAGAACCAAGGTTTTCATAGCTGACAAAGCATGTGATTTGGCGGTACTAGATTCCCCCAATCACTTGTCTGACAAATCTATCACCACTAGAAAAAAAAATTTATTATTTAATAATAACTAAATTGATAAAATATATAAATGATAAAAGTTAAATTTATTATTATATTAATTAAATTTATGTAAAATTAAAAAAATAGTAATGTCATAATTAATTATCTTTAATTATTCACTTTTGAAATTAATAGAATTAAATTATTCCGATTTAAAAAAAAAAAAGCTTAATAGTAAAGTTGATAGAGAATGAGGGTCACTAAATCCACCCCAAGTTCGGTGGAAGATGGAAGAAGTATGGCATTATCATCGTCAAATTGGTTCTTTTCTCATCTATCCTTTTATCCGATTCAGCTCCCTCAATCTTGTCTATAAATCTTCCAACTCTGCTCCACTGGTTACCTCCCCGGCCCCTTTTTTTCTTACATATTCTGCCTTGGAGATCGGAAAGACCTCCAAAAAGAAATATTAAACTAACAGGTTCTTTGTATGCTGAGTGGCACTACATGTGCTTTGGAATCCCATAGTTTTCCTTTATATACTCTTAACCCCACCGTCCATCCCTTATTCCATCTCACTCTCTTCTATATAAAACCTACTCTAGTACTGCTTAACCAAGTACCTGACTTAGTTATTTAAGTTAATTTATAGAGGAAATGGGTGAGGAAACTAAGCAGGTGAGAGACTGGCTTTGTTAAAGAAAGGAAAACAGTTTGCATGCACGTATATAATTCAGTATGGATTCCTTTTCACTAACTTATGTTGGCATTAATTGAAAATGTTTGGCAGGAACGACCGCCTGTAGAGGCTCAACCAGAGGAGAAAAAGGATGAGAAGGCAGAAGAGAAGGCAACAGAAGAAAAGAAAGAGGAACCACCGGCACCACCCCCTCCGCCTCCTCCTTTTATCTTGTTTGTGGACTTGCATTGTGTGGGATGTGCAAAGAAGATTGAGAAATCCGTCATGAAGATTAGAGGTAATTATATATTTATCCATATTAATTAATTGGTATATATTTATTTGGTAAAATTATCAAGGAGGATGTTGTACTATAAGCCAGATTGCATTTTATTATTTCTACTAAAAAAAAGTAAATTAGTTCCTATATATTAACTCAAAGAGCAAACCGTATTTTTGTTAAGAATTTCTTCCATTCCTGTTATTAAAAATTGATCCTTGTATATTAGCATGAGATACATGTGGCATGTTACATGTCATTGTTTAGTTATTCTAACAATTACGTCAGTTTTAACGATATAAATAGATAAAATTTTTAACAGAAAATATCAAATTATTATTTAATGTAATGTTTAAGGACTAATTTACTTAATTTTTAAATAAAAAAAGTAAAATATAATTTGACTAGCGTCTATGATACTTATTTATCTCTATTTTGGGACAAATAAAAATATACACAAATGGTTAGCAGGTGTGGAAGGAGTGGAGATCGACATGGCTCAAAACCAAGTGACAATAAAGGGAATAATCGAGCCCCAAACAATATGTGCTAAAATCATGAAGAAAACCAAGAGAAGAGCTAAAGTACTGTCTCCTTTGCCACCAGCTGAGGGTGAACCTATACCAGAAGTTGTCACTTCACAGGTCTCATCCAACGTCTTATAATTTCATTTACTTCATATACAGAAGTATTGAAGGTTGTTGATTGGTTTGATTATTCCAGGTTAGTGGATTAGCAACCGTGGAGCTTAATGTAGACATGCATTGCCAAGCCTGTGCTGAGCAGCTCAAGAAAAAGATACTAAAAATGAGAGGTATAATGTTGGTTAAGTTTCATGCCAATTCAACAACACTACCCTTTTGCCACTTAACAGCAAAAAGCTAGATGATAATTAATGAGTGTGATTGACCAACTGAATGGGAAACTAAAGAAATATAAGACAGAAAAGGACTTCCATATTAGGCAGACAATGGCGGTGGTGGGGCCTTTCCAACGTGACAAGCACTTAATAATATTATTTTAGTCTAATCCGTGTTATTGTAGAATTAAGGGTAAATTACATCCAAGGTTGATAAACTATTGATAAATTTAAATTTCGGTCATGTAACTTTAAAAAGTTACAAAATGGCCATTGAACTATTCGAAAGTTCTCATTTAAGTTACTGAATTATTTAAAAGTTTTTATTTAGGTTACTGGGTTGTTAAGTTTTTTTTTAAGCTCGGTTAGAGAGTTTCAAGCTACGATTTGACGATTAGTATAGTGGATCAGTACCCATTGACGAGTGTAAGAATATACCTTAAATCCAAGTCTTTTGTCAGTTAGTGTAGGAGATTGGATAAGAAAGTTATTCGGATTTTGGATCATAGATTTGTGATAACCAAAGTTGTTTCATGAAAAAAATAACCTGTCAAAGAGAAAGGGGAATGAGAGTTTTTGATTGGTGCAGCTGATGCGAGCCAGTGACTTAAATAAAATTTTTTGAATAATTCAATAATCATTTTATAGATTTTTGAAGTTAAATGTTCAAAAACATAAATTTATTAATTGTTTAGTGAATAAATTTATTAATTGTTTAGTGAATTTGACTATAATTTACCCTAAAATTAATTAGGGATGATTGATGTTTAATGGACACATGTTACAGGCGTACAGAGTGCCGTAACAGAGCATAGCACAGGAAAAGTTACAGTGACGGGCACCATGGATGCAAACAAGCTAGTGGATTATGTATATAGACGCACGAAAAAACAGGCAAGGATCGTGCCTCAACCAGAGCCTGAGCCTCAACCTGAGCCAGAGAAACAAGAAGAAAAGAAAGAGGGCGAAGAGAAGCCGACTGAAGCCAAACCTGAAGAAAACGCAGAGAAAAAAGAAGAAGAAAAGTCACCTGAAGAAGGTGAAAACAAAGAAGGGAAGAAAGAAGGATCTGCAGAAGCAGAGGAAAATAGTGGCAATCGTAGTAACGAGGAGGAATCCATGAAGAGAATGATTTACTACTACCAGCCCCTTTACGTTATCGAGCGAATGCCGCCTGCTCCTCAGATTTTTAGCGATGAAAATCCCAACGCTTGTTGCATTTCATGATGATTTATCACTACGACAAACTTCTTTTTCTAGCTTTAGATTATTTCAATTTCACTATAAGGTTGAGAAGTATATAGATAATTAGTATATATAATTAATGTTCAGTCCTTACCACTGGAGATGAGAGTTTTAGAGAAATCTGGTGGACGGTTCTCACATGATCAATCAGGGAATGTGGGGAGTGGGATCATTTGTACGACTGGGTTGATTAATTACTTGACCATTCTGTACGAAAGGCATACTCATAATAGTATATATGATGTCCATTATATCTTGAGCCCTTATAAATGCCAGACAATGTTGTGCTGAATGATGATGATAATTTTATCTATTTGAAACAAAATTTTATACAAATTTTCAATTTGTATAGAATCGTGATTAAAATTCTTATCGGACATCGTTAGACACGAATTTAAATATTATTATTTTCTTTTTCACCCCAAATATTGTATATAAAAAAAATAAAACTTAAGTTCCTATTGATATTTTTTAGTTGCGGATAGTCACTTATTAAATCTATTTTAGTTAGAATTAGCCTAAGCTTAACTAAGGAAATTTGGATCTACTTAACCAAATATTGGTTTTATAATATGTCTACATATAAGGAAGGATCAACACTGACACTACGATGTCTATCCTAACGATAGTATTAACATAGTTTTGTAACACATTAATTAGCTCTTAAATTTTAATATTTTTATTTCAAAATAATTAACTTAATGACTACATTATCTTAAAATTTTACAAATTATGAAAATACTTAAATCTAAACTATAGTTCTTAACTTAGAAGTTTCAATATTTTTTTCCTAGTAAAATATATTGATTGGAAGAGAATTAAAAGTTCCAACTAAAGCTATTTCACGGTTGAAGCCCAAAAATGTAATAAAGATGTCCAAAAATAATTTGGAAGTTTGATGCAAAAATTGTCAAAATATTTTAAAAATTTTTGTTTTATGTAATTAAGGAAATTTTTGTATTTTCTCCATTGTATTATTTTTGTCTTATAAATATACAATATTAGGTTAAAATCTGGGGAGACCGAGACCTAGATGCTCTTAGTTTTATTTATTTTATGGGTTTCTAAACCCTCTTTTCTAATCAAAGGTTTTATCGAAGTTTGATTTAATAAATTCATAAGACTTATTTGCATTTTAATTCTTCTTTGTTCTTTAGTATTCATGCATCTTCTGTTTTAATTACAACTATTCAAGTTTATTGAATGTATGGTTAATACCGACGGCTTAGAATAGTTGCCTTGTCAATTAGAATAGTTAAATCCATAATTGTTTAATTCATGCTAATACTAAAGACGAACTACATAACTTGTTTATGTCGTAGATTTCATTTATGTGGTGTGGATGTATGATCTAACTTAAATGAACCCCACTAAAGCAAATTTGTTGGTTAAAATTACATCTATCTCTCTTCTTAATGTTGTCGGTAAGTTAAATCTTGGGCGCTGAGTTACAAGGTTATTTATCGGTTAGGGAAATAATTTCAAACGAGCTGCCTTTTGGTTGCCGAATAGGTAAGGAGAGATTTTTTCGGCGTTGAGCCAATAATTAGAACTAATTTATTAAAGGCATTGAAGTAATCTTTGCGTCGACAAAGATTTTACCTTTGGCTAGAGTTTCTTCTTATTGATTTTCTTTCATTTTCTTTCATTATCTCTTTTTACTATGTTTTAATTTTAGTTTTAATTTTAAATTTTAAACCTCTTTTATTTTTTTGTATTAAAGAAATAAAATTATCACTGGTCTCTGTGAATACAATCCTACTTGCTGTTATTTACTAATTTATATTTTTCAAGTAGACTTTTATTTTTGTAGGTCTCAACAGCCTAACAAATTTTGGCGTTGTTGCCGGGGATCAGTGTTAATAATGTTATTTCTTATTTTGTTTTAGTAATTTTTATTATCCTTGACCTTCAATCATTATTGCATATTCATAATACTTTGGATTTGGATAAGAGTTTCCAAGCATAGCAGATGAGGTAAATTTTTATTCTTTTAATAACCGAATTGATAGACTAACCTATCTTGTTCAACAATTGGTTGTAGGAAACTCTCAACAAGTGCAAACCTATGAAAATGTGATTCATGACAATTACGGTTATTACACTAATGTGTGCCTCAAATTCCAAGAAGATTCCTATGTCATAGGGTGTTTAAATTTCAGTTAAAACCAAATTAATCGACTGAACCGAATTAATTCAGTTAATCAGTCGGTTAACCGATCTAATTCGGTTAATCAGTCGGTTAACCAATCTAATTCGGTAGGAGGTCAGTTAATGGTTTTTTGAAAGTTCAATTATCGGTTAATTAGGTTCGAAATCGGGTAATTAACTGAATTAACCGAACTTTTAAAAACCCAATATTATATATTACCAATTCGGTTAATTTTGGTTAATTCAGTTAAATGAACATTATCAATTTATTTTTTTATGTGTTTTATACTTGTTTTAACAAAAAAAAAACAAAAACATAAAAATTTCAGTTAACCGACCGAATTAACCGAAATAGCTTCGTTTGGTTAATTTATTTTGAAAAAAATTTAGTTTGGTTAACGATTTAAAAAGTTCGGTTAATTCGTTTAATGCTAGTTCGATTTGGTTAACTGGTCGATTAACCAATTGAACACGCCTATATTAGCATGTCAATGAAATTAGAGGATTTCCCAATTGACCACAATGGAGATATGATCCAGATTTTGACTATGAACTGAGGTTGCATGCTCCTATGCATCCGTTGTCTTCAAAGTCTAGTAAATCTCTTGAAAATTTAATCGAGTCTCTCGCTAATAAAATTCAATGTTCGTAGGCAAACATTGAGAGCCTAGAAAAACATTCGGAGAACCACTTTTAGAACATAGAAAATCAACTCAATCAAATCACGACTTTAATGAGTATATTAGAATCTAAAGAAGAAGAAGAAGCTAAACAAGAAGTGGTCACTCTCTAGGAATCAACTGATCAACCTAAAGTGAAGAACCAAAGTCATTTTTGATAAAACTCCTTCTCTAGAAAGTTTTGCCTAACCCACAAAGGATGAGGATGAGGATGAAATTCTCAATACTTTTGATAATGTCAAAAAAAAAAAAAAAAGATGAAGCCAGGAAGGGAGAGGTTAAAGATGACATAATAGTGCAAGATGAAAGCTATTTTGTTGAGCCTGTGTATTTTTGCTCCAAATAGATTTGATCCTAATAAAAAATCGAGAGTATTAGAATTTCTTCCACAAATTTTTAATTTTAATACTTGATTTACTTTTAATTGTTTTGCACTTTCTACAGGTTACGTCAAGCAACTACCATCCCTTCAACTCAACCACGTACTTTTACTATATTAGAATTATAATTGGGTATGGGAATGGTTAGTTAAAGAGCTGAAGGACGACCAACACTTGAAAGTTGCCTTGGCTTTAAATTTGTGCCTAATGTTAGACTTTACTAAGTCAAAGCACTATTCAAACCTTTCGATGGTGGAATAACATTTAAGGACATCTAGCCAAAGATATTAAATAATGATGTTTATGGAGAGGCAACTCAATGGTTAAATTTCTCTATTTTAGTTTAAAAAATTTCTCATAGTATCACATGTAGATTGCATCTTTAGCTTCATAGTATGTTTAATTTTAGTTCATTTGCATTTTTTCATATATTTTATTTCAAGGCTTTTCATTTTTATTTTTATTTTTTTGTGTTTTTGATCTGTAGGGCCAAATTAAAAGAGTGAAATGAGTTTCAAACAAAGTCTCAAAACTGAACTAGACAGAAAAATGGTGATTTTACAGTTTATTCTAATTTAATATTTTAAATACAAGGTGAGTATATCACGTTCAATCATATAATACTTCAATCCATTTCTCGCTATACAATTCAGTACCAATTCATTATAACATTCATTCTTAATTACAGTGTATATATATATATATATATATATATATATATATATATCACCATCCAGTCACCATTTCTATTATAAAACCATCTAGTTCCATTCAATGTCATTTAACCAGTATTATCAATTCTTGTCTACTACAGTTACATTATTCAATCATCAAATAACATTTCAATCCACAACACATATAATCATTTTGGTCATATGGCATTTTCCATTTATACAATATCGAACAATCAATTTTGTTTAAATTTAACCATTTATCAATCATCATTATCCGTTTGCAACAACAATTTAACCTGATGAACTATAAAGAATAGAGACAGATACATGGGTATCCACCCAAAACACGACTGATTGCTCAAACGAGTTTTACCATCCAAGAACACGCTTGGGCACTGAGTGCCAAGCCCATAGGCTACACATCCTCCCCCAGGAACACACTTGGGCATTGAGTGCCAAGCCCGTAGGCTATACATCCTTCCCTAAAAACATGCCTGAATCACTATGGATATAACTCAATAATCCGCAACAAATGTTGGATTCCGGTACAATCAGTGAATATATATACATCATATATCAACATATCATCTCATATAAAATCCGTGCAATGCGCAAATAACCCTATTGACATGTCAATTGTATCCTATCCTATGTTCATCTAGGCTCAGTAATATAACAATATAACACTTTTCAATTCAGTCTTTTTTCTCACATTTATACCAACTTGCAACATTTAAGTATACATTCAAACATCCCCAAAATATGGAATTCAACATAAGCATTACAAAATACATAGAACTAGAACTATATTGTATGAACTTACCAGGGCAAACAACAAAAGCTGGAGTGTTAGGGACTAATCTATAATTTTTCGTTTTCCTCGATTATCTACCAGTTCTTGATCTATACAATAATTTATTTCCAATTATCAATTCCAAACACTTTAAATTATCTCATTTCATGGATATGACATCTTTTATTCATTTTTCATAATTTCCCTAAAGCTTTACTTTTTATTCAATTTAGTCCCTAAAATCGAAACAAGTATATTTTTCATATTTAAACCACAAAATTTTAATCTGACTTTAATCTCATCCCAATACAGCCTTCAAGTATCTATATTTATAAGAATTTCATGCTAATTTCAATATATTTTCATTTTAGTCCCTAAACTCAAAACTAACAAAAATCATTTTACAAAATAGTCTTGTTTCATATTAAAGCATCAAACTCAACCATTAATCATTCAAAAATATTAATAAAAAAAACAATAGCAACGTTTCAAAACTTTGACAATTTTACAACTTAGTACCCGAATTAGCTAGATTAAGCTACAACGATCTTAAAAACATAAAATTGATTAAAAACGAAGTTGGAAAAGCTTACCATGCAAGATTACCAAGCTTGGCCGAACCTTAGAGGTACAAAAATGTCTTCTTGGTTTTTTTTTTTTTTTTTGTTGAAGAATCAGTGGTGGATGTAAAAATAAGGATGATGCTTAAGTTTTCTTTTACTTTGACATATTTTATTATTTTTAATTTATTTAACAATTAAAAAAACAAAGTTAAAACACATATACTGACCGTACATTTAAAATAATTGAGGTTTAATTTCCATGAAAATCCTTAAAATAATGTTATTAAAGCCTTTTAATCAATAAAAATCAATAGCGATAAACTTTTATAATTTTTATGATTTAATCCTTATACCCTAATTAACCATCCAACCACTAAAATTTTCGGGCCAAAATTTAATTCGCATAAATAAAATGATATATTTATGGGCTTGGTTTACGGAAACGAGGTCCCAATATCTCATTTTCCAAAACCACTAACTTTAGGGCCAAACCACTTGTACTTTAACTATTTATTCAATTAGCAAAATCTATCATATCAAAATTTACTATTTCACTTTGACTCGTAAATATTAAATAATAATATTTATGGACTCACTCATCGGAATTGGGATCCCAAAATCACTGTTTCTGACACCACTGAAAATTGGATTGTTACAGCAATATTTTCATTTATCAATTTGAGTTAACTATTTCCTTAGGTCACATATTGTTGGAAAAATTGATTAAGAAAATAGTTTTATAGTTATAGTGGAAGTTTAATTTTTTTTCAAAATCGAGCCCTTTTGTAATATTTATAGTAATAAACTCTAATCGAATAGTAACTATTTTTTGTGTGAGACATATTCGAGTTGGTCCTTTCTTTCAATCACACGACCTTTTTATTATTATCCTCATACCATGAATTGTGTCGAGTGTGGGCTCGAGTAACATAAACCAAATCACAAAAAAGAAAAAGATTTACTTACTTCTAGTAGGAAAGTAAATTCTCTCTATAAAAAACATATTTCCAAAATAAATAGAATTTATTCTAAGTTAATAAAATCTCACTACTTTCTGTCAAAATAATAATAACTCAATAATTATGAAGTATGTATTTTAAGTCAACCGATGTCATCTACTACAAGAATCCTGGTTGAACAAGCCCTTGACAAATAATATTTATTTAATAGAAAACACACTCCTCAAACTAGAGTAGGAAGGGGCGATACACCCTAGTAAATATTATTAGGGTGCTGCCCCTTACATGTTTATGAGAGGAATTTGGGCCTCTCATATATTGGGTCAAATTATATGTGTTCCTTAAACTTTTAACCTAATATTTTATAATTTAATCTAATATGATACTTATTTTCTATTTTCAAAAATAAATATTATTTATTCAATTAATTTAATTAACCAAATTAATTTCTCAATTACATAGTTTTCTCAACCCAATTCTAATTTCGTTAAAGTGATAACAATTTTACCGAAAAGAATCTACGAGGAAATATTTTAATTTTCTTATTCAACAAATTCACAATGACTAATTAATTTAATTTCGTTTTCAAACTTCAATTATTTGATTATATTTGATTAAATAATAACTTGAAAAACCTTAAATTAATCTCAAGTCATTTTGTACTTAGTAGAAAACACATTCATTTGTGAATGTGACCTATTATCTTACTTTATGATTTTCATTCATTTTTGTTCATTTATACCCATTTGATTTTACATGCAATTCATTTATACTTTCAACGAGTTAGCGAAGGGACTAATTGGACATTTCTAATTAAGCTTACACTCTATCAGCTAACCTTCTGCACTTAGCCTTCATACTCTCTCCACTCTCATTCTCTGTAACCTCTAGCTCCCCGCCCCGACTAAGTGAACCGGCTTCTGTAACCACCACCACCACCATATTCTCCTCTATATTTCCTCCTTGTTGTACCACTATATCAACAAAACTAATTTGATCCAGTCTTTATAATAAAGGGATTTGCCAAGTACTTTACTAATTTTAACATATCATTCAAGGTGTGTTTGTTTTACGTTATTGTACATTACACCACAGAATCTTACATTCTAGATTAAGATTACCTTTTTTGAATTCAAAACATTTCATGTACAATGTAATCTCACATTTCCAAATAATGTTAAGATTTTCAATATATAGAGTGTAATTTCAATACCACCCGTTCATTAGGTTATATAATATTTCGAGTGTAATCTAAACAAATTCACTTAATTTTTTTTATTCTATCCATGTTCATTTTTGCCCCAAATAAATTTCTAAGTATAATTAAAAAAAGATTTCCTCTTTTTCTTAAAAGTGAAACGATATTATATTTATTCTAAATATTCTTTATTATATTTATTATGGTTATAATTATTAGTTATAAATTATGATTGTTGATGCAATCATTTTTCACGATTATCATAATTATTATTTTATAATTATTACAACATCATATATTTAATTATTAATATGTAATAAAAACAGTAATTATCACAATTTATTGTAATTTTTGAAAATTGTAACTATGAAAAATTAAGCTTTTTTTTAACAATAATCTTTTTAATAAGAATTTAATAAAATATACTTCTAAATAATCTTAAGTTTCATCAATCAAACATCAAATCTTACATCACAACTAAATAAACTAGACAAAATAATATATTATCAAAATTATTTTTATATTCTTTGAGCCAAACGTTCATTCAATTTCATTTTCGTTGGAGAGAATTTTTTTTTATTTTAGAGTATTTATATTAAAGTTCAGAATTAGTGTTACGAGTCAACCGAATACTAATTTAATTGTAAAATTATCAAAATAATCTTCTATGTATAAAATAAGTTATATTATTATGAGAGTGTTTTTGTTTTGTTTTATATATTTTATAAATAAATAAAAAAAGTACCTATAAATTAATAAGATTTGAACGAAGAATATCATGCATGTAAAACCTTTAACTTTATCATTACAATAAAAAAATCATTTCATTTTTATATGAATTTTTAACAACTACAGTTGTTACATAAATTTTTTTACTCACATCATTGGGTATCTCTAATAAAAGTATCATGGAGGCTAATGTATTAAGAGTTAAATTGCATTTTGCTCCCTCTACTAAAAGAATGGGCAAGTTAGTCCATGTACATTAAATAAAAGAGCAAATTGTTCATTTTTGTTAAAAGATTCATTCATTTATATCGTTAAAAACTGATGCGATTGACAAAATAACTAAATAATGACACGTGACATGCTATGTATACATCATGTTGACATATAGAGACCAATATTTAACTGTGAAAATAAATAAAATTTTTAATAAAAATTAATTTACTTTTTAATTTAATATATAAAGATAATTTAGAGATAAAATGAGCATAATTCCCTTCTTATTACTTTTACCGGGGTTCGTAGAGGTAGTGGTGACGTGAATACAAAGGAACTAATTTAGGATTCTGCCCAAACCGATGTCTCATAATTAAGCTATTGACTACAATAAAGAAACAAAAAAAGGTTTCCTGAAATTTACATTATCGTAGAGCACTAAGGAAAGAATGAGGATGATGAAAATTATATATGAAAGGAAAAAGAAACTGTAAAAAGGATAAAAGAAAAAAAACCACAGAAAAAGATCCAAACTAGCTAGAAACATTAAATTACTAAAAGTAAACAAGGAAAGAAGAATCATGAGAAGAAGAAGTGAAAGGGTGAAAATGAAAGGTTGGGGTTGGTGTTAACAGCCTCTCCCTCACCCTTGCCAGCGCCACCCTGCATTCTCCTAACAGCTCCGCCATAATCGATACTTTAATCATTCTTCTTCTGGATGGAAATTTGAAGACCTCCAATTCCACAAATCTCTTTTTCTATAAGAAAAGAAAATATTGAACCTACTTTCAGCTTTCCCAAATCATGTGTTGGAATGCTGAGATAGAAAATAAAAATGGGCAAAGATGCAGCCAAACTTAGAACTTAAAAAGATAGAAAATATTTGTGGGGTCTACCAAGTACCAAACTTTTCTCTTTTAATTCTATTTCTTTCATTTTCATTCATAACATTATTATCCATAAATCTGTATTCTTAACTTGGTTAGTATAAGAAGATATAGATTAGATTAGGTTTATTAAGAGTTAGAAAGAAATTATAATATATATATATATATTTATATTTATATTTATATTATTATTTTTTATTGAAATTATTCATTAATTTAGTTAGAAAATTATAAAAAAAATTACTTCTTTTACAAAATAACTAAAATTTTGAAATTTTGAAATCATAAATTTTTTAATATATTTGTTAGATGAAAGTTTTCTATTTACAACATCAATGTCTCATAATTTAGTATTAATAAATTATTCGTGAGTTATGGATATTGGTTCTCACGTTACTTGGCTCAGCTTCCGCGTTAATTTGTAATCATTCGCTTTAAATACTCACCTTTTCCAACTTTCTCTCTTATTTCTATTTTTTTTATTTTTAAAATGTAAATATTACAGTTTTATTATCTTTTAACATTATTATCAATATAGGTAAATGTGAATTTGAGTATACTGAAGCGTATTATCCTCTTATTTAAGGGTTAAAAGGTAATATGAATAACTATAGGCATTGTATTAAAAATAATAGATATTAACCTATATATAATAAAATTATTAAAAAAATATTTTATATATTTATTATTACTTATCAAACTATGTAACATAGCATGACCTATTAATTTATTTTTAAAAACAAGAAAAAAAAATCTCACAAAAATGTATATCACATGCATAAATCAAATTATAATTTTAAAATAAAAAAGTAAAAAATAACATTATTTAGTAGAACTAATAAATCAAAAATAATATTTAATAATTATTAAGTATAAATATAAAATTATAAATTAAATTAAATAGTTGTAAAAAAAAGTTATTTTTCAAGTATTTAACAAAAAATTTATTTTTTTATTTTATCTTTATTTTTAACATAAAAAATATAATAACTAATACTTTTCATTTAAAATTCTACTAAATAATGTCTATTTTTATAAATTAATTATATAAAATCTTTTAAATTTGTGTACATGCAAATTCTTATATAAAAGAAAATAGCTAATTTATATTATTTTTTGATTTTTTATATGCCATATTTATTCTTAATTTAAAAACAATAAAACAATTAATTATGATTTTCCTATTATATATATTAAAAATGTTTTCTAAATATAATTAAATTGATCTTTGTGATAATGATTTTTGGATGAAATATTTTCCACTCATATACACATATTGCAAGAACATGGCGTGTACATCAAGCCATGTGAATTAACGAGTGATGCTCACATGTACATGAAAGTCTAACTTTTAACTTTAGAAATTTCAGATTATGACAGTGTAATTTTAGAATTTTGGTTTATATATCCGTGATATTTAAAATTGTATTATAAAAAAATTTATATAAAAGAAGGAGAAAGAAAATTTTCGATTACTACAGATTATGTGAATAAAAAATATATATAGCTTTAATTTTAACAATTTAATGATTTAAATAAAATTTTTTAAATAATTTAATGACTAGATTGTAAATTCTTCTAATTAAATGAAATTTCTTTTAAAAGTAATCCAATTCCTGCACGTCTACCATGTTCATCTTCAAAAGATTTGGAAATGAAGGATTATTAATTAGGGTGGGACATGGAGTGGCTTTAAAGTCTTGTGGGTCAGAATTACGGACCCCGTTTCCTTTCCTTAATGGGAATAAAAAGAAAC
The DNA here is from genome assembly GCA_025698465.1 of Gossypium longicalyx. Classification (NCBI taxonomy): domain Eukaryota; kingdom Viridiplantae; phylum Streptophyta; class Magnoliopsida; order Malvales; family Malvaceae; genus Gossypium; species Gossypium longicalyx. The sequence goes on from CM046998.1 coordinate 90,872,432, forward strand.
CCCGAACATGCTTTCCTTCTCATTCAAATCTCACTGCACTGCCTTGCAAGCTTCTTATGAGTTTAGAGAAAAGTTTAATATTGGAAGGCAGATGGTTAAAATGTGACTATAGTGCTTGTACTTTCTAAAAATTACGAATTTAGGAATTCAGTTTCTTTACTTTTTCAAATTTTAAAATTTAAGTCTAATTGTTAACACTGATAATTTTTTTGTTAAATTTGATACAGTGATATGTTGAAATTAAAAAAAAAACTACTCCATGTAATTAAAAAAAGATGTTGTAATTAACCTAAATTTAATAAAAGAATTGACAGTATTAACAACTAGACCTGTATTTTGAAATATAAAAAAGTAGAGGGATTAAATTCTTAAAAATACAAGTACATAAATAAAATTCCTAATTTTCAAAAAAGTTTAGGGACTATAAACATATTTTAAACAAAGGAAGCTATTAAATTAGGCAGAACCGAGTGAGAAATTTGACATTTTATGATATGAGCATTCTCACCAATATTGTCAAGTAATATGGCAAATTCGCAAAACACAGGCATGAGTCATTCGAAATTAATTTGAATGGTGAGAATGAAGGCAAATTGCACTTCGAATACCCAACTTACAAAAAATATAATATTAATGAATTACCCAATCAATTTCCATGAGAAAAGGAAAAGTCCCTCAATCTTGAACCGCCAAACAAATAAGAGGAGAAAACGTATGATAACATGAATTGGTTTGTGCTTCTACCAGTTGCAACTTTCACATGCAACTACGTTGCCCTGTAATTTACCATGGGTTTTGAGGGGATACCTAACGATAACATTCGATTGTTATTGATACCATCTGCTCTTGGAGGAAAAGCAAGTGGTTGGATATGTTGCCTCCCAACACTATCATTACGTGGGAGGAATTTTTATAGCTATTCTTGAAGCGAAATATTAATATTACCACCATGCTTACCGCTTACAAAGGGTTGTTCAACTTCAAACAAGGGAGTACCGAGACTTTAGGTCAAGCTTAGGAAAGATTCAAGAGAATATTACGAGGCTTAATTGGGAATGGAGTTGAGAGTGCGGCTCAATTGTAGTATTTCTACCTTATTGGATGAGAGTAATAGAGCACAGGTTGAGAGTAGCAGAATCTGCTAGAGAGATGTTTATATCCATGATGATTGTGTCCAAGGAAAAAAGAACATTTGCAGAACAAGAAGAGTGTAAAGTGGAGTGATTTTCGAATGTTGAGAGCATGGGGCCTATTGGGACTGAACAATCTAGTGAACATAGAGAGCTCTCTATTAGAAAAGAGGATGAGTCATGCCATGATTGTAACAGCCCGCTTTTCAGTAGTGACGGAACAGTGGTTTCGGACCAAAAATTTCCATCGTGTCAACTCGTAATTATTATTTTTAGAATATATAGAGAGTTAGTAAATCCGTATTAAAATTTGGTTTAGAAATATTAACGTTTAGATAGTTAATTAAAGAAAAAGGACTAAATTGAAAAAGGTGCAAAAGTTAATAACTAGTTTTTATTAAATGATTAAATAGCTTAGTAATTACATGAGGAGGGATCATTATAATAATTAGTCCCTAATGGATAGTGTTGGACGACAAGAGAAATTAAAATGATAGATTAATGAGATATTAATGACATAATTGTAAATAAATAGAAATTAAATAAAACAAATTAGAAGAAATAAGTTTTCTTCTTCATTTCTTCTTTTTCCATTGCCGAAACACCATAGGAATAGCTTGGAGAATCGTTTGAGCATAGAAGCTTGCATGTGAGTTCAAATCTTACCCATTTCTTATAATTTTTATGTTTTTTGAGATCGTTGCAACTAGGTCTAGCTAGCTCGTACCTTCGTTTTTTATTCTGTTAAAAATTTTGGAAGTTGCCATTGTTGAATATTGAATGTTTTTTTTTATGAATGTTATGTATTTGGAGTCTTTATTGTGCTATTTAATGAATTTTAAAGAGATTTTTGTTAAATCTTGACTTTGGGATTGAATTGTGAGAGTATCAAAATATTAGGGTTTGATAGTGAATTTTAGGTTTATTAGGGGCTGTTTGAGGGCCTATAATATTTGGATAGATTATTGATAAGATGAAATTAGTTAATTTGATGAATTAACTAATTAAGGGATTAAATTGAAAAAATTGTAAAAGTTTGGGGTAATTATGCAAATTTGAAAAATAAAAGGGTATTAATTATAAAATGGATTGGAAATGAAATATATGCTAATAAATGAATAATTTTAGATTTTAGATTAAGATTCCATAGATACTCGTGGGAAAGGAAAAATAGCGGAATACTCTCTGAATTTCTGCAATTACTACAATTCAGTTCAGGTAAGTTCGTATGGTTAAAGTTTAACATTTGTATAAATTGATGATTGGTATTATATATACGTTCTATTATTGGAATTGAATTATTGTTGGAAATATATTATCGAATTTAATACTCAGTTTGGATTGGACGCGGGATTTGAGTACATTCATGATTTGGTGTATAATGGGGTTTGGAGAAGAGATGATACTAGAGGGAGATATTGGCATTTTACCCAAGTAAAATGGGGTTCAGCATTTGTTGTGAACTCTCGCTTTTTACTTTCTGTTTGGCGTGATTGGGTGGATCAGCTCTTACGAGCTTCTGTTCAACTCTCACGAGCTTTTATTCAGCTCTTATGAGCTTCTATTGGTGTATTTGGAAGGACCAGCTCTTATGAGCTTCTGTTGATGATGTACTCTTACCCGTCAGTTGTTCTTCAAATGGAAAATCTTGGTAAGGTAACTTGTTTAATGAATTTGAAAGACATGTTAGTTATTTTTGTATTGATTTGAATACGGATGTATTTATTGATTAAAGTTGTGAATGACAGGGAGTTCTCTTTGACGATTTTTATTGTTTGAATTATTATAATTAGTTCGGTAAGATTTATCGTTTAACTCGTTGAACTTACTAAGCTTTATTAAGTTTTCTTGTGTTGTTTAATGTCATTATAGATTTTCAGAAGGTTGGATGATCGGATCGGCACTCAAGTCACACTATCCAGTTTATTTCGGTAGTTATTGAAATGTTTAATTCGGATTATATGGCATGTATAGGCTCTTGTGCTAATTTGGTTAATGTTTGGCTTATATAAATGTTATGAATGATAATTTGTGCAATTAATCAATTTGCAAATGGTATGAGAATGAGGTATAATTGTTACGCTAGTATGTGTGGCTTATATATATTTGAATTGTTGTGATTGTGGTAACTTTGTTAGGTATTGATTTTGTATTGCTTGAATGAGTTGATGAATTGAATTAATTTGTATTTTGAGGTAAAGTTGTATATAATTGAGGTACCAGTGAGGGTACATTGGTTAGGCACATATTAGGTTGGTTTTGATGTGTTTTTGACCCGATTAATGTCATTTTGATTTGGTATTTTGGTTAGTATTTGAGTTTTTTAAGGTCCAAACAATTTGAAATGGTAAACTTGTGTTTTAAGGTGTGTGTGTGTGTGTCTCAATTGTGTGTAGCACACGGCCGGAGAAAAGCAGTTGTACGCAAAATTTAGTAAATGTGAATTCTGGCTTCACAAGGTTGGATTTTTGGGTTACATAGTATCGGCCGATGGGATTCAAGTTGATTTGAGTAAAGTTTCTACTGTGATGAATTGGAAGGCTCCGAAAAATGTTTCAAAAATGCAAAGTTTTCTAGGTTTAGCAGGTTACTATCGACTTTTTGTTAAAAAAAATTTGATTATTTTTTGCCAATGACCAGATTATTACAGAAAAATTTTGAGTTTGTTTGGTTCGATAAGTGCCAATAGACTTTTAATCAGTTTAAGAAAATGTTGACGGAAGCCCCAGTCTTAACTCAGTTTGAATCTGGAGTAGCGTATGTTGTTTATGGTGATGTGTCTCTCAACGGTTTGGGTTGTGTGTTGATGTAATCAGGAAAGGTAGTAGCCTATGCTTCTCGACAGTTAAAGTTGCATGAGAAGAATTATCCTACTCATGATCTCGAGTTGGCCGCGATTGTATTTGCTTTAAAGATTTGTATACATTATTTATACGATGAGAAATGTCACGTCTTTATAGATCACAAAAGTTAAAGTATTTGATAACTAAAAAAGAATTGAATTTGAGATAGAGACGGTAGTTAGAGTTACTGAAAGATTACGATCTGGTTATTGATTATCATCCGAGAAAAGCTAATGTAGTTACGGATGCATTTAGTCGAAAGTCGTCATTGTTTGCACTTCGAGTGTTGAACACTAATTTAGCTCTTAATGAAGATGGTTTTGTATTAGCTGAGTTGAGAATGAAACCCTTGTTTCTACAACAAATTCAAGACTTGCAAGATGAAGATTCGGGATTGATGATGAAACGACAGTTGATTCAGGATAATTTAAGTTCGGAGTACAATATTGATGATAGTGATATATTGCGTTATCGTGGCAGAATTTGTGTTCCGAATAATCTGGAATTGAAACATGATATTCTTTCTGAAGCTCATAGTAGTACATATTTTATTCATTCGAGAAGTACAAAGATGTATATTGACTTGAAACAGATGTACTGGTAGTCGGGTATGAAACGAGAAATTTGTGAATTTGTAGCTAAATGTTTGATTTGTCAACAGGTGAAAGCAGAACATCAGATAACGTCGAGTTTACTACAACCTGTTATGATTTCTAAATGGAGTAGGAGCGAGTCACGATGGATTTCGTATCTGGTTTACTTGTAACTCCGAGAAAGAAAGATTTGATCTGGGTGATTGTTGATAGATTGACTAAATTGACACATTTTATTCCAATCAGAACAAACTTTTCACTTGAGAGATTAGCGGAACTATATGTAAATGATATTGTGAGACTACATGGAGTTCCGACATCTATTATTTTAGATTGATATTTGAGATTTACATCGAGATTTTGGAGTAAACTTCATGAGGCTTTAGGCACTTAGCTTAATTTTAGCACGATATTTCATCTTCAGACTAACAAGTAATCAGAACAAGTGATTCAAATTTTGGAAGATATGTTGAGATGTTGTATACTCGAATTTGAGGGTAGTTGGGAAAAGTATATACTGTTAGCTGAATTTGCATATAATAACAGTTATCAATCTAGCATAAAAATGGCACCGTTTGAAGCTCTTTACAAGAGAAAATGTAAAACACCGTTTTATTGGTTTGAGCTAAGTGAATCCAAAATGGTGGGAGTTGATTTGATCCAAGAAACTAGAGATAAAGTTAAGACTATTCAGGTTAGTTTGAAAGCTACATCTGATCATCAGAAATTGTACGCGGATATGAAAAGAAAAGATATAGAATTTTTTGTTGGTGATTGGGTATTCTTAAAAGTCTCTCCGTGGAAGAAAGTATTACGGTTCAGTAGGAAAGGAAAGCTGAGTCTGAGATTTATCGGACCATATGAAATTGTTGAAAGAATCAGCCTTGTAGCTTATAGATTAGCTTTGCCCTCTAAACTCAAGAAAATCCATAATATGTTCCACGTATCGATGCTGAGACGGAACAGATCTAATCTTTTTCATGTGAATCATTATAGTGAGATTGGGCTACAGTCAAATTTGACGTATTCGAAGGAACTAGTGAAATTTTAGCTCAAGAAGTCAAAGAATTGCGAGTTCCATTAGAAAAAGTATTGTGGCATCGTCATGGTTTTGAAGAAGCTACCTGGGAAACCAAAGAATCAATGAGATTACAATATCCGAATCTTTTTTCAAGTAACAATTTCGAGAATAAAATTTCTTAAGGGGGAAAGTTGTAACAACCCAATTTTTAGTGGTTTCGAGACCACAAATTTCTATTGTGTCGACTTGTAATTATTATTTTTAGAATATTTATAGAGTTATTAAGTTCGTATTAAGATTTGGTTTAGAAATATTAACGTTTAGATAGTTAATTAAAGAAAAAGGACTAAATTGAAAAAAGGTGCAAAAGTTAATAACTAGTTCAATTAAATGATTAAATAGCTTAGTAACTACATGAGGAGGGACCAATATACTAATTAGTCCCTAATGAATAGTGTTGGACGGTAAGAGAAATTAGAATGATAGATTAATGAGATTTTAATGACATGATTGTAAATAAATAGAAATTAAATAAAACAAATTAGAAGAAATAAGTTTTCTTCTTCATTTCTTCTTTTGCCATTGCTGAAACACCATAGGAATAGCTTGGAGAATCGGTTGAGCATAGAAGCTTGCCATTGTTGAATATTGAATGTTTTTTTTATGAATATTATATATTTGGAGTCTTGATTCTGCTATTTGATGAATTTGTAAAGAGATTTTTGTTAAATCTTGATTTTGGGATTAAATTGTGAGAATGTAAAAATATTAAGGTTTGATAGTGAATTTTAGGTTTATTAGGGGCTGTTTGAGGACCTAGAATATTTGGATAGATTATTGATTTGAGAAAATTAGTTAATTTGATGAATTAACTAATTATGAGATTAAATTGCAAAAATTGTAAAAGTTTGGGGTAATTGTGCAAGTTTGAAAATAAAAGGGTATTAATTGTAAAATGGATTGGAAATAAAATATATGCTAACAAATGAGTAATTTTATATTTTAGATCAAGATTTCGTAGATACTCGTGGAAAAGAAAAAATAGCGGAATAGTCTCTAAACTTCTGCAATTACTACAATTCAATAAATTGATGATTGGTATTATATATATGTTCTATTGTTGGAATTGAATTGTTGTTGGAAATATATTATCAAATTTAATACTCAGTTTGGATTGAACGCGATATTTGAGAAGTACATGTGATTTTTAATAGACTTATAGGATGCTACAATGGTTAACAGAATAGGAACATGTGATTTTTAATAAAAAAATCTTTAAAACAATCATTTAATCTCATACATCATATAAATCATGTTTTTGTTCTGTTAATTGTGGTAGCATCTCGTAACCCTAATTTAGTGACAGAGACGGGTAAATGATGTTACATTAACCTTCCTTCTTATTCGAAGGTTGACACCGCCATGGATGAAAGTGGACTCTGAAGCGAGGAGTGGCTATTTCGGTAGAGTAGAGGTGATGTTTCTTTCTTGGCGACAACGATTGTCGTTATTAAACAACCCATTAATATTTACAGCCGCTGCCGCGCCAACCTGAGTTTGATCTCTAATTCGGTCGAAACATCTGCTCTCTTCCTAATATCCCTCTTGTGTCCACCTCGAGGTTAGCCTTCGGATAATAATGAAAGGTTAAAGATATCAGTTACTTGGAAATAGAGAAATCAATTACATTAATTACACCGGAAAGCCCTTCGGCTCTCCGTATGATTATGGCATCAACCTTATGTATGACATATATAAGAAATCATTTACGGGTATCCAAAAAGCTTGAACTTATGACCGCATAACGATCGTCAACTGGCCTTTAGTTATATTTGAACCCGTGACTGCATCACGACTGCCAACTAGGACCTCCACTTAGACTTCAACCCGTGATTGTATCAAGCACTGTCACCCCGAAACCTGACTTCGAAAGGATGAGTTTTTGAGGTAATGGTCCTATCCCAACATGACATATGAAATGTATATATATTCTGAGTTGCGTTATCGCATCCCTGACCTCTCAAATATCTATAAACTTCTGTCGTTTCACCACTAAAGCATTAACCCTAATTCCTAGAAAAAACCCTAACCCTAACAAAATTAAAAAAACCCTAACCCTAACCCTTAAAAAAATGAGGAGAGAGTGAGTGAAAGCGTGCTCAGCTAGACGTGTTTTCACTCACTCTTTCAAAAAATAACCTATTTTCCTAAATTTAAAAAAAAAACGACCTAAAAGGCAAAATAAATAAATAAAATGACATAAATACCTTATTTAGCCTTAAAATAAAGATAATTTAAAATTAAAATTATTTTTGAATAGTTTCCATAAAGATAAATACTATCATCATAAAAATAAATATTATTTAATTATCATAAAATTATTTATTTGATAATAATAGTTATTAAATGATTACTTCTTCTATATTTAAAATGTAAGTTGATATATCTTATTGACTATATTACATTAAATTGTGTTTAATGTAAAACAAATTTAATAATAGTCAAATTTATTTTTCTCTCAAAATTGATTTTTAAATTTTTTAAAAATTCTATATAATTTAGCTTATCTTATGTAATATTTTTTTTTAAAAATATTTTACTTCCACCTACAACACTATTCATATTACAAACAAAAATTAGTGAACTATGTTTGATTTTATTTTTTTACATTACTTAAAACTTTATTTTATACTTTTTTTTTATTTAATAAGGTTAAATTTTTTTTTGAAATTTAAAATAATATTTTTGATAATCACATTTTCAATTATCAGATCACATTGAAATCATAACATGTGAAAACACCAAATGGTAGTTAAAAGTAATGTTAATGTTGAATTTTTAATTGAATTTGAAATGTTTAATTGATATAACAAAATTTTCTATCTTAAACTCTAAAAATGAATTTTTTCATAATAATATTAAATTAGCCATACAGATTAAATGTTTAATTGATGCTTATGCTATTAAAGCTTCTTTTTTTTTTTTTAACTGATGTTAAATAATTTATGTATTGAATGGAAAATTGATAATTTGATTTGTGTGGACCCGAATAAAATGAGATGAGAAGAAATGTATAATGCTTGTGGTTCTGGGTTGACCTTGGACCAAAACCACATGAAAAGTCAAACATTGCTCTTGTTCCACTTTTGAGAAAAAAGAAAACAATATATAATTCCATTTTCTTGGAAACTCAATTAGGGAAAGGGAAATTAATAGCTCCCTGGCTATAAACCCTAAAAGCTCTTCCCAATTTTGGTTGAGAAGAAATGGAGAATTCAACTCAAGAATCTCACCTGAGATCCGATAATTCGGTAACCTACGAATCAGCTTACACAGTTTATGCCATGGCCTTATCTTCCGCGCCGTCCTCCACCAATATCAACCATCAACGCATCGCTCTCGGCAGCTTCCTCGAAGATTACACTAACAGAGTCGACATAATCTCATTTGATCCAGAAACCCTCTCCTTCAAGACCCACCCACAGCTTGCCTTCGACCACCCTTATCCACCCACCAAGCTCATGTTCCAACCCAATCGAAAATCCGCTTCATCCTCTTCTTCTTCCGATCTTCTCGCTTCATCCGGCGATTTCCTGCGTCTCTGGGAAGTTCGAGAATCTTCCATTGAACCTGTCTCTGTTCTAAACAATAGCAAAACCAGCGAGTTTTGTGCCCCGTTAACTTCCTTCGATTGGAACGATGTTGAACCCAAGAGAATTGGGACTTCCAGCATCGACACAACTTGCACCATTTGGGACATCGAGAAATGCGTCGTTGAAACCCAATTGATCGCTCATGATAAAGAGGTTTACGACATTGCTTGGGGTGAAGCTAGAGTTTTTGCTTCCGTTTCCGCTGATGGGTCCGTTAGGATTTTCGATTTGAGAGACAAAGAACATTCCACTATCATTTATGAAAGTCCCCAACCCGACACCCCTTTATTAAGATTGGCTTGGAACAAGCAAGATTTGAAGTATATGGCTACCATTCAAATGGATAGCAATAAAGTTGTGATTTTGGATATAAGGTCACCCACAACCCCCGTTGCTGAGTTGGAGCGGCATCACGCTAGTGTCAATGCCATTGCCTGGGCGCCTCAGAGCTGTAAGCATATTTGTTCCGCTGGGGATGATACCCAGGCTCTTATTTGGGAGTTGCCTACGGTGGCGGGACCTAATGGTATCGATCCTCTGTGTGTTTACTCTGCTGGCTACGAAATTAATCAATTACAGTGGTCTGCTGCTCAACCTGATTGGATTGCCATTGCCTTTTCCAACAAAATGCAGCTTCTCAAAGTTTGAGGTTTTCACACTGTATTTTCCTGCTTGAAGTCTGGTCTTCTGTTTCATAGACTGCTTAAGCTTGTATTCCCCTTTGACTTGATTTGTGGAATCAGTTTTTGTTAAGCCTGTCAATTCTGCCATTACTTTGCACCATTGATGAAGTAAATGTTCTTCCAAAAATCTGTATTGAAATTCCTTTAGTTAAGTTTATCATCATATAGTAAACATTACATTCAAGAATTTTTAAGTTTGGTTTGTTTGATGCTTGATTGTCTTTATGTAGTACAATTGAACAAAACCTCCCCCTTTTAGATAATTTTCATGTGATACCGTTTCAGAAAAGAATTTCACTGGGCATTAAGGTCATCAAATTATATGATCAGTTTCATGTTAAGGAATTTAACTTAACAGGTAAAGCATTTTTCCCTCTCTACTCAAAAAATGGGTAAATTAGTCCCTTTACGATAGAGCAAACTAGTCCTCTTGTTAAAACTCTCATTCATTTTTACTGTTATAAACTGGTTTGTACGTTAGTACGAGGTACACGTGGCACACATTGTGTAACTGTCCTATTATTCTATCATTCATGCTAGTTTTAACCGTAGAAATGGATAAATCTTTTAACAGAAAGGACCAATTTGCTATTTGATCTAACGTAAAAGGACTAATTTGCCCATTTTTAGTTTTGGAGCAAAATGAAATCAGACTCCTATTGCAGAGACTTTCATGATACTTTTACCAACTTAACATGATATTTTCTAGCTGGAAAAGAATGGAGGAAGATAATAAGTAGGAATTCCATATTGTTGGAACTTCATAGTTTAATGAATTCATAAACTAATTTTATCTTGTTTGAGAAGAAGTTCAACTCACTTTCGATATTAGAATATCCTTGTTCTACATGATAGCCATCAACTAAGCCAATTTTAATGTAACATATACTATCAGGATGAAATAACACTCCAAGGGTAGAGAGCAAATGCCCAATACGTAGGCTTTGATGCTTTTACCTTCAGTTGTGTCCGAACAATTTGAGGATATTTGTAATCGCTTTAACAAGTTAGATATTTTTATCAATAGACCAACAAAACTCACTTGTGGTTTCCTTTGGTACATGTTAAATATATATTTGATGGTTTGTTTACCATGTAATCATGAGTTGTTTAAATCATTATGGCGCAATGAAGATATGCAAGATGGACATTCTTTTGCATTCTATGCCTTCTTGGACAACAAATTTGATTCAATGTGAAGTTCCCTTCAATCGTGGTTGGGTGATTGATGCATTTAGTTTGTTTTAATGATTGACTTCGAGCAATATGCTCTGATATATTGTTTATTGAATCACTCTTTCGTCTTATATCTTCATGAAAGCCAGCTTGGATGAAGCATTATCTAGGCCTGCCAGAAATCTTGTATACTTCAATGGAAGAGGTAGTATTCTGTTGAATTTGTTGTTGCAGCAGGAATATAACTCCTTGGAGGAGGTTCAAAATTGAAGGATTAATGCAACAAGTGTAACCATGAGGCATGGTTGTTGCTCACCAAATCTCTTAATTATGTGGTTAGGAGTTTGATCCCCGTTTATGATAATGGAGCATATTTCATGGTAAATCATTTATCCTTTTAAAGAGTACTTATAGTGAAGGGATTAATAATCATTGCTGGCGGTGAATATCTTGGTTACGACAAAAAATACAACAGGTGCGTGCGTTTGTGTGAAAAACAAAATCGTGTAAATTAGGCTAGAGTATCTATCATATGGGAATCTTACTATTTCTTCTGCCTGCAACAATTTAATCAAAGAAGTATTCATTTTCTTGTTCTGTATCTTTCACGGACTTTTACATGATCCGTTGAATAGTCTTTCAGGCTGATCCAATCCCTTGAAAGCGGAGCCTGACCTTTGAATGAAAAAGAAAAGTCTAAGGCAATTAATTAATGGTGTGATAGAGATCCTCTACCAAATTCTAGCTCTTGTTTAGAAGTCTCCAAGAAACGTCTTGACATGCACCACAACAGAATTAGTCAAAATTATACACTACTTTCTATAACAACATTTAATTATAACAGTAGGTTTGTTGTATAGTCAACTTTTTTTATTTTCAAAGACAACCATAGTAGTATCGAATCAATAATTTCTACATTTCTACAGCATTAGCATGGACTAAGAGCATGGAGAAATCAAATATAGGTGATCTTCTTAGACAAACTAGTCACTCTTAACTATTGGATGCCTTTGGAGTAAGGTTGGGTCAAATTAAATACAGATGGTGTTGTTTCGGATAACACTAATGGCGTGTCAATAGGAGTTTTTAGAGACTCATTTGCAAACTGGTACATAGCTTCACAATGAGAATTGGGAAGGAGAGTATTTTTAAAGTTGAAGCTAGAGCTATTTCGGAAGGTCTCCAAATTGTATGGAAGTTGGCTATAGACATTGGGATCTGGAATGTGACAATGTGATAGTAGTTAAATCGATTTTGGTTGGAGAGATTGTTGTTAATAGGATGACAAAGTTGCGATTGGTTGATCAGCTGTTAAAACGCAATTGGAATGTGCGAGTTCGACATATTCCTAGAGACTACAACAAAGTTGTTGACCACATGGCTAAACTAGCTTGTTTTAACCTTAATAATTTATAGAGATTTGAAAAACTCCCTGACTCAGTTCTAGTGTTGCTGCATGAAGATTTGAATGTATCATCCCTTAATTGCTACTTAGGAATTTCACTGGTTTGTAATCACCATTGGTTGGTTGTATATCTACTGAAGCATAAGGTAAGTATTCTTTCTTTGTAAAGGATGAAAAATGTATGTGTGTGAATAACGGTTGTTCAGAGTTGTTAGTTTCAGTTCAATATGTCTGTGATATGTGAGTCATTTTTCATATTTAAGCCACTAGCAATTGCTTCTAATATGAATGAATGATATGATATGAATTGATATGTGGAGATAGAGATGAGGAGATATGTTTGTGTAGCCTCCGGTAGGACAAGTATGTTGCAAATTGGATTGGCAGAATACGATAAAACATGCTATATTGAGTGTAAATGATATGAGAAGTTATGGTGAAGAATGTATATTAATGAGATTGTATTATGTATCTGGCTATGAAATCTGGGCAAGTGGCTGGCATGAAAATGGATTGTCTGAGTTATGTTGAGTTGGCTTATAGTATTCACCTATGTGATACGCCATCAGTTTATTAAGTCTATTTGAGTTCTGTATACACTATTGGGCGTACTCTGTGATAATGTGTAAATTTCTTTTTAAAGGTTCAATTGTGCAGTTAATATTCTTACTTAAGATATTTTTAGAACTCACTAAGTTCATATGAACTTACTCTGTTACTTTTTACTTCTTAGGCTTACTGGCTGAAGGAAGACCTATCTGAAAGACTACGCTGAAACGCTGCTGCTATTGCGAGATAATATGTTTTGTTTGTGGTATGCATGAAGCGAGGGGGTGACATCTAAGTGTATTTTTTAGAAGAATTTGTACAAAGAACTTCTTTTTGTTAAAACTTTGTTTTTATGAATTCTTATTGAAATTTCATGCTTTGGATATTAAGTATTATATGCGGTTTAATACAATTATTATATTTGAGTTTATATGCCATTAGATTTAAACATTATATTTAATCCAATAATGGTTTATTTCAAACATTGAAGTTTTACAAAGTTTTTGCCAGAACAGGTGTTAAAATTAAGATGATTTTTAAGTAATAACATGTCATAATTCTTGTAGAGGATCTGGTTTGACATGTTACATTATGGCTTAAGGGGATGAATTATATAAAATACAATTTGGCTAAGGGGGGCGAATGTTATATAATGTGGACACCAAATCTAAAATACATGATAATTTTTATATATAATTCAAAAATCTAAAAATTTTAAGAGGGGCGATCGTCCCCCTAGATCCATCCTTGGATTCAACTCTCGACTTGGGCTATAGAAACTTTTTGTTTTCTAAAATCTAGAAAAAGTTAAAAAACAAATTTAAAAGGAAAAAATCAAGATTCATAAAATAATGAAAAAAATTAAATGTATTATAAAATAAAGAATAAACTGAGTAAAAAAAAAGAGAGAGAGAAATACAATAGCAAACAGAGCAATATGAATTCTATTTCTCAATCCGGATATTTATAATACTTCTCTTACGTTTATATTTATAGACAAAAGAAACATAAATTATATGAAATTCTATTTTTAATAAACATTAGAGTCATAACGTATATTAAACTTATTATTACAATCGACATCCACTTCTACAATAATAAAATATTTTTAACATGATTGAAATAAATTGATATTTTGCATGTATTTTGGATTAATTCATTATTTCGTTAATTAAAACATAAAAAATTAGAAAGCAATTCAACATTTGAGTTAAGCAAGATTATCAATGACAATATTACCAATTACAAATTTATTTCAAATTAATATATTAAATTAGATAAACATTCACATCAATTAATTAAAATATATTAATAACCCTTAATTATTTAGGAAATATAAAATAAAAATTAAATTTAATGTTGTATGTTTTAGATAAGTAAAAAGATAATTAAATTGAAAAATAAATATTTACTTTCAACCAAACAAATGATATTTAGATTAAAAATATTTAAATATTTAAAAATTATATATCAAATTTAAATATAAATTAAATGAAAAGAAATATTGTAATTAATAAATTTAAAATATTATTAAAATATAAATTTAAAAAAATAAAAGTTTCAGAAAAGATATCTAGATTATCTAAAATAAAATAAAAAACATAAATACGCTCCAAATAATATTTCTTGATTTGAAAAAGAAATAAAATTTTAGTAATTTCCTATCAATGAATCACAACAATTTAATTAGCCTCTTAATGTATAATATATGGATAGATAATTCACTCATTTGTAGGGAAATTAGAAAATATTAATTAAATGCCTAAAAAGCATATTGTATTTTCATTTAAAAATATAAACTCAAACTACGAAGATAACATTATTAAGAATGATAACCACAAATCCAAACATATACACTAGAAAAACAATTGTCATTAAATTGTTGGGTTTTCTCCTATCTGTATTTCACCTGCCTCCAACCAAGCAAAAATTAAATGCTCTGCAGTGAGTAAATGTCACCATTTATTAATTGTTCTCTATAAAAGGGCATGAGTAAATGTCACCATTTTGAAATTACTTTCTTGCCATTTAGAAATCCCAAGTAACCAAATATGGCCTTATCAATGAATTGTTTTTCAAGTTTTAGGAGTTGTTGAATGTAACCCTCGTGGCATTGCCTAATCTTTTCAACCTAAAATAGACCCTTTTTCTGCTATAAGATGCAATACTTCCGAGGGTTAAACCAGAATTAGCCTCAATATTGTTATATTTTGCACTCTATTTTCTTTGCTTTTTTAAGTATTGTCCCCCGCCCCCATGGCTATGAATTTCAGTCACTCCAATTTGATTTCATCAACTAGCCTAGGTCTTGGCGATGAAACCGTTAACGTCCGCTTTTTTCTTTCATCCACCAACTTCTCTGACTTAGGCTTGACCCTTGTGAGGGATAGTGACATCATTAACTCAAATTTAGGTCCCGTTAGCCATAGAGTCAGGGAAGTAAATAGAACTTATGTTTCATTGAATAGAGTTCAGGCTCACAGTGTACTTAATGATGTCCCTTTGCTTGCCTTTCCTCTAAATCCAGTTACTACTGTCACTGAGATTGTGAGAACTACTCGTTTTCTTACACCAACCTCCACAATGGAACGCATGTTTGCTTCAAGCTCTCGAGTTAGCCCACATGAAATGTTTCCAACCAGTGGTGTTTTCGCCCAAGCCCAACCTCATGTGAGAAGCCAACCCAATCAGGTCATGAATATGAATCTCTTTCGCTCTGAGAACCCACCAATGAACCAAATCAATGTTCGTAGCAATGTTAACAGAGAAACTAATTTTGAATCTGCATCTGGTTATTCACTTGAAAATCCTATGTATTATAACCAAGGCCTTAGAAACTTTGATCAAATGGCTGTGCTTTCGCGAAATCTTGATAACACGAATAACTCCAACTACAACATCAACCCTAGCACTCAGATAAACCAACCAAGTTCTAATAGCAATTTCGAAGAGGTTTCTGATGAAAATAGAGAAGATTATGATCATCCAAAAGGTAATGATGGTAGGACACATAGTCTTCCTGGTTATCCTAAAGGTGTATATGGATGTCCTAAATGCTTGGCTACTTTTTATTCACCCAAATCGTTTGCAGCTCATATCCAAACTCACTACAAGCATGAAAGCAAAGAAGAGAGGAGAAGAAGGATGACTGCCAGGTTGAGGGGGAGGAATCTTCGCCTTTTTTGGTCCAGCCATGGACTTACCGCTATACCTGAGTCTTCCAAGGGAATCATCAAGGGATATTCTACAAGAAGAAAGAATGAACTTGCTGAAAAAGTTGAGAACATCGACATTGTTCGTATGGGACATGGCTTGGGTACTTTTGGAGCTACCATGAAAGCCGCCATTCCTAGTGTTATGATCAAAGAAGAACCTAAATAGTTCGACCAACACAAATGATGTGATTAAGAGACATCTTTAGGAGTGTTAAAGTAAACAATCTATTTTATCCTACTAGAAAATAGCTTTGCAATTACAATGGAAGTCATGGTTTATTTTTTTTTTTTTTTTTTTTTTTGAAATATGATAAATTTTTTTATATATATATTTATGTGTGCAATCATTTGAAATAAGAAAATTTGTACCGAAATGTTTTAGCAAAGGTATATGCACCAACAATTAAGAAAAATATTATTATTTGTTTATTAGACACCATTATATATATTTGCACAATTATAATACTAGGAGGGATGAGAATATCAGGGTTTAAACGGGGTTTTGAGGTTTCAATATAGAAGAGCCTAAACTAGATGGGATAATTTATTTAGATAAATATTTAATTAAATAGATAATTAATTATAATAATAATAGGTACTTAAATTACGCAACTTTTTTCCTGCATGTATCAAAAGTATTTTTTTTTTTTGTGTGTGTAAAAGTAGGTACCTTAAAATTTTATTCAATTATTAATTACATTAGTTAAAAAAATTGTTACACAATGTTATATTGACACGTGGTCTATTTAAATGTTACCCGAATTGTCATATAAAATTTGGTGAATAATCAATTTTATTTTATTTAAAAAAATTACCGTAATTAATAATTGATTAATACCAAAAATTACTCTTTGGTAATTTAGACGATTAAAAATAGGGAAAAATATTCACTTTCATATTTATTTTCAGAAATTTCAGCCATATTCATCTTTAGACTGAAAAACCAATCTTAGATTCCTTTTTTCTCTTGTCTTTCAAAGATTTGAAAAAAGAAATAATTTGGAAGAAACCCCTTTTTAGAAAATCATTTCCATCGTTGTTGTTACGGGTCAAAATGAAAATTAGGCAACCAACAAAGAAAACAACACGTTTGGTTTTAGTGAAACAATGCGCAGAAGACTTAATGAAGTGGAGCGTTTCATCCCGCTAATTTGTATCGTTATTTTCCAATTTTTATTTTTGATTTTCTATTATTTTTCCTTTATATAATGGCCTGTAATTGCCGAGCGGGTTATGAATTACTTAAACACAAAATTTCTCTTTTCTCTTTGTCTCGTTCTTTCTCCAATTACTCTCTTCTTCTTCTTTCTCTCTAGAATTTCTCACTTTCTTCCCTTCCTTCTCTACCATTTTTGGTTTTCCAATTTCTATTCATAACAAATGTATCAGAGCTTCAGTCGATCCTCCGTAACTGGTGATGAGTTGAATCAAACCGTCTTGGTCACAATCCATTATATGCTTTATCCTATTACTGTGGAAACGCTTTACTAGGTTTTCTCACCTCATTGATTTGTAGGGAAGATCGTCATATTTCAAAAGTCGGCTGGCTTTCAAGAAGGATGCTTGGATGCTGTCTTAGCTAGAATTTTCGTGCAGGATCATAATATTTATGATAATTGTTTCCAGCTTGATATACAATTTTATGGTGTTGGTGTGGCGATCTAGGGGTCACGTGTGGGCGAGAATGTGATTGGTACATCTTTCGCGGTACCTCAAATGTTGGTTTCCAAATCTAAAAATGGTGACTCAGATGGTGGTGTGGTGGAGGTAAAAAGGCTTAATAGTCATAGTTTTTTGTCGTCTGATTTGACATCGATGGTACCGAGTGACACAGATTAGTACCACACAATTGTTGCTCTCTCTTGTGCGTCGATTGTGAAGGTAGAAGGTTCATCTGCGCAAGTAAAAAATCAAGCGCTTTAATTGAAAGTAAAAAATCAAGCAGTCCAAAAAAAATTTACTGAAATGGGCTGTTTTATTCAAAAATTACTGAAAAGAGTCGATTTCCCTAAAACACGCTAAGTTGGCGTCGTTTTCAGGGGAAACGCAGAAAAGCGCGTCCAACTCAGTACTTTTTTTCCCTGATGACCAATAAATGCGCCCACGTCAACTTACTTTAAGAAAGCTCTTCCACGAAGGGGCAATTTTACCCGTGCTCTAACGGTCAACTCCAAAATCTCTCCAAAATCTTTCAAAAATCTCTCAAATAGTCTTTTAAATTATTTTTCTAAATTTTATTTTTATCTAAATTATTCTTTTTATTCTTTTTATTAGTAATTTCAAGAAATATTATTTTTATTAAAAATTTGTTAGTGTTCAATTATATATTTAGCAATGGTCGAGTCTCTAATCCATCTTGATAACAAGCACATCTCCGTCAACCAATTGCAAATGGTAAGAATAAATTTTAAATTTTTTTCATTTTTTTATTTCATAGTTTTAATTGAACTTAATATTTTTTATAACTTTCATGTAAATAGGCGGAAGATCGAATTTTGCAATGCCATATTCATAATCTACCCAGTCCTCTACCACCATTGATCGAAACATACCTGAAAGAAGTCAGTTTTTTGCATGCGGCCCCTTGTAGGATGAGGGTGTAAGTTGGACCCAAAACTCATAAGCGTGTTGATGGAGAGGTGGAGACCCGAGAAGTACACAATCCATCTTCTATGCGGTGAGTGTACTATCACTCTAGAGGGCGTGCAGTTACAATTAAGGTTACACGTAGACGGGTCGGTAGTCACCGGGTCTATTCAGTCTGCTGATTGAGGAACCGTATGTTAAGATCTTTTTCGTGTGGTTCCAGAGACGATTTACGGAGGTCGGATCGAAATGGCCTGGTTACGAAATAATTTTGCGGAGTTGTAAAGGATTCTATTAAAGAGAGAAGAGAACAATATGCTTGGGCGTACATCATTCAGATTATTAGGGGTATTCTGATACCGGATAAGTCACGAATCCTTATACATCTAAGGTGGCTGCTGAAACTTGTCGATTTTAGAGGAGTTGGCGAACTCAGTAGGGGGTCCGTCATGTTGGCGACATTGTACTGGAAGATGTGTCAGGTGACGAAACCAGAAAAAATCAAAATTGGTGGTTGTCTTTTACTACTACAATCATAGGTTCGATATAGCTTTCCATTTTTACATCCTTGAGTGGACTACTCGTATACATTCTCACTTGTAGCAAGGTAAAATTCAGTAGATATTACTATTATTAAATTGATTTAAAATAAATTTATTATGCTAATAAATTATTTAAATAGGTGGAACCATGCCCCGAGTCATGTGGGATTACCTACCGAGCTTGAAGATATACGACTTCTATTAGACCAATGATCGAAAGCGGATGTATGTATTTATTTAATTTTGAACTATATACTAATAACGTAGTTGATTTTGTATTTAGTATTCAGTATTCAGTAGTATATATATAACTAATATTTTGATTATGTTCATATAGTTTGAATAGACACCATACGAAGACCCGACGATTCGGGCAGTAATTCTTAATGAATTCTTTGTAAATTCCAACGCTTAGCACATTAAGGTCCCATTGGTAGTATACGCTACCGTCGAGAAGCACAAGGCGGATAGAGTATTGTGGCAATTCGGATTTCGGCAATCGATTCCCGTCACACCTTAAGAGCTTGATGATCTGTATCTTATTGACTTACGACGACCGGATACAAATTAGTCGGTATTCCACTTGCAATACATCAACATATGGAATAATTGGTATGATATTTTACCTACTCACGACGCAATTCTCGTTCCAGAGTTAGTATGCGATCCGGATTACATGTCATAGTTTAGGATCCATGGCAAGCCATATTTTTTAAGGGAAGAGGCAAGGCATCAGCGTCCCTACGAGTAGGCTATGATAGCCCTTTTTAAATCCAATGAGTGGCGAGGCGGGCCCATTATTAGCGTCCACGCAAGAACTAGTCTCAATGGCCTCAACATTGATGCCCTTAGCACACCCATTTTAGTATGTACCACTTTATTCTGGTCCGTATCCTTACCCTTTTATTTTCACACAAGCACAAAATGTTGCACCACATTTTTCAACTCCTAATCCTATGTCAGGTTGGACTATTGGTAATCCATCCTCGGTGTGGTACACGCCTAGGCCATCTCATTTCCTGATGACGGCAATGCCTACAACGATGTATATGTCATCTATGTATGAGGCACCAACGAAGAGTGCAGTCGTTATCTCATCGACTTATGGGACTCAACATAGCTATACTCATTCACTGTGGGTGACGCAAACACATCCGAGATCTTTGTTCTATCAAGATTGGTCATCTTCCCAACCACCTATTTATAGACTGAAAGTATTCATCGATCGAAAGCGAACACCGACAACCACAACCCCATCCGAAAGTTAAACCTAGAAGGAATCCAACACGCAACCATTGACCACACCGATGTGGCATAAATTCTGATTGGCATATACACTGATGAATTGTATATTGTATCATTTAGGAAAATAGAAGTTCTTTTGAATCTTTTTTATACACAATCTGATTCTTGTACCATTAAACCCTAATCAAAATAGAAATTTATTTTGATTATTTCACATAGCATGGCAATAAGATTTGATTTGAAAAGAAATATCAAATGTTTTTGTTGAAAATTAACATGAAAAAATATCAAATTTAGTTTGGATTAACAATGGCTAACAATTCCCATGAAGGCATATATTATAATGTTTAATTTCGATGTAGACATGATAGCAATGTATGGCTTAGGTTCCCACACCACCCGCATAACCTCTGTTGGTTTGAGCGCTCCCAAATATCCATCTTGTTGCGTATTCGAGTGGAGAACGGTCGACCTTTTGGTTTACGACACAATTCTCTATCGGGTAACAACTTAAATGGAGCAAGTGATACAGACGACCACTTACGTTCATCTAGTCTCCACATATTGTACAAGTTTTCTAATTTGTACATTTCATCGACAAAGCTCATGAGATCCAAATAGAGATTCATACAACCTGCAATTGCATGAGCGCATAGAAAATAAAGTGCATCAAGTATCCCATAATCGTAAGTCCTATTTCTCATGTGTACCCTGTACACTTTCCTTGTAATATATTGGTTCGATTTGTCAAACTTCGTCACCCGAAACCATAGGTAATCGCGTGAGTGAAAAACTACATGCATGTAGTTGGCTCGTGCCTTACCATTATTAATTTGTTCTAGTACCGTCGGGCACCATACATGGCCTCCATGTAATTTTCTGACCTAACTCGCAGCTCGCTTTGGGAATAGTTTCGCCAAACGAAAGGATGTCTCTTTCACAACCGATGTTATCGAAAAATGACAAGTTCTTTTTAAAACAAAATTGATGCATTCCACCAGGTTTAAGGTCATCTGGTTATATCATAGCCCGCTGTCGTATGTTTGTGTCCAAAAAATATAAAAATACAAATGGAATCTTACAAACCAAATAATATTGATGGCGATTAAATACCCATGTTGGTCACTTGTCGTCACTCAGTGGTAGACCAATATTGCTAGTAGTAGTTAGGCGTAATGTGCCTTAGACAATACTGATGGTGTGTATGATCCTAGAGGCTTCCATGTTGTCAATTGCAGATAGTATTCTAGGTTCTCGATCTGAGATGACTCATATATCAGTTTGACGGCAGGCATTCCTCCTCAACCTAGACAGAAAGAAATCCTAGTCGTATGTTTTCTCCCTCGGTGTTATTGCAAACGCAATTGGAAGGATCCTCCAATTACTATCCTGTGCCACAACCAACAACCACCGATGAGTATATCTATCATAGATAAAGGTATCGTTTATTTGTATCAACGGCTTACAGTACTAGGATGCATCCCGACATTGCTTGAAGGTCTAAAATAAATGTTTGAACACTCGGTACCTATGAAGCAAACGATCGTTGTAGTACACAGAACTCGTTTCAAGATTTGCTATGTAACCTGGTACGTACCTCTCCAACACCTGACACCACTGTCATACCTCGTTGTATGACGCGTCCCACCCATTGTGCATCTTCTCCAAGGCTTTCTGGTTAACTATCCATGCCGTGCAGTATGAATGCGTGTAATTGAACTAACTACAATTATTGGCAATTTAAACCGACACAGTAGTCCTCGGATCCGTTTTTACCATCGGTAGTATTAGGCCCGCGATCATATCTGAATCTAACTTCAGATGATCCCGTAAAACATCTGCAACCCCACGAAAACGTTAAAATTAATTAGAAATAACTTTAAACCCTAAATAAAGCCCTAATAACCTAATGATACTATACCAGAGGCAACACATGTATGTGGACTGATAAACTTTTTATCGTCCATAACCCCGTCTTCTTCTTAACAGAAGTCGTGATTTTCCATTAGCAACTACCATCTCGCATTACATACTTCCCCTCGAACTTCTCAGATTTGGATTTAACCATATGAAAGTTAACCACATTATCGCTTCAATGCTGCGAGAAAACCATCTTTATTGGAAAACTCTCTGCCCACTTCCAAATCATTCGAATCCAACGATACACTTCCATGGCCAGGCCTCATGTGTTGTAGTTTTGCAAACTCCAATGTATCATCTGTTGAAAGATCGATATTATGCATATGGGCTGACGGCAAGTACATCGTGAATCATGAATCTTCTTCTTCTTCTTCATTTTCACCCCATTCACCGTCATCAGGTTTAGTTGGAATAAGCTTTGATTTAGAAAATAATACAACTTCTGAATCGTCGACACCGGGCTCCCAATTGTGGATCCACATCAGATTCATTGCCATCTTCGTTCTTCGACCCACCAACATCTGTCATCTTGGAAGTCCCCTCGTCGGTGGATGTCGTAAGGAGTATATTATCTCTTCTCGTATACGTTTCGGAATGTCTAAAATCACACGTTGATTGCCAACCACTGGAAGATGATGCCATTCCCTAGTAAGTATTCCCAGCATTGAACATCGACGCACCGAGGTGTATGTCCCATCCACTAACTGAGTATCGTGCAGGGGTCGTGTATTTTGTTCTACCACCAAAACCCGATGGTTTGGTGTTTTGCCTCCCACGAAAACTAAGGTTGAGACGGATGAGTGCCTTCCTATTGATGATTCTGGGATATCATAATGGGAACTTTCTAACAAAGTGGTTATACTATCGACATTTTCAACCGTTCTCGTCTCTCAAACAGGAAGAGATGTTGAAGTCGCAAGTCCTTCATCTAGTCTTAAAAATTCCACATATAACTCAAAAAATGGTGATTCACTTTCGAGGTGCATTTGCACCATCGCCTCCAAGCCCCGAGCACCTTTGATATCAAATGAGTCATATATCACGAGATTGACCGAAATACAAAATTGATACTTAATAGACGAAACTCTCATTGCCATAGATCCGAAGATTTTTCGCCTAATTATTTTACGAAGTTTTGTCAATTCTATGTTCTGGTTAAAAACAAGTCGCATTGTATTCTCAGATAAAAAAATTACACCGTTCTCGATGTCACAGACCTCACCGTCGTAATAAATAATAACACTAAATCGTCCACTTATTTTCAACCAATTTATCTATCGAGAGAAATTTGAAACACAAAAAATCAAAATGTTATGCAATAAATATAATGTTTCATATAAATATTAACACGAAAAATCAACTATACCTTCAACCCCAACTTCTATTATTCTAAACTTCTTCAATTTCTATTGCTCCAACTTATGCCACCAGAGGCTAAAATATGAGTCATTTATAGTCTAAGGGATAACATCGCACTCCTTTTTGTAAAATTCCTCGGATAGTAGGGGGTTGAAATTTGTAGAGGAAAAACACTCCAAGTAGGACACATTATCAGAAGCAGTATTGAAAAGGGCGTCCAGCTAAAAGCATTTTTCTTCTACAAACCTCAACCCCCAACTATTCGGGGCATCACAAACATCATCTCGGGAATCCCGAGATATTTTTTCAAAACAATCTTCTTAAATTTATTTTTTCAAAAGCAGTAGTACTGAAAAGGGTGTCCAACTGGAAGCGTTTTCAGTACTTTTGTTGATTGTGCATCCTACTTAGAGCATTTTTTTCTCTACAAAACTCAACCCATCTCGTCAAAATTATTTCTTCAGAACCTATCCCCTCAAAATTATTTTTTTAGAACTTATTTTTTTCAAAACCCTTAAAAATTAAATAAAACCCTAAACCTAAACACTTAATTTAAAACCCTAAATATTAATTCCATAACCCATAAAATCTAACACTAAATCTAAGCACTTAAAAACTAAAAAACACTAAACCCTAATTGGCACTGGGAACACACAAGCAAAAGCGCGTCTATGTGGAAGCGCTTTACTAAAGCGTGTTGATGTGGGCACGTTTTACTGGTTATCAAGGAAAAAAAACGTTGCGCTAGAAGCTTTTTCGCACTTCCCCTAAAAACGATGCCAACTCAACATATTTTAGGGAAATCGACCATTTCTAATAATTTTTGAACAAAACGGCCCATTTCCATAATTTTTTTTTAAAATGGGCCTTTTCTAATCATTTAGCCAGCTATGTGAGTAGTTAAAAATTACTAACTAAAATTAGTTTATTACTAATTCGTATACTAAAACATGGTGATTAAAATAACACTCCTACCAAACATAAGGGTAAATAGGAAAATATTATGATATTTTGGAAAATGGAGATTTGAGATAACCTTGCCTACTAGTTTTTCCAGCTAATTACACTATATTTATATTTACACCAAGTATATATGTTGGCACTTTCAACAAGCATAAGACAGTTGAATGAACAAATAAACAATAAAGTATGATTCAGGCAACCCCAGAGAAAAACAGGGATGAAAACTCTATCGACTATAAAAGATCAAAACATTATTTTACATTAAGTACATAGCAACCTGTGTGTGATTAACCACTAATATGATAAAAAGTATGGATATGTGCTATACTATCTATAAAATTCTGCCACGTCTTTGTTGCTTCACCTTTACAAAACCAAACTTGAGTCTATGGTCTCCCTGGTTTAAAAAGTTGTAACTAGGCCTATCCATCGGATGAATTCCCATAATGATGCTCAGTTTCTGTATGCATAGGATCAGCCTGCACTTGACGGACAAACTGACCTTTTACTCGTGGGCGCTGCTCAGCAAGTTTCTTTCTGCTCTCATACCGAACCTGCCAAAAGAATCAAGTGTGAAACTTGAGCTGCTCAATCTATGTCAATGTCATCTGTACATGATTCTACATTTTGCATTTGGAAACTAGCACCGGAAAATTACTAAATACTTCCATGTAACATGAGTATCTTAGTCTTGCTTGTATGCGAAAGTAGTGAACAGGAAAGATGTAAACACATAATGATGGCAACTGATTATAAATCCTTTACCTTTTTCTCAAAGCATCTATCCTTACGCTTCAAACGGAACTTCATTAAAGCTGCTTCTCTTTGGATAGAACGGCATGGTTTTCCACTAGGGCTGGGAAAGCTGTCATCATTCTTGCTCTCTGTAGAAGCCCGGGTGACTGCAACCTGATCAACATTGCCATTACTTGCACCAGTACTTCCATATGCAACACCATTAAGTTGGCTTAAGGAGCCATTACAGAAACTGCTGCTTGCACTCTGATCGGTGGTGGGAGAAATATGTCCTCTATCCTCGATTGAATCCAACTTTTTGTCCAGTTTGTGCAAGGGCTGGCTGGTTGACTGGTTTGTATTGGAGGCAAGTCGGTCATACGACTGTCCAGAGGAGTTAACTTCAAAACTGGAATGACGAAACAGATTCACACGAAAGGCAGGTCCCTGTTGGTTGGCTGCGCTTGGACTTGGCGCCGTGGATGAACTTGACCGTGCACAAAATATTGGAGGAATTATAGTATTATATCCATTGCACGGATTATTCAATCTTATACCCTTCACTGGTACTGGGACAGGAAATAGTCTATGTTGTGTGCATGGTGTTGCTACTTCAGTTTGCTTCAATTCAACAGTAGCTCCAATAGTCAAAGGATTCGTGTTTCTTTGAGAAGTTAGTGTAGGACTAGGAGTATCAGAATTATTTTCCGACATAATATTGGTCAGCATCTTCTCAGAATTAGTCTCTGAGTCTTTCTTTTGATCACCAAAACTCATCGATGTTGAATGCAGGGGCTGTGATACTCTGCTAGTATACCTGCATTAAAGGTCATTGGTATGATCAACAATGAAAGGGCAATTATTGAATACAACACAAAAGAAAAACCTGATTCAATCCATTATTTCTAAAACAATTCAAAAAAAAAAAAAATTGGGTGCAACATTCTGAAGATTATAATAACAAATCAACCAGAAACCAACCTTGTAAAGGCTGATGAACTAGGATGCCAGAGGGTAGGCCTTTCTTGAGTAACATGATTCTCAAATACATTAGGATTACTTCTTCTCAAGGAAAGATCTAAGAATAGAGAAGAATCAAACTTTTTTGCACTATTTATTGAAGACGAAGTGCAGTTTTTATTAAATGTTCCCATGAAGTCAATAGCTTCTCTTGGTGAATCAACAAGCGCATCACCAGCCTCAACCAAGACCCTAGTATCCCTTCTTTGATTTTCCAGTTCAACACCTTTGTATAAAGTTGTGTAAGCATCCTTGCATGAGTCAACAACTGTTCACAAATTTGACCGAGACATTGAGAGAATGTTAGATGCTCTCCAATTGAACAGAAAAGATAATCTGAAAACTCAAAATTTCGAGTCCTACCCTCAGTTTCCATCTCATGCATGAGCAGGTTCTGATTGAAACTGCCATGAGCTTCATGCTTCTGTGATTCAATTGGCAGAGAATTTACCTTTATCAAGTGTGAAAATTCCTGCATATTTTCCTTTTGGGCACTCTCAGCTTCCATTTCCGGCTTGGTACAAGAGCTCTGCAAGAGACAGCAAATATGCAGTCTATATGAAACTTCATGTATGCAACTTGAGCAGAAAGAAAACTCCTTTTGATATATGGCAAGTGTATGCAATTATAAATAACAAAGCAGAGCTCATATGACAGATGAAGAGTACTGACCTGAGCATCACTCCCTTTCTCAGTTTGTTCCTTATTTTTTCCGACACCATCCAAGCAACCAATGGAATGATTACTTGCAGCATTATTTTCAGAGGTAGTTTCTGCCTTTTTCTGTCCAATGCTCTCATCCTGGGGGAAGTTCCCACCAACAATTGACTGATTTTAACGACATACAAAAATCAGGATCCAAATGAAGGAACTATAAAATAGGGAGGGAAATAAGTGTAAGAAGTAAGCATACTGATTGTCTTCTCCATACATGCTGCCATAAATTTCTCAGCTCATTTCTCCTTATTGGCTTAACAAGATAGTCAGCAGCCCCTCTTAACATGCATTTGTATACTGTGCTAACTGAATCTTGTGAGGACATCACTGCACAATCATGCCCAAACAAAAAGATTGATCATTTAAATTGTATTTTTGTAGATACATGGTAGAAAATCATAGCAACTGTACAAATGTTTAGAAAATATTAAAGAATCTTTCATATCATACTTATAACAGGGATGCTTTTACAAATATCATGCTCCATAATTAGTGTAAGAAGAGCAAATCCTGATATAGATGGCAAATCCACTTCTGTCAAAATGAGATCTACATTATGTGGTCTTCCTTTCAGCATCTCCCATGCCTTCAAGCCATCAGGAACAGCAGCAACTGCTCAAAAAGAAAACCCATTTTCAGTCACAAATGTACAAGTTAATATTGCAAACAGATTCTAATTTTAAGCAAGAATCAACAAGCAATTTTCTAGCCCCCCAGAAAATGTAAAAATAATAAATTGAACCACAATCCGTAACTATGTCTTATAGCAATATTGTTAAAAAGTATGGAATCTTGAGCATGAAGTAGATATCCTCAAATGGACTCGATTCAATCTTAATACAAAACTGGCCGGGTGGACTCCTTAGCAGGTGTGCTGAAAGCCTTGAAATAACCCAAAAGGATAAAACTAATGCAAATTGATTCCTGAATTTGTAATAAATGGCAGCCGCTCTATTAAGCATCCAATCTAAAAGCCAAATTGGTTGTAGGTAAAGAATCTAAACTTGAATATAAGATCAAAAGCAATACAAGGATTCAATTGGTGTGGGATAATACCACTTTAACACACTCAATGTAGGTAGCTCCATGAGCCTTCAAGCCCCCTGCTTACTCACTCTGAATATCCGAATTGCCTCTTGGCATGTCCAAATATTTCCAAGATTATGATAGTTTTAGGTATCAAGATCAACATGGTAGAGTTTGATGAATCAAAGCATCATGTAAGAACCCTATAGCACTGTTGTGATTTGCCTCCTTTTATTCTTTAGCCATAAATATATTTACCCAAGTTTGAAAAGCAAGAAATGGATTTGAGCAGGTGGATTCTACCTCCATAGGAAATTTTACTAACAATTAACCAAGTCTTAGTGCTAAGAAAACATTTAATGAGGAGAAGGTAAGCTGAAAAAGTTATCCGGACATTGAAAACAGAAATAGAGAAACCAGTTGTAATTAGGGAATTAAAAGAAAGGGGAAAGGAAGCGAACCTCTATAACTGCATTTTCTGAGAAGAGCAGATATAATCTGCCTGGTGGAATCATCAGCTTCGACCAACAAAACCCTCAAAGCCGGCATGGGTAAAAACCTTTCCCAATTCACCACTGCTCCAGAAGCAGAACACCCAGGCTTCTTCTTCTTCTTCTTCTTCTTCTTCGTCCTCCTCCCCATGTTCCCTTCAACCTCCCCATTTTCCTGCTCCTCTGTTTCACTATCAATTTTCACTTCCTCAACTTCCTCGCTAGTCACCACTACTTCACCCATGCTTTTCCTTTCTTTTTTGCCACAAACCTAGTATTATTATTTTTAAACTCTGAACTTAGAGAGCAAAAGAAATCGAAAATCTAAATCATCTTATTATGCTAAAAATCTGTGTTGGACTGCTGCTACCTATAGAAAAAAGATCTAAAACTAGTCTCTTTAATCGGACGGCAATTAAAAAGGATTTGAATTGCCAACCGGGGTGAAAAATATCTCACCTTACAATCAAAGAAAATATCTACAAGCATGTTTTGTATGGCCTACGGTAGCCAGGTCAGCTAGCTAATCTGCAAGTCATTGGATTTTGGGGCTGTCGTTTAATTTTATGCCCAAAAAAAAAAAAAAAAATTATTTAAAGGTCAACACTAAACCACAGGGCAAGGCCATCGGTTTCTGCCTTTTTAAGATTTAGGATATTTTGTGTGTGGGGCCCACTGTCTAAAAATCTATTCGCTGCAAAAGAAAGATATTTGTAATGACTGCTTTAAGACAGTGGATTTTTTTCTAGGACAGGAACCCGACACGTGGGGGCGTTCCAACTGAACCTCTTTTTTTTTTAGTCCATAACCTGTTTTTATTATTTCTCCACGCTCTTTCTCTAGTGATGTGTATAGTACACGCTTTTCCATTGAATTCGAGTGGGCAATTGGCTGTCCTTTTCATCCGCCTCCTACCCAATGTCCTGCTTGATTGTCCACGTGGCATGTTTGAGAAACCGTTTGGTTTTCAAATTCTATTTTTGCGAGTGTGGTGATATTTTGAAGGAATAATATCACGCTTATTCTACATTCCTTTCATCTTGGTGTCAATTTATATGAGGTTTAACATATATATATATATATATATATTATTCTCGATTGGTATTTTCTAGAGTGTGGGAGAAATTTCAGGAAATAAGAGAAGATTTTCACCATTGAATGTGATGAAGCATATTCCACACCTAATTTCTTTTAAAGCCAATAACTTATCAATGGGATTTTTATATTTTCTTTCACAAAATAATTTATTACTTCTTTTTTAACTATTATTGTGAGTCAAAATAATACAATTTTCCTATTTTCCAATATTCTGTTGGCTGGAATGGTTAACTTATAATCAAGGAAAGAAACCATAATTCCTAACCTAAACATATTGAAAAGACACCCCATCAAAATCAAGCCATTGATCTTAAAGCAAAACAAAGCTAGAAAGAAAAAAAAAAAACAAACTAAACACCATGAAAACAGCCACATTTTTTTATCGTAAGCTACTAAACTAAGACATTAAGATTTGGTGAGTTAATTCTATTGGAAATGGTTAGGATCTTCTCAACAATACCCATGTAGTCTTGTGAACCAAACCTATTAGATCAGATGTAGACAAAATAAGTCACTAGTGACTCAAGAGAATAAACCACTATTGGTTCAAGAAATCAAACTGACACAAGTTTGAGAAAATGAGCCAACAAGAGCTTGGAACTAAAAAAAAAAAAAAAAAAAAACAAGTTTTATTTTAGTTTGCTGGAGAGGCCAAGGGAGGACAAACCAACTTCCACAAATTTTATTTTGCCTAAAAAAGAAAAAAAAAACAAAAATAAAGGACAAAAGTGTCAACAACCTCTTAGTCCAATGATAAGAGAATTATACTATAGCCATGAGAGTTTGGGTTCGATCTCAAGTAATCTAATTTCCCTCTCCTAATTATAAAAAAATAATAATAAAGGACAAAGTGCGGAAAATAGAGGACAAGGGAGGAGGGGTAAAGAAAGCCAAGGGGGACAAGGGAAAGCGAAGATGAAGATGGGGTTGTTGATAGGTGTGAAATTATGAAAAATGAGTCAATGAAGAATTTTAATGAAAAAAAAAAATCAATATGAGAGATGAAACCCAATGAAAAGAATTGTGGATGTGAAATGTGGCAAAAGGATTAAATTATAAATTTTGAAAAGTTAAAGGACTAAAATCAAAATTTAAACTAAAAAGAGAAAATATTAATTATTATTGTTTATTTGGAATGAGAATAAGATGGAATGTGTATTATTTTGATGATAAGCACTTTAGGACCAAATAAGTAAAGATTTGAAAGTACAGGGATTAAATTGTAATTTTATTCATTTTACTTAGAAAAGGTTGTTGGTGTAATTTTCACCACCCATGCACTCATATTAAGGGATAAATGTGACTTATGAAATTTGCACTACTAAGCTATCTCTTGGTTGGGTTTGAAGAAAATGGAAGGAAAATTGTGTGGTTTAGGGTTTATAATAAATACATACATATTTATATGAAGTTATTATAGTGCAAACTTCATACGTCACATTTATATGAAGTTACTATATTGAATTATTTTTATGAGATAGCTTCCATAGCTTGTATATTGATATTTTGTTTATTTTTAGGTGTTGAGAAAATAATGGAAATGGTCGTATGAGAGCTCCCAAGCTTGTATAAGTTAAAATCCAAGTATTTTAGAAGTTGAAATTGAGTTTTAAACCATCCAAGAGGTAAGTATCCTTGGACTTTCATACTTTTCCTTAGATAAGATTAAGTATGAGTTAGAACTTTTATTATCAAAATACTTTCATACTTTAATTAATTAATCAAA
This sequence comes from Gossypium longicalyx, assembly GCA_025698465.1. Classification (NCBI taxonomy): domain Eukaryota; kingdom Viridiplantae; phylum Streptophyta; class Magnoliopsida; order Malvales; family Malvaceae; genus Gossypium; species Gossypium longicalyx. The sequence continues at coordinate 90,904,128 of CM046998.1, forward strand.
GCTTAGAAATTATGGTATGTTTTGAACTATATTTAGATTAAGTTAAGATTTTGTTAAAAGCATGGTGGGAGTTATTAATACAAGCTTGAATTTAAGTTATATTATATGGTTAATTAGGGACCAAATTGTAAAGAATAGAAGTTGTTGGAAGTAAATGCTATAAATTGATAGTTTTAGGTCTCTAGTGAATAAATTCAAAGACGAACTTTGATTCGATAGGGAAAATTGAAAGATACAAGCATTTTGATATGTGACGTAATTGAATATATGTGAAATCATGATAATGAAATGAAAGAACTAGGAAAAATGATATGTAATGAATACATGGTGTGTACTTATAGAAGTTGATATTATAAATGCCCTATTAAACAATCTCAAATAGAGTTCCAATATAGTTGGCATGTCATATGTTTCATTATAAGGAGATATCTTAACATCAGTAGCATATTACTTTGGTTATAAATCAATGAATGTGTTAAGAAAGTATTACTTCGATTATGTACCGATGATCATGGGTGAATATATATACTTTAGTGTCGGTCGTGTATTACTCCAATTATAAACCGATGAGTTCTAGGTGCATATTACTTCGATATTTATCGATAAGCATAGAGTGCATATTAGGTGCGATATTGGATTAATCTGTGTATCCAGTCTTGAGTTCCTGTCCGGTTAATAGAGGCTACAAAATAAGTACTATATGATTAACTATGAAAGTTGATATGTGAAACGAGTAGCTTGTACTTAAATTGATCAATTGAATACAAATGCAAATGTGATGAAGAATAGCATGCGAAAGATCATGTGAATTGTGTATTATGAGTGCTGGGGGATGACAATGTTATGAAATGAATTGATGTATTCAATTGGTAAAATGATACGTGAATGTTAATATAAAAATGACATATGTATTATGGAAATGAAATTGAGATAGCAATGGTATGATGAATTGCATTTAATTATGATATTTGACATGGTAATATAAGCCTTGGAGGCACATTGTTATGTTCACATACGAAGCTTAAACCGAATATAAATTCCATAAGAAAGCATTAAGTAATGAACTTGAGACAAGATACTTTATATACATTTGTTTATATATGAATTCATAACTAGTTTACATGCTTAATTTGATTATGCATTGTTTTCAAATTATATTATTACCATTGAGCTTCTTTTACTCAGTGTGCAGATTTGTTTATTTTCTAGTGCAGGTGACGATTAAGTCTCGTGGACTCGAGAAGATAGACAACATCTAGGACTCATTTCTCAACTTAACAATGTTTGTATAGTCTTTTGAATGCTATGTTTTTAGTTGGCATGTTCCTAGTGTTAAAGTTAGCTTAGGAGTCTCTTTTGATGATTTGGTGTCTACAAGGCTAGAGAATTGTAATCTAAGTATGTTTATATACGTGCAATGGTGTGATTGTGTGAATATGTTAGTATGGAAGATCATTCTATGATGTTTATGTTATGTATTATGTGTTGCTTGCGTAACTAATTTTGATGTTTTGAGTTTGATAGCTTGTGAATATGTTGGTGGCCATGTATTTGAATGTGTTTGATAGCATGTGGTGTGCCAATTAGTGATAAGTTTATTTGATGAAAGCAATAATATAAAATTGAACTAAATACATGCTATTAAACTTATCATGTCGGCGTGAGGTACACTTGGCACACCGCATGCTACTATCTGGTTGCTTCATCAGTCACATCAACACTTAACAATAGAAATAGATGGAATTTGTAAAAGGACTAATTTGCTCTTTTATCTAACATAATGACTAATTTGCTCATTTTTTGTGCAGAATGGGCAAAATGCAATTTGATTCCTAATATAGGGGCTTTAATGGTACTTTTACCTATTAAATGTTTACAAAATATGTCATTTTAGTTCTAATTCTAAAAAATTCAATAAATTTAGATTTCAACATTTACAAAATTTGTCAATTTATTTCTAATTTTAATTTTTTTAAAATAAAAATATTTTAAAATATTCTTTTTCTTTTATATTCCTTAATGTACCTCCAAAACCTACTGAACAAGAAGAGTATTTAACTTCATTAGTATTGTGCTCAATTTAAAATAATATCACATATCATATTTTAAATTAATATCATATTTTTTTAATTAAATTCCTGTAAAAATTAATAACTTTTTAAACTATTACAAAACAATTATTTTGATTTTTTCTTATATTAAAAATATACAAAGATCTAATCTTCAATTAGAGAAAATAATGTAATGTGAACATCTTTCATGAAATGAAAAATCTATATATTTTTTTCTCCTTATTTTTTCCAACTTGGACATGTCATAGGTAACTAATTCCAAACTTTAGTAGTCGAAGTGTGTTGGTCAAACGATCAAAGTTCCAAAAAAAATCTAATCTAAGAATTGAAAATACGAGATGAACTTAACCAAAGGAGGTAACTTTGTCAATTCTATATCTCATGGGGATGTCCAACTTTATCTATCTAATATTTATCAATCCATTTCGTGTTCATTTCTTTTTGAATCATATCCATTTCGTGTTCATTTCTTTTTGAATCATATGATATATGTATTCTTTTTTCTTTCTTTCTTTTTTTTGTATTTTTTTATTTTTAATACATATATTTTTATTTATTTATACCTTTTTTAAATATTTTTATAATTTTTATCCAAAACTGAATTTTTTAACAATTTTTTTTTAACTTTTAGAATTAGAACTAAATTGATATTTATATAAATATTGAGTGTTAAATTATTTGAATTTTTTTAAAAAATTAGAATTAGAATGACAAATTTTATAAACATTGGTGACTAAATTTGTTGAACATTTTAGATTTAAGATCAAATGGGTAAACCTAAATTTGTTATTAAAACAATGAATAAATAAATAAATCCAAGGTATTCTTTGCACGACGTCCATTTTTCATTCATGTTTACTATAATGAACTCTCCTTTTGTGGGACACAAAGCATATCGAGGTGAAGGTGGGTAAGGCAGTACAGAAGCATAGCCATCTTGTTAGGGAAATTGATGTCGGGTTGTGAGTTCGAGGCGGAGAATTTCGGAAAGACCCAAAGATTCGAAGACGTGAGGAGCATCCTAAATTCGAAAATTTGATCGATTGAGACTATGTTTGCGTTCTCATTTTTCTCACTTCTCCATGATTTTTTCTTTCGAAGGTGACTGTTTACAAAGAAGCATGGAGTGGTTCATTGTTAAAGCGGATTTTAACATGCTTTGTTCTACCATCCTTCTTTAGCTTCTATGTCATTTCTTTTTGTACATATGGGTCATTTCATTTAAGGATGATGCTCAGTTATTTGACTAATGCAGGTTCAGGGTACCATAGATTTTGTTACAATACCATTTCAAGTAGAAAATGAACTGATGAAAGCATAAAGCACAATAGTTTACAATTGCAAGCTTATGGTTGATTATAAGGTTTTATTTTGTTCCATGATATATATTCTTAGGGAGTACCACATACTATTCTTTTATTTTTGTTCATTTCTGTAAATTGCTGTCAACTGCTGGACTGGAGTGTTTTCATCAGAAAAAGCTTTCTCCAACCTCAGTTCTCACAGATATCGGACTTCGAACCACATGCACACCATCTGTCCATGTCAAGCTTCCGAAATAGTACCCTGCATTTACGTTGTGGGCAGATGAAATCATCACAGTGAAGGAGATGGTCTTCGTCCTAGAGCTGAAGATCAATGTTTCAGGTCTCACTGCTACGTTTATGCCAGATGCAAACTCAACGCTAGCCTTGTATTTGGAGTTGACAGGTCCCACATTTGTGACTGTTCTGGTAAGAATTGTTGGCTTTTTGAGGTTCGGGATAGTTATGGATGGGAGGTTTACGTCCAGAATAGAAGGTTGTTTGGTGGGGCAAACTACTGGATGTTCAGTGAGCTGGAAGATATCAGAGTTATTGTAACCCATGGCACAAAGATATTGCACATAATTCTCTGTATTCATGTCATAAACCAGGCCAGGATCGGCCGCGCTGTTTGGGTTCACAATTCCACCTCCAAAATCGAAGGGGTCAGCAAGCTTTGGTGGTTCTCCCTCTGCAAAAATTGGTCCTCCAGACTGATGGGAAGTCAATGCTGTGTAGTTAAGAGATGAAAACAGTTCAAGAAGGTAGCCTAGGTGAATGGTATTTGCAAATATTGTGATTCAATGAATATACATACCAGTGGTGATAATTGCTGATTTAATAGCAGCAGGGGACCAATCCGGGTACAATGATTTCAGTAAAGCAACAATTCCGGACACGTGGGGAGTTGCCATTGATGTTCCTGAGAGAAAAGCAAATGCACCATTTGTTGTTTCATCAAAAGGAGGAATTGCAGCTAGTATCTGGACGCCAGGAGCCGCTATATCTGGCTGTGTCACACAGTGATCATAGCAAGCTTTGATGAGTTTTTAACAGACTGATATCGCAAAATGGATAAGTGAGGTGAGTAACCTTAAGTATAGCAGGGGCATTGGAACTAGGCCCTCGAGATGAGAAGTATGCCACATTGGTTGACACTGGCTTACCGATATGAGTTCTTGATGGACTCAGTCTTACTTGGGGATTACTGCGAAGTTCGAGAGCAACAGTTAACAATGATTTGATGACAAAGAAACTGGATAGTCTCAACGATTTTACCTTGTGGATCGAATGTAATACAGGATCTGAGTTCCAGTTTCATAGGTTACTTGAAGACATGGGAAGTTCATAGCATATGGATAATAATTACTTGGACTCCTAGAAACAATCACTCCCAACCCACCCGCCGCTTTGACAGACAATATAGCATCATTTAACAAGCTCTGGTTGTAGTCTGAAGCAAAGCAAAGCACTATTTTTCCGGCCATCCAATCATCATTTGACAAGAGGGATTCACAGTTACTGTAAGACCACTCGGTTAGCTTAAGCACTGAGAACAACAAGGCTGAAGAGATGGACCAGGATTGTTTTGTAAGTAATTACCGTGGAGGCATGAGATCCGAGACTTCAGGGTACACCAACGCTGCAGACACTGTATCCTCTCCTGTGAACATTGCTTGACCCTGAAATTGATACTTATAGCTGTTAGTTCGAATACGATCAAGCCATTTTCGTTGTCCGTTTAGTGTTTTGTTGCTTACAACGATGGTATGGTTGCTCCCTAGAGTTATAGGTGTGGGGAAGGACCGATCCACAGTGCTTGCTGCAACAGTCAAAATCCAGGGTGCCGTGTTCTGTACAGTTTCAGCTCTCGGACCTGCGTTCCCTGCTGCACAAACAACGGTAATCCCTTTTGCTACAGCATGAAATGAACCGATAGGAATTGAACCACGATGGTCAACTTCAGAATACAAGGGAATATCAGCAGCAAGAGACACTGACAACACATCCACACCATCATTTATTGCTTCATCAAAGGCTTTTAACACATCGGCATCGGCACAAACACCTCCATACAAGCGCCAACATACTTTGTACATAGCTAGATGAGCTCCCGGTGCTCCACCTCTCACCGTGCCAAGACCTAGCCCATCATAGCTGGCATTGGCAACAAAAGAGCCACCAGCAATTGAAGATGTGTGGGTTCCATGCCCACTGGAATCCCTTGGGGACATGTAATCATCGTTTTCACTAGTGTTGTATGGTTGTCCATACTCGGCTTCAAGTCCACTTATGAAATAACGAGCTCCTATCAATTTTCTGTTGCAGGCTTTTGCACCATCAAAGTGTTCTCCAGATTCACAAACTCCCCTCCATCGAGAGGGGATTGGCCCTAGATTTTCATCATTGAAAACTTCTAATTCTGGCCATATCCCTGCTCATTACGTAAAAGAGATTTAATCAGTAGCTGTTTCACAGGGCAAACAGGGATGAGTGGTAGAGACGAGAAGAAGACCTGTATCAAGGAGACCGATGATAACACCATTTCCCATTTTGCTTTTATTAAGAAGATTGGACAAGGAGGTGGAAGAGAGTCCAAGGTAATCCCAGCTTCTGGTTGTTTGAACCTTATAAAATCGATTGCGTGTGACATGAATCACACCTGGTAACTCTATGACCACAACACAAAATCTAGGATTAAAAGCTTTCCACTCCATCAAAGATTCAACAATCTCACCTTTTTTAGTTAAAGATGGTGTTTTCTATATATGCTAAGTTATGACTCTTTGTGATCACTCATCATATATTCAAATTGAGGTTAACATAAACTTCTGTTCTGTTCTTCATGTTCATGCATGCTATTTTTGAGTTTATCAATGATTATTTATCTTTAGCTAAACGATTGGCTTGTTAAAATAAAGTCTTTTTAAGACCACCTTTGTTATATGACAATATGTGGTGGTATTTGGTATCGAATTATCATGTTGATAACATCTTTAAGATGATTTGATCATTATTAACTTTAAACGACTATAATTTTAATAATGTAATATTTATACACCATTATTAATTATTAATTTTTATATTTTGTCAACTAAGTTTAGTGGCAATAGGGTAATGTTTGGTTGAAATTAAAGTATTTTATTCTCTTAAAAAATATTAAATTATTATAAGACAAAATGGTATGTACTTTGTTTAGATAAATTAAAAAAAGTATAAGCTTATGATGTAAAAAAAAAAAGAAAAAATGAAATATAGATATTGTTGGTATGTGGGAAATGATGTTGACACATCTCATATAGGGATATGGTGTAATAATTGTTTGGCGCTTTTTTTACTACATCAATTCACAACAAATTTTATTGATAGTCCTTAAATCAAATAAGTGAATACAAGTATTTTGGTGATCAATTCCAACTCATAACCACTAATTTTATATACATTCATTTCCTTTGTTACCATTATATATTTTATTAAATTTATAAATAACATTTATTTTAATATTTGTATTATAGTATAATATGTTTATTTTTTATATGACAGAAAACAAAACTAAAGCATATTATAATTTTTAAAATAGGCTATCCAGCCTAATTATTATGCTCGAGTTTATTTTTAATTTTTTTTAAACCTTCTCAAATATATTCGTCACAACTTCAATCTTAAATAAATAATTTAATCCTTAAACAAATCTAGTGAAATAATTTTTCTAATTTTGGAAAAATATTCATCGAATATGAACAAGGAACTCATCCCTTCTAGACAACCTTTACAAAATTAGAAATTCTTCCTTTTTTTTAACCCAAACAAATTGGTTTACCTTTTAAAAAAAGTTTTAACTTGTAAATTGGTATCTAAATTATACCATTTTTTTCATTTTAGTACCTACTTTTTTTTTTGTCATAATTGCTACTTAGACTATTTCTTTTTCCAAGTTGATACCTTAGTTAGTCAAACTATTAATTCTATTTTTTTTAAATAAAGGCTTAACTCACAAATTGATACCTAAACTATGCATTTTTTTCATTTTGATGCCTAAACTATGATTGCGTGATAATTAGACAAAAAGAAGGATGGTGTCGTCAATGTGTCAGGCAACACTAGGGTTCACTGTAGCAAATGACTAATTCTCGTAATTAATTTTATCCCATCCCATTTTTGTAATTAATTATTTTTATATTATTTAAAAAAAAGCCTTTAAATGTATATTATTCAAAATAAGCATTATATCTACTCAAAGGCATTTTCACAAAGTACTTTTTAAAAATAACGAGAAACTAAGCCTAAATTTATTTTTAAAAAGATACGAATTAAAAATTGACATGTGGCAAAAAAATAGACAAAAAACATCATTTTCTATATTCTTTTTTCTTTTTTTTTTCTTCAAAATCAAATCAATGGTCAAACCAATTAGGCCACCAATTCTCAATTTTATCAATTCGTCTAGTTTGATCAAATAAATGAATAAAATTCATAAAAAAATAGAAGGAATCAGTTCAAATAGTTGTTTTTAGCTTGATACAATCAGTCCATATCGATTCATGAGTCAACCAGTTCAACCTCTCTTTAGACCAATATCCTAACCGCCATCCAATTCTGAAAATACTAGTTTTGATCGATGACATAACTTTTTCGATTCCATTAGGTTGAGCAAATAGGCGATGAAGTTCAAAAACAAAATTAATCGCCGACATCTTGACCTCAAGTGGGAAATTTTCGAGCTTTGCTGGTATTGTCAAACATTATAAAGGAGGAAGAAACAAGAGGGGCAATAAAGAGAGAAATAATGTAAAAAGAAAAAAGGGAAATAAAAGAATTAATTTTGAATATAACATTTTTGTGTAAAATGAGTACTAAAAGATTAGTTTAAGTACTACTTGTGACAAAAAAAAAGGTTTGGGTACCAATTTGAGAAAAATGATATAGTTTAGATACTAATTTGTGACTTTAGCCCTTTTTAAAATAGATTTAATGATTTGACTAACTGTTGGATTAACAAATGTACCAACTTAAGAGAAAAACTAGTTTAAGTACAACATGTGACCAAAAAAAAAAAAAACTAGATACCAAGATGGAAAAATAGTATTATTAAGTGCCAATTTGTGAATTAAACCTATAAAAAATAAGTATTCAAATCCCTAGTTCAAACACAACTCTAATTTTTTTTTATTGTTCAAGTTTTTTTTTGCTTGTATATTAGATTTTTTTATTATTTCCGATAATAGGTGTTGGGAAAACTTATTCCCTAATATATGATTTTTTAGGGAGTACCTTGACACCAATAAGTATCAAGTTTAGTATAGGATTTTTGCCTATTGAAATTTCTCGAGATTAAGAAGGAGATAAGAAAAGAGGATGTTAACCAACTAGGGATCTTGGCATCCATAAGTGTTGAGCTTCACCTTATTTAGTCGACTCTGTATCTTATTACCAATTCATGTCGAGTTTGGCTTAACATTTTGACTACTCTTTATATCTTCTTTCTTCTTTATTATATATTAAGCCAACTACATAAATTGATAATGAGGTTTGGAGTCAACTAAATAAAGTGGAACACGACACCCACGAATGTTAAGGCTTCTGATTAGTTGACACTTTTTTTTTCTTCCTATTCTTGAAAAAGTTTAATAGTTAAAAATCTTATACTAAATTCAACACTCATGAGTGTCGAGATACTCCTTCGAAAAACATATTTTAATAAATAAGTTTTCCATTGTCAGAAATTAAAAAAAAAATTCTAATATTCCTATTCTCAAAAAATTTCAATAGTTAAAAACCCTATATTAAACTCGACACCCATAAATGTCGAGATACTCCTTAAAAAATCATCAAGTTGATAGAATTTGATTTATTTAACTAAACACTTAACCTTTAATTTGTGATGCAAAAATTTAGAATAACATTTTGTTTCGATAAAATTATTTAAATGAAAAAAAAAACATGAAAGTAGGAAAATTAAGAGCTGATAATATTTTAGTTTAGACCAAAATAAAAAGGAAAAAGGAAATGAGTTGCGGTACGCATACTTGAGAGCTTTAGAGCTTGAGCCTTTGTCATCTTTGCGGCAAAGCCAGAGAAACCATGTTTATAGCTGTATACAATGGAATCTTCGGATGTTTCTTCGCTGCCATAGTTTTAAGCTTTTAGTGAGAAAAACCCATGTATGTGTTGGCAGTACGTTTCAATATAAGAAAATATTAGTTAATTATAAGTTTAAGTAATTTTGGTTTTCAACCTCCCAAGAACAGTTGCAAGCATGTCATGATGGGTTCTTGTAAGAAGCTCAACATCAAGGTGCTGCCTTTTTCCCATGTAAACAATGTAAACCTGTTCAGTTTTATTTAATCAGCGTAAACAAAAGAAAATTAAAAAAAGAAAATGAATGAGAGATCGATTATGGTATTCTCATGGCAGGATTTACTAACATTTCGCTTGGAATCTGCAAGAGCTGGTAACATATAGTAATGCATGTTTAGAATCAGCAGTAAAGGAACTAAAACAAACGACATAATCATAGTGTTCTTCTGATCATGCAAAAGAAACCCCATTTTTTTTTTTTTTTGGTAATGAAAGAGAAACTAAGAAGAGATGGATGGGTTCTCGTGCTTGGAACCAATCGTTCTTTAAATAGAGAAAAAAGAAAAGGTGGACCTGTTCCTTGCCACAAATGCTACTTTCTATAATAATAAAAAAAAAAAGAAAAAAAGTTAGTGAAATTAAAGACAAATATAGTTTAGCCCTATGCATGCCTTGTTCCACAAACAAATGTGTTTATTTGGTATGAAGGATGAGTAGTTTAGTTTAGTGGTAGGTAAATAATTGCATTAACCCTCAAATAATGGAGGATTATCCATATTAAAATATATGTTTCTATGTATATAGTCTGGAATTGTCATGCAGGTATGACTGTGTAAATGAATGCTTCCACTATTGGAAGCAAATTACTGCCTTGTTTTCTTTCAGCAGGGGGGAGGGGGGTGATATCAGTGCACCATTCCTACTGTTATTTTCAGATAGGAACAAGTCCCTGTTGAAGATAAAAGCATCCCACTTTCAATCCCATTTTACTGATTAATTTCCATAAAAAAAATGAGGTGTGGTTCATCTTTAATTTGTCTTTGCTGCTATCATTGGCTGCTGCAATTATTGATATACTCTTAAAAGAGTGTAATATTCCCCCACCCCCTCTCTTCCTTTCAAACCCTGAATCGATTATCATTCCAAATTGAGCGGCTATGATATTTTCCCATGAACCATTCAACTGCAAACTTTTTTTTTATTTTAGTGCAGCCACGATGGGAAGCATGCTGCCCCGACAAAAGGAACCTTCCTTTAGGTCTCTCATAGATGTTGGTGTCGTATGTTTTGTTTGTAGTGATCATTTTGCAGAAAACCCAGTAGCACTTTCTTTTCCATTATTCAGCTACCACTTCCATCATGCACCCGCGATCGCTTCGAGAAACTAAACCCTTAATATACATAAATAAATATGTCTTTATTTTGTCAATCAGCACTGTAATTTTAGTTCTTCACGATTGTTGAGGGCAAGTATTTGGAGTGTCTAGCTCCCTCAACAGAAGATATTGTCCTGATGTTGGGGTTTTGTCTCCCGTACTCTGACGAAAGCACAAAGGGGTTCACAGAGCTTAGGGAGTGCCTCAGTTGAAGTAGATACAACCTGCAAGCTCACAGGAGAGGTGCTAGTATTTAAGCCTTGGTTGATAATTCAATCCCCCGCAAGCACAACATGCATAATTAATATTTCGCACAATACTAACACCTCTCCCGTGAGCTTGCAGGTCGTATTTACATCAACCGAGACGCTCTTTAAACTCCGCGAACCCCTTTGGGCTCTCCTCAGAGTATCGGAGACAAAACCCTGACACAGGAACAATACCTTCAATTGAGGGAGTCAGACACTCCAAAGTAGATGCTTGCCCTCAACAAGAATTGAAATTGGAGGAAATATACAAAACTTTAGTTTCCAATGATCATTTTAGTTAGTTCAGGAGCAAACACACGGAGCAGCTTCTGGACAATTGGTATGTAGAAGCATAAGTGAGGGGATGGTTAAGTTGGGTGAGTCTCTCTGCAACTCTTTATCACACCAGAAAGGAATGTCATATTTCCACTTTCAACCAAAAAAAAAAAAAAAAAGGGTGCGTGAAAAGCACATGAATAGCGAGATTAAGAAACACATGGTTCCCACCAAAAAAACTGTTCTTATGTTAGGCAAAGAAGCAAGAAAATGAACACGACATTTGTCAAATGAGTTGGTAATTTACTAGGAATATTCATAATACGCAACTTTGTAATGCTTAATAAAATAAAAGCACTTAAAACGACAGAAATGTGTTCTTTGCCACTATAATATAATTGTCGAAGGACAAATCAAATCAGTTCACTAGGTTTACCACTATAAAAATTTCTTAAGTAGAAGCTTCTAACTTCTGTGATTGGCCTAGTTGGTGTGAGATCACTTTTCCTCTAGTTGCCATATTTCAGTTCTCATCATCAAGGTGCAATCACAATGGCTCATTAAGATTAACAATAATTGATATTACTAACAGAAGCAAGTTTTTGATTGGGTACTATGAACAACTTACAGAAAGCATCAGTCTTGGTTCCAGTTGTTAATCATTAACCAGACTTTTTGGTTGCTTTGTTGTTGAGAACCTGTCAGCAGACTCTGATAAGAGCTTGTTGAGGGACATTCCAGTCCCTGCTGTTTTCTTCTTCACTTCATACCTGTGCTTAATCCTGTCATCAAGCTTGTAACCAAGAAAAGCAGGAAAAGTTAGTAGCTCACTAACATCTCGGCCCATCTCCTCTGTCAAATATTCCATCTTCTCTTCCAAAGAACCAGGATTGTACTGCAATATCTGAGGGTGTTTCTTGCTCATGTAAAAAATATCTTCACAAGAAAGACCATAACTCAAGAACAGCCCAATTACCTTTTGCATATTTTCGCAACTTGTTCTGGTAACAGCCCCTAATGCCACTGCCAACTCTTTTGTTCTATATTCGTATCCAATCTTTACCAAAAATCCAAGTTTATGAGCAAGGTTATCTTCAAAGGAAAGGGCTACAAACAAGGGGGCTCTTGTTAAGAACTTGAAAATGTCATTAGAATTAAGTCCACATTGCTTGAGAAACTCTATTCTAGGACGCAACTTCCTCTCTTTGCTGGCACTTACCACATTCGGAAACACGAGAATAATCTTGAATATTTCCCGGTCATCAAGACCAACAAATGATTTCATGAAATCCACATGACTCTCCATATGCTCCAAACTATAACTCAAAATGGCAGGCAGTTTGCGCAACACTGTCCCGGTGGCATTTGCATCACCTCCGCTAAGCTCTTCAAGAAACCGAATTTTTGGAATCAACTGAGAATCCAAATCGTAGTTGAGAATTGCGGGACGCCTAACTATTATTTCAATGCCATGATAAGGTTTCAAGAAAGCTATGGTTCTTTCAAGTTCTTCAACAGACTTGCAACAAATGGCTTTGTTCAAGTTGGCATTGTTGAGAACATGAGCTATCTTCTCTTGGGGAACTTCATGATGGAGCAGCAGTTTAACCTTTTGAGCAAAACCAAGCAAAAATCTCGCTTCTGTTGTAATAAAAAGGCGTTCCAGTTGTGCTGCTTCAACCTTTCCTTCTAAATCATCACGCACAAAACTAATCACAGGATCAATTTCCTCAGCAATGAGTACACTTGGACATTTAATGACCAAGCGATAAAGAGCAAAGCCATTGATTCCAAGCGACTGTAAAGCAAGAACCCGGGCACGTATTCTGTCCAACGAAGTTGATCTTAAAGTTGGGTTTTTGCCCAAAAGTAAATTGGTTTCCTTTTCATTTAGTCCAATTTCTCTGAACATCGAAAACAGCATACCTGCCACAAACAACACAGTTTAGTCTTGAGAAAAAGAGAGAATAGTTGCAAATACGAGAAGTGTTTGACAAAATGCCTCAAAGAGAGCGAATTACAAACCTGCTTCCCACCAAAGAGAGATAGCTGTGTCGACAGAGTTACATTGGATGAGAAAACGACTAGCCGGTTGGGGACACTTGAATGGCCTGAAATAGATAAGATTATGTGATGTCTTAATAGCATTTATCATAGAGAACCATTCGCGTGGGCGGGCAGTTGGATTTGCATACAAAGAAACCGGGGATAATAATTTTGTTGTGGTAACAGCGTGCGAGTTTAAGAAAATGGAAGAGGAGGAAAGACAAAAGGAATCTGTAAACATGGTAATTGCAGCAACCATATTTGGATGAGCCTCAATTCTAGCGAAGGCGGGCTTTGGTCACAAGAAGGAAGTCAAAATGGTATTGCTTCCTGAAGGTGACATCATTGCAATTCTAGTCTAGTTGGCTCACAAGATAAGCTGAACGGTAGAAATTCGAGAGCACCCTTTTATCATTTTGTGGGAAGCATTCGGCGTCTATGAATTGGAGCATATGAATCAAAACATTTTATCTGGGGTTAATCCTTTTTTCTCTTGCCTGAATGGGTTTCGCATATATTATAGTTTTAACTTTCTTATTAAAAGTTAATTCTTTCAATTTACACAATTGTTCACCCATTATAACTTTAATTTTACAATTGTTTTTATATTAGGTTTTGCATTTATTTTTCTAAATTAATTCTTAAACTTAACAATTATTTTTATACTAAAGTCTAAATTTTATTTTTAACTTTTTTTTCAAGAAAATAGTAAAGATTAACTTGTACAAAAAAAAAATGTTCAAGTTCTAATGTGCGAATTTTTCTTGGCTTCGATGCAACTCAAGATCAAATCAAGTTTCATCAACGCCTTTTTATAACTTATCATCTCCATTGATGGTAGAAAATATGTATCGTTTCGGGCAGTCTCTCATCATGTGTGGACTGTCGCAAAGTAAGCATTTCACTCATTCATTATTCTTTTTCTTTTTCCACATCTTGTTGGGCTTAGCTTTCATTGTCTGGAGCTTACTATAACTAGTCTTGGTCGAGTTGTCTTTTATCTCGACCCACCATTACCCTTTGGTTTGAGTTTAAGCTTGGAAGACTCAAACTTTTTTGAATTTTTCCTACCCAGGTCAATAAGCAACTCTACTACAGCCATGACTTTGATAAGTTCCTCGATCCCTCAATGTTTCAATTCTTTCTTGACCCAAGGCTTCAACCCATCGATGAAAAAGAAGAAAGCCTCTTCCTCATCCAAATTGGAAATCTGAAACATCAATTCATTGAACTTCTTCACATACTCTCTAACTGTGACTTGTTGCGAAAGCTGATGCAACTTAGCCTAAACTTTCTTCTCGGCATATTGTAGGTAATACTGTCCCTTGAACTCCTTTTGTGGACCTACGACATCACCATAAAATAGAGACATCAATAAAATGCATGAATGCAATATTTACCTCAGTAGCATCATCCTTGATTCCTAAAGCAGGAAAGTATTGCTCCATTTGTTAGAAGAAGTGTTCCACATCCCTCGCGGACTTTTCTCTTTTGAAACATCCATCTGATGGTTCGGTGTTGTAGCCAAAACCCATTTTTCCCACAACAGCTCTACAAACAATGAGCTCTCCCTTAAACTCCTCAATTTGTTCCTTCAAAGCTATCAACACTAATTCGAGAGCATCATCCCACTCTGACAACTTACCTACAGTAGAATTGAAAGCCACTGCATATCTTCTATATTGCTGTTGAGACCATCCAGCATCTGTCCCTTGAGTTGATATTTCCCTAAGTCTAGCTCTATAGTGCGTCTCTCAACTACCTCGAGGCTTTCCTTCATCTCACTTACAAAACTCTCGCAATCCTGCCTTCTAAATTCAATAACATATCCCTCGATTTGTTAACTTTTTTAGACCTTTCAGGGTCTCTATTGGGACATTCTACTCTCCTACTTCTTTCGTCATCTCAACTCAGCACCTTATGAACCTTGGCTCCTGATATCAACTTCACAAAGTTAGAACTTTAGTCTAGCAAATCGCACGACCTTAGGCGATAACTTTGCTTCAAATCCGCCTAAGTCAGCCTAACTTTCAAAAGTTAAGAATTCTCTGAGGCACTGAAAATTAGTAGAAGCAAACTCAAAAGAAAAGAAGCAACAAACTAATAGAAAATGACACAAGAAAGCAATGCATACAAAGTGTTTGATTATTCAATGATGAAGTGATTGCAAATAAGGGGGGGAAACCTCTATTTATAGTTGAGCTTCACATAATCCAATGATACATTTTAAATTACATCAACAGTTGAGATTAAAATCTATCTACAATATGAAAGTCATAAGGGATTGAAACAATAGACATTCTTATCCTTTAGGATTATAACATTTACCCAAGTAAAATATGAGTTATAAGAATGTTTACATTTTTACTAGGCTTCATGTAACGGCCCAAATTTTAGTGATATTGGAACAGTGATTTGAGATCACTAAATCTGACATGTGAGTTTAGATATTAGTAAGTAAAAGTTAAGTGTGGTTTTAAAAATATTTTCGAATTAGTGAAATTATGAATTAAAATAAATTTGTAGATTAAATGAGATAAAAATGAGGTATCGAGACTCGAATTCATAAACCGAGCCATAAATATTTTTTGAAATATTTATGGAGTGTTAATAAGTTAGTATTAAATTTTCATTAAGAAATTTTAACATTTCAGTTATTAATTGAAGAAAAATGACTAAATTGAATAAAGTGCAAAACTATAAAATATGATTAAATAGCTTAAGAGATTATCAAGGAAGGATTTAAAAGGTAAATAGACCCAAATTAGGTGGGTTGGACGGCATGAGTGTGCAGGAAAATAAAAATCAAGTGTGAACAAGGGGCAAAATTAGAAATAAGGTAAAATTTAATTGTAAAATATGATGTATTTGGTAATTCTAGAGAATTCATCATTTTTCTTCATCTTCATCAGCTAAAAACACCATTAGAGAGCCTTTAAGAAGCTGGTTTTATATTCTACAACATGTAAGTTCAACTCTTGATTATTTCTTGTAATTTTTGTGATTTTGAGACTCTTACAACTAGGTCCTATTATGTAATTCATTAGTTTTTGCATTTATGAATGATTTAGAAAGTTTTCATGGGTAAGATCTGAAAGTTTATGATTGATTTAGTATGGAATTGGGGTTCTAATTTTATTATATGATGATTTTATGAAGAGGTTTTTATAGGAATTTATTTTTAGGATCTAATTATGAAAGTTGTTGAAATTAGGGTTTTATGTTGAAACTTTGAACGTCAAAGGCTGTGAAATAGTTTATAATGCTTAAATAAAGTGCTATTTGAGAGAAATTAATTCAACTGATGAATAAATTGAGCAGGGGCTAAATTGTAAAAAAAATTGAAAAGTTCAGGAAGAAAGCGTAATTTCAAAAATTAAAGGGCATAAATTGTGAAGTTGAATAGAATTGACATAGATGCTAATAAGGGAATGAATTTATAATTATAGATCAAGAAAACGAAGTGAATCGTGGAAAGGAGAAATTACAAGAATAGTCCCTGAAATTTCTACGACTTTTGCAAATTAGCCCAGTTAAGTTCATATGACAAAGTTCAATGTTTTGTTATGAAAATCTTATGATTGCTAAGGTATCTTATTGTAGATGAATACTATCAAATTGTATTAATTACCAAATAATATTTAACTAAAAGTGCAAATTAGTTGAAACAATAGTTTTGAGTGCTTTCATTCTATGACCATGATGAATTGACGGAAAAGATTTGATATGTGCGCCCGTATAAGACTATAGCTGGGCTATGGCGTCGATGCATTATGATATGTGCTCCGGTATAAGACCGTGGCTAGGCTATGGCATAGGTATGATGTGATAATGTGCCTCTATATAAGACCATGTTTAGGACATAACATCGATTTAATATGTGATCAGTATAAGACCATATCTGGGATATGGCATCGGTATGATATATGATTCGTGTAAGATCATGGCGGGGCTATGGCTTCGGTGTGTAGTATGTAATTAAGTGCAAGTCCATGGTTTACTATGGCAATGTGGTAATGAAGCACTTAATTCCATTATTGTTCCCTAATTTAATTATGGAAGTAAATGAGAAGTGGGCCCAAGGGAGTTAAAATTTGTGAATAGCGACATGGAAATTATTTAAATGAGCTTAATAATGATTTTATGATTTACAGGACGATTTAGTTAAATTAAAAGATATATGATTGTGTACAATGTTTGGTAAGATTTATTCTTCTATGTCTATGAGCTTACTAAGCTTCTATAAGCTTACTTGTGTATGTTATTTGTTTGTAGATTGACTTATATACATACAGAGGATCGGATCTATATCGGGGATCACACTATCCAGATTTATTCCGGCAGATTTTGTTAAACAACTTTTTGATTTATATGACATGTATAGGGGTTGATTTGATAATGTAATAGTATGAATGATTAAGTATGTAAGTAAGTTAAATGTGATGTTTGTGTTTGATAATAAATATACATGTTTTGGCTTAAAATAGTTGATTGGTTGGACTTTATTAGTGGATAAATATGATTTTGTGCAGGAAATATTAAGAGGGTGAGAAAAGTGGTCCTAATTGGCCTATTTTCTTCCACACGGGTAGACACACGGGCGTGTGTCTAGGCCGTGTGTCACACACGACCTACCACATGGGCATGTGATAAGGCCATGTGTCCCCTACAGCTTAAAAATGAGAAACAGAATGTCCAGGTTTAGGCACACGGCCTAGCACACGGGCGTGTGGCTTGGCCGTGTGACTCATATGGGTTCTAACATGGCCGTGTGATACGTCCGTGTGAAGTCTGCACCTTGAATGTGAAATTTAATTATCACACGGCCTAGCAACAGGGGCGTGTGCTCAGGCCGTGTAACTCAAGTTTCTTCTTGAATGTAAGTCGGAGAGCTCCATGGGCTTGGGACACGAGCGTGTGGCCCAATTTCAAGATAAAATTTTCTTAAGTTATCTCAGAACTCTAAAAGTTTTCGGTTTGGTCCCGATTTATCTCTAACGAATATTTTAGGCCTCGTAGGCCTGTATAAGGGACTTTAATCATGTGTTTGAATAATATTTAATTTGGAATAAATTTTTATGATCACAATTTGTGTATGTTTAATTGTGTTTAAGTCTGGTAATGCCTTGTACCCTGTTTCGGCGTTGAATACGGGTAAGGGGCGTTACACTTCAAGTAGATGGGCCTTATGTAACATCCCTTGGCCTGTCAAGAAGACTTGGCGTACATCATTCATCCAGACATACTGCCCAACAGACTAAGGTGTTACTGACGAATTAAAAAATTCTTTGGTTTTTCTTAAATCTTTGAGAAAACAGTTATAAAGGTTCCCCTTTTAGTTACAAACCATTTTTCTTTTCTCTAAATTGGCAACGCATCTTTAAAGGAGAAAACAATAGGGGTTATAAGAGTTAGCCTATTAATCTTTCGCTCCCAATCAATGGCGATTACATATAAAAGAGGTCATAAGCTGTAAATCAAGAAAGCTTGGCTTACACTTCTATAATAAGGGTAAATTCTCTTTTAAAAATGGAACAATATAGACAGCAAGGTGAATTACAAAATTTTCTTACAAAACGGATTTATGCATGCAGCTCTGTCGCGTGTGAATATGATATGCGAATTGTACAAGTATATATGTCGAATCAAGTAATAAAGTGATAAGTGAGATCGTCTCCATAGGGATCAGATTAGGTATACAAATGGTCAAGTTATTATAACAAAGTTAGATTAATGTTATAGCAAAATAATGATAAGAATGCAATGATAAACAAAAGAAATATTAATGTGAAAAAAATGTGTAACTGATGAATAATTGAGAATGCCATGACAATGTAAGAGTAAAAATGCAATGGCAATTACGAAAATGATTATATGAATAATATGTAACTAAACAAATAAACAACTAAGGATGCAATGGCAAAGATACTATGGCAAGGGATAAGGGATATATGATGTTGATATGGAAGGTTGGAATGACTAAGAATCTACCCTTACTGTCAGAAATGCCTCGGCAAAATCGTAATCAATCTACTGCTCAGAAGAGTTCTAAAGTGACCTGCTTCTTTTGAGAGTAAAAACTTCAAGTTACATTGCCCGTGTCTATAGGCCTTTAATACAGTACCATGCACTGTTTCCTTCCGTATGAGCGTTGTTCTGTGTCTAGAGTCTACTATAAGTATTTTTCGAGTACTTCTTCATATCCTTCAACCAACTAATCCAACATTTTCAAAATTAAATTAGTTTATGAGCATGCTGTACAATCTTCTATGTCTAGGGATTGCACGAATACAATTTAGAAATAAAAAAATTCAATGAAACAATAAATTAATTCAGATCTATGCTTCAACCATTAGAGAAAATAAAGGTTTCATCAAGTAATCCCAACCCTATGAGATTTAGCTCATGGGTTGGCAAAAAAAATTCAAAACCAAAATATCAATCAACATCATTTTCATCAAATCAATTCACAAAGAAATAGTTAAGAAATAATAGAAGAATGATGGGAAGACAGCTTTGGTGTGTCCAGTTCACACTCTAGCGACACAGTATCTTGTAGTGGCTGAGAGGAGCTACCTTCGCCTTCCTATAAAATCTCTACTCAACCGTTACCCTCTATTTTCGCCTATGGATTTCCACCCTTGTTTTCCATTAAAGGTTTCCTCTTTTAGATTTTTATAAGCTTTTTCCCTGGGGTAAATCCAACAACCCAAGATATATTCTCCTCTTTTTTTAGATTTTCTTTTGGTTTAAATCCCATCCTTTAGGGTAGGTGGTTATCAACCCATGATCTCATGATCTTTTTTCCTCTTTTTTAGGCAAATTTTCTGGTACAAGTAGAGTTGGGCTAAAACTATTATGCATTAAGTGTTGACTCGGTCATCTTCCCAAAATTGCCACGGCATACAAGTTGGCAAACTATCCAACCTTTTACCTCGGAAAACTTTCATTCCTTTATTTCTTTCTCCACATCTTGCACTTGTCGAACCACCAAACACAACCCTTCCACATGCAATTAAAAGTAACAAACAATAATGGCCTTTTAGGTTTTTTTTTTTTTTAAATTGGGAGGTTGTGGGTGATGATGTTATTAAGCTATGTCATGATGTTTTAAATGGAAACAAAGACGTGGCTAGCCTTAATGATACTATGATTATTCTTATCTCTAAAACTAAGGACCCCAAGACATGACTAACTTTATCTCTAAGACTAAGGATCCCTAAGACATGACTAACTTTCGTCCTATTAGTTTATGCAGGGTTCTATACAAAATTATTTCCAAAGTCCTCGCACACCGACTCAAGACTACTCTCCTGATGTGTATTAGTCAAAACCAAAGTGCATTTGTTCCTGGCCGTATGATCCATGACAACATCCTTATAGCTAATGAGTTGATGCATTATTTTCAAAGTTTGAAGAATGGTCCAAATAAAGGTTTTGTCATCAAGCTCGACATGAGCAAAGCTTATAACCGCGTTGAGTGGAATTTTCTCGAAGAAGTCATGAAACGATTGGGTTATGCAGAGGCTTAGGTGGTAAAAATCATGAGTTGCATTTGGTTGGTTCGTTATGTGGTAAAATGCAATATGGTTCTTTTAGAAGTCATTGTTTCGGAGCGAAGTCTTAGACAAGAGGACCCCTTCTCCCCTTACCTTTTTTTTGTTTTGCAGGAGGCCTTATCAAGAATGTTGATTAATGCTCAGAGTTATAACATTATTAAGGGCATTCGGGCTATCATTAACGGTCATTATATTAATCACCTTTTTTTCGCCGGTGATGCCCTCCTTTTTTGTTAGAAACAAAAAGAATGACGTCGAGGCTGTCTTGAAAATTCTTATGAATTTTGCCAAAGCATCCGACTAGAACATTAACACTGAGAAATCCATGATTTTGTTTAGCCTAAATATACCCTTTGTTCAACGGCAATAATATAGTGTTTTACTTAGGATGCGTGTGGTCAATAATCTTGACAATTATCTTGGCTTACCTCTGCTAATCGAAAAGAAGAAAACTATTACTTTTCATAGTATTATTAATCGTTTTTTTATGCAGGGTTAATAGTTGGCCGAAGAGACTCCTTTCATACGAAGGTAAAGAGATATTCATAAAAGCTATCCTCCAATCACTTTCTACTTACGCATTTTCTGTCCTCCTTGTGCTCAAGGGCATCCTCGAGGATATGCAATCAAAGATGAGTCGAATGTGGTGGGCTAGCAATAAGAGAAGTAGAGGATGGTCTATGTTGGCTTGAGATAAAGTAAGCTACCAGAAAGGTAATGTAGGGTTTGCTTTCCGTGACTTGCGCCTCTTCAATTTGGCCCTTCTCGGCAGACAAGTATAGATGTTTACCCATTTCAAAAACACATTGTGCTATAAGGTGTTAAGCTCTAAGTACTTTCTGAACGGGGACATCTTTCACCCCAAAGTGGTTGACAAGCCATCGTATACTCGGTCAAGTATAGCTATTGCTGCCAAAGCTCTTGAGAACGACTTCGTTTGGCTTGTGGGGGACGATAACAGTATTGACATTGTAATGATAATTGGGGCTTTGAAGGTCTAAATAGTGACTCCTTGTGCTATTCTTTGTTGACCGAAATTGAAAAAAAGGTTAGAAATTTATGGAATCAAAACCATACGGAATGGAACAAGAATAGGGTTAATGAGCTATATGAGATTTTTTTAGAGGACCGAATTTGTAATTTGCCCATTTTGAATGATGGTATTAATGACAGGAGGGTTTGGCTTCATAACCCGTATGGTTTTTATACGTCGAAATTTACTTACTCCTGGCTCCTTCTTAAACAAATTGGATTCGGTCCGCATAGATTTTATTAGAGAACAATTTGGAAGTTGAAAACGTTTCCTAAAATTCAAGTCTTCTGCTGGCAGGTGGGTCATGATATTCTCTCAACTTATGTCAACATTTTTTCCATTCGACAGAACTTTGAAAAGAAATGCCCTAGGTGTGGTGCAAAGGAGGAAACCCTCATCCACGCTCCCAGTGACTACCCTACGGCTCGCGCCATTTTTACTCTTGAGGGCTTCGACAATCGGTTGCTCATTGGCGACTACTCATGTTGCATTGACTGGCTAGAGGACGTGTTGCAAGTTTTGGACTTGAAGGCGGCTGCTTAATTATTCACGACCCTTTGGAACAGTTGGAACAATAAGAATAATTTTGTTTTTAGGGAAAAAGAGAACGATGCAAAAGTTGTGTTGGAGAAGGCAAAAACACTCTGTCATGACTTTAGAATCCATTACTTGGCTAATAAACTAGTGATCCCCATTGCCCTAACGTGTAAAAAATGGATTAAATCTCTAAATGGTTACATTAAAATCAACTACGATGCATCTATCTCTTATGGTAAGGTGGGTTTTGGTGTAATTGTTAGGGATTCAGATGGTTTCGTGATTAGGAGAAGTGGTGGCTTTAAAGAGAAGACAGTGCTTGTTGAATGGGAAAAGTTGGAAGCTTTTGAAGATAGTCTGAAGGTGGCAAGTACTTTCAACATCTCGAAATCCGTATTTGAATCTGATTGTGCAAGTTTGGTCAACAGGTTCAATAACCGGGACAAAGATATCACCATTTTGGGAAGCTGAATTAATGAGGCTTGTAAGCAATTGGATAAACTTGATTCGGTCAAAGTTGTGTGGGCCAACCCAAGTTGCAACCAAGTGGTTGATTTTATTTGTGACTTTTCTATTAAAAATAGGTGTAATTGAAATTTTAATATGGATTACCTTATGGATATTCGTAACCTTGTAATGATTGATGCAATTAATTGAAGTTTGACCTTTTAGGTCTTTTTATATATAAAAAAAGTAACAAATAATAATATTTAAGCACCATCCAAGCTTCTTGTGAAATGTTCTAAAAATGCTAAAATAATGTCCTAAAATGCAACTAAGTTCACTTAAGTACAGACAATTGATTCAGTTGTCATAACAACATAATCACCTTTGTATTGTGAGACCCTTAAAAGAGCCTTTTGTACTTCAGTTTTCAGCAATCTTCTATGTTTAAAAATTTGATCAAGTTACATAAGCTTATTTAGCAAAGGCAATGCATAAAATATTGCCCCAAAAGAAAGAAAAATCCTAAGTATTCATGCAATTTTCACTATAACAAGTCCCTCCTAATTTACTTAGTTCATCTTTTAACTAATTTAGTTTTCCTTCTTCTTTTTTTCAGGCCTTATACATACTCAAATACATACATATCTATTTATTATGCCTTTTTTTTACTAAGGGATTCAGCTCGTCATGATTCTTTAACACGACAATTATAATGGAGCATACACTAAATGCCAAATACTCTATCATGTCACGATTTAGACACTCACTCATGAAGCTAAGGCATTTGACTAAAAAGATGGATGGAGCAAACAACTACCTCCTTAGCTACTTAGCCCGTTAGTACAGTGGAGTGCCCCTATACTACTACTTATTATTTTTATTTTTATTTTACACTCTTACTCAAACTTGTTTTTCTAATCAACAACACAATAGAGCAACAAAATGTTGCTGACCTACTCAACAGTTCTAAAAATTGGAGTATTTATGACATTTTTTAGATTTTTTTTTCTTGAATTTTCTTAAACATTGCCACTTTATTCATTATTGAGTATTACCGTGTTACCGAATATAGCTTCAATAGTCTCTAAGTTTATCAAAAGAAACTTACTATGGATCAATTGTAATTGAAATTAGGACATCCTAATTTTAGGGATCAATTTGCAAACAAACTATCCTAAGCTAATGTCACTTAATCCACTGTCACAACTTTCTAAGTTTATAGAAGAATTAAGTTCCTCATTGAACATCATAGACAAAAATACACTCATCACAATCTAAACAATTTTTTTTGGCAGTTACGTGTGTTATGGAAAAATGAATGCAAATGAACAAAAATACTAAAACACGCATGCTCAAGTAAATATCTAATGCAGTCTAGATGCAAAATACAACATCAAACCTAAGGGATGAATTGTCCTCAATTCATGTACAAATATCTAATTTGAAACAAAAAGATAGATATGCATAGAAAATGTCATGGAAAATGAAATAAAATGCATGAGATAGGGAAAGAAAACTTCACTAACTTGGACTGGAATGTAGGTACTTTAACTGCGGCAAGTGGTCTTTTGCGCACTCATCTTATAATGCATTGGCCTTTTAAGTAAATTGAGTGGTACATCCTTCTCTTCATTATCAAATCTGATGAGTTCGTCAATAATCTAATCAATCTCACGATCCTGTTCAGTCATCGATACAGTAGAATGAGGTGGAACAGTCGCAGTGCTGTCCACTGGTGGTGCAACTGAGGGATTTGCTTCTTCTTCGTCTTCACGGTCAGTCTCAATATTGACAAACTCTGTTTTATCTGGTTCTTTCTTTGATGCTTTGGGTGAAATCTCTTCATTGGCAGGATTTGTCTCAATAGGCTCTACGTCACCGACCCATTTCTCTCCTGCAGTTTATTAAACAAAGGAAATGAAATAACTAAAAGAAATTTAAATTGAAAAAATGAAATAAAAATAAAAAGAATTTTTATGATGTTGATGTTAAACATCTTGAAGATCAATAGGCTGTTTGTCTCACTATATATGAGCACCCTAGTAGTGCTTCTAGCGTTATCAATTAACTTTAAATGTGTCTCATATTTTAATGTCATTGACATCAATAGCTCCATTCGAATATACATGAGCTACCAAGTATTGCTTATCAAAATTGAAAGGTCTATTTTGCTCTAGCAAAATGCACAAGGGTCTCCGCTCAAATGAATCTTCATCATTATCAGAATTCCTGTGGCAAAATCTCATGAACTCTCCCTCCACTACTGTTTCTATCAAGTCAATAGCACAACATTCATCATTCTCATCAGCACATTTCAGCGTATTGAATAAATTGAACGTGACATGTTGATCATTCATTCTCATGGTCAGTTCACCTTTCTACACATCGATTAAAGTTCTACCTCTAGCAACAAAAGGTCTTCCAAGGATAATTGGTACATCTTTGTCAGCTTCACATTCTAAAATAATGAAATTGGTTGGAAAAATAAACTTATCTACTATTACCAGCATATTTTTAATTTTACCTTCCGGATATGCGTAAGACCGATCAGCTAGCTGCAGTGTGACTGTTGTAGGTCTTGCCTTTCCAATTCCCAGCTTCTTGAAAATAGACAGAGACATTAGATTTATACTTGCCCTTAAATCACATAACACCTTACCAACAGAATGATTTCCAATTAAACATGGGATGGTGAAACTCCCTGGGTCCTTCCACTTTAGAGGTAATTTATTTATCAACAGCGTTGTGCAGCCTTTAATGAGAGCAACAGTCTCAAATTCTCCCAATCTGAGTTTTTTGACAATATATCTTTCATAAATTTCACGTAGTTGGGTATTTGCTCCAAAGCTTATACTAGCGGTATATTGATATGGAGTTGCTTCAAAACCTCCAAAAATATTTTTAACTGAATATCCTACTTAGAATTATGGAATCTCTGAGGAAAAGGTAGATGTGGTCTTCCTTCAAGTTGTTGCTATTGTTTTGCTGTGACATTATTGTTTGCAACATGATCGGATTCTACTACAACATTCTGTTGTTTACCCTTTTCAGGTACAGTGTGCTCTCAGATGGCTCTAGGATCTTTACATGGTTGTTATTCGAGTTATCCTCTCCTTCCGTGGCATCTTGAGCAATGTCATCAAGCTGAGTTCCATTTTTAAGAGTGATGCCCTTGCACTATTCTTTCCCTTATGATCTCGAATTATCAGTATCATTTGGCAAAGCTCATTGTCGTCTTGAATTCAAAGCATTTGCTATCTACCCCACTTGATTCTCAAAATAGCTTGACTCTGAATTATATCATCATTCTTGGCCATATATTCTTTCAACAAAGCTTCAATAGATGATGATGAAATAGATGCCTGACCTGGCTAGGAATTTTGCCTCGGCATAGGTTGATTATAACCTAGTAGTGCATTGTTGGCATTCTGTCTGGTCGCATTATTAAAATTCCCTGCTCATTGATTATTCCAACTAAAGTTTAGATGCTGCTTCCACCAAGATTATAGGTGTTGAAATAGGGATTATTATTCTGATTAAAATTACCCATGTAGCAAATGCTGAATTTGATGGGCATTCATCAAACACATGGTCTTCACCACAAAAACACATACTAACTCGACTGATTTCATCTCTTGAACTGCAGTTGGCCTATTCGTTGTCTTAATCAAATTAGTTAAATATGATGCATGGGCAGTCAATGAAGTGATTGCATCAAGTTTCATAGTGCCAATCGCTCTCCTGCCAATCCCAACTTACTTGGTAGGATATTGGTAATCATTATTGGCAATCTGTTTTGAAATCTCATACGTTTCATTTTAAGATTTATCCAACAAGGTACCATTAGCAGAAGCATCAACTACTAACCTCATATGTGCATCCAACCCATTATAAAACATCTCCATCTGAGTTCAGTGCTGAAATTCATACATCGGACATTTCTGAATTAATTCTTTAAATCGTTCCAAGCTTCATATAATGTTTCATCCTCTGATTATCGAAAATATGTGATGTCATTTCTAAGCTTGGCATTCATATTTGGTAGATTATACCGTAGCAAAAATATCTGGCAAAGATCATTCCATGATGCCATTGTTTCTGACGGCAAAGCATTCAGCCATGTTCTTGCACAATCTCTTAAAGAACATGGAAACAGTTTAAGTCACAGGGCACCTTCAGGAACACCCTATTGTCTGAACGAGTCACAAACTTTTAAGAAAAGTCTTACATGCAGTATTGGATCTTCAATTGGTAATCCACTGAATTGTCTTCCTGCTTACAACATCTAAAACATTACCGATTTCAACTCAAATTGTTGAGCTTGTATTTGTGGCCTAACTATCCCTAGATTCAAATCATCCAAAATCGGAACAACATACTCTCGAATGGGTCTATCTCGCTCATCTATCACCTAACGAATAGGAGGATTAACATCCTGACCATTTGGATTATTATTAAGGCCAGGATCATTTGGATTATCATTGAGAGACCTGGATCGTTCCCATTCTGGCCATTTTTCTTAGTTCTTTTCGCCTTCTTCGCAAAGTTCTCTCGATCTCTAGGTCAAAAAGATACTCTTTGTTAGTAGGAATGCCTCTTCTAATACACTACTGGCAAACCTAAAGAAATTAAATTAAACTAAGTTAAATTAAACTAATGGAATTAAGTAAAATAACCAAACCAAAATACACCAAATTGTCGATCCTTGGCAACAGCGCCAAAAACTTGTCGCGTGTGAATATGATATGCAAATTGTGCAAGTATACAAGTCGGATCAAGTAATAATGTGATAAGTGAGATCATCTCCACAGGGATTAGATTAGGTATACAAATGTTCAAGTTATTATAACAAAGTTAGATTAATGTCATAGAATAATGATAAGAATATAGTGGTAAACAGAAGAAATATTAATGTGAACAAAATGTGTATGTAACACCTCCTACCTGTATCCGTTGCCGGAGTAGGGTACGAGGCATTACCGAAGTTTAGTAAACATTTTCAGATAATTCCGAATCATTTATTATTCATATTTTGAAAATAATCATAACGTCATTCTATTGGGCCCTCGAAGCCCAAACATACATTAAACATTCAATTCACATTCATGTCACATAAATATACAATTCAAACATTCAATAATTCAATTCAAGTTGCACAACTTACTTCGTTGCTTGTTCGTGTTTATAATTTCACTAATCCGAAAACTTTTCTTTTCCATGATCAAGTCTCATATTTGAGCCGCCCGGATCTTTATAAATAAATTTGATCATCATTTTTATTTATTTCATATTCTGATACGTTCAATTAATACTCTAGGCAAGATTACCATTTTACCCCTGAACTTTTGATTAATGACGATTTCATCCTTAGGCTCAGAAAAATAAAGTTCTTGTAATTTAATCCTTGTTTCGAGCCTAATTATTCTTATATATTGATAATAGCCCATGAATTCTATAAAATAACAAAAATTTCCATAATTTCAACACTTTTCAATTTAATCCCTAAAACATGTTTTCACCCGACCTTGATCTAAATTAATAATTTCATTCAATTTTGTAATTTAAATAATAAGATAATCCATTTCATGCAATTTGGTCACTTTTGAAATTTTTACAAAATTGCACATAAAGTTTTACTTTTATTCAATTTAGTCCCTGAGCCTAAAACATGCAAATTAGTCATGCTAGCTGAATATTCATATATATTTTTCTCCTCCTCTCCATTCCACATCCTTGATGTATATATCATGCTTATAAGTAACACTGTCTATAATTTAACTATTGACTTATATGTATATTCAAAGCTATCCATCTGTGTCATAGTAACTAAATTATTTTTATCTTAAGATAAAGAACTCCAAATTAAGATCCGTGAAGTTTCCCTGAAACTAGACTCACATATCTTCTTACCATAAAATTTTAAGAATTTTTGGTTTAGCCAATAAGTACAGTTTATTCTTTAAAGTTACCCCTGTTCTGCTGTCTGATAGTTCCGACCCTTCTTCACTAAGAATTAATTATCTCATTGTATGAGATTCAAATGATGTTCCCGCTTATTTATCTTGAAAATAGAATCATTAAGGATTTTAAACATATAAATTTAAGCCCTTATTATTTTTCTAAAATTTTTTATGATTTTACAAAGTCAGAACAGGGGAGCCCAAAATCATTCTAACCTTGTCTCACTAAATTTATTATATCTCACAATTCAAAATTATATTGCTTACACTGTTTCTTCTATAAGAAACTAGGATCAATAATATTTAATTTCATATCTTTTTCATTCTCTAATTCGATTTCCACAATTTATGGTGATTTTTCAAAGTTAGCCTACTGCTGTTGTCCAAAACTGTTTTAGTGCAAGATGTTTATTTACCATGCTTATAACACCCTTATTTTCTTTCTCTACACTATTTCTCATTACTTTCTCTTATTTTCTCTTCACTAACATATCAAGAACATAAGACCATATATAATAAAACTCTACATTAACATCAATTCCATGCTTTTTCAATAATATTAATCTTAAAAATATATTGAAATCTTGATGTTCTTACCTTGTCCCATTGATTTCAATCTTTAACTTGATTTTCTCTCTCCTCCAGCTTCTATTTCTTGAATCTAACTTAATATTCTAGCTCCCCATAGTCTCCTTGTTATCTTTCTCTCTTGATGGCTATGGAAATTCTTTTGATTTCTAGATGAAAATGGTGGATTTTTTGTGAAAAGACCAAATTGTAAAGAAAGCAAAACTTTCTTTCTTTCTTTCTTCTTCTCACGTTGGTTTGCATGGGAAAATGATGATAATTCTTCATCTTCCCTTCCTTTTATACTTAATAAATAATAAAATAATAAAATATCTTATCAAAATATTAATAAAATAATATTTATCTAATTAATAATTATAAAATATCATCAACATCATCATTACTTTCTAGATTTCTCTCTCTTCCAATTGACCATTTTGCCCTTTGTGATCTTTTAAAATTCCATCATTGAATCATCACATAATTTGGTAAAATTACGATTTAGTCCCTCATAATTCTTTTCCTATTCAATTTAGTCCTAATTCATCCATTTTCCTTAGTTTCTAGATCATTCCACCCTTAAAATATTTGTACTATTAGTCCTTTAAATTTTTCATATTTACACTTTAGCCCCTCAAATTTTGAGTATTTACTCTTGTGCAACAAATTTTTTTCTTACTTTTACAATTTAGTCCTTTCTTGAATTAATATATCATAATATACTTTCCAATGTTGACATAACTCAGAATTTCCCCTTTTTGTCACTTTATTTCCTTATTTTACTATATAAAAGATAATATCTTAGTGTAAAAATTTTCAGGATATTACAGTGTAACTGATGAATAATTGAGAATGCTATGGCAATGCAATAGTAAAAATACAATGGCAATTACAAAAATGATTATATGAATAATATGTAATTGAACAAATAAACAACTAAGGATGCAATGGCAAAGATACTACGGCAAGGGATAAGGGATATACGATGTTGATATGGAATGTTGGAATTACTAAGAATCTACCCTTACTGTCAGAAATGTCTCGGCACAATCGTAATCAATCTACTGCTTAGAAGAGTTCTAAAGTGGTCTACTTCTTTCGAGAGCAAAAACCTCAAGTTACCTTGCCCGTATCTATAGGCCTTTAATACGGTACCCTGAACTATTTCCTTCTGTATAAGCGTTGCTCTATGTCTAGAGTCTACTACAAGTATCTGTCGAGTACTTGCTCATATCATTCAATTTCGATCCAACTAATCCAACTTTTTCAAAATTAAATTAGTTTATAGGCATGCTGTACAATCGTCTATGTCTAGGCATTGCACGTATACAATTTAGAACTAAAACAATTGAATGAGACCGTAAACTAATTCAAATTTATGCTTCAACCATTAAAGAAAATAAAGGTTTTGTCAAGTAATCCCAACCCTATGAGATTTAGCTCATGGGTTGGCAAAAAAATTTAAAACCAAAATATCATTCAACATCGTTTTCATCAAATCAATTCACGGAGAAATTGTTAAGAAATAATAGAAGAAAGACGGGAAGACAACTTTCACATGCCTAGTTCACACTCCAGCAGCACAGTGTCCTGTGGTGGTTGAGAGGGACTACCTTCGCCTTCCTCTTTCCGTCTCTACTCAACCATTACCCTCTATTTTCGCCTATGGATCTCCATCCTTGTTCGCCATTAAGGGTTTCCTCCTTTGGATTTTTATAAGCTTTTTCCCTAGGGTAAATCCAACAACCCAAGATATATTCTCATCTTCTTTTAGATTTTCTTTTCGATTTAAAATCCCTTCCTTTAGGGTAGGTGGTTATCAACCCATGATCTCATGATCTTTTTTCCTCATTTTTAGGCAGATTTTCTGGTACAAGTAGAGTTGGGCTAAAACTGTTATGCGTTGAGTGTTGACTCGGTCATCTTCCCAAAATTGCCATGGCATACAAGTTGGCAAACTGTCCAACCTTTTGCCCCGGCAAACCTTCATTCCTTTATTTCTTTCTCCACATCTTGCACCTATCAAACCACCAAACACAACCCTTCTACATGCAATTAAAAGTAACAAATAATAATATTTAAGCACTATCTAAGCTTCTTATGTAATGTTCTAAAAATGCTAAAATAATATCTTAAAATAAAACTAAGTTCACTTAAGTACAAACAATTGACCAATCTAAAAGTAGGAATTATAACTCTTTTTAATTATCAACAGCTCTAGTGTAGTCCCCTTCTACAGATCTTCTTCTATTACTCAAATGCCTGAGAAAGAAAAATAACAGAGTAACTTAATTTGAATTTAGTGAGTTCTAAATAGACGCATAATGATTATCAAGTTATCAAAAATAAACCCAAGGATAAAGACAATTTCAAGACTTACTCTTATAGACACATTACGCGAAGTTACTAGTATAGTTCTTTGGTGACAACACTTCGCCAATATAACACACATGGTTACCCTGGCGGATACATACCGCCAACTTATACATATTTCCCTCAATCATGTAGGTTTACCTATGACCCAACCTTGTGCCAGCCTCAGGCCCATATTTCAGAAATTAGAAATACATATCAGTCATAATCATATTTTTGTTCATATTCCTTATTAAATTGAACATGTGTTCTCCCGCAAGGTCGGACCGTGATTTTTTAGTCCGGTTTGAAATAAAGCCACCATACCTTTAGCATAACAAATAATGCTTCTTTCCACATTTTCACATTTCATAGATAGTCTGGTATTGGGCTCACACACAAGGTGGGTATTTTCACCTCGACCATGATCATGTTTACACATACAACATTGGTTTATTACTCATACATCAATTCACCATGCATCGACCCATCTTCAGTAAAGACAACTTACCTTACACAACCCACAGATCATAAAATTTTCATAACTCGAAAGAAGTAAGAAGGAACTCACCAAAAACTTCAAGACAAAATCTACTCTACTAGTCATTTGCCTCGATTGCTTGGACCTTCACTAGCTTCTTAAGCAGACTTATCAGTGGCATTTTGACAAGCTTTTGGAAACCTTACTCGTCTCCTCTAATGAAGATAACTTAAAAATTCTTAGGGACGTAGGAAAAAACATAAAGAGAAAACAAATGTAAGACATGTTGGCTATAAGCATCCTTTTATAGATCAGACAACGGAAAATAAGCTTAGTGGGAAGGTTAGACATCCCACTATCACCCTTGAAACCTGAGACTAAACTTGACTAACAAATTTTGAAGTCTAATCTTTTACCAAACGTAACTACTACCACTAATCAGAGTGGTAAAACATTGCTTGTACACTTAAACAACCAACTAAACAAGCCATTCGGCTACCTAAACATATCAAGTTGTCATCTACAATATTTTTGTTCAATTCCAATTACGTCTCAACTAAACTCTAAGGATACTCATCGAGTTACCGTTTCCTCTTAAAACAATTCTATCACTCTGCTGATTAACTAGTTCGCCCAGAACATCTGAGGTTGGCGGATTGTCTCATAAAAGAGTTCGCCAA
Organism: Gossypium longicalyx; assembly: GCA_025698465.1. Classification (NCBI taxonomy): domain Eukaryota; kingdom Viridiplantae; phylum Streptophyta; class Magnoliopsida; order Malvales; family Malvaceae; genus Gossypium; species Gossypium longicalyx. The sequence goes on from CM046998.1 coordinate 90,937,144, forward strand.
ACCTAGAGTTTGCCAAATGATGAATTCCAACAAGGATACCCCTACAATGACGTACAGTCAAGTTCACACAATATGCCATCCAAACACTTAACAGATAATTCACCCCTTTTCTACCCTAGCTTACCCATTTATACGCCAACGACATATTGATATGATCTACCTCGGGTGGGCTATTACACCTTAAGGCTCTTCAAGCAATGAGTCAATCCTGATGAGTCGAATGACCCAAGTGAACAAGAAGGATCATCAATGTGCACATTGGTCACAGGCTTTTATGTGCGACCTATGACACAAGGACTAACCTCAATAAAAAAAGTTTTAGGCTCCAATATAGGAATGATTACTAAATTCAAGGATTAACTTAGATAAAAAAATTTCAAACCCTAATGTAAAAACACTTGCCAAATTTAAACCCCAAATAGTAAATAACCCATTTATTTTTTTTTCCAAATTTGAAAACATTTTTTACTATTTAAAAGTATTAAAATGTTATATTTATATTATTTATATATTTAATTAAATTTAAACAAAAAACCATATTTAAATGAAAAACATTGATTTGAAACCAAATCAATTATTCAACAGTAAAATCATATCCATCCCGTTGAAAGTAAATAAATTATTTTTAAAAATCATAAAAATAAAAAAGTATTAAAAAATTATAAATATATGATTCAATTAATTTTTTAACCTGATTCTATTGGTTTTATACCTATTCATGAGATAATCCATTTTTTTACCTCATTCAAAAGCGGCGTACAGACCAATTGGGTCTGACTGACCAGTTTGGTCTGGTTTCTAAAAAACTGCCTATTGACAAGTTCACCCAACCAGATCAATCTCATATTGTGCATTAGATAATTTCCAAACCTGATTTTTCTTTTTCTATAAGATAACAAAGTATATAACTTTAAACTTCCAACTTCTGATTGAAACATACAACATGGCCATCTTGTGAAATCTAAATTTAAATTTCATATTACTTTATCAAACAAAAAATAAATGTTATAGGAACGGTTGATGAAATAATACACTATTACAACATATGGACACCTTACCCACAGGGTTGAAGTTTAGAGCAACTTTAGCCCCGAAATCTCAGCCATGTAGGCCTTTGAATTCCACCTATAGATACAATGAAAATAGAAGTAATTGCTGGTTCAAATGCAGAACTGGCATGCAAATTGGCTATACCAGACAAACTTTAAGGTTTGCATTATGATTTATCAGGTTTTATATTGCCTCTGACTGTCCTTCAGGCCATTCTTAGCTAGCTTTGCTCCATTTTTCTTGCCTGTTGGAATAGCCTTCATAAGGATAACAGAACTTCCCTTTCCTGATTTCCGAGGTAATCTGGAGAAAGGAAACCTGGATGATATTAAATTTAAGCACAAAGCAAAATCAAGTAAATTAAAATGATTAGAAGAAAAAGAAGAATAAACGGCTGTAATTTTGCTAGTCTGCTTGCCTCTTTCTAAGAACTTGGGTAAGATCAGCAGGTCCCTCATCACGAACTTCTTCCTCTTTGTCATCTGGACCATTCCACCCCTTGCATAGAAGATGAATATATATATATATATATACAAGTTAGAATCACTTGACATCAGCCTGTTAATGCTGAATGTAAATGATCAAAAAACCATCAACATGCAGCCAGAAGCTGCCAATTTCACAAAGGTAAAAATATCATGGAGGCCCTTGTACTAGGAGTTGGATTGCATTTTGTCCCCTCTACTAAAAAAATGGATAAATTAACCCCTGTATGTTTGATCAAAGAGCAAACAGGTCCTTCTATTAACAATTCCACCCATTTTTACTGTTAAAAACTGGTCCATGTATATCAGCATAAAACTGTAGAGTTATTTTGTCAGTCATGTCAGTTTCTAACTGTAGAATTGGATGAAATATTTAACAGAAATGACTAATTTACTCTTTGATCTATCGTATAGAGACTAATTTGCCCATTTTTTGAGAAAAAGAGGCAAAATGCAATTTGACTCCTAGTACAAGGGGTTTTATGGTACTTTTACCATTTCACATACACATACAAATGACAGACCAACAAAACCATATTCGAGTGATAGTCAACTGAAGAATACATATAACCAAGAATCCTATTCTTTTTTTTTTTTTCCCAAAAAAATAGTTCACTTCCACTTCCAGTAAGGCAGAAACTGAACATCAAACCAAATGTTTCAAAGAACACAAAAAATAACTCAACAAGTAACTCAAATCCACTATAGTTGAGTTCAGATAATATGATTTACTAGATCTACATGTCAAAACCACACATTATAGCAACAGGCATAAATGGCTGATGCTTTATGATTTATCCAAAAGCATCTCCATATGATAGAAGCTATATATAAGAAGTAGCTCAATAAACAAACTGCTATTAGTGGCTTTGAGAGTACACAAAACAATAAAAACAAACAGTTATTATCTCAGTTGTCATTTCACAACACCAAAATTAAATCATTTGCACCTTAGAAAATCTGAATCTTCCAAACCACCATGCACCATAAGTTTTATTAGTACTAATAGGGGAGCTGTGTTTTGATTATAGTCACCAAACATTAAAATCTAACAAAAATGCTTGAAGAGCACTAAACAATTAAAATTATCAGATTCAAGACCAGTTGCTGAAAGTACATAAGAATTGAATTCCATTCTCTTCAGCAGTAAGGATTACATCAAAAACAGCATGAAGAATAGCCTACCACTCTGGAAAGAACATATATGCATATTTGGAACAGCTTAAATCAAACCCAGAAGGGTATATCAGAATTGTGTTCACTTGTGTGTCATCATTCGTAAACGTAAATGATGAGTTTTCCAGTCATTAGTTTCCATAAGCAACACCCTTTCACACTTCCAAAGCCATCAAAAAGTGCAAAAAACAACGAAGAGCATTTAGTTATACACGCACTACTGAACCCATCAATGAAAAACTAAAAACACAATGGGACTCCATTAATAATGACTAAACTCTCGAAAAGCTCACACACAGTATGCATATACTCCATATAATAGTCATTGATTTAAAAGAGACATGTAACCTTAAAACTTACATGATTTGCAGGCGACCCACACTCTCTTCCACTAGTTTCTTTGAGTGACCGAAGCTCCAAACTCGAAATCTTTGGTTTCTTATTAGAAATACCAACATTGTTGAGGTCAGATGGAGGAGGTTTCCTCTTCTTTCTACCAATGGTGCGTGACTTTCCTTTCTTGTCCTTAACTTTCCAGATATTTTTCCTCCTAAAGATAAGCTTGTCAACTTTCCACACGGGGCAGCTGGTGTCTATTACCGTCACTTCACTTCTCGAGTACCCTTTCAGTTCTCTCTCTCCTTCTCCTTCGCTTTCTTCTTTATCTTCTTCCACGTTGTTATTCTCGCCTGCCTCTTTCGATTCTTCCCTTGAATTCGACGACCTCGTTGAAACGAGGATATCCTTGTCATTTCTCACGTTATCCGAACTGCTTTTCTGTTCCTCAGGAGTCTTGAAAGTGCAAATTCTAGGGTTTGTTTGTTTCCTAGATGCTTTTTTCCTGGAAAACCTGGAGGTTTGGGCTTGTTCGCCCATGTTGAAGAGCTCCGAGAGGACATTGCTCATTATACCAAACCATTCTTTATCTCCTTCGGGATCGTTGGATATCGCCTCCGGAGGTGGTGGCTTCGGATTCTGGAGTTGTCCATCGTTGGAGTGAGTTGACTCGGAGTTGGAATTCGGAGAATCGGAGGCATTGGTGATTGGAGAACCGGAAGGGTTAGGATTTGCAAGGAAATGGTCGAGGTCAAGGTTGTCGCCGGTCGGAAACCCCTTGCTAGAACGAAGCCGGTCCAGCCAGTTCGAACCGGACTTAGCGGTCGGGATTGAGCAGAGCATTCGGTACCGTCAGATTGAGCTGATTCGACGTAATATCTGAGAAAACGATAACACAGCAAACAAAATGGAACCAGAAAAGTAAAGAAAAATAAAATAAAATTTGGGTCGTCAGCAACTCTCACTGAAATGGAGCGGCCAACGTTTCGTAGTTGAAGAAGGGGGAAGTTCTAGTGCTAGAATATACAAGGGTGCGCGATGCGCACAGTATGCTCTTTGCCGCGTGTCTCTTCACCAAACACTCTCTGGTCTCTCTCCTTTACTGAAAGGCGAGTTAACTTGGGGACCCGTGATTCACGTTCACCATAACAAAGGCCTGGACCTACTTACTGGATTTCTGTTCCATCTCATAAGCCCAATTTAGCTTTTTTTCCTTTGGTGGATTCTTTGTTCCATCTAACCCAATTTAACTCTCTATTCTACGCCAGTAATTTTTTTTTATCAACAAGATATATTAATTTAAAGCAAAAATATATAACAACTCCGGAGGATCATCCTAAAAAAGGATAAAATACAACAAAGAGGATTAAGATAAACAAAATGCATGTCAACAATAAAGAGAGACATGTGCCAAAAACTGCTTTCTAACCGAGTTAAAGCATTCTAATGACAAATCCAAAAATTAATATCTCCACCATTCAAACTCAAGATCAGACCCAAAACATTAACCAACTTTAGCCAAATCCATACTTCGTAACCTATTACTATGACCCTTACAATTACTATACTCAGCCTTATCCATATCAACAAACAAATTATAAACCTTACTCAAATTATCAAAGTCAAGCCTATGCTGCCCAAAGCTTGAGTGCCAACTCCCAACAACTTCCAATGATATAGAAACAATTAAAGCCTTTTAAGAGAAATTCTGATAGTATCAAGAATCTCAACAACACCAACAACAAACAAACTAGTAGCAACAGTAGCAACTTTGGTGTAGTATGTAAGATTTGTTGGTCGCTTAAAGATGGAATAGAATGAGGCATGATGATGATGAAGAAAGAGTCTCATCTTTCTGCCAAGAACAGAATCTTAACCTGAATTGTGAGGTGCCAAGGCAAGAAGGTGCAAATGTTTATGCAAAGGCCAATAAACATACACCACCTCAAAGGGATCTATAATTTGCGTACGACCCCAAATTTCTCGGCATTCCTTAACGTCTCAAAATTTTATGGTATTTTATACAAGACCATTCTAATAATTTTATTCGTAAATATGATAAGAAAATTTAGTTTCTATAGATTTTGTTAATTTTAGGGTTATTGGAAAATATTTTAAGCTATTCTAGAATTTCAAGCTTAACTGAATAAAAATACAAGTTGAGAGGTAAAATGGAAATTTTATCTTCGAGTGCATTTTTGTCAATTAGAAACCAATTATGATTAAATATTAGTGTGGAGTTATGCCTCACATTTTGGACTAAACAGTATATGACGTCATAACGAGGAAGTATTCTTTGTCCCAACAAGCAACCAACGTCAGAATGGGAAGAAAGCCCTTGTCCCGATGACACGATGCCACATCACGATGTGGCGACCTGCAGTTTAAGTTTTTCGACTTTTCTTCTCCCAGTTAAACTCTATTTTTAGTTTCCTACCTAAACTTTGATTAACCTAGGGTTGTTGTAGTCAAATATGCTATGAATTTTAGCCTATAAATAGGCTTCAACTACTCTATATTTAATACAAAAGAAATATTTAGATTGAGAGAATTTTGTTCTTTGTTTGAAGGGTTTTTTCTTGTAGGGCTTCAGGTTTTCCTTTAATTCTCTCCATCTTTTGTACTCTTCTTTATTATAGTGAAATCTCCTTTTGCCTGTGATTTTTTATCCTCATTTTAGGATTTTTTCCACGTAAAATTTGAGTGTTCGATTTGTTCGATTTTAGTTTATTTACTTGTTCATTGCATTACTCGGGTTAATTCCCTACAAACTAGTATCAGAGTCAGGTTTGATTTTCGTATTCAACCCATTCAGAGATGGCAACATCAAGGTTTGATATCAAAAAGTTTGATGACATCGCAAATTTCAGTCCGTGACAAGTTCGCATGTCAACAATTCTAATATGGAGTGATCTTGAGAGGATCCTTGTAGAAAAAAAAACCTGAAGACATGAAACAATCAGAATCGGATAGGTTAGATAAAAAAACTCTATCTACAATTAAATTATGTCTAACAAATAATGTGTTACAGAAGGTCTTGAAGGAGAAAACAACATAAACATTATGGAAGAAACTGGAAGCCTTGTACATGAAGAAATCCTTAGCCAACAAGTTAGTATTAAAAAAACGTCTCTACATGTTCATAATGGCCGAAGGTGAGTCTATTAGAGCTCATATTAGTGAGTTTGTTACCCTTCTTAATGACTTAAAGAATCTCAAAGTAGAGATTAATGACGAGGATCAAGCTATGTTGTTGTTATGCTTTTTGGCCTATAGTTATAAAGCTTTAAGGGATACTCTAATTTATGGGAGAGATCATCTCTCATTTGAGAACGTAACCTGCTGAGCAAGGATAAACTTGATAACGAGTTAGCCCGAAATTGTAACAGCCCATTTTCAGAGAAATCGGAACAGTGGTTTCGGGAGCATATATCCGAGTCTGGAGAGAAAAATTATTTAATAATATTGTATGATCTATAGTACGACAATAATATTGTGTGAAAATTTCATAAAGAAATTTTACTGATTACATGTCTAATTTGGTAAAGGACCAAATTGCATAAAGTGCAAATGTTGAGTTCTAATAGCTAAAAGGATTAAATAGCTATAGAATTTTAAATTGGATGTCCTTATATGGTAAATATACCATTAAAATATGCTTAGTCATTAAGGATGATGATTCGTCCATGGAAAAAGAAATAAAAAAAAATGACTAAATTAGAAAGTAAAATAATAAAATATGATAAATGATTAAATAAAGAAAAATATCATCATTTATCATCTTCTTCCCCAAATATTTGCATGGAAACCATAGGAAAGAGAAAGCAAGCTTTCTTGGCCAAATTAGATCCGGATAAACCGAATATGGAGTTAGAACGAAGAAAGGAGAAAATGTCAGATTAGTAAACTTTATGTACACGAACACTTACTGAGGTAAGTTCGTATAACTTAGCTATGTATGTTTATATGCTTGAAGTGAATTGTGTCTGTGATTGTATAAATATATGTGGAATGATTACATATCCGATAAAACCTAATAAAGGATAATGTTGAAATAAAGTAATAAATGATAAAAATGTTATTTTTATATTTGAGTTTGTCGAGACCATTTTTAAATCGAGTTTTGAAAAATGGGGATCGACTTTTGAAAAACGAAAACGGGAGTCGCCACCAATCTTTTTAGGTGTGATTGGATCACCTTTAAAACATCATTAGTTTTTTGGTCTACGAAATCAGAAAACGGGTTCGGGAGCCGGTTACGTATGAGGAAGGGTTAGCACCCTCGTAACGCCCAAAAATTGGTACCTAATTGATTATCAAGTGTCTTTAATGTCGGAAATTTAAAAATTTTAAGATGCAATCCTCTTTTAAATATTTTGATTTTGAAAATTGGGGTTCACTTGTATCAAAATATTGACACTAAGTTAGCATTTTGGAAATCCCTATCTCGAAAACAACAAAATGCCATATCCAGTAAGTTAGGACACAACGCTTTGAAATTCCAAGACAGTTGCTCATATTTTGAAAATCTAAAAAAACTTAGAAGGGTACTTGACTATTCGAACTCAACGAGAAAAGTTGCAACCCAATAAGTTAGGGCACTACTTTTCTCAAAGTTTCCAAACACCAAGCATTGCCTTTTTATTTTTGAAAACTTTGAAGTCTCGTTCTTAAAACCGATGCATGAAGGAGCATATCAACATTATGGAATAGAATACTGCAATAATAAGTAAATAAACATGCATTTAAACGATACAATGGCAATAATACGAAGATCATATACTATATACATGCATGTTTAAAATTACATAACATCATGTATACAAAGATACACATAGCGTATATTGAAGATGAATAAGCAAAACATACAAACATACAAAGTAATAATTAAGAAATGATGCATGATATACAATTTAATATAAAAAAATATCAATGTACATGTTCATAAAATATAACATCAAATAATAATTAGAAAATAACATTTAATACATAAATGGTATATAATATAAAAATACATAAAAGAATTAGTATATACATAAATATAAAATAAAGTGAGTAATTGTTAACAAAATATACTTATAATACAAATAAATATATATGATATTTAATAATAATTTTTTAAATAGTATTTAATATACAATATATAATATATAATAAAGAATTTATAAAAGAATTATATAAAATAAAAATAAATCAGTTTTTTCTTTTAAAAAATGATATATAAAAGAAATTTTTTATATAAATATATAAATAGTTTTTAATAATAATATGTATAGTTTTTTAAAATAATTATAAAATAATTATATAAAAATATCAGTTTAAAATGAAATAATACATAATAAATAAATAATCAATGATGAAATATGTATATAATATGAGTTAAAAATAATAATTTACAAATTTTAAAATTATAAATAATATAATATATAATATAAGACATAAATAATATAATAGATAATATACGATATAATAAAATAATAAGTAATATATAATAAAAATATAATAAATGTTATATAATAAAATATAATATAAATATATAGGAAAATAATATGTGATAAATAAAATTTTTATATAAATATATAAATAGTACTCTTAATAATAATATATATGTATATTTTTTAAAAATAAATAAATTATATTAAAAAATAAAAAAAGGCTAAATTGAATTTAAATAAAATTATAAGGCTAATTTGCAAAATAGTAAAAATTCTGGGCCTGATTTGCAAGAATTAAAAACGTCAAAGGACTCACTGGGCAATTTGCCCTAATCCTAAACGACGCCGTTTTCTTGATATTGTTTTAAAAGTCACTTATGGAACCAAATTGAAACAAAATTAGAATATAAGGGCTTAATTAAAAAGTAAAATAGAATCAAACTGAAAATTCAGAAAACACGGGAGGATCAATGGGACAAATTGCCCATTTTCCAAAATCACGCGGATCCTCCCCGGGTCATGGGTCAACGCGCGGATCCTGTGCCTGGAAACGACGTCGTTTTATGCTTATCAAATTAAGCCAAAACGGCACCGTTTCAATTATACTATATAAGTCAAACTTTTAGTTTTAAATTCATTTGCAACCCGAGTTTTAAAAAAAAATCTAAAATTTTCTCTGAAATGAGAGGGGAGATAGAGAGATCTAGGCTCGGTCTCTCCGTCGAAAGTGAGCCCCCGGTCGAAATCACCTCACGCGCCAGCATGCGCATGCTGGACTCCTCCCGTCACGGTGGTCAGAGGCCCAAAATCTCGATTTTCAATGCGATTTCGACGGTAAATTTATTTTATTTTTAATGGTATTTGCATGCATATAGAGAAAAAGAAGAAAAATGAAACAAAGTAAGAGTATATCACCTCTTAAAGAAACTGCTTGAACTCTTTTATGAATAAGTATATGTATTTCTCCTTTTGAAAAAAAAATCCAATCCCTTTACATTGTTTTGATTCGGGCTTTTATAGCCACTACTGTTATTACATAAACTGGGAAAGAAATCTTTTTATCTCTTTCCATATTTGTTTTGTTTGCTGCTATAGTTCTTTCCTTCTTTTGCAGGTATCAACGGAGAATCTGGCAGTGAATGTGCTGGTGTGGATTTGCGCGCTAATTACGGAGGTAGAGTCCCGGCACTGATGGAGGGTCACTAGAATGACGTGAGCAAACGCATCCGTTGGGATGGCTTCTGGAATCTTCTGTTTGCGGCGCGAGGAGAAAGAGCTAGGGTTGGAAACCCTAGTTGGTAATTTTAAGTTTTGGGCCTCTGTTATTTGGGCCTGGTTTAGTCCTGGGCTAGGTAGGGTGTAACCGGTCTGCTTGGGTGTGTGTATAACGGGTCTGAGGTATTTGGGCCTGTGTTTGGGATCTTGTAAACTGGACTTTATATGGACTATTTAAAATAAATATTTATTTATTTATTTTCTTTTGTTTTATTTAAGCCCGGTCAAATTTGGGCTATTACAGCTGCCCCTCTTTGCTCATTGTTGTGTAACGGGAATCGAGCAAAGACTCATAGAAAGACCAAATTTGACCGGTCTTATCCAATCATGATTCTCAATCTGCTCAATGTAAACTCAAAATTGTCATGTTGATATCTTCGATCTGCTCTCCGCCGAACACAGAGACGCCAAATCTGCTTCTTCGATTTGTTCTCTGACAATACAGAGATGCCAAATTATCTTAGACTTGCTTTAACGTAAGCACGTGAAAGCCAAATCAGCTATGTCTTCGATTTGCTCCTTGTAAGCACAAGGATGCCAACCATCTTGGATCTACTTCAGTATGAACATCTGAAGGTTGGATCTGTTATGTGTCTGCCCTTCGTCGAAGTGGAGGTGCCAGACTTCGATTTGTTCTCTGACAATACAGAGATGCCAAATCGTCTTAGATTTGCTTCAACGTAAGCACGTGAAAGCCAAATCAGCTATGTCTTCGATTCGCTCTTTGTAAGCACAAGGATGCTAAACCATCTTGGATCTTGCTTCAGTATAAACATCTGAAGGTGAGATCTGCTATGTGTCTGCTCTCCGTCGAATATGGAGATGCCAAACTTCGATTTGTTCTCTGACAATACAGAGATGCCAAATCATCTTAGATTTGCTTCATCGTAAGCACGTGAAAGCCAAATCAGCTATGTCTTCGATTTGTTCCTTGTAAGCACAAGGATGCCAAACCATCTTGGATCTTGCTTCAGTATAAACATCTGAAGGTTAGATCTGCTATGTCTTCGATCTGCTCTCCGTCGAATATGGAGATGCCAAATCTGTTTCTTCAATTTGTTCTCTGACAATACAGAGATGCCAAATCATCTTGGATCTGCTTCAGTGTAAACACTTGAAGGTCAGATCTTGTAACAGCCTAATTTTCAGTGATGTCGGAACAGTGATTCGAGATCACTAAATTCGACAAATGAGTAAGAAATATTATTAATCTAGTGAGTATAAATTAAATGTGAAGTTAGGAAAAATTTTGAAATAGTGAATAGTGTACTAAAAATAAATATTAAAATAATTAGAATCAAAAACGAGGTATCGAGGCCTCGGGAATTTTAAATCGAGCCATAAATATTTTTATAAATATTTATGGAGTGTTAATATGTTAGTATTAAAGTTTCGTCAAGAAATTTTAAAGTTCTGATAATTAATTGAACAAAAAGGACTAAATTGTATCAAATGCAAAATTGTAGGAAATGATTAAATAGCTTAATTGATAAAAGAAAGAGGGTTTAAAAGGAAAATAGACCCAAGGTCTATTTGGGCTGGACGGTAAGGGCATGAAATCAGCAAGAAAACAAGGAGAATTAAGGGCAAAATTGGAAAATTGCAAAATTTACTTAATAAAGTTAGGACTAAAGTGGAATTATCTAGATTTCTCTTTATTTTTCTGCATTCTCATCAGCAAAAAAACCAGGAAAGAGTTCCCTCAAGCTGGTTTTTCATATTTTTACTGCAAGTAAGTTCAATTCTTGATTATTTCTTGAAATTTTTGTGTTTTTGTGACTTTTACAACTAAGTCCACTTGTTGAATTCATTAGTTTTTGATTCCATGAAAGAAATTGAAAGTTTCTATGAATATGTGCTGGAAGTATATGATGATTTGACATGGAATTAGAGCTTTAAATTGTTTATATGTTGATTTTATTGAAAGAATTGAATAGAAAGTGAATGTTTGGGACCTAAGTGTAAAAGAGTTTGAAGTTAGAGTGTTATGTGGAAATTCTGAATTTTAATAGTTATGAAATAACTTATAATGTTTAGTAAAAGTATTAATTGAGAAAATTATCTTAATTTAGGGGTTAATTGAGCAAGGACTGAATTGTATGAATTGTGAAATTTGGGGCAAAATGGAAATCAACATTTTGCACTAAAACTGTTTTGGACAGTAGCAGTAGTCTAACTTTGAAAAATCACCAAAAATTGTAGAAATTGAATTAGAGGATGAATAAAATATGAAATTAAAGCTTATTGAGTCTAGTTTCTTATAGAAGAAATAATGTAAGCAATGAAATTGTAGATCATGAGATATGATAAATTTTGTGAGACAATGTCAGAATGAATTCGAGATCCCCTGTCCTGACTTTAGAAATTCACCATAAATTGTAAAAAAATTATTAAGAGTCATAATTTACATGCATGGATTCCTTATTGAGTCTATTTTTAAGGGAAACAAACGGCATGGTCGTTGGAATTCTTTACAGGGAGAAATTTGGTTCGTAGTGCACAGAGGTCAGAGTAGTCATACTCTGAAACAGGGGAGACTTCAATGAATAAACTGTATTAATTGGCCTAACCAAAAATTATGAAAATTTTATGGTAAGAAGATATATGAGTCTAGTTTCAGGAAAAATTAGCGGAACTTAATTTGGAGTTCTATAGCTCCAGATATAAATAATTTAGTGACTATGACACAGATGGACAGCTTGAATATTCACATAAGTAGATAGTGAAAATTATGGATAATGTTACCTACAAGTATGTTGTTTATACTAAGGATGTGGATGGAGAGGAGGAGGAGGAAAATATACAAAAATATATGAATGACTCGTGTATAAGTTGATCACATGCCCGATTATAATCAACAAGTGTTGGTTTAGAAATGATATAATGTTTTATTTGGAATATTTATTATGAAATTATGATTATCGTTATAATACAAAAACCGAATTTCTGAGTTTATATGGCTAAATTTTAGTGATCATTTATTAATTTTATGAATTTCATGATGTGTTATTTCATATGTATTGATGATAAAATCGTGAATAATGTAAAAGCATGAAAATTGAATAAATGATCAAATTGAGCATTTCGATTCGATGACAAGATGAATTGAAGGAAAAGACCATGGTTGGACCATGGCAACAAGTGATAAGTGATAGCTTCGGCTACACTTATCGATCAGGACAAGTGAAAGTGATAAGTGATAGCTTGGCTACACTTATCTGATCAATGACAAATAAAAAGTGAAAAGTGGTAGTTTCGGCACCGATTAGTGAAAAGTGGTAGCTTCGCACCGATCGATGAAAAGTGGTAGCTTCACGCTGCACGATCGATGAAAAGTGGTAGCTCGGCTACGATCGATGAAAAATGGTAGCTCACGGCTACCGATCGAGTGAATAGTGGTAGCTTTGGCTACAAGTGACAAGTGACAAGTGATTTTCGTATATGACCATATCCGGGATATGGCATCGGTGAGATATGTGATTCGTGTAAGACCATAGTTGGGCTATGGCATCGATATGTGATATGTGATTACGTGTAAGACCATAGCTGGGCTATGGCATTGATATATGAATATGTGTAAGACCATAGCTCATTATGTGAAGATGTGTAAGACCATAGTTGAACTATGGCATCGAAAAGCGAAGTACTCAATTCCGTAAGATGTTCATTAATTTGAAAAAGTTTGGTAAGTATTACATGGAATTATGTGATATAAGGAAATACGAGTTGATGAGGCGTGAGCATAAAACTTGGTTGATGAATGAGTTCAATTGTGATTATATATTTCTATGCCTTGAGTGTATTATCCGTATGAATTGATATTCCAAATGAGTTAATGAGAAAACTTCTAGTATGAAATAATCGAGTTGAAACAAAATATCATGAAAACGTACTTGAAATACATTGGTATGTCTTGTATATGCTATTTGAATTCATAAATGTGGAAAGTAAATGTATGTGGGAATATGAGATGATGATATCTGTACATGGAATTTATTGATGAATACGTACATCCAAATTTATATGATAGATTTTAGTGAACATTGAAATTGCACTCAATAAGTGATTTGACAATTTAAAATCGTGATTGGTAGGAAGAGTTAATGAATTGCATATTTATGAATTGTTACACGTATTTATCTGAAATACGAGGAAGTGATGGTAATTGATACATGGAAATATGAAACTATGATATATATAAAAACATGGAATATATTTGATAAATGTGTTCATTCATAATTATGGAATTTATGTACCTCATGTGTGCTATTTGCATAAAGATGATATCTTAAATACTTTGGTGCAAAAAGCTTAAGTATGAAATAGTATGAAATCGAAACAAATTGTTATGAAAATGTATTTAAATTATCTGTAAGTGTTTCGTGCTTTTCGATAATGCCTCGTACTCTATTCCGACAACGGATACGGGTAGGGGGTGTTACAGATCTGCTATGCTTTAGCCTGTTACCCTACTGCTTAGGGGGTTAAGGCGCATCAATCTTCATTGTCCCTTGAAGGACATAACCTGTATAATATGTATGAGTTCATGCCTAATGATTAGGATGCTATGATCGAAGTGAATCAAATGCTCCTAATTATACCTGTTATAATGCAAAATGTTTATGAACATGACCCCTATTCTAGACGTCACCATTCACTCTTTCGTCGAAGTTTATCCTTATTTCTCTCGAAATATCATTCCTACTCAGCCTGTGGGTTTGTACCATTCTTCAAATGCTATGACCCACCAAAAATGTCTGTAAGATGATCCTCTCTTAGGATCGAATCGTTTGATTTGTCCAATCATCATTTTGGACTAAAGAAAGAATTTTCTCGAGTTCTTTCGAACCTCACTTACGTGAATTCTTCGAACAATTGTTCTGTTTTAGTTTCTAGTATTATCTAGAAATTTCCAGAGTAATGAGCAAAACTTCATTTGTGAAAATTATTTAGTTCATCCATCATTATTTTAATGCAACATACTTTAAGAAAAATGGAAGATGAATTTAATCTTGAGAATAATTAGATTGGAACGAATTTGTCAAAAAAAATACAAAGGAAATTAATCTGAAAGCCTATCTTTGAGAAGAAAGAGAATCTAAAGATAGCAAACAGGACAAAAGTTAGATGCCCTAGATATCGCCACTTAAGCGTTTATACGCCAGCTCAATGAAGACTTTCTTGAGTTCAACATGTGTTTAAAAGATCCAAAGTAGTTTGTTGATGCCCCGATATGCAACACGCTTCATTCTTCGTTGAATCAAATATAGCAAGATTATGGTGTGCTCTTCAAAATTTGAGCTGCCCTTTCGGGTTTTCAACTTAAAAACCCATTTGGTCACAAGGCGTCCTTTGCGGGTTTTCACCCTGGCCTCTCCATTTTTTCTTTTTTCTTTTTTCTCTTTTTTCTTTTTATTTTTTTCTTTTTTTTTCTTTTTTCCTTTTTTTTTTTAAATAGAAGTCCCAAAGTGCCCTTTGCGGGTTTTCACCTTGGCTTCCCTTCTCCTTCAGACAAAGTACTCCTTGACCGAGTCCGAATTCGCTGGATCAGATAAATTCTTCCTATCCATTTCTTGTCAAAATCAGTGCACCTCTAGAGAAAGCCCTCTTCGCAACATATGGCCCTTCCCAATGAGGCATCTTTTTGCATGGGAAGGATCTCTTTCAGCACAAGGTTTCCTTTATGAAATTCTTTTGGACGAACCTTCTTTGTCATAAGTCTGTGTCATCCATTCTTGGTACATTTGCTTAGGATGAATACTTTCAAGTTAAGTTTACTAGTGGTATTCAATTCTTGACTCCATCAAAGCTTGGAGGAAAAATCTTGATTCATAAACCCATGAGAAATGGATTGCCCCAACAGCAGTCCTGGCTGTTATTTGTCAAACCCTACAAAAAGATGGTTCAATGATTCTCAGCAGACAAGAATGAGGTTCTTGACTTTATCTTTTAACACTGGGAAAGTCGAGGTCTGAGAGATTATTCGAGCATACATCCTACCATGACTCGATGATGTTTTTGAAGCATCCCTAATCTTCATAAATTGCCCCAATTTGTGAAGTCGCCAAATGAGCGTAGCAAATAAGAGCCACAACAAATATGGCTGTGGTGCTCCTTTGATACATATAGGATAGAGAATGAACAAACTCTTGCAGATCATCAGTCGAAAACCCAGCCTGGTCTAAGAGAACATGATAGTAGGTCTGCCTCGTGATTTCAATCATTCCAGCATGGGTACCAAGGTAAAAATTATTGTTCTTTGGATGGCATACTTTGTTGTCAATGACAGTACCATGTAGCACATTGTCAGGAGATCCCTGCTGAGAAAACTTGGTACGATAGTTTTTCGTACAACAATAACCACAATCTTTAGGGTTCCACTTCTTGTCAAGGAACTTGCAAGCCTCAATAATTTGATCAAAACTTGATTGAATTGAGACTCGCTAACCCTATACCTGAAAATAATGATTTGATCAGGCTTTCTCTTCCTTGAACTTGTATAGAGCTTCCTTCATGATACCGTCATCCACTTTGTCAGAAACTGGTTTTGAAGAAAAAATCTATCATTTTAAGCTTCAGAGACTGTGTACGGCCTGATGCCCCATAGTTGGAAATCAATGGCCACCGCCTGGAGCTAACCATCGCAGCTATTGATGGCACATCAGACTGCTCAGGAAAGCCAAACAATGCACTCATTCCAAGGATGATGGTTGGAACCTTTGAAACAACTGGAATTGAAGGTGTTTGCCCCAGCGTAAGCATAGAGAGTAGGCGATAGTTTCTTATGCCAATTTTTACCAGTCTCGGTCATCTTCTGTAATTTGTTTTTTTTTTCTTCTTTTTCTTTTCTTTTGGCAACCTTTGTTGTACTGTGGTATGGCGCATTATCTTTGAAAAACTACAAACTTTTGGCATTGTGCAGTTGGATATGAATTTTTTTTTTTAAATGGATGACTTTTGACTTTGTAATATTGGCATATGAAGCTATCTCCCCTCTTAATGCAGAGTTGGCGTCCACAAAGATGAGTCATTGTCGACTTGAAACTTTGTGAGCTCGGGCCCATAACATACATGCCCCATAAGTCTTGACTCCTTTAAATTTGGCATTCATTGTAAAGCGATGCGATCCCTTTCCATGGTGGACCAACGATTGCCCAAAACCTCATGTTTATCTTGGCAATTGCAAATCCTCCTGCATGCATCTTTGGACCATATTTTTGAATTCCCATAATAGTCTCAACAAGGTCTTGTTTTGTCTCCTCAGCTAATTCCAATTTCGCAATCTTTCCTTCCTCTAAGGCTATATTTCCTACCACCACTTCATGGGGTAAAAACCATTTTCAACAAATTCAGAAACAAGTCACAATTTCTGTCACCTTTAAAGTACTGAGATTCCTCTAAACACATATCGCACTCAAAAGAAACTCTGAATCTGTAGTATCATTGCCCGTGTCATTGATATCTAGGGATCTATGATAGGCACACAAAAGAATATGCAAGGAATAAATGAATTCAAGAATGACTATTTACATGAAATGAAAATTTATAAAGAATGTCAAAGGTCAAAAGAATCAGAATGAAAGAATATTTACTCGGATAAAGTATGTTTTATTGAAAATAAAAATGTCTGAACATGAGCCCACTTCTCAAAAGAAATCTCATTACTCCTAGGCTTTAGAGCAACAAGAGTGTTCTGAATATTACTCCGTAAAATTCTTAAAGATTACAGGAAGTTCTTCTGCAGTCCAATTGTTTAAAGAACTTCCCGGTTCGTAAGGGCGAATGCCCTCAAGGTTTCTTTGTTCAGTCCCTTCCTCATGTATGACATTGAAAGGATGATTTTCATTTCCAAACACCCCTTTCTCTGGGTAAGCTATCCCTCTTGACACAAAAGTCGGGGATATGTAAGGGAACATCGTTAATTCCCATTCAACTTCTTTTTCACTCAGCCGTGACCCTCTTCTCTCTCTCTCTTTTTCTTTCTCTTTTTAATAACTTTAACTAATTAGGGTCTTTTTATAATTTTGAATGCAAATGATGCAATGAAATGCTATAAGATGCAAATGAATGCAAAAGGTATCGATCTCGATTCAATCTCATTTAGAAAACTTTATTTAGAAAAAAGAATATCTTTACATATAAATGGATTACAAATACGCTTTCGCCCTAATGCCCAAAGTTTTAACTATCTAATAAAAGGACTAACTCTCGACTTACATCCGACGATAACTCATGCATCATACTCAATACGTCAGCTCGTATTGCCAAGTCTCGAACATGATCAGCTACCTCTCGGATCTGAATTATGGCCTCTCCCATGAGATAATCCCTATTTCCAACTTGATTCTGAAGATGGTGAAGTTCTCCCTTCCACTGTTTTTCTCTTGCCTCGAGTGCTCTCAATCAGAGCTCACGGTTCTATAGTCTTTGTTTCCAACCTTCAAATATCGTGCTTCATTTCCTCGATCTTTTTCAAGCTTGCCTTTAACTCGATCGCAGAGTTACGACTTTGGTGATAATGAAGAGATCGTCCAAGCTCAGCCACCTTAGTTTTCAACCCTTGATTTTCTTTCTCTAAGGTCAAATTCCGTAATTGCATCTCTTGAAACTTCCTCTCCTAATGTTCGGCTTTGGACTTTTCCTCTCAGACCTCTTTCTGCAACTGATCTGAAGACCCTCCTATTCCCGCTCTCTTCAAGGATACTTGTGCCCTTTTGTAGTGCTCCTTTAAATCATCTCGATCTTCCTTTATCTTTCTCTTTTCCTTCTTTACCTTCTCGACCTCTATCGACGTCTAGGCTCAAGTATATCTTTTATTCTTCGAGCTTTGCTATCTTCTTTTCGAACTCCAAGTTCTTTCTCTCGAACTCTTGCTTCATAATTTCTAACTCCGAGGGCGTCACTTGTAAATATTCCTCCATCGGTCGAGCTCCTTCCATGCTTGGCTTAAGGATGTTATCATTAATCCTTCTACCTCTCCACTTGACGTACTCCAGAGTCGTAGTAGGGCTAATAGCTACTCCCTTTAATCGACAAGTTTTGTTCCAAGCATTAGAGATCTCACTGACCTTCCTATTGTAGTCGGCTCCTCTATACGCGAACTCACTCTGAACCAACCCGTAAGTTGTCGGTATGAACTGTCTCAATCCATGTTGCCTCAACACAAGCAAAGGGGCATAACCAATGGCACCCCAAATTCCAAATAAGGGGGCCCAATCAAAACTGCCGCATCGGTAAAGAATCTCACCAGGAATCATCCATGGAGCCCTCCACTCCACATCCTTTGACTGCAGGTTCTAAAGTAGCGCTATCCAATTTTTTCGGGAACATTAACTCTCCTAGTTGAAGCTGCTATGTCCTTCAATGGGGAGTAATCTACAAAGAAGACCCGACAAACCACCCTATCTATCAATCGAAAGTGATTGTAGAACCAAGCTAAAAGTAACTGAGCACAACCAACAAACCTGCCTGCACCGGCCCTCCTACATGCATTCAAGGACCTGAATGTCTCCGCCAAAATCGCAAGAACAGAAGTGACCCGTTTACTAAGTCGATAGAAGAGATCTGTGGACGCCTCATCCCCGTACTGGTCATCAACTTCTTACCAAAGGTTGGGACACAAGCAGCTTGAGAATAAATCCTATCACACTGAAATCTAGGACACCGAAGTAAGGCTGTGTACTCCTCCACAGTAGGCACTAAATCTACCTCTCCAAAGGTAAAACAACTGTATGCTGGGTTCCGAAGTAAGGCTGTGTACTCCTCCACAGTAGGCACTAAATCTACCTCTCCAAAGGTAAAACAACTGTATGCTGGGTACAAATTGGTTTCATAACCCAATATTCTCCACTAACATTTCAAGGTTATGCTTTGTTATGCAACCTTGAACATAACAATCCTTCAGGTCTTTTTTCGATCCTACTTTGGCACTTAAGCAAAGTGAAGTAATCAATGATGGAAAGTAGGCACTTCCTGCGTTCTTCCTTGCACGATCTTGAATCTCCTTGAGAATAATTCTCCCAACATTGATAGACATTTCTGTCATAATTGCATACAACAAAAACATTCGTTCCATTGAGATGGTGGAACTATGGGAGATAGGCATGAAGATATATCGAATAAAGTAGAACCATACTTTAGCTACTGGATTTAAAAATTCCCTTCAGCAAGAATGACTACCATACTTTCTTATAATCCTGTGGGATCCTAGATTTGTAACCACTTTAAGAACTTGTGTAACACCCCCTAACCCTTTTCCGTCATTAGAACAGGATTACGGAGCATTACCAATCACTACAGTTCAAACACAAATAATACAAGAATATTTATTATACGTTTTAGTAATTTGTTTTATTGTCCCTTTAATGGGCCCTTAAGAACAAAAATAGAAGTTAGAAGCAAATCGGGACCCAATCAGAAACTCGTAAAATTTTCTGTAAAATTTCAAAAATTTTACTTTTGAACAGTACCCACACGCCCGTGTGGTCTAGGGGACACGCCCGTGTGTCTCCATGATACGCCCGTGTTGACATACCGTGTGGCTCGCACAGCCAAGACACACCCGTGTCTTTTACCCATGTAACTCTCTGACTTATTGCTCATGAAGAAATTAGTTTCACACGGCTAAGACACACGCTCGTGTGGCTAGCCCGTGTGGATTTATTTTCAATTTGAATCTAGTGCAGTTTTCGCACGGCCAGGGTACATGTCCGTGTACTTTGGCCATGTACCTCACACGGCTGAGACACACACTCGTGTCTCTGCCCATGTGGCAATATCTAGGCATTCTGTTTACAACATTTAAGGTGTAGGAGACACAAGGCCTAACCACATGCCTGTGTGTAAGCCGTGTGTCTCACACGGTCTGACTACATACCCGTGTGCTAGGCTATGTGGACTCAAAATGAGCCTTTCAAATTAAATTTACCAACCCTGCAAATTTTAAACCATAAACAACTCAA
This sequence comes from Gossypium longicalyx, assembly GCA_025698465.1. Lineage (NCBI taxonomy): Eukaryota > Viridiplantae > Streptophyta > Magnoliopsida > Malvales > Malvaceae > Gossypium > Gossypium longicalyx. The sequence continues at coordinate 90,957,862 of CM046998.1, forward strand.
TTCCAATATTTCAACCAATTCAAATCATGAATTTATACATATAACATTATGACAAAACTAATAATATAAAGTTCTAACATATTTATGTTTATAACAATCTAACATAAATTGTCTAATTGATTCATTTAAGTATCATTCAACAAAATTAAACTAAAACTATGAAATAGACTATATTAAAGACATATGTAATTAAATGGAACAATTAAAACTATCATTTATCATTAATCTTTACACATCAAAATGACAACAAATAACAACCTAGGTACATGCCATTTTCAAAGAGAAAATACATCAGCAAGTATTTGAGTTTGGGATCGACTTGGATGTTGAGTCGTTAGTCACTTTTGTACCTAACCTACGCACAGAAACAAACTGTACACTGAGTATGCACTCAGTGGTATTTCTATAAACCAATACTTAAATCAATTATTAGCTCACATATATTTAGACTATAAAATCTCATTTACATAACAATAGCTAATTTCTTAACTCTTTCTCAATATATTATATGATTCTATTCATAATTAATCAGTAACAATCAGTTATTCAGTACAGTAGTATAATCATTCAGTAACTATCAATTATTCAGTACAGTATTTTACCCCTATTAACATAATTCGGACCTGAACGGATACACGGATCCAACCAACACAATAGTACGACACTTAGTGCCTCATCGGCTTTGCCGAAGTAAACAGTAACAGTTCAGTACGGTACTCAGTACCTTATCGGAGTTATTAGAAGTAATAACAATAATACGACACTTATAGTGCTTATCGACTCAAGGTCGAAATATCCCTAAACACTTCCAATCCTATGGCATGCCAACTATATCTGACTTAGCCCGACACAGTTAATAGGGTATTCGTTTCCCTTTCTCAATTTACTTTCAAGCAAATTCAAATCATTATCCACTTTCAAATAACAGTCAATATACACTTTGATTTAACATTGACAATTTATTTTAATTCGGTACAATAATAGCGATTCTTACCTCTATTTCACTTACCAAACATATTAAATAATAAATGCAACAATTAATTATTAAATTCGGTTTATAGAAATACAAACCGTAATTCTCAAATTATTCTTCGTCCACCTTCTCTTTTCCTTTCTTTGTCGATGTCTCTGGTACTACGTTAGCTACGAAAAATTCAACAATTAAAAATTATCAATATACCGTTTCACATTATACATTTCAATTTCTATTCAACTTTTGCCTAAATTCCAGTTTAGTCCCTAAACCAAAACTAACTCTTTCCCTTCAAAAAAATCATATATTTTCATTCAATTCCCACTTTAAACAATTTTCAACTCTCAAATTTCACCATAAAACACTAATTTCAAAATTCTTTCAATTTAGTCCCTACTATTCCAAAACTTATACTTTATTTTACAATTCAATCCATTTTTCCACTTCTAACTTAAAATTCTATCAATTGAAACTATTATTCTTCAATTATTTCAATAGAACCCACATCTAAAAGTCAACTAACTTTTAAATTTTCCACTTATATCAAGTAGTATTTGTCTCTAGGATTCCACAAACATCAAAATTACAAGAAAAGGGACTAATTTGACTTACCAAATTAAGCTTAAAGCTTTAAATCCCTAATTTTTCCTTTTTTTTTTCTCCTTTCTTTTTCTCCCTATTCTTTCTCTGTTTCATTACCCTTCTTTTCCTTTTTTAATGTTTTATTTCTTTTATGTTTTATTATTTTATATTATTATATTAATATATTATTATATTATATACTTAAATACTCAGTATAAATATATGTATATTATACATACACATGGAACTATATTTTCCATACATTTGTCACTTATTTCCTTTATGGATTATTCAATAATCTAGTCCTTCAATTTTTCTTGATTCTATTATTAAACTTTTACACTATATTCAATCTAGTCCTTATACTAAATTAATCTCAATTCAAGCTAACTCACTTAACCAAAATCTAATTAACGAATCTGTTTTACGAAGACAATGATCCAGAAACACAATTTTTGATACCCATAAACTTTGGGTCGTTACAACTTTCTGAAGAAAATCCCAATTGATATTCATCATCATGACAGAGTACTCATCTTCTTCAACATCAGGTAAGTTAAATAAATCATTAATGGATTTAGAAGTAAGGGGTATCGTCTTCTTACGAACAAGAACTTCATTTACATCTGACGTGGTTGAGTTGGCATAGAACTCTCGCACTAAATTTTCATCTGGCATTGAACGTGTTTCACAGAATTGCTCCAAATTTAAAGCATTAACTGTCTTTTGAATTGACAATAGCATAACCACCTTGTCATTCCTTTCCAAATTGAAACCTTTTTTCTAGCATCATGGGTTGATTCTTAAAGATAGAATCAAATCCTTCCCTTGCTTACTCATCTTGAATCACAATTAGATTCTCGAAAAAAGTCTTGAAAGACCTAGTTCTTTTGTGAGACATGGTATTTTTCCTGAAAATAGGTAGAATTTTGGTAAAATGAAAGGAAAAGAAATCGAAAATGTGTGTTGGTGAATGTTGCAACGACGATAGAATTGTGGCAGCGACGATGTTGCGATAGTGTCAAGATTACGGTGGCAAAGACGTTGCTTCGACGAAGGCTTTGCAGCGGTGATAAGTGAAACTTGCGACAAAGAAAGAAAATTAGGGAGAGGCTTTTGGGAACTTGAGGCTAACGGCTAAGAGAAGAAAATTAGGGTGAAAGCTAATTGTTTAGGTGTTGTGAATTTTATGAAGGTATGAAGGGGTTTATATAGTGATGGATTAGGGCAATGTTGTAGGAAGAAATTAGCTACAAGGGTTGCTTGGGTGGCAAGGTAAGGATGAAAGGGAAAAATAGTGACAAAATTAGGGTTTTTAGAACCCTAGGGGCGACACCTACTGGGTAATTTCTCCTCTTTACTGTGTTGGGCCTCGAGCCCAAATTGTAATTATTTGCTTACTGAAAAATTAAATTGTACTAGAAAAATAAATTGATCACTACTTGGGCCAAATTGACCCTCTTATTCAACATAAACAAATAAAATTAAAAATTTCTTTTGGCTTAGAAATTTCTTCTTGGAAAATTATATTAAATTAATATCCCAGAAAAGTTTGGAGGGGTCACTAATCGTCCTGCTTAAGTTCCAATCTCCTTAGAAAGATTTAATTTAATGTATTAATTTAAGAAAAATAATTTCTAAGTATATCGTTCATTGAAAATAAAAATATGAAAAGTTAAGGGTCTTTTAAATTGAACGAGGTTTCAATTCGCTCAACTTTACAATCCCAATAGTGTTCGAGACGTTGACCATTAATTTTAAGCGTACTTCTATTGTTGTTGTACAATTCTATAGCCCTATATGGATAAACTCTATGGATGGTATAAGGTCTTTTCCATCAGGATTTGAGTTTTCCCGGAAATAACCTTAGCTTAGAATTAAACAACAACACTTTCTATCCATCTCTGAATTCACGAGGTTGTATATGATTTTCATGCCATCTTTTAGTTTTTTCTTTATACAACTTGGAATTCTCATATGAAAATAACGTCAACTCCTCTAACTCATCAAGTTGTAACATTCTTCTCTCACTGGCTTGCTTAAGATCCAAATTCAATTGCATCAAAGCCCAATGAGCTTTATTCTCTAACTCAAGTGGTAAATGAAACGCCTTTCCAAAGACTAACCGATAATGAATCATTCCTAATGGTGTCTTAAAAGCAGTTCGATAGACCCATAGAGGATCTCTGAGCCTTCGAGACTAATCTTTTCAATTAGGTTGCACCGCTTTCTCAAGGATTCCTCTGATATCACGGTTTACCCATTCAACTTATCCATTTGACTGTGGACGATAGGCAGTAGTAATTTTGTGTTTCACATTGTACTTTTCAAGCAATCACTTAATCTATCTATTTACAAAGTGCGATCCTTCATCACTAATTATAGCTCTCAAAGACCTAAACCGCATAAACACATGCTTATGTAGGAATCGCGTGACTACCTTAGCATCAGTTGTTGGGTATGCCTCATCTTCAACCCACTTGGATACATAGTCGACAACTACTAAGATATACATGTTACCATAAGAAGAAGGAAATGGGCCTAGAAAATCAATGCCCCACACATCAAATAACTCTACTTCTACAATGTTTGTCAAGGGCATTTCGCTACTCTTTGATATGTTTCCGGTCATTTGGCATTTATCACCATTTTTCACATATTCATACACGTCCTTGAGCAGTGTAAGCAAAAAGAATCCAACTTGTAAGATCTTTACTATAGTGCGGGAACCATCAAAGTGTCCCCCACTCAGAGAAAAATGGCAGTGGTAAAGGATCTCGCCAATTTCACTTTTGGATACACACTTCCTACTTATGTTATGTACACATTATTTAAACAAAAACAGGGATCCTCCCACAAATAATACCGACTATCATGAATGAATTTCTTCTTTTGTTGGTATATCATTTCTTGCGGAATTATTCCACATGCTAAATAATTCGCATACAAACCAAGGTATTTCATGAATTTGGCTTACCTAGAAAATATGCCCATCTGGGAAATTCTCATTAATTAGAACAAGTGAATGAGTTACCTCATTTTGTTCCAATCTTAAAAGATGATCGGCTACTTAACTTTTAACACTTTTTTTGTCTTAGATCTGAAGGTCAAATTCTTGGAGTAGGAGTATCCATCGAATCAGCCTCGGTTTAGTATCTTTCTTTGTAAGTAAGTATTTGATGGCCGTATGGTCAGTAAATACTGTGACTTTCATACCTACGAGATGAAAACGAAACTTGCCAAAAGCAAAAACTATAGCAAAGAGTTCTTTTTCAGTTACCATGTAATTGAGTTGGGCTCATGTCAAAGTTCTACTTGTATAGTAGATAGGGTGAAATACTTTGTTCCTTCTTTGACCCATTACAACTCCAACAACAAAATTGCTTGCATCACATATCAACTCAAAAGGTGAGTTCCAATCAGGTGTAACAATTACTAGGGCTGAAATTAACCGACTTTTTGATTCCTCAAAAGCTTCTAAACATGTTTTGTCAAAATAAAAAACTGTATCTTTCTATAACATACACAAAAGTTTAGAAATTTTTGAAAAATCTTTTACAAACCTTCGGTAAAAACTGCCATGGCCTAAGAAACTTTGAACTTCTTTCACACTAACTGGTGGTGGTAAATTTTCAATTACGTCCACCTTCACTTTATCAACTTAAATATCATTTTTGGAAAATTTATGCCCCAAGACAATTCCCTCATTAACCATAAAATGACATTTCTCCCAGTTAAGGACAAGATTTGTCTCATCGCATCTTTTTAGTACCTTAGCCAAATTACTCAAGCAAACATTATAAGTATTACCAAAAACAAAAAAAATCATCCCTAAAAACCTCAACAAAATTTTCTACCATATTAATAAATATTGTCATCATGCATCGCTAAAATGTGCCAGCTGCATTACATAAACAGAAAGGTATTTGCCTAAATGTAAACGTACCGTACGGGCAAGTAAAAGTGGTTTTATGTTGGTTTTCCGAGGCTACAACTATTTAGTTACAAATATCCATCTAAGAAACAATAATATCCGTTACCTGCCAGTTGGTCTAACATCTGATCTAAAAGGCAACGAAAAATGATCCTTCCAAGTGGCTTTGTTCAATTTTCTGTAATCAATACAGATTATCCAACCTGTGACAATTCTCGTCGGGATTAACTCATTATGTTCATTCTCAACGATCATAATTTCGCCTTTCTTGGTTACATAATGCACTGAACTTACCCATGAACTATCTAAGACAGGGTAGATAATTCCCACATATAACCATTTGATCACTTCCTTTCGAACTACCTCTTTCTTGATTGGGTTGAGTCTCATTTATCCATCGATTCTACCTCTTTCGCCTTCTTCTAGGATAGTCTTGTACATACAAAAGGAAGGCTTATACCTAGAATGTCAGCTATGGTCCAACCAATTACCTTTCTACATTTCTTTAAAACTTCAATTAGCTGCTCCTCTTGGTGTTCTATTAATTCTTCTGAAACAATCACATGCAAAGTAGAACAGTTACCCAAATAAACGTATTTCAAATGGGAAGGAAGTACCTTAAGTTTGAGTTTAAGCGGTTCCTCGATTGGTAACTTTGGTTGTGTAAATTCTCGGATTTCCAATTCTAGCGGTTCAAACCGTGCTGGTTGAACATAGTTCCTCGGATTGACTTCCATCAAAGCCACATTTTCATTACCTTTTTCATCCTCCAATGGTTCAGACCCTAAGATGTTCTCCAATAGGTCTTCAAAATTATTCTTTCATTCCATAGAAACTAAAGTTTCTAGCTTTTCCATCACTAAACATTCCTCCGTTGGATCTAGAAATTTCATTGCTTTCAGATCATTAAATGTTACCTGATCATCTTGAACTCTTATGGTGAGTTTGCGTTTTTGCATGTTAGAAACACAAAAATTTACACACTTTTTCATACCCTTTTTAACTTAAATTCATGCGAATTCGATTAAATTCTTGTCAAAAAATAATTAATTTTTTATAAAATAATTAAAGTGCACTTAAAATATGAACATGTTGAATTTTAGTTAATTTTATTTTTTGATGAATTTTGGTTATTTTCGACAGATTTGCACGAAGGGCGAAAAATGGCTCGGCAGACACTACTAGAAGCATAAAACAGAGAAACAATTTGAAGTATCGAGGTGAACTAAATTTCAGCCTAAAATGGTCCAAAATCATATGTATTTGTTCATAATATAATTAATTTTAATTTATATCCAATTTAAGTTAATAATTTATGATTAATTAATTATGAAAAAGTGGTCTGATTGAATCGAACCAAGTAAACCAAACCGGCCAATAAAAGAACAGCCCAAAACCGTCCAAGTGCTGACCCAATTCATCTCATTAGCTAATTATTTAAGCTGCAAAGAATCCCTTGAAGACTTGTTCAAATTGCAATTAAACCCCTCCACAATTGGTAGCTTTGTAGATTTGTCCCAAGCCATATTTAACAACGTTGAGGCCATCAACTTTGCCACATAGGAGGCCGGCCAAGGGGTGGCTCTTTGGCTGCTAATTTTAGCAAATTTTAGCTCCCACATTCAGTTGTAAAACCCTCTCTTGGCTGATCATTCAACATATCCATCATTCACATCTCTTCTCTCACAATTCTTCTCTCCTCTTTCACATTTCCTCTCATTTTCCCATTCAAAGTTCCTTGCTCTTTTTCCAATTCCTCCTCTTGGGAAAGGGATCTTCTTCACCATTTTGGATCAGTAATTGAGTGTTTATAGTAGCCTTGATCAGCGAGGACAACAAAGAAGGAAGAACAAAGCAACTTAGTCAAGCCATGGAAAAACACTGGATTTGATTCTTGTTCCCTATCTCTTTAAATTTTGTTGTTTTTGTGATGAACATAACTATGAATATTTATGTTGTTGGAATGTTTAATTTAATCAGCTTAGCTTGAATTTAATTCGTGTTGGGTTGATTGCATTCCATCCTCTAAAATTATTAAAATTGTGTTTATGTTGTTATAGGCCTCTGTAAAATGCTTGATTGAGTAAAATCATGCCAAAATTTTTCTTGCATTATAATTATGAGGGAACTAATGAATTAATTATTTAAATGGGTTGAAATTATAATTAATTGATATAATACTTAATCAGTGCATGTTTATTCTTCTAAGGTAGCTGAAGGTTAAATTAGCATTGTATTTGGCGATACACTTGCCTTGCATAACTTGAAAGATTATTATGATTAACTGTTTCAAGGTAAGGATACCTTGTTACCTCACATAGTCTTTTATGCTCTTATTAGATTTAATTAATTGTTTGATTTGACATAGGAATATGCAAGAGATTAGTTCAATTTAATGAGTATGTATGTGCAATAACATGTTTGCTTATTAAAATTTTTTTAATCGATTGAATTGACATAGGGATATGTTAAGAGATGAATGGATTTGTGTAGGTGAGTTTGTTCATAAGTTAGCAAATTACCGAGTTGTCGTGAATTTATTCGTAACAACATAAACATGAATTTAATAATTCTAAGTTAAAGAAATGTAATTAATCCAACACAATTATGTCATCTTGATTAAATCATATTTTGAAATCGTGCATTAGAACTTTTATTTTTATTTAGTTTAAAATCTATTTTTTCTTAATCGCCCTTTTCAAAACAATTTTTTTTCACCAAAATTTTTTAAATTGCATTCATAAATAATTCTTTTCACAGTCCCTGTCGGTACGATAACTCGACATTTACTTGTCACTTTATTACTTGTTGTGATTATTTACACTTGCACATTTCCATCGTTCCATACGTCTATTAACGTTCTTCTTGTGGATAGGAAAGGTCTCCCCAGGATGATCGGCACATCCTTAATTACTTCAAAATCCAAGACAATGAAATCAATAGGAAAAATAAACTTATCAACTCTTACCAAAACATCCTCAATTTTTCCTTCTAGGTATGCTAAAGATCGATCCGCCAACTAGAGTGTCACAGTAGTGGGTCTTACTTCACTTATTCCCAACAGCTTGAAAATAGATTTTGACATCAAGTTGATGCTTTTTCCTAAGTCGCAAAAGCTTTACCACAATAATATTCTCTAATATTATAAGGTATAGTAAAGCTTCCAGGGTCCTTCAGTTTCGGAGGAAGCTTGTTTTGCAAGAACGCACTACACTCATTCATTAATGTTACAGTCTCATATTCACTAAGTCTTTTCTTTTTCGACAAAATGTCCTTCATGAACTTCACATAATTGGGAATTTCCTCTAAAGGCTCTACCAAAGGGATATTGATGTGCAGTTGCTTTAGAAAATCTAAAAACTTATTGAATTGCACCTCATGTTTCTGCTTATTTGGCTGGAATTTTTGAGGATATGGAGGTGTTGGAACTTTGGGTTGAATCAGACAACTTTTCCAAAGAGATAAATCTCTATCCAAAGAAGTTGTTAGATTTTTAAAATTTACTAGGTTAGATTTTACCTCATCAGACTTTGTAAGTTTCGGCTCTGCTGGTGTAGGAATTTCAACTGTTGGTTGACTTTCCTCCTTCTCAGTAGGTTCATCTTCAATCACAACCGTCTTGGGTTCCAAAGTCTTGCCACTTCGTAGGGCCACTACGTTGCAATATTCCTTACCCAAATTCCTTAGACTTTTCATGCCGCTCAACAAGGTTTCTTGCGGTTAGTTTCGAAGCTCCATAGCTAACTAACCCATTTGGTTCTCCAAATTCTTCAGTGTTACTGCTTGGCTTTGGATTAAGGCGTCATTCTTCTCCATGTACGCCTTCAACAAGTTATCCAAACTGTTGGATGACTCCACTTGTGGTGATTTTGGAACTTGTCAATTAAACCCTTAGGGTTGACTTGGTCTATGCTGTATGTAGTTGTTGCTTGGTCCATATCCTTGGTTACTTCAAGAAAAGTTTGGATGATTGCGCCATGAAGGATTGTACAAGTTGGACTGTGGTCCTTGTCCAGTTCTATTTTGGTATTGATTCCCTACGTAATATACTGACTTGGTATTTGATGGAAAATTATCGAAAGAATATCCATCCCCACAATATACGCAGGAAACAACATCAAACAAACTTGGTGACTAGGCTATAAAAAATTATTCAAACCATTAGTGGTAAATTGTTTCAACATTGAAAAAATAGAAGATACCTAAGCTGAAAGTGATGTAAGCGCATCCACTTCATGCACTCTGGCTACCCGTATTCCTGAAATTTCCCAATATTTTGGCCATTGGTAGTTATAGCTAGTGATCTTCTCAAAAATCTCGTAAGTCTTATTATAAGACTTAAACAAAATCGTACCATTCGCAGAAGCATCTACCATTAATCTTGTGTGTGTGCTGAGACCATTATAAAACAACTCTAACTGGATGCAATGTGGAATCCCATGATGAGGACAACTATGAAGTAATTCCTTGAATCTTTCCCACGCCCCATATAAGGACTCGTCATCCAATTGTAAAAAATTGGTTATCTCATTTCGCAACTTAGTGTATTTGTTAGGTGGGGAATACTTTACCAAAAACCTTTCTGCTAATTCTTGTCATGTTGATATTGAACTTAGGGGCAATGAATTAAGCCCTGCTCATGCTCAATCTCTTAACGAGTATAGAAACATCTTCAACCTCAATTAGGGGAAATGAATTAAGCCCTGCTCATGCTCAATCTCTTAATGAGTATAGAAACATCTTCAACCTCAATGCATCTTTAGTTACTCTAGCTATCTTAAAAGAATCACTCACCTCTACCAATAATCTAAGGTGAATGTGTGGATCTTTCGTGGGCATACCACTTAATTGGCCCATCGTTTGTAGCATTTGAAACATCACTGGTTTCAATTCAAATTGAGGTGCCTCGATCTCCGGTCTTCTAATTTTCAGCTTTAATTCATTGAAGAGTGGCACAGCGTGTTGTCCTATGGTACGATCTCTATCATCAACAATAAGGATTGGATTGTACACATAATTAGCTCCATTAACTTGTCCATCATTCTGATTTCCAAGGTCCATCTTGACTTGTCTTTCAGCTGATTATTCACGTCCTCTCTGTCTAAGCATCCACTCGATTTCAAAGTCTATGGATAATAAATCGATGATTCGATCAATGCTCATAAACACCTGAAAAATAAATAAAAAATAAAAAATAAATCAGTAAGGTTAGAAGTTGATAAAAATGAAATAAAAACCAAATTGAAAAGAATAATTTTACAAAAAATGATTAAGGCAAAAGTCCCTAGTAACGGCGCCAAAAACTTGTAATGCTCAGGTTTGTGTAAGTGTACACAATCATTAACACGTAATAAAGTAAGGAAAAGAGTTATCGTCTCCACAGGGACTGTGTATGTTAATCAGTTAATTGTAAAAGTAAAGTTAACAATTTTGTGATAAAAATACAATATTTTGAGTGATGATATTTAAGCTAAACTAAATTATCTCAATGCAGGATGATCCCTAATGCAATTTAATCTAAATGCAAGGTATGAAATGAAATGTATGAGATGAGTTTAGCATCAAAAACACAAAATTCAACAATCAATAACATGAATATGCTAGGATAATTACACTATTCAACTTAGTTTGTTTTTCTCATGCTTAACAGTGTTCGGAAAACATTCCATGGCAACTCGATCTTTCATGAGTTTGGAAACCAAATTAAGTCATTTTGAAATCTTTTACTTAGTGCAATATGCATTTTACTGACCATATTAAACTAAGGGTTTCTTAGAATTCATGTGAAGTAATGGGGACGGATCAAGTTTGAAACAATTTAATCACATAAATCTAAAAACTATGTAAGATAATAGAGCTCGTCAAAGTTATTACGAACCTTTAATTTAGTCGGATCAGGATTTAAATTAAGCATGCATTTTTCAATTATTATGTTCATTGGTCGTTGCCTAGTCAGGATCGCTCAGCTAATTCAAATGCATCCAATCACGTATAAATGAAATACATACTTGAGTTTAATTGAAAACATGATCGACTAAAGCACAAACACTATAAACGTGATTTAACAAACTTCATTGAATAAATGCAATCATCCTAGCTCAATAGATTAAGCTACCATTGTTGATGACAAGATCATAAAACACATTCCAAACATATTTAGACCAAAATAACAAAGTAAAGGAAGAATAGACTCTATTCAAATCTGTAGTCTCGCGAACTTTGAATAAAGATGTTTTCCTCCAATCCTCGTATTGCTTCTTTGCTAATGGTTCCTCAAGGTGGTTGATAAACCATAATTTATACATATTTTTACCCCATGCTTAGCGCATTTTATGGATGATTTTTCCTTAGAATTGGTGAATTCGATGCTCCTAATACCTTAATTTCATGTTTTATACTTAGGTGGGCTTACGAGAGCGAAAGGAACGAGAAATGGGCCAAAAAAGAAAAAATGGGCCAATGTATGAAATCAACACGGCCTGGACTTCCTCACACGGGCAGACCACACGGCCGTGTCAATTTGGCAGAATCGAAGCACAACTCACACGGGTAGACCACATGGCTGTGCCATACTAACAGGCTTGACCACTACTTGAAGTAATCGTACACGGGCGTGTCCCTATCGAGGCCAAGTTGAGTCTAATTCGGAAAAGGCTAATTTTGAGGGCTTTTAGGCATTCTAAAGCCTATAAATACACCTTAAAGGAAGAGAAAAGAGGAGACACAGAGGAAGAAGCAAGGAATTGCTCAAGAAAAGCCGATTGATCCATCTCAGAAGCCGGATTCACAGTCAAGACGGAAGTTCCCCCCTCAATTCCCCTTCAGGAGTTTTGGGTTTTCTTTTTGTTTTGTATTCATTATTCTTCTGAAATGTTTTCTCTTTTAGCTATGAACTAAATCCCTTAATACCTAAGAGGGATGAAACCTAAAACGAATCTTGTTAATATTTTCTGAATTGTATGATAAATATTTGACTTGTTCTTAATTATGTGTTCTTAATTCTTATTTTGATATTCCAGGATATTGATTCAAGTTAAGCTCTTCTACAGAGGAGGAATAGACCCTGTCTAAGAGTACATTTGTCATAATTAAGTGGAGTTGATTGCGCGCCTAGAGATAAGGTGACAAGATTTTGCCGGATTAGGGTGAAACCTAATAAGGAGATCCATAGATCGAGTTAATACAACCCTTGGAAGTTAATTAGAAAGATATTTCAATTATTCAACCTAGGGTTAGACGTTTTTAGTCTCGAGAGAGATAATAATATAACTTAGGGATCTCTACGGAATAAGTTAAATGAATAAATCGTTGGATTCGGAGGCAGAATAACAAGTAAAGTCTAGGTGGATTCTTTCTTAGGTATTGTCTTAATTCAATCGTTTTTCAAAAGTAATTCCCCAATTCTATTTTCTGTGAGTTCTTAGTTTAGTTAATTAGTTAGTTAAAACAAACCCCCTTATCCTTAGGCTAGATAATAAAAAGATAGTCATTACTAGTACTTTTAGTTCCTTTGGGTTCGACAATCCGGTCTTGCTAAAACTATACTACTATTCAATAGGTACACTTGCCTACATCGTGATAATAGTTAGTTTCAAGAACGATTAATTATAAATATTTAAAACCTGTCACAAAATAACATGATCAGTGGTCGGCCAAGAGACAATATTATCACAGTTTTGTTGGCTAAAGTGCTAGGCATGGAGAGAAGTAAGAAAATGAGAGAATGAGAAAATGAAGGGATGAGTATTGAATGATGGATGATTTTTAGGGATTAAAGGATGAATGAAAAGGTAAAAGGAGTGTGGTATTTATACTTGAGGTTAGTGGCTGAATTTACTAAAAATAGCGTCAAAGATCACTTAGTTCTCTCCTATTAATGGTCGGCTATAAGAACTTGAAATGAAGGTGAGTTGGTGGCTTGATTTAAGCATGGAATCATGCTAAATTTAGCCATGGAGTGGTCGGTTTCTTGAGCAATCTTCATGTGTTGATTTTTAATTATTTTCAAAGTGTAGGGACCAACAAATAATTGTCCCAAAGCTTATTTTTGGACAGCCACAAGCTTGTGCTGAATTTGGGCTTGACTCCCCCTTGTTGGATGGTTTCATAACCCAATAAATAACCAGACATGTCCACCTTGTAACATCACTTTAACTAGGTCAAATTAACATCCTTATGACCCAATTTTGCATGGTTTTGCCATCCAAGTAGGGTGGATTGGTTCATGTCCATGCAAAAATTTTACTGAGCTCCACATTATATCACCTCATGAACCCACTGCATTATTAGAACATAGAACATTCATAAATGACATGAAAATGATTTAATTTATGCACAAAATTCATAAAATAAATCACAAATTTGCATATTTCATAAATTCAAGTCCATGATTGAGATTTAAGGAAAATTCACTAAATTCATTAACAAATGCTTAGGATTAGTGTTAATTTTAAGTAAAAGTATGGTAAATATGACTAGAAAAACCTTATACAATTTAGAGTTTACAATTGCCTTATTGATTTTTTTTTCAAAAATGGTTTCTTTGCAATGCAGCGAAATTTAGGGATTAAGGTCAAATTTTACTTATGCTAGATATCATGCATTTTCCGGATGTTATGCTTAAGTAATCTATGCATACAAAATTCCTCAAATGAAAAGTTACCAAGCCACAAACCAGAAACAATTGAAAATTACAAACCAAAACCAATAGAGATTTATTAATAATACTTACTAAAAATAGTCTGAGGTCCAAGGTGATTCTCCGAATACCGGGTTCGACCCTAGTTTCAAGGTTTACCTAAAAATTTAAACACTATCAGGGGTGAGCTTATGAAAGCTCAATGTGAGTCAAATAGTTAATTAAATAGTTACAAATATCAAATGCAATAAAACATATTAGCATTAATAGAAGAACACAGAACCACCATTGAAATTTCATATCATTTCATAGCCATTATTAGAATCGATGTCACACAGTGTATGAGCATGGGTTGTCATTAATTCAAGTAACAATCGTTAATTTTGATACCATTCAATACAACACAATACAATATGTAGCATAAGTCAATAACATTCGGGTATGTCGTACGCATGATGAAATGCAAAAAGGTTCCTACCCCAAACCATCCACTACACACCATGAGTTCCCCAAAACTTATCTGCCAAAATCTAACGTTTGCAAGCAAAGCTCGATGTAGTAAAAACCACCATATATCATAAATGCAGAAAATCTGCCGAATATCATATAATACGATAAAATCGCCAATCCATTTTGTACTCCGAGTGCAGTGCACTGACTACGTATAAATGCGGACTTAATATGTAGCCAGTACTCCACGGAACTCCTCTATCAACCACAAAAATAACTCGCCCCAATGCACATGCAATATGTCATACAATCTTATACATAGCCATAAATTAATACTTTCACATTTAATATGCCATTAATTATCAAATACATCCAGTGAATGGAAATAGTATTTCAACTTTCAATTTACCAATAAAATGGTATCATTCAACAAATCACAATTTCATATTCATTTACAACTTTCCTTTGTGTCATGTATAGTGGTCTTCTAAACATATCATAACAAATCACTTGTACGAATATATGATGCATAAGCCTTATTTTCTTCATAAACATACTATACACACAACCAATCATACATCAAATTAATCAAACATTCATGACAATGTCAATCATTCAATCATTCAGTCAAACTAGCAACATTGCTACCTTGCTAAACATTTAAGGCTCTGATTCGGCCACTTACAAATTAATTACTTAGCTAATTAAGCCAAGCCCGATCAGCAAGCTAAGTCACGAATTAAATCATAATAATTATCATTATCAATCAATTTATTGAGTTTAAGACCCACACCTTATTTTCGCTCTTTTGCAACACACTAGTGAATCTTATGGTTTCTCTAATAAACTTTAAAACGAACCTAAATTAAATTATATTAAAAATAAATAAATATAGGACTCAATTAATATACCCCTTACACAGCCCCTAAACACCCACTTATGGGTTTGATCTAATCATCACAATTACACTTATTTTTCAAATCAGTAGCTAACCTTGATAAAATCATTCATTTAATCGATCTATAAATTTTCCCCAAAACCTATGTTGAGACAACAAACTAGTTTACGATTACCCACACTTACACTTCTTGAATTGTCAAATCCGAATTGTCGATTGATCAAAAATAATTTTCCCTAATTAACCTGTGATAAAAGGTTGATTAGGAGGGTTCAAGAACCCAAAATCATGTTAGAAAAAGATGGAAAATAATTAAATAAAAAAACCCCCTTTTCTTGCCCATAGGTGCACACACCACTACCTACGGTGGCCGAATTGGGGTAGATTTAGAACCACTTTCAAGATTAATTAAGAAGCTAAAAAAATACCCAATAAATATTTAAAAATCCCTACAATTCTATATATTAAAATTTGAGTTTTTAACATACAAGATTCATCAAGATATTGAAAGAAACAAGAACTTACACAAGCTAAGTGAATGGAGCGGCAATGGAGTTCTTTTGGGGCATCAATGGAGGCAGATCTTCAGTGCTAAAATTTCAGATTTAAGGTTGGAAATTTTATGATAAAATGAAAGCAAGAAGAGGAAAATAATGGTGCAATAATCCATCGCAAAAATAAGAGAAATTGATGGTGAATCTTGGCGGATTTGGCGGCGACACACAAGGTGTAACAATCCAATTTCAGTGAAATTGGAATAGTGGTTTCGTAACCACAAATTCGAGCTGGAAAAATAAATTATTTTAATTTCATGAAATGATTGGTAATATGATAAGAATAATACATGAAACCTTTTGTAGAAAAATTTTATCGATTGTGTGTTTAATTGCAAAAAAAGGACTAAATTGCATAAAATGCCAAAGTTGAATTCTAGTAACTATAAGGATCAAATAGCTATGGAATTAAAAATGTGAAGTCCTTATATGGAAAATAGACCATTGATGAAAACTATGTAGATATTTTTGGTGAATCATCCATGGAAAAATTGAAAAAGGTTAAAGACTAAATTGGAAATAAAAATAATTAAAGATGATAAATAATTAAAATGAAATTAACATCATTTTATATCATCTTCAACCCAAAATATTACATGGAAACCCTAGGAGAGAGAAAACAAACTTTCTTGTCTTGAATTAGTAAGTTTTCATGTCCCGTTTTTAGTAATTTTCATATTTTTGAAATCGGGATAGTTTATCTATCTATTTGGGGGGTTAATTTGAAAAGAAATCGAAATATATAAAATTTTTCATGGATAAATATTCTTAATTTTTGAAATTAACGATAGAAAATGAAAGGTTGTTAATAGATAACAACTTTTACAAAGTGATTTTTGGTGGAAACATGTTTTAGGGATTAAATTGGAAAGTGGTAAAATCATGGAAAAATTCTGAAATTTATGAAACATTTGTGTTGTAAAAGTTATATTAGAATTTTTAATAGGCTTGCAATAATGAGTAAATTGCATGAATTTTAATTTCAGAGCCTAGAGACGAAATTGGAATTAATTAAAAGTTTAGGGGCAAAATGATACTTTTGCCTAAAATGTGAATTGCATTCAATTGAATGTGAAATGTATGGAATTGATGATTAAATTCATTTATATAGATCCGAAAATATCGAACAAAGAGAAAGACCGAGGAAAAGAAAAAGTTTCGGAATAGCAGATTTTTCAAAAAAAAACAAACATCGAGGTAAGTTCGTATAATTTAAATAAGTATGGTAATGTGTTAGCATGAATGATGTATATATTGAATGTTATATGTGGATTATATGTACATGAAGCATGAGTATTACGAGACATGAAATATGTCTACGATAGAACATGATTGTAAGAAAAAGAGCAAAATCCGTTTGAATATTGAGTTCTGATGGATAGGTGATTTCCGATGTGAAATGAGATCCTGCAAGTGTTGTAGAAAGGGTTTAGCTCGAGCGAGTAATCCATTGATCTCAATGTGAAAAGAATTTATCCCGGACGAGTAATCCTCCTGAAATGGACTTTCGAGTATATGTGTTTTCAATTAGAATTTAGCCTGGACTGGTAATCCTAATTGACTGGATTTAGCCTGGACTGGAAATCCAAATTGAACTCTATAGGGAATTCTTTGTCATACAAGGATTTAGCTGGACTGGTAATCCGACAAAGCCCTTAGAGTATATGTGCTACAGCTAGAATTTAGCCTGGACTGGTAATTCTGCTGTATGACATGTGACTCGAGAGTGTACCTAAAAGGTACTACTGGATATGAATTGACGAATAACGGATTGTGCACCCTGAGTGTACGACTTGAAATATCCATCGGAGATTCAGTGATTCAACGGATAAAGTACATTTGTGACATGAGAAATATGAAATGGGAATTGAAATGGCATGATGAGCTCATCTATGCAAATTGGTGTCTTTGTTACTAACTCATTTGGTTGAGTGTATGTGAATAGGCAAATTTTCAAATTGTTGGAAAACATGTATTGTTTGATTTATATGTTAATGTGCATGGTAAGTATAATTCTTGTTATACGAGCTTACTAAGCATATAATGCTTACTAGGTTTATTTTCCCTATTTTATAGTGCTCTAACACTCACAAAGGTTGGAGATTGGTCAGAGGATATCATCACACTATCCACCCTTTGATTTTGGTATAAATGATAAACCTGTTTTTAGTATAATGGCATGTATAGGCTATATGGTATAAATTATCGTTTGTAAATGATGAATATAAACTAGCCGTTGGAATGGCTAGTAATGGATGTGTTTTTGGTGTGTTATAAATTCAAATTATGACAAGTAATTACATGTTAAGTAAGTTAAAAGTAGTAACTAATAAAGCATGTTATAGTATGTAAAATAAAGGTAAGTTTTTACGTATGATTGTATAAATTAATGTATCAAATTAGATAATGGAAATTGATGAAAATTCATGCTTGAATTGGTTGGGTTGTACTTGTAAGTGTTGGTGCAGGAAATGGTTAAATTTGGGTGAGAAATGAGGCTAGAAAATGGCTTTATTTCGTCCACACGGGTAGACCCACGGGCGTGTGTCTAGATCATGTGTGACACACGGTCTAGATATATGGGCATGTGGTCTGGGCGTGTGTTCCCTGTGTTTAAAATTTTCAAAATAGAATGCTCAGAATTGAGCACACGGGTAGAGACACGGGCATTTGTCTTAGCCGTGTGGATGACACGGCCTTACGGGCGTGTGTCATGGCCGTGTGAAGTTTGGACCTAATTTTCAAAAAATAAATTGACCACACGGCCTAGCAACATGGGCGTGTGGCCTAGCCATATGAAAATTGCACCTTAATACTTGCAAGTTAGAGAGTTACACAGGTTATAGACACGGCTGTGTGACCTATATCACTAGACCGTATGAACCACACAACCAATCCACACAGGCATATGATCTAACAACATGGCCGTGTGACCTAGCGACATGACCGTCTGAGTCACACGAGTAAACCACACGGGCGTGTGACTCTTGTATATAAGAAAATTTTAAAAATTTTGCGAAAAATTCTCTTAGTTTCTGAATTAGTCTTGATTTGTTTCTAATGTTTGTATTGGGCCTCGAGGGTCCAATTAAGGGACGTTATGTATGACATCGGTAAATGAATAGTAAATTTATCAAAATTTCTAGAAATGTTCTGTAATTACTGGTAATACTCTGTAACCCTGTTCCAGCGACGGATACGGGTTAGGAGTGTTACATTTATTGGTATCAAAGCTACGGTTTAGTCGATTTTCGGACTAACGTAGCAAGTATGAGTTTAGCTATACATGCCATTATATAATTGATGATAGTGTGATATCTCCTAACCATTTTTAAATGTGTTTTTCATATAGTAAATGTCTTCCAACTGAGCTAGAGTCAAATCAGAAGAAGCTGAGAGTGCTTCTCAAGTTTCTGTAAGATGAACCACCACTAGTAGTAGTAGAAGGTCCGTATTTGAGGACCGAGGTGAGGAGGCAAAACAAGCCTTCTTGGAAATGATGGATGAATGGTTTGCTGAATATCTGAGAAGAAATTCGGCTGCACCACGATCGCAACCTCCCCCACCTGCTCCTCAAACTGTTCCCGAGAGACCACAAGGTACTGAAACTGTTAGAAATGGAAAGGCTCCGGTTGATAAAATTAAAAAATATGGGGCTGAGAAATTCAGAGCTACAGTTGATGATGATCTAGAAAGAGCCGAGTTTTGGCTGGAAAATACTATCTGGGTATTATATGGACTGTCATGTACACCAGCCGAATGTCTGAAATGTGCAGTATTTTTATTGAAGGACACAGCTTATCATTAGTGAGAAAACTATAACTTCAGTTGTTCAGAGAGAAAGCATTACCTAGGAGTTCTTTCAGACAGAATTTAGAAAGAAGTATATCAGTCAACGATTTCTGGATTAGTAAAGAAAAGAATTTTTAGAGCTTAAACAAGGGAATATGAGCGAGAATTTTTTCAATTGAGCCAATATGCTCAAGACTAGGTTAAGACTGAAGCTGAGATGTGTAAACGTTTTGAAGAGGGACTAAATAAAGAAATCAAATTATTGATTGGAATTCTTGAAATAAGAGAATTTGCAGTATTAGCTGATCGAGCAAAGAAAACAGAAGAATTGAATAAAGAAAAGAAATAAGTAGATAGAGAAGCCTAGTTTTCCAAAAAAATATCTATTGGTAAATCTCAATCATCTACTTCAAAGAAATTAAAGAGATATCAAGATCGTTTTACTACTTCTGCTGGAAATTTTGGAAAAGAACGAGATTCTCAACACTCTAATCCAAGATCTTCATCACCGTCAGTGACTAGTGTTGGAGAATGTAAACACTGCAATAAATTTCATTATGGAGAATGTCGTTTGAAAAGCGGTGTCTATTATAGATGTGGTTCTTTTGATTACTTTTTCAGATATTGTCCGGAAAGATTTGAGAGGGATGTTGAACAGACTACAAAACCGAGTAATCCTATTTCAAGAGGTAGGCCACCCCGACACCCTGGGAATACTAGTGGTAGCCGAAGTGCTACAAAGGATTCAGCCAGAGAAGATGCTTCAGTACTAGACGTCATTGCTGGTACTTTTTCTTTACTTGGAACTGATATTACAGCTTTAATTGATCCTGGTTTTTCGCATTCATACATATGCACAAATTTAGTAAATATTAAAAAAATTTCGTTTGAATTCACTGCATTTGTGGTAGAAGTTTCAAATCCTTTGGGCCAATGTGTTATGGTGAATAAATTTTTTTAAAAATTGTCCATTGATGGTAAAGGGTAAATGCTTCTTAATTGATTTAATGTTATTGCCTTTTGATGAATTTGATGTGATATTGGGAATGGACTGGTTAACCCAGCATGATGCAGTGATGAATTGTAAACAAAAGTATCTTGTGTTAAAATGTCAGAATGGTGAATTACTTCATATTGACTCTAACAAATCAGACGGGTTATCTAATGTAATTTCAGCAATAAAAGCACAGAGATGTGTCAGAAAGGGATATGATGCTTATCTTGCTTACGTGTTGGATACAAAGGTATCTGAGTCAAAAATTCAATCCATGCCGATTGTTTGTGAGTTTTCAGATGTGTTTCTAGAGGAATTACCTGGTTTGCCACCGGTTAGAGAAGTGGAATTCTCAATAGATTTGGTTCTGGGAACAACACCAATATCAATAGCACCCTATAGAATAGCTCCTGCCGAATTGAAAGAGTTAAAAGTACAGTTGCAGGAATTGATTGATAGGGGCTTTGCTTGACCTAGCTTTTCACCATGGGGTGCACCGGTTCTATTTGTAAAGAAGAAAGATGGATCTCTGAGGCTATGCATTGATTATAGTCAGCTTAATAAAGTCACAATAAAGAACAAGTATCCATTGCCTCGTATTGATGATCTGTTTGATCAGCTAAAAGGAGCTACTATATTTTCAAAGATTGATCTTTGTTCGAGCTACTACCAACTCCGGGTAAAAGATTTAGATGTTCCAAAGACAACTTTCACAACCAGGTATGGCCACTTGTTTCCCTATTTTAGCTCGAGAAACTCTTTCTTTTTCTTGTCCATATATCGTTTACTAACATATTTCTTTCAAAACTCAGCTCGAAAAAATTTATAGTTAACTCTATTTTTTCGATACAATAGCTAACATTGTATACCACCACTGATATGTCTCGTCTTTCAACAACAATACAACATGTTTCAAATAGTCATCGGGTGAACACGCCAATTCATCAAATTTTCTCTGAATATTTTCTAACCAGAATTTAGCTCTAGTTGGATCGTCATTTATCTTGCCTTTGACCTCATCGACTCCATATTAATGAATCTTATTTATGGGAGGTATATGTACACATACGGGAGTGGAACTTGAGAACCGGGGGTGTTGGGGTAGACACAATAGGGGCAGAGGTTGCGAAGCCAAAGGATTGACTTAAAAGAATTTCATTATACCAATGATCTATTAAGCCTTAAAATACATTCTTTACCTCATTTTCGAGCATCTACGAAACTGGCATGCTATAAACTTGCTTCTTGCTCGAGAGCTAGGGCAAAACTTTCAATTTCATCGATAATGGAATGGTTAGAATTGACCGACATCTTTTAGTTTATAAGAAAACAGGATTAGATTGGATCAAAAGCATCGCACTATCCCAAATTATATGTGGCAAGTATTTTTTCAGACTCCAAACATGCTACATTCAGCCCTAAAATCGACTAAACTATAGCTTTTATACCAATAAATGTTACACCCCTTACTCGGTTCGATTGTCGAACTTGAGCTACAGGATGTTACAACAGTTAATAGAACAGTTCATATATATTTTTGACTTTAGTATTCAATAAATCAACAAAACATTTCATAATTCAAGTATAATATGAATTACAACTAAAACCGAGCCTCAATCGAGCTTACAAAGCTCTTGAAGCAACTTGAAAATAATTCAGGACTAATTTGAAACTTAACATAAAAGTGGGGTAGAAACATAAAACAGGGGACACACGGCCGTGTAACAAATTGAAGCCGTGTGGACCTAAATGCAAAATTTATAAATAAATTCACACGACCGAGTCCTAGACCGTGTAACAGATACATGGTCATGTATTCAGGCTCTGTAACTCACTCAGTTCGTGTACAATAATCATTTCCTAAAATCTAATAACCACACGACTGTGCCACATTCCTATGTGTAGCACACGGCCGTATGTCAAACCGTGTGTTTCACATATACCTTCTAAAACAAGATTTTAAACCCTATGTTCATTTATGCAACAATCATACTTTATACCATTCAATAAACTTAATAAAAAAATACCAAAAGCATAGCAAAATACAACCCAAAACATCATCATATGTGCCTAACCAATATACCATAAGGCACAATCACAAACAACATTCAATACTAAAGTGTTTTCTTATTTCTCACAAGTTTGAGCATAGCTAAGCAAATACCATAAAAATCATCAAATATCAAACATGTACAAAAGTGTATTCATCATTTCATTTGCCATCAAAAGAACTATTATACATAATATTTCTATAATCTCCAAACCAAAGATCAAATCATTATGCCATATATTTCAACTAAGACTTCACCTACAATTCATTCCATAACAAATTGCTACTTATAAACTATTCATCTCATTCCATCATTTACCAAACACAATCCCACATTCAAGATTATCATAACGAGCCATAAGCAAGCTTACCAAACAATCTCATAAACTTGCTTTAATACAATACCCAAATAAACATACCAAAATGGGCAAATTCATAAATTTGAACACCAAGAACATCCACACACACACACACATATATATATATATCACACCTATTACATGCCACTTATAACCGAACCGAGATGAGCAAATGATTACCAAAATGATGTTGGATAGTGTGAGCCCTAGAAGTGATCCGATAGCTAAGTTCTGCAAAGATGAAACTACAAAAGACAAAAACTAAAACGAGGTAAGCATTAACATGCTTAGTAAGTTCATAGTTACTTAGACAAAATTCTTACCTCAGTTTACAATTAAGTAAACAAATATAACTAATTTTATAAGATTTCCTGTCAAGATATTTACAACAACAAGGTGAGTATTTCATGTATCAATTGTATAATCTCACAATCTATCAGTACGATATATTTCTGTATCATTCTTTCAATTATTTGCTCATTTTCGATTAAATTAAAGACATGTTTAGGTACATCTATTATTATAAGCTGTCTTTCCGTATTATGATTCGACCACATAATACTGCTTAGTATTAATTAAACATTAGACAACCAGTGAGCTAATATTTGTTTTTATTTTGCTTTATATATAAAAACCACGTAAGAAAAATATAAAAAAGATATTAATGCAATTCATAAATAATTTTATTAATCAAATTGTTCGAGAAAATTACAAGTACACAAACGAATAAACTACACTTAATGCACAAGATCCAACAGTCTCCCATTTGCCCTAATGAAGTTGATGAGTCATATTTCACATTCCCATGCTCTCTAAGTGTTTTTCAAAACCCCTAGATAGTAGAGTTTTAGTACACGGGTTCTCAAGGTTGTCCTCTGATGCGCCTTTTGATTACATTCACGATTCTGTCTGCTACTGCCTCATTTATGATACTTTCTATCAATGTGTTTTGTGCTCATGTAGTTTCTTTAGGCATTAGCTATATCCTCACCGTTATAGTGCCATAGCTTTTTCCACACCTCATATTCGAATCTTCATAGCGAAGTTAGCAGTGTAAACCTACTTGACACTTATCCACACTCTGGAACCGCTACCTAAAACAAATACACAACCTGATATTCCTCGAATCCCAACACATTTGGAAGTCAGAATCAGCATATCCGATAGAAGTAGGACTTTTTTCGGAATACACAAGCATATAGTTCCTCATTCTCCATAAAAACTTGTGTATATGTTTAACTTCTTATTATTTTCTTGGATCGGGATTCGCCTGATATTGACTCACCAACCTTACTACAAAACAAATATTTAGACGTGTGCACAACATCACATACATGAGACTTCTTACTGCAGAAGCATAAGGAACCTTTCTTATGTTTTCTTATTCTTTCACTTTCTTAGGAAAGTCCTCCAAAGAAAGATGAAATTTTGATATAGAAGGTTTAGATTCCTTCTTAGAATCAACCATTGCATAATGTTCCAATAACTTGTCTATGTATGACTTAACCATAATTTAACTGATTTCAATGTCCCTATATCATTTCCAATGAATAGAATGTCATCGAAATATAGAACGAGAAAGGCCATATTTCCACCCCCAATATGTTTATAAACACAAGGTTCATCTATGTTATGATCAAATCCAAAAGTTTTTATCACTTGATCAATTCTTTGATTCCATGAGTGGGATGCTTGCTTAAGCCCATATACGGATCTAATCAGTTTGCAAATTTTATGCTCAAACTTTAGCTATATATTTGGTGGGTTGCATCATATAAATGCTCTCTTCAAGATAGTTGTTCAAGAATGCTGTCTTGACATCCATTTTCCAGATCTCATAATCAGGAGCCACTATGATGGATAACAATATACAGATCAAATTGAGCATGGTAACTGGAAAGAAGGTTTCTTCATAATCAATACCTTTTTTTTAGTATAATCTTTTACTACAAATCTAGCCTTGTAAGTTCCTGACCGCTTTCGGACGTACTAACGTCCAAAGTGTGAATACTACAACTAAAATATATGAAATTGAGGCGATGTTCGCAAGTATACGAGTCAGGTTGTAATATAGTTACAACAGAGTGGATGCGTACTCCGAGGATCATACCCAAGAAAGGCAAATTACTAGATTAATTCTAATTTAAATGCAAATAGATCTAGTTAGTTTTTTAATAAATTATAATACGATAAAATATAGAAGAAAGATATTTGGGTTTCTATAAATAAGGAAATAAAAATAACAAAAACCTAAATAAAAAGATATTTGGAAAACTTAATTTATAAACTTAATCAATTCTAGGCATGGATGATTAGCTTCCTTCGATGGTCATAACTAATTCCTATTTCGGTTTTCTACTCAATCAATTAGTCATTACCATAACAAGATCTCTCAATCTTCTACTAAAATAATGAGTCAGCAAGAACTACTTATCTCTCGGCTTCACAGTCCAGATCGGTTTAAGGCTAAAGTGTTCGCGGATAGGCTATACCAATTTTGGGTTAAATCCTACCTATATGACTTCCTAGGGTCGTCAAACTCTTCACGTACGAAAACTAGTTTAAGGTCACTAAGAAAACTTAACTTAAGCATAATAAAAATGCTTGTATTCAAACTCTTCACATACGAAAACTAGTTTAATCTACTACACCAAATTACGACAAATTAGTTCTCACTTTTCATCCACATTTCTTTTTTTCTTATAGATCTACTTACATCCTATGTGTTTTATTCATTTCATAAGTTTATGATTTCCCACACTGAGTTGGAATTCATAGAATCCATCTCAACTTTCATAGATATTTTCCAGAGCTTGGACACTTTGTATCACTTCATCAAATATGAGTGGGTCATCATCTTCTTATTTGACAGACTCAGTGTTAAAAACACTTCTGCGAGGCTGAAAGAACTCAGGCCTATGAGAAACCCTCCCACTACAATGAAACTCCCTATGTTTTTGATTATTTGCAGGTCTATTATTAAGAGTTGGATCCAAAACCGTTACTAGAGGGCTTTGTGTATTGCTTAAAAGTTCCTCGAGTATTTTTTTTACTTTGAGGTTTAAATTTGTTTATGTAACTCTCCTCAAAAAAGGTAGTATGAGTCAACACTATATTTTTTTGCTATTTCAAGTTATAAAACAAATTACCCTTTGTTCATTTAGGATACCCCACAAATATGTACAATTCTATCCGTGAATCCGACTTCGTTGCATCTCTGTTTAATACGTGGGTTGGGCATCCCTAAATCCTTAAATGATTTTTAGATTTGGCTTCTTACCATGGCACAATTCGTATGGAGTTTTAGATGTTGCCTTAATTGGTACATCATTCAAAACATAGTAAGTCGTTTGTAATGCATATCCTCAAAAAGAGATTAATAGCTTCGAATAACTTAATATCGAACAAACCATGTCTAACAAAGTTTGATTTCTTCTCTCTACCACGTCAATCTGTTATAGAGTGCCCGACACGGTTATTGGGATAGAATCTCATTCTCTATGAGGTACCCTAAGAACTCATTTGATAAATATTCTCCACCTCGATCAAATCGAAGTACCTTTATGGGTAAACCTAGTTATTTCTCCACTTTTGCAAGAAACTCTTTGAATTCATTAAATGTTTAACTTTTGCAATGTATTAGGTACACATACCCATATCTGGAATAATCATCAATAAAGGTTACATAATACTCGTAACCACCTCTTGCACTTACGTTTATTGGCCACATACGTTAGTGTGCACAAGTTCTAAGATTTTCATGTCCCTCATTTCTTTTGTATTAAAATATTACTTAGTCATCTTACGTTCTAAGCAAGATTTACATTATGGAAAATCAACTTCTTTAAGCGAACTTGAAGTGCCATCTTTTACAAGTCTAGTGATTCTTTCTTGGTTGGTAATATGCAAAGAATATTAATGTAATCAATGGATATTTTATTAAACCAATTTGTTCAAAAGTTACAAGTGTACAAAGACAAATATACTACACTTAGGGCACCAGATCCAACATTGTTCATTTTTCTCTTTTCGAACCACAAGATATACCCATCATGGTCTTTTTTCTCTTGAATGGTATTCATATATTGAAACAAAGCCACATCAAACCATATCCCCCTCTATCCATATTTGATCATGAACCTGATTATTAACCACCAAGAACTACCTCATATCTACTTAGGTGCCAAACAATAAGAATTCAATAAGTCCAAAACAAATTGATGAAGTGGCAAATAAAACCCTGACTCTATCAAGTATAGTGTGAGGTAAAGTCTTGTCTTCCCCCACCGTAACATGGCCCAAACACAGAACTCAAGTTGTGCCTCCCTGTAGGAACACGAAACTCATACTTAGGATGCTTTGTGAGGAGACCCGTGCATCTTAGCACCTTTCACATTTCCTGCTCTGTTGTCGTACACTTACATTCACTGACTACCACTGGCTCATCGTAATCCCTTAAATGCTTAAGGATTTGCCCCATTTGGTTCTCAATCGTAAGAGATCTTCTAAGGTTGACTATGGTCAGCCTATTAGTCGTCATTGCCGCCTTATTGCTAGCGGCATAAGACCTACCTTTGTCTCTCAGCAATGAAAGTTTATTCGTTCTTCCTTCTTTCTTCACAAGTCTGACCATTTTTTGACTAAGATTATGAAAACGAAGAAGAAAAGAAAATTTCGAAACAAAAAAACTAAATAAGAATCTTAGGTAAGAATTTTGAAACGAAAAAATTACCTTAGATAAAACAAAAGGACAATTTATAGTAATTCTTCATAAATGCACTAATTTGGGATTTGAAAACATGACCAGTAGCATCTAGCCACCTACACAACGTCAAATGCTCCTCATCATGACCACAACTCCCCCAAAAAGTGTTGTATTTGTGACAATTGTTCTTAAATTTTGACGTTGTTTCACCTTCTCCGATAGGACAAATCTTCGAAAAAGCTTTAGAGCATGTATTGCAGAAAGCCACTTTGTAATATTCAGCTCGACTGAAGGTATCCCCTTGTCAAACGAACACATGTCAGTACCAAGGGCATCATTGACCCCACATTGACTTCCTCTAAAATAACATCCCAATAGACCTCTCATCCATAGTATCTCTGAATGTAACCACCTATTCTACCTTAAATGAGTCATCCATTCGGGCTTAAATATGGATACTATTTTAATATGAACACACTTCCAAGGCAATAAGGAGTCAATTTAAGCTTAACTACCTCGTATTGATAGAGCTCCATGATACGTACTTATGATTATCCATTACGCATTTAACGGGATTGGATTTATATCTTAACACGTTATACCTACAGACAAGGGGACTTCTCCTATAAATCCCTTGAGAAACGATGAATAAAGGATTGACCCTTTTAACATCTTGAGGTTATTCTGAACATTCACCTCTTTAATCAACCTGTCCCCTTGTCCTTGTTCCAACTCTCGACCTTTACAGGTGAAACTGACCTCCATTGTACCATCTTAACCTCCCTCTTATTCTCTCTCTTGTTATGCGTTGTATCAACAATTTTCATTTCAATTAATTTGGAGTAAAAAATATTCTTTCTTTTAAATATTTTCTTTATTTATTCTATTTTAGGATAATTGAATAAGGTAATATGCATTTGTTTTGGAGATAAAGGTATTGTATTTTGAGCATAGAATTACCTAATCATGTTGCATTACAAAGTAAAAATAATTATTTTTAAATGATTTCTTGAAAAAGAGCTTGCCACAATTTTTTGTATCTAAAAAATGTTCATGCAAGGAATATAAGTGAAAAGATGATGAGAAGAATGGATAAAATAGTTTTTTTCTATAGTTATTCATGGGTTAATTTATGGTTTTATAATTGAAGTAATAAGAGATGTACATGTTTTGTGGAAAGTTTTAAAATTTTTTTTAATGATTTTGAACATCAACTAAGATCATAATTTGCTTATTAAGCTATAATTTAAATTATAAATAAAAATCTTTATTAAATATTAAGTAAAAATTTAAATCATCTCTAAATAATATTTCATATCAAGATTTGATATAATAAAGGAGGAATAAATTTGTAAAATCCTTTTATATAACTCAATATATAGAAAAATTACTTATGAATCAAATTAAATCGAAATTTATAGCAAGTGTTAAATATAATAGTAAGATTTATTACATTCTTAAAAAAGAAATTTAGAAACCCCATGTGATGGTTAAGAGTGTTTATTGTTCTAAGTATGGCCTGGGCTCGAGTTGTGCTAGTTGCATTGGTTTGTCAAATTTTACTCTGTTATTGTAATTTTGAAGTTATGATATTATTTGAAAATTCATCAACAATTGTTACACTCAACAAATGGCAAGCATCATTGCAGATAAGGTAAATTAGCAAGGGTTGATATTTAATTATATTTTTTGGGGCCAAAACCTCTACTTGCTTCCTCAAATTCGCCTATAATTGTGGGGATTTTATTAAGTTCTCTATTTATGTACTTCTCATATCTTTCTCGATGACTATTTTCTCATTCTTTTCATTCATAAAAATTATTTACGAAGAGAGTAAATCGATTATCTTTATGGTAAACCAAACTCCTTAAAACAATTTAGATTTTATACTTGAAGATAATATTATTAAAAAATTAATTTTATAAAATTCACATGAAAAATTCCTTCATTTGGAAAAAGGAAAAAAAAAACAAAATTAGCGTCACATTAAAGAAAAATATAAAATGCGAAGAAAGTCCAATAGGGCAGAGTCAGCAGCACAAAAACAGACGATCCAAAGAAGGCAAAACAACCAAACTATTTTCTTTTTTTTTTCTCTTTCATAACCTTTCTCTCTCCAGACTTCCCTATATCTATTTACATGATCATCCCTCACTGTAACCAATGTATATTTTATGATAAATACATTTTAATATAAAGCTACAAACAAAATATTATTACTTATTTTCCTCTGTTTTACCCCTTCCTCCATCAATTTGCAGACTCTGTTCCCTTTTTTATTTTTCAGTTCTTAATTCATAAAGTGACGACGATCCTAGAGGTGGGTTTGGCTTTTCATCCATGGAAACCATTTAGATAAGAGAGGTATGTTGCTCTCCTAACAACAACAACAACAACAACAACTATATATATAATTCTTTTCTCCTCCTTTTTTTCTGGGTATTGGTTTTCCGTATCATTAGATAGTTTTTGTTGTTTGTTTACAGAGGAATCTGCAAAAAAAAAAAAAAAAACTGTTCTTTTTAGAGGGAGTTTCGATTTGATCATGGCGGTTGCTGAGAGTGCGGGGGCGAAAATCGGGTCATCGGGTCAAAATTTGGAAAATACTGTAGTATCGTCTGACTCCAATTTGGTAAACGATCCAAATAAATCAAAGACCAAGACTGATTCCATGAATGGTGCTAAGACTACTAAAGAAGACATGTTTGAACAAGAAAACCCTGTAGCAATCACTAAGAGCAATGTTGATAGCAACATACCGATGCAGAATGGGTTTAATGAAAAGAACCAGCAGCAGACGGTGACAAAGAATGGAGGGTTTAATGGGTTTAGCAATGTGGAAAATGGGAGTAATGATGAGATTTTCAAGAACGAGATGAGAGATTTGGTTGAGATTTTATCTAAGCTAAACCCCATGGCTGAGGAATTTGTACCGCCTTCCCTTGCCAATCATCATCATCATCATCATGAGAAGCATGATCAAAACCAAAATCGAGATAATCGCTTTCCGGATAATGGGTTTGGATATACTGACAATTTTGTAGTGCAGGCTAATTCTGGCAACGCTGATGGACATACTAATAGAAGGGTTTGCTACTTTCTATTTCCTTTGGGACAGTTTTTATTTAGAAAATATTTTTTTGTTTGTTTTGGTTGATTTTCTCTTTTTATTCTTACTCAGAAAAGGAATAACTATAGCCAAGGGAAGAGAAGGTTGAACAATAGAACGAGCATTGCACAGCGAGAGGATGCTATTAGGAAGACCGTTTATGTATCTGATATTGATCTGCAGGTGACATATTTTCACACTTGTGTCTTTTTGTCTCGGTTTTACTTTGTCTGTGTAGTGTGTACTGATATGGTAATATCTTACTGACTGTATGGTTATCGAATAGGTTACCGAAGAGCTTCTAGCGGGTCTCTTTCTGAGTTGTGGACCAGTACTTGTTTCTTTCTCGTGTTTAATACATAAATTTCTGTTTATCCGACTTAGTACTGGTGGATTATCCCTCTAAAATAACTTCCTGTTATTCTGGTACAAAAGGTTGTTGATTGTCGTATATGCGGTGATCCTAATTCTGTTCTCCGCTTTGCTTTTGTCGAGTTTTATAAAGAAGGTATTATGGAAGTCTTATGCGTTCTGTAAGCATTGATATCTACCCTCCATTTACAGCATTGACCATTCGATGTTCTTGTAGAGGATGCGAGAGCTGCTTTGAATTTGTCTGGAACCATGCTTGGTTATTATCCTGTAAGAGTGCTGCCTTCAAGGACTGCAATTGCACCAGTTAACCCAACTTTTCTACCGAGGGTAAAGCCTATATATAATGAATGAAATTTTACACACTTGTAAGTTATAGAAGCTAAATCATAGTTAAGCTGATATTTGTTATCCCTTTTAAATACTTGGCTTCAACTTTTCTGTGTTCTTCAGTCTGAGGATGAGCGAGAAATGTGCACAAGGACCATTTACTGTACAAACATAGACAAGAAGGTAGTTTTTCTTGTCCATTTTTTGTTATCTTGAATGCTAGTGTGATACTGTGATTAGCAAGCAGAACAATAATTCCTGTCTTGTTTCTTCAATTTATACAGATTACTCAAGCTGACATCAAGCTCTTCTTTGAATCAGTTTGTGGAGAGGTCTGTAGTTTCTCATGTGACCTGCCTTACTAATGTTGCTTGTCTTTGTCACATTTGATGGTTTCATACTGAACACATTTGCTTTATGGTAGGTTAAACGCTTGAGGCTATTGGGAGACTATCATCACTCAACTCGTATTGCGTTTGTTGAGTTCAAAATGGTAGTTAATCTCTTGCTATCTTTTTTTACTGAAACTGTTGCCACATCTGTTTTTTTGGTTAAATTATCTGTCATGTTCTTTATCAAATTGAGAACATTCTGTATTATGTTGCGGCATATACGTTAAAAACTTACTAATTCTGAAGATGAAAAATCACGTGGCCTATTCCCTTGCAACATTGTCTAGCCACTTGCTTCTTTACATTAGTAAGTTACCATTATGCTTTCTCTGGTTTTTCAAGCCTTAATCTTTTCTTGCATGGGGTTTATTGAGCTGAAGCATATAGAGGATTAAGTGAATTGACATTGGTCAACCTCTTTGGGAGAGATCTCACTTGTTTTCTCCTGTTCTGGTTTTCGCTTTCTGTCCTCCTTTATATTTGCTTCCTGATTGTGTTACTTGAATTGGTTTTGGGGATGTGAACCATATAGGGAATAAGTTGTCAATGACCATGGAAGTTGATTTAGGAGAATTGGAGTATTACAGGCATCATTTCTGTAAGAGTTGTTCAGATCTTCCTATTGCCTTCTCCCACTTTCAGAGTCTCTAAGACCGGGGAAGGATGTGTTCATTTGTAGGGTCTTTACAGCTTTTGATGCAAGACCATTCAGATCAGTTGCGTTCTTGGCCACTGGTCTGTGAATTGTTGATTGTATGAGCGTAAAATGAGGAGCCTATGCTCATTAGTGTAGTTGAAGGACAGTGAACCAAGTCAGTAAATCCTTCTCTTGTCTGCTGTTGACTAAGGGAAATGAGGATTTATTGTTTTGCAGAAAAATGTTTTCTGCATCTAGTAGGTCTAGATTTGTCCAGCTTTCATCAACTATCCCGAGTTCTACTTGGGACCAGGGGATGGGCATGCATACCTGGAGCTCACTTGAATCTCAATGACTATATGAAGTGTTGTTGGAGGTTATTTGTGGATAAACCTCGTCTGAGGATGCACTCAGGACATGGTACTTCTTTTGTTTTGTGATTTAGATCACCACTCCATTCAACCTTTTGTCTTTAATGCTGGAAACATCAGCCATAAACTTGTCTTGTTTATCATTAATTGTGCAACCATTTATTTCTTCATACTCATTTGTTGGTATGTTTTTTCTTTACCTGAGGCACTGAACTACTTTACAAGCTGAATCGTTTTATCTGTTGCTGATCAAACATGAGTTAATTCACTTTCCTTCTTTTGTCTTTTGATTATTTCATACTGTTCTAACAGTCAAGAACTTGTGTAGTTGAGTAACTGTGAAGAAAAGTCCGTGATAGTTTTTTTCTTTTTGTATTTAATTTAATCCATTTGGCAATTCCGGACTGTTGTTTCTTGTTCGCTGCATGTTTAAAGTAGCTTAGTTAAACTGGGCTCTAAGCTCTTTGCTATGATATTACCCTCTAACCATCCCATTATCAACCAAAGGTTTTGGCGTCATTAGCCCCGAACTTGTAGTAGCTGTTTAGCTGGAATCATTTGCACAAATATTTCTACGGAATGGAAATGCAACGTGTCTAATCTGATGCAGAAATATTTCATAATTTTTCCTAGTGATTGTCATTGAATTACCGTGCTTTACTGAACTGTCTCATAGTGTTGGCTTTACTTGTAAACTAGTGAATTTGCTTTGATGCAATGTTTGAGGATGATCTTTTTGCTTTATTTTGCCCCTCCTGCAGGCCGAAAGTGCTATTGCAGCTCTCAACTGCAGTGGTGCAATTTTGGGATCACTGCCCATAAGGTTGGTTTGTGAGGCTTCTTTGTTTGAGCTTGATGTTTTACATGTTTTTTTTGGTTATAAGATTCAAAACTTTCCCTAAAAATTGTGATTATGTTGGCTGTTTCACATGCAGGGTAAGCCCATCAAAGACACCTGTTCGGCCCCGTACTCTTCACCCTGCAATGCAGTGAAACATCCTTGCTTGTGTTCGTTCAACTGGCAATATATTTACCACATACATAGGTACAGCAGTACAATCGAAGTACTTCTGGCGTTAATGTTATTATCTTGTTCATGCAACTTAGCATCTTTATTACTTGTAGGGGGTTAATTGCAGTTGTTTTCTTTAGCTTGTAGAGTTAGATGTTAAATTCTTTATGTTGCATACGACAATGCAGTCTGTTGTTCCGGTATATCTAACTGATAAGACTTTTTCTTGGCTACTGCATTTTCAGATTCCCTTTATGTAATTATGTAGTACATTTTCCGATTCAGTGTTAAATATAAAATACCAGTAAGTAATAACATCAGATACTATGTGCCAAGTTGAGGATTAAATTTTAACTTGGCTGCTGTGCATCATTTGAGTTAAAACTTTGAATGTTCAATTAATGGTATGGTTCCACTACGCTACGTGTTGGGTCAATTAATTTTTTGGACCAAATTATAAAGTAACAATTTCAAGATCAAAATATGTTCCAAGTCTATGTTTTTCGTATGTTTTAAATTTATCCGTGTTGGGGGATCGACTGGATTAAGTAACGAATAAGTAAATATAGCGGAAGAATTTGAGAAATTGAGAAATTGAACACACAAATTTAACGTGAAAAAATCGAGTACAAAATATAGAGATAAAAATTAAACTCAAAGTTTTAATCTCTAATGGGTGTATTTTCTAATGTTGTAAAAGAATTTATTTATAGGCTAATTTTATATGTCAAATAATAATAAAATAATCTAGACTAAGAGTTTGATTGAAACAAATAAATAGAGTTTAATTAGAAGATTATTTTTCAAATTTGACTGAAATAGGAGTCATACTTAACAAATCTCAACCTTGACTCATATTATCACAACGCCATCTTTGCCAAAGCCTGTCACGGGCTTATCTTGAACTATACAGAGAATTAACTGAGTCAAATCTGTATTTAGAAACTGGAAGACTTCTAGCCTTCGACTTGTACACTGCCAAATCAAAACTAACCCGAATCTGATTTTCACGAATACAGTGCCATGGCTTTTCAAAACTTGCATCCAAAAGAGAACCTCTTTTTAACGAAACGGTCATACTTTTTTCTCTCCTATGACCAAGTTGCCTCCGCTTCAAACGAGTTGACTTCGACTCTGTAACGAACGAGGGACGTCCAATTTCACCGGTCACTATAGAACCTTCCAGAATATAAAGACTGTCAGTCATTTTACCTCTTAACAAAATGAGAGCTCCACGAGATACCTCAATGTCGCTCGACTCAATATTGATTCTGCATCCTTTCGAGTCTAAAATACTCAAGTAGATGAGATTCTTTCGTAAATCAGGTACATACCTAACATCTAATAGTGTCTTAATCGTTCCATCGTGCATCCTAATTTTAACAGTACCAATACCAATTACCTTACTAGATGAATCGTTTCCCATGCGCACAACTCCACCTTTAACCAAATTGTATATGGAGAACCATTTTATATTGGGACACATGTGGAAAGAACATCTCGAATCTAGGATCCACTCGGATGTAAGCTTGGAGTTTTCGCTCGTTGACACTAACAAGAAATCATCACCGCTTTCGTTGGCCAAATTAGCATAAGCTATATCTTCCTCGTTACTCTTAGCAATCCTTTTATTCGCAATTTATAACAATCTGCTTTAACGTGACTTAACTTCTTACAATAGCGACACCTTTTGTCTCGCTTCTTTGATGCTACAAAAACTAGATTAATCAAAGTTTAAGGAGAAACATTTGTTTTTCATGTGATTAATAGTTCATGGCTTGATGGATAATAAATTATGCATGTTTTGTCTTTAAACACCAAAAATTAATTCTTTTCTAGTATTTGTCCTACATTGAGGACATTTTTATCTATTTGTTCAAATAAAACATCTTAATTGGTGTTTTACCCGACGGTGTCTCAACTATCATAGCTCCTCTCTTTTAACTTATATGAACTCATCATCACCAATTTTGACTTTGGAACAAGTTTTGTCCAACTC
This sequence comes from Gossypium longicalyx, assembly GCA_025698465.1. Classification (NCBI taxonomy): domain Eukaryota; kingdom Viridiplantae; phylum Streptophyta; class Magnoliopsida; order Malvales; family Malvaceae; genus Gossypium; species Gossypium longicalyx. The sequence continues at coordinate 90,994,013 of CM046998.1, forward strand.
CTTGAATAAGTAGATATTTGATATCATATGATGAGTGCTTTTATTATCAATGAGCCATGCACTTGAGGAGGTTTTTGTTGCATAACAAGAAGAAACAAAAACTTCCTCATCCTATTGTTGTAGGATATTTGATCCTTTAGCTTGTTGATCTTGTTGTTGGTTTTTCTTGCAAACTTTCTCCATGTGGCCTAGTTGTTTACAAGACTTGCATTGTATGTCTGGTTTGTAGTAACAATATTTCTCCAGATTTTTTTTTTTTTTTGCAAAGTGAACATGACGTAAATTTTCCTTATTTCCATTTTTTACATTATTCTTGTTTCCTCTCTCTTTTGATTTTTCGTTCTTGTACTCATGTTACATTTTGCCTTTCCCTTTGAACATAAATGCACCTTTTATTGAATCCTTTTGCATAATAAAGCTCCTTTACTCTTGAGCCCTAAAAGTATAAATTAGTTTTGCCAGAAAAATCTTAGTCAAGTATTTGAAGTCTTCAAGTTTACAACTCTTTTGTCTTTCATCTCCTTTCCAAGTAATTTGAGCTTATTCACTATGTTCATGAGTCTGTCTTTGTACTCTTTCAAAGTTTCAGACTCTTTCCTCTTCAAAACTTAAAATTCTCTTTTGAGGTTAAGCGCTTGTATTTGTCTAGTAATGTCACCACCATGGAAGTCCTCTATGAGCATGACATATCATGATTCTAATTAATTTTTTCTTCAGAAATGGATGATTTGTTACAACTTTTGGCTTTATACCTTTTTTCCTTTTCTTCGCTATGATTCTTTGTCTGAGTTATAATTGGATTGACCAAAAGTTAGTCTTCTTTCTTTCATTTTCAACCACATTGCAAAGATAAAAAAATATTCAAATATGTCTTCATGTTGACAGCCTATATTTAATCGTTTTCACTTAAAAAGGTAAGTGATGGAGGCAAAAAACAACTATCTGAAACCATTTGGTGTTGATAAATGCTAGCTAATTTCTTACTCAACTCTTAAAGATCTGTACAGAGGCGAAGCCAGGGGGCTGGCATGGGCCCTGGGCCCCCCTAAAATGTAAACATTTTAGGCCCTTAAAATTTTTTAAAATTTTTAAATTAGTAAAGGTAAAATTACACTTTGGCCCCCCTAAAATTATAAAAATTTGATTTAATCCTTTACAAATTATAAAGATATTAATTTTAAAAAATTAAAATTTCATTTGGCCCCCCCTAAAAAAATTTTCTGGCTTCGCCCCTGGATCTGTAAGCCCTTTAAGATCAAATAAGGTTCTTGACACCAAATTCTTGGAAGGGATAAAAGAATCAAAGAAAAAGCTTAGAGAGGAAAACATAAAAAGAAGAGAGAAATAACATAAAAAGAAGAGAGAAATATAAGAACAAGGTCGGTTGTTTAGGCTTAAAGAAAAGATGTAACACATTTATATTAGAAATCCTTAACTAAACTATATTTTATGCATCAACCATTTATGTCCACATCATCGTTTTTATCTAAAACATAAACCTTATCCAAATTTTAATCATATTATTATATTAAAGCTTCTCCAAAATTTACTTCAAGGAGTATAATTAGTCACTAAAAAATAACAAATCTAATTAAAATAAAATAAACAATATTTTAAATACTAAAAATAGAATTATCTGCAACAAATGCCTTAGCTTTTTTTTCTAAACTATCACATCACATATATTCTTTATTTTTGGTATAATAACTGAAAGCATTACATCAGAATATAATTAATTCTATATAGGAATCAAACAAGATTTTTTAAGTTCTAGTTAAAAAAATTTTATTATAGATTCATCTGATTTAAGGGTTAGTTAGAATAGAGGTTGTGCTTCTGTAACGGCTCAAATTTCAGTGATATCGGAACAGTGATTTGAGATCACTAAATCTGACATGTGAGTTTAGATATTAGTAAGTAAAAGTTAAGTGTGGTTTTAGAAATATTTTCGAATTAGTAAAATTATGAATTAAAAGAAATTTGTAGATTAAATGAGATAAAAATGAGGTATCGAGACCTTGAATTCATAAACCGAGCCATAAATATTTTTAGAAATATTTATGGAGTGTTAATAAGTTACTATTAAAGTTTCATTAAGAAATTTTAACATTTCGGTTATTAATTGAAGAAAAAGGACTAAATTGAATAAAGTGTAAAACTATAAAATATGATTAAATAGCTTAAGAGATTATCAAGGAATGAGTTAAAAGGTAAATAGACCCAAATTAGGTGGGTTGGACGGCATGAGTGTGAAGGAAAATAAAAATCAAGTGTGAACAAGGGGCAAAATTGGAAATAGGGTAAAATTTAATTGTAAAATATGATGTAATTGGAAATCTAAAAATTTCTTCAATTTTCTTCATCCTCTTCTGCTAAAAACAGCCATTGAAGAAACCTTAGAGCTGTTTTTCATATTTTTACTGCAAGTAAGTTCAAACTTGATTATTCTTGAAATTTTTGTGATTTTGAGACTTTTACAACTAGGTCCTATCATTTAATTCATTAGTTTTTGATTTCATGGTTGATTTTGAAAGTTACCATGAATAATTACTAGAAGTTTATGATGATTTAGCATGGAATTAAAGCTTTAATTTGTTTATATGTTGATTTTATTGAAAGAATTATATAGCAGGTGAATATTTGGGGACCTAATTGAAAAGAGCTTGAAATTAGGGTTCTATGTGGAAATTATAAATTTCAATGGTTTTGAAGTAACTTAAAATGTCTAAGAAAAGTGTTAGTTGAGAATAAAAGGTTCTATTGATGAGTTAATTGGTGGGGACCAAATTGTGAAAATTGTGAAATTTGGGGTAAAAGTGTAATTTTTGGAATTAAAGGGTATAAATTGTGAGATAAAATAAAATTAAAATGAATGCTAATTAATGAATGATTTTTCAATTATAGATCAAGAAATTGAAGTAAATCGTGGAAAGGAGAAAATAGTCGAATAATTTTCTTGAACTTCTACAACTATTGCGAATTAGCCCAGGTAAGTTCATGTGGATAAATTTTAGTGATCATTGTTATTCTTATAAATTTTATAATGAGTTATACTATATGATTATGATAAAATCATGAACAATGTAAAAAAAATATGAAATTGAAGAAATGATCAAATTGAATGAAACATCGGATTGAGTACTTCTGTCCAGGGACAAACGATGAATTGACAGAAAAATACCATGTTTGGACCATGGCAACAAGTGATAAGTGATTCCAGTATAAGACCATAGCTGGGCTATGGTTTCGGATTAAAGTGATACAAGTGATCCGTATAAGACCATAGCTGGGCTATGGCATCGGAGAAAAGTGATAAGTACTCCCGAGTAAGACCATACCAGGATATGGCATCGGTATGATATATGACTCGTGTAAGACCATGGTTGGGCCATGGCTTCGGAAAGTGAAACGTGATCATGTGCAAGTCCATAGTTTTACTACGGCAAAATGAAGACGAAGTACTCAATTCCGTATAATTTCTTAATTTGAAAAGAGATGGTAAGCGATAAACGGGTCCAAAAGAATGAAGTTTAAGTGTGAATAATATTAAGTGAAATTGACTTGGTTTGTGAATGACAGGAGAAATTAGTGAATTGTATAATATACGAATGTTTTACCATATTTGGTAAGTTTACGTTCTAAGCCTATGAACTTACTAAGCTTTCACAATCTTACTTGAATGTGATTGTCATGTCTTGTAGATTAACGTGGAATCGGAGGATCGGATCATCACCAAGAATTACACTATCCAGACGTTCTACGGTAGTTTTTAGGTTATTATCTTTTGATTTATATGGCATGTATAAGTATTTGGTTGGATAAAGTTATAGATGGTTAAAGTATGTAAAGGGGATGGCATATGTGTATGAAACATAGTTTAATGGTTAAGTAGTAGTGTGTTAATATAAAATGCATATTATGGGCATAAATTGGTTGATTAGTTGGTTGTAATTTGTATATAATTGTGTTTAGGTGCAAGTAATGGATGAAAGGGTGAGAAAAGTGGCCTAAAATGACCTATTTTCGTCCACATGGCTAGACACACGGGTGTGTGTCTAGACCATGTGTGACACACGGCAAGCCCACTAGCGTGTGAAATAACCGTGTGTCCCATGTATCCTTAAATGTGAAGTCAGGATAGTACACGGGCAAAAGACACTACCGTGTGTCTTGGTCATGTGAAGGACACGGGTATCAAGCATGGTCATGTGTCAAAATCGTGTGAAAATGGCTTAAAAATGGTGAAAAATCAGTTTACCACACGGCCTAGCCACATGGGCGTGTGCCCAAGCCATGTGCCCCTTTGATGCTTAAGAAATTACAAGTCAGAATTGCCCATGGGCTGGCCACATGGCCATGGGAGCCACACGGGCTGGCTATACGGACATGTACCCCTAACTTCAAGAAAATTTTTTCAAAGCTTTCCAAAGTTACCGATTTAGTTCCAAATCACTTTTAAAGCAGGTATTAGGCCCCGTAGGCCCATATTAGGGATTTTATGGTGAAATTTGAAAAGTTTTGATTTGGAATGCAAATTTATGACTCGATTTTGTAAAAATGCTAGTGTATAAGTCTGGTAATGCCTCGTAACCCTATTTTAATGATGAATATGGGTTAGAGTGTTTACTGACTTTCTTTTGCGTAATCACTGAAATTGTAGCTAACTAAAGGTTGACGGTTTACTGTGTCGGTTTCGAGGACTGAATTCCCTATGGGGCCTTCATTATATAACATATAAGAATAATAAGCATCGTATAATGGATCCTATATTCCTAATAGTTACCTTTTCAATGAGTATGTCGTCATGTATTACTCTACTTTTCTCTCGGTAAAATTTATAGTCCAAGCCATAGATAATTGTGCACAATACTTGTTAGGGTAAGGTTTGCATTGTGCATAAATGAAATGATCACGTCTTAATTTCTATGATTTATGGCATGCAACTTCTGAATTTATAATTTAAGCCAACCAAATAGTTTCTGAGATAGCTACCTATGTATTTTGTAAGTAGAATATGACAATTGACTATGGTGGATGTCTTTTCATGGATTTGTGTAGTTCTAAAGTCCTATTCTCTTATCTTTTAAAAATTATTATGATTAACTACCATCGTAGCTTATTGAGCTGAGTAAATAAATAGTTGTAAATGTTTAGTTTTAACAATGTTTTCTGGCAAGAGATTGTAAGGTTTTGCCTGAATATGTTTTTATGGACCTTTTGTAACTGTTTTTTTTTTTTGCCAACCTTTTTTAATGTTGGTACATCAGACTTGTTTCTTCTGATGGCATCAATACTTACTATATATAGAAGTGACGTTGTGAAACCAATTATTTTTGTATACAACAGATGATTGATCCTAGTGGAGTCGCAAATAGGTTAGTAACATATGTAGATGGTTAGAAGGGAAGTGGCATCCCAGAGCATTTAGGGCCCAATATATAACATTTGAGTTCTATGATATCTCGAATTAGGGCCTAATTGAAATAGTAGTTTCGGGACTACAAATCTAAGATAGAAATAATTATTTTATAATTATTTTTAGTTCTATTATATGATTGCATGACTGTGTGGAAATTTCGTGAAGAAATTCTATGCATAAAGTGCTTAATTTGAAATTAGGGACTAAATTGAATAAGTTGCAAAACTTGCATTCTAGAAATTTTTAGTATGAAATTGCTTTGGAATATTAATTAGAAGGTCTTAAATAGAAATTTAACCAATTTCTAAAATTTTGGACAAAAATGGGCATGTACATGAAAAATTTCAAAGAAAGACATTAAGGGTATTTTTGTCATTTGGTAAATATAGTCATTAAAATGGAAAAAATAACACAAAAATAGACTCATCTTCTCCATAGGCTGTTGAACCATAGCTAGGGTTTCAACATTTTCAAGCCTTGATTGTAAGTGATTTCAAGTCTCGTTTTTAATGTTCTTTACGTTTTTGGAGTCCTAGTAACTTGATTAAACTTGTTCTAGCAATAATTTAACCTAGGGTTTATATTTGGAAAAATACCCATAGGTGAAATGTGTTTATTTTTATGTTTTATGGTAGAATATGAAGTTTGAAATTGTGTTAAACGACTTTTGCTAAGCGATTTTACGTGAAAACGAGTAAAACGACATAATCAGTAAAAATACCTAATGTTCATAAGTATATGTTAGAGTGAGAATTTTATGTTACCATAGAAGGTAAAAATTATCATCATGTCATAAAACATAAGAAAATAGGATGAAGTTTAATTTCCGAGCCTTGGGGCAAAAGTGTAAATATGTAAAAGTTTAGGGGCAAAATATAATTTTGCCAAAGTTTGAGTCAAGGACTGTTTTAATAAATGTGAGTATTAAATAAGCTAAATTTGTCATTATAGATCAAGAGAAACGAGATTCAAGTTGTGATCGAGGGAAAAATAAAGTTTCCGAGGAATAGGCTCGATTTCTAACATTTTGTACCGAGGTAAGTTCATGTGTAAATGTGATAACATAATTGTTATTTTGAGTAATTTAATGATATTGATATGATATGATGATTATTATTATAAAATATTATGATTTGTGGTTATTATTGAGTAATATTCAAATTATGTATGCTACTTGATAAATATGAATTGCTACCGAGTATCGGTTTCGAGATTCCGTGGAAGAAGGCAAAGATGTGCATGTCACTAGGATATTTGAGTTCCGAACTCGTTGAGTTGAGTCCGAGTTCACTTATGGATGTGAACGCCCGAGCTCGTTGAGTTGAGTCTGAGTTCACTTATGGGCGGGTTACATGGTAGCTTGGCTACATAATTTCCGCAGGCTATTGAGTTTGTCTAGCTGCAGGTATGGCACTTATGTGCATGCAATCCGCGTATTCGAATTATATTCTGATGTGTTCAACGGGTGAACCTTAAGTGAATAAGGAGAATACTTAAAACGAAGGTGACATGTTGGTAAGTGTGGTGAATGAGAAAATTTGACAGGCATGTGCTTAAACCCTCGGGTTGAAAACTTGGTATGATGAAATCGTGGTAAGATATTAAATGTAAATGTAATATGAATGTCTTGGTGTTGTTTATGTAAATGATGTTTTATGTTGGATTGCATGATTATGTTACTTGCTATTTGCATGTGAACTTACTAAGAATTTATGTTTACTCCCTCCTTTCCATTCTTTGTAGTTTTAACAAGCCAGCTCGGAAATCGGGAACGGTCGGAGACTCGTTCACACTACCCGTGGATCATTTTGGTATAGTGGCTTGTATATTTTGAGTATGACATGTATAGCATTATAATCATTTTGTGTATATAATCTTATGATATGGCTATTGAGTGGCAAGGAAATACTTGGTAAAGATTAGCCATTGGAATGGCTAGTCAAAAATCATATTTGGTATTATGTATGCTTGTTGTGCTATCTAATCCATGGAAATTCATAATAAGGTGAAATTTGCTATAAAACAGTATCATACAGCAGCAATGACGTGAATTTGAAAAATCACTAAAAATATTAGAGACAGAATTAGATGGTGATTAGAATATGAAGTTGAAGCTTATTATGTCTATTTTCACAGGGAAGAAACAAAACAGGTAAATGAGTTGTATTTCATGATATATTTGGGTTTTTGTGAAGCAGGGTCAGAGTGATTTCTGAATCCCCTATTTTGACTTTATAAATTCACTAAAAATTGTACAAAAATAATTAGGAGTCATACTTTATATTTATGGATTCCTTTTTGAGTCTACTTTTAAAAGAAAAAAACGGAATAGTCATATGAATTCTGTACAGAGAGAAAAGTGATTCATAATGAACAGAGGTCAGAGCAGTCGAATACTGAAACATGAGAAAATTTAACTAATAAACTGTACTAATTGGCCTAACCAAAAATTCTAGAAAAAAATTAATAAATAGATATATGAGTCTAGTTTCAAAAAAAATTTACGGATTTAAATTTGAGTTTAAGTAACTTCGATATATGAATTTTTTAGCGACTATGGCCTTGAGTGGACAGTTTATTACAAAAAGTAAAATAAATTATCTTAAATTATTTAAGTGATAATTTAAGTCTGTTAACGCCTCGTGCTCGACTCCGACGACGGTCTCAGGTAAAGGGGTGTTACCTAAAAAACCTTACGGTACGTCCACCTATACATACATTCCCAAATGTGTGTTTGCTGGTACAAACTTTGGAACTGATGTTTGACTGACTGTGCATTTTATTGAGGAGAGCATACATTTCACAAGTGGTCCGAATTTAATAAGTATAAAAATAATTTTTAATTATTTTTTTAAAAGAAGTAAAACAAAGAAAGAATTCAAATATCCGAATCTACATCCGTTATCCACAAAAATCTTTGAATCTGTTGTAAATAGTAATAAAAATACCATCATCCTAAAAAAAATAGCAGATATCCACAAATATCCGAATCTACATTATCCATCCCAAATTAGTGTCGCTTTGCGATTCCAGACAGAATTAGATACTGTAATTGATAAATTATAATGAGACACCTATTCAAATGATTCATAACTTGAAAAACAAAAGGAGAGGAAAAAAAAGAAAAGGAAGCTTCAAGCATTCATTAATGTTGCATGGGACATTTCGTCGAACATTTTAATAGTCTAAAACGAACTTAGTATCGCTTTGGATTTCACTCAATAATAAACTCTAATTGATATATTATAACGAGTCACTGGTTAGCCATTTCAAGTTTCAAGAATTCAATATTGTTTGGGACATTTCGTCGAACAATTCATGAGTGTCCAAATATCTAGAAGCACTGAAAGCCAAAGGAAGTGGGAAAGTACTATAAATGGAAAGGACAGAAAGCAATAGAGAAAAAAATCAATGCCCTTGGAAACAACAGCGAATACCAACTACTCATTCTTTAGCATTTGCAGCTTGTTTCTTCTTAGCCTCATCCGCATCTTCAACTGGTGGTAGAGTCTGCATAACCAAATGCACAGAAAAATCAATGCCAGTTTTCGAAAAAGAATTTAGTGTCGCTTTGGGATTTCATTCGATATTACATAATGTACTTGACATGTTATGATGAGTCACTTATTAGCCATTTCAAGTTTCACGAATTCAATAAAGTTATTTGGGACATTTCGTCGAATACTTTAAGAGTGTCCAAATATCTAGAAGAATTCTAATCCAATAGAAGTGAGAAAGTAGAGTGAATAGCAATAAATAAGAGATTACGAGAATACTGTAATTGACATATTATAATGAGCCTGATATTAGCCATTTCAAGTTTCAAGAATTTAATAAAGTTGTTTGGAGCATTCCATCGAACATTAAGAGTGTCCAGATATCTAGAAGCACCATAAACTGAAAAAAGTGAGAAAGTACTTTAAACGGAAAGGAAAGAAAGCAATAATGAAGTGATTACGAGATCAGGCTTGTAGATATTGTGGACGACGGCGGCGCCGGCAAGGAGTGAAGCGATGACGACGACGCACGACCAGGCGAGAGATGGAGTCCCCGTCGGCTGTTTTGCACTAGGTAACATAGATAAATATAATTCTATCTTTAACCAAAATCCGAGTATTTCACCACATGAATATATCAATAATCATACAAAACTTCCCATTCAGTTGATATACAGAGATACAATGGGTTTACCTAAAACTTCCAATCAAAATCTATTTGCAAATCATACCCAACAGAACACAAACAATCCCAACTATTTTAAAGAAAATATACCCAATACTTACTAATGAATGCAAGCACCTAGCAGTATGAAAAAGAAAACATATATGCATACACGAATCTTGACAATCTCCACCGTATATGATCATGAAACCCAAATCGAAAAAAACCTTTGCAATTAGCAAATCGGTTGAAATTCTCTAATTCTTCAATTACTATCAATATTAACAATCATCCCAATTAGATTATTATTATTTTTAAAACTAAAGTACAGAATTTTTGAGAAAATTAAGAAACAGAATGTCCCAGTCTGGAATCCTATATGCCGGTTTTGATCGTTTAGTGGGTACTTCGCATTTCTATAAAGAATGGAAAACTATTGAAATAATTATGCTCTAATTTTCTGAACTGTCAAGATATAGGTATTTTAGGAGAAGTCTACTCTCTGTTTGCTGGTAAGTTTAATCTTGAGCGTTAAATGAGGTTAATATTCTTTAATCTACAGTTTATATAAATTTAAGGGCAGGGAATAGCTGTTTCTAATTTCTTGAACACTTGGCTGTTTTCATTTAATCTATTGTCAATAAATATTTAAGGCCACTTTCCTTATACAAGTGCTGTTTGATTTCAAACAAAACCATGAGATTATAGAGAGATACCTTGAGTTGATATGAATGGCGGCGTCCTCAAAAGAGAAACCTTCGTTTTCTACATACACCACGGTAGCTGGTATTTCCTTGTTGATGATTTTGTCAAACCTGAAAAAAAAAAAACAAGTAAATGAGAAGGAATGATCCCGCTAATTCACATCGAAGTGAAAAGGGAAGGAACATTTACTGTCGAGAATTATTCTAAAAAAAAAAATAATTCTTTTTTTTTCTAAAAGAAGAAATTGATGCATAGAAGGAGAAGGAGAAATATAGGGCTGGGCTGACATGGTAGGAGAATCAGAGGGAGCAGCAGCAAGGGCAGCTTCTTTCTCCAAAGCCATGAGGGAAGATGCCGGAGGCAAAGGGTTAAGTGAGAACTCAAAACAAACAATCGGTTCTTCTTTATTTCATCATTCATCTATAAATATAATCACTAACCCTAGTTTCTTGCCTTTTTGCATTGGGAGAAAATTTTATATAAAAATTATATTTAATATAAATTTGTGTAAACCGCACAGTTAGGTCTGAAGCAGGGCAGTGATAAATATAAATTTGAGAATATTTCATATAAATATAAATCACAAACCGCACAGTTAGGTTGAAAGGTACTCGCCACATATGCCAAGCTCACCTCCATGCATACCTAGCTAAAGGATAAGCACTGTATAACTTATGGATATTATAAATAATTACTGACATTCCTCAAGCTTTGGAGGGATAAATATCATGAGCATACTCCATTGGCGAGTACCTTTCAACCTTTTCAGGCATACCTCAATGAAGGTACAATTATACAAGTAATTACAAGTTTTTCAGGGAAAAATATTGTGCAATGTTCAAGCACATATTTCAAGGAACTTAGTTTTCAATGCATATTTCTACTTCTCAAACACTTAACGAGACATACTTTCTATTCTTAAACACAGCCTTCAAGGCATACTTCATTTTCTTCGGCACTTAGCCTTTAAGGCAAACTTCATCTTCTCAAATACTTAGCCTTCAAGGCATGCTTTGCCTTCTAAGACACTTAGCCTTCAAGGCATACTTCGTCTTCTTAGACACAGCCTTCAATGCATACTTCAACTTCTCAAACAACTAAACTTTTCAAAAACAAAGCCTCTTCAGGCACATTTAACCTTTTTAGGTAAATACCGTTTCGAAGAACACCTTGCACGTTTATACTTTGCCTCCAAGGCTTCATGCATTCATACTTTGAATGTTTACACCTTGCCTTCAAGGCCTTGTGCGAATTTCACAAGAACAATCAAATCACAAACTTCGCAAAAATTTCCTCCAATTTTACAAAACAAACTAGGCAGAAAATTTTCTAGACAGAACTTGCCCAGAACATAGAGACTTCACTAATACTTTTTGTCTCAGGTAAGGTTACTTTATAACCTTCCCTTCAACTGAGGGCAATTGTTAAACATATCCTCACTTAACATACCTTCACCAGACCTCATCAATTGGGACAACCCCACCAAACAGAATAACCCCGCTAATCACCACCCTCTGCCCAAGGCCACGTCACGCCAAGCTAAACCACTCTGTTGACACTACTCTTTATCCTCGTTACATCAAATCACATAGCCGCCCTAATATGGCACCCCTTTGAATAACAAGCCCACCAATAAAACAAGGACACATGGCTTATAAGTGTTCCCCTTAAATACTCCCCTCAAACCTCATAACAAGAGGGGACCAATCTATCTACTACCAGTTACAACTCTCGGCCCATCGAGTGAACTGCCTCCAACCTTCTTGCCACATTCTTATATTGTATCAACAAAACCCTCAGTTTAATAAAGTTTAGGTTTTTTTTTAATTTATTAGAAAAATGTATATTATTATATAGTTTACATTAAGTATTTTATCTTTTACAGCACTAGAAGAGATCTACTTGAACAACAGTTTTTTATAAAACATCTAGGCCAAACAAATCCTAAGCATCCAATTTCAAAACGAACATGTCAGTTGATCCAATATTTCAAGAAGAAAGCAGCAAAATACCAAAAGCTTATTTGAAGAAACATAATTATTGGTTAAGCAGATGCTTTAAATCAAATTGCTTCCGGGAACTGGGACCAATTCAGAGCAGTAATATTAATAACATCAGGCATGATTCTCTACTTACATACTCCAGACCTCCCAAAGCTGGGAAATGCCAAAACACCATTGCCAAGTCTGATAGAAAACAACCAATAGAGAACCGTAAAAGAGAATGATTAGGAAAAAACAATAAGAAATATGTTTCAAGTTAACCAACAACAAACAATACCAAGCATGTTACAGGCAAAGTTGAAGGAAAAGAAAGTCATTATGATCAAAGTGTAGCAAATTGTAAAGCAGCATTGAACATATTTTGCAAGCCACATACCATTAAATTATAGAAATTGGTAGTCCAAATATTAGTGCATCTTATAGACTAATTTGAACTCCCAAGGCTATGTTAATCAAAGGAAAGAACAAACCCAGACAATCAGTTCACATATTGATTTTCTTTTTCAATGTTGTCGTAGTGTATAAATGTTGAGGTTAAAATCTCCAATTCTTATCAATATCAACAAGCATCCCAATTAGATTATTATTATTATTTTAAACTAAAGTACAGACTTTTGAGAAAACTAAGAAACAGAATGTCACAACTCACAACAAATTAAAAAGACATGTTATTACCATCCAGAAAAACTACCAAATAAACTCTACATGCGTCACAACTCCCACCGGGTTCCTAGAACTAAAATCAAGCCAACACAGATGCAGTAAACAATTTACATATGGATGCTTTTGTTTAGGCAATTAGTATTCTGCTAAGCAAAGACTTAAAAGAAATAGAAAATAACACAAAAGCTATAATATTAAACAGAGGGAAACAAACAATCCAAAAATAAAGAACAACGTATACTAGACGATAAACAAACAAAAATGAAGAGCAAGACCGACATCTGTAGATTTGAAAGACGGAATGAAACAGTGATTTCCAAAGCTGAAAACCAAAAACCCTAAGAAAAACCCACTGAAATACAAGTAAAAAAGCATGGAGCTGAAACTAAAAAAGAGATTGATACCTGAAATGAGTCTCCGTTGAAGCAGCGAATTTCAAAAATCACAAAAACCAGAAACGCCAGAGAAAACTTAGGGTTTCTCTCTCACGAAAACTCTCTTCCTTCTATAGCGTGTGTCTTTTTGGCCCGTGGATACCCAAAGCTAAAAAAGAATGACAGGAAAACGTTGAAAAGTGACCAAGAGCGAGAGAGAATCGCCGAAGAAATGGGGAGCAATAGATTGGATAGATAATTGAGGATTTAAATCTCGAATGATGGAAGGAAGCTGGCCTTTAATCGTAGGTAAGACGCTAGAAGGTGTGTGGGCAGGGGCAGGGGCAGGGGCAGGGGTAGCGGTAGCGGTTTGTTAGAAAGGACAATAAATGAGGAAGAGAGAAAAGAAAACAGGAGAAAGAAGAAAAATAGTAGAAAAAAAGAGGAAAAGAGGAGAGAATAAAGGGTGAACCGTGAGAGAGATGCATGAACAAAGAGTTTTTATATTATTTATTTTGAAAACGGTTTAAATTTTATCTGTTTTTTAAATATCGGACTGGATATTAAAATAATAAAATAAACAGTATGTACATAAAGCTGAATAAATCCCAAAGCAAGAGAATGAAATCATAATAAAAGGGCCCATCTGATCAACTAAATCAATGCCCAAAATCTAAGAATCCAAAACCAGTCTAGTACCAGCTGGCATCCACTCCATGTATTCCTCATCCAAAACCCTATCAGACTATCCCACTAGGACAGTAAGTTGAAAAAAGAAGCAATTATTCCACATCATTAAGCTGAAGTTCTATGGTAAGATCAATAAACAAGAAAAAAAAAAAGGAGTAGCTAAATAGTGTTTTAAAGATATAGTAGGAGCATCATTAGTGACATCTCCAGATACAACAACATTCCCCTCTTTCTTGATGCTTGCAGAAGCAAAAGTTTATCATTGGGTAATAATCAGCATATTGTCTATGCATAATAACATAATTAATTTAAATATCCTGTTATTGTTTTTAAGCTGAAAAAAAGTTCAGAAAATGAACGGAGGAGCAAAGCATACAAATATTTGCTTAACAACTTTTTTCTCTTTGCGAATCAAATAGCAAACTCAAAACTTTCCCTTCAATGAGATTAGGCTCCGAAGTGTCCACATTTGACGGTCTCTAAAGTAATGACCAAGCATACCACCTATGGCACATAGAAAACAGAAGTCTGTAATTGATCATATTAAGATAAATAATCAACCTCCAACAACAAAGACCACAAAGAGACCAATTGTTCCAGTGTGAGCAAAATGAAAAGAAAGCAAACAAAGCAGAATACCACAAGCAAAAATCATCTTCAAGCATCATTAAAAACAGAAGTCACTAACTGTGATAATATTTAAGTTCTGCTATAATCAGAATATATGTACACACAAACATTAGGACAACATGAACCTTTCAATTTATGATAAGATTTAAGTTCTTGCAATGCTAAAATGCAAAAGAAATGACTCAATTAAGTTTTCTGAACCCTCAAAAATAATCCAGTTTAAAAATCAGATCAGGGCTTAGGCAAATTGGATTTTAATTGCTAAATAAGCAAAGAGCCCCAAAATATAGAGATGCGAAATGCTTTATCCTACAAGAGCACTCACTATATATTTAGGCCACAATGTAGGAGAAAGGTAAGCATGAACACAACAGAGAAAAATGTTGTACCAGCATTCCTATATAATGAGCTTAAGGCCCTCTCTTATAACAAATGGAACTTAATCGAAATCAAATGCCCCCATAGAAAAATGAGCCTAAGTCAAAATTAAAGTGCAAAAGTCATCGTGAAATGATTATCTCAGAACTATATACATTCTGTATTCTAAAAGTGAAATGTGAATTCCATCGTACTGATGACAAATCTAATACTGCAGTTCTAGGCAGTCCTAAATAGATTAACCAAAGATAAAGTGGTCTAAATCTAATTTTCAGTCGGTTTCAAAAATTTCCCTAAATAGTCCACAAACTTTGGCAACTTAGAACAAACCTAATAAACTACTCCAACTTGGGCATGGACAGCAAATGTAGATATGGATAACTTTGACACAAAATTCAAAGATACAGGTCCAAAAGTGGAACCACTACCAGGGTCTTTTAGTCGTCAGTGTGGAGCTGTCTTATCCTAAGTTTCCCAAACCCTTTTATGATTCATTTGAGGTTAGAATCTCTGGAAGGCAGGTCTTTTAAGAGCGTCAGCACAATTTAGTTGCATCATTGTTGGTGCCAAACCATTTTTTTCTCAGCCAACCTATTCTTTCTCTCTGTTTTAAGGTACTATTCACAGCCATTCTCTTTTTCTTAATTGCCAATTTCAAATCCTATTCCTAAATTCTGGATAAAAAGAAATGGTAAAAACTGCCCGAATTTGATTCTAAGCAATTTTATACTACAATAACTATTACCATTCCCAGAAAAAAAAATGTGCCTATGAAGCTAATCTATCAACAAGATTTAGGAAAAAAATTTAAGTAACACGAACCAGAGAAGGCTGAGGATGTTTTACCGAGTGCCAAGATTAGAGTGTATTGAATTTATAAAAGATGAAAATGAAAAAGAAGATTAATAAAAGCCATTGAATTTGACAGAAATCTACGAAGATGAAAGAGCGAAAAAATTCCAATCCACCAAAATTGTTGTTGATGAAGGCAAAAGCATATTGGACTACTTACTAGTTTGCAGGTGATGATGCCCCAAAAGCATTATGCTAGCCAATAAAATTCTTCAGTTGAAAAGGACGGCAAATCTGCCATACTGCTGGTAGAGAAAGACATGGTAAGACGAAATTGAATCAAAGACATGTGCAAACCTATCTGTCAGAAAACAACAGTTGCAAAGTTCAGTTCAAAACAAATAATTACCATAGGGTATATATAAGAACATCATACTAGTAACCCTACCAAGTAAATTGCACAACGGTTTAGCAACAAGCATAAGAAATGAATGAGAAAATGGAAATTAAAAGAAGTATCCAACAATGTCCTTAAAATTTTTCCATAAAAGAGATTCAAACAGTAAAAGAGACTTTGAAAAGAAAAAGAAAGGCAGGCAACACACAATGCAAATTGCTAGCAGACAGAGACGGCCTTACCTTTACAAACAAATCAAAAGGTAAAATGCGAAGATACTTGGTTACTTGCAGAGAAAGGCAAGGTGGGGAAGGGAGGGATGTTGGCGGGGAGGTCAGAGAAGAGAGGAGAAGACTTTATTATTGATGTTGGGTGTCTCTCCTAACCGAGATGGGTGTTGCTCAGTTTTTAATAAATAATCTCTAGTAATAAGAATGGATGGTCTGCGGTCGTCCGCGTACCTTTTTCTTTTTTCTTTTTGTAATAAAAGGTGCTCTACATGAGCAAAGAGCCACCTATAGAAACAGTAATAAGAGATTGGATGATGAGTTCCTCAGGAATATTGATCCATCCCAATTAGAGGTTCATTAAGCTTCACTAGCAATTATGTGGAAATTTTATGTAATAAATTAAAAAAATTATAATATTTAATATTTAAGTGTATTGATGAATAGGCATTATCAATTAATCAAAAATTTGATTGATAAATGATAATAACTCAAAATTTTAATATATATTATAAATATTAATACTAAGTGTTTAAATAATTATTAATATTTTAAAAAAATTATAATATTTAATATTCCAAGGTACACCACTACCATTATAGACACTGCTAGTCCAGAGGTTATCGTATTACCAATCAATTAAAAACATAGTAAAGAATATCAAAATCACTCGGATTCAGTAACTTATATAAGAATTTTTCGTAACTATTTAAATAAACAATTATTATTTAATACAATTGAAATAGTGCATGGTCGGTAAAACATTCTAGTAGCATATAGATTGGATTGGCTGGAATAATGTGCATTTGATGCCCCTAGGACAAAGATTTGCAGCCAGCACAAGAAGGGGCATCCATCTGCTCCTTCAGTCCTAGTTCTTTTAATTGCTTCTGTTTTCTTCCCCAATCCACATCAATTTTTCTTTATGGTATACACTAATTTTTTGAGCAAAGAAAAGATTTCTTGCAGGTAATAGTGTACTATAAGATAAAAGAATAAGCTGAAAAGGCAGAGAGAGAGAGAGAGAGAGAGAGAGATTAAGCTATGACCTTTGGCACAAGACCCTGATTAATTGCTACTTCAGATGGCAAAGATGTAAAGTTGATGGCTGACTGTCAATGTGAACTTCCTCTGACTACATATAGGTTTAAAAACTATCGTGTCAGTCTGCTGCTATCTTAACCAGGAGAGAGAGAGAGAGAGAGAGAGAGAGTTACCATACCGTCCATTTCTCTTCTTAAATCTAACATGAAACTTTCCTTTCTTGGAGTTTTGCTTGATCAAAGAGAAATTTTCCAAGTGACCTCTCTGTCCATTTGCAAGTTGATGTGATGGTTCTAAACTTGCCACTATAGATGACAAATATTCCAGAACAGCTGTAACCCTAGCCTCATGAAGGTCTGAATGTAATAACCAAAAGATACGGGAAATCTGATCTGCAAACATCAACAAATACCACTGAAAGCACCCAAAAGAACTCATTACAGGTATCACTTATACCACCCATCAATTTCAAAAGTATCCACTAAAATCCACGAACATTCCCTTTTAAAATCAAGAAGGAATGTGTTAAAAACATAAATTTTGCAGACAGAACTGAAACTATTCCAAGAGAACTAAAGACAAACCACATGTCTAGGAAAGTTGAGAAATTTCAAACCGAACAATTCCAGGAGAAGATTGTAGCAGAAAAGTATAAACCAACCATGGCTACGAAGATTGCTTAACAAGCGTGCAACTGATGACACAGATGCATGTATCAACATTTCATCTACCTGGTAGAAATAGAAGAATGCAATACAATCAGAAAAGAAGAATACCACTTAAGGTAGAAAATTGGAGGCAGAAATTCTAATAGCATGCATTCAGCGAGACGGGACTGAAAACTAATTTCATAATAGTAAGTTTTTAAAGTTACAAAAATCTCTTCTATTTAACCCAGTGTAGAGGGGGGTGGTTAATTTCTTAACCTTTGATATAATAAATAATATTATTTTAAAAATAAATATATTTGATACGATGAATTTAGAAAAACAATATTATTGATGACATATTAATTTCTTAACCTTTGGGTTTGCTAATTGATCTTTATATATTTGATATAATAAATAATATTATTTTAAAAATAAATATATTTAGACATTGAGAATATTAAAGTGTATTAAATATCAATACTTACCGTTGGCAGGAGAAAAGCCCCTCTGCCCGTTTTCATCAGTCTTTTCAAATTCCCCTTCTTCCCATTTCTTCACTATCTCTTTCTCTTCAAATTTTTCCTCTCTAATCCGTTTTCATCTCTTCCTTCTCAATCGTTTCTGCTTTTTATTTTTAATTTTTTTATTCTGATATTGAAATCACTTGCTTCATCCATAGATTTTGGGTTTTCAGCCCTAGGAAATATTGTTTCGGTTCGTCTTTTCAAATCTATGGATGTCGATGTGGTTGTTCTTGTTGGATGCTTTGGGAAAGAAATAAATTCTGGTTCTGCAAGATTTCACCAGCCATGGCTTAAATTCCAATATCTTTTCTTTTCAATATTGCACGGTAATGTTCTTATCCCAATATCTTTTCTTTTCAATTTTAATGTTCTTATGCACTCTCCCATGGCTTAAATTCATTCTTTAATGCCCTAAAACTTGAGATAAATGGGGATTAGATGCCAGTTTAACCTGATACCCATATTTCTTTTATGAATATAATGCTTAAAGTTCAACTAAGACCACATAACTTCATTTCTAGTGAAATTGTTTAAGCAATTGTGCCTTTGTATAAATTGTTAAAATTCTGTTAAATGTACGAGTTAAACAGGATTAGATGCCAGTTTAACCTGAAACCCATATTTCTTTTATTTGATATTCTATAATATTGACTGTCAAAGGTGTAGTAATTTTATTTTGGTTTTCTAATAATCTGGTTTGTTCGCAAGGTCGATTATTGTACAATGCATCACGGATTCCCCAAGCTTAAACATACCGATTCCTTTTCATCCATGATTGTCGAAATTATCCAAGGACTAAATTGTGAAATTATCCAACTTTATGCTAGCTTAAACATACCGATTCCTTTTCATCCATTCAACAAATCAACACATTCACACTCATACACATATTATCCATGTCCATCTCAATATAATACTCAAAGTTAGCTACATATAACTATCTCAAAATACTCAACCATAACAAACAAATACTCAACATGATTCTTTGCCTGGCAAGGTTGACCATTTACCTTTCTATTCCACCTGAATCTAAATAATTTTGAATCATGTCTAATGCCCTGTGAATACTATCATATTTTAGGAAAGAGAACAACCTATTGATTTAGCAAGCTAGAAAACCTTTGAACACAAAGGATCTGTTTTCTTGTACCGCTGCATTTTGTGTTGTATTTGCTGGCTTGATATAGCCACTTTGGTGTACCATGCAATGTTCATTTCTTTTATATGAAAACTTTTACTGGAAAGGGATAGAAGGAGCTATTTTTCGTTTAAACATTGAAGTTTGCAATATGATTGATATCATGTTTATCTTAGTGGCCTGAGGCTTCAGTCAGAGTACCAGATCTAAGGCTGCAGTCTTTGCCTGGCTGCTAATGTTCTGGATCTAATCTATTATCATTTGTTGTCACATGAACTAGTAGTGCATTACATTTCACTTATCATCCGCTTCTATTTATTCTTGAACCATGTCAAAACTTTTTTGGCTTAATTAAAATTAATTTGAATGGATAAGGTTCCATCTTAAACTATGTCTATATCAAGCCTATGAAGTGTAATGTTTCACATTTATTGCAAATTGTTTTGGATGGTTAATGTGTCTGCTTGTCATAATCTTGAGACTTACATGGATTATGCAAGACCTTTTTATACTTCTGTTATTCTTGATTAATGCATCTGCAGTTTTATGTGGTTTTTGCTGGGGTCCATATATTTGGCTTTGTAGAAAAAATGTAATTCACTGATTAGATATCTCTGTACAGGCTATTGCAGCAATGATGCGTGCTCAGGAGGCCGATCCTACCATTCTGGAAGTACTTCTTGCTCTTGGTGTGAGTCATACAAATGGTTAGTGAATGCTTATTGCTTTAATGAAGATGAGATTAAAATTTTGGAGTGTCAAACAAATAATACTGTTTGAAAGTTCATAATTGGAACAGACTGTTGCTATAAAGTATCTGTATGGATGGTTATGTCATCACCCAAAGTATGGTACTCTTGCGCCACCGGAGCTTGCTGATTCTGTGTATTATGCTGATGTAAGTACACTAGGGTATAATTCTTTGTTTTTTTGGTTGGTTTTTGTCTTTTGGAACAATGCCTTGATATTGCAATCTTGGTTTGAGTGTAAGTCGCTTCCTCTAATGTTACTGTGGGATAGTTTGCTTATGTTGTGAATGCTGTGATTACAATAGTGTCTTTTTGCATATGGTTTCCATGACTGCAGTGATTATATTTTGGACTTAGAGTTTTACATATGGTGACAGGGTATAATTTTCCTTAAGATTACTAGAAGCTTATCCCTAACATTACATTTTGGAAATGTTATTGTTATATTCTGGTGTTAATCGAAGTGTTTTCTGCCGTACAGGTTGCTAGATTATTCAATGAAGTTGCTCAGATGTCTCCTGAGGATGCTGATGTACACATTGTCCTTGGTGTTCTGTATAATTTTTCGGGAGAATATGATAAGGCCATTGCATCTTTCAAAACTGCTTTGAAACTTAAACCTAATGATTATTCTCTCCGGAACAAGCCTGGTGCAATACAAGCCAACAGTGTGCAGGGTGCGGATGCAATATTAGCTTATCAACAGGTAGCCTCTTCATGATTCCCCCTTGATTAGTGGTGGCCTATCTGTATACCACCTGATATGTTAATTTCATAATTACTTTTTTTATAATTAAAAAATTATTTTTCCTATCATAAAATTTTGGGGTTCTCTTTACTATGTTGGAGCACCTGTAATGTGTGAAATTCAAAATATAGGAGCGCTAGGATTTTACTAAGAATCAATTTGTATGGTGTGTTGGTCACTATTTTGCATGTTTGGCCAGAATAAAAAAAAATGAATTATGAAGGTGTTGACAATGTCGGCAAGGGTGCTGTAACTACCTGAACCATTTGAGGTGCAAGATGTAAAAAAAGCACTTTTTTGAGTAAATTAAGGTGAATATGTAAATTTGTGCTTCTTGAATCAATAGGGCTTTTTCGCTTCTATACAAAAAAGTGTGCCTAGGACTTGGCTTGTGCTTAATCAATTGAAAGGATGGCATAAAGAAATGCAAAACATGTGATAACCCAACATGTCAGTCTTCTGTGTGCCAAACTCTTATGGGTTGCATCATGTGCTCAAAAAAAGTGAAGATGATTGGAACATCTGTTGAGTTTTGTTGTTTGTTGTGATTGGCAGTTATTGTGAGTGCTTTGCAGCAGGGATTTACTGCAATGATTGTTGTGCATGTGATAACTGTTTGAACAAGCCAGATTATGAGGATATTGTTCTTGATATTCGACATCAAATTGAATTGCGTAACCCTCTCGCATTTGCTCCACCTATTGTTAACCCACCTAATGATTCCCCTAATTTTACTGTAATTATAACTTCTATGATCTTACACTTTTTTCCCTTTAAATTTGTGTAATTTGATAAGTGTTTGACATGATGAACACTCCATCAGCCAGGCACAAAAGCGGATACAAATGCAGGAGGTCAAAATGCCTAAAATAGTATTGCGAGTGCTATTGGGCATGTTTTAACTTTTTAGCTCCATGTTACTTATGTTGCTCCCAATTTCCTTTTTTATTTTTAAGAACTTGTATTCAAGATCCATGTGTAATATACACCTGGACATAGATATTTTATATGAGCCTCCAATCTTTAACTTATTAAACAAATCAGTGTTAGACATAAACTGACAACACTCAAGTTTGTGTTTAATAGATGGTGTTCATCTTATTTCCTTTTCGGATGAAAATTCAACTTGTTAAGATGATATAGTATATGAACTTAATTACCTCTAATCAATCCGACTGCACAAACATTCTTCATTTATTTTTAGGTTAAGGATGCCACTATGAGGATTGTGACAATTCTTTTGGCAAGAAGTCAGGTAATTTCTAAACGTGAAAATTATTTAACATATCTATAAAGCAGTCTACATTTGCACAAGCAGCCAAACTTAAGAGGGCTCCTGCCAAGAGAAGGAACTAATAAATTGAGCCCACTTTCCTTTTTAAGCCATTGGTGAATGACTTAGGTTTTTATTGCATGAATTTGATTCTTTGAACAATTTTCTTGTAGTGTTTTGGGTTTAATTCAAAAGTTCCCGAATCATTAATGGTTGATGTGGAAATTTGATTAGGACAATGTGCTGTAATTTTCTGAACTGTCAAGATATAGTTATGTTAGGGGAAGCCTACTCTCTGTTTACTGGTAAGTTTGATCTTGAGTGTTAAATGAGGTTGATATCCTTTAATCTACAGTTTTTTATATATTTAAGGTCAGGGAATAGTTGTTTCCAATTACTTGAACACTTGGCTGTTTTCATTTAATCTTCAGTTAATATATATTTAAGGCCACTTTCCTTATACAATTGCTGTTTGATTTTCTTTTTTCGAGGAAAAATGCAGTTTGTATGGCATTGTTGTGTGTTTTCTAATAGAATCGAAAGTAAGAGACACTGGGCTCAATTAACATCAATTTTAACTAGAAGAACATGGTCATATTTAGAGTGAAAAGTCTTGCATTTTATCTAGTGCTAACGTGGTGCATATTAGTCCGTCCATGGATCAATGCATATTTGGTTTTCTTTTCACACTGCTAGGTGCTTTCACTCATTTGTAAGGATTGGGGTAGATTTTCTTTAAAATAGTTGAGTGGAGCTCATCGATGAACTTAGTTGGAATTGTTTGTGTGCTGGTACTTACATGATTTGGAAATGGATTTTGATTGAAATATTCAGGTAATATCTAAATGCATGGCATGGCTAGAATTCGGGATGCAATTTAACTGAAAAGGTTGTTGTATATTACAAAGTAGTTTCGAGTGGTTATTGTGTTGCATTAGAAGATGTTAACTAGGTGTTGTTTTCTTTCTTATGAAGAATACAGTATATTTGCCTTTTTTGATCTTACAATGAGAGTTCTCTTTTTAAGTTTCATATTTGAATTGTACTATTTGTTTATTTTTAAAAAAATCCAAATTACTCATGTTTTGCTTTGGTATTGTTAATTATGTAGAAAACGAAGGTTTCTCTTTTGAGGACGTCGGCCATTCATATCAAATCCAAGGTATCTCTCTACAATCTACTGGTTTTCTTTGTTATTAGTCTGTGGCTACATTTTGAAGCCAGCAGATAGTTGGGTTTCTATTTGCTAATGTTGGATAGTAATTCTCCTTAAAAACTACCTATCTTCATCTGTTTTATGCAATTTAAATTAAGGGTCCCCTTCATAATGTTGATAGTTGATTGGACAGAGAGATTATAACTTGATCACCAATCTATCGTAAGATTTTTGTATTTAGTTGCAGGCAATTGTTCATTACCTCTCATTTTTCCACTGGTTTGGTTTCCTTCATTGCACTAGTTTGGTTTCTTTTCCACTGATTTGATTTGTTTTTCTCTAGCAAGCCTTATTAAGATTGTGTATAATTCTTTTGCCTTCAATGTTTTGTCTCTTTTCTTTTGCCTTGAATGTTTAAATGAGAAGCGGAAGCAGGAGCTATCATCTCTCTAAATCTCTAATGAAACTGCATTATCTAACTTGAGCCTTTCAAAAAAGGGCCATCAGAAATGGGGAATTTTAGGTCTTGCAAGGAAACTAGAGGGCAGGGTGTACGGTGGACAAGGTTTAAAATGAGTGGCAATTTTGGTAATAGTGGAATGAATGAGGTGAGTGTATAAGAAGACAGATAAAGATTAACAGTGTGTGGTGTGTGTTATAGAGTTGAGATGGCTTAAACTTCCTTCCTTGGCTTCTAAAAGTCAAAAGCTTGTAAGTGGGAAATATTCCCACTTAAATATGTTACAGGATATTTTTTATTTATTACAGGATATTTAAAAGATTTTATCTCCTAACTATTTTTAAACATGTTACTCTTATATTGTTTTACAGTGTAATAATAGGGATATAATCCACAATTGAAGGAAATATATCAATAAAGATAATATTTTCTAATTTTATGTACAACATTGATTTCCCTAAAAGTTTAATTATTAATCATTTAGTGTTTTGTTTTCCAGTTTTCATTTATTTCCCTATGTTATGGCTAAAAAGAAGATCCAAACTCAGCTCAGTTGTTCATTATGTCTGAGTAACGATAATTGAAATAGCTGACATCAATAATTTTCAGAACTAGAACAAGATCTTTCTGTTTCCGTCATTTTGCTATCATATTTGACTGGAATCACAAGTATGTGAGAATGAATGAAGGTATTTTTTTTATAAAATAGTAATTTAATTCAGAACTTAGAATTGTTTTTTATGGGTTTTATAAAAAGTTGAAATTTTCCTGTAAATTTTGGTTTGTATGCAGCAATGAATACTTCAGAGATTGGAGTTCAAAAGCCTGATTCTGCTAGTGCAAAACTGTAAGTGTCATTTTATCAACTATTTTTTGGTTGTTTGTTAATTTATAAAAAAAAAAAGATTTAAAGAAGGGATTAATTGTTACCCAAAAAGAAGAAGTGATTAATTAATTAAGGTGTAACTGTGAGAAGGAACTAACAAATTGAGTCCACTTTCCTTTTTAAGCCATTGGCAGTGAAGTGGAATTGGCAGTGAAAAAAGTAGGAAGTTGCAATGATGGCTTTCGGCTTACTGTTTTCCTCAAATCTGACATCTACATCTATCCCCAGTTGTTAAGTATCTCTTCAATCTACATCTAACCCCATTTATTTTCCGTTTCTCTCTCTCTCGATCTCCCTCTTTTGTTTTCTTTTTCTTCCTCTTTTCTTCTGCTTTTATAACAAATCTTCAAATATTAATGAATTTGGCTTACTGTTTTCCTCTTTTTTATATATTAATGAATTCGGGTCTTCCTGGCATTCTAGGTGATAGTTTATTCTTAATGGAACTTTGGATATGTGGTAAATATTTTTGTTTTGGGGAGTAAATTTTGGTACAAAAATTGCATTTTAGGCCAACATCATCTGTGTATTCAATTGAATGTGTTTTCCGTCTTTTAAGGATATTGCTTATTGATTCCTCAATGAAGATATTTTTCAATCGCTGCATTAGAGATGGAGATTTGATTATTGCACATGAGAGGCATGATACTATGAAAGCTGTTAAAGTGTGCGAGAATTCGGTTCTTCAAAATCGTTTACATGAGATTTAATATCAATAATTGTTTTAATTTGATTTAGGGCAGTGCTGATGAATTGAATAGAGGATATTTTGATGATATATCTGAGCTAAAACAAAACGGTGGTAAGGTATTAACTGATTTGTCCTTTTTATATACATATAGGCTATATCATTTGCGAATCTGTTCAAATTAGTTGAATTGTGACTGATTTCTGAGTAAAATTAATGTTACTTTCTGTAAACATTTTAATTGTTAGCGGTTTTTTTTTTCTGGCAGATTGCACTGGCAAACAAGATTCTAATTCCTGGAATTGCAGCAAGGAAGTTTCCTGCCGTGGATGTTATGTATTCTGATGGTAGAAAATCAAAGCTGCCGACTGTTTTTGATGCAAGTGGCGTTGATGCTAGCAAGTTGGCTGTCCCTGAAGCATCTTTAGTCTGTCTATCATTTAGAGCAAACTCTCAGGTATGGTTTCCTTTTTCTATGTTTGTTTTGGATTAAATTTATGTATTTCTTAATGACGTTATAAATCTTCCATTTTTATCATGATAAGAGAATGTTGAATAGATAGTGCATTGCTTTAAAATTGTGATAAAGAGGCATATCAGCGACTCCATGGCAATGGAGGGGTTAGCACTAAATTGTAATCATGAAAACAACAAAAACATGAGAAACAAAAGATGTTTATAGTTCCGGGTTGTTTGGTTCTTGAATCCGGGACCGGTAGTGGCTCATTAACAACATTGTTTGCAAGGGCCGTGGCGCCAACGGGACATGTGTATACCTTTGATTTCCATGAACAGAGGGCTGCCTCAGCTAGGTAAGCCTAAATGTTTATTGTTTCCAAAAGTGCGTTGTGATGAAATATGACATAGTAATTGCTTAGGTTAAACTTGAATACTGGGTTATCTTGAGTTGATGTCTTCATAGATCTACATTTTGTTGCCGTGATACTTCATTGTCTCTAATTGTCTCGGTTTACAAATCTTTATTAGTTTCATTAGTGAGTGCATTGTTATGAAATTTTGGTTTCAAAGATTGTTATGAAATATGATTTTAGAAACTGCTTAGGTTGAGCTTGAATTCTAGGTAGATTTAAGAAGTCTGTTCAGGTAGATGTATTCTTTGAAATACGAGATTCTGTTGCTGTCATGCTTCGTAGTCTCAAAATTATCTCGGTTTTATGGAACCTTGCGTAGGACTCATTTATGATGCATATTTTATCCCATTATATGGTTGTTTATTTTCCTTTGATTCTTCCGTGTTGGTTCGCGAAAGAAGGAATGTTTGACGATTTTTCACTCCTTCAACAGAGAGGACTTCAAGAAGGACTGGAATAAGCACTTTAGTCACAATGGGAGTCCGAGATATTCAGGGCGAGGGATTTCCCGATCAGTTTTCTGGGTTGGCTGACTCCGTATTTCTAGACCTACCCCAACCTTGGCTAGCCATTCCTTCAGGTTGAAACATGTTGAAACAAGATGGAATTCTGTGTTCCTTCTCACCGTGCATGGAACAAGTGCAACGTTTATGTGAAACTCTTAGATCTGACTTTACAGGTAACATATTAGAAACAAGTTATCCTATCTTGTTCAAGCAGTTTTTCTTTTAAAGCATTGCTTGTAATATGCAGAGATATATGGACCTTTGAAATACTGCTCCGCATATATGCAATCCGTGAATGGGAAATGGAAACTCGAAGGTCAATGATGGAATTCCACTGCATGCTCTCCACGCAAGAGGAGGCCGCCTTCAAGTGAAGCAAGTGTGGGGAGCTTGCTCCAACAGTCATGGCTTGGCCATCAGCTTAAACTCGAGGGCATAATGGATCTTTGACATTCGCGAGGAAGTTTTTCTTGAAAAAAAATTAACTCTTAACAAGTTGCAATCAATTCAAACACTCGGTTTTCATCCTACTATTATGATTGATTCCTTACTATGGCACATTCCTGAGTATTCACTTTACAGATTTTCATCCTATTTTTGGCCTGGTTTAAAATTACTGTTGTGAGTTTAACATTGTCGAAGTTCAGGTCGGACCAGGCCTACAGGTATCATAGTGTCTTTTGATAATTAAATGATACATTAAACAGCTTCCAACGTCTCTCTAAATCCTTGATGACAGATCCTTCTTTCTCCTGTAAATTGTGTCTCCTCTGTCTCCCTTTATTCTGATTTTTACTTTCTTTTTCTTTTCTTTTTATTATTGTTTTTTTATTTTCTCTTCCTCCCTTTCTTTACTACACAGATTCTATCTGGGTATCTTTCCATTTTTTTTCCTGATTTCTTTTGTATATTTTGTGTAAACACATGCCAAAAGAACACGCTACAGCAGGCTATTGAAATCCCACCCTTCATTGGATTGTAATTTCAGGTATGATTTTCACTTCTACTAACTTTTTCTTTTCACGTCTTTTTTAGTTTCAGACCTATGCTTATCTTCTTTTATTTCTGTGGGTGTTGTGGTTTTTATCTTTAGAACAAGTTTTCATCTCTGTTTTAGTTTTCAGATTTATGCTTCTTTTTTAGTTTTTTCAGTGTGTTTTTGTTATTCGTTTTGGTGTTCAGCCTTATGAAACACTACTTATATTTGTCTTTTGAAATCTTGTGATGTCCTCATTTTTTTTTTTTTTGATAGTTTATCGCTTGTTATGTGTTTTATTTTTTTCGATTGTTTGTTTCCCTCCTTATTCAATGACATTTTCTTACAAATCTTTCAGTCCTATGAGATTTTATAGCGAAGATATGTTTCTAACAACTATGTAGGTATCCACCCTAAAACCCTAACTGATTAGCAGAAGGTAAATGGAAACATTTTCTTGTTTCTTTCCCTTTTATTGTCTCCTGGTTTTCCCTTTTTCAACTAGTAAAAACATTATATTTTTTGAGGGAATAAGAAAACACTAATTAAATCATACTGAGTTTTTTTTTTTTAAAAAAAAAGCCCAAGTGGTAATTTCAAAGAAAAAAGAAATTCTGGAATGAAATGGAAATGAAATGAAAGATCGGAGACGGTATCGTATCGTCAAAGAGAAGCTCGGGGCATTAGGAAAATTACTAGGACTGAAAGACTGTTGAGGAAATTAATTAAAAAATCTATTTTTTTTCTTGTTCTAGTTAATTTTCGTTCTTATTCTGTCTCAGGGATATCCCTGTTTTAACCTGCTTCGGAATAAGCTATTCTTAGAATATTCACATCATATCCTGGTTTTCCCTTTTTCAATTAGTAAAAACATTATATTTGTTGAGGGAATAAGAAAAAAACTAATTGAATCGTACTGAGTTTTTTTAAAAAAAAGAAAAAAAAGCCTAAGTGGTCATTTCAAAGAAAAAAATTGTGGAATGAAAAGGAAATGAAATGAAGATCGGAGACGGTATCGTATCGTCAAAGAGAAGCTCGGGGCATTAGGAAAATTACTGGGACTGAATGACTATTCATGAAAATAATTAAAAAAATCTATTTTTTTTCTTGTTCTAGTTAATTTTCGTTCTTATTCCGCGTCAGGGATATCCCTCTGATATCCCGAGTCGGAATAAGCTATTCCTAGAATATTCTCATCATATCCTGTTCCGGTTCTGTATTTTTAATGTCCGGTTCAGTTGTTTTGGTGGCCGGTTCAGATTTTTTCGTGTCTGAACCGGATTACCTGTCGCTCTTATTCCGGCCAGGGATATCCTATTCTACGTATATCCCGGTTCTGTGATATCCCGACGAAGGATATCCCGGTTAGGTTTATCTCATTCGAGGGATATCCCGATTTGGATTTAGGGGTGTGAGGCTTGGGGATTGGGTCTACAGTTGGACTGGTGTTTTTGGGCTTTAGTTTTAGTGGTTAGGGCTGTGGACGCTTAAGTTTTGGATTACTGGGTTTGGGTTTTATTCAGTTTTATGTACATACTGCTTATTTAGTTATTTTCCTATCCGAAATTTTTCAAAACATAAAACAAAATTCAAACCGTTTTCAAAATAAACAATATAAAAACTCTTTCTTAATTCATCTCTCTCACGTTCGGTTCTCCCTTAATTCCCTTCCCTTTTCTCCATTTTTCTACTATTTTTCTTTTTTTCTCTTCTCCTCCTTTATTGTCCTTTCTAACAAACCGCTGCCGCTGCCTCCACACACTTTCCGGCGTCTTACCTCCGTTGAGGCCAGCTTCCTTCCCATCATTCGAAATTTAAATCCTCAAATATATCTATCCAATCCATTGCTCCCCATTTCTTCGGCGGTTCTCTCTCACTCTCGGTCTCTTTTCGAAGTTTTCCTGTCATTCTTTTTTAGCTTTGGGTATCCACAGGCCAAAAAAACACATGCTATTGTAGGAAGAGAGTTTTCGTGAGAGAGAAACCCTATGTTTTCTCTGGCGTTTCTGGTTTATGTGATTTTTGAAATTCGCTGCTTCAACGGAGACTCATTTCAGGTATTAATCTCTTTTTTAGTTTCAGCTCCATGCTTTTATACTTGTATTTCAGTGGGTTTTTCTTAGGGTTTTTGATTTTCAGCTTTAGAAATCACTGTCTCGTTCCGTCTTTCAGATCTATAGATGTCGGTCTTGTTCTTCATTTTTGTTTGTTTATCGTCTACTATATGTTCTTTATTTTTGGATTGTTTGTTTCCCTCTGGTTAATATTATAGCTTTTGTGTTATTTTCTATTTCTTTTAAATCTTTGCTTAAACACTAATTAAAACATACCGAGTTTTAAATATTTTCAGAACAACGTTTTAGTAAGTACTGTGTTGTTGGGCTTAGCTTTGCATCGGAACGGATTTTTCTAGTGTCTTGTTCTAGTTAATTTTCATTCTTATTCTGCCTCACGGATATCCCCATCATATCCCGTTTCGGAATAAGCTATTCCTAGAATATTCCCATCATTTCCTGTCCCAGTTCAGAATTTTTAGTGTCATTATCTGTTTTGCAGGTGCAAAAATCATGAAGCTTCCAATTATTTATGGGAATTGTAAGTCACCCCCTTTTCTTCATATGTTCTAGCTTGGGGATTTTGATTCTTTTATGAAAAGGCCTTGAATTTTACCTTCTGCGATTGCAATGTGTGAACTTTAGGTATTATGGGGGATGGGCAGCACCTAATATATACTTCTTGGGGTATGCTGTGGTTGTGAAGGTTGGCAATATCCGTATCGGTAGACTTTCCAGAATTTACAGTGCGCGTAATTATTGTTTAGGTTCGGTATGAAGTTCTTTTACTTGTCTATTCTATGTTTATTCTGGAGTTCTTTTAATGGTGATTGTTTATTTACTGCAAGCGAGTGCCAGATATGTTATATTGATTCTTATTTAGGGTGGAGAGTCGAAGCTTTGAAACTGAAATGAATTAGCGTTTCCTTGAGCAGGACACCATGAAAGGCCACCTTATAATGACAATACTATCAGGTCTGTGTATCATGTCCGGGAATACGATGTTCACAAGCTTATGCACCTAGAGGAACTGATGGATATTTTCCTTTCACACGATTGGCCGCTCAGCATCACTGATTATGGGAACTGGCTACAACTTGTTCGCTACAAAAAACATTTCAAAGATGAGGTAATTATATTCAATTGGTGGAAATGCATATATGTGACAGAATTAAAATCTTCATATCAAGCGTATTCAGTTTTCTTGTTGACCATTCCTGGTTGCTTGTTGGTTGAAACATATTTTCCTAGATCCAGCAAGGAACTCTTGGAAGCAAACCTGCTGCTCGAAAAACTCAAACCATCGTATTGGTTTTCAGCTCACTTGCAGTAAATCTAGCCTCCAGCTAGTTTTCATGAGAGGGAGGAACTCTCTGCCTTTTCGGGTTTTCTGTGATATTGAAATCTCCTTCTACATCGGATAGTGATTTCAGGTATGATTTTCACTTCAACTATCTTTTCTGTGTATGCACTTATGTGCTGTATGTATTGGGGCTAGCAGAATTCAAAATTTCTTCAATTTGTATCCAAGATGAGTCGTGGTGAACTTATCATTGATGATAATCAGGTCAAACCAGCATCAGAGAACTGGGCAACAGAATATCAGCAACAGTATAATGGAGGTGTTTCTTGGGCCGATGAATTTGCTCATGATGAGGCAAGTAGAGATCTTGTGGAAGCTAAAGAAGCTTATAGATTAATATGTCCTGATAATCAGTCATAAATTCCTTTTAGCAGTTTCCTCCTTTTTTTCTTCTGCCTTGCCTACGTAGACTAAAATGGAACTAACATCATTGACCTTAGGTAGTAATCTCATTCACCAACCGTAGGTGGTTGAAACTAGTTTTGATAATTTGAGAATGTCCCGAATGATAATGATGGTTTGGTTAGTGCTACTATCTATATATCATCTATAATTTAGCAAATAAAGTGTGAATGACTAATGATTCTGTATTATTACATCTTCAGTTGAACTTTTAAATCAACTAAACCTGTAAATCTTATATGAGATTTATCTATATTTGTTATTTGTAAAATATGCTACTCACCGTTTTGGTGGTTCTTAGTATTTCTATGGGCCAAACCAATGGGCCATGGAGTTTGCTACTAAATTGAGCAGTGAGAGCTTATTGATTATAATAAGTTAGAAGATAAACTGTCACTGATGATTCTTGTAATTGTATATCTCTGTTTGGTATTAAACCAGCTAAAAACATTGTAATTTGTATAAATGTTTTTATTATACAGAATCTGCTAATCTGGTTGGTGGTTCTTTGATTTTCTTCAACCTGATCAATGGGCTGAGGAGTTTGCTACTGTATGAGAACAACTAGGGTCTTTTTATTTGTTTATTCAGGATACAAAGTGCAACTAATGATTCTGAGTGTTATGTATTATTTCGAGACTCTTAAACCATGCGAAGCTCTTATTCTTATTTGAAATATTCTAATTTTCTTCATTTCATTAAGTGTTCTTGACTTGATGGTTAATAGGTTTTCTGTGGACCTGACCATTGGGCCAATGAATTTGGTGCTGAAAGATTGCAACAAGAGTCTGTCGATGATCAATGGGTTAATGAATTCTCAAAGTTGCATGTTGATGACTGGGCAGAAGAAATTGGTCATCAAGTTGGTGAGGGGGCTTTGGGAGATAGTTCGTCTGATAGCTGGGCAAATTCATATGATGAGTAAGTCTGGTCCTTGAAGAAGTTCACTTTATAACCTCTCTTAATTCTACATGAATGTTTTGGTTGTGAAAACTTGTAGGTTCCTCAGCGGTCGGACGCTTCAAGGGGTGTCTATGTATTTTCTGATATGAATCCATATGTTGGTCATCAAAATCCTTTAAAAGAAGGTCAAGAGCTATTCAGGAAAGGACTTTTGAGTGAAGCAGTGCTTGACCTAGAGGCTGAAGTTATGAAAAATCCTGAGAATGCTGAAGGTTGGAGATTGCTAGGAATAACCCATGCCGAAAATGATGATGACCAGCAGGTAATCCACTTTGCTCTAGTTTGTCAGAGTTTGATAGTTCATGTGTATTCTTACACCAAAAGACATTGTTTTTGTGTTCTTTAATACTACA
This sequence comes from Gossypium longicalyx, assembly GCA_025698465.1. Taxonomy (NCBI): domain Eukaryota; kingdom Viridiplantae; phylum Streptophyta; class Magnoliopsida; order Malvales; family Malvaceae; genus Gossypium; species Gossypium longicalyx. The sequence continues at coordinate 91,027,257 of CM046998.1, forward strand.
AGAATTTATATTTTATATATAGTCTATAACATGGTTGTATTTGAATCTGTTGCATCACCTTTTGGGCTTAGTAGAAAACTGGCAGGTTATGCTTGAAATGCCATTTATATGACTATGAATTGGTCTATCTCACAAGTCTCATCATTTAGCGCTTGTTGATTTTCTTGTATACATGCGCTCTGGATCCTAGCTTGCTTGTTGTAACAAGGAATTTTGTTGGGCTCAACAGCTATATTCTACCTTGAGTTTTCATGCTGTATCATCTTTTTTATTCTTATGGTATTTGGTTAACTTATTCCAGCGACTGCAGATGAATATCTTCTCAGTCTAGATGAGATTTGGCTATGGCAGGAAACCTTTAGTTTAGGGGTTTTTTTGGGTTCTTATCTACTTTATTGTGAAATTTAATTGTCTTATGTTGTCCATGCTTAGTTGATGAAGTGCTATATACAAATGTGTATCTTACATTGAGCCATACAGCAATAAGAGATAGAGAATGCTGGATTTTTTTTAAATGCCGAAAAGGCAGCTTTTTGACACTCGAAGAGACATTCTTGATTGGTGAAGAATGCTTCCAAAATTTAAAATTTTCTGAGCTAATTTATTTTATTATATGTAATACTTCCAATAACTGTTCTGACTCATGGTTATTACTAATATATAAATGTTTTCTGATGGGTTGATGCCTGCAGTTTGAGTGGGCCTTGCAGCATCCTCAAGAATCAGCGGCTGTGAGGCAAGCAGCTGCAACATTTAAATCCTTCTCTGGTGTCACCAATAAGATATAACTTGCATATACGATGCTCGCGCTCCCTGCCTTGCAGAGGTATATACTTGCCTTTTATCCCTGAGAAATCCTGTTTTGTTTAGGTCAATAGTTGGTTAACCAATGTGTTATATTGTTGTTTGATCAGCTTGAACATCACGGTAAACTACTTCTCAACCAAATACACAAATCATTCTGCTAGTTGCCCACGCTTGCCGGAGAAGATGAAAGTTAAAGTTTCACCAATGGATGAGCTCCCCTGCTATACTGAACCAAACGAGTTTGAATACAAAGATGATTGTGATAACTTGGATGAATATGACGAAGTCAGTGATACATGTGAAACTGTTCCAGAAACATATCCAAATGAAGTGGTTATTGTTTCAGTAGATAATTTGCATAGCATCATTTGTGAGGCTTGTCATGAACAATCTGAACACATTGAAGAATATGGGACAAGAAAACCAGGGAAGTCATCCAATCTTGGAGTAGGTAATGTACAGTCACTAGTTTTCATTCATCCCCCTCCTAGCAAGGCAACCTCAATTGCTACTGGCCTCACCATGATAAATGCTGCTGAATGTGCAGATATGAGCATTGCTGGGAAGGAGTCTTTGAGGGGCATGCGGTTTAAATATGCTGTGGAAGCTGATTTTTTTTTTGAGCAAATAGACCAATATTATTGTCACTTTCCAAATACCCATTTTTTATATGAACTTAATTTCTTTTTTCTTTTGCAGCTTAGGCAGTCAGGAATGAAAAAGATATGGATAGTCTTAATGTGCCCCCAAAATTTTGGGAGATGAAGTCATTCTGGAAATACTATTCGGGTCATGAAGCTTCCAATTATTTATGGGAATTGTAAGTCACCCCCTTTTCTTTATATGTTCTAGCTTGGGGATTTTGATTCTTTTATGAAAAGGCCTTGAATTTTACCTTCTGCGATTGAAATGTGTGAACTTTAGGTATTATGGGGGATGGGCAGCACCTAATATATACTTCTTGGGGTTTGCTGGGGTTGTGAAGTTTGGCAATATCCGTATCAGTGGACTTTTCGGAATTTACAGTGCGCGTAATTATTGTTTAGGTTGGGTATGAAGTTCTTTTACTTGTCTATTCTATGTTTATTCTGGAGTTCGTTTAATGGTGATTGTTTATTTACTGCAAGCGAGTGTCAAATATGTTTTATTGATTCTTATTTAGGGTGGAGAGTCGCAGCTTTGAAACTGAAATGAATTAGCTTTTCCTTGAGCAGGACACCATGAAAGGCCACCTTATAATGACAATACTATCAGGTCTGTGTATCGTGTCCGGGAGTATGATGTTCACAAGCTCATGCACCTAGAGGAACCGATTGATATTTTCCTTTGACACGATTGGCCGCTCGGCATCACTGATTATGGAAACTGGCAACAACTTGTTCGCTACAAAAAACATTTCGAAGATGAGGTAATTATAATCGATTTGGTGGAAATACATATATGTGAAAGAATGAAAATCTTCATATCAAGCGTATTCAGTTTTCTTGTTGACCATTTCTGGTTGCTTGTTGGTTGAAACATATTTCCTAGATCCAGTAAGGAACTCTTGGAAGCAAGCCTGCTGCTCAGCTGTTCGAAAAACTGAAACCATCATATTGGTTTTCAGCTCACTTGCACTGTAAATTCACTGCTCTTGTTGAACATGAAGAGGGTGGTCAAGTGACAAAATTTCTTGCACTCGATAAATGCCTTCCAGGGCGCAAGTTCTTGCAGGTATCTATCATATGTTCTGACCATTTCATTTAGGTTCTTTCTTTTGGTCTTTGCTGGAAGCTAATAAATGAATTCTGGCTTTCTCTGATCTTTTAGATTGTTGATATTGATCTGATCTAGGACCTTATGAGGTTCAGTACAATGAAGAATGGCTGGCAATAACACGGAAATTAAACTGTCTTTTTCTTTTGACCTTCTGACGTGGAGGCTTTGCGTGTGTGTATATATGACATTTTTGTTTTGACCATGCCACTCATTTCACTCTCTCTCTCTCGGGTGGGGTGGACTAATGTTTTATTTGAAAATGTGCAATTTTCTATTTTTGCAAGTACTATTACTCTACAAGAACTAGTGAGCCGACAACTGTTGTTCTAATATGTAGGAGAACACAGCTCGACATGCAAGATTGTAGTCAATGGGTTAAGAGCAGGATGGAAGACAGAGGAGCCAAACCTTGTGAATTTTCTCAAACAGCTCCACCTCACAAACCCTCTGATTCAGTTTCAAACACTACTTTTTCTGGTAAATAATATGGTGATATTTTGATGCTTTTCCTTCTTTGAGGTGCTAATAGTATCTCCATTAATGGTTCTATCTTTTGGATTTAAGAAACTGACCATATATGTATGCATATTTATACCATTTATCACTATAATGGTTAGGCATTTCGATATTACTGTCACAGTCGTTACGAAAGACTATCCTTCATTTTTTGTCTTCTTTTAGCTCAATTAATTGTTGGTTAGCGAATGCATTCTTTTTTATTTAGATTTGCAACTAGAATAATCATAACTTTTGCAATTTGTTTTTGCTTGATTTCTTTTTCAATTATTAAAATTTTCTCACCTTGTGTATCTTTCTTGGAATTTCTAGATCTTCCTTACGTTCTTGATAATGCATTGGACTCCAGGGATACTCCTGCTTCATTGCCTCAAAAGGGTAAAGAGTTCTATTTACCTTGACCCACTCAGTTTTGATGCATTGTCCCTTTATACCGTACTTAGCAGCTTTTAGTTAATCTTCATTGTGATGCAGTAGTATGCATGATTCTAGGAATACCTTTTGCTTCTCGTGTCTAATATGGTGCTGATGCTCTCTCATATAGTTTAATGGGATGGATTTATGGAAAATTAAAAGTGTATGTTGGAGAACCATAAAACATAAAGCAACGAATAAACGGTGGAGAAATAAAAATTCTCTACAATGTCAGTGTAAGTTGGAGATATAAAAAATCTTAGATTTGGGGCAATAATGGGTAGGAGAAGTGTTTCCCTTTTTTCTTTTTTTAATTAATAAATATAGTATTATATTGTAAAAAAATAGATTTGAAGGCTAAAAAGTCAAGTCCACTTCAAGTAAAATATTGTCTGATCCAATTTAAATAGACAGTTCTATTAATTTCTCTTTATAGTTCAAAATTTTAAGTTATTTTCTTCTCTATATTTTTAGATATATATTTTATTGATTTTCTAGCATTAAAATTATTTATGAATGGCTAATAAAATTATTTATGATTGGCTAATAAAATTTAAAGTAATTACATATAAAAAATTTGAACTTTAATATTTACATTTTTAAAATTGCTCCTTATTTAATTTTCAAGTTAAATTCAGTCTATTTTTAAAAGGAGCCCATTACCCGTTTTCTGCTGACTTTACAAATCCTGCTACTTTTCCATAGTTTGAAAATTAAATACTCCTTTACTAACCGTTTCTTTTAATCTATACCTATTCCATTTATTGCCGTTTCTCCCTGTCTTCAATCACGTACCCCCATTTATTAGCCGTTTATCTCTCCGTATTCCATCTATACCTTTCCCCAATACATTAGCGGTTTGTCTCTCTTGCTTGCTTTTTCTCCCTTCCTCCTTTTATTCTTCTTTCAGAACAGATTCTCTTCTCAATTTTCTCCTCATTTTTTTCCTGGCTTTGGGAGACCAAATCTCAAAAAACACCAACGCTAGAGTAGCAAGTTAGTTTCCGTGAGAGAGGACCCAATACATTGGCTCGCATCATGCTTTTGGGGCATCATCACCTGCAAACTAGTAAGTAGTCCAATATGCTTTTGCTTTCATCAACGACATTTTTGGTGGATTGGAACTTTTTTCAGCTCTTTCTTCTTTGTAGATTTCGGTCAAATTCAATGGCTTTTATTAATCTTCTTTTTCATTTCCATCTTTTATAAATTCAATTCACTCTAATCTTGGCACTCAGTAAACCATCCTCAGCCTTATCTAGTTCGTCTTACTTAAAATTTGTTCCTAAATCTTGTTGATAGATTAGCTCCATAGGTAGCTTTTTTTCTTTTCTGGGAATGGTAATAGTTATGGTAGTATAAAATTGCTTAGAATCATATTCGGCCAGTTTCTACCATTTATTTTTATCCAAAATTTAGGAATAGGCTTTGAAATTGGCAATTAAGAAAAGAGAATGACCGTGAATAGTACCTTAAAACAGAGAGGAAGAATAGGTTGGTTGAGAAAAAATGGTTTGGCACCAACAATGATGCAACTAAATTATTCTAACACTCATAAAAGACCTGCCTTCCCGAGATTCTAACCTCAAATGAAGCATAAAAGGGTTTGGGAAACTTAGGATAAGACAGCTCCACACTGACGACTAAAAGACCTTGGTAGTGGTTCCACTTTTGGACCTGTATCTTTGAATTTTGGGTCAAAGCTGTCCATATCTACATTTGCTGTCCATGCCCAAGTTGGAGTAGTTTATTAGGTTTGTTCTAAGTTGCCAAAGTTTGTGGACTATTTAGGAAATTATCGAAACCCCCTGAAGATTAGATTTAAACCACTTGATCTTAGGTTAATCTATTTAGGACTGCGTAGAACTGCAGTATTAGATTTGTCATCAGTACATCGGAATTCACATTTCACTTTTAGAGTACAGAATGTACATATTTATCTAATTTCTGATACTCATATTTAGATATTCTTACATTGGGAGTATTTGAACTTTCCAAACAAAAGAATCATGCATTGGAAACATAATGCAATTCTATCATTAAATATCATAAGTTGGCTTTAGCTTTAGAAGTAAATTGAGTAGCTGCATAAGAAATTTTTTTTTTTTTATATGGTAAAGGTAATTTCACTTCTCTTTCTGGGTCTATTTGTTGGAATTTTTGATAGTTGAAATGTTTTCGAGATTAATGCAACTTATTAGCTGTCTTTTTAAACTATGTTACCTAGACTCTTTTCTTTTTTTTTTCCTTCTAAAGTATGATGATCTAAATATATGGAAGAACTTTAAGAGGTTTAGTATACCCATGTTGGACGCATCCTTATATTATATCTGACACTAACCCTCGATTCTAAGTAACAGCCTTTTAATACTGTTTTGAGATAGTCTCTATGTTCGATATTATTCTTGCAGGTCTATGATATAACAGGTTTTATCAGCCCTTTTTGTTTCAAAGGATATGGAAAAGTAAGTGATAAAGAAAAAGTGGAATGGAACAATCGGTGCAATTTTGTCCTATGTTCTTTTCTTCTTTTCCTTTTTCTTGTATAAAAAATTGTTCAAAATATAACTTTCTTTCCTAAATTTCTTTGCAACATTGATCTAGATAGCCTTATCTTGTACAGGGGATTTTCAACTTTCCATGCTTTAATTGCAGCATGGGCTTCTCTCTACCTCTTACTATTCTCAGATCTTTTTGACGAGGATTCCAGTAATGACTTGATTGTTAATAGATTCCAAATCCCAAGATAGCTCAAAAGAGGTTTTCTTTTTATCTTTTTACTGATGAAATGGTTCTGGGTTTCTTTTTTCTGTTTTTAATGGTGGTTTTTCTTTTTTTTTTGCAGGGAAAATCAAGTCCATCTTTCACGGATTCAACTTTCTTTGGGGTCTCACTTTCTGACCATGCCAAAGCTGATTTCAGTTCTTCTGCATTAAGATGCAAGGTTTCATTTGATCTTCTAAGAAATTAAGGTTTCAAATTTGAAATTAATTTTCCCTCATTTCCCGATTAACCACGGGTCAGTGTCTCGGATTTCCCCTTTTTTTTTTTCTAACGTATCTTTTCCTTCTCTGTCTGTTAATTTCCCAAAAACAATTTTATTGTTTTAAAGAATGTTTTCCGCCTGAATGAGGGGAAGAAAATAAGGACTTGGAACATGTCATGTACAATTTTATCTGAATCCGGGACCGGTAGTGGCTCATTGACAACATCGTTTGCAAGGGCTGTGGCGCCAAAGGGACATGTATATACCTTTGGTTTCCATGAACAGAGGGCTGCCTCAGCTAGGTAAGCCTTAATGTTTATTGTTTGCAAAAGTGCATTGTGATGAAATATGATATAGTAATTGCTTAGGTTAAACTTGAATACTGGGTTATCTTGAGTTGATGTCTTCATAGATCTACATTTTGTTGCCGTGATACTTCACTGTCTCTAATTGTATCGGTTTACGGATCTTTATTAGTTTCATTAGTGAGTGCATTGTTATGAAATTTTGGTTTCAAAGATTGTTATGAAATATGATTTTAGAAGCGCTTAGGTTGAGCTTGAATTCTAGGTAGATTTAAGAAGTCTGTTCAGGTAGATGTATTCTTTGAAATACGACATTCTGTTGCTGTCATGCTTTGTAGTCTCAAAATTATCTCGGTTGGAACCTTGCGTAGGACTCATATATGATGCATATTTTATCCCATTATATGGTTTCTGTTTGTCTAATTGATAATAGAAAGATCCAAGGATGGTTGTTTATTTTTCGTTGATTCTTACGTGTTGGTTCGTGAAAGGAATGTTTTATAATTTTTCACTCCTTCAACAGAGAAGACTTGAGAGGACTGGAATAAGCACTTTACTCACCATGGGAGTCCGAGATATATTCGGGGTGAGGATTTCCGATCAGTTTTCAGGGTTGGCTGACTCAGTATTTCTGGACCTACCGGAACCTTGGCTAGCCATTCCTTCAGCTTGAAACATGTTGAAACAAGATGGAACTCTGTGTTCCTTCTCGTGTGCATCGAACAAGTGCAATGTTCATGTGACACTCTTAGATCTCGAGGTTACTGGGTAACATATTAGAAATAAGTTATCCTATCTTGTTCAAGCAGTTTTTTCTTTTAAAGCAGTTTCAAACTCTTTGGAACAAGCCTGGTGCAACACAAGCCAACAGTGTGGAGAGTGCTGATGCAATATTAGCTTATCAAGGTAGCCTCTTCATGATTCCCCCTTGAATAGTGGTGGCCTATCTGTATACCACTGATATGTTAATTTCATAATTACTTTTTTATAATTAAAAATTATTTTCCCTATCCTAAAATTTTGGGGTTCTCTTTACTAAGTTGGAGCACTGTAATGTGTGAAATTCAAAATATATGAGTACTAGGATTGTACTAAGAATCAATTTGTATGGTGGGTTGGTCACTATTTTGCATGTTAGCCGTAATAAAAAAATAAAAAAAAAGAATTATGAAGGTGTTGACAATGTCGGCAAGGGTGCTGTAACTACTGAACCATTTGAGGTGCAAGATGTAAAAAAAGCACTTTTTGAGTAAATTAAGGTGAATATGTAAATTTGTGCTTCTTGAATCAATGGGGCTTTTTCGCTTCTATACAAAAAAGTGTGCCTAGGACTTGGCTTGTGCTTAATCAGTTGAAAGGATGGCATAAAGAAATGCAAAACATGTGATAACCCAACATGTCAATCTTACGTGTGCCAAACTCTTATGGGTTGCATCATCTTTTCCTCTATTTCTCTTCTTTCTTATCTTTCGATGGTAAAGTGATGCATTGGTGTGTTATACTGACTCTCTTATAGGGTTGAATTATTTACTTGCTCCATCTTTGTAACCTTAGGTCGCTAAAAAGATTCTCCAAATAACATGTTGCACCTAGTTGGACCTTAGAAAACAAACTAGCTCTTCTATTAAGCTCCATGTAATTAGTTATTTGATTTGTTGAAGCTATTTGTTAATTTAGATGATTTGATTATGCACTTCCTCAATTTACATATACCCTTGATCATCTCTTTCAAAATGCCCTTTTAATGCATTCGAGATCTTGCATATGCGATTTGATTTGTTTAGCCTCACATCGAGATTGTCCATTTAAAATTATTTGATGTTAAACTTCCCTTTGCCTGTGGTGGCCATATTTTCAGCACTATTGAATTTAGTCTTTTGGTCTATGTCCGGATCTTTAGGCACTATATTTGAAGCCAAACTATGAGCGTGCTTGGGCAAACATGGGTATCGATTACGCCAACCAGGTTTGTTATATCCTTCATTTGTTCTCTCATTGTCTTGACATTCATGAAAAGGAACCGCATTTCTTTCTTTATGTCTTCATTTCCTTTTGCATATTTTCGAGATGGTCAATCCTTCTAAATGAAAATTTATGGGTATGTGATCAGAATTAAATCACCTTGTTTTTTCAATATATAGGTCTCAACATATTTTGTAAAAATAATTCGTTCGAAATAACACTAATCTCGATGGAAAGATGAAAGCTTATTTGATTGGTCAAGTAATAAATTTTTATGGTCTAAAATGAAACCCATTATGTATCCAAGATTAATTTCTTTTTGGTAAGGATACTCCCTTATTTGACACACCATTTACCATGTACATACCTCACAAATCATCTTGTAAAAGTTGGCACGAGATATGTATTTGTATCAAGAAAAAGCAGTTGGGATGAATTGAATAAAATGAAAAGTACACTAATTTGAAATGTACTCGGCGTGTGGCGTAATGACCAGACTTATTCCCATGTTCTCTCCTACTTTTCCTTTATTTCTAACGTTCCTTTCTCCTTTATTAGCTACTCTTTTGATTAGTTTTATGTACGTCCAAAGAGGCCCATTCCTCCCTAAAATTTACTGAAACCAACTACTCTACCCCTCTAAATATTTTATTTTACCGATGAAAATAAAATAAAAATATTATAAATATTGTTATGTTATAAACTCTCAGTTAAATCAAGATCCATTGTCATTAGCTTCTCTCTCTCGAAAAAGGAAAAGAAAAGGTTTGAATTCATGAATCAATGGTTCTTTAGAAAAAATTTTTTTTCTTCATCTCTTTTTATTCTGTTTGGTTTCTCCGATCTAGGAAAATCGAGGGAAATTTGTATCAAACTTGACATTAGTCCTTGTTCTTTTAAATAATTCTGAGTCACCGTGAGTTGGCAAATTTCGATTCATCCAAAGATTTTCCTAAGCCAAACAGAGACTTAAATGTTTTTAATTTTGAAAATTTTGTTCTTGAAATATTGAAAAAATACATGTCTTTCAAAGTGGATCCCTTTATTCTCTCCGATTTCCCCTTAATTTTTGTCTAACGTCTTTTTTCCTTTACTGGTTTGTTAATTTTCTTTCTTATTCGCATTGGCTTTATCTCTGTCATATTCCACCTCGGAATAAGCTATTCCGCATATCCTTCCTTTTCTTATTAGGTTCGAATTTTTGTCTTAGGTTTATGGGTTTTAGTGGCTTGTTCAAACTAATTTTTTCTGTCTGGGACCGGCCAACCTGTCATAGTTATTCCCGCTAGGGATATCCCATTCGAGGATATCTGGGTTCGTTGTTATCCCGTATTGGTATATCCCATACAGGTATATCCCATTCTTAGAATATCCCGATTCCCACTTTTTTTTTTTCCTAAGTCTCTTTACCTTCTTTGTCTTTAATTCCTCAAAAAAAAAAAAAAAAAAAGTAATTTAAAGAAGGTATTAATTACCATAAATGTTACCGTTGTCACATGGGGATTTAGAAAATTAAGTTCTCTCTCTTCCGTTCATAGCTTCCCCATTTCTTCACCTATTCATCCACCTCTTTAAATTAAGTTCCCCTTCATTCTCTCGTTGTTTTTCCATTCTTTTTGATCTCTGTTAATCCTCTCTTTCGTTTTCTTTATTCTCTTTCCCTTCCTTTCTTGTCCTTTCGTGACAAACCCCGCATAATCGCCGCGCCATCAACACCTCCCGTCGTCTTACCTCCGATCAAAGGTCGGTTTCCTTCCCATTATTCGAAATTTGAATCCTCAAATCTATCTCTTCTATCCATAGCACCCCATTTATTCGCCGACTCCTCTCTCTCTCTCTCTGTCTGTTTTGAATTTCTTCCTCTCATTTTTTTCTAGTTTTGGGTCACCGAATGCCAAAAAAAAAACATGTAAAGACGCTACACTAGGTTTTCTTCCGTTTCGGTTTTTGTGATTTTTGAAATTCTCTCGCTTAATCGATGACTGATTTGTGTATGAATCATCACTTGTACTTTGTCTTTGTCTTTGCCATTTCATTTTGTAAAGTCTCTAGTTTTAGTAAAGTCTCTTCTTTCCTTTCCCTTTTATCTCACTTAAGATAATGCTTTAAACTTTTTCACTGTCTTTCTTTCTAATGTGATATCCGGATAGCCCATTGGTCTCGTGGATAAAAAGCGCTTCTGGGATATGCGATGACTCTTCCGTCCATAAATAAGCTCGTTTTTAGTTAGTATCTTTCTTGCCCTGTGTATACATTCATGGATTCCTTTCTATCTCTTTTGCAGTGCAAAATCAATAATAAATAGAAGTTGAAACCGCTTATGGTATTGGAATTTTTGAAAACATTGTCTCATTTCGTCTCATTCATTTTTTTAATTTAATGAGATATTTTCTTTTGGTGATTCGGTCTCCTGTCTTTCCATCCGTCCATGGCTCTTTTATTGTTAATCCGCCTAGTTGTTCTTTTCATTCTTGTTTTAGTTTCAGATGTATGCTTCTTTTTACTTCTATTTTCAGTGTGTTTTTGTCATGGTTTTTTGTTTTCACCTTTAGAGGATAAAGTCATTAAGAAAAAAACTGGAAGACTTCTAGCCTGAGTCAAATCTTGAACTATACAGAGAATTAACTGAGTCAAATCTGTATTTAGAAACTGGAAGACTTCTAGCCTTCGACTTGTACACTGCCAAATCAAAACTAACCCGAATCTGATTTTCACGAATACAGTGCCATGGCTTTTCAAAACTTGCATCCAAAAGAGAACCTCTTTTTAACGAAACGGTCATACTTTTTTCTCTCCTATGACCAAGTTGCCTCCGCTTCAAACGAGTTGACTTCGACTCTGTAACGAACGAGGGACGTCCAATTTCACCGGTCACTATAGAACCTTCCAGAATATAAAGACTGTCAGTCATTTTACCTCTTAACAAAATGAGAGCTCCACGAGATACCTCAATGTCGCTCGACTCAATATTGATTCTGCATCCTTTCGAGTCTAAAATACTCAAGTAGATGAGATTCTTTCGTAAATCAGGTACATACCTAACATCTAATAGTGTCTTAATCGTTCCATCGTGCATCCTAATTTTAAAAAGTACTCAATACCAATTACCTTACTAGATGAATCGTTTCCCATGCGCACAACTCCACCTTTAACCAAATTGTATATGGAGAACCATTTTATATTGGGACACATGTGGAAAGAACATCTCGAATCTAGGATCCACTCGGATGTAAGCTTGGAGTTTTCGCTCGTTGACACTAACAAGAAATCATCACCGCTTTCGTTGGCCAAATTAGCATAAGCTATATCTTCCTCGTTACTCTTAGCAATCCTTTTATTCGCAATTTATAACAATCTGCTTTAACGTGACTTAACTTCTTACAATAGCGACACCTTTTGTCTCGCTTCTTTGATGCTACAAAAACTAGATTAATCAAAGTTTAAGGAGAAACATTTGTTTTTCATGCCAACAGTTAATAGTTCATGGCTTGATGGATAATAAATTATGCATGTTTTGTCTTTAAACACCAAAAATTAATTCTTTTCTAGTATTTGTCCTACATTGAGGACATTTTTATCTATTTGTTCAAATAAAACATCTTAATTGGTGTTTTACCCGACGGTGTCTCAACTATCATAGCTCCTCTCTTTTAACTTATATGAACTCATCATCACCAATTTTGACTTTGGAACAAGTTTTGTCCAACTCCTTGAATAAGTAGATATTTGATATCATATGATGAGTGCTTTTATTATCAATGAGCCATGCACTTGAGGAGGTTTTTGTTGCATAACAAGAAGAAACAAAAACTTCCTCATCCTATTGTTGTAGGATATTTGATCCTTTAGCTTGTTGATCTTGTTGTTGGTTTTTCTTGCAAACTTTCTCCATGTGGCCTAGTTGTTTACAAGACTTGCATTGTATGTCTGGTTTGTAGTAACAATATTTCTCCAGATTTTTTTTTTTTTTTGCAAAGTGAACATGACGTAAATTTTCCTTATTTCCATTTTTTACATTATTCTTGTTTCCTCTCTCTTTTGATTTTTCGTTCTTGTACTCATGTTACATTTTGCCTTTCCCTTTGAACATAAATGCACCTTTTATTGAATCCTTTTGCATAATAAAGCTCCTTTACTCTTGAGCCCTAAAAGTATAAATTAGTTTTGCCAGAAAAATCTTAGTCAAGTATTTGAAGTCTTCAAGTTTACAACTCTTTTGTCTTTCATCTCCTTTCCAAGTAATTTGAGCTTATTCACTATGTTCATGAGTCTGTCTTTGTACTCTTTCAAAGTTTTGGACTCTTTCCTCTTCAAAACTTAAAATTCTCTTTTGAGGTTAAGCGCTTGTATTTGTCTAGTAATGTCACCACCATGGAAGTCCTCTATGAGCATGACATATCATGATTCTAATTAATTTTTTCTTCAGAAATGGATGATTTGTTACAACTTTTGGCTTTATACCTTTTTTCCTTTTCTTCGCTATGATTCTTTGTCTGAGTTATAATTGGATTGACCAAAAGTTAGTCTTCTTTCTTTCATTTTCAACCACATTGCAAAGATAAAAAATATTCAAATATGTCTTCATGTTGACAAAATTTATATTTAATCGTTTTCACTTAAAAAGGTAAGTGATGGAGGCAAAAAACAACTATCTGAAACCATTTGGTGTTGATAAATGCTAGCTAATTTCTTACTCAACTCTTAAAGATCTCAGACAGAGGCGGTTGGGTGGCATGGGCCCTGGGCCCCCCTAAAATGTAAACATTTTAGGCCCTTAAAATTTTTTAAAATTTTTAAATTAGTAAAGGTAAAATTACACTTTGGCCCCCCTAAAATTATAAAAATTTGATTTAATCCTTTACAAATTATAAAGATATTAATTTTAAAAAATTAAAATTTCATTTGGCCCCCCCTAAAAAAATTTTCTGGCTTCGCCCCTGGATCTGTAAGCCCTTTAAGATCAAATAAGGTTCTTGACACCAAATTCTTGGAAGGGATAAAAGAATCAAAGAAAAAGCTTAGAGAGGAAAACATAAAAGAAGAGAGAAATAACATAAAAAGAAGAGAGAAATATAAGAACAAGGTCGGTTGTTTAGGCTTAAAGAAAAGATGTAACACATTTATATTAGAAATCCTTAACTAAACTATATTTTATGCATCAACCATTTATGTCCACATCATCGTTTTTATCTAAAACATAAACCTTATCCAAATTTTAATCATATTATTATATTAAAGCTTCTCCAAAATTTACTTCAAGGAGTATAATTAGTCACTAAAAAATAACAAATCTAATTAAAATAAAATAAACAATATTTTAAATACTAAAAATAGAATTATCTGCAACAAATGCCTTAGCTTTTTTTTCTAAACTATCACATCACATATATTCTTTATTTTTGGTATAATAACTGAAAGCATTACATCGGAATATAATTAATTCTATATAGGAATCAAACAAGATTTTTTAAGTTCTAGTTAAAAAAATTTTATTATAGATTCATCTGATTTAAGGGTTAGTTAGAATAGAGGTTGTGCTTCTGTAACGGCTCAAATTTCAGTGATATCGGAACAGTGATTTGAGATCACTAAATCTGACATGTGAGTTTAGATATTAGTAAGTAAAAGTTAAGTGTGGTTTTAGAAATATTTTCGAATTAGTAAAATTATGAATTAAAAGAAATTTGTAGATTAAATGAGATAAAAATGAGGTATCGAGACCTTGAATTCATAAACCGAGCCATAAATATTTTTAGAAATATTTATGGAGTGTTAATAAGTTACTATTAAAGTTTCATTAAGAAATTTTAACATTTTGTTATTAATTGAAGAAAAGGACTAAATTGAATAAAGTGTAAAACTATAAAATATGATTAAATAGCTTAAGAGATTATCAAGGAATGAGTTAAAAGGTAAATAGACCCAAATTAGGTGGGTTGGACGGCATGAGTGTGAAGGAAAATAAAAATCAAGTGTGAACAAGGGGCAAAATTGGAAATAGGGTAAAATTTAATTGTAAAATATGATGTAATTGGAAATCTAAAAATTTCTTCAATTTTCTTCATCCTCTTCGCTAAAAACGACCATTGAAGAAACCTTAGAGTTGTTTTTCATATTTTTACTGCAAGTAAGTTCAAACTTGATTATTCTTGAAATTTTTGTGATTTTGAGACTTTTACAACTAGGTCCTATCATTTAATTCATTAGTTTTTGATTTCATGGTTGATTTTGAAAGTTACCATGAATAATTACTAGAAGTTTATGATGATTTAGCATGGAATTAAAGCTTTAATTTGTTTATATGTTGATTTTATTGAAAGAATTATATAGCAGGTGAATATTTGGGGACCTAATTGAAAAGAGCTTGAAATTAGGGTTCTATGTGGAAATTATAAATTTCAATGGTTTTGAAGTAACTTAAAATGTCTAAGAAAAGTGTTAGTTGAGAATAAAAGGTTCTATTGATGAGTTAATTGGTCAGGGACCAAATTGTGAAAATTGTGAAATTTGGGGTAAAAGTGTAATTTTTGGAATTAAAGGGTATAAATTGTGAGATAAAATAAAATTAAAATGAATGCTAATTAATGAATGATTTTTCAATTATAGATCAAGAAATTGAAGTAAATCGTGGAAAGGAGAAAATAGTCGAATAATTTTCTTGAACTTCTACAACTATTGCGAATTAGCCCAGGTAAGTTCATGTGGATAAATTTTAGTGATCATTGTTATTCTTATAAATTTTATAATGAGTTATACTATATGATTATGATAAAATCATGAACAATGTAAAAAAAATATGAAATTGAAGAAATGATCAAATTGAATGAAACATCGGATTGAGTACTTCTGTCCAGGGACAAACGATGAATTGACAGAAAAATACCATGTTTGGACCATGGCAACAAGTGATAAGTGATTCCAAGATAAGACCATATCTGGGCTATGGTTTCGGATTAAAGTGATACAAGTGATCCGTATAAGACCATAGCTGGGCTATGGCATCGGAGAAAAGTGATAAGTACTCCCGAGTAAGACCATACCAGGATATGGCATCGGTATGATATATGACTCGTGTAAGACCATGGTTGGGCCATGGCTTCGGAAAGTGAAACGTGATCATGTGCAAGTCCATAGTTTTACTACGGCAAAATGAAGACGAAGTACTCAATTCCGTATAATTTCTTAATTTGAAAAGAGATGGTAAGCGATAAACGGGTCCAAAAGAATGAAGTTTAAGTGTGAATAATATTAAGTGAAATTGACTTGGTTTGTGAATGACAGGAGAAATTAGTGAATTGTATAATATACGAATGTTTTACCATATTTGGTAAGTTTACGTTCTAAGCCTATGAACTTACTAAGCTTTCACAATCTTACTTGAATGTGATTGTCATGTCTTGTAGATTAACGTGGAATCGGAGGATCGGATCATCACCAAGAATTACACTATCCAGACGTTCTACGGTAGTTTTTAGGTTATTATCTTTTGATTTATATGGCATGTATAAGTATTTGGTTGGATAAAGTTATAGATGGTTAAAGTATGTAAAGGGGATGGCATATGTGTATGAAACATAGTTTAATGGTTAAGTAGTAGTGTGTTAATATAAAATGCATATTATGGGCATAAATTGGTTGATTAGTTGGTTGTAATTTGTATATAATTGTGTTTAGGTGCAAGTAATGGATGAAAGGGTGAGAAAAGTGGCCTAAAATGACCTATTTTCGTCCACATGGCTAGACACACGGGTGTGTGTCTAGACCATGTGTGACACACGGCAAGCCCACTAGCGCGTGTGAAATAACCAGTGTGTCCCATGTATCCTTAAATGTGAAGTCAGGATAGTACACGGGCAAAAGACACTACCGTGTGTCTTGGTCATGTGAAGGACACGGGTATCAAGCATGGTCATGTGTCAAAATCGTGTGAAAATGGCTTAAAAATGGTGAAAAATCAGTTTACCACACGGCCTAGCCACATGGGCGTGTGCCCAAGCCATGTGCCCCTTTGATGCTTAAGAAATTACAAGTCGACTGCTCATGGGCCGCCACATGGCCATGGGAGCCACACGGTGGCTATACGGACATGTACCCTAACTTCAAGAAAATTTTTCAAAGCTTTCCAAAGTTACCGATTTAGTTCCAAATCACTTTTAAAGGTGTATTAGGCCCCGTAGGCCCATATTAGGGATTTTATGGTGAAATTTGAAAAGTTTTGATTTGGAATGCAAATTTATGACTCGATTTTGTAAAAATGCTAGTGTATAAGTCTGGTAATGCCTCGTAACCCTATTTTAATGATGAATATGGGTTAGAGGTGTTACAGCTTCTTTGCGTAATCACTGAAATTGTAGCTAACTAAAGGTTGACGGTTTACTGTGTCGGTTTCGAGGACTGAATTCCCTATGGGGCCTTCATTATATAACATATAAGAATAATAAGCATCGTATAATGGATCCTATATTCCTAATAGTTACCTTTTCAATGAGTATGTCGTCATGTATTACTCTACTTTTCTCTCGGTAAAATTTATAGTCCAAGCCATAGATAATTGTGCACAATACTTGTTAGGGTAAGGTTTGCATTGTGCATAAATGAAATGATCACGTCTTAATTTCTATGATTTATGGCATGCAACTTCTGAATTTATAATTTAAGCCAACCAAATAGTTTCTGAGATAGCTACCTATGTATTTTGTAAGTAGAATATGACAATTGACTATGGTGGATGTCTTTTCATGGATTTGTGTAGTTCTAAAGTCCTATTCTCTTATCTTTTAAAAATTATTATGATTAACTACCATCGTAGCTTATTGAGCTGAGTAAATAAATAGTTGTAAATGTTTAGTTTTAACAATGTTTTCTGGCAAGAGATTGTAAGGTTTTGCCTGAATATGTTTTTATGGACCTTTGTAATTTTTTTTTTTTTTTGCCAACCTTTTTTAATGTTGGTACATCAGACTTGTTTCTTCTGATGGCATCAATACTTACTATATATAGAAGTGACGTTGTGAAACCAATTATTTTTGTATACAACAGATGATTGATCCTAGTGGAGTCGCAAATAGGTTAGTAACATATGTAGATGGTTAGAAGGGAAGTGGCATCCCAGAGCATTTAGGGCCCAATATATAACATTTGAGTTCTATGATATCTCGAATTAGGGCCTAATTGAAATAGTAGTTTCGGGACTACAAATCTAAGATAGAAATAATTATTTTATAATTATTTTTAGTTCTATTATATGATTGCATGACTGTGTGGAAATTTCGTGAAGAAATTCTATGCATAAAGTGCTTAATTTGAAATTAGGGACTAAATTGAATAAGTTGCAAAACTTGCATTCTAGAAATTTTTAGTATGAAATTGCTTTGGAATATTAATTAGAAGGTCTTAAATAGAAATTTAACCAATTTCTAAAATTTTGGACAAAATGGGCATGTACATGAAAAATTTCAAAGAAAGACATTAAGGGTATTTTTGTCATTTGGTAAATATAGTCATTAAAATTGGAAAAAATAACACAAAAATAGACTCATCTTCTCCATAGGCTGTTGAACCATAGCTAGGGTTTCAACATTTTCAAGCCTTGATTGTAAGTGATTTCAAGTCTCGTTTTTAATGTTCTTTACGTTTTTGGAGTCCTAAGAACTTGATTAAACTTGTTCTAGCAATAATTTAACCTAGGGTTTATATTTGGAAAAATACCCATAGGTGAAATGTGTTTATTTTTATGTTTTATGGTAGAATATGAAGTTTGAAATTGTGTTAAACGACTTTTGCTAAGCGATTTTACGTGAAAACGAGTAAAACGACATAATCAGTAAAAATACCTAATGTTCATAAGTATATGTTAGAGTGAGAATTTTATGTTACCATAGAAGGTAAAAATTATCATCATGTCATAAAACATAAGAAAATAGGATGAAGTTTAATTTCCGAGCCTTGGGGCAAAAGTGTAAATATGTAAAAGTTTAGGGGCAAAATATAATTTTGCCAAAGTTTGAGTCAAGGACTGTTTTAATAAATGTGAGTATTAAATAAGCTAAATTTGTCATTATAGATCAAGAGAAACGAGATTCAAGTTGTGATCGAGGGAAAAATAAAGTTTCCGAGGAATAGGCTCGATTTCTAACATTTTGTACCGAGGTAAGTTCATGTGTAAATGTGATAACATAATTGTTATTTTGAGTAATTTAATGATATTGATATGATATGATGATTATTATTATAAAATATTATGATTTGTGGTTATTATTGAGTAATATTCAAATTATGTATGCTACTTGATAAATATGAATTGCTACCGAGTATCGGTTTCGAGATTCCGTGGAAGAAGGCAAAGATGTGCATGTCACTAGGATATTTGAGTTCCGAACTCGTTGAGTTGAGTCCGAGTTCACTTATGGATGTGAACGCCCGAGCTCGTTGAGTTGAGTCTGAGTTCACTTATGGGCGGGTTACATGGTAGCTTGGCTACATAATTTCCGCAGGCTATTGAGTTTGTCTAGCTGCAGGTATGGCACTTATGTGCATGCAATCCGCGTATTCGAATTATATTCTGATGTGTTCAACGGGTGAACCTTAAGTGAATAAGGAGAATACTTAAAACGAAGGTGACATGTTGGTAAGTGTGGTGTGAATGAGAAAATTTGATGTGCATGTGCTTAAACCCGGGTTGAAAACTTGGTATGATGAAATCGTGGTAAGATATTAAATGTAAATGTAATATGAATGTCTTGGTGTTGTTTATGTAAATGATGTTTTATGTTGGATTGCATGATTATGTTACTTGCTATTTGCATGTGAACTTACTAAGAATTTATGTTTACTCCTCCTTTCCATTCTTTGTAGTTTTAACAAGCCACTCGGAAATCGGGAACGGTCTGGAGACTCGCTCACACTACCCGTGGATCATTTTGGTATAGTGGCTTGTATATTTTGAGTATGACATGTATAGCATTATAATCATTTTGTGTATATAATCTTATGATATGGCTATTGAGTGGCAAGGAAATACTTTGGTAAAGATTAGCCATTGGAATGGCTAGTCAAAAATCATATTTGGTATTATGTATGCTTGTTGTGCTATCTAATCCATGGAAATTCATAATAAGGTGAAATTTGCTATAAAACAAGATCACACAAAGAAAGAATGACGTGAATTTGAAAAATCACTAAAAATATTAGAGACAGAATTAGATGGTGATTAGAATATGAAGTTGAAGCTTATTATGTCTATTTTCACAGGAAGAAACAAAACAGTAAATGAGTTGTATTTCATGATATATTTGGGTTTTTGTGAAGCAGGGTCAGAGTGATTTCTGAATCCCCTATTTTGACTTTATAAATTCACTAAAAATTGTACAAAAATAATTAGGAGTCATACTTTATATTTATGGATTCCTTTTTGAGTCTACTTTTAAAAGAAAAAACGGAATAGTCATATGAATTCTGCACAGAGAGAAAAGTGATTCATAATGAACAGAGGTCGAGCAATCGAACATGAAACATGAGAAAATTTAACTAATAAACTGTACTAATTGGCCTAACCAAAAATTCTAGAAAAAAATTAATAAATAGATATATGAGTCTAGTTTCAAAAAAAATTTACGGATTTAAATTTCGAGTTTCGTAACTCGATATATGAATTTTTTTAGCGACTATGACGCAGGTGGACAGTTTATTACAAAAAGTAAAATAAATTATCTTAAATTATTTAAGTGATAATTTAAGTCTGTTAACGCCTCGTGCTCGACTCCGACGACGGTCTCAGGTAAAGGGGTGTTACCTAAAAAACCTTACGGTACGTCCACCTATACATACATTCCCAAATGTGTGTTTGCTGGTACAAACTTTGGAACTGATGTTTGACTGACTGTGCATTTTATTGAGGAGAGCATACATTTCACAAGTGGTCCGAATTTAATAAGTATAAAAATAATTTTTAATTATTTTTTTAAAAGAAGTAAAACAAAGAAAGAATTCAAATATCCGAATCTACATCCGTTATCCACAAAAATCTTTGAATCTGTTGTAAATAGTAATAAAAATACCATCATCCTAAAAAAAATAGCAGATATCCACAAATATCCGAATCTACATTATCCATCCCAAATTAGTGTCGCTTATGCGATTCCAGCATGAATTAGATACTGTAATTGATAAATTATAATGAGACACCTATTCAAATGATTCATAACTTGAAAAACAAAAGGAGAGGAAAAAAAAGAAAAGGAAGCTTCAAGCATTCATTAATGTTGCATGGGACATTTCGTCGAACATTTTAATAGTCTAAAACGAACTTAGTATCGCTTTGGATTTCACTCAATAATAAACTCTAATTGATATATTATAACGAGTCACTGGTTAGCCATTTCAAGTTTCAAGAATTCAATATTGTTTGGGACATTTCGTCGAACAATTCATGAGTGTCCAAATATCTAGAAGCACTGAAAGCCAAAGGAAGTGGGAAAGTACTATAAATGGAAAGGACAGAAAGCAATAGAGAAAAAATCAATGCCCTTGAAACAATAGCGAATACCAACTACTCATTCTTTAGCATTTGCAGCTTGTTTCTTCTTAGCCTCATCCGCATCTTCAACTGGTGGTAGAGTCTGCATAACCAAATGCACAGAAAAATCAATGCGAGTTTTGAAAAAAGAATTTAGTGTCGCTTTGGGATTTCATTCGATATTACATAATGTACTTGACATGTTATGATGAGTCACTTATTAGCCATTTCAAGTTTCACGAATTCAATAAAGTTATTTGGGACATTTCATTCGAATACTTTAAGAGTGTCCAAATATCTAGAAGAATTCTAATCCAATAGAAGTGAGAAAGTAGAGTGAATAGCAATAAATAAGAGATTACGAGAATACTCAGAATTGACATATTATAATGAGCCTGATATTAGCCATTTCAAGTTTCAAGAATTTAATAAAGTTGTTTGGAGCATTCCATCGAACATTAAGAGTGTCCAGATATCTAGAAGCACCATAAACTGAAAAAAAGTGAGAAAGTACTTTAAACGGAAAGGAAAGAAAGCAATAATGAAGTGATTACGAGATCAGGCTTGTAGATATTGTGGACGACGCATGGTGGCGCGCAAGGAGTGAAGCGATGACGACGACGACGCACGACCACCGCAGAGAGAGATGGAGTCCCCGTCTGGCTGTTTTGCACTAGGTAACATAGATAAATATAATTCTATCTTTAACCAAAATCCGAGTATTTCACCACATGAATATATCAATAATCATACAAAACTTCCCATTCAGTTGATATACAGAGATACAATGGGTTTACCTAAAACTTCCAATCAAAATCTATTTGCAAATCATACCCAACAGAACACAAACAATCCCAACTATTTTAAAGAAAATATACCCAATACTTACTAATGAATGCAAGCACCTAGCAGTATGAAAAAGAAAACATATATGCATACACGAATCTTGACAATCTCCACCGTATATGATCATGAAACCCAAATCGAAAAAAACCTTTGCAATTAGCAAATCGGTTGAAATTCTCTAATTCTTCAATTACTATCAATATTAACAATCATCCCAATTAGATTATTATTATTTTTTAAAACTAAAGTACAGAATTTTTTGAGAAAATTAAGAAACAGAATGTCCCAGTCTGGAATCCTATATGCCGGTTTTGATCGTTTAGTGGGTACTTCGCATTTCTATAAAGAATGGAAAACTATTGAAATAATTATGCTCTAATTTTCTGAACTGTCAAGATATAGGTATTTTAGGAGAAGTCTACTCTCTGTTTGCTGGTAAGTTTAATCTTGAGCGTTAAATGAGGTTAATATTCTTTAATCTACAGTTTATATAAATTTAAGGGCAGGGAATAGCTGTTTCTAATTTCTTGAACACTTGGCTGTTTTCATTTAATCTATTGTCAATAAATATTTAAGGCCACTTTCCTTATACAAGTGCTGTTTGATTTCAAACAAAACCATGAGATTATAGAGAGATACCTTGAGTTGATATGAATGGCCGACGTCCTCAAAAGAGAAACCTTCGTTTTCTACATACACCACGGTAGCTGGTATTTCCTTGTTGATGATTTTGTCAAACCTGAAAAAAAAAAAACAAGTAAATGAGAAGGAATGATCCCGCTAATTCACATCGAAGTGAAAAGGGAAGGAACATTTACTGTCGAGAATTATTCTAAAAAAAAAAATAATTCTTTTTTTTTCTAAAAGAAGAAATTGATGCATAGAAGGAGAAGGAGAAATATAGGGCTGGGCTGACATGGTAGGAGAATCAGAGGGAGCAGCAGCAAGGGCAGCTTCTTTCTCCAAAGCCATGAGGGAAGATGCCGGAGGCAAAGGGTTAAGTGAGAACTCAAAACAAACAATCGGTTCTTCTTTATTTCATCATTCATCTATAAATATAATCACTAACCCTAGTTTCTTGCCTTTTTGCATTGGGAGAAAATTTTATATAAAAATTATATTTAATATAAATTTGTGTAAACCGCACAGTTAGGTCTCAAGCAGTAGGCAGTGATAAATATAAATTTGAGAATATTTCATATAAATATAAATCACAAACCGCACAGTTAGGTTGAAAGGTACTCGCCACATATGCCAAGCTCACCTCCATGCATACCTAGCTAAAGGATAAGCACTGTATAACTTATGGATATTATAAATAATTACTGACATTCCTCAAGCTTTGGAGGGATAAATATCATGAGCATACTCCATTGGCGAGTACCTTTCAACCTTTTCAGGCATACCTCAATGAAGGTACAATTATACAAGTAATTACAAGTTTTTCAGGGAAAAATATTGTGCAATGTTCAAGCACATATTTCAAGGAACTTAGTTTTCAATGCATATTTCTACTTCTCAAACACTTAACGAGACATACTTTCTATTCTTAAACACAGCCTTCAAGGCATACTTCATTTTCTTCTTCGCACTTAGCCTTTAAGGCAAACTTCATCTTCTCAAATACTTAGCCTTCAAGGCATGCTTTGCCTTCTAAGACACTTAGCCTTCAAGGCATACTTCGTCTTCTTAGACACAGCCTTCAATGCATACTTCAACTTCTCAAACAACTAAACTTTTCAAAAACAAAGCCTCTTCAGCACATTTAACCTTTTTAGGTAAATACTGCTTCAAGAACACCTTGCACGCTTATACTTTGCCTCCAAGGCTTCATGCATTCATACTTTGAATGTTTACACCTTGCCTTCAAGGCCTTGTGCGAATTTCACAAGAACAATCAAATCACAAACTTCGCAAAAATTTCCTCCAATTTTACAAAACAAACTAGGCAGAAAATTTTCTAGACAGAACTTGCCCAGAACATAGAGACTTCACTAATACTTTTTGTCTCAGGTAAGGTTACTTTATAACCTTCCCTTCAACTGAGGGCAATTGTTAAACATATCCTCACTTAACATACCTTCACCAGACCTCATCAATTGGGACAACCCCACCAAACAGAATAACCCCGCTAATCACCACCCTCTGCCCAAGGCCACGTCACGCCAAGCTAAACCACTCTGTTGACACTACTCTTTATCCTCGTTACATCAAATCACATAGCCGCCTCTAATATGGCACCCTTTGAATAACAAGCCCACCAATAAAACAAGGACACATGGCTTATAAGTGTTCCCCTTAAATACTCCCCTCAAACCTCATAACAAGAGGGGACCAATCTATCTACTACCAGTTACAACTCTCGGCCCATCGAGTGAACTGCCTCCAACCTTCTTGCCACATTCTTATATTGTATCAACAAAACCCTCAGTTTAATAAAGTTTAGGTTTTTTTTTAATTTATTAGAAAAATGTATATTATTATATAGTTTACATTAAGTATTTTATCTTTTACAGCACTAGAAGAGATCTACTTGAACAACAGTTTTTTATAAAACATCTAGGCCAAACAAATCCTAAGCATCCAATTTCAAAACGAACATGTCAGTTGATCCAATATTTCAAGAAGAAAGCAGCAAAATACCAAAAGCTTATTTGAAGAAACATAATTATTGGTTAAGCAGATGCTTTAAATCAAATTGCTTCCGGGAACTGGGACCAATTCAGAGCAGTAATATTAATAACATCAGGCATGATTCTCTACTTACATACTCCAGACCTCCCAAAGCTGGGAAATGCCAAAACACCATTGCCAAGTCTGATAGAAAACAACCAATAGAGAACCGTAAAAGAGAATGATTAGGAAAAAACAATAAGAAATATGTTTCAAGTTAACCAACAACAAACAATACCAAGCATGTTACAGGCAAAGTTGAAGGAAAAGAAAGTCATTATGATCAAAGTGTAGCAAATTGTAAAGCAGCATTGAACATATTTTGCAAGCCACATACCATTAAATTATAGAAATTGGTAGTCCAAATATTAGTGCATCTTATAGACTAATTTGAACTCCCAAGGCTATGTTAATCAAAGGAAAAGAACAAACCCAGACAATCAGTTCACATATTGATTTTCTTTTTTCAATGTTGTCGTAGTGTATAAATGTTG
This sequence comes from Gossypium longicalyx, assembly GCA_025698465.1. Classification (NCBI taxonomy): domain Eukaryota; kingdom Viridiplantae; phylum Streptophyta; class Magnoliopsida; order Malvales; family Malvaceae; genus Gossypium; species Gossypium longicalyx. The sequence continues at coordinate 91,052,532 of CM046998.1, forward strand.
AGGGTTAAAATCTCCAATTCTTATCAATATCAACAAGCATCCCAATTAGATTATTATTATTATTTTAAACTAAAGTACAGACTTTTTGAGAAAACTAAGAAACAGAATGTCACAACTCACAACAAATTAAAAAGACATGTTATTACCATCCAGAAAAACTACCAAATAAACTCTACATGCGTCACAACTCCCACCGGGTTCCTAGAACTAAAATCAAGCCAACACAGATGCAGTAAACAATTTACATATGGATGCTTTTTGTTTAGGCAATTAGTATTCTGCTAAGCAAAGACTTAAAAGAAATAGAAAATAACACAAAAGCTATAATATTAAACAGAGGGAAACAAACAATCCAAAAATAAAGAACAACGTATACTAGACGATAAACAAACAAAAATGAAGAGCAAGACCGACATCTGTAGATTTGAAAGACGGAATGAAACAGTGATTTCCAAAGCTGAAAACCAAAAACCCTAAGAAAAACCCACTGAAATACAAGTAAAAAAGCATGGAGCTGAAACTAAAAAAGAGATTGATACCTGAAATGAGTCTCCGTTGAAGCAGCGAATTTCAAAAATCACAAAAACCAGAAACGCCAGAGAAAACTTAGGGTTTCTCTCTCACGAAAACTCTCTTCCTTCTATAGCGTGTGTCTTTTTGGCCCGTGGATACCCAAAGCTAAAAAAGAATGACAGGAAAACGTTGAAAAGTGACCAAGAGCGAGAGAGAATCGCCGAAGAAATGGGGAGCAATAGATTGGATAGATAATTGAGGATTTAAATCTCGAATGATGGAAGGAAGCTGGCCTTTAATCGTAGGTAAGACGCTAGAAGGTGTGTGGGCAGGGGCAGGGGCAGGGGCAGGGGTAGCGGTAGCGGTTTGTTAGAAAGGACAATAAATGAGGAAGAGAGAAAAGAAAACAGGAGAAAGAAGAAAAATAGTAGAAAAAAAGAGGAAAAGAGGAGAGAATAAAGGGTGAACCGTGAGAGAGATGCATGAACAAAGAGTTTTTATATTATTTATTTTGAAAACGGTTTAAATTTTATCTGTTTTTTAAATATCGGACTGGATATTAAAATAATAAAATAAACAGTATGTACATAAAGCTGAATAAATCCCAAAGCAAGAGAATGAAATCATAATAAAAGGGCCCATCTGATCAACTAAATCAATGCCCAAAATCTAAGAATCCAAAACCAGTCTAGTACCAGCTGGCATCCACTCCATGTATTCCTCATCCAAAACCCTATCAGACTATCCCACTAGGACAGTAAGTTGAAAAAAGAAGCAATTATTCCACATCATTAAGCTGAAGTTCTATGGTAAGATCAATAAACAAGAAAAGAAAAAAAAGGAGTAGCTAAATAGTGTTTTAAAGATATAGTAGGAGCATCATTAGTGACATCTCCAGATACAACAACATTCCCCTCTTTCTTGATGCTTGCAGAAGCAAAAGTTTATCATTGGGTAATAATCAGCATATTGTCTATGCATAATAACATAATTAATTTAAATATCCTGTTATTGTTTTTAAGCTGAAAAAAAGTTCAGAAAATGAACGGAGGAGCAAAGCATACAAATATTTGCTTAACAACTTTTTTCTCTTTGCGAATCAAATAGCAAACTCAAAACTTTCCCTTCAATGAGATTAGGCTCCGAAGTGTCCACATTTGACGGTCTCTAAAGTAATGACCAAGCATACCACCTATGGCACATAGAAAACAGGAAGTCTGTAATTGATCATATTAAGATAAATAATCAACCTCCAACAACAAAGACCACAAAGAGACCAATTGTTCCAGTGTGAGCAAAATGAAAAGAAAGCAAACAAAGCAGAATACCACAAGCAAAAATCATCTTCAAGCATCATTAAAAACAGAAGTCACTAACTGTGATAATATTTAAGTTCTGCTATAATCAGAATATATGTACACACAAACATTAGGACAACATGAACCTTTCAATTTATGATAAGATTTAAGTTCTTGCAATGCTAAAATGCAAAAGAAATGACTCAATTAAGTTTTCTCAACCTCAAAATAATCCAGTTTAAAAATCAGATCGGGCTTAGGCAAATTGGATTTTAATTGCTAAATAAGCAAAGAGCCCCAAAATATAGAGATGCGAAATGCTTTATCCTACAAGAGCACTCACTATATATTTAGGCCACAATGTAGGAGAAAGGTAAGCATGAACACAACAGAGAAAAATGTTGTACCAGCATTCCTATATAATGAGCTTAAGGCCCTCTCTTATAACAAATGGAACTTAATCAAATCAAATGCCCCCATAGAAAAATGAGCCTAAGTCAAAATTAAAGTGCAAAAGTCATCGTGAAATGATTATCTCGTAACTATATACATTCTGTATTCTAAAAGTGAAATGTGAATTCCATCAGATCGATGACAAATCTAATACTGCAGTTCTAGGCAGTCCTAAATAGATTAACCAAAGATAAAGTGGTCTAAATCTAATTTTCAGTCGGTTTCAAAAATTTCCTAAATAGTCCACAAACTTTGGCAACTTAGAACAAACCTAATAAACTACTCCAACTTGGGCATGGACAGCAAATGTAGATATGGATAACTTTGACACAAAATTCAAAGATACAGGTCCAAAAGTGGAACCACTACCAGGGTCTTTTAGTCGTCAGTGTGGAGCTGTCTTATCCTAAGTTTCCCAAACCCTTTATGATTCATTTGAGGTTAGAATCTCTGGAAGGCAGGTCTTTTAAGAGCGTCAGCACAATTTAGTTGCATCATTGTTGGTGCCAAACCATTTTTTTCTCAGCCAACCTATTCTTTCTCTCTGTTTTAAGGTACTATTCACAGCCATTCTCTTTTCTTAATTGCCAATTTCAAATCCTATTCCTAAATTCTGGATAAAAGAAATGGTAAAACTGCCCGAATTTGATTCTAAGCAATTTTATACTACAATAACTATTACCATTCCCAGAAAAAAAAATGTGCCTATGAAGCTAATCTATCAACAAGATTTAGGAAAAAAATTTAAGTAACACGAACCAGAGAAGGCTGAGGATGTTTTACCGAGTGCCAAGATTAGAGTGTATTGAATTTATAAAAGATGAAAATGAAAAAGAAGATTAATAAAAGCCATTGAATTTGACAGAAATCTACGAAGATGAAAGAGCCGAAAAAAATTCCAATCCACCAAAAATGTTGTTGATGAAGGCAAAAGCATATTGGACTACTTACTAGTTTGCAGGTGATGATGCCCCAAAAGCATTATGCTAGCCAATAAAATTCTTCAGTTGAAAAGGACGGCAAATCTGCCATACTGCTGGTAGAGAAAGACATGGTAAGACGAAATTGAATCAAAGACATGTGCAAACCTATCTGTCAGAAAACAACAGTTGCAAAGTTCAGTTCAAAACAAATAATTACCATAGGGTATATATAAGAACATCATACTAGTAACCCTACCAAGTAAATTGCACAACGGTTTAGCAACAAGCATAAGAAATGAATGAGAAAATGGAAATTAAAAAGAAGTATCCAACAATGTCCTTAAAATTTTTCCATAAAAGAGATTCAAACAGTAAAAGAGACTTTGAAAAGAAAAAGAAAGGCAGGCAACACACAATGCAAATTGCTAGCAGACAGAGACGGCCTTACCTTTACAAACAAATCAAAAGGTAAAATGCGAAGATACTTGGTTACTTGCAGAGAAAGGCAAGGTGGGGAAGGGAGGGATGTTGGCGGGGAGGTCAGAGAAGAGAGGAGAAGACTTTATTATTGATGTTGGGTGTCTCTCCTAACCGAGATGGGTGTTGCTCAGTTTTTAATAAATAATCTCTAGTAATAAGAATGGATGGTCTGCGGTCGTCCGCGTACCTTTTTCTTTTTTCTTTTTGTAATAAAAGGTGCTCTACATGAGCAAAGAGCCACCTATAGAAACAGTAATAAGAGATTGGATGATGAGTTCCTCAGGAATATTGATCCATCCCAATTAGAGGTTCATTAAGCTTCACTAGCAATTATGTGGAAATTTTATGTAATAAATTAAAAAAATTATAATATTTAATATTTAAGTGTATTGATGAATAGGCATTATCAATTAATCAAAAATTTGATTGATAAATGATAATAACTCAAAATTTTAATATATATTATAAATATTAATACTAAGTGTTTAAATAGTTATTAATATTTTAAAAAATTATAATATTTAATATTCCAAGGTACACCACTACCATTATAGACAATCGCTAGTCCAGAGGTTATCGATACCAATCAATTAAAAACATAGTAAAGAATATCAAAATCACTCGGATTCAGTAACTTATATAAGAATTTTTCGTAACTATTTAAATAAACAATTATTATTTAATACAATTGAAATAGTGCATGGTCGGTAAAACATTCTAGTAGCATATAGATTGGATTGGCTGGAATAATGTGCATTTGATGCCCCTAGGACAAAGATTTGCAGCCAGCACAAGAAGGGGCATCCATCTGCTCCTTCAGTCCTAGTTCTTTTAATTGCTTCTGTTTTCTTCCCCAATCCACATCAATTTTTCTTTATGGTATACACTAATTTTTTGAGCAAAGAAAAGATTTCTTGCAGGTAATAGTGTACTATAAGATAAAAAGAATAAGCTGAAAAGGCAGAGAGAGAGAGAGAGAGAGAGAGAGAGATTAAGCTATGACCTTTGGCACAAGACCCTGATTAATTGCTACTTCAGATGGCAAAGATGTAAAGTTGATGGCTGACTGTCAATGTGAACTTCCTCTGACTACATATAGGTTTAAAAACTATCGTGTCAGTCTGCTGCTATCTTAACCAGGAGAGAGAGAGAGAGAGAGAGAGAGAGTTACCATACCGTCCATTTCTCTTCTTAAATCTAACATGAAACTTTCCTTTCTTGGAGTTTTGCTTGATCAAAGAGAAATTTTCCAAGTGACCTCTCTGTCCATTTGCAAGTTGATGTGATGGTTCTAAACTTGCCACTATAGATGACAAATATTCCAGAACAGCTGTAACCCTAGCCTCATGAAGGTCTGAATGTAATAACCAAAAGATACGGGAAATCTGATCTGCAAACATCAACAAATACCACTGAGAAAGCACCCAAAAGAACTCATTACAGGTATCACTTATACCACCCATCAATTTCAAAAGTATCCACTAAAATCCACGAACATTCCCTTTTAAAATCAAGAAGGAATGTGTTAAAAACATAGAATTTTGCAGACAGAACTGAAACTATTCCAAGAGAACTAAAGACAAACCACATGTCTAGGAAAGTTGAGAAATTTCAAACCGAACAATTCCAGGGAGAAGATTGTAGCAGAAAAGTATAAACCAACCATGGCTACGAAGATTGCTTAACAAGCGTGCAACTGATGACACAGATGCATGTATCAACATTTCATCTACCTGGTAGAAATAGAAGAATGCAATACAATCAGAAAAAGAAGAATACCACTTAAGGTAGAAAATTGGAGGCAGAAATTCTAATAGCATGCATTCAGCGAGACGGGACTGAAAACTAATTTCATAATAGTAAGTTTTTAAAGTTACAAAAATCTCTTCTATTTAACCCAGTGTAGAGGGGGGTGGTTAATTTCTTAACCTTTGATATAATAAATAATATTATTTTAAAAATAAATATATTTGATACGATGAATTTAGAAAAACAATATTATTGATGACATATTAATTTCTTAACCTTTGGGTTTGCTAATTGATCTTTATATATTTGATATAATAAATAATATTATTTTAAAAATAAATATATTTAGACATTGAGAATATTAAAGTGTATTAAATATCAATACTTACTGTTGGCAGGAGAAAAGCCCTCTGCCCGTTTTCATCAGTCTTTTCAAATTCCCTTCTTCCCATTTCTTCACTATCTCTTTCTCTTCAAATTTTTCCTCTCTAATCCGTTTTCATCTCTTCCTTCTCAATCGTTTCTGCTTTTTATTTTTAATTTTTTATTCTGATATTGAAATCACTTGCTTCATCCATAGATTTTGGGTTTTCAGCCCTAGGAAATATTGTTTCGGTTCGTCTTTTCAAATCTATGGATGTCGATGTGGTTGTTCTTGTTGGATGCTTTGGGAAAGAAATAAATTCTGGTTCTGCAAGATTTCACCAGCCATGGCTTAAATTCCAATATCTTTTCTTTTCAATATTGCACGGTAATGTTCTTATCCCAATATCTTTCTTTTCAATTTTAATGTTCTTATGCACTCTCCCATGGCTTAAATTCATTCTTTAATGCCCTAAAACTTGAGATAAATGGGGATTAGATGCCAGTTTAACCTGATACCCATATTTCTTTTATGAATATAATGCTTAAAGTTCAACTAAGACCACATAACTTCATTTCTAGTGAAATTGTTTAAGCAATTGTGCCTTTGTATAAATTGTTAAAATTTGTTAAATGTACGAGTTAAACAGGATTAGATGCCAGTTTAACCTGAAACCCATATTTCTTTTATTTGATATTCTATAATATTGACTGTCAAAGGTGTAGTAATTTTATTTTGGTTTTCTAATAATCTGGTTTGTTCGCAAGGTCGATTATTGTACAATGCATCACGGATTCCCAAGCTTAAACATACCGATTCCTTTTCATCCATGATTGTCGAAATTATCCAAGGACTAAATTGTGAAATTATCCAACTTTATGCTAGCTTAAACATACCGATTCCTTTTCATCCATTCAACAAATCAACACATTCACACTCATACACATATTATCCATGTCCATCTCAATATAATACTCAAAGTTAGCTACATATAACTATCTCAAAATACTCAACCATAACAAACAAATACTCAACATGATTCTTTGCCTGGCAAGGTTGACCATTTACCTTTCTATTCCACCTGAATCTAAATAATTTTGAATCATGTCTAATGCCCTGTGAATACTATCATATTTTAGGAAAGAGAACAACCTATTGATTTAGCAAGCTAGAAAACCTTTGAACACAAAGGATCTGTTTTCTTGTACCGCTGCATTTTGTGTTGTATTTGCTGGCTTGATATAGCCACTTTGGTGTACCATGCAATGTTCATTTCTTTTATATGAAAACTTTTACTGGAAAGGGATAGAAGGAGCTATTTTTCGTTTAAACATTGAAGTTTGCAATATGATTGATATCATGTTTATCTTAGTGGCCTGAGGCTTCAGTCAGAGTACCAGATCTAAGGCTGCAGTCTTTGCCTGGCTGCTAATGTTCTGGATCTAATCTATTATCATTTGTTGTCACATGAACTAGTAGTGCATTACATTTCACTTATCATCCGCTTCTATTTATTCTTGAACCATGTCAAAACTTTTTTGGCTTAATTAAAATTAATTTGAATGGATAAGGTTCCATCTTAAACTATGTCTATATCAAGCCTATGAAGTGTAATGTTTCACATTTATTGCAAATTGTTTTGGATGGTTAATGTGTCTGCTTGTCATAATCTTGAGACTTACATGGATTATGCAAGACCTTTTATACTTCTGTTATTCTTGATTAATGCATCTGCAGTTTTATGTGGTTTTTGCTGGGGTCCATATATTTGGCTTTGTAGAAAAAATGTAATTCACTGATTAGATATCTCTGTACAGGCTATTGCAGCAATGATGCGTGCTCAGGAGGCCGATCCTACCATTCTGGAAGTACTTCTTGCTCTTGGTGTGAGTCATACAAATGGTTAGTGAATGCTTATTGCTTTAATGAAGATGAGATTAAAATTTTGGAGTGTCAAACAAATAATACTGTTTGAAAGTTCATAATTGGAACAGACTGTTGCTATAAAGTATCTGTATGGATGGTTATGTCATCACCCAAAGTATGGTACTCTTGCGCCACCGAGCTTGCTGATTCTGTGTATTATGCTGATGTAAGTACACTAGGTATAATTCTTTGTTTTTTTGGTTGGTTTTTGTCTTTGGAACAATGCCTTGATATTGCAATCTTGGTTTGAGTGTAAGTCGCCTCTAATGTTACTGTGGGATAGTTTGCTTATGTTGTGAATGCTGTGATTACAATAGTGTCTTTTTGCATATGGTTTCCATGACTGCAGTGATTATATTTTGGACTTAGAGTTTTACATATGGTGACAGGGTATAATTTTCCTTAAGATTACTAGAAGCTTATCCCTAACATTACATTTTGGAAATGTTATTGTTATATTCTGGTGTTAATCAAGTGTTTTCTGCCGCACAGGTTGCTAGATTATTCAATGAAGTTGCTCAGATGTCTCCTGAGGATGCTGATGTACACATTGTCCTTGGTGTTCTGTATAATTTTTCGGGAGAATATGATAAGGCCATTGCATCTTTCAAAACTGCTTTGAAACTTAAACCTAATGATTATTCTCTCCGGAACAAGCCTGGTGCAATACAAGCCAACAGTGTGCAGGGTGCGGATGCAATATTAGCTTATCAACAGGTAGCCTCTTCATGATTCCCCCTTGATTAGTGGTGGCCTATCTGTATACCACCTGATATGTTAATTTCATAATTACTTTTTTTATAATTAAAAAATTATTTTTCCTATCATAAAATTTTGGGGTTCTCTTTACTATGTTGGAGCACCTGTAATGTGTGAAATTCAAAATATAGGAGCGCTAGGATTTTACTAAGAATCAATTTGTATGGTGTGTTGGTCACTATTTTGCATGTTTGGCCAGAATAAAAAAAAATGAATTATGAAGGTGTTGACAATGTCGGCAAGGGTGCTGTAACTACCTGAACCATTTGAGGTGCAAGATGTAAAAAAAGCACTTTTTTGAGTAAATTAAGGTGAATATGTAAATTTGTGCTTCTTGAATCAATAGGGCTTTTTCGCTTCTATACAAAAAAGTGTGCCTAGGACTTGGCTTGTGCTTAATCAATTGAAAGGATGGCATAAAGAAATGCAAAACATGTGATAACCCAACATGTCAGTCTTCTGTGTGCCAAACTCTTATGGGTTGCATCATGTGCTCAAAAAAAGTGAAGATGATTGGAACATCTGTTGAGTTTTGTTGTTTGTTGTGATTGGCAGTTATTGTGAGTGCTTTGCAGCAGGGATTTACTGCAATGATTGTTGTGCATGTGATAACTGTTTGAACAAGCCAGATTATGAGGATATTGTTCTTGATATTCGACATCAAATTGAATTATGAACCTCTCTCGCATTTGCTCCACCTATTGTTAACCCACCTAATGATTCCCCTAATTTTACTGTAATTATAACTTCTATGATCTTACACTTTTTTCCCTTTAAATTTGTGTAATTTGATAAGTGTTTGACATGATGAACACTCCATCAGCCAGGCACAAAAGCGGATACAAATGCAGGAGGTCAAAATGCCTAAAATAGTATTGCGAGTGCTATTGGGCATGTTTTAACTTTTAGCTCCATGTTACTTATGTTGCTCCCAATTTCCTTTTTTATTTTTAAGAACTTGTATTCAAGATCCATGTGTAATATACACCTGGACATAGATATTTTATATGAGCCTCCAATCTTTAACTTATTAAACAAATCAGTGTTAGACATAAACTGACAACACTCAAGTTTGTGTTTAATAGATGGTGTTCATCTTATTTCCTTTTCGGATGAAAATTCAACTTGTTAAGATGATATAGTATATGAACTTAATTACCTCTAATCAATCCGACTGCACAAACATTCTTCATTTATTTTTAGGTTAAGGATGCCACTATGAGGATTGTGACAATTCTTTTGGCAAGAAGTCAGGTAATTTCTAAACGTGAAAATTATTTAACATATCTATAAAGCAGTCTACATTTGCACAAGCAGCCAAACTTAAGAGGGGGCTCCTGCCAAGGAGAAGGAACTAATAAATTGAGCCCACTTTCCTTTTTAAGCCATTGGTGAATGACTTAGGTTTTTATTGCATGAATTTGATTCTTTGAACAATTTTCTTGTAGTGTTTTGGGTTTAATTCAAAAGTTCCCGAATCATTAATGGTTGATGTGGAAATTTGATTAGGACAATGTGCTGTAATTTTCTGAACTGTCAAGATATAGTTATGTTAGGGGAAGCCTACTCTCTGTTTACTGGTAAGTTTGATCTTGAGTGTTAAATGAGGTTGATATCCTTTAATCTACAGTTTTTTATATATTTAAGGTCAGGGAATAGTTGTTTCCAATTACTTGAACACTTGGCTGTTTTCATTTAATCTTCAGTTAATATATATTTAAGGCCACTTTCCTTATACAATTGCTGTTTGATTTTCTTTTTTCGAGGAAAAATGCAGTTTGTATGGCATTGTTGTGTGTTTTCTAATAGAATCGAAAGTAAGAGACACTGGGCTCAATTAACATCAATTTTAACTAGAAGAACATGGTCATATTTAGAGTGAAAAGTCTTGCATTTTATCTAGTGCTAACGTGGTGCATATTAGTCCGTCCATGGATCAATGCATATTTGGTTTTCTTTTCACACTGCTAGGTGCTTTCACTCATTTGTAAGGATTGGGGTAGATTTTCTTTAAAATAGTTGAGTGGAGCTCATCGATGAACTTAGTTGGAATTGTTTGTGTGCTGGTACTTACATGATTTGGAAATGGATTTTGATTGAAATATTCAGGTAATATCTAAATGCATGGCATGGCTAGAATTCGGGATGCAATTTAACTGAAAAGGTTGTTGTATATTACAAAGTAGTTTCGAGTGGTTATTGTGTTGCATTAGAAGATGTTAACTAGGTGTTGTTTTCTTTCTTATGAAGAATACAGTATATTTGCCTTTTTTGATCTTACAATGAGAGTTCTCTTTTTAAGTTTCATATTTGAATTGTACTATTTGTTTATTTTTTTAAAAATCCAAATTACTCATGTTTTGCTTTGGTATTGTTAATTATGTAGAAAACGAAGGTTTTCTTTGAGGACGCCGCCATTCATATCAAATCCAAGGTATCTCTCTACAATCTACTGGTTTTCTTTGTTATTAGTCTGTGGCTACATTTTGAAGCCAGCAGATAGTTGGGTTTCTATTTGCTAATGTTGGATAGTAATTCTCCTTAAAAACTACCTATCTTCATCTGTTTTATGCAATTTAAATTAAGGGTCCCCTTCATAATGTTGATAGTTGATTGGACAGAGAGATTATAACTTGATCACCAATCTATCGTAAGATTTTTGTATTTAGTTGCAGGCAATTGTTCATTACCTCTCATTTTTCCACTGGTTTGGTTTCCTTCATTGCACTAGTTTGGTTTCTTTTCCACTGATTTGATTTGTTTTTCTCTAGCAAGCCTTATTAAGATTGTGTATAATTCTTTTGCCTTCAATGTTTTGTCTCTTTTCTTTTGCCTTGAATGTTTAAATGAGAAGCGGAAGCAGGAGCTATCATCTCTCTAAATCTCTAATGAAACTGCATTATCTAACTTGAGCCTTTCAAAAAAGGGCCATCAGAAATGGGGAATTTTAGGTCTTGCAAGGAAACTAGAGGGCAGGGTGTACGGTGGACAAGGTTTAAAATGAGTGGCAATTTTGGTAATAGTGGAATGAATGAGGTGAGTGTATAAGAAGACAGATAAAGATTAACAGTGTGTGGTGTGTGTTATAGAGTTGAGATGGCTTAAACTTCCTTCCTTGGCTTCTAAAAGTCAAAAGCTTGTAAGTGGGAAATATTCCCACTTAAATATGTTACAGGATATTTTTTATTTATTACAGGATATTTAAAAGATTTTATCTCCTAACTATTTTTAAACATGTTACTCTTATATTGTTTTACAGTGTAATAATAGGGATATAATCCACAATTGAAGGAAATATATCAATAAAGATAATATTTTCTAATTTTATGTACAACATTGATTTCCCTAAAATTTTAATTATTAATCATTTAGTGTTTTGTTTTCCAGTTTTCATTTATTTCCCTATGTTATGGCTAAAAAGAAGATCCAAACTCAGCTCAGTTGTTCATTATGTCTGAGTAACGATAATTGAAATAGCTGACATCAATAATTTTCAGAACTAGAACAAGATCTTTCTGTTTCCGTCATTTTGCTATCATATTTGACTGGAATCACAAGTATGTGAGAATGAATGAAGGTATTTTTTTATAAAATAGTAATTTAATTCAGAACTTAGAATTGTTTTTTATGGGTTTTATAAAAAGTTGAAATTTTCCTGTAAATTTTGGTTTGTATGCAGCAATGAATACTTCAGAGATTGGAGTTCAAAAGCCTGATTCTGCTAGTGCAAAACTGTAAGTGTCATTTTATCAACTATTTTTTGGTTGTTTGTTAATTTATAAAAAAAAAAAGATTTAAAGAAGGGATTAATTGTTACCCAAAAAGAAGAAGTGATTAATTAATTAAGGTGTAACTGTGAGAAGGAACTAACAAATTGAGTCCACTTTCCTTTTAAGCCATTGGCAGTGAAGTGGAATTGGCAGTGAAAAAGTAGGAAGTTGCAATGATGGCTTTCGGCTTACTGTTTTCCTCAAATCTGACATCTACATCTATCCCCAGTTGTTAAGTATCTCTTCAATCTACATCTAACCCCATTTATTTTCCGCTTCTCTCTCGATCTCCTCTTTGTTTTCTTTTTCTTCCTCTTTTCTTCTGCTTTTATAACAAATCTTCAAATATTAATGAATTTGGCTTACTGTTTTCCTCTTTTTTATATATTAATGAATTCGGTCTTCCTGGCATTCTAGGTGATAGTTTATTCTTAATGGAACTTTGGATATGTGGTAAATATTTTTGTTTTGGGGAGTAAATTTTGGTACAAAATTGCATTTTAGGCCAACATCATCTGTGTATTCAATTGAATGTGTTTTCCGTCTTTTAAGGATATTGCTTATTGATTCCTCAATGAAGATATTTTTCAATCGCTGCATTAGAGATGGAGATTTGATTATTGCACATGAGAGGCATGATACTATGAAAGCTGTTAAAGTGTGTAGAATTCGGTTCTTCAAAATCGTTTACATGAGATTTAATATCAATAATTGTTTTAATTTGATTTAGGCAGTGCTGATGAATTGAATAGAGGATATTTTGATGATATATCTGAGCTAAAACAAAACGGTGGTAAGGTATTAACTGATTTGTCCTTTTATATACATATAGGCTATATCATTTGCGTAATCTGTTCAAATTAGTTGAATTGTGACTGATTTCTGAGTAAAATTAATGTTACTTTCTGTAAACATTTTAATTGTTAGCGGTTTTTTTTTTTCTGGCAGATTGCACTGGCAAACAAGATTCTAATTCCTGGAATTGCAGCAAGGAAGTTTCCTGCCGTGGATGTTATGTATTCTGATGGTAGAAAATCAAAGCTGCCGACTGTTTTTGATGCAAGTGGCGTTGATGCTAGCAAGTTGGCTGTCCCTGAAGCATCTTTAGTCTGTCTATCATTTAGAGCAAACTCTCAGGTATGGTTTCCTTTTTCTATGTTTGTTTTGGATTAAATTTATGTATTTCTTAATGACGTTATAAATCTTCCATTTTTATCATGATAAGAGAATGTTGAATAGATAGTGCATTGCTTTAAAATTGTGATAAAGAGGCATATCAGCGACTCCATGGCAATGGAGGGGTTAGCACTAAATTGTAATCATGAAAACAACAAAAACATGAGAAACAAAAGATGTTTATAGTTCCGGGTTGTTTGGTTCTTGAACGGGACCGTAGTGGCTCATTAACAACATTGTTTGCAAGGGCCGTGGCGCCAACGGGACATGTGTATACCTTTGATTTCCATGAACAGAGGGCTGCCTCAGCTAGGTAAGCCTAAATGTTTATTGTTTCCAAAAGTGCGTTGTGATGAAATATGACATAGTAATTGCTTAGGTTAAACTTGAATACTGGGTTATCTTGAGTTGATGTCTTCATAGATCTACATTTTGTTGCCGTGATACTTCATTGTCTCTAATTGTCTCGGTTTACAAATCTTTATTAGTTTCATTAGTGAGTGCATTGTTATGAAATTTTGGTTTCAAAGATTGTTATGAAATATGATTTTAGAAACTGCTTAGGTTGAGCTTGAATTCTAGGTAGATTTAAGAAGTCTGTTCAGGTAGATGTATTCTTTGAAATACGAGATTCTGTTGCTGTCATGCTTCGTAGTCTCAAAATTATCTCGGTTTTATGGAACTCATGTGAGGACTCATTTATGATGCATATTTTATCCCATTATATGGTTGTTTATTTTCCTTTGATTCTTCCGTGTTGGTTCGCGAAAGAAGGAATGTTTGACGATTTTTCACTCCTTCAACAGAGAGGACTTCAAGAAGGACTGGAATAAGCACTTTAGTCACAATGGGAGTCCGAGATATTCAGGGCGAGGGATTTCCCGATCAGTTTTCTGGGTTGGCTGACTCCGTATTTCTAGACCTACCCCAACCTTGGCTAGCCATTCCTTCAGGTTGAAACATGTTGAAACAAGATGGAATTCTGTGTTCCTTCTCACCGTGCATGGAACAAGTGCAACGTTTATGTGAAACTCTTAGATCTGACTTTACAGGTAACATATTAGAAACAAGTTATCCTATCTTGTTCAAGCAGTTTTTCTTTTAAAGCATTGCTTGTAATATGCAGAGATATATGGACCTTTGAAATACTGCTCCGCATATATGCAATCCGTGAATGGGAAATGGAAACTCGAAGGTCAATGATGGAATTCCACTGCATGCTCTCCACGCAAGAGGAGGCCGCCTTCAAGTGAAGCAAGTGTGGGGAGCTTGCTCCAACAGTCATGGCTTGGCCATCAGCTTAAACTCGAGGGCATAATGGATCTTTGACATTCGCGAGGAAGTTTTTCTTGAAAAAATTAACTTAACAAGTTGCAATCAATTCAAACACTCGGTTTTCATCCTACTATTATGATTGATTCCTTACTATGGCACATTCCTGAGTATTCACTTTACAGATTTTCATCCTATTTTTGGCCTGGTTTAAAATTACTGTTGTGAGTTTAACATTGTCGGTTCAGGTCGGACCAGGCCTACAGGTATCATAGTGTCTTTTGATAATTAAATGATACATTAAACAGCTTCCAACGTCTCTCTAAATCCTTGATGACAGATCCTTCTTTCTCCTGTAAATTGTGTCTCCTCTGTCTCCCTTTATTCTGATTTTTACTTTCTTTTTCTTTTCTTTTTATTATTGTTTTTTTATTTTCTCTTCCTCCCTTTCTTTACTACACAGATTCTATCTGGGTATCTTTCCATTTTTTTTCCTGATTTCTTTTGTATATTTTGTGTAAACACATGCCAAAAGAACACGCTACAGCAGGCTATTGAAATCCCACCCTTCATTGGATTGTAATTTCAGGTATGATTTTCACTTCTACTAACTTTTTCTTTTCACGTCTTTTTTAGTTTCAGACCTATGCTTATCTTCTTTTATTTCTGTGGGTGTTGTGGTTTTTATCTTTAGAACAAGTTTTCATCTCTGTTTTAGTTTTCAGATTTATGCTTCTTTTTTAGTTTTTTCAGTGTGTTTTTGTTATTCGTTTTGGTGTTCAGCCTTATGAAACACTACTTATATTTGTCTTTTGAAATCTTGTGATGTCCTCATTTTTTTTTTTTTTGATAGTTTATCGCTTGTTATGTGTTTTATTTTTTTCGATTGTTTGTTTCCCTCCTTATTCAATGACATTTTCTTACAAATCTTTCAGTCCTATGAGATTTTATAGCGAAGATATGTTTCTAACAACTATGTAGGTATCCACCCTAAAACCCTAACTGATTAGCAGAAGGTAAATGGAAACATTTTCTTGTTTCTTTCCCTTTTATTGTCTCCTGGTTTTCCCTTTTTCAACTAGTAAAAACATTATATTTTTTGAGGGAATAAGAAAACACTAATTAAATCATACTGAGTTTTTTTTTTTTATAAAAAAAGCCCAAGTGGTAATTTCAAAGAAAAAAGAAATTCTGGAATGAAATGGAAATGAAATGAAAGATCGGAGACGGTATCGTATCGTCAAAGAGAAGCTCGGGGCATTAGGAAAATTACTAGGACTGAAAGACTGTTGAGGAAATTAATTAAAAAATCTATTTTTTTTCTTGTTCTAGTTAATTTTCGTTCTTATTCTGTCTCAGGGATATCCCTGTTTTAACCTGCTTCGGAATAAGCTATTCTTAGAATATTCACATCATATCCTGGTTTTCCTTTTTCAATTAGTAAAACATTATATTTGTTGAGGGAATAAGAAAAAACTAATTGAATCGTACTGAGTTTTTTTAAAAAAAGAAAAAAAGCCTAAGTGGTCATTTCAAAGAAAAAATTGTGGAATGAAAAGGAAATGAAATGAAGATCGGAGACGGTATCGTATCGCCAAAGAGAAGCTCGGGCATTAGGAAAATTACTGGGACTGAATGACTATTCATGAAAATAATTAAAAAATCTATTTTTTTCTTGTTCTAGTTAATTTTCGTTCTTATTCCGCGTCAGGGATATCCCTCTGATATCCCGAGTCGGAATAAGCTATTCCTAGAATATTCTCATCATATCCTGTTCCGGTTCTGTATTTTTAATGTCCGGTTCAGTTGTTTTGGTGGCCGGTTCAGATTTTTTCGTGTCTGAACCGGATTACCTGTCGCTCTTATTCCGGCCAGGGATATCCTATTCTACGTATATCCCGGTTCTGTGATATCCCGACGAAGGATATCCCGGTTAGGTTTATCTCATTCGAGGGATATCCCGATTTGGATTTAGGGGTGTGAGGCTTGGGGATTGGGTCTACAGTTGGACTGGTGTTTTTGGGCTTTAGTTTTAGTGGTTAGGGCTGTGGACGCTTAAGTTTTGGATTACTGGGTTTGGGTTTTATTCAGTTTTATGTACATACTGCTTATTTAGTTATTTTCCTATCCGAAATTTTTTCAAAACATAAAACAAAATTCAAACCGTTTTCAAAATAAACAATATAAAAACTCTTTCTTAATTCATCTCTCTCACGTTCGGTTCTCCCTTAATTCCCTTCCCTTTTCTCCATTTTTCTACTATTTTTCTTTTTTTCTCTTCTCCTCCTTTATTGTCCTTTCTAACAAACCGCTGCCGCTGCCTCCACACACTTTCCGGCGTCTTACCTCCGTTGAGGCCAGCTTCCTTCCCATCATTCGAAATTTAAATCCTCAAATATATCTATCCAATCCATTGCTCCCCATTTCTTCGGCGGTTCTCTCTCACTCTCGGTCTCTTTTCGAAGTTTTCCTGTCATTCTTTTTTAGCTTTGGGTATCCACAGGCCAAAAACACATGCTATTGTAGGAAGAGAGTTTTCGTGAGAGAGAAACCCTATGTTTTCTCTGGCGTTTCTGGTTTATGTGATTTTTGAAATTCGCTGCTTCAACGGAGACTCATTTCAGGTATTAATCTCTTTTTTAGTTTCAGCTCCATGCTTTTATACTTGTATTTCAGTGGGTTTTTCTTAGGGTTTTTGATTTTCAGCTTTAGAAATCACTGTCTCGTTCCGTCTTTCAGATCTATAGATGTCGGTCTTGTTCTTCATTTTTGTTTGTTTATCGTCTACTATATGTTCTTTATTTTTGGATTGTTTGTTTCCCTCTGGTTAATATTATAGCTTTTGTGTTATTTTCTATTTCTTTTAAATCTTTGCTTAAACACTAATTAAAACATACCGAGTTTTTAAATATTTTCAGAACAACGTTTTAGTAAGTACTGTGTTGTTGGGCTTAGCTTTGCATCGGAACGGATTTTTCTAGTGTCTTGTTCTAGTTAATTTTCATTCTTATTCTGCCTCACGGATATCCCCATCATATCCCGTTTCGGAATAAGCTATTCCTAGAATATTCCCATCATTTCCTGTCCCGGTTCAGAATTTTTAGTGTCATTATCTGTTTTGCAGGTGCAAAAATCATGAAGCTTCCAATTATTTATGGGAATTGTAAGTCACCCCCTTTTCTTCATATGTTCTAGCTTGGGGATTTTGATTCTTTTATGAAAAGGCCTTGAATTTTACCTTCTGCGATTGCAATGTGTGAACTTTAGGTATTATGGGGGATGGGCAGCACCTAATATATACTTCTTGGGGTATGCTGTGGTTGTGAAGGTTGGCAATATCCGTATCGGTAGACTTTCCAGAATTTACAGTGCGCGTAATTATTGTTTAGGTTCGGTATGAAGTTCTTTTACTTGTCTATTCTATGTTTATTCTGGAGTTCTTTTAATGGTGATTGTTTATTTACTGCAAGCGAGTGCCAGATATGTTATATTGATTCTTATTTAGGTGGAGAGTCAAGCTTTGAAACTGAAATGAATTAGCGTTTCCTTGAGCAGGACACCATGAAAGGCCACCTTATAATGACAATACTATCAGGTCTGTGTATCATGTCCGGGAATACGATGTTCACAAGCTTATGCACCTAGAGGAACTGATGGATATTTTCCTTTCACACGATTGGCCGCTCAGCATCACTGATTATGGGAACTGGCTACAACTTGTTCGCTACAAAAAACATTTCAAAGATGAGGTAATTATATTCAATTGGTGGAAATGCATATATGTGACAGAATTAAAATCTTCATATCAAGCGTATTCAGTTTTCTTGTTGACCATTCCTGGTTGCTTGTTGGTTGAAACATATTTTCCTAGATCCAGCAAGGAACTCTTGAAGCAAACCTGCTGCTCAAAAACTCAAACCATCGTATTGGTTTTCAGCTCACTTGCAGTAAATCTAGCCTCCAGCTAGTTTTCATGAGAGGGAGGAACTCTCTGCCTTTTCGGGTTTTCTGTGATATTGAAATCTCCTTCTACATCGGATAGTGATTTCAGGTATGATTTTCACTTCAACTATCTTTTCTGTGTATGCACTTATGTGCTGTATGTATTGGGGCTAGCAGAATTCAAAATTTCTTCAATTTGTATCCAAGATGAGTCGTGGTGAACTTATCATTGATGATAATCAGGTCAAACCAGCATCAGAGAACTGGGCAACAGAATATCAGCAACAGTATAATGGAGGTGTTTCTTGGGCCGATGAATTTGCTCATGATGAGGCAAGTAGAGATCTTGTGGAAGCTAAAGAAGCTTATAGATTAATATGTCCTGATAATCAGTCATAAATTCCTTTTAGCAGTTTCCTCTTTTTTTTTCTTCTGCCTTGCCTACGTAGACTAAAATGGAACTAACATCATTGACCTTAGGTAGTAATCTCATTCACCAACCGTAGGTGGTTGAAACTAGTTTTGATAATTTGAGAATGTCCCGAATGATAATGATGGTTTGGTTAGTGCTACTATCTATATATCATCTATAATTTAGCAAATAAAGTGTGAATGACTAATGATTCTGTATTATTACATCTTCAGTTGAACTTTTAAATCAACTAAACCTGTAAATCTTATATGAGATTTATCTATATTTGTTATTTGTAAAATATGCTACTCACCGTTTTGGTGGTTCTTAGTATTTCTATGGGCCAAACCAATGGGCCATGGAGTTTGCTACTAAATTGAGCAGTGAGAGCTTATTGATTATAATAAGTTAGAAGATAAACTGTCACTGATGATTCTTGTAATTGTATATCTCTGTTTGGTATTAAACCAGCTAAAAACATTGTAATTTGTATAAATGTTTTTATTATACAGAATCTGCTAATCTGGTTGGTGGTTCTTTGATTTTCTTCAACCTGATCAATGGGCTGAGGAGTTTGCTACTGTATGAGAACAACTAGGGTCTTTTTATTTGTTTATTCAGGATACAAAGTGCAACTAATGATTCTGAGTGTTATGTATTATTTCGAGACTCTTAAACCATGCGAAGCTCTTATTCTTATTTGAAATATTCTAATTTTCTTCATTTCATTAAGTGTTCTTGACTTGATGGTTAATAGGTTTTCTGTGGACCTGACCATTGGGCCAATGAATTTGGTGCTGAAAGATTGCAACAAGAGTCTGTCGATGATCAATGGGTTAATGAATTCTCAAAGTTGCATGTTGATGACTGGGCAGAAGAAATTGGTCATCAAGTTGGTGAGGGGCTTTGGGAGATAGTCTGCCTGATAGCTGGGCAAATTCATATGATGAGTAAGTCTGGTCCTTGAAGAAGTTCACTTTATAACCTCTCTTAATTCTACATGAATGTTTTGGTTGTGAAAACTTGTAGGTTCCTCAGCGGTCGGACGCTCAAGGGGTGTCTATGTATTTTCTGATATGAATCCATATGTTGGTCATCAAAATCCTTTAAAAGAAGGTCAAGAGCTATTCAGGAAAGGACTTTTGAGTGAAGCAGTGCTTGACCTAGAGGCTGAAGTTATGAAAATCCTGAGAATGCTGAAGGTTGGAGATTGCTAGGAATAACCCATGCCTAAAAATGATGATGACCAGCAGGTAATCCACTTTGCTCTAGTTTGTCAGAGTTTGATAGTTCATGTGTATTCTTACACCAAAAGACATTGTTTTTGTGTTCTTTAATACTACAAGAATTTATATTTTATATATAGTCTATAACATGGTTGTATTTGAATCTGTTGCATCACCTTTTGGGCTTAGTAGAAAACTGGCAGGTTATGCTTGAAATGCCATTTATATGACTATGAATTGGTCTATCTCACAAGTCTCATCATTTAGCGCTTGTTGATTTTCTTGTATACATGCGCTCTGGATCCTAGCTTGCTTGTTGTAACAAGGAATTTTGTTGGGCTCAACAGCTATATTCTACCTTGAGTTTTCATGCTGTATCATCTTTTTTATTCTTATGGTATTTGGTTAACTTATTCCAGCGACTGCAGATGAATATCTTCTCAGTCTAGATGAGATTTGGCTATGGCAGGAAACCTTTAGTTTAGGGTTTTTTGGGTTCTTATCTACTTTATTGTGAAATTTAATTGTCTTATGTTGTCCATGCTTAGTTGATGAAGTGCTATATACAAATGTGTATCTTACATTGAGCCATACAGCAATAAGAGATAGAGAATGCTGGATTTTTTTTAAATGCCGAAAAGGCAGCTTTTTGACACTCGAAGAGACATTCTTGATTGGTGAAGAATGCTTCCAAAATTTAAAATTTTCTGAGCTAATTTATTTTATTATATGTAATACTTCCAATAACTGTTCTGACTCATGGTTATTACTAATATATAAATGTTTTCTGATGGGTTGATGCCTGCAGTTTGAGTGGGCCTTGCAGCATCCTCAAGAATCAGCGGCTGTGAGGCAAGCAGCTGCAACATTTAAATCCTTCTCTGGTGTCACCAATAAGATATAACTTGCATATATACGATGCTCGCGCGCCCTGCCTTGCAGAGGTATATACTTGCCTTTTATCCCTGAGAAATCCTGTTTTGTTTAGGTCAATAGTTGGTTAACCAATGTGTTATATTGTTGTTTGATCAGCTTGAACATCACGGTAAACTACTTCTCAACCAAATACACAAATCATTCTGCTAGTTGCCCACGCTTGCCGGAGAAGATGAAAGTTAAAGTTTCACCAATGGATGAGCTCCCCTGCTATACTGAACCAAACGAGTTTGAATACAAAGATGATTGTGATAACTTGGATGAATATGACGAAGTCAGTGATACATGTGAAACTGTTCCAGAAACATATCCAAATGAAGTGGTTATTGTTTCAGTAGATAATTTGCATAGCATCATTTGTGAGGCTTGTCATGAACAATCTGAACACATTGAAGAATATGGGACAAGAAAACCAGGGAAGTCATCCAATCTTGGAGTAGGTAATGTACAGTCACTAGTTTTCATTCATCCCCCTCCTAGCAAGGCAACCTCAATTGCTACTGGCCTCACCATGATAAATGCTGCTGAATGTGCAGATATGAGCATTGCTGGGAAGGAGTCTTTGAGGGGCATGCGGTTTAAATATGCTGTGGAAGCTGATTTTTTTTTTGAGCAAATAGACCAATATTATTGTCACTTTCCAAATACCCATTTTTTATATGAACTTAATTTCTTTTTTCTTTTGCAGCTTAGGCAGTCAGGAATGAAAAAGATATGGATAGTCTTAATGTGCCCCCAAAATTTTGGGAGATGAAGTCATTCTGGAAATACTATTCGGGTCATGAAGCTTCCAATTATTTATGGGAATTGTAAGTCACCCCCTTTTCTTTATATGTTCTAGCTTGGGGATTTTGATTCTTTTATGAAAAGGCCTTGAATTTTACCTTCTGCGATTGAAATGTGTGAACTTTAGGTATTATGGGGGATGGGCAGCACCTAATATATACTTCTTGGGGTTTGCTGGGGTTGTGAAGTTTGGCAATATCCGTATCAGTGGACTTTTCGGAATTTACAGTGCGCGTAAATTATTGTTTAGGTTGGGTATGAAGTTCTTTTACTTGTCTATTCTATGTTTATTCTGGAGTTCGTTTAATGGTGATTGTTTATTTACTGCAAGCGAGTGTCAAATATGTTTTATTGATTCTTATTTAGGTGGAGAGTCGCAGCTTTGAAACTGAAATGAATTAGCTTTTCCTTGAGCAGGACACCATGAAAGGCCACCTTATAATGACAATACTATCAGGTCTGTGTATCGTGTCCGGGAGTATGATGTTCACAAGCTCATGCACCTAGAGGAACCGATTGATATTTTCCTTTGACACGATTGGCGCTCGGCATCACTGATTATGGAAACTGGCAACAACTTGTTCGCTACACAAAAACATTTCAAGATGAGGTAATTATAATCGATTTGGTGGAAATACATATATGTGAAAGAATGAAAATCTTCATATCAAGCGTATTCAGTTTTCTTGTTGACCATTTCTGGTTGCTTGTTGGTTGAAACATATTTCCTAGATCCAGTAAGGAACTCTTGGAAGCAAGCCTGCTGCTCAGCTGTTCGAAAAACTGAAACCATCATATTGGTTTTCAGCTCACTTGCACTGTAAATTCACTGCTCTTGTTGAACATGAAGAGGGTGGTCAAGTGACAAAATTTCTTGCACTCGATAAATGCCTTCCAGGGCGCAAGTTCTTGCAGGTATCTATCATATGTTCTGACCATTTCATTTAGGTTCTTTCTTTTGGTCTTTGCTGGAAGCTAATAAATGAATTCTGGCTTTCTCTGATCTTTTAGATTGTTGATATTGATCTGATCTAGGACCTTATGAGGTTCAGTACAATGAAGAATGGCTGGCAATAACACGGAAATTAAACTGTCTTTTTCTTTTGACCTTCTGACGTGGAGGCTTTGCGTGTGTGTATATATGACATTTTTGTTTTGACCATGCCACTCATTTCACTCTCTCTCTCTCTCGGGTGGGGTGGACTAATGTTTTATTTGAAAATGTGCAATTTTCTATTTTTGCAAGTACTATTACTCTACAAGAACTAGTGAGCCGACAACTGTTGTTCTAATATGTAGGAGAACACAGCTCGACATGCAAGATTGTAGTCAATGGGTTAAGAGCAGGATGGAAGACAGAGGAGCCAAACCTTGTGAATTTTCTCAAACAGCTCCACCTCACAAACCCTCTGATTCAGTTTCAAACACTACTTTTTCTGGTAAATAATATGGTGATATTTTGATGCTTTTCCTTCTTTGAGGTGCTAATAGTATCTCCATTAATGGTTCTATCTTTTGGATTTAAGAAACTGACCATATATGTATGCATATTTATACCATTTATCACTATAATGGTTAGGCATTTCGATATTACTGTCACAGTCGTTAATAAAGACTATCCTTCATTTTTTGTCTTCTTTTAGCTCAATTAATTGTTGGTTAGCTTAATGCATTCTTTTTATTTAGATTTGCAACTAGAATAATCATAACTTTTGCAATTTGTTTTTGCTTGATTTCTTTTTCAATTATTAAAATTTTCTCACCTTGTGTATCTTTCTTGGAATTTCTAGATCTTCCTTACGTTCTTGATAATGCATTGACTCCAGGGATACTCCTGCTTCATTGCCTCAAAAGGGTAAAGAGTTCTATTTACCTTGACCCACTCAGTTTTGATGCATTGTCCCTTTATACCGCATTTAGCAGCTTTTAGTTAATCTTCATTGTGATGCAGTAGTATGCATGATTCTAGGAATACCTTTTGCTTCTCGTGTCTAATATGGTGCTGATGCTCTCTCATATAGTTTAATGGGATGGATTTATGGAAAATTAAAAGTGTATGTTGGAGAACCATAAAACATAAAGCAACGAATAAACGGTGGAGAAATAAAAATTCTCTACAATGTCAGTGTAAGTTGGAGATATAAAAAATCTTAGATTTGGGGCAATAATGGGTAGGAGAAGTGTTTCCCTTTTTTCTTTTTTTAATTAATAAATATAGTATTATATTGTAAAAAAATAGATTTGAAGGCTAAAAAGTCAAGTCCACTTCAAGTAAAATATTGTCTGATCCAATTTAAATAGACAGTTCTATTAATTTCTCTTTATAGTTCAAAATTTTAAGTTATTTTCTTCTCTATATTTTTAGATATATATTTTATTGATTTTCTAGCATTAAAATTATTTATGAATGGCTAATAAAATTATTTATGATTGGCTAATAAAATTTAAAGTAATTACATATAAAAAATTTGAACTTTAATATTTACATTTTTTAAAATTGCTCCTTATTTAATTTTCAAGTTAAATTCAGTCTATTTTTAAAAAGGAGCCCATTACCCGTTTTCTGCTGACTTTACAAATCCTGCTACTTTTCCATAGTTTGAAAATTAAATACTCCTTTACTAACCGTTTCTTTTAATCTATACCTATTCCATTTATTGCCGTTTCTCCCTGTCTTCAATCACGTACCCCCATTTATTAGCCGTTTATCTCTCCGTATTCCATCTATACCTTTCCCCAATACATTAGCGGTTTGTCTCTCTTGCTTGCTTTTTCTCCCTTCCTCCTTTTATTCTTCTTTCAGAACAGATTCTCTTCTCAATTTTCTCCTCATTTTTTTCCTGGCTTTGGGAGACCAAATCTCAAAAAACACCAACGCTAGAGTAGCAAGTTAGTTTCCGTGAGAGAGGACCCAATACATTGGCTCGCATCATGCTTTTGGGGCATCATCACCTGCAAACTAGTAAGTAGTCCAATATGCTTTTGCTTTCATCAACGACATTTTTGGTGGATTGGAACTTTTTTCAGCTCTTTCTTCTTTGTAGATTTCGGTCAAATTCAATGGCTTTTATTAATCTTCTTTTTCATTTCCATCTTTTATAAATTCAATTCACTCTAATCTTGGCACTCAGTAAACCATCCTCAGCCTTATCTAGTTCGTCTTACTTAAAATTTGTTCCTAAATCTTGTTGATAGATTAGCTCCATAGGTAGCTTTTTTTCTTTTCTGGGAATGGTAATAGTTATGGTAGTATAAAATTGCTTAGAATCATATTCGGCCAGTTTCTACCATTTATTTTTATCCAAAATTTAGGAATAGGCTTTGAAATTGGCAATTAAGAAAAGAGAATGACCGTGAATAGTACCTTAAAACAGAGAGGAAGAATAGGTTGGTTGAGAAAAAATGGTTTGGCACCAACAATGATGCAACTAAATTATTCTAACACTCATAAAAGACCTGCCTTCCCGAGATTCTAACCTCAAATGAAGCATAAAAGGGTTTGGGAAACTTAGGATAAGACAGCTCCACACTGACGACTAAAAGACCTTGGTAGTGGTTCCACTTTTGGACCTGTATCTTTGAATTTTGGGTCAAAGCTGTCCATATCTACATTTGCTGTCCATGCCCAAGTTGGAGTAGTTTATTAGGTTTGTTCTAAGTTGCCAAAGTTTGTGGACTATTTAGGGAAATTATCGAAACCCCCTGAAGATTAGATTTAAACCACTTGATCTTAGGTTAATCTATTTAGGACTGCATGAGAACTGCAGTATTAGATTTGTCATCAGTACATCGAATTCACATTTCACTTTTAGAGTACAGAATGTACATATTTATCTAATTTCTGATACTCATATTTAGATATTCTTACATTGGGAGTATTTGAACTTTCCAAACAAAAGAATCATGCATTGGAAACATAATGCAATTCTATCATTAAATATCATAAGTTGGCTTTAGCTTTAGAAGTAAATTGAGTAGCTGCATAAGAAATTTTTTTTTTTTTTATATGGTAAAGGTAATTTCACTTCTCTTTCTGGGTCTATTTGTTGGAATTTTTGATAGTTGAAATGTTTTCGAGATTAATGCAACTTATTAGCTGTCTTTTTAAACTATGTTACCTAGACTCTTTTCTTTTTTTTTTCCTTCTAAAGTATGATGATCTAAATATATGGAAGAACTTTAAGAGGTTTAGTATACCCATGTTGGACGCATCCTTATATTATATCTGACACTAACCCTCGATTCTAAGTAACAGCCTTTTAATACTGTTTTGAGATAGTCTCTATGTTCGATATTATTCTTGCAGGTCTATGATATAACAGGTTTTATCAGCCCTTTTGTTTCAAAGGATATGGAAAAGTAAGTGATAAAGAAAAAGTGGAATGGAACAATCGGTGCAATTTTGTCCTATGTTCTTTTCTTCTTTTCCTTTTTCTTGTATAAAAATTGTTCAAAATATAACTTTCTTTCCTAAATTTCTTTGCAACATTGATCTAGATAGCCTTATCTTGTACAGGGATTTTCAACTTTCCATGCTTTAATTGCAGCATGGGCTTCTCTCTACCTCTTACTATTCTCAGATCTTTTGACGAGGATTCCAGTAATGACTTGATTGTTAATAGATTCCAAATCCCAAGATAGCTCAAAAGAGGTTTTCTTTTATCTTTTACTGATGAAATGGTTCTGGGTTTCTTTTTCTGTTTTTAATGGTGGTTTTTCTTTTTTTTTTTGCAGGGAAAATCAAGTCCATCTTTCACGGATTCAACTTTCTTTGGGGTCTCACTTTCTGACCATGCCAAAGCTGATTTCAGTTCTTCTGCATTAAGATGCAAGGTTTCATTTGATCTTCTAAGAAATTAAGGTTTCAAATTTGAAATTAATTTTCCTCATTTCCGATTAACCACGGGTCAGTGTCTCGGATTTCCCCTTTTTTTTTTTTTCTAACGTATCTTTTCCTTCTCTGTCTGTTAATTTCCCAAAACAATTTTATTGTTTTAAAGAATGTTTTCCGCCTGAATGAGGGGAAGAAAATAAGGACTTGGAACATGTCATGTACAATTTTATCTGAACCGGGACCGGTAGTGGCTCATTGACAACATCGTTTGCAAGGGCTGTGGCGCCAAAGGGACATGTATATACCTTTGGTTTCCATGAACAGAGGGCTGCCTCAGCTAGGTAAGCCTTAATGTTTATTGTTTGCAAAAGTGCATTGTGATGAAATATGATATAGTAATTGCTTAGGTTAAACTTGAATACTGGGTTATCTTGAGTTGATGTCTTCATAGATCTACATTTTGTTGCCGTGATACTTCACTGTCTCTAATTGTATCGGTTTACGGATCTTTATTAGTTTCATTAGTGAGTGCATTGTTATGAAATTTTGGTTTCAAAGATTGTTATGAAATATGATTTTAGAAACTGCTTAGGTTGAGCTTGAATTCTAGGTAGATTTAAGAAGTCTGTTCAGGTAGATGTATTCTTTGAAATACGACATTCTGTTGCTGTCATGCTTTGTAGTCTCAAAATTATCTCGGTTGGAACCTCATGTAGGACTCATATATGATGCATATTTTATCCCATTATATGGTTTCTGTTTGTCTAATTGATAATAGAAAGATCCAAGGATGGTTGTTTATTTTTCGTTGATTCTTCTGTGTTGGTTCGTGAAAGGAATGTTTTATAATTTTTCACTCCTTCAACAGAGAAGACTTCGAGAGGACTGGAATAAGCACTTTACTCACCATGGGAGTCCGAGATATTCAGGGTGAGGGATTTCCGATCAGTTTTCAGGGTTGGCTGACTCCGTATTTCTGGACCTACCGGAACCTTGGCTAGCCATTCCTTCAGCTTGAAACATGTTGAAACAAGATGGAACTCTGTGTTCCTTCTCACTGTGCATCGAACAAGTGCAATGTTCATGTGACACTCTTAGATCTGAGGTTACAGGTAACATATTAGAAACAAGTTATCCTATCTTGTTCAAGCAGTTTTTCTTTTAAAGCAGTTTCAAACTCTTTGGAACAAGCCTGGTGCAACACAAGCCAACAGTGTGGAGAGTGCTGATGCAATATTAGCTTATCAACAGGTAGCCTCTTCATGATTCCCCTTGAATAGTGGTGGCCTATCTGTATACCACCTGATATGTTAATTTCATAATTACTTTTTTTATAATTAAAAAATTATTTTCCCTATCCTAAAATTTTGGGGTTCTCTTTACTAAGTTGGAGCACCTGTAATGTGTGAAATTCAAAATATATGAGTACTAGGATTGTACTAAGAATCAATTTGTATGGTGGGTTGGTCACTATTTTGCATGTTAGGCCAGAATAAAAAAAAAAAAGAATTATGAAGGTGTTGACAATGTCGGCAAGGGTGCTGTAACTACCTGAACCATTTGAGGTGCAAGATGTAAAAAAAGCACTTTTTTGAGTAAATTAAGGTGAATATGTAAATTTGTGCTTCTTGAATCAATGGGGCTTTTTCGCTTCTATACAAAAAAGTGTGCCTAGGACTTGGCTTGTGCTTAATCAGTTGAAAGGATGGCATAAAGAAATGCAAAACATGTGATAACCCAACATGTCAATCTTCTGTGTGCCAAACTCTTATGGGTTGCATCATCTTTTCCTCTATTTCTCTTCTTTCTTATCTTTCGATGGTAAAGTGATGCATTGGTGTGTTATACAGCTCTCTTATAGGGTTGAATTATTTACTTGCTCCATCTTTGTAACCTTAGGCTGCTAAAAGATTCTCCAAATAACATGTTGCACCTAGTTGGACCTTAGAAAACAAACTAGCTCTTCTATTAAGCTCCATGTAATTAGTTATTTGATTTGTTGAAGCTATTTGTTAATTTAGATGATTTGATTATGCACTTCCTCAATTTACATATACCCTTGATCATCTCTTTCAAAATGCCCTTTTAATGCATTCAGATCTTGCATATGCAGTTTGATTTGTTTAGCCTCTGTTACTGAGATTGTCCATTTAAAATTATTTGATGTTAAACTTCCCTTTGCCTGTGGTGGCCATATTTTCAGCACTATTGAATTTAGTCTTTTGGTCTATGTCTGGATCTTTAGGCACTATATTTGAAGCCAAACTATGAGCGTGCTTGGGCAAACATGGGTATCAGTTACGCCAACCAGGTTTGTTATATCCTTCACTGTTCTCTCATTGTCTTGACATTCATGAAAAGGGAACTGCATTTCTTTCTTTATGTCTTCATTTCCTTTTGCATATTTCTGAGATGGTCAATCCTTCTAAATGAAAATTTATGGGTATGTGATCAGGAATTAAATCACCTTGTTTTCAATATATAGGTCTCAACATATTTTGTAAAAATAATTCGTTCGAAATAACACTAATCTCGATGGAAAGATGAAAGCTTATTTGATTGGTCAGTAATAAATTTTTATGGTCTAAAATGAAACCCATTATGTATCCAAGATTAATTTCTTTTTGGTAAGGATACTCCCTTATTTGACACACCATTTACCATGTACATACCTCACAAATCATCTTGTAAAAGTTGGCACGAGATATGTATTTGTATCAAGAAAAAGCAGGTTGGGACTGAATTGAATAAAATGAAAAGTACACTAATTCTGAAATGTACTCGGCGTGTGGCGTAATGACCAGCTTATTCCCATGTTCTCTCCTACTTTTCCTTTATTTCTAACGTTCCTTTCTCCTTTATTAGCTACTCTTTTGATTAGTTTTATGTACGTCCAGTAGGCCCATTCCCTCCCTAAAATTTACTTAAACCAACTACTCTACCCCTCTAAATATTTTATTTTACCGATGAAAATAAAATAAAAATATTATAAATATTGTTATGTTATAAACTCTCCGTTAAATCAAGATCCATTGTCATTAGCTTCTCTCTCTCTCGAAAAAGGAAAAGAAAAGGTTTGAATTCATGAATCAGCGGTTCTTTAGAAAAATCTTTTTATTTCTTCATCTCTTTTTATTCTGTTTGGTTTCTCTGATCTAGGAAAATCGAGGGAAATTTGTATCAAACTTGACATTAGTCCTTGTTCTTTTTAAATAATTCCTGAGTCACCTGTGAGTTGGCAAATTCTGATTCATCCAGCATTTTCCCGGAAGCCAAACAGGAGACTTAAATGTTTTTAATTTCGAAAATTTTGTTCTTGAAATATTGAAAAAATACATGTCTTTCAGTGGATCCCTTTATTCTCTCCGATTTCCCCTTAATTTTTGTCTAACGTCTTTTTTCCTTTACGGGCTGTTAATTTTCTTTCTTATTCTGTTCCGGCTTTATCTCTGTCATATTCCACCTCGGAATAAGCTATTCCCCGCATATCCTTCCTTTTCTTATTCCGGTTCTGAATTTTTGTCTTCCGGTTTATGGGTTTTAGTGGCCGGTTCAGCTAATTTTTCCTGTCTGGACCGGCCAACCTGTCATAGTTATTCCCGCTAGGGATATCCCATTCCAGGGATATACCGGTTCGTTGTTATCCCGTATTGGTATATCCCGCCCTGGGTATATCCCATTCTTAGAATATCCCGATTCCCCACTTTTTTTTTTCCTAAGTCTCTTTACCTTCTTTGTCTTTAATTCCTCAAAAAAAAAAAAAAAAGTAATTTAAAGAAGGTATTAATTACCATAAATGTTACCGTTGTCACATGGGGATTTAGAAAATTAAGTTCTCTCTCTTCCGTTCATAGCTTCCCCATTTCTTCACCTATTCATCCACCTCTTTAAATTAAGTTCCCCCTTCATTCTCTGTTGTTTTTCCATTCTTTGATCTCTGTTAATCCTCTCTTTCGTTTTCTTTATTCTCTTTCCCTTCCTTTCTTGTCCTTTCGTGACAAACCCCAGACACTGCCGCGCCATCAACACCTCCCGTCGTCTTACCTCCGATCAAAGGTCAGTTTCCTTCCCATTATTCGAAATTTGAATCCTCAAATCTATCTCTTCTATCCATAGCACCCCATTTATTCGCCGACTCCCTCTCTCTCTCTCTGTCTGTTTTGAATTTCTTCCTCTCATTTTTTTTCTAGTTTTGGGTCACCGAATGCCAAAAAAAAAAAACACAGAAAGACGCTACACTAGGTTTTCTCTTCCGTTTCTGGTTTTTGTGATTTTTTGAAATTCTCTGCTTAATCGATGACTGATTTCAGGTATGAATCATCACTTGTACTTTGTCTTTGTCTTTGCCATTTCATTTTGTAAAGTCTCTAGTTTTAGTAAAGTCTCTTCTTTCCTTTCCCTTTTATCTCACTTAAGATAATGCTTTAAACTTTTTCACCTGTCTTTCTTTCTAATGTGACAGTCCAGATAGCCCACTGGTCTCGTGGATAAAAAACTGCTTCCTGGGATATGCAGTACTCTTCCTGTCCATAAATAACTGTTTTTAGTTAGTATCTTTCTTGCCCTGTGTATACATTCATGGATTCCTTTCTATCTCTTTTGCAGGTGCAAAATCAATAATAAATAGAAGTTGAAACCGCTTATGGTATTGGAATTTTTGAAAACATTGTCTCATTTCGTCTCATTCATTTTTTTAATTTAACAGATATTTTCTTTCGGTATCTGGTCTCCTGTCTTTCCATCCGTCCATGGCTCTTTTATTGTTAATCCTGCCGTTGCCCTTTTCATTCTTGTTTTAGTTTCAGATGTATGCTTCTTTTTACTTCTATTTTCAGTGTGTTTTTGTCATGGTTTTTTGTTTTCACCTTTAGAGGATAAAGTCATTAAGAAAAAAACCTAAGGTTTTAAGTTTTCTCAAACCCTACCACTGTATTGTGTCGAATTCAAAACGTTGAAGATAGTAGTGGAAGGGTGCATGCATGGAGATCTGGACAAGGTCTACGACACCATTAAATACATTGAAAACACTCGCAGCATCAAAATTGACCTCCTCCGTTGTTATGGTGATTTCCAGGTTCTTTCTCTTACACTCACTTTCTCCAATTTGTTGTTTTTATACGAAATTTTGTCACTTTCCAAATACCCATTTTTCATATGAACTTAATTTTTTATTTTTTTTTTTGCAACTTAGGCTGTCAAGAATGAAAAAGATATGGATAGCCTTAATGTGGCCCCAAAGTATAGGGAGATGAAGTCATTCTGGAAATACTATTCGGGTCAGGAGGTTGCCCCAGTTCCCACGATTTTTATCGGTGGAAATCATGAAGCTTCCTATTATTTATGGGAATTGTAAGTCACCCCCTTTTCTTCATATGTTCTAGCTTGGGGATTCTGATTCTTTTATGAAAAGGCCTTGAATTTTACCTTCTGCTATTGAAATGTGTAAACTTTAGGTATTATGGGGGATGGGCAGCACCTAATATTTACTTCTTGGGGTATGCTGTGGTTGTGAAGTTTGGCAATATCCGTATCGGTGGACTTTCGAATTTACAATGCGCGTAATTATTGTTTATGTTGGGTATGAAGTTCTTTTACTTGTCTATTCTATGTTTATTCTGGAGTTCTTTTAATGGTGATTGTATATTTACTGCAAGCGAGTGTCAGATATGTTATATTGATTCTTATTTAGGTGGAGAGTCAAGCTTTGAAACTGAAATGAATTAGCTTTTCCTTGAGCAGGACACCATGAAAGGCCACCTTATAATGACAATACTATCAGGTCTGTGTATCATATTCGGGAGTACTATGTTCACAAGCTCATGCACCTAGAGGAACTGATTGATATTTTCCTTTCACACGATTGGCCGCCCAGCATCACTGATTATGGGAACTGGCAAAACTTGTTTGCCGCAAAAACATTTCAAAGATGAGGTAATTATATTCAATTGGTGGAAATGGACATATGTGATAGAATGAAAATCTTCATATCAAGCGTCTTCAGTTTTCTTGTTGACCATTCCTGGTTGCTTGTTGGTTGAAACATATTTCCTAGATCCAGCAAGGAACTCTTGGAAGCAAACCTGCTGCTCAGCTGCTCGAAAAACTCAGACCATCGTATTGGTTTTCAGCTCACTTGCACTGCAAATTCACCGCTCTTGTTGAACATGAAGAGGGTGGTCGAGTGACAAAATTTCTTGCACTCGATAAATGCCTTCCAGGGCGCAAGTTCTTGCAGGCATCTAGATTCATTGTGATGCAGTCAAACCTAGAGTATACATGAATCTAGGAATACCTTTTGCTTCTCGTGTTTAATATGGTGCTGATGCTCTCTCATATAGTTTAATGGGATAGATAATTGATCATTTGCTTTCAATCAAGGTAGAACATTGAATGCGCCTAATGTTTTGAGCTTTGTGCATATCATACGTAATGCTATAACTTTGCCTTTTCCACGTTGATTGAACTAAATCCATTAAATTTCTTAAGGTGACATCGCTTTTTCCTGTTGGTTCATTAGATGATTACAGCGAAGATATTGTTTGTGAATAATGAAGATGAGGATGATCTGGAAGATGATGCAGAACCGAATAATAAAAATCGGTCCTCATGAATGTGAATATTGTTTTCTATCAACCAAGAGGTTTATTAGTGCAAAAGATTGATGGCAATATATTGCTTACTTGTTTGTGAAGTAGGCAACTTGGTTTAATGGCCCACACTTTTCCAACTTTCATCAGCAGAGGAGAGCACCTATACAAGTTTGCACCTATACAAGTTTCTTTCTTTGTTTCTTTCTAAAATAATGTATAAACATCAAATATTATATCAATAGCTATTATCACAGTCAATCATTATATGAGCTTGAATTTGGAATCTTAAATTTTTAGGGCTTTTTCTAATTGAATTGATGTTATTAATATGGATAAATGACAACAGCATGGAGTTTGTATCTTGCTTATTGCAAATTTAGTAATTTGTTGTATTCCGACATTCAGGAACATCCTAGCATGGCGCCCTTTTTCAGGCATGGACTTCGTTCTTTTTCAATAAACAATTTTCAGACATGGCCATTTGGTTACAAAATGGCAGCTAGATCTAGATCTAGGTCTATAGTACATGCCCACTACCAAGAATGAGGGGCCAATTTGGTTTTCCATAAAAGCAAAATGGTGAGGAAAAGGTGATTAATAAGT
The DNA here is from genome assembly GCA_025698465.1 of Gossypium longicalyx. Lineage (NCBI taxonomy): Eukaryota > Viridiplantae > Streptophyta > Magnoliopsida > Malvales > Malvaceae > Gossypium > Gossypium longicalyx. Next base: position 91,086,544 of record CM046998.1, read on the forward strand.
TGATCATTTATCTTCTTCTTTTTTAAGTATAATTGAAGGCATTTTCAAATCCAAATAGAGTTTTCTTTTTTCTTTTTAGAAGAAAACACTCTTATTAAAAGAAATCTAAAATCTTAATAAGTCTTTAGTGTATATTTCTTACAATCCATTAGCACATTTATAAGATTATTAAATTGTTTAAAGGGATGTTAGAAGGGTGAATTAGAAAAATTGCAAGGGAAATCTTCGTATTTTATTCTTATTTTTATAGAACTTAAAACAACCCCTATTTTAAGAAATTGTGATTTATAAATTGAGATGTAAATATTGATGTCGAAGAAACTGAATTGACCAGGATCAATGGTGCAGTTATGGTGGAAGAAGGAGATGTTGAAGCCTTTTAAAAGGCTACAGAAGAAGATGATGAACTCAAAGGGCTGTTATATTGTTTTTGGGATCCAATCAGTTGGTTTAGGATGCTTGCAATGGAAACACATTAGAGTTTTGTATTTGTGGTGGTATCAGTTTATGGAATAAGCCAGGGATCAGGTGGGGTTCTTGCTAGAGTTGGCACTGAAGGTACAGTCTTCTAAGTCACAGGTTTACTTTGTGATTATTTTTATTCCTTGGATTGTGAATCTTATTTAGGGGCCTCTCATTGATATTGTCTTCATTAGAGGTTATAGTAGACACGCCACTATTTTATTCTATCTAAAATTTTTTATGCTTTCTGCCTCCTCCTTTACTTATATATTTTATAGTTTTTCCCAATCGATAAATGCAATCTCATTGATATGCTCATTTCGTCCATGGTAGTATAAGCTGCCATACTTGTATTATTTTTTTAAGTAAATCAAGCTGGTATATTAAATAAACTAAAATTAATAGAACTAAAATACCCAGAATTCCAAACTCAATATGGGCTACAGATCTTATTATATGTGTATATATGGGCTATTAATTTAATATGTAGATAACTCTAATCATCAATTGAATAATATAATTTAATTTAAAATTTATAAATAGTAAATTTAGATCACTTGTTTTCAAATAGACAGTTATATTTATTTTCTTTATAATTTAAAATTTTAGGTTATATCCTCCTTTATATTGTTAGATATATATTTTATTAATTTTTCTAACAATAAAATTATTTAAAAATTGCTAGAAAAGTTTAAAATATTTATATTAAAAATATATAGGTAATAAAAAAATTGACATTTCTTAATTTGAAATGCCCAAGAACTACCTTAAATTTTAGGCTTCTCTTTGTTAGTCACCACATTTAACATCATTAATCTACCAGATTTTAATTATCCTTTTTTAACTCTTTATATATTTGATATAATAAATAATATTATTTTAAAAATAAATATATTTAGACATTGAGAATATTAAAGTGTATTAAATGAAATTTTGAAAAGTAAATAACTCAATTATCACTTTATTAAATGAGTGTATTAAATATCAATACTTACCGTTGGCAGGAGAAAAGCCCCTCTGCCCCGTTTTCATCAGTCTTTTCAAATTCCCCTTCTTCCCATTTCTTCACTATCTCTTTCGCTTCAAGATTTTCCTCTCTAATCCGTTTTCATCTCTTCCTTCTCAATCGTTTCTGCTTTTTATTTTTAATTTTTTTATTGTGATATTGAAATCACTTGCTTCATCCATAAATTTTGGGTTTTCAGCCCTAGGAAATATTGTTTCGGTTCGTCTTTTCAAATCTATGGATGTCGGTGTGGTTGTTCTTGTTGGATGCTTTGGGAAAGAAAGAAATTCTGGTTCTGCAAGATTTCACCAGCCATGGCTTAAATTCCAATATCTTTTCTTTTCAATATTGCACGGTAATGTTCTTATCCCAATATCTTTTCTTTTCAATTTTAATATTCTTATGCACTCTCCCATGGCTTAAATTCATTCTTTAGTGCCCTCAAACTTGAGATAAATGGGGATTAGATGCCAGTTTAACCTGATACCCATATTTCTTTTATGGATATAATGCTTAAAGTTCAACTAAAACCACATAACTTCATTTCTAGTGAAATTGTTTAAGGAATTGTGCCTTTGTATAAATTGTTAAAATTCTGTTAAATGTACGAGTTAAACAGGATTAGATGCCAGTTTAACCTGAAACCCATATTTCTTTTATTTGATATTGTATAATATTGACTGTCGAAGCAGTAGTAATTTTATTTTGGTTTTCTAATAATCTGGTTTGTTCGCAAGGTCGATTATTGTACAATGCATCACGGATTTCCCAAGCTTAAACATACCGATTCCTTTTCATCCATGATTGTCGAAATTATCCAAGGACTAAATTGTGAAATTATCCAACTTTATGCTAGCTTAAACATACCGATTCCTTTTCATCCATTCAACAAATCAACACATTCACACTCATACACATATTAACCATTTCCATCTCAATATATTACTCAAAGTTAGCTACATATAACTATCTCAAAATACTCAACCATAACAAACAAATACTCAACATGATTCTTTGCCTGGCAAGGTTGACCATTTACCTTTCTATTCCACCTGAATCTAAATAATTTTGAATCATGTCTAATGCCCTGTGAATACTATCATATTTTAGGAAAGAGAACAACCTATTGATTTAGCCAGCTAGAAAACCTTTGAACACAAAGGATCTGTTTTCTTGTACCGCTGCATTTTGTGTTGTATTTGCTGGCTTGATATAGCCACTTTGGTGTACCATGCAATGTTCATTTCTTTTATATGAAAACTTTTACTGGAAAGGGATAGAAGGAGCTATTTTTCGTTTAAACATTGAAGTTTGCAATATGATTGATATCATGTTTATCTTAGTGGCCTGAGGCTTCAGTCAGAGTACCAGATCTAAGGCCGTAGTCTTTGCCTGGCTGCTAATGTTCTGGATCTAACCTATTATCATTTGTTGTCACATGAACTAGTAGTGCATTACATATCACTTATCATCCGCTTCTATTTATTCTTGAACCATGTCAAAACCTTTTTGGCTTAATTAAAATTAATTTGAATGGATACGGTTCCATCTTAAACTATGTCTATATCAAGCCTAGAAGTGTAATGTTTCACATTTATTGCAAATTGTTTTGGATGGTTAATGTGTCTGCTTGTCATAATCTTGAGACTTACATGGATTATGCAAGACCTTTTTATACTTCTGTTATTCTTGATTAATGCATCTGCAGTTTTATGTGGTCTTTGCTGGGGTCCATATATTTGACTTTGTAGACAAATTGTAATTCACTGATTAGACATCTCTGTACAGGCTATTGCAGCAATGATGCGTGCTCAGGAGGCCAATCCCACCAATCTGGAAGTACTTCTTGCTCTTGGTGTGAGTCATACAAATGGTTAGTGAATGCTTATTGCTTTAATGAAGATGAGATTAAAATTTTGGAATGTCAAACAAATAATACTGTTTGAAAGTTCAGAATTGGAACAGACAGTTGCGTTAAAGTATTATGTCATCACCCAAAGTATGGTACTCTTGCACCACCGAGCTTGCTGATTCTGTGTATTATGCTGATGTAAGTACAGTAGGGTATAATTCTTTGTTTTTTTGGTTGGTTTTTGTCTATTGGAACAATGCCTTGATATTGCAATCTTGGTTTGAGTGTAAGCCGCTTCCTCTAATGTTATTGTGGGATAGTTTGCTTATGTTGTGAATGCTGTGATTACAAGAGTGTCTTTTTGCATATGGTTTCCATGACTGCAGTGATTATATTTTGGACTTAGAGTTTTACATACGGTGTGTGGGTATAATTTTCCTTAAGATTACTAGAAGCTTATCCCTAACATTACATTTTGGAAATGTTATTGTTATATTCTGGTGTTAATCGAAGTGTTTTCTGCCGTACAGGTTGCTAGATTATTCAATGAAGTTGCTCAGATGTCTCCTGAGGATGCTGATGTACACATTGTCCTTGGTGTTCTGTATAATTTTTTCGGGAGAATATGATAAGGCCATTGCATCTTTCAAAACTGCTTTGAAACTTAAACCTAATGATTATTCTCTTTGGAACAAGCCTGGTGCAACACAAGCCAACAGTGTGCAGAGTGCTGATGCAATATTAGCTTATCAACAGGTAGCCTCTTCATGATTCCCCCTTGAATAGTGGTGGCCTATGTATACCACCCGATATGTTAATTTCATAATTACTTTTTTTATAATTAAAAATTTATTTTTCCTATCCTAAAATTTTGGGGTTCTCTTTACTAAGTTGGAGCACCTTTAATGTGTGAAATTCAAAATATATGAGTACTAGGATTTTACTAAGAATCAATTTGTATGGTGTGTTGGTCACTATTTTGCATGTTAGGCCAGAATAAAAAAAATGAATTATGAAGGTGTTGACAATGTCGGCAAGGGTGCTGTAACTACCTGAACCATTTGAGGTGCAAGATGGAAAAAAAGCACTTTTTTGAGTAAATTAAGGTGAATATGTAAATTTGTGCTTCTTGAATCAATGGAGCTTTTTCGCTTCTATACAAAAAAGTGTGCCTAGGACTTGGCTTGTGCTTAATCAATTGAAAGGATGGCATAAAGAAATGCAAAACATGTGATAACCCAACATGTCAGTCTTCTGTGTGCCAAACTCTTATGGGTTGCATCATCTTTTTCTCTATTTCTCTTCTTTCTTATCTTTCGATGGTAAAGTGATGCATTGGTGTGTTATACAGCTCTCTTATAGGGTTGAATTATTTACTTGCTCCATCTTTGTAACCTTAGGCTGCTAAAAGATTCTCCAAATAACATGTTGCACCTAGTTGGACCTTAGAAAACAAACTAGCTCTTCTATTAAGCTCCATGTAATTAGTTATTTGATTTGTTGAAGCTATTTGTTAATTTAGATGATTTGATTATGCACTTCCTTAATTTACATATACCCTTGATCATCTCTTTCAAAATGCCCTTTTTAATGCATTCAGATCTTGCATAGGCAGTTTGATTTGTTTAGCCTCTGTTACTGAGATTGTCCATTTAAAATTATTTGATGATAAACTTCCCTTTACCTGTGGTGGCCATATTTTCAGCACTATTGAATTTAGTCTTTTGGTCTATGTCTGGATCTTTAGGCACTAGATTTGAAGCCAAACTATGAGCGTGCTTGGGCAAACATGGGTATCAGTTACGCCAACCAGGTTTGTTATATCCTTCACTGTTCTCTCATTGTCGTGACATTCATGAAAAGGGAACTCCAATTACTCTACCCCTCTAAATATTTTATTTTACCGATGAAAATAAAATAAAAATATTATACAATTGTTATGTTATAAAATTAAAACCCAAAGTTTCTCTCCGTTAAATCAAGATCCATTGTCATTAGCTTCTTTCTGTCTCTCAAAAAAGGAAAAGAAAAGGTTTGAATTCATGAATCAGCGGTAGGTTCTTCCGAATGAGTGAGTCGAGGTAGTGCTAATCTTTCTTTTAAGGTATAAATTTTGATTCTTTAGAAAATCTTGTTTTTTGTTCATCTCTTTTTATTCTGTTTGGTTTCTGATCGAGGAAAATAGAGTGAAATTTGTATCAAACTTGACATTAGTCCTTGTTCTTTTTAAATAATTCCTTATTCACCTGTGAGTTGGTAAATTCTGTTCATCCTGCATTTTCCCGGAAGCCAAACAGGAGACTTAAATGTTTTTAATTTCGAAAATTTTGTTCTCTCATGGAAATATTGAAAAAATACATGTTTTTCGGTTGATCCCTTTATTCTCTCCAATTTCCCCTTAATTTTTTCTAACGTCTTTTTCCTTTACTGGTTGTTAGTTTTCTTTCTTATTCTGGTCCGGCTTTTTCTGTCATATTCCGACTCGGAATAAGTTATTCTCCGGATATCCTGCCTTTTCTTATTCCGGTTCTGAATTTTTGGCTTCCGGTTTATGGGTTTTAGTGGCCGGTTCAGCTATTTTTTCTTGTCTGGACCGGCCAACCTGTCATAGTTATTCCCGCCAGGGATATCCCATTCCAGGGGTATCCCGGTTCGTTGTTATCCCATATTGGTATATCCCGCCCCGGGTTTATCCTATTCTAGGAATATCCCGATTCCCCACTTATTTCTCCTATGTCTCTTTACCTTCTTTGTCTTTAATTTCTCAAAAAAAAGAAAGTAATTTAAAGAAGGTATTAATTACCATAAATGTTACCGCTGTCACATGATTTTGAAAAATTGTTTTAAAATTTAATAAATTTAAAAAACTTTAATCTAAGTTAAATTTAAATTTTTTAGGTTTTTTTAATATATTTTTTTTTGTATTATGCGTGTCACATAATTAAGAATGATTTGAATATTTTATTATTTTTAGTTTTCTTAAAGGGGGAATCAAAATAAAATACTAAGTGACCGTTAAGATGGCCCAAAACTGATTTATTAGCCGTTTATTAAATATCTCTTCAATCTATGCACATTTATTATCCGTTTCTTTTCTCTCTCTGTCTCTTGGTCTCCTCTTTTGTTTTCTTTTTCTTCCTCATTTATTCTGTTTTCATAACAAATCCTCAAATATATCTCTTCAATCCAAATCTCCTCCCATTTCTTTACCGGTTCTCTCTCTCGGTCACTTTTCAATTTCTTTCCTCTCATTTTTTTTTTTTGCTTTGGGTAACAAAAGGCCAAAAAAAAAAAAACAAACACCCTATACTGTTTTTTGTGGTTTTTGAAATCCACTGCTTCATCGGGGACTGATTTTGAGGTATGAATCTTGAACTTTGTCTTTGTCTGTCTTTGCCTTTTGATTTCTATTTTGTTTTCAGATCAATGTTTTTTTTACCAGTGGGTTCATTTGTCTGCCGTTTCTTTGTTGCGATTTTTGAAACCCCTTCTTTATGGGAGACTGATTTCAGGTATGAATCTTTGCTTCAACATTTGTCTTTTTGCTTTTTGCTTTTTTCATCTCTGGTTTGGAGTGTGGTGTGTTTAGCTGTGTGGGTTTCAGATGTTGTTGGTTCAGGTTTGCAGTCTTTGGTCTGACCAAAGTAAAGTCTCTTCTTTCCTCTCCCTTTATCTCACTTAAGATAATGCTTTAAACTTTTTGGCTGGCTTTCTTTCTAATATGACTGTCCAGATAGCCTACTGTCTCGTGTATAAAAACTGCTTTCTAGTCTGTTTATTCTTTTGTTTGTTTCCTGTGTACTTTTGTCAGAGATTTTGATTTTCAGCTTTAGAGAAAGTCTATTTCTTTCAGTATTTGAAACTATGGATCACGTTCATTATTTCTTTATTCTCTCCTGTTTTTCCCCTATTTCTCACGTTCCTTTCTCCTTTATCAACTACTGTTTTTTCCCTTGTTTTCAAATATTTCCCTTCTCTCCTGTTCTCTTTCTCCTAGCCTTCTTTCTTGTCCTTTCTTTCTTCATACACACAAAGATGGTACACTAGGTAGAGGCTTTTCGTGAGAGAAATCCCAAGTTTTGTTTGCCGTTTCTGTATTTGTGATTTTTGAAATTCCCTAATTCATAGGATATTGATTTCAGGGATGAATATGTATTTGTCTCTTTCCTTCTCATCTCTGTTTTTAGTTTCAAATCTATGCTTCGTTCTACTAATATTTTCAGTGGACTTTTGCCAGGGTTTTCGGTTATGGAATGATGGGAGGCAGTCTGACCCTATTTGCAAATGCACTGTAAGTTGCTTCTATTGTCAAAGTCTCTAAATCTTTGTGTTCTCTTTTTGCATGCTGGTTTGTGATCCATTCTTTTGCTTGGGCCACAGATTAGGTTCTGTTTTTATTTTTAGTATTTTGGGTAGGTTTTTTTGGGATGGGTTTATGTTGTTTTTATGTCCGGTTTTCTTACGATAGTATTTAATTTTAAAAAGATTGGTAAAATATTTTTGATCATAACTATTTAATTTTGAAACATTTGTTTTAAAATTTAATAAATTTAAAAACTTTAATCTAATTTAAATTTTTAGGTTTTTTAATATTTTTTTGGTATTATGCGTGTCACATAATTAAGAATGATTTGAATATTTTATTATTTATTAGTTTTCTTTGCAAAACATTCACTTTGGAAAATATAAAAAAGTCTATTAAACTGGTCCAGTAGGTTTTATTTGTCAGTGATTTTGGTTTTTAGTAAATGTAAATCCTTCTTCTTTTCCTTTTTACATCTATTTTCTGTGGGTTTTTGTCACTTACCTAAACTTGTTTTTATGTTTTTTATTTTTGAGTTCTGTGTTTCCCTCTGTTGTATTTTTGTTGTTTCGCTTCACGGTTCTTACATTATATTTTGTGCTTAGCTGAATATTGTTGGGCTGGGGTTATTCTGTGTACGGCTTCTGTTTTGTATTAGTGGGTTATTGGACTTAGAATAGTAGGCCTATTTTTGGCGTGTTGTAGTCGGCTTTTGTATTGGCGTTCGTTTTTGATTTTGTGATTTTTTTCATCATCGTGTTCCGCCTAAGTTTTCCGTGTTTTTTGGTCTGGTATTGGTCTCGTGGGATAGGTTCCCTGTTCTCGTTGGTGTGTGATAGTGGGTTTGTTTGTAAATTTAGGTTTTATTATCTATTAAATATATAGAGCGCTAACTGACCGTCGATTGAATAATTAGATTAAAAATCCACCGCTTAGATTGAACCGGCCAACCTAACTTACATAAAACAAATCATGTAGTCCGATATTCTGCCTTCCTAAGATTATAATAAAATAAAATAAAAATATTATAATATTAATATGCTATAAAATAAAAACCCATAGTTTCTCTCCGTTAAAGTAAAATCCGTTTTCGTTAGCTTCTTTTTCTCACTCGAATAAAAAAAAGGTTTTGAATTCTTGAATCAGCGGAAGCTTCTTCCCAATGCCAGAGTCGAGGTTTAAAATTTCATTCTTTTAAAAAATATTGTTTTTTCTTTTGGTTGTAAATCCTTGAATGAGATAGATCTGTCCTTGGAATATGTAGTACTCTTCCTGTCCAGAAATGACTGTCTTTAATTTGTATCTTTCTTGCCCTGTAGCAGCAAGACGTACACATTCATGGATTCCTTTCTCTCTCTTTTGCAGGTGCAAAATCTATAATAAATAGAAGTTGAAACCGCTTATGGTATTGGAATTTTTTGAAAACATTGGCTCATTCCGTCTCATTCATCTCCACTTTCCTTTTAGAAAAATGGATGTTTTCTTTCGGTCTCTGGTCTCCTGTCCTTCCATTCGTCCATGGCTATTTTATTGTTGATCCTGCCGTCGCTCTTTACATTCCTGTTTTAGTTTTAGTTTCAGATATATGCTTCTTTTTACTTCTTTTTTCAGAGTGTCTTTGTCACGATTTTTGGTTTTCACCTTTAGAGAATCACTGTTTTGTTCCTTATTAGAAACGATAGATGTTATAGGTTAGACATCACTGTTTTGTTCCGTGTTACAAATCTATTGATGTCGTTCTGTTTATTCTTTTTGTTTGTTTCCTGTGTACTTTTGTCAGAGATTTTGATTTTCAGCTTTAGAGAAAGTCTATTTCTTTCAGTATTTGAAACTATGGATCACGTTCCTTATTCCTTTATTCTTTTCGTGAGATAAATCCCAAGTTCTGTTTGCTGTTTCTGTTATTTGTCTCTTTCCTTTTCATCTCTGTTTTTAGTTTCAAATCTATGCTTCTTTCTACTAATATTTTCAGTGGACTTTTGCCAGGATTTTCGGTTCTGGAATGATGGGAAGCAGTCTGACCCTATCTGCAAATGCACTGTAAGTTGATTCGATTGTGAAAGTCTCTAAATCTTTGTGTTCTCTTTTTGCATGCGAGAGTTGAGGTATAAAATTTCGTTCTTTTAAAAAATATTGTTTTTCTTTTTGGTTTTTTTAAATAATTACTGATCCACCTGTGGGTTGTCATATTCTGTTCATTCTGCTTTTCCCGGAAGCCAAACAAGAGACTTAAATGCTATTTATTACGAAAATTTTCTATCCCGTAGAGATTTTCCATTGTCCTGCTGTAGTTAGTTTTCATTCTTATTCTGTTCCGGCTTAATCTGTGTCATATTCCGAATCGGAATAAGTTAATCCACGGATACTCTCCCTTTTCTTATTCCGAGTCGGAATAAGTTATTCCCAGGATAATCTGCCTTTTCTTATTCTGGTTCTGAATTTTTTGCTTCCGGTTTATGGGTTTTAGTGGCCGGTTCAGCTATTTTTTCTTGTCTGGACCGGGCAGCCTGTCATGCTTATTCCGGCTGGGAATATCCCATTCCAAGGATGTCCCGGTTCAGTATTATCCCAGGGACATCCCATTCTCTGGATATCCCGGTTCGGTTTTTTGGTGACCCCGGTTCAGGGTTTAGGGTTTAGGGTTTTAGGGTTTAGGGTTCGGGGTTGGGGGTTTGGGGTTGGGCTTTAGTGTTTTAGGGTTTAGGGGTTGGGGTTTGGGGTTTGGGGTTTGGGGTTTGGGGTTTGGGGTTTGGGGTTTGGGGTTTGGGGTTTGGGGGTTGGGGTTTGGGGGTTTTTGGGGTTTGGGGTTTGGGGTTTGGGGTTTGGGTTTGGGGTTTGGGGTTTGGGGTTTGGGGTTTGGGGTTTTTGGGGTTTGGGGTTTGGGGTTTGGGGTTTGGGGTTTGGGGTTTGGGTTTGGGGTTTTGGGGTTTGGGGTTTGGGGTTTGGGGGTTTGGGGTTTTTTGGGGTTTTTGGGGTTTGGGGTTTTGGGGTTTTGGGGTTTGGGGTTTGGGGTTGGTTGAGGTCTGGGTTGGGGTTGGGTTTGGGTTGGGGTTTGGAGTTTGAGGTTGGGGTTTGGGGTTCGGGTTTGGGGTTCGGGGTTGGGGGTTGGGGGTTGTGGTTTTGGGGTTTAGGGTTGGGTTGGGGTTTGGGGTTTGAGGGGTTGTCAGTTGGGTTTGGGGTTGGGGTTTGAGGTTGAGGGTTTGAGGTTCTGGGTTCTGGGTTTGGGGTTCAGGGTTTGGGGTTAGGGTTTAGGGTTCAGGGTTTGGGGTTGAGGTTCGGGGTTTGGGTTTTGTGGTTTTAGGGTTTAGGGTTTAGGGTTTAGGGTTTTTAGGGTTTTAGGGTTTTAGTTTTGGGGTTTAGGGTTTAGGGTTTAGGGTTTAGGGGTTTAGGGTTTAGGTTTAGGGGGGTTTAGGGTTTTAGGGGGGTTTAGGGTTTGGGGTTTAGGGTTTTTTGGGGTTTGGGGTTTTGGGGTTTAGGGTTTTTTTGGGGTTTGGGGTTTAGGGGTTTGGGGTTTAGGGTTTTTAGGGTTTAGGGGTTTAGGAGGGTTTGGGGTTTGGGGTTTGGGGTTTGGGGTTTGGGGTTTGGGGTTTGGGGTTTGGGGTTTGGGGTTTTTGGGGTTTGGGGTTTTTGGGGTTTGGGGTTTGGGGTTTGGGGTTTTGGGTTTTGGGGTTTGGGGTTTGGGGTTTGGGGTTTCGGGTTTAGGGGTTTGGGGTTTGGGGTTTGGGGTTTGGGGTTTAGGGGTTTGGGGTTTGGGGTTTGGGGTTTTGGGGTTTGGGGTTTGGGGTTTGGGGTTTAGGGGTTTGGGGTTTAGGGTTTAGGGTTTAGGGTTTGGGGTTTAGGGTTTAGGGGTTTAGGGGTTTAGGGTTTAGGGTTTTAGGGTTTTTAGGTTTTGGGGTTAGGGGTTTAGGGGGTTTAGGGTTTAGGAGTTTAGGTTTAGGGTTTGGGGTTTAGGGTTTAGGGTTTAGGGGTTTAGGGTTTAGGGTTTAGGGTTTAGGGTTTAGGGTTTAGGGTTTAGGGGTTTAGGGTTTTAGGGTTTGTTGGGGTTTTAGGGTTTGGGTTTAGGGTTTAGGGTTTTTTAGGGTTTAGGGTTTAGGGTTCAGGGTTCAGGGTTCAGGGTTTAGGGTTCAGGGTTCAGGGTTCAGGGTTTTAGGGTTTAGGGTTTAGGGTTTTAGGGTTTAGGGTTTAGGGTTTAGGGTTTAGGGTTTAGGGTTTAGGGTTTAGGGTTTAGGGTTTAGGGTTTAGGGTTTAGGGTTTAGGGTTTTAGGGTTTAGGGTTTAGGGTTTAGGGTTTTAGGGTTTAGGGGGTTTAGGGGTTTTAGGTTTTAGGGTTTAGGGTTTTAGGGTTTAGGGTTTAGGGGTTTAGGGTTTTAGGGTTAGGGTTTTTAGGGGTTTAGGGTTTTAGGGTTTAGGGTTTTAGGGTTTAGGGTTTAGGGTTTAGGGTTTTAGGGGAGTTTAGGGTTTTAGGGTTTAGGGTTTAGGGTTTAGGGTTTAGGGTTTAGGGTTTAGGGTTTAGGGTTTAGGGTTTAGGGTTTAGGGTTTAGGGTTTAGGGTTTTTAGGGTTTAGGGTTTAGGGTTTAGGGTTTAGGGTTTAGGGTTTAGGGTTTTGGGTTTTGGGTTTAGGGTTTAGGGGTTTTAGGGTTTAGGGTTTTGGGTTTAGGGTTTTAGGGTTTAGGGTTTAGGGTTTAGGGTTTAGGGTTTAGGGTTTAGGGTTTAGGGTTAGGGTTTAGGGTTTAGGGTTTAGGGTTTAGGTTTAGGTTTAGGGGTTTAGGGTTTAGGGTTTAGGGTTTAGGGTTTAGGGGTTTAGGGTTTAGGGTTTAGGGTTTAGGGTTTAGGGTTTAGGGTTTAGGGTTTAGGGTTTAGGGGTTTAGGGTTTAGGGTTTAGGGTTTGGGGTTTAGGGTTTAGGGTTTAGGGTTATGGGTTTAGGGTTTAGGGTTTAGGGTTTAGGGTTTAGGGTTTAGGGTTTAGGGTTTAGGGTTTAGGGTTTAGGGTTTAGGGTTTAGGGTTTAGGGTTTTTAGGTTTTTAGGGTTTAGGGGTTTAGGGTTTAGGGTTTAGGGTTTAGGGTTTAGGGTTTAGGGTTTAGGGTTTAGGGTTTAGGGTTTAGGGTTTAGGGTTTAGGGTTTTAGGGTTTAGGGTTTAGGGTTTAGGGTTTAGGGTTTAGGGGTTTAGGGTTTAGGGTTTGAGGGTTTAGGGGGTTTAGGGTTTTTAGGGTTTAGGGTTTTAGGGTTTTTAGGGTTTTAGGGTTTTAGGTTTAGGGTTTAGGGTTTAGGGTTTTTGGGTTTAGGGTTTAGGGTTTTTAGGGTTTAGGGTTTAGGGTTTAGGGTTTAGGGTTTAGGGTTTAGGGTTTAGGGTTTAGGGTTTAGGGTTTAGGGTTTAGGGTTTAGGGTTTTAGGGTTTAGGGTTTAGGGTTTAGGGTTTAGGGTTTTAGGGTTTTAGGGTTTAGGGTTTAGGGTTTAGGGTTTAGGGTTTAGGGTTTAGGGTTTAGGGTTTAGGGTTTAGGGGTTTAGGGTTTAGGGTTTAGGGTTTAGGGTTTAGAGTTTAGGAGTTTAGGGTTTAGGGTTTAGGGTTTAGGGTTTAGGGTTTAGGGTTTTAGGTTTTAGGGTTTTAGGGTTTAGATTTTTTAGGTTTAGGGTTTAGGGGTTTAGGGTTTAGGGTTTAGTTTTAGGGTTTTAGGGTTTAGGGTTTAGGGTTTAGGGTTTAGGGTTTAGGGTTTAGGGGGTTTTTTAGGGTTTTAGGGTTTTAGGGTTTATGGGTTTAGGGTTTAGGGTTTAGGGGTTTAGGGTTTAGGGTTTAGGGTTTAGGGTTTTAGGGTTTAGGGTTTAGGGTTTAGGGTTTAGGGTTTAGGGTTTAGGGTTTAGGGTTTAGGGTTTGAGTTTAGGGTTTAGGGTTTAGGGTTTAGGGTTTAGGGTTTAGGGGTTTAGGGTTTAGGGTTTAGGGTTTTTAGGGTTTAGGGTTTAGGGTTTAGGGTTTAGGGTTTAGGGTTTAGGGTTTTAGGGTTTAGGGTTTAGGGTTTAGGGGTTAGGGTTTAGGGTTTAGGGTTTAGGGTTTAGGGGTTTAGGGTTTAGTTTAGGGTTTAGGGTTTAGGAGTTTAGGGTTTAGGGTTTAGGGTTTAGGTTTTGGGTTTAGGGTTTAGGGTTTAGGGTTTAGGGTTTAGGGTTTAGGGTTTAGGGTTTAGGGTTTAGGGTTTAGGGTTTAGGGTTTAGGGTTTAGGGTTTAGGGTTTAGGGTTTAGGGTTTAGGGTTTAGG